>OX454319.1:97544286-98907439 GCA_949715965.1 Dysmachus trigonus | reverse complement strand
TTCATACCTCTGGCCATCAATTGAATTGCAAAACCATTTAATTGATGCTATCACAGATCTATAAAGAATAATTACGAATTAAAGGGAATGAAGGAGGAGACCTATTTAAATTAATGTAATACATATAGACTAGAGATGCCACGAATATTCGGCAACTATTCGGTATTCGGCTATTCGGCCACTTTTTTTCGCTATTCGGTATTCGGCCGAATATGGTTAAGCATTCGGCCGAATACCGAATAGCAATTTATTTATTATTTTTTTATTACTAGCTGTTTTCCCGCGACTTTCCTAAGGCTTAAGTCCTTTCTAAGGCTCTACTAGAGTATCTGTGTACCAAATTTCATTTAAATCGGTTCAGTCGTTTTGGCGTGAAATCGTGATAAACAGATTTACTTTCGTATTTATGATAAAATATAGTAAGGATTACCAAATAAATCATGAAAAAAGAACTCAAAATATTACTCATAAAGATATTTATTTAACCAGAAAAAAGAACTAACAAATTAATATTTAAGGGGGTAGTCCAGTGAAAAAAAAATTTTTTTTTCGATATTTTTTTTGTGCTTAAATCTACTCTACTACACCTCGAAAATGCTCCCTTAAAATATCTAAGCAAAATATTGAATAGTTTTAAAGATACAGAGAGTTTTCGAGAGACGTGTAATCCGAGCGCTCGAAGGTCTCCTGGCGTGTTTCAGAGCAAGGAGGACTCTTGTATATCTGTTTGCTCTGCCCATTTTTTTTCGGTTTATAACGGTCTAGGTCCTTCTGCTTTGTATTTAAGGTTAGTTATGTATGGAGCAGGCATCGCGTTATCTATGGAGCAGGCATCGCTGACTAAGGTAAAATTAATTTGTTTAGCTTTTTTCCGCAAAAAAAACTTTAAACGCGTTTTTCTCAAAACAGCATGTTCTGACTCGGCGGACGTCAGATCTCAGAGTCTTTTGCTCCGATTGATCTAAAAATTTAGATGTATATTTCTTGATTGTGTATCTATCGTCGGAACTAGAATTATTAAAATCCATTGTTTATTTACAAAGTTATAAACAAATTAAGCAAATTAAGTTGTGACTTGTCGCCCGCGGAAAGTACTAAGTGTGGCCGAATATTCGGCTGCCGAATGTTCGGCGCTTCGGCCAAGAACCTCGCCGAAGATTCGGTATTCGGTATTCGGCCAAATTACTATTCGTGGCATCTCTAATATAGACCCATTATGGATGTGAAAATTGACGAAAATTGAAAAGACCATTATGCTTTCTTGGCACCTACCTTTCTTTTAGCGAACAGATAGAGAAGAAACACCTTCGAATCAGCTTTGAGCTGAGTCGATGTCGATGTCGTTGTCGATGTCGTTGTCGATGTCGACTACTAGTGGAAGTTTCCTGAATTCGTTGTTGGATGCGGGGACACCTCATTAGCAATTCCACACACAAAGACGCTGACGAGCTGCCAAAGTCCCCAAATTACAGATTGTTACCGAGGAGTAAATTACAGGGGAAACTGGATTTTACCAGGAGATCTTGAGCTGAAACCATTTGGTAAAAGACACCCCCCCCCCCCCCCCCCCTCGTCCCGCCCGGCAACGAGTCCCGGCTCCCGTGGAATGACAACTTTTCAAGTGGGTGCGCGCTTTAATTTTAAAGAATCAACTGGGGAATATAAAAATAAAAATAAAAACGGCACGAAAATCTCATTACGAACTTGTCACACATTAGACCCTGTTACGGCGCTAAGTGGTGCCGAGCTTAGGGTTCAGCTGCCTTGAGTGGCATTCCCAATGAGCTCCGGCTAAATCTGATTTCGCGGCCTTCAAAACAAGCCTTTGATGAGGTGAAGAAACTTTTCCGAGCAGAGCAATAGAGGGCCGTGTGACGTGTCAAGGCAAAAATTAAAGAAAATACCCGCCAAAATTGACGCGACACCATGATTGGAACTTAATGGTATAAGATGAATTTTTTGATGTGGTCTCCCAGGGTGAAATCTGCTTATTTTATAATGTTTCACGAATTCGATTTCAATATTTTTTCATTTGAAAGACATAAACATAGTAACGTCTTCTATAGAGGTATACACGACACACAAAATTTAATTATGTACATGAGTTCCTATAAAATGTATAGAAATTGGGATACCGTGCGACAAGCGAATAACTTCACCATATAATTATTGCATATCTACTTACAGCAGAGGTAAGAAGCAAAAACCTATACACGATTACACACATACTCGTAAACAATTATTAACCGACGAAAAAAAAAAAGGAAGAGGTTCTCAAGACGCGTATATATTTTTTTTTGTTTAATGTATGAACACGCATAACTTTTTACAGAGTTGTCCGATTTTGATTATACACCCCTAAGGGTAGAAACAAATTGGAAATGATTGATTTTTCATTCACCTGTGACCCGATTTTGTTGAAACTTAGCACATATATGTAGTTCTGATGACACTACAACATAATGGTGACCTAGAATCAATCTGATGATGGAGTCGGAAGAATTGGTAGATTTTAGCCACAAAAAAATTAAAAAATAAAAACTTTTTAACAACTAATTAAAAGGACGAGAAAATAAACTGAAAAGCGGAAAATATTATAAACCTTTTAAGTCTTAATAACTAAGCTCCTAAACTAATGTAAATACTTAATTTTTAGTCGGCAATTAATTTTGAAATCATCAACATAATCAATAACTTCGTAAAGACTTCTGATAATTATGGTAAAAGACAAAAAGGCTGAAAGAATGAAAAAAAATTTTTCTTAATGGACCTGATGGATTTTCGTATTATTTTCATGATCTTAGAAAAAACCCTATGTATTTGGCATGTCACTACAGTAGATCGGGCTATGTTATCGGTGCGACGGTTTCGATTACAAAGAGTTGCAAAGGTTAATCCAAAATTTCAACAACTAGAGGAGAAGAAGTCCATGGATTTTACAACAGGACAATGCACCAATTCACACAGCTAGCGTATTTGCAGACTATTTAGAAAGCGGCGAACTTCGCCGTTTACAATGGCTAGCTAATTCACCTGATCTAAATATATTACAGCAAATTTATGGGGATGGCAACCATGATAGTGGTCAGGAGGCCATATGAAAAAATTGGAGTGAAATTCGTATAGTAATAATACAAAATTTATACACGGTAAAAAATGATGGGGTAAATTTGATCCAAAATACTATATAGTACATTAGGGTGTTTTTTTTTCGCGACTATATATTTTTTTTCAGTCCCACCTCGAAATTTTGTGGCAAATACCTAAACAAAAATTCCCTGAAAATTGGAGCCCTTAATATTAATATTAAGTACTAGACCAAGGCGTATAAAGATTTCCCATATAAAATACACGTAAACTTTGATTATTTTTCTTCAAAACTCTACAGCTCAGAGGAATTTTATGGTATAATCTTGGTCAATGGTAGGGTTTCTTCAGAATTGAATTCTCTACAAAAGTGTCCATTGCGGTGTAACCCTAACTCCTACCAGCGAGGTAGTACGGGTCATTGACCCCAATTTTTCCATGAAATTCTCGCTTTTTGCCCCTATCTCGTAAACAACAAGAGGTAAAGAAAAAATGAATATGACAAACTTGTAGGAAATTCAATTTCCTACAAAATAGTTCGGAAGACCAAATTGCTAACATCGATATTTCTTGAGATATTGGGCTTTGAAGTTGAGGTAATGTTTCTACAGTTTAGCTCAATAATCCATGAAAATTCCATACTACCTCAACTTCAAAGCCCAATATCTCAAGAAATATCGATGTTAGCAATTTGGTCTTCCGAACTTTTTTGTAGGAAATTGAATTTCCTACAAGTTTGTCATATTCACTTTTTCTGAACCTCTTGTTGTTAAGGAGATAGGGGCAAAAAGCGAGAATTTCATGGAAAACTTGGGGTTAGTGACCCCTACTACCTCGCTGGTGGGAGTAAGGGTTATACCGCAATAGACACTTTTGTATAGCATTCAATTCTGAAGAAATCCCACCATTGACCAAGATTGTACCATAAAATTCCTCTGAGCTGTAGAGTTTTGAAGAAAAATAATCAAAGTTTACGTGTATTTTATATGGGAAATCTTTATACGCCTTGGTCTAGTACTTAATATTAATATTAAGGGCTCCAATTTTCAGGGAATTTTTGTTTAGGTATTTGCCACAAAATTTCGAGGTGGAACTGACAAAAAAAAAATAGTCGCGAAAAAAAAACACCCTAATATATATGTTCATAAAAATTTGGTGTAAATTTTATAGAAATGGAATTTATGGAATACATAGAAATTATACGATAGAGCTTATAACAAAATGGAAAAATAACCAGATTCCAAAAAGTTATAAAATAAATTATTACTTTACCAACTATTGTATTTTATCCGGCATCCTTTTATTATTATCTTTCATATAGTTACATATTTAAAAAAATAATGAACCTCTTCAGTTGTCGCACTTTTATATGCAAATTTTCAGTAATTAAATTCCTAGAATTTGTCCAAGCATTGTATTTCCGATTTCCCCAAAAATTGGTTCACTTTAACAGATAGATATGCAATAATTATTACAAGTATATGTACCTAATTATGGACTATTAAGAATTTAAATATTTTCGATTTAGCAGTTTATGTATAGCTTATACACTTTATTGATTAATAATGAACAAACTACAACATACCTGCATTTATAAGAATTTCTCAAAAGATTTATGAAATATATACACAATTAAAAATTGAATAATGAAAAATAATTCCACTATACCTACTGTTTATTTCCTATGGAATCAAATCTTAATTCCATAGTCTACAAAGGACATTCTGAAACATTGTTTTGATTGGACTAATTGATACTGGAATGCCTTTTAACACAAGATTGATAGGATATACGATTTAATATTAAAATATTGCAGTCGGAATTCCGGCAATATTCAAATGGTATTCCTCCATACTAAATGTGTGGGATTTCTAAACTAATTCACTAAGTACTTTGAAAGTTTAGTTTTCAATCTTGGAAGTTTCGGTAGTCAAATTTAGATTAAATGTTATTACACCACAGAAGTTTAAAACATCTTCATATTATTTTCATTTAACATAATTTATCCTTAATTTTGAAAGTGCTGTATGTACTTAAATTAATATTATTCTATAATCTTCAATCAATTTGGACTATTAAATGTAAAACAATTTAGAAGTCCTTTAACCCATTAATGCGCAAAACAATGATTTTGTGCACGCAAGTTCAATTGTACGATTCGAATAGCAAATTGGGGCGATTTTCTTCCAAATTCGTATATAAGTGGGTTTTTGGGGATGCTCTTTCAGAATCTGGCAATGGTTTTGCATAAAAGCTTCAAAAACCCTATTATTTTTTGGGTTTTTTCCAAAAAAGTGCTGATTTTTTTTGGTCATTTTTCTACTCAAAGTCGATTATCTTGTCGTTGTTGCTATTAAATGATCATACAACCACCAGAAATCGCAGTCCATATGTCTGAACTTTCTCAAACCATGGTTTTGAATTTTTTTTTTCGCTTTGGTTTTTGCAAAATGGCCATTTTGTACAGCAATGTAATAAAGAACTTCGCGATTTTTTTACTCGAAAAGGGTCAACTTTACAAAAAAAAATTATAGAACAGAAAATGCTTCAAATTAGCCATAGAATACATGTAAATTTTTCAGATTTTTTGTGGACTACTTTTGGTTTTTTGGATTTACCAAATTTTTTAAAAATCCAAAAATCTCCCGAAAAATTCTGAAAAAATTCACACGTGTTCTTTGGCTAATTATAAGCTATTATAATTATAATTTGTCATAAAATTCGTATAATTGATAATTTGAGTAAAAATATCACCAAGTTTTTTTTATGATGAAATTTTTGGATTTTTCAAAAATTGGTCAAATCCAAAAAACTAAAAATAGTCCAACAAATTCTGAAAAAATTTAAATATATTCCTTGGTTAATTTGAAGCATTTTCTGTTCTACACATTTTTTTTGTAAAGTTTATCCTTTTCGTGTAAAAAAATTGCGAAGTTTTTTATTACATTGCTGTACCAAATGGCCATTTTACAAAAACCAAAGCAAGAAAAAAAATTCAAAATCATGGTTTGAAAAAGTTAAGACATTCGGACTGCGATTTCTGGTGGTTATATGATCATTCAATAGCAGCAACAACAAGATAATCGACTTTGATAAGAAAAATGTCAAAAAAAAATCAGCATTTTTTTGAAAAAACCCCAAAAATAATAGGGTTTTTGAAGATTTTATGCAAAACCATTGCCAGATTTTGAAAGAGCATCCCCAAAAACCACTTATATACGAATTTGGAAGAAAATCGCCCCAATTTGCTATTCGAATCGTACAATTGAACTTGCGTGCACAAAATCCTCTTGTTTTAAAGACTAGCTTTTATAGGACTGCTTTAATTTAACGATCTGTAATTTAATCTCTTAAAAAAATCACCAGTGATGTTATATGTAAGCCTCCTAATACACGGTAGGTAGGTTCCTAGAAAATGCCGTGTTATGTGAAACCGTGTTATATGAGACTCAGAGCCAGTCCAAAAAGGAGAGGAGTACGTTCCAAGATCTTATTACAAACAAATAATTTTTATGTATTGTATAACGCTCATATAAAATTTAGGTGAGTCTCATCGATTTTCTAGTCATTATTCTAAGATAATTTAATTTTTAAAGGTGTTGAACAAAAATCGTGTGTTAAACAAAAATCAAATAGCGAAACCGTGTTGTAAGAAGTCGTTTTATAGACGAGTTACTTGTATACAGATTTTATTTCATTTAAAATGTATAGAAAAATTTCCAAGGGTGTGTACTTTAATATACCAAAGCACCAAAAAAATACTCACCCCCTCCATTATTATAGCACAAGTAGGGAAATCTCCAAACATTTCCCAATCCAACCGAATATCCAAGCAGTGATAAAAGGAAATCAAAGCGTCCAGTCCAGTTTCCTCTTTCTGGAGGATCCTCCGGTTCGAGAGTGTTCCCATCGTTCGACACAGAAAATTTATCCTCAGTCTGGAAAAAGGATATATATAATATATATATATATATACAAATGAAAAATGGTTTAACATTTCCTTAAATTAATTTTAATCAAAGTTAATTGTCGAAAGCAGGCCTTTCGTCCCCAGCTTGTGTAGGGTGCACACAATCAGCCTTCGGAAGCTATCAAGCATGCAATTAATCCGAAAATCTAATTCGCCAGTATCCTTTCAATTAAAGTCTGATGAAGGGATCCCTGGGATGAATTAAAAGCCGCTCAACGGAACCGTGGTGAAGATATTAAAAATCAAACAAAATAAACTGAAGGACGAGAAGCTGCGGTAGAATGCTAATATTATATTTTGTCTTGTCTTGTCTTGTCTTCTCTCAACCTATCATCAACAGCAGTTCCGGGGAGAAGAATAAACGAATTTAAGAGCAGTTTGGTACCTAAAATCCCGAAGCCCGTGAGGGAAAATTAGGTTCATGTTTGGCCCTCATTCCCTGATTCCCGGTCAGAAACAAAGCAGGCCCTAGTTCCCATAAAACAAAAAAAAAGGGAAAGGTCCAGTGTGGGCTACAGGACGAGAGAAATCCATCAGCGACCATCGATCGATATGACCAACTTATTTTCAGTTTTCCATCGATGCGGGTGGATAGACCCGGCGGTAGAGGCGGTATGGCACAGGGTGTTCTTGAAGTTTAAGACTTCACCGACTTAGTGATATTATTAAGGCGGCAAAAAGATACCAATACACAAAAACCTGAGCGGAAGCATTTCCCAGGCGGTTCCATAGCACCAACGAAAATCTTTTGAAGAAGGGCAACAAAAAAAAAACATCATTATATTATGGCACACCCTCTAATAAGGTGGGAGGGGATTTGATGCAATAAGCTCAGCAACAACAGGAAGTTTTCTTAAGAAAGTTGAAAAGTTGCAAAAGTTTTTCCAGCTTTTCAGACACGGACCCTGCCCCCCTCCCGCCGAAGGTTTTATCTGCTCTTGAAGAGATAAAACCAAATTAAGTATGGACCTATATCTTAACATTGATTAAATTTTTTTTTTTTTTTTTTTGTTTGTTTGGAACGCCGCCGACAAACGCATTAAATCATAGGGAGCATGAACTAACTTGCTAATGATGAGGCTGATTGATTTGCTTTTGATTGAACGCGAAAAGACCGATAAGCTAGCCAAAATCAATTTTCGAAGTGGCTGCTGTTAATAATGAGGATTATCAGAAAATTTTATTCGTGTATGGGGTCAGAAGAGATAAACTTTGGACAATAACTGGTTAAAATGGATAAAAAAAAATATATTTATAAATGCATATGTTCTTTTGACCTATCTAAATGAATTCTAAAATAAGAAGGTATTTTTTAATTCAATTAAGTCGTTTTTAGAGGAAGAATTTCGAACAAGTCGAAATATTTAGGATATAGGTCTAATTTTTTAATTCAAACAAACCCTAATTTTCTTTACAATTTTTAATTTGAAATGATTCGTATACTATCACTGCACTAAAGCGTAACAATCTTCTTTTGAATCTCTGTGATTTGAAAATGTATTTTCTTAAGTTAGAAAGGAAGCCTTTTTTAGAAAATATTTTTTTTTGCCTGTATAGGGCTTAAAAATGCACCGAAAAATGTAAAAATTGAAATTCTGCGAATTTTTCCTTTAGACCTTTCTGTTTTTTGCATAGAATAATCTAGTTATTTTACTTAGAGCAGATTTAGCCAAAAATCCAGATCCGGAAAGCCCTGTTTTAGAAAATAGTTTTTTTTGCCTGTATAGGGCTTAAAAAATGCACTGAAAAATGTAAAAACTGAAATTGTGCGAATTTTTCCTCTAGACTTTTCTGTTTTTTGCATAGAATCATCTAGTTATTTTACTTAGAGCAGATTTAGCCAAAAATCCAGATCCGGGAAGCCCTTTTTTAGAAAATAGTTTTTTTTGCCTGTATAGGGCTTAAAAATTGCACCGGAAAATGTATAAATTAAAATTCTGCGAATTTTTCCTTTAGACCTTTCTGTTTTTTGCATAGAATAATCTAGTTATTTTACTTAGAGCAGATTTAGCCAAAAATCCAGATCCGGAAAGCCCTTTTTTAGAAAATAGTTTTTTTTTGCCTGTATAGGGCTTAAAAAATGCACTGAAAAATGTAAAAACTGAAATTGTGCGAATTTTTCCTCTAGACTTTTCTGTTTTTTGCATAGAATCATCTAGTTATTTTACTTAGAGCAGATTTAGCCAAAAATCCAGATCCGAGAAGCCCTTTTTTAGAAAATAGTTTTTTTTTGCCTGTATTAGGCTTAAAAATTGCACCGGAAAATGTATAAATTAAAATTCTGCGAATTTTTCCTCTAGACTTTTCTGTTTTTTGCATAGAATCATCTAGTTATTTTACTTAGAGCAGATTTAGCCAAAAATCCAGATCCGGGAAGCACTTTTTTAGAAAATAGTTTTTTTTTGCCTGTATAGGGCTTAAAAATTGCACCGGAAAATGTATAAATTAAAATTCTGCGAATTTTTCCTCTAGACTTTTCTGTTTTTTGCATAGAATCATCTAGTTATTTTACTTAGAGCAGATTTAGCCAAAAATCCAGATCCGGGAAGCACTTTTTTAGAAAATAGTTTTTTTTTGCTTGTATTAGGCTTAAAAATTGCACCGGAAAATGTATATAAATTAAAATTCAGCGAATTTTTCCTCTAGACTTTTCTGTTTTTTGCATAGAATCATCTAGTTATTTTACTTAGAGCAGATTTAGCCAAAAATCCAGATCCGGGAAGCCCTTTTTTAGAAAATAGTTTTTTTTGCCTGTATAGGGCTTAAAAAATGCACCGAAAAATGTAAAAATTGAAATTCTGCGAATTTTTCCTTTAGACCTTTCTGTTTTTTGCATAGAATAATCTAGTTATTTTACTTAGAGCAGATTTAGCCAAAAATCCAGATCCGGAAAGCCCTTTTTTAGAAAATAGTTTTTTTTGCCTGTATAGGGCCTAAAAAATGCACTGAAAAATGTAAAAATTGAAATTCTGCGAATTTTTCCTCTAGACTTTTCTGTTTTTTGCATAGAATCATCTAGTTATTTTACTTAGAGCAGATTTAGCCAAAAATCCAGATCCGGGAAGCACTTTTTTAGAAAATAGTTTTTTTTGCCTGCATAGGGCTTAAAAATTGCACCGGAAAATGTATAAATTAAAATTCTGCGAATTTTTCCTCTAGACTTTTCTGTTTTTTGCATAGAATCATCTAGTTATTTTACTTAGAGCAGATTTAGCTAAAAATCCAGATCCGGGAAGCCCTTTATTAGAAAATAGTTTTTTTGCCTGTATAAGGCTTAAAAAATGCACCGAAAATGTAAAAATTGAAATTCTGCGAATTTTTCCTCTAGACATTTCTGTTTTTTGCATAGAATCATCTAGTTATTTTACTTAGAGCAGATTAAGCTAAAAATCCAGATCCGGGAAGCCCTTTTTTAGAAAATAGTTTTTTTGCCTGTATAAGGCTTAAAAAATGCACCGAAAATGTAAAAATTGAAATTCTGCGAATTTTTCCTCTAGACATTTCTGTTTTTTGCATAGAATCATCTAGTTATTTTACTTAGAGCAGATTAAGCTAAAAATCCAGATCCGGGAAGCCCTTTTTTAGAAAATAGTTTTTTTGCCTGTATAAGGCTTAAAAAATGCACCGAAAATGTAAAAATTGAAATTCTGCGAATTTTTCCTCTAGACATTTCTGTTTTTTGCATAGAATCATCTAGTTATTTTACTTAGAGCAGCTTTAGCCAAAAATCCAGATCCGGGAAGCCCTTTTTTAGAAAATAGTTTTTTTTGCCTGTATAGGGCTTAAAAAATGCACAAAATGTAAAAATTAAAATTCTCCGAATTTTTCCTCTAGACATTTCTGTTTTTTGCATAGAATCATCTAGTTATTTTACTTAGAGCAGATTTAGCCAAAAATCCAGATCCGGGAAGCCCTTTTTTAGAAAATATTTTTTTTTTGCCTGTATAGGGCCTAAAAATTGCACCGGAAAATGTATAAATTAAAATTCTGCGAATTTTTCCTCTAGACTTTTCTGTTTTTTGCATAGAATCATCTAGTTATTTTACTTAGAGCAGATTTAGCCAAAAATCCAGATCCGGGAAGCCCTTTTTTAGAAAATAGTTTTTTTTTGCCTGTATAGGGCTTAAAAATTGCACCGGAAAATGTATAAATTAAAATTCTGCGAATTTTTCCTCTAGACTTTTCTGTTTTTTGCATAGAATCATCTAGTTATTTTACTTAGCGCAGCTTTAGCCAAAAATCCAGATCCGGGAAGCCCTTTTTTAGAAAATAGTTTTTTTTGCCTGTATAGGGCTTAAAAAATGCACCGGAAAATGTAAAAATTAAAATTCTCCGAATTTTTCCTCTAGACATTTCTGTTTTTTGCATAGAATCATCTAGTTATTTTACTTAGAGCAGCTTTAGCCAAAAATCCAGATCCGGGAAGCCCTTTTTTAGAAAATAGTTTTTTTTGCCTGTATAGGGCTTAAAAAATGCACCGGAAAATGTAAAAATTAAAATTCTCCGAATTTTTCCTCTAGACATTTCTGTTTTTTGCATAGAATCATCTAGTTATTTTACTTAGAGCAAATCTAGCCACAAATCCAGATCCGGGAAGCCCTTTTTTAGAAAACAGTTTTTTTTGCCTGTATAGGGCTTAAAAAATGCACCGGAAAATGTAAAAATTAAAATTCTCCGAATTTTTCCTCTAGACATTTCTGTTTTTTGCATAGAATCATCTAATTATTTTACTTAGAGCAGCTTTAGCCAAAAATCCAGATCCGGGAAGCCCTTTTTTAGAAAATAGTTTTTTTTGCCTGTATAGGGCTTAAAAAATGCACCGGAAAATGTACAAATTAAAATTCTCCGATTTTTTCCTCTAGACATTTCTGTTTTTTGCATAGAATCATCTAGTTATTTTACTTAGAGCAAATTTAGCCACAAATCCAGATCCGGGAAGCCTTTTTTTAGAAAATAGTTTTTTTCGCCTGTACAGGGCTTAAAAAATGCACCGGAAAATGTAAAAATTGAAATTCTGCGAATTTTTCCTCTAGACTATTCTGTTTTTTGCATAGAATCATCTAGTTATTTTACTTAGAGCAGCTTTAGCCAAAAATCCAGATCCGGGAAGCCCTTTTTTAGAAAATAGTTTTTTTTGCCTGTATAGGGCTTAAAAAATGCACCGGAAAATGTAAAAATTAAAATTCTCCGAATTTTTCCTCTAGACATTTCTGTTTTTTGCATAGAATCATCTAGTTATTTTACTTAGAGCAAATTTAGCCACAAATCCAGATCCGGGAAGCCCTTTTTTAGAAAATAGTTTTTTTTTGCCTGTATAGGGCTTAAAAATTGCACCGGAAAATGTATAAATTAAAATTCTGCGAATTTTTCCTCTAGACTATTCTGTTTTTTGCATAGAATCATCTAGTTATTTTACTTAGAGCAGATTTAGCCAAAAATCCAGATCCGCGAAGCCCTTTTTTAGAAAATAGTTTTTTTTTGCCTGTATAGGGCTTAAAAATTGCACCGGAAAATGTATAAATTAAAATTCTGCGAATTTTTCCTCTAGACATTTCTGTTTTTTGCATAGAATCATCTAGTTATTTTACTTAGAGCAGCTTTAGCCAAAAATCCAGATCCGCGAAGCCCTTTTTTAGAAAATAGTTTTTTTTGCCTGTATAGGGCTTAAAAATTGCACCGGAAAATGTATAAATTAAAATTCTGCGAATTTTTCCTCTAGACTATTCTGTTTTTTGCATAGAATCATCTAGTTATTTTACTTAGAGCAGATTTAGCCAAAAATCCAGATCCGGGAAGCCCTTTTTTAGAAAATAGTTTTTTTTTGCCTGTATAGGGCTTAAAAATTGCACCGGAAAATGTATAAATTAAAATTCTGCGAATTTTTCCTCTAGACATTTCTGTTTTTTGCATAGAATCATCTAGTTATTTTACTTAGAGCAGCTTTAGCCAAAAATCCAGATCCGGGAAGCCCTTTTTTAGAAAATAGTTTTTTTTGCCTGTATAGGGCTTAAAAAATGCACCGGAAAATGTAAAAATTAAAATTCTCCGATTTTTTCCTCTAGACATTTCTGTTTTTTGCATAGAATCATCTAGTTATTTTACTTAGAGCAAATTTAGCCACAAATCCAGATCCGGGAAGCCTTTTTTTAGAAAATAGTTTTTTTCGCCTGTACAGGGCTTAAAAAATGCACCGGAAAATGTAAAAATTAAAATTCTCCGAATTTTTCCTCTAGACATTTCTGTTTTTTGCATAGAATCATCTAATTATTTTACTTAGAGCAGCTTTAGCCAAAAATCCAGATCCGGGAAGCCCTTTCTTAGAAAATAGTTTTTTTTGCCTGTATAGGGCTTAAAAAATGCACCGGAAAATGTAAAAATTAAAATTCTCCGAATTTTTCCTCTAGACATTTCTGTTTTTTGCATAGAATCATCTAGTTATTTTACTTAGAGCAGCTTTAGCCAAAAATCCAGATCCGGGAAGCCCTTTTTTAGAAAATAGTTTTTTTTGCCTGTATAGGGCTTAAAAAATGCAACGGAAAATGTAAAAATTAAAATTCTCCGAATTTTTCCTCTAGACATTTCTGTTTTTTGCATAGAATCATCTAGTTATTTTACTTAGAGCAGCTTTAGCCAAAAATCCAGATCCGGGAAGCCCTTTTTTAGAAAATAGTTTTTTTTGCCTGTATAGGGCTTAAAAAATGCACCGGAAAATGTAAAAATTAAAATTCTCCGAATTTTTCCTCTAGACATTTCTGTTTTTTGCATAGAATCATCTAGTTATTTTACTTAGAGCAGCTTTAGCCAAAAATCCAGATCCGGGAAGCCCTTTTTTAGAAAATAGTTTTTTTTGCCTGTATAGGGCTTAAAAATTGCACCGGAAAATGTAAAAATTAAAATTCTCCGAATTTTTCCTCTAGACATTTCTGTTTTTTGCATAGAATCATCTAGTTATTTTACTTAGAGCAGATTTAGCCAAAAATCCAGATCCGGGAAGCCCTTTTTTAGAAAATAGTTTTTTTTTGCCTGTATAGGGCTTAAAAATTGCACCGGAAAATGTATAAATTAAAATTCTGCGAATTTTTCCTCTAGACTTTTCTGTTTTTTGCATAGAATCATCTAGTTATTTTACTTAGAGCAGATTTAGCCAAAAATCCAGATCCGCGAAGCCCTTTTTTAGAAAATAGTTTTTTTTTGCCTGTATAGGGCTTAAAAATTGCACCGGAAAATGTATAAATTAAAATTCTGCGAATTTTTCCTCTAGACTTTTCTGTTTTTTGCATAGAATCATCTAGTTATTTTACTTAGAGCAGATTTAGCCACAAATCCAGATCCGGGAAGCGCTTTTTTAGAAAATAGTTTTTTTTGCCTGTATAGGGCTTAAAAAATGCACCGAAAAATGTAAAAATTAAAATTCTCCGAATTTTTCCTCTAGACATTTCTGTTTTTTGCATAGAATCATCTAGTTATTTTACTTAGAGCAGCTTTAGCCAAAAATCCAGATCCGGGAAGCCCTTTTTTAGAAAATAGTTTTTTTTGCCTGTATAGGGCTTAAAAATTGCACCGGAAAATGTAAAAATTAAAATTCTCCGAATTTTTCCTCTAGACATTTCTGTTTTTTGCATAGAATCATCTAGTTATTTTACCTAGAGCAGATTTAGCCAAAAATGCAGATCCGGGAAGCCCTTTTTTAGAAAATAGTTTTTTTTTGCCTGTATAGGGCTTAAAAATTGCACCGGAAAATGTATAAATTAAAATTCTGCGAATTTTTCCTCTAGACTTTTCTGTTTTTTGCATAGAATCATCTAGTTTTTTTACTTAGAGCAGATTTAGCCAAAAATCCAGATCCGGGAAGCCCTTTTTTAGAAAATAGTTTTTTTTGCCTGTATAGGGCTTAAAAATTGCACCGGAAAATGTATAAATTAAAATTCTGCGAATTTTTCCTCTAGACATTTCTGTTTTTTGCATAGAATCATCTAGTTATTTTACTTAGAGCAGCTTTAGCCAAAAATCCAGATCCGGGAAGCCCTTCTTTAGAAAATAGTTTTTTTTGCCTGTATAGGGCTTAAAAAATGCACCGGAAAATGTAAAAATTAAAATTCTCCGAATTTTTCCTCTAGACATTTCTGTTTTTTGCATAGAATCATCTAGTTATTTCACTTAGAGCAGATTAAGCTAAAAATCCAGATCCGGGAAGCCCTTTTTTAGAAAATAGTTTTTTTTGCCTGTATAGGGCTTAAAAAATACACAGGAAAATGCAAAAATTAAAATTCTCCGAATTTTTCCTCTAGACATTTCTGTTTTTTGCATAGAATCATCTAGTTATTTTACTTAGAGCAGATTAAGCTAAAAATCCAGATCCGGGAAGCCCTTTTTTAGAAAATAGTTTTTTTTGCCTGTATAGGGCTTAAAAATTGCACCGGAAAATGTATAAATTAAAATTCTGCGAATTTTTCCTCTAGACATTTCTGTTTTTTGCATAGAATCATCTAGTTATTTTACTTAGAGCAGATTAAACCAAAAATCCTGAGCCGGGAAGCCCTTTTTTAGAAAATAGTTTTTTTGCCTGTATAGGGCTTAAAAATTGCACCGGAAAATGTATAAATTAAAACTCTGCGAATTTTTCCTCTAGACTTTTCTGTTTTTTGCATAGAATCATCTAGTTATTTTACTTAGAGCAGATTTAGGCAAAAATCCAGATCCGGGAAGCCCTTTTTTAGAAAATAGTTTTTTTTTGCCTGTGTAGGGCTTAAAAATGCACCGGAAAATGTAAAAATTAAAATTCGCCGAATTTTTCCTCTAGACATTTCTGTTTTTTGCATAGAATCATCTAGTTATTTTACTTAGAGCAGCTTTAGCCAAAAATCCAGATCCGGGAAGCCCTTCTTTAGAAAATAGTTTTTTTTGCCTGTATAGGGCTTAAAAAATGCACCGGAAAATGTAAAAATTAAAATTCTCCGAATTTTTCCTCTAGACATTTCTGTTTTTTGCATAGAATCATCTAGTTATTTTACTTAGAGCAGATTAAGCTAAAAATCCAGATCCGGGAAGCCCTTTTTTAGAAAATAGTTTTTTTTGCCTGTATAGGGCTTAAAAAATACACAGGAAAATGCAAAAATTGAAATTCTGCGAATTTTTCCTCTAGACATTTCTGTTTTTTGCATAGAATCATCTAGTTATTTTACTTAGAGCAGATTAAGCCAAAAATCCTGATCCGGGAAGCCCTTTTTTAGAAAATAGTTTTTTTGCCTGTATAGGGCTTAAAAATTGCACCGGAAAATGTATAAATTAAAATTCTGCGAATTTTTCCTCTAGACTTTTCTGTTTTTTGCATAGAATCATCTAGTTATTTTACTTAGAGCAGCTTTAGCCAAAAATCCAGATCCGGGAAGCCCTTCTTTAGAAAATAGTTTTTTTTGCCTGTATAGGGCTTAAAAAATGCACCGGAAAATGTAAAAATTAAAATTCTCCGAATTTTTCCTCTAGACATTTCTGTTTTTTGCATAGAATCATCTAGTTATTTTACTTAGAGCAGATTAAGCTAAAAATCCAGATCCGGGAAGCCCTTCTTTAGAAAATAGTTTTTTTTTGCCTGTATAGGGCTTAAAAAATGCACCGGAAAATGTAAAAATTAAAATTCTCCGAATTTTTCCTCTAGACATTTCTGTTTTTTGCATAGAATCATCTAGTTATTTTACTTAGAGCAGATTAAGCTAAAAATCCAGATCCGGGAAGCCCTTTTTTAGAAAATAGTTTTTTTTGCCTGTATAGGGCTTAAAAAATACACAGGAAAATGCAAAAATTGAAATTCTGCGAATTTTTCCTCTAGACATTTCTGTTTTTTGCATAGAATCATCTAGTTATTTTACTTAGAGCAGATTAAGCCAAAAATCCTGATCCGGGAAGCCCTTTTTTAGAAAATAGTTTTTTTGCCTGTATAGGGCTTAAAAATTGCACCGGAAAATGTATAAATTAAAATTCTGCGAATTTTTCCTCTAGACTTTTCTGTTTTTTGCATAGAATCATCTAGTTATTTTACTTAGAGCAGATTTAGGCAAAAATCCAGATCCGGGAAGCCCTTTTTTAGAAAATAGTTTTTTTTGCCTGTGTAGGGCTTAAAAATGCACCGGAAAATGTAAAAATTAAAATTCGCCGAATTTTTCCTCTAGACATTTCTGTTTTTTGCATAGAATCATCTAGTTATTTTACTTAGAGCAGATTAAGCTAAAAATCCAGATCCGGGAAGCCCTTTTTTAGAAAATAGTTTTTTTTGCCTGTATAGGGCTTAAAAAATGCACCGGAAAATGTAAAAATTAAAATTCTCCGAATTTTTCCTCTAGACATTTCTGTTTTTTGCATAGAATCATCTAGTTATTTTACTTAGAGCAGATTAAGCTAAAAATCCAGATCCGGGAAGCCCTTTTTTAGAAAATAGTTTTTTTTGCCTGTATAGGGCTTAAAAAATACACAGGAAAATGCAAAAATTGAAATTCTGCGAATTTTTCCTCTAGACATTTCTGTTTTTTGCATAGAATCATCTAGTTATTTTACTTAGAGCAGATTAAGCCAAAAATCCTGATCCGGGAAGCCCTTTTTTAGAAAATAGTTTTTTTGCCTGTATAGGGCTTAAAAATTGCACCGGAAAATGTATAAATTAAAATTCTGCGAATTTTTCCTCTAGACTTTTCTGTTTTTTGCATAGAATCATCTAGTTATTTTACTTAGAGCAGATTTAGGCAAAAATCCAGATCCGGGAAGCCCTTTTTTAGAAAATAGTTTTTTTTGCCTGTGTAGGGCTTAAAAATGCACCGGAAAATGTAAAAATTAAAATTCGCCGAATTTTTCCTCTAGACATTTCTGTTTTTTGCATAGAATCATCTAGTTATTTTACTTAGAGCAGATTAAGCTAAAAATCCAGATCCGGGAAGCCCTTTTTTAGAAAATAGTTTTTTTTGCCTGTATAGGGCTTAAAAAATACACAGGAAAATGCAAAAATTGAAATTCTGCGAATTTTTCCTCTAGACATTTCTGTTTTTTGCATAGAATCATCTAGTTATTTTACTTAGAGCAGATTAAGCCAAAAATCCTGATCCGGGAAGCCCTTTTTTAGAAAATAGTTTTTTTGCCTGTATAGGGCTTAAAAATTGCACCGGAAAATGTATAAATTAAAATTCTGCGAATTTTTCCTCTAGACTTTTCTGTTTTTTGCATAGAATCATCTAGTTATTTTACTTAGAGCAGCTTTAGCCAAAAATCCAGATCCGGGAAGCCCTTTCTTAGAAAATAGTTTTTTTTGCCTGTATAGGGCTTAAAAAATGCACCGGAAAATGTAAAAATTAAAATTCTCCGAATTTTTCCTCTAGACATTTCTGTTTTTTGCATAGAATCATCTAGTTATTTTACTTAGAGCAGCTTTAGCCAAAAATCCAGATCCGGGAAGCCCTTTTTTAGAAAATAG
This sequence comes from Dysmachus trigonus, assembly GCA_949715965.1. Lineage (NCBI taxonomy): Eukaryota > Metazoa > Arthropoda > Insecta > Diptera > Asilidae > Dysmachus > Dysmachus trigonus. Next base: position 98,888,927 of record OX454319.1, on the reverse strand, counting down.
TTTTTTTTGCCTGTATAGGGCTTAAAAAATGCACTCGAAAATGTAAAAATTGAAATTCTGCGAATTTTTCCTCTAGACTTTTCTGTTTTTTGCATAGAATCATCTAGTTATTTTACTTAGAGCAGATTAAGCTAAAAATCCTGATCCGGAAAGCCCTTTTTTAGAAAATAGTTTTTTTGCCTGATTTTGATTTTTGTCAGTCTTTTTTTTAATTTTCAGGTAATATTCTAAGGGAGCACTATTGAAAATACTCGGGTATGAATTTTCAGAACTTATTAAAAATAAATAATAAAGTTGTCCGAGCTTAAAGTTGACGGACAAATTGGGACAATAAGAGTTAAACGAAATTTCAAATTTTGCGTTCCTTTCTTCATATTTTCATCTTCCGTGGAGGAACTTCCCCTATTGCACGACACGATAGATAGTAAATTATAAATTTTTGATAAGAGCTCTTTTAATCTTTTTTTTTTTTCAAAAATCATTAAATATAATACAACAGAATGCATTGAATTCAAGTGAATGCAAGTTAATTCACAAAGGCTTCAATGAATGTCTTGAATTCTAGAGGAATGCATTCTCTATGCAAATATGAATATAGAATGCATTCCTCAATATTTTTTGAGGAATGGGGGGAATTCATCTAATTCCATTCTCAATCTTCAAAAGAAATTTAACTGCAACTTTAAGTGAATTCAATTTTAAGAAAAACATTTATGGGAATGCAGCTCAGAAAAAAATGCATTCTTTAACAATTCTGATATTGACAAAGGATTTTTCAATTCAATGTGCATGAGGGCAGACTTTTATCAAGTATATGGAAAAAAAATTCAAAAAATCAAGCAATAATTAAAAAGGCAATTTTGTGCGATTTTCTTACGATTTTATTCAAATGAAAAATTGTTTTTTTAAGCGTATCGTAGATTAGTATTAAATGATTTTATGAAAGGTCATAGCAGGATAAGTGTGGGTGGGCTGCCCCCGCATGTATCTTGCCCATTTTAATGTGGTAAGTTTCTACGGTGATGGGATTAATTTATGCCAAATTTCAATATCAAAAAAATTTTTTTTATACTAGCTATAACGAATTTTTGGAAAATTAAAAAAATGAATTTTCTCAAAAACGGCTAAACCGATCTTGATGGCTAAAATATATGTTATATAGGGTACTAAAGCAGTCTTGGAGAAAAAGTCGAAAATTAATTTCGTTAATTATAAAAGAGTAAAAAAAATATTTAAATTTTCAAAAAAAAAGCTATGATATATATTTTTTTGAAAATTATCGAAAGGGTACTTCATAGTTAAAAAAGCGGCCAAGTGAGAGTCGGACTCGCCCATGAAGGGTTCCATAGCAGTAAGTAACATAATATAAAAGTTCTTGTAGTTCGTTGTAACTTTGATCGATGTTTTAATAATAGTGTATTTTTTTTAAATTAAGTTATTGATAAGTAAACATTATAATTAGGTACCTAAATGATGGGATTTAGATCTAACTATATGCGAGCCCATATAGGCTTGTTTTTTTATTTGAGTTGATTGAATGAAAGGTAAATTGCGGTTTACGATTTATGACGTATTAAAAAAAAACTACGCACTAGATCTCGTTCAAACCAATTTTCGGTGGAAGTTTGCATGGTAATGTACATCATATATTTTTTTTAAGTTTTATCATTCTCTTATTTTAGAAGTTACAGGGGGGGGGGACACACATTTTACCACTTTGGAAGTGTCTCTCGCGCAAACTATTCAGTTTAGAAAAAAATGATATTAGAAACCTCAATATCATTTTTGAAGATCTATCCATAGATACCCCACACGTATGGGTTTGATGAAAAAAAAATGTTTGAGTTTCAGTTCTAAGTATGGGGACTCGCACTTGGCCGCTTTTTTTCTATTTTTGTGTGAAAATCTTAATGCGGTTCACAGAATCTACTTACCAATTTTCAACAGTATAGTTCTTATAGTTTCGGAAAAAAGTTGCTGTGACATACGGACGGACAGACAGACAGACATGACGAATCTATAAGGGTTCCGTTTTTTGCCATTTGGCTACGGAACCCTAAAAACAAGAAAACTTTTTTCTTTTAACCAAATTCAAGTTTTTAGTTGATAAAATAAGCACACATTTGTAGATCGAAGATAGACTGTTATAAATCTTTAAGTTGTTAACGATTTATATATAACCTTGACCTTCTATAAGTATAATGATAAAGTAGGAAAAAAAGCACTTGGAAAGCCCTCCTGAAGCGCTTTTTTGAAGCAGCAAAGGGCTGATGCTCCATAAGAAGCTTAATTTTATTTTAACATTTTCATTATTCATTGTCATTACAATTATGCACTTTATTTTTGCTTACGTAAAAGGGCTATTAAAGGGGTTTATAAAAAGTAATTTCAAAGCTCTTTATAAAATGTCCAGTCTTTTAATAAAAAGACAGTTCAAAGGGCTTTCAGCGTATTTGTACTTTTGGTACTCAGCTTCACTAAAATCTATAAGATATAGTTTTTAATTAAATAAACTGAACATTACTTCAAGGTCAAATTGAAATGATTTTGAGAAACATTGAACGTTGATGTACCCACTTTCGAAAGTTGATGAAAAACTTGTAAGCCAACCCGAAGAGAGAAATTGAATAAAATCCTCAATCCAGGACTTATCGCATGGATGTGTGTATACACAGCCGTTCGGGAAAGTTCAAAAAACAGAATTTCATTTCATAGATCTGCCATCGGTGGAGTGATGATGTGAGATATTCAATCCTCGATTCCATACATACTATACTATATAATAGTGAATATTGCGCCACGTCACTTCCGACGCAGTTTGTGTGACCCTACATCCGTTCCGCTTGCGTTTTAACGTCTATGTCGTTTTGTTGTCAGTTTTGTGTACTTCTGTGAGTATATGTATGTCTTTCTGTTTTTGCATTTGTCCCGGATTATCATAATATCGTTAGGCAAACCCATTCGTCGCAGACTGGCATATTTGCATTGAGAAAAACATGTTTTTAAGGACAACTTATCGCTTTAAGGAATCCAACATATCCTTGTTGTGTATGTGTGTGTGTGTGTGTGTGTGTGTGTGTGTGCAGAGATTCTCTGTCACACTCCGGGGAATGTTTGAATGCCTCAATTTCTGCAGTTCTTGGAATGGAATAGTGCTGTTCGAGTTGTTGCCACTGCTCCGCCTCATCCTCGTCTTCCTTCGGGAAGGGCAGGGTCACAGCAGCAGCAGAGTAGACACAGGAGGAGCAGACACCAGAAAAGTGGAATTGTGTTGTTGACAGTCATCGTGTCAATCAGATTTTTTTCTATTGCTTCTCTGTAACATGCCCCCCTCTCTCTATCTGTTTTAAAAATGCTTCACCTTTGGAGCATATATATTCACATGTCCCTGGTCCCTCTTTAGTCTCTTTTCCTGAACTAATTTCAAACGGCTCGATGGTGCTGCCACCACCGCCCTTCGCGTGCTCCATTCGCAGGAGGAAGAGTACGTTTATTTTTTTCTATTGTATATATGTAATATATGTATATTTATCCTGGAGCTCCACTTCTACCTGATGCGCAATTTTAAGGCGCCCTCCCCCATGAATAAGCAATTGAAGCGTTTTGTTTACTATTCAATGGACGCGCGGGGCCCAACGAGAAAAAAGTCGCGTGTGTACGATTATCGCCTCTGTTGCGCATAAACATTTTATCGTCGATGGGGGGCCGATTCGAAAGAAATTGCTCCTGTGAGGAGGAGTAGACGGGAGGAATCTAGGCGACAATTGTTTTATTTACTTCTCGTAGATCGAAATAAGGCTGACAGGTGTTCTTGAGAAATTTCTAATAGACTGGCGGGAATGAATGAAATTTTCAAGGTTCCCCCGATGCAGATCAAAACAGAAGCACACACCTGTATCTATGGATGTATGTATAATATGTAAAGCTACAAGGATATATTTAAATAATTCTTTAATGCCTTTCCTTCTTTAAGCTTGTTATCGCGGAAAAACATTATCTCAAGGATGTATTCAATTGTGTAATAACAAAACCGACCAGCTAAAATTAAAAGGGGATTTACCTTTTTTCCCAGTCTAAAAAAATAAATTGTTTTTTACGAAGTAATGTAATAATGTTTTTCTTCAAAATTCTAAATAAAAATTCTTAAAAACAACGTAATTATATAGGTCCGAGCGGTTAAAACTTTAAACGTGATTTTCTCAAAACAACATTTTGAAATTTCAACTGCATATTCAAAAAAAATATTATTTTTTTTTTTTATGACGAAACCAAACTTTTGAGTTTGAACTGTTGTGATTTCACAGACAAAATGTTTGAATTTTTTGATTTTAAATGACCTCAAGGAAGTTATCATGGTAAACTTTCTTAGAAGTATATCCCGCGAATTCATAATTTACAAGCATTTGTGGATATATGTACTTTTAAGGAAATTTCTTTGTAAGTTATTGTTTTTTTTTGTTTTTTTTTTTTTGGGATGAGGTTAAAGACCGATGTTATGCTTAAAATTCAGAAATGATTCAGGCGCTTAAGCTATTCGTGATATAAGGATTCAAACCATAGAACATTTGCTGCAAAATTGGGTTCCCAAGACAGCCATGGCAGTCATTTAAATGAAATTATATACCACATATAATCGGAATGTTTGCTCTTTTTAATAAATGAACAAACTTTGAAACATATCAAACAGTGTTAATTTTATAGCATTTTTAAAAAGAAAACAGTTGATGGCCCACCCTTTAAAATCAACAAAATTCATCTGTTTGTTTGTTCGATAGGTTAAAAACTTGCTAAGTTTTTATTATTATTCAGTAGTTATTTCGTTTTTCAGCTTATATAACCAGCAATTGATTTCGATAAAATTTAGTAGTTTCGATTAGATATTAAATAAGAATATTAACTACAAAACTTATTAAAAATCGAGGGTAATGCAATTAATCCCAAACTTCTTACATTTTTTTAATACAATAATAAATATGTAATGCAAAAAATTAGTTCAAGAAGCTGTTTGTATAGTAATATTTAAATATTTCGATAAATAAATTATACTATTCTATTTTTCTTAGGCTCAAACTAAATGAAAGCTAATAATAAAGTTGAAAAAAGACAAATATGAAAGGGATGTTCGATTCTAGAATTTTAACAGAAAATTCGAATATCTCCAATATATATAAATTTAAATAAATCACTCACCTCCCAAATGTCTAAATCCAATTTAGTACTCGATTCTTTATTCCTTTTGATCTTCTTCGCTTTTGATTTGCTTTCATCCGCCATAACTAAAAAGTGTCTCGACCTTAAAATCACCGGAATAATCGATAAAAGCGATACTTCAGGAAAATTTCCATCAATTAAAAGAATTTTAACATAACAACGATCACAAATACGCCGCTAAAAATATACATATATATATATGATATATAGTATGTAGTAATTTTGATTGGAAGGAGTTTCGTCGAAGTTCAGAGCTACTTAGAGCGGAGTCACGAGGCAGTGAATGGCGCTTTCTTTTAATAAACGCAGAGAAAATTTTTGTTTTTTAATTTTCTTCCATACGCTTGCATACACACGATGGAAATTCTTGTTACCTCCTCTGACGTTCTATTATTAATTATTATTTATTATTCGTTTAGCGCTTCAAAACTCTTATCACGTTTAATTATGAAGTGTCCGAAAAATTTTCAATTCCATGCGAATTATAAATGCTAATTAGTTATCCCAGTGTGACGTCACACCGTTGTAGAAGTCATTCAAATTTTTTGTTCTCCAATTTTATAGGTATAGGGGCTACCCCATCTTGTTGAAGTTGGATAGCTGAGGTTCTGGTCTCGCAATTCTGAAATAATACAAAATATGAAAAAAACTTGTTAGAAGTTTGACTAGAAGGAAAATTAAAACGTAAATAGGTTAATAAAATTATCTACATACATCTACAGATAGGGTTTCTGTTTCCGGTTATCGAGAAAATTAATTCCCGGAAATTTTATCTATTTTGAACAGTCTCCTTTGCGTTTTGTTCCCGCAAAAACGCAATTTCCAAATAAATGGGAATACAAAAATCCTAGAACTTAATAAATTAAAATTAAAAATAAAAGCAAAAATTGACTATAGAAGAAGAAATCTTATTTTTCTGAATTATTAAGACGATATCCATCTATAAGACCCTATTATGTTTTAGTTTTTTTTTAAATTGATTTTGTCTTTTGGCTAACCAAAAATTCGTATTTAAAAGGCTATTTAACAATAAAGGAGCGAAGACCTAAGGAAAACATAGGAAAAACGTAATTTTAATTTCTTGTGGACCCGAGTAAAAATAAACGGTGGCTGCGCCTCGACAGCACCACGGCTGCACGGTTCTAGTTGATGGAACAGTGGGCTGTACGCGGTCCTTAGTGTTTTTGAAAAATATGAAACGGCCGCACAGAGTCAGAATAATTTATAGAAAATTTTAACGGCCGCACATCGGGTGCACCACGGCCGAACCAATTTATATAGATACATTAGGGTGCTTTTTTTCGCGATTATTATTATTTTTTCAGTCCCATCTCGAAATTTTGTGGCAAATACATAAACAAAAATTCCCTGAAAATTGGAGCCCTTAATATTAATATTAAGTACTAGACCAAGGCGTATAAAGATTTCCCATATAAAATACACGTAAACTTTGATTATTTTTCTTCAAAACTCTACAGCTCAGAGGCATTTTATGGTATAATCTTGGTCAATGGTAGGGTTTCTTCAGAATTGAATTCTCTACAAAAGTGTCCATTGCGGTGTAACCCTAATTCCCAACAGCGAGGTAGTACGGGTCACTAACCCCAATTTTTCCATGAAATTCTCGCTTTTTACCCCTATCTCGTAAACAACAAGAGGTACAGAAAAAGTGAATATGACAAACTTGTAGGAAATTCAATTTCCTCCAAAAATTTCTTGAACAACAAATCGCTAACATCGATATTTCTTGAGATATTGGGTTTTGAAGTTGAGGTAGTGTGGAATTTACATGGATTATTGAGCTAAATTGTAAAAACACTACCACAACTTCAAAGCCCAATATCTCAAGAAATATTGATGTTAGCATTTTGGTGTTTTTTGTATGAAATTGAATTTCCTACAAGTTTGTCATATTCACTTTTTCTGTACCTCTTGTTGTTTACGAGATAGGGGCAAAAAGCGAGAATTTCATGGAAAAATTGGGGTTAGTGACCCGTACTACCTCGCTGGTGGGAGTTAGGGTTACACCGCAATGGACACTTTTGTAGAGTATTCAATTCGGAAAAAAACCTACCATTGACCAAGTTTATACCATAAAATGCCTCTGAGCTGTAGGGTTTTGAAGAAAAATAATCAAAGTTTACGTGTATTTTATATGGGAAATCTTTATACGCCTTGGTCTAGTACTTAATATTAATATTAAGGGCTCCAATTTTCAGGGAATTTTTGTTTAGGTATTTGCCACAAAATTTCGAGGTGGGACTTAAAAAAAAATAGTCGCAAAAAAAAAGCACCCTAAGATACATATTTAAAAATTTATTCAGTCAATGGTGCGGCCGTAGTAATCTTTTAGTGGCTGAACTTTAGCGTTACATGTACTAGTCCCATTTTTGATATACCATATTTTACAGTGCAGCCGTCGTGCGTCGTTGGTGCAGCCGAATTTGTCTAACAGACAAACCCTGTGCAACCGAATAAAACATTTAAATTGCAAACTTCGTAGGACTATGTTGTTATTTTTACTCGAGGATGAATAATGACTAAATTAATCTGATTCCTCATATCGTTTTTTTTTATTATTCTTTGATATCGCTTTGAAAGTATGCTCAAACAAATAGTAATAAATACGAATAAAGTTTTTTTGCAAACTGAATCTCTACCGAACATAAATATCAGGTAGCTAAAATAATTTTCCTTATGTTCGGTAGAGAGTTAATTATAATATCTATAATTGTTTCTGTTTTTATATTACATTTTTTACTCATTTATCGTAATACCATAAATGATACTAATTTTTTGACTAACCGATTTTGATGAAATTGAAATATGTTATAGAGTATCAAAAAATAAGAGACACGAGTTTTTTTTATCTGCGGATACGCACATTTAGGGGTACTTTTGTTTATTGTTTTTTTTTTTTTAATAAAAATTTGTGTATTTTTCAAAAGTGTGTCCGCCATGTTGGATCCGCCATTTTGAATTTTTTTTAATTTAACATCACATTCGTAATCAGCGACTCCAAAAACCCCTTAATACTGGTTTTCACGAAAAAACTGATGTCTGAAAGAATATACATTGTATTAGTGCTAGGTGTTGTTTACCCCCTTGAGGTGCTTTTTTTTAGAAATCCCAAAAACATGTCAACTTTGTTTTTCAAAATCTTATGTAAAAAAATATTTTTCAATGATTTTTAGCTAAAACTGTTATTTTTGTGACGCAAAAATATAAAAATAATATATAGTTTTTCTGCAATAAAAAATAAGGGTTGCCACCCCCGGGAACCGGATTACTTACAAAAGGTTAGTGTATTTATGAGACATCATTTCCATTTTGTTTCATTTGAAAAAATTCATTAGAACTTGAAATATTTAGGAAATACTGTTTTTGGGGGTACACTTTATGGATGGTTTTTACCCCCTAAATATATAGAGCAAACAGAATAAAGGAAACATTAATTTCAATCATTTTTCAATCAATTAATCTTTAAGGGGTAAAAATAAAATAAAAATGGATTATGTAATATACGAAATTTAGAATTTCGAGCGTTTTCAATTTTAAAATTATCATTCTTCATCAGGAAACTTGAAATTAAAGTGCAATTTTTGTCAAAATCCTTTTTGACAGAATATTCCTATGAATTTTCATAAACACTTCAAAATTTCAGTTCAAAATCGTAAATTTCAAAATTTTAATTTTTTCATTTTGATAGACTATAACGTGTGAAAAATGCTATGTTGATTTGAACAAAATTGACAGAGTTACAAGGGTTTACAGATAGACGCGTTATTTTCATTTATACGTACTACCAGAAACTTTAGAAGCGTGTTTTTGATATCACGTTTTTTTTTTCAACAATTTCTAATCGGTGAGCATAATATCTCGAGAACTGTTGCACCGATTTGCATGAAATTTTGCATACTTGTTCCACATATCAAAAAGTAATCAGTAAATGAAGGAATTTTAAAATTGATGCAAACGACAAGTTTTAACACGAAAAATTCGTATTTTTGCGTCAAAATATTGTCAAAAATAAATTGTTTTTATCAATTCTTATGAAAGCTAAATCATTTTGAATTCTTTATTTAAAATTATCCATCTCCGAGGTATCTTGCTTATCGCCAAGCACCTCAGAAAAATAACCACTTCCCTACACTTCTAATGTTTTTAACTAAAATAATCTTTGATAGATATACATTTTGATAGAAAATCCATGAAATAAAAATACCAAATAGTTTTTGTTTCTTAATTCCTAAAAAATGCATTTTCTTCAACTTTTTGATTCCTTAAAAGATGTGTTCTAGAATCTAGAAAGCTTGCAAAAAAAAACTCAAAATGATTCCACCATCCAAAAACCATATCTAAATTTTGTCTTATTTTCTTCTTTTAAAAAAAACCAAAGTTAACCTTTCTGGAAGTAGTAGAAGGAGAAAAAATTGCATCTACTTATCGGATGGCATTGTGTCACACTTGGAAATATTTAATCAATCGAGTTCGAAGGTGATGCAGCCCGTGGTGCATCTAAGGTCCTCTGTAATCGCCGATAATGAGTCTTGATGGTGTTAATTAGTGCATGATTAACGAACACCAGCTAATATGACCTTCTGCCGTACGTCCGGGATTTTATCTCTTGTTGCTTACTGACTAATCACAATGGGGCCTGGGTGAAAGTCAGTGCCATCACAAATTGCATTTTAACCTACACGGAGCTTAATTCTGGCCTAGTTTCCCGCACATGCACATGCACGAGCACATCCGTGTGCAACGTCCTATGAAGGAGGCAAAAGTTTACATTAAAAAAAAACTTCGTAGAAAACAATTTGATAGAAGGGAACGTGCAATAAATAGATGGGTAAATGAATTATGGATTTTTCATTGACAAAGTTTTAACAAAAAAAATTTTTATATACATACACGGAAAAAAAAATATTTCGATTTGATTCAATTATGAAACCTTGGTGTCATCTCGTCCGAATTTTATGTTTTAATCAATTATATCGTAGTTCATTTGTTTTTAAGGTCAAATTTTACTATAGTATGTAATTTTTACTAGAATGTATTTTTTAATTTTTAAAAAAACATTTTTATTCACGTTAAATTGAATAGAAATTTTTTCTAGATTTGTTGCAACATGTATATGTAAAGTCGTTGCTATTACACTCATGGAAAAACATTGAAAATTTTAAATTTGAAACAATTTTCATGAAAATTGGTACATAGGGGTTTTGCGGAATGCTGACTTTTCCAACGGATTTTAATGAAAATTGGTACAATGATTGTTTTGATGTCACTGATTTTGAATATTATCAAAATTTAGTAATCCAAGATGGCAGATCCAATATGGCGATCAATATTTTTCGATTTCAACGGATTTTAATGAAAATTAATACAACGATAATCTTGAGGTCACTGATTTTGAATGTTATAAAAATGTACAAATCCAAGATGGCGGATCCAATATGGCGACCAAAATTTCTTGATTTCAACAGATTTTAATGAAAATTGGTACAATGATTATTTTAAGGCTACTAATTATGAATATTATTAAGATTTGGTAATTCAAGATGGCGGATCCATAAAGGGGTTTTCGGGTTAAAACAATTTCTAGGATATAACAAACTAGAACATTTGAGAAGTGTTGGAGAAGCTAGTTGATTAATATACATAAATATATGAACTTTTTCTTATTATTATAATAGGATATATAGAACATATCCTATTGACCATAATTAATTGGAAAAACTATTAAACTATCAATCTTATTAGGTGAAATTAGTTATGTGAACAACAGCAAGATATTATTTTGATTGTATGCTTCCAGACGTGTGTACTAAAGCTAATACCACTCTACTCAAAATCAGTTAAGCCGATTTTGATATTATCATGCACTTTCAAACATTTAATCTTACTCTTTGTATAGTAAGTGAAGTAATATGTATTACCCCAAAAAAGAATTATGCGCATAACCCTTTAACATGCCGGGGCCCTTAGTTCACGACCCAAAAGAAATTAAAACAATATAAAATCTACCCTCGTATCTGAAAATGACCACAAGCGTTTTCTCTTTCGCTGTACCTATTAATTTTTTTTATTCCATGGCCAGTTAGTCCTTGATAAGCTCCTTTGAGGCAATTTTTACTTTCTCTACGTTTTCATTTCACAAAGCTCTTCCTGTTGGCGGTCGGTGTGAATAGCAAGGGAAATACAGCAATAAAAAAAAACACTTAATTAAGCTAGCCATAAAAGCATCAGACAAACAAACAAACAAGCAAAATATCTGAGGACGAAAGATGCCTCCTTCTCTTCCCATTCCCAGAGCAACAGAGGAATAGCATCTGTGTGTGGGGTCCCCTTCCATAGTCCAGAACTTGTGGACCACAGGTTGGTTCTGTTTATAATATTCCCCCCTGTTCCTCCTCCTGTAAAAGTCTGGACTGAGTTTTCCCCCCTTACCCATTCTTGCGTGCAAAAGGAACATGAACCAGGGACTTTTAAAATTCTCCTATATATTCCAGGACCACTCTCCTGCGGGGCATGTTAGAAATATTTACATAATTTTTCCTTGATATACTCCCTCCAGGACATAGTTGGCTTTATTACGGCAAGGCGATGAACATTGGCGAGAGAGAGGGGCGGGAAAAATTCTTCCAGGATTTTCAGATGAGTAACAAATTTTTGTACTATTTTCGGGATGTCCTTTTAAAGAGGTTAAATTCTTTTAGACAGTGAGAAATTCTTTCTAACTGACACGAGCTTAAACTTTTTTAGACATTTTTGAAATGTTCATATTACAGCTGGTGCAAAATCAAGTGGAACTGGGATAAAACGACGTGGTCACACATATCCCCCGATTTGCGGGGTACTTTTTTTACACGATTTCGCTTTTCGGTTTTAAGAAAAATATGTTTCGTTTCGAATTTCGTTCACAATAAAAATCATCTAAGTAAGAGTTTATTTGGGATAAAAATTAGGTAATAGTTTTTACCAAAATAATCCGAAATTTTAACGGGCTCTTGGATTATGAACGTCATATATATTAATTAATTTAATTTTTTTTTCGGATAATATATAGGGTTTCAAAATGGCGGATCCAAGATGGCGGCTGAAAATTTAAAATTTGAAACAATTTTCATGAAAATTGGTACATAGGGGTTTTGCGGAATGCTGATTTTTCCAACGGATTTTAATGAAAATTTGTACAGTGATTGTTTTGAGGTCACTAATGTTGAATATTATCAAAATTTAGAAATCCAAGATGGCGGATCCAATATGGCGATATCCAATATTTCTCGATTTCAACGGATGGCGGACCCAATATGGCGACCAAAATTTCTCGACCGACAAGAGATTTGTATAAAACTAGGAGCTTTTAGAGTTTGAAGGTAATTTCGAATTTGTTACTGAAATTTCGAAATTAAATATTTCTGAGACTTGTTTAATTATTTATTCGATATGTTAGACCCACAACCTTTTTAAGATTTACACTCCGTGCACGTGGCTGATCCAATAGCTTTGATTAGGTATATTTTATAAGTGTTTTAGGTATATTTTCATTTCATAGTGCAAACAAACAAAGAAAATTTTCGTTAAAATAATTAAGTATTGTATTGTATTGTATACTTTAATTTTGAAATAATCTATGTATAACAACATTAATTTATTCTGAAGTAAAGCAAGTATTGTATTATTAATTAACTTCTTCATAATTAAAAAACCTTGTAAATAGAAATTTTTATGAGAACTTGTCCGAAATGAAATTATGAGTTTATGTAGTCTAATAAAGTCTCTTCTAAAATGTTATTATATCAATAACCGAAAGTATTATTGTTTACCCAAATTCATAAAATTTTACATAGTTATGTCTCGAAGATTACGACAAGACATATGGGTCATTGTTGCTTGTTCCCAAAAACTTGCATTACTATCCAGAATACGTATGTTTTTGATTTTTGTTAGTGTTTCATCTATCAAAATTCAATAGCTATTAAAATATTTTCACAAACTGATGATATAAAGCAGTTTTTAAAATAAAAAATAAATCCACTTGTTAAGCCGTCTGGAATGCCTTCACCAGTCAAAGGTAATGGTATTTAGAAAATCTGTTTGTATCTCTGGACTTATTTACGTTTGATCCATTTTTAGATTCTCTCTGAATATCGCAAGCCAGGAGGAGCACAACGATGAAGAGTGTGGTTTCTGTATGAAAACATATAAAAACAAGAATCCTTTTCCATTCAATACCAGACATACTACATCCCCAACGTAATCTAGGTTTATACAGAAAAGACGGGGGGCATGATGACGGCGGCAGTTGGATTAAAGCGCACATATCCTTTCCAATTTTCTCACCACAAAGTGGAATGATAGACGGCGAGTTGAATGCAAAAAGAATCCACGTGTAGAAACCACTTGCTTGCGCCTGTCTCCACCGCAGACATCCTTGCCGGGAGTTGAGTTAATGGATAAATATATGTAGGTATGGAAAAATTGGCGCAAACACATATAGTACATACATACAGACATAACAGACAGACAAGCGTACTCGGCTCGAAGAATATGATGATTATGATGGTCAGATTGATTCATTTTCCCTTCATCGACGTGTGCTTCCTCGGGGATTTTGTAACACGACCCCCAGCATCGGGTTGTGCTCATGTAATTTGATGAGACATCGTGTTACTTTATATTCCCTTAAAAAAAATAAGGAAATTTCGTGTCATCCGGACGGGCATTGAATTTCACCAGGATTAGAAAAGCTGTGACCCGAGGTGTTATGTGGGCAACGTCAACGATATTTAGCTGCAAATTACCGGAAACATAAGATCTGGCATCAGGTCAAGGAATGAGGAAATCCCTTTTCAAGTAAGATAACATCTTATTTTAGATACATTTTATACTAGCTAAGTTACCAGGCGTTGTCCAGCCGAAATCATTTTTATAAAGAATCCAAAACTTAAACAGAGTACCGAAATTTCAATTAAAAAGTGCACATCTTGTCCGAAAAAAATGTTTCAAACCAAGACCCACAATTCAAGTCCAACTTTCCTATCTAAATTGTCGATTCGTGTTAATTTATAGCCTATATCCAAAGGGAAGAGATAACCTTGCCAATGGTGAAAGAATTTATTAAATCGGATCAGTAGTTCCAAACATTACCTATTACAAACAAACAAACTCACAAACTTATTGCATCGCTCAAATGGAATTTTAAATTGAATCAGAAAGTTTAAAAGTTAAAAATTATATAAAATCTTCTTCTCTAAAAATAAAAAAAATTGCTAGTTTTCATGAAAATTGATTTATTGAAATCTCAGACAAATGCTAATTCTACAGATAAGGTTATTTTTTTTTTTTTTTTTTTTTTTTTTTTTTTTTTAACAGACCATCAGCTTAGTCAAAGCTTTGTAAAACAACAGAATTAATCTGTAGCATATGACTGATTATTCATCATTTGGTCCGTTGTTAGTAGACATGCGACCACAACCACCAAGCAGACTTTTCTTCAGTGCATGCTTACTGACACGAACATCAAACAAATCAGCATTCTTATTCACATTTAACCTCATCCGGTTAATAGGCTGGAAGAAGCTATAGTTATTTTTACATAAACTAGTTTGCAGAAGTGACACCACCCTAAGATTACGCTCGTTCAATCTGAAAGTGAATTCGCTTTTAAGGGAAGCTGAATCAATATTGCCAATCAATAATTGGTGAACAAAAACAATGTCTGCAATCTCCCGACGCTTGAGCAGAGAGTGCATATCGAGGAGCCTCAAACGATCATTATAAGGAGGGAGAAGAACTGGATTGCTCCAACGTAAATCCTTAAGAGCGAATCTGACAAATTTTTTTTGCACAGATTCGACGAAATCGATATGGACTCGATAATAGGGCGACCAAACTTGACTCGCGTATTCGAGAAATTGGTCTAACAAAACAAAAGTAAAGCTGTTTTAAGACAGTTCTATTAGAAAATTCACGGGACCATCTTTTGATGAATCCCAGCATAGAACTGGCTTTAGCCACCGTACAGTTGATATGCTCAACGAAGTCCAATTTGCAATCCAGGATAACCCCCAAGTCACGGACAGATTGAACTCGTCGTATGCAAAGCTAATTATAAAACGTAGGCCATCGATTGGTTTCTTTTTAAAACTGCTATAAAATTAATACTGCTTAATATGTTTCAAAGTTTTTGGATTTATTGGAAATAGTAAACTTTCCGATTAATTATGGAATACGATTTAATTTTAATGGCTAACTTAGCTGGCTTAGCAGTACACTATCCTGTCGGTTCACATTTTAGATAGTTTCCTATTTCACGAAAATTTCCATCAATATTGTGCTTAAATTTCTGAATAGTTTCCCGAAATTTCTTTTAAAAATTCGTACGTTTCGACACACAGTATTCAATTTGGGAATACATTTTTAATATTTTCCAAGATTATTCAAACATAAATCTATTTATTGCATACTGCGGAGATATGATACTGTGTTTCTGTTAATTTTTTGAACACGAAAGAGCAGTCTATATCAAAATAACATGTATTTTAAAAAGAAACCATCAAATAGCCATTTTTTTTTTTAAATTTCTTCCAGAACATGTTAAAATCTATATTTAAAATTAATAAAGTATTTTAATTGCGAGTTCTCTTAGCCTTATAATAACAAATTAGTTTTTATAGAAATCCTTCACCATTCCCCATATTGGATGTGCTATTTTGAATTAACCCTGTAAATCCCTGGGTACTTATTTTCATAGAAATCCCTCATTTTCACTGTAACTAATGAATTTTTTTGACTATTTGACGAAAGATGAATTTGAAAAGGTGTATAAATAAACTGCAATATTAATACTTTTCTCAAAATTTAATTTTGTATATTATCAAAGGTTTTCTTGGCCTTGATTTCCCTTAGTGAGAGGATCCCTGGCTGTCGCAGCAGCAGCAGCGAACTCGTTATCAATTAAATCGCGAGAAAATGCACAGAATTCATTCAATTTTCGCTTAATATATAGCAAGATCAATAGACTGATTGATAAACTCCATGGAAACGCCCAGACGAGTCTATAAGTGGACAAGAGCACTATTGACGACGACGACGAAGACGACGATGAAGATGAAGATGAAGATGAAGATGAAGATGAAACTCCCATCAATATGGGTATGTTCGCAGGGCAGAAAAATCATAACTCAATCAGTGGCTCGTTTTCTCGAAATTCGTAAATAAAGTGCTCTTTGCGGAAAAAACATCCGTCTGGACGGATTTCTCGTAATCAGCCCCGTGCTCCTCCGCCCACCGTCGTGTCGAATTAAATCCATCGTTCGTCCATGTCCTTGGCATTGGATTTTCATATGCCTTGCTCTTGATTGGTCCAATCCAAGTCGCTTCGGCGACATACCGCGGCTTTTTTGAAAGCTGACGAACTATTTTCCTCGACGAAAGACTACAAGCACAGACGGGGAAGGGAAGATGATTTTTAAGAAATTATTCAAAAGACTTCCAACAGAGCTATCATATTTTTGTAGGGGGCAAGCGGCGGCAGCAAGACTATAAAATTAAATGTTGATGACAAACGCTCCGATAGATCAGGCTCTGGGGCGCTTTAAAAGAGATTTATTCGGTGCGATCGAACATGCTGCAAGGTGTTTCCTACCCAGCGCCGTGACAGTCGGATCCGCGCGTAAGACGGTCGCGGATCGGGCAGAATATCTTATTAATATCAATTAATCGATTCGCCACAAAGTTGTGAATTATTGCCGAGAAAATTTCAAAGTCAGTTTTCGTTAATCCAGAATATATTTGTTTACGGGGAACTGACTTTTAATGGATGTAACCTCACCTATGAATATGAGATAATACAGAACAAGTAAATTAAGTTGATAATTCAATGCCAAAGTTACTAATTTCTAAATTGAATACTGGCATAGTGATAAAATATAAAATCAATCACCAATCCCTTTGCAAAGGACAAGGTGTTGATAAGGCCCATTTGTAAGGCTATGCTACAGTCGAAAATTTGATTTTTTTTGTTAATAAAAAGAAAACTATAGCTCGGATCAAAAAAGGTTACATATAAAAGGTGTAGATAATAAAAAGACCTACAATTTTTGTCTTAACTATTTTTCGACATAACCTCAAACTTTTCGAATAAAACGCAAAAAATGTTAAAAGTCCCCTTTTTGAAACATTATTTATTGATAAAAAGACTATAAAAAATTAAAAAAGAAATTAACATATAATTTTCTGTGTTTTTAATATGTTTCTCAACTAATCATCAAACGAAATACATATTAACCAATAATAAGTATTGAAACCACAATAAACTCTTTTTTATGCGATAAAATAATGTTCTATCATTTATTATTAATTTATGTTTTATTTGTTGTATTGATTGCAAATAAATATTATTTGTTAAGAAGAACATAATAATTACTTATATTAAAAACAAGAAACGACATGAGGCAAAAAATGTGGCAAATAAATTTGGGAAAAGTGATTTTTAACATTTTTTTCAATTTATTCGAAAAGTTTGAGGTTATGTCGAAAAGCAGTTGACACAAGAATTGTAGATCTTTTTATTATCTACAACTTTTAAATGTAACTTTTTTTGATCCGAGCTATAATTTTCTTTTTATTAATATAACAAAAAACCGTTTTTTTGACATGTCGCGCTATATAAATTAATGTTTTAACCCGCTAAGGTCCTACTTCATTTTTATATACACTCCAGGCCAACTAGTGCCAAATTGGCACCGCGCGACTTTGGACCGTAATAACTTCTCTCAGATTTGGTCAAATAACTTCAAATTTAATCCAAATTGTAGGGAATTTAATCAGGAACACAATGAACGTAATGATTTTGATAGTATTTTTTTCATTTTAATAAAAATTACAGAGAAACGAAACAAGTTTCATGAAAAAATAGTGCTTTAGTTTTTGGCGTGTCATTTTTTTACAAATCATTATAATTTCAAAATTCTTGATCGTAGTTATTCTTTAGTAAGTAGACTAAAAAGGCCTATTACAATCATTAAGGGAAAAAAACGATTTTAATATTTTTTAAGGTTAGTCAAAGTTGTGTGTTTTTCGGAAATGGAAAAAAACGAGTCTCGTATCTTTTCATACAAAAGTAATTTATTTTCGTACATTTTATGAAGAAAATTAATTGAATTATCAAAAATTATTATAATTCCTTATCTTTGTACTGTAGGTAAAAATCTCGTGCTCCGCAGCGTCACTGTGCGGCTGCAGCATTTTTCATCATAATAACATATAAGAAAAAAAAAATTACAAGAATTTCGTTTGAAACATACTTACTTGGATAAAAAATATCCTCTGGAGTTGCTAAAACCGTTCACTAAAATTTGGAACAGACACCGACTGCGCAACGTTAAAAGACCAACTAGTGCCAGTTAGGCACTACGAATAGTTTGACATCCTCTCAAACCGGTTATTTGTAAGTAACTGACGCGGCATCGGTACAGAGATTTAGAGGACCCTTAGAACAAGTTTGTCGAACAATAGAAATCTTGAGAAAGTGAAAGTTCTAAAAGTTACACTTAGTTGAAGAAAACTCTGGTGCCAATTTGGCACTAGTTGGCCCTTAGCGGGTTAAAAATAGTAATAATAAAGGTAACATATTTTGAAAACATGTTTTTTATGTAAAATTTGACGGAGAATACAATAAAAATACTAAAAACTTGCAACGAGGTGGGGGCCATTGTTAAAAATTAATTTAAACAATTAAATTGTTAATAACAATATGAATTTGTTGATAATTTTTATTAAAAATATTTTTTTCTCAAAATTCAGTCCTTTAGATTTAAAATGAAAAAAAAGAAGTTTGTAGATGTGTGAAAATGAGTCTCCAAGCCAAAAAATTCAATATTCTCACATTTTCGATCACTAGTATTATCGAAAATATGCGGAACAAAAAAAAATCCTCGGACACGTGTCTCTTATTTTTCGATATACAGGGTGTTCAGAGGTGGGAGGTCAATACTGAAGGGGGTGAAAGGTCAGACCGAGACAAGCAAAAAATCGTATGGGTGGGGGGGGGGCATCTCTCACCGTTTGGCAGTTACAGGGTGATTCGTAAATCAGGATTTTGCCCTATATGGGACCCGCTCTTGTATTTTTATCTTTTTTTCTACGCATCGCAGCGGCCCCAAACTGATTTCAAAAAATCACTATTTGGAAGCCCTTTCCAAAAAAGTTTACACCACCCCCCTATCCCCAACCCCTTGGCCACAATCCCCCCTGGAAGTTGAAAAAATTAACTTTTATTTCACGATTTTTCACCTTTCGCCCCACGTTTCTCCGAAATTCATGTTATTAACATACCTACTTTTTATTTTTTTTTAAGTTGCCTATCTAATTACCTTTCCAAAAAGGTGCAACATGCCCAGGTAGGAAAAGGGTTGCAAAAGTCCTGAAATTAAAACATCCTCACAGGTACCTAATTACTTTATTGTACCATAATGGAAAAAGTCGTTAAGTAAACAATTTTTATGACAGCAAGTTCGGAAATGTTTGTTTAGGAAACAGAGGTAATGCATTTTTATTATTTCAGCAAAACAGTAATAAAATAATAAATGTAATCTCGTTAAATAGCGTTATTAGTTTATTATATCCAGTATTGACTCTTAAGTATCCTGACGCTCCGTTTCTAATACCTCCTATGAATTATGGTATAAAAATGGGTAAGTTTGAAAGGACATTGACCACAGTTGAAGAAGCAATCGATAAAACAGGGTGTTTAATAGAAAAAATTAAGATAAAATGGCAGAATTCAGTGTTGACGATTATGCCGATATAATTTACGTGTATGGTTTAGTAGAAGGAAATGATAATGAGGCCGTACGAGAATACCAAAGAAGATTCCCGAATCGGCGGGTACCCAACAGAAGGGTATTTTCAAGGACTTTCAGAAGGTTAAAAGCAACCGGAAGTGTAACCGCCCCCAGAGCAGAAACGCGAGCAGGAAAATCGGCCGATTCAGCGGACCCCGACCAACAAATCCTCAACATCGTCAGGAACAGCCCTGTAATAAGCATCAGGCAGGTCGCACGAAGGTCAGGATTGTCTTCAGGGAGAGTGTGGACCGTTGTGAATCGAGAGGGACTACATCCATACCACCATATCCTGGTCCAAGCACTACAGGAAGGAGATTCCGAAGGACGATTGCAATTTGCACTTGGCTTTTCGAGTCTGACATCGAAAACAGAAGGTTTCTAGACCGAATTCTGTGGACGGATGAATCGCAATTCACCCGGGATGGCATCACAAACTTGCACAACCTCCACACCTGGTCAGATGTGAACCCACATAGGACAAGGTGTCGGTCCTTCCAGCAAAGATTTAGTGTCAATGTCTGGGCTGGCATCATCGGCAACCAGTTGATAGGACCCTTCATCTTGCCCCAAGTGCTGAATAGTCAGCTATACTCGGACTTTTTGGAGAACACCCTTCCGGATCTGTTGGAGGACATCCCCCTGGTCACCAGAAGCGCAATTTATTTACAGCTCGACGGAGCACCTGCGCATACTGGGAACATTGTTAGGGCAAGGTTAAATGAAAATTACCCAGAGCGCTGGATTGGACGAGGTGGACCGATTCCTTGGCCGCCTAGGTCACCGGACCTTACTCCACTGAACTTTTTCTTATGGGGAATGATGAAACATGAAGTTTACTCAAGACCAATCATCACCAGAGAAGAATTAGTTACCAGGATTGTGACTGCAGCCACGAAAATACGGGAAAGACTGGCTACCATAGACCTCAAACGTGAAATAAAACGAAGGCTACTTGCATGCATCGAAACTAGCGGAGAACATTTTGAACAGCTTTTAAAGGACAAACGTTTTAATTGTAATTAGTTTTTAAGCGAACAAAATGTATTTTTTAGTTAACTTAAGTATAATTTCTTAAAAATTCGAATTGTCGTGATATTCTGTAAAAGGATTTTTGTAAATAAATTTTCGTATCCTTTTCCTACCTGGGCATGTTGCACCTTTTTGGAAAGGTAATTAGATAGGCAACTTAAAAAAAATAAAAAGTAGGTATGTTAATAACACGAATTTCGGAGAAAAGTGGGGCGAAAGGTGAAAAATCGTGAAATAAAAGTTAATTTTTTCAACTTCCAGGGGGGATTGTGGCCAAGGGGTTGGGGATAGGGGGGTGGTGTAAACTTTTTTGGAAAGGGCTTCCAAATAGTGATTTTTTGAAATCAGTTTGGGGCCGCTGCGATGCGTAGAAAAAAAGATAAAAATACAAGAGCGGTTCCCATATAAGGCAAAATCCTGATTTACGAATCACCCTGTAACTGCCAAACGGTGAGAGATGCCCCCCCCCCACCCATACGATTTTTTGCTTGTCTCGGTCTGACCTTTCACCCCCTTCAGTATTGACCTCCCACCTCTGAACACCCTGTAGAATCCGTAAAAAAAGTTTCAGCCAAATCAGAGATGTGTCGGTCAAAAAGGTGTTCGGTTTGTAAAAGAATTACCCATATATCAATCTCTCGTATGCTTAACGATTTTAAAAAACGTTCCAAAAAATACATATTTCCTATACATACATGATTAATAGATTAGGAATCGTTTTTGTAAGGCTTCTTTCAACATGTTGATGTTACGAAATATTATAATTGAAAGCATTAAACAACTACCCAAAAAAAATTCCTACCGTTTTCAAAAATTCTTCGTTTTTCAGTAAATACGATCTTGATCAAAAAGTTTCCGGAACGACCACCGTGTGGTGCTTTAAGTCATCCAATTTAAGTTCTTATTTTTTTGTAAGGTTGTCACATCAATCATTGATATTCCCGCCAAATTGCAGCGTTATAGTTTCTTATTTGTAAAAATTATGGCGTATTGAATACATCTGCCTCTGTGCGTGTTTCGATTTTTACAAGTTTATCGACTTTATATCATCGAGTTTGTATTAAATTTTGCGTTAAAAGTGGATTCCTGTATTCTTTTCAGAATTCGTCTTTCATCACGACAAGTGCTACTATGTTTAATAAATAATTTTCTTGTTCAAAAGTTTATATCAACAGACAGTATAGTTATTTCTTCATCTTTAAATTTACATATGTATGTAGGATAGTCTAAAAATGTCATAACATACGAGTCTTTTCTTCCAGCTAAATGCATGCAATTAGCAAGCTCATTTAAAGAATAATTAGTACTACAAAAAACCATCTATAAAAAGAGTAATTTTCTTAAATTATAATGTTCCACTCATACATAAAAAATTCCTAGAAGTTGGTGCAATTTCCTCTTCTTGTCGCATACGTACGAAAGGATATTTTTGTAACTGACTGATTTCAGTTGTTCAGCAATAACTCGTTATGCAATTTGTGGCTTTGAGGTTTTGGAATACCTTACACAATATTAATATTTATGTAATATTTCTGCCTCAAGCGTATGATTACCAAGTGGGGCAGAAATATTATTATGAGTATTATTAATATTAAATAATGCGAATCAATTTTTTAGGGGTATAAAATGCAAATTTTTCATTTTATATATACCTACTTACTTGATTTTACGTGGGAAATATATCATAAATAGCAGATAATTATTGGGTGTAGTTAAGCGAATTTAATTCGGGTTTTTGTTTTAAAAAGAAAAACTTATATTTAAATTTTATGGAATATGATATATATATGCAAATGAATTCGTTTTGTTGTTCCGATCGAACTAATTATTGGTAGAAACAAATTTGGAGTGTACATTTGGTCATAACAATTAGTTATACTCTGTTATCTCAACTGAAATTAATGTTCATTAATTCATTAATCATAATTCATATTGTTATAATTTAGAATACCTTTCTAAAGAGTCATTTAATGCGAAACTTTTACAAATGCATTCCAAATTAAAGGTAATATGATTTTATTGACAAAATAACGATAATTCAAGTAAACATTTAATTGTTGTTCATTACATTTCCATATTACAAGTTATTAGATATATTTTAAAATAGTTATACTGCTTAACATTTTACTCTTTTATATATATAAAATTTTTTTCTTATTATTTTCTCAGCAAACTCTTTCATTTGACACCCATATCATGATGATAGATAAGAAAATATTGTCCACTATCTTGTAGCGGCGGCCATATTGAATTTAGTGTCATGTCACTCAATTTATTGGTTTCTACTCTTCAAGCCTTTTCATTTGATATCCAGATTAATTTGATACCTTTATTAAGGATGTTGACTAAAAAAAAATAATCCGCCATCTTATAACCTCGACCATTTTAAAATTACATCACTCAATTTATCGTTTCCTACTCTTCAAGCTTTTTCATTTGATACTCATATTAACAGGATTGACAAAATATACACCATCCGCTTTCTTGTGGCGACGGCCATTTTTAAAATATTATAATAATAAGTATTACATATTGCATTGTCACCAAAACTAAAGGTGTATGCAAAATTTCAGCAAAAACGGTTGGGAGGAAATGGTTTAAAATTCAGTTGCAAGATTTGACCTAAACAAACAAACATTGCAGTTTACGAAAGTGGAATTTTATGTTATGTTCATTACCAATTATTAATTATTTCAACTAATTTTTGTTTTCACCGTCTTCAAAATTTCTTATTTTGTCAGTGTGTGAAAAAAATTCACTATCATTGGATTATAATGTAATACAAAATTATGTAGTATTTTACCAGGTAATTTAGGTAATATTTCACTGTTTCCCATAACCCAAGAAAGAAAAATTTGAAAAACTGAGGGTTGAAATGCTTCACTCACTTATCCTTACGAAGCACATCATAAATTTTTAAGTAAAATTTCTTACCTCTTCTCAATCACTCTTACTTATCACTACGAATTGAATAATCTTTTTTACAGACATGTGTTAGACCCCATAACGTCTCGAATAAAATTCTGACTGTAAATTTTTCGACAATATATAGGCCGCCATTAAAGCAGACTGTCTGCAGGCGGATAGTAGGCTTTAAGGCCGTCCTCAAGATAAGTAGGATGTGTAGATTACGTAACGGCCACTTGTGATATCCTTCATCATAACCTTTTCCTTTTGCGAAATCCCCCAATTAATGAGACCAAGGCCATGGCGTCGAACACACCCCCGACACGCCTCGCCCCGCCCCCCTAAGGCAGAGCGCCTCCTGGTGGCTGGTGTCGGGGATGTCGTCCTTTTTTGATGAAATTTACATGAAAGTGGCTGGAATATCTGATCCCCGACAGATAGAGGGAGCAGCGAGCGTCGCGTCGTCGGTACGTCACCGAAAGAAACTCCGCGCCATCGAAGGGTGCAGGCTTTTCTGAGGTAGTGTGATTTTGCCACTTTCTTCCAAATCCCGGGAGAAATCCTGATGATTTCTTGGAAATTTAATATCCGGCGCTTTAATGCATCCAACCGCGGGACTAGATCCTTCGAAAGTGGGCCCAACGACGCACAATCTTTTTGCTCGCTGGGTCTTCATAAGGGTTCTTTGGTCCTTTAGTGCCTTAGAGATCGAATTACTATAGCTCTTACAGTCTTTAGAATTATCAAATTCGTAGATTTTTTAATAAGAAAGCTGCGTGTTACTTATTTCATAAAATTTGTTATAAAAATAATAAAACGTATTGTAATCGATTTTATAGAAAAGTATGCAAAATGTCAGCACAATCGTATTATGGCTTATATGAGTATACAAAAATAGGGTTTCAGATCATCTTTCAGATCGTATTTTCTAAAATACGACTCCCTGGATTGGGTTTTTGGGCTAAATCGGCTCTTGGTATGATAATTAGATGATTCTAGGCAAAAAACAGAAAAGTCTAGAGGAAAAAATCGGAGAATCTCAATTTTACATTTTTCAGTGCAGTTTTTTCAGCCATATACTGGTAAAAAAAACTATTTTCTAAAATACGGCTCCCTGAATTGGGTTTTTGGGCTAAATCGACTCTTGGTATGATTATCAGATGATTCTAGGCAAAAAACAGAAAAGTCTAGAGGAAAAAATCGGAGAATCTCAATTTTACATTTTTCAGTGCAGTTTTTTTCAGCCATATACAGGTAAAAAAATTATTTTCTAAAATACGGCTCCCTGAATTGGGTTTTTGGGCTAAATCGACTCTTGGTATGATTATCAGATGATTCTAGGCAAAAAACAGAAAAGTCTAGAGGAAAAAATTGCAGAATTTAAATTTTTACATTTTTCAGTGCATTTTTTTCAGCCATATACAGGTAAAAAAATTATTTTCTAAAATACGGCTCCCTGAATTGGGTTTTTTGGCTAAATCGGCTCTTGGTATGATAATTAGATGATTCTAGGCAAAAAACAGAAAAGTCTAGAGGAAAAAATTGCAGAATTTAAATTTTTACATTTTTCAGTGCATTTTTTTCAGCCATATACAGGTAAAAAAATTATTTTCTAAAATACGGCTCCCTGAATTGGGTTTTTTGGCTAAATCGGCTCTTGGTATGATAATTAGATGATTCTAGGCAAAAAACAGAAAAGTCTAGAGGAAAAAATTGCAGAATTTAAATTTTTACATTTTTCAGTGCATTTTTTTCAGCCATATACAGGTAAAAAAATTATTTTCTAAAATACGGCTCCCTGAATTGGGTTTTTTGGCTAAATCGGCTCTTGGTATGATAATTAGATGATTCTAGGCAAAAAAGAGAAAAGTCTAGAGGAAAAAATTGCAGAATTTAAATTTATTGTTTCGCTTAATACAAGCTACAGATAAAAAAACTATTTTCGAAAATACGGTTCCCTGGATTGGTTTTTTTGGCTAAATCGACTCTTGGTATGATAATTAGATAATTCTAGGCAAAAAACAGAAAAGTCTAGAGGAAAAGATCGGAGAATTTCAATTTTAACATTTTTCAGTGCATTTTTTCAGCTATAAACAGGTAAAAAAAAACTATTTTCTAAAATACGGCTCCCTGGATTGGATTTTTTGGCTAAATCGATTCTTAGTATGATAATTAGATGATTCTAGGCAAAAAACAGAAAAGTCTAGAGGAAAAAATCGCAGAATTTCAATTTTTACATTTTTCAGTAAATTATTTTCAGCCATATACAGGTAAAAAAACTATTTTCTAAAATACGGCTCCCTGGATTGGGTTTTTTGGCTAAATCGACTCTTGGTATGATAATTAGATGATTCTAAGCAAAAAACAGAAAAGTCTAGAGGAAAAGATTGCAGAATTTAAATTTTTAGATTTTTCAGTGCATTTTTTCAGCCATATACAGGTAAAAAAACTATTTTCTAAAATACGGCTCCCTGGATTGGGTTTTTTGGCTAAATCGACTCTTGGTATGATAATTAGATGATTCTAAGCAAAAAACAGAAAAGTCTAGAGGAAAAGATCGCAGAAATTCAATTTTTACATTTTTCAGTGCATTTTTTCAGCCATATACAGGTAAAAAAAAATATTTTCTAAAATACGGTTCCCTGGATTGGTTTTTTTGGCTAAATCGACTCTTGGTATGATAATTAGATGATTCTAGGCAAAAAACAGAAAATTCTAGAGGAAAACATCGCAGAATTTCAATTTTTACATTTTTCAGTGCATTTTTTCAGCCATATACAAGTAAAAAAAACTATTTTCTAAAATACGGCTCCCTGGATTGGATTTTTTGGCTAAATCGACTCTTGGTATGATAATTAGATGATTCTAAGCAAAAAACAGAAAAGTCTAGAGGAAGAAATCGCAGAATTTCAATTTTTACATTTTTCAGTAAATTATTTTCAGCCATATACAGGTAAAAAAACTATTTTCTAAAATACGGCTCCCTGGATTGGGTTTTTTGGCTAAATCGACTCTTGGTATGATAATTAGATGATTCTAAGCAAAAAACAGAAAAGTCTAGAGGAAAAGATCGCAGAATTTCAATTTTTACATTTTTCAGTGCATTTTTTCATCCATATACAGGTAAAAAAACTATTTTCTAAAATACGGCTCCCTGGCTTAGGTTTTTTGGCTAAATCGACTCTTGGTATGATAATTTGATGATTCTAAGCAAAAAACAGAAAAGTCTAGAGGAAAAGATCGCAGAATTTCAATTTTTACATTTTTCAGTGCATTTTTTCAGCCATATACAGGTAAAAAAACTATTTTCTAAAATACGGCTCCCTGGATTGGGTTTTTTGGCTAAATCGACTCTTGGTATGATAATTAGATGATTCTAAGCAAAAAACAGAAAAGTCTAGAGGAAAAGATTGCAGAATTTAAATTTTTAGATTTTTCAGTGCATTTTTTCAGCCATATACAGGTAAAAAAACTATTTTCTAAAATACGGCTCCCTGGATTGGGTTTTTTGGCTAAATCGACTCTTGGTATGATAATTAGATGATTCTAAGCAAAAAACAGAAAAGTCTAGAGGAAAAGATCGCAGAAATTCAATTTTTACATTTTTCAGTGCATTTTTTCAGCCATATACAGGTAAAAAAACTATTTTCTAAAATACGGCTCCCTGGATTGGGTTTTTTGGCTAAATCGACTCTTGGTATGATAATTAGATGATTCTAAGCAAAAAACAGAAAAGTCTAGAGGAAAAGATTGCAGAATTTCAATTTTTACATTTTTCAGTGCATTTTTTCAGCCATATACAGGTAAAAAAACTATTTTCTAAAATACGGCTCCCTGGATTGGGTTTTTTGGCTAAATCGACTCTTGGTATGATAATTAGATGATTCTAAGCAAAAAACAGAAAAGTCTAGAGGAAAAGATCGCAGAATTTCAATTTTTACATTTTTCAGTGCATTTTTTCAGCCATATACAGGTAAAAAAACTATTTTATAAAATACGGCTCCCTGGATTGGGTTTTTTGGCTAAATCGACTCTTGGTATGATAATTAGATGATTCTAAGCAAAAAACAGAAAAGTCTAGAGGAAAATATCGCAGAAATTCAATTTTTACATTTTTCAGTGCATTTTTTCAGCCATATACAGGTAAAAAAACTATTTTCTAAAATACGGCTCCCTGGATTGGGTTTTTTGGCTAAATCGACTCTTGGTATGATAATTAGATGATTCTAAGCAAAAAACAGAAAAGTCTAGAGGAAAAGATTGCAGAATTTCAATTTTTACATTTTTCAGTGCATTTTTTCAGCCATATACAGGTAAAAAAACTATTTTCTAAAATACGGCTCCCTGGATTGGGTTTTTTGGCTAAATCGACTCTTGGTATGATAATTAGATGATTCTAAGCAAAAAACAGAAAAGTCTAGAGGAAAAGATCGCAGAATTTCAATTTTTACATTTTTCAGTGCATTTTTTCAGCCATATACAGGTAAAAAAACTATTTTCTATAATACGGCTCCCTGGATTGGGTTTTTTGGCTAAATCGACTCTTGAGTATGATAATTAGATGATTCTAGACAAAAAACAAAAAAGTCTAGAGGAAAAAATTGCAGAATTTCAATTTTTACATTTTTCAGTGCATTTTTCCAGCCATATACAGGTAAAAAAACTATTTTCTAAAATACGGCTCCCTGGATTGGGTTTTTTGGCTAAATCGACTCTTGGTATGATAATTAGATGATTCTAAGCAAAAAACAGAAAAGTCTAGAGGAAAAGATCGCAGAATTTCAATTTTTACATTTTTCAGTGCATTTTTTCAGCCATATACAGGTAAAAAAACTATTTTCTAAAATACGGCTCCCTGGATTGGGTTTTTTGGCTAAATCGACTCTTGGTATGATAATTAGATGATTCTAAGCAAAAAACAGAAAAGTCTAGAGGAAAAGATTGCAGAATTTAAATTTTTAGATTTTTCAGTGCATTTTTTCAGCCATATAGAGGTAAAAAAACTATTTTCTGAAATACGGCTCCCTGGATTGGGTTTTTTGGCTAAATCGACTCTTGGTATGATAATTAGATGATTCTAAGCAAAAAACAGAAAAGTCTAGAGGAAAAGATCGCAGAAATTCAATTTTTACATTTTTCAGTGCATTTTTTCAGCCATATACAGGTAAAAAAACTATTTTCTAAAATACGGCTCCCTGGATTGGGTTTTTTGGCTAAATCGACTCTTGGTATGATAATTAGATGATTCTAAGCAAAAAACAGAAAAGTCTAGAGGAAAGATCGCAGAAATTCAATTTTTACATTTTTCAGTGCATTTTTTCAGCCATATACAGGTAAAAAAACTATTTTCTAAAATACGGCTCCCTGGATTGGGTTTTTTTGCTAAATCGACTCTTGGTATGATAATTAGATGATTCTAAGCAAAAAACAGAAAAGTCTAGAGGAAAAGATCGCAGAATTTCAATTTTTACATTTTTCAGTGCATTTTTTCAGCCATATACAGGTAAAAAAACTATTTTCTAAAATACGGCTCCCTGGATTGGGTTTTTTGGCTAAATCGACTCTTGGTATGATAATTAGATGATTCTAGACAAAAAACAGAAAAGTCTAGAGGAAAAGATCGCAGAATTTGAATTTTGGAAACAAAAGCGTACAAAAACGACTTTTTCGAAATATTTCCTCATCATTTGGTTCTAGAATAAAAATTGCTATACCTAACTTAACATCGATTTTTATTTATAGCACTTTTATCGTTTTTCGTAGATAGTCGACTGGGCCAAGGGTTTTAAAATTTTCCATCCAGAAGTAAAACGTCTTTTGGGGTGGGGAATCGTGAGATTCTGCCACTTAGCAATAATAGGATGGTAAACGATCTCTATAGAGGGTTGACAAAGCTAACTACCTTTGAACAAAAGGAGCAAAATAATGGAAGCTACAATAGTCAAAGGACGTATACATGCCACGCAATTTAATCCTTAATTTTCCTCTTAAATGCATTTGAATCGATCACGTACACCAAACGGAAGGGAAACTTTCACTTTTCCTTAACTAATTTGAATTTAAATTTAGCCCAGACCAAACGCACAACCGCATCTGTCTCCACAGAAGCAATTTAAGAAGGCATAGACTTCCTCCGCTCTAGTAAAGAAATCGAATCTCAGCCTCTCACCCCACTTCTTGTTCGGGAAAATTGTGCCAGAATATAAAATCGCCTACCAGACAAAACAGGGAGGTCCTTGTAAAGGTTTTTTTTATTCTATTTTTTTGCCATTTCAACTAGAAAGAGGAAAAATTCTGCACAAAAGTGTTTTAATTCAAAAAAATAAAAAAATTTCATGCCTATAGAAAAAAATATATATATATAAAAGCTCGCAAGTGGGCGATAAATTATCAACTTGATAGACTTCCAAAACGCGAATTATTAGATCAAGCCGGGTAAAGTAATATAGGACTATAGAAATGAAATTGGAATATATAGTATATACACAGATAATATAATATATGTATATACATAACTAACTACTGAGTTAACTCAGTTCACGTCCTATGACGCATTAAAAAGTTCATTCATAAACCCACACATGGACTAGGAGTCACAGAAAACGCTACGGGGGATGTTCGCATTTTTCCTAGTTAATTAACAGCCGAGTTGTTGCGAGTCCATCTCCTGTCTGATTTAATCGATTTACAGCCCACCAGATGGCTGTCCAGTCTACCGTTAGATATGGGAATGAAGGTGAACGAGAAAAAATAATTTTAGGGGTGTTACTCAATTTTGTTGGATATCCAATAAATCCTTGATGTATTTAAGATAACAAGATAAATCTGTAAAATCAGTTTCATATTGATTTTGGATAATTTATATGTACTTTTACAAAGAGATTGAACTCATATCGCTATGGTATAAAAATGTCTTAATTTTTACAAAACTTTAATATATATCAACAATATAACTTAACTCACATCTTTTCTATCATAGGGTATAGAGGTTAGTTTCTAATGCAAACATAAGAGCTGACAATTCCACTACACTATTAGTTCAATTTCCCAATTTATCTCACTTAAATTGTCAAAAACTTTTTAAACCGATGGGTGCTTTAGAGTATCCATTAGTCGTGAAATGTCCTCACTGCGGAAAATTTCTGCTGGAGTTCCTCAAGGATCCGTTCTGGATCCTTTGTTGTTTGTATCATCCGCGCACATAGATGCACTGGCAATTTGAGAGATGTGAAAACTCAGATGTGTAGGGGAGAGTGGGGCAGCTTCATACAGTTTTTATATTTCACTTTGTAGAATGCTCTGTACTACATATAGGTCTTTCAATTTATGACAAATTCATAGTTTAACTATTTTATACTGTAGTAGAAGCATAATAATGCTTTAAAAAAAAAAAGGAAAATGTATGAATGTACCCCATTAGTGGGGCACATTCATACATGAAGAGGTAGGTTAATACACACTTGAAAAAAAAATAAAAGAAGGATTAAAAATCACTATTTATTCGTCATAAATATTGTTTCTTAACATACTAGTCCAGTAAAAAACAAAAATAATTCTTTTAAATAACAAACAAATAATAAAAATTAAAATTAAAATCTTTATCTATCTATATCTGTTCGTTGACATCGTGTTAGCTAGCAAAAAATATATAAATATATATAAATTCTTATAATTTCTAACCATTATCGTTCTGTGTAACAAAAAATGATAGGTATCATTAAATTGTAAAAAAACACAAGTGCAAGGGCACATTTTTATAGTATGAATGTGCCCTTTGTACTTGTGTATGAATATACCCCATCGCATGTTAATTGATAAAGAAATATGTAAAAAAAAAGAAAAACAGTCTTCATTTAGGATAATTTACAAATCAAATCATAAACTCAAAGATATTATGATTAATATTAGATATCAGTCACTAATCTAAACAACACTAACTAGTCACAAAATACGCCCAAAATAAGGTTATGAAATTACTTATGCGAGGCAAAAACATGTTCCGTGTTGCACACACGCGCTTTCCGCAGCGATTGCTGTCAAACTTCACTAGTCAGTACACACACTTAAGAACTACGCACACACACTAACTTCATTCTTTTGCTCCGCGCCTAACTTCAGATATACTCAGTGTATGTAGGTGCCCCTTGTATGAATCTGCCCCACTCTCCGCTAGATATTATATGTACAAACCAAGGACCCAGAATAGATCCTTGAGGAACTCAACAGGGATTTTTTCTTTCCTATTTCTTTCCTTTCTATTACCAATCTACAAAATGAATGGTGTAACAAACTAAAATACCTTGGTATCACATTCGATAAACAATTATTATTTAACAAAAACATTCAAATTACACCCCACAATAGTGAAAACATTGATTAAATCTCTGTATACATTTATAAATTCGGTAATTCGGACCTTAGTGTGGAAAATAAATAAATGAAGTTTCTAACCTGTTCTTTCTTTTTTTTCTCTGGAAACGATTTTGAATGCTCTGACATCATTTCTTGTAGGGCTCCAAAACAAAATTATATGTTAGGAAGTCTTATAGTATTTTAAAAGACTTATTCAAACAATATTGTTTTACAATTTCCAAATTATATAGAAGCTAAAAAAGTTATTTTATTTTATGTATGTTAAACCCTTTAGCTCATCTCAATGTTTGTTCACCAGTTCAACGTAGGCGAAAATTCTCGAAAATTAGTTTAGGGAAGTTGGAAGAACAAATTAAAAACAAAACAATGTATCCTGTATCTAAAACATCTAAAATTTCAAGGAACATGCTGAAGAGGTTTCATTAAAATCAATACCTCAGTTTTTAAGTTAATGCATGTAATAGTATCATATTTTACCCCTACAAAACTTTGTCTACATTTCAAAAAGTATACCGGTTAAGTCTGATTCAATTAAAATATAAATTCTCACAATAAACCTCAAATTTACCATATCATCCTTAATAAAATCGACAACAACATATAAAAATTATCTGCAGATTGTAAAATAATATTATTTCAGTTTGCGCTTAATATAGTAGTCTTCCTAGTTTAGTAAAACTTTGTTAGATATCAGCTTTTATTTCATTTCCTGTGCTGGAAATCAGTGGATTAATTAGTTCATCTGCATAGCTTTATCTGGTATCTACATATCTATCATTCATTTCACGTTGGAAATGTTTCAATGCATAGAACGAATCCTTAAGCATAAAGGACCTGGGTAAATTACAAAATTAAAAACTTTCATTTATACCCGGGCGAATATTTTTTTTTTCATTTAAATCGATAGAATTCCTGGAACTGCTGCAAACATGAACGTAAGAATGAATTGTAATATTGTGCAAATCTTTTCATATCATTCATTCCTGGAATTTAAATGAGTATTCTCTTCTATGCAATTGTTTGCTAGCAACAGTAGTCCTTAAGGAGCTCGTTTTTTCCCAATGCCGAAGAGCCAAATCGCGCGCGTGGTAATAACTTATCAACAATAGATGTTTAGCTATATTCGGTTGTCATGACTGTTTTTGCTAGATTTACGACGTACTTTCCATACTCTCATTCATCTTTCTACTCTAATGGATTAGGAAACAAATAGAGATTCTCTAGAGGAATCAACAAAAAAAAAGAAAGAAGGTGGAAAACATACCTGGTGACGTACAGACGAAAGGTATGATCAAAATTTGAACAGATTTCACGCGTATTCTTTTATAAATGTCGACAGATTTCACCAAGGCAATCTCGAGGGTATTTGTCGCCCTATTTTCGTATAAATAAAATATCAACTAAAAGTATAAATCATATTCAATATTTATCTATTTTATACTTTTGGGAAAAAATTCAAAGTTGACAATTTAATAATTGGTTTATTCATTCAAAATGAACATGGACGAAATCGAACCTTTTTAATTGACTTTAATTTTTGTAAATCTTAGGATGGATATGGATATAGGAAATTACCTCATACCATATTTTTTACTTAAAACTACTAGAAAACCAGAATTATGCCCAATATATAACTTTGAAATCAGCAACCCTAGAAACCTTCACCTTTTGCTTGGATCCACAATTTGAAATCTTCACAACTGATTTTATAAAAATGTTTTTATAGAAAAAATACGTTTTACAAGAGTGTATTTAACAAAAAAAAAATAACTAGTCAAACAAATAAGATACACACTGAGAAAAAATATCCTTATTAAAATGATATTTTCTTAACGTTGATCTCTGAAAAATGTTAATTTGAAAAAAACATATTATCAAATTGGTCAAAACAATATTCAACTGATATTAAAATTATCATAATGAAATCATCAAATCATCAAAGTGATAGTTGGGTCATTCCATACAAAATCATCAAAAATTAAAAAAAATTGAAGCCGCACTATTTTTGATTTCGACGAAACTTGGTGGGTATCTTTGTTTAGATGTCAGAAGAGAAAATTCAGCATCATTTAATTTTTCTGATCTCTCAGGTTCGGTGCGCGACCGCTAGAGCACTCAAAAAGTGTGATTTTTACGCTCTACTACCATGCGCTGTCAAAATTGTTCTATTAGAGATATTTGAACATTTGTGGTCGCAGTTGAAAGCTACAATATAGTAGTTTTAGGAAAAAAATATGGAAATAGAAAAATATTTTTATTCGAAGTATACTAGCATCCTGAAAATACGATTTTTTTCACATTTTTATATGATTTTCAAATCGCTGTAGTATCTTTCCTGGTAAATTAAAAAAATTTAGTTTTTGTGTACATCATGTCCATATATTAAACAAAACAACAGTCCATTATAGACTTGTTCGAAAATTTTTTTATATTAAAAAAATAAGCTTGAAATTTGAAAATTTCTGAAAATTGCATATTTCGAGCTTCAAAATGAAAATGTGGGACAGGAGATAGAGAACTGGAATTCTCAGGAAATTTAGGTGTAACCTTGAACTTTAAAGACCCGTTGAGTTTGTTTTGTTTTTTGCATCCCTCTAGTAATTACAGCCATTTCAATACAGCTAGTAATGCAGATATTCCTTTTTAATTAGTTTCTTTTCTTATTTCACAATACGAGGAAACAACAACGCAGTAATAAAAAAGAACAACAAAAAAAATAAAAAACAAAATAATATGTAGTAGATACTCCGTATACGTACATCCCAAATGAAGAAGGCGATTTAAATAAATATCTCCCAAAAGAAGAATGCAATTTATCGTAAATGAAGAATGCGATTTCAAATATCAGAATTTTATTTTGTTACTCTAACATTAATATCATTATTAATACAACAATGAATTATTAATATTTTATATTATATTGCTTGACATGTTAGACATACTTATACTTACAATTTCTGAATTATTTGAAGCCTAGAATTTACGAATTTTCAATTTACTTTGAGAAATGGGTACAAAACTATGAAACATTCTTGTTCCCTTTATTGTAATAATATCATATTACTAAATCTATCACATAAAAATTTATCCGCAGTTTCAACATCAGCATTGCATACAAAAAAAAAATTCGATTCCAGTTTGTTCGGAACAAAAATTGAACATAGCTTTAGTAATTAATATATGACGATCTTCAATTCGTTGTAAACTAGCTTTCCGCACTATTCGTTTGATCGTTCCCCCTGCACCTACACATGGACTTTTCCCGTGAGAAGTGCCAAAAAAATACCACTCTGCTTCCAACCCAAAATCATCATTATGATGACATAGATTAACAAAATTTTTCTTTTTTTTTGTATTGAGCCGCTGATCCATCGATGAAATATTTAACTTTTTTAAATTCTGGATAATATCTTTTGATGTATTGAATGAACACTTTTTGACATCAATAGAAAGCTACAGTACTATGGGTTAAGTAGTCGCCAATTACACAAAATGTTTTTAACTTAATCAAACTACCTTTTTTATGATATACTACAAAAGGATGTAAAGTGGCTTGATCTCATTTGTTTGCTAGCATTTACGGAGTATCTGCTACACATTGTTATTTTTTTGTTACTACATTATTGTTTCCTCGTATTGTGAAGTAAGAAAAGAAACTAATTAAAAAGGAAAATCTGCATTACTAGCTGTATTGAAATGGCTGTAATTACTAGAGGGATGCAAAAAACAAAACAAACTCAACGGGTCTTTAAAGTTCAAGATTACACCTAAATTTCCTGAGAATTCCAGTTCTCTATCTCCTGTCCCACATTTTCATTTTGAAGCTCGAAATATGCAATTTTCAGAAATTTTCAAATTTCAAGCTTATTTTTTTAATATAAAAAAATTTTCGAACAAGTCTATAATGGACTGTTGTTTTGTTTAATATATGGACATGATGTACACAAAAACTAAATTTTTTTAATTTACCAGGAAAGATACTACAGCGATTTGAAAATCATATAAAAATGTGAAAAAAATCGTATTTTCAGGATGCTAGTATACTTCGAATAAAAATATTTTTCTATTTCCATATTTTTTTCCTAAAACTACTATATTGTAGCTTTCAACTGCGACCACAAATGTTCAAATATCTCTAATAGAGCAATTTTGACAGCGCATGGTAGTAGAGCGTAAAAATCACACTTTTTGAGTGCTCTAGCGGTCGCGCACCGAAGCTGAGACATCAGAAAAATTAAATGATGCTGAATTTTCTCTTCTGACATCTAAACAAAGATACCTACCAAGTTTCGTCGAAATCAAAAATAGTGCGGCTTTGACCATTTGATGATTTTCTGTAGAATGACCCAGTTACATTTTCATATCAAAAAATACTATTAATCATAGTAGAATGAAAGTACATTTTTAAAATTTTTCTGCACAAAAGCTCAATTCTATATAAAAAAAAAAACTATTATTTTCATAAAAAACGTTCAAAATAATAGTGGGAATTTTTTTTGAAAAAAAATTATTTTGGATGTTTAAACGTAAAAAAGAATGTAAGTTCAAAAATGAAGTTCGTTAACTATTATTAAAATTACAGTAAAAAAGGGGTTGATAGTATTTATGTTATCAAAATAACGTGTTTCTCTATGGCTGAAGATTGTAAAGGAAAAAACGTAAACTTTATGATGCTTTTATCAAGACTTTTCTGTATATTGTGGATTTTATTAAAAATAGTATCAACGTTATCTCTGTAACAGATATAATATATTATTTTGAATTTATACAGACATTAATTTTATTTGACAGAGATTTTGAGTACCTAAGTATGTATTTTTTTCTTTTCTATTCACGTGACAATCTTTTAAAACAATAAATTCAACATACCTACTATATTATATCTGTTTCAGTAATAATTTTCACACTACGTTGATGCTTTTATTAATGCGGATGTTAGTTAATTTTGTTTTTTTTTTAAATTGTTCTTAGCATATAATTTTTTTGATACCGCTGTCAATATATTAGGGCGTTCGCCATATTGAATTTTAAACGATATTAGATATACCATATTGCATTGTCACCGGACTTATATACATATGCAAAATTTTAAATCTCTACCTTAATTAGGACATGTTTTAGAACTAATCGAAATTTTGATTGCAACTTACATACTATTGGTCGAAATCAGAAACACGAGTAAACCTAATTGACTTATTATATACTATACAGTTATCTCCGGCATAAATTAAATCAACCAATAAAATCGTTTAACACAATTGTTTCATATATAAAAGGGATAAAATGATAAGGGTAACCCTTTCCCTTTTTTTCAAAATCCACAAAAACCTACTACAAAACCTATTAGCTGCAAATTAACAGCCTTCATCCTTTTTTAACTTTAACTTAATATTTAAGAGAGGCAGCAACGGAAGGTATTCGTCCGATTATTCTAGGTCGATGAATCTTTCCTGGTTGAGATGGAAAATCCCAGAAAATTTTATGAAGCCGATTAGGCTTGTAAGATTTTATTTGTTTCCGGATTTTTGGGATATATATTCCCGTATTAGGGACGTGCTTAGATACTTTGATTTGTAATCATTTTAGGCAGATTTACGGCCACGTTTATAATAATCAATTTATAATAGGCGCAATTAATTATTACACAATGAGGGATTTAAGCCAACAACATAATTACTCGAATAATCAAATTAACGATACATATTTGAATTAATTGATTTTACATTGAACTTTTATTCAAGGTTTGTACATACAAATATTAATGGGAAATTTCAGTCATCAAAGATTGGTGACCATGCTTTAAATAATGCTCCAACTATTAAACGAAATGAAGTAAAATAAATAATTTCGAACGATATCTAACAAGGAAACGTTCTCAGGTGTGTCTCACCGATTTTGATAAAACTGAAATATGTTGTAGAGTATCGAAAAATAAGAGACCCGTATTTTTTTTTTTTATCTGCGGATACGAACATTTAGGGGATGAAATCCATTCCTAAAGTTTACCCCCAAAAACAGTTTTCCCTAAATATTTCAAGTTCTAATGAATTTTTTCGAATGAAACAAAATGGAAATGATGTCTCATAAATATACTAACCTTTTGTAAGTAATCCGGTTCCGGGGGATGGCAACCCTTATTTTTTATTGCAGAAAAACGACTTTTTTTTTTTTTTGCGTCACAAAAATAACAGTTTTAATTAAAAATCATTGAAAAAAAATTTTTTACATACGATTTTGAAAAATAAAGTTGACGTGTTTTTGGGTTTTCGTAAATTAAGGGGTTTTTGGTGTCGCTGATTACGAATCTGATGTTAGATTTAAAAAATTCAAAATGGCGGGTCCGACATGACGGACAAACTTTTTAAAAATACATCGGATTCTTAATCAGCGACCTCAAAAACTTTTATTTATTGTTCTTTTTATAAAAATTGATGCCATGTCGGACCCGTCATTTTGAATTTTTTAAATCTAACATCAGATTCGTAATCAGCAACTCCAAAAACCCCTTAATACTGGTTTTCACGAAAAAAACTGATATATGAAAGAATATACATCATTTATTAGTGCTAGGGGTTGTTTACCCCCTTGAGGAGTTTTTTTTTCTGTTGCATAAATTTTTAATATTGCACATTTTGGAAATTATTTAATTTCTTAATTATTTAGGGCTTTATGAAACAACGAACTGGAATATTCCCGGAGATAGAAAAAGGAATTTTCAATACGTGCACAGTTTTATATCAAATTAACCTTTCATAACTTTATATTGTAGATTAAGATTAGGATACTCTTTAACAAAAACTGTGTATATCTAGTTTTACTTTAACTTAAATTAAATCAGTATCTTAATGCTGAGTCGGCAACTCGTTTTTTTTAATTACTCGAGCATTTCAGCTTTTATCGCAGTCTGACTGAGAGTTTATTTAATCAAGCTCATCATTATTGCATTAATTATATACTAAAAATGTATATACATTATATGTACCATATAGAATTTGGTTACAATTATACCCAAAATACACTGGGAATTTTTCTGATGGTGGTTCGTTCAAACCGGACTATTTCTTTGATCAATTTAGATTTTTTAAACGAAACGTTCATTAAATCTAAACTTTTCATCATTCTTTTACAGACCCTATGATAAAATCTTTCAAATTTTAATTTAAAACCCGGTGGTCCAGTGACCAAAAATTTGAGGTAATTTTAGAATTTTGTTTAAGGTTAAATTAATGAATATGACCCCCTCAAAAAAATGTACCTGGGGTGTGGCAGATTTTGACTCTCTATTTAATTCAAAACTAAAAACTAAGAAAATTATTAATCAGTATGTGTGCAGTTTTGGCTGGAACTAGAACAAACAAACAAAAATGAAAATTGACAAAATGACGCACTTTTGAAATTGAAACTCTGAAAAATAGGGCCTTTTTTTTCTTACCAATTTTTTAATGCAAAAAAAACGTTTTTGAAATAAAATTTTAATTCTAGTTCCGGCCATAGCCACTGATGTTTTGGACAACATATCAAAATTTCAGATGATTCGCCTGAATGGTTATTGTTTTTTTTTTCACAACACCATGACAAAAAAAAATAGTGTCCAGATAAATTAGTTTAAAGTTTTAAGTATGGGAGCGATCCGACTGATAAGGCTATAGAACCTAAAATACTGTCAATATCCTTACAAAAAGTTGACAGTATATTCTTGAAAGGCTATACTTTTAAAATAT
This sequence comes from Dysmachus trigonus, assembly GCA_949715965.1. NCBI lineage: Eukaryota > Metazoa > Arthropoda > Insecta > Diptera > Asilidae > Dysmachus > Dysmachus trigonus. Next base: position 98,848,831 of record OX454319.1, on the reverse strand, counting down.
CGATTTTTTGAAAATTATAGACCACCGGGTCCCCTTAAAACACAATAATCTTAAAAAATGTATGTGCCAAACTTAAATTCCGAAACGTAAAATTTTAGCATGATTAAGAATAGTATCAATATGAAAATTAAAGTATATATACTACATATACATAGATATATATATATTTTAAAAAATTTCTTTTATTCGATAAATTAAGACTTATGCGATAAGTTTTTTATTATTTATAAATTTAGTTAGTTTTGAACTCTTAAGGGGATTTTTCATTTCATTTTTGAAAAAGATTGATTTTTATTTTTTTTTAAATAAAAGTGTTCTTAAACATCTCATAAATACTATCCTAAAACCGTTTTAAGAAATTCGTACAGGAAAAAAAAGTTATACATATATTTGTAACGCTACCTCTACGCGTTTTATATGCAAAAATGATATAACAAAAACTTTAAACGCGTTTTTCTCGAAACTACATTTTTAAAATTGCCCTCATCTGTAACTCGAAAACTACTCAACAGATTTTAATAATTCAAAGTACATTCAATTCGTTCTGAAAAATACTAGTAACTAAACCTTTAAAAATATTAATGTTACATACCCCTATTTTTTTATACAGAGGTAGTTTACCCCTAACAAAATGTTTCTTTTTTTATTTTTCAGAAAAATGTTTATAAAATTATAAAAATAGTAAAAATAAAATATTTTTTAGATTTAGTTACTAATATTTAGTCTTATGATTAAAATGTCGTTGGAATTTTTACTCTGTGTGTTACAGAATGTCCTGGAGAAATACGGGCGTTTTAAAAGTGACTTTTGGATTTTTTTTTTTATGTCCTCCATATGTTCTACTATAATATTTAAAAGGAGTTAGTTTGATAAATATAATAGTTATTTCACACACAAAAATTAAAATGTGTATTCTTTTCAAAAATGAACCGAAACGTCCCCTAAAAACGACGATATTTTTTGAGTTGCTAAATTCATCAACCACTTCCTTAAAATCAAGTTTTTTTTACTCTACATAATTTACATACTGTAACTATACATGAACTTATTTATGTTTATTTTAATTTCAGATTTTGTAAAGGGGAGAAAACTGCAGGGGATATTTTCTAAACAAATAATCGAAAAAAGTTCAATGTAGATCAAAACACATATAACACTTTTAAGAATAAAAAATTATTTTTTGTTATTTGTGAATTATAAGATTTGTAAAATATATTGAAACATTCGATATTTTTTAGAATCTTTTGAAATTGGAATATTAGTAAATGGGTTTTTTTTATTAGATTGCCTCAATTAAACGAAATAGAAAAATATTTAACACCCTTATTTTTGGTTTTAATTGTAAAATTCTGTATTTTTTTTTTCAATAAAATCATCCTCTGTACTAGAAATCTAGAAATATAAATAACAAAAGTACTTACTAACTTTTTCTTTTTTTAAATCAAGTTTACTCCATAAAGTTATATAACACGAATCAAGTGCACTTCACCGATCATAAATAAAAATTGTATCCTCACTTTAAAATAAAGTTTTAATTTGATTTATGTCTCAAAGAGTACGTTTCTAGAGTTCACCAGGACACCCGGCAACAAAATACCAAATATCCTCCAAGTGGTCGATCTCCGGAGGAACCGAATTGTCCTTGAAATCTTGAAATTCGACCACTAACGAGCCAAAAACACTCTCGACGGCAATTAAAGTGTGAAACCGGCTGTAAAATCGGATTGCACTATCTAACCATTAATTAAGCCACCAATCTATAACTCGTACTTGCGGGAAGAAACCACCAGCCACAACAATTGTAATAAAATAGAATATCTTGAATCCGAGATGATATACATATGGATTGGTGAATTTTTATTGGTGAAAAAAAAACGGATGGAACCACGAGCGAACTGAATTTTGCTATATGCCTGAATTAAATGGCATTTGAATGAAGACTGGACAACCGAACGACCCTCTTAAAACCGGAAAAGAACGATACTCGCAAAAACACCCCCACGATTATGTTGCAGCTTCGAAGGAGCTCCGCTGGCTGGCGGCGGCTGATCAAGGCGTTCGCAGCGAGAGATGAAACTCACCAAAGATGGGGGAGGAAAATCAGTAAACGACAAACAGATTTCCACATGCTGCTCCGGAGCTTGGGCCCCCGGTGTGAAAAAGCTCTTCCGCGGCGGCTCGGTATATAACACGAGCAGGTGGAAGGAATGTGGGAGAAAGAAAAGCTTCTGGAAAGAAGCCTCAAACTCTAGCTTGTTGCTGCTGGCACACCGTGTGACACTGCTGCCTTCTTTGCTGGACCGGGCCATATGCAGGTCGCTTGTTACGTTTTTATTTTGTTTTTTTATTTTTTATTATACAATCTATATCCGAAAAAGGGACCAAAATCTCAAGCGCACGCCCCAAAATCAATTTAAGATAAATTAATTTCAGGACTATTAGATGTTCCATTAAATCCAGATAGTGCCTACTGCATCCTAAGTAATTTTATCCATCTCTGGCCTGGCCGTACGTCGGACTCCTGCGGTTCTCCAAAAAGGAAGTTGCCAGAATGCTTTTTAAATAAAGTGACCGCAACATTCCCGCCAGGACCAGCAGGACCATAGACGACACAGGGCGACAGTTGTGTGACCTGATGAGAACTTCTAAAGTTGCTCCTTTCTTTTATGGAACACCGGTCAGATGGGAAAACATGAAAGTGAGACTAAAAGTTGGATGGCAAAAAATATATTATAGTACATACAGCAGCATGGTGCCTCGACCAACCGCCTGATTAGAGCGAATCAAACCCCCTTATTTCGTTGTTGTATTGTCGAACAGAAACTATAGATATACATGTCCAACATGAATTAACACCGAAACCGCAACAACCAGGATTCGTGATGTGTTTCCCTCGTGCACAACGATTGTATAACTTTCTCCGGGATTTTGGACACGTTTTCCATATTTTCGGGAACAACTCTATTTTTTATCGTATATGCTGCGATGCAATGTGGTCATGCATGAGCGCTAACTGAAATTTCACTGACTCGTCCCACAATTGACAATGAAACGTAATTAGTCCTAAAATTTATAACGAAATTTTGTGTCCATGACGAAATTGATTCATTTATTAGATGCATTCGACAAAACATGAATTTCCAATTTCCTATGCTCAAAGATAAATTGGACTATAGACACAGACGTAACTAGGATTTTTAGTTAAATAGAATACTGGTATATGTAGTATTAATAAATACGGTAGATAAAAATAAAAGAACTTAACTATACATCCCTATATAATTATATATATAAAAATGAAAGTTTGTTTGTTTGTTTGTTGCTCAATCACGCCTAAACGCTTACATCGTTATTTTTAATTTTTTGTTGGAAGGTAGTACATATTCAAACTTAACATATAGGCTAATTTATTTTCGGACAATACATACGGTTTCAAAATGGCGGATCCAAGATGGCGGCTGAAAATTTTAAATTTGAAGCGATTTTCATGAAAATTTGTACATAGGGATTTTGCGAAATGCTGATTCCGGTCCGCTTTTTCTTGAGGTCACTGATTTTGAATGTTATCAAAATTTACAAATCCAAAATGGCGGAACCAATATGGCGACTGAGATTTCTCGTTTTCAACGGATTTTAATGAAAATTGGTACAATGATTATTCTGATCGCACTAATTTCGAATATTATCAAAATTTCCAAAACCAAAATGGCGACCAAAAATTCTCGATTTTAACTGATTTTAATGAAAATGAGTACAATGTTTATTCTGACGCCACTAATTTTGAATATTAGTAAAATTTCCAAATCCAAGATGGCGGATTCAACATGACGACCAGAATGTCTCGATTTTAATGAAATTGATACAATAATTATTCTGAGGCTACAAATTTTGAATATTATCAAAATTTTTAAATCCAAGATGGCGGATCCAATATGAGACCAAATGTCTCGTTTTCAACGGATTTTAATGAAAATTAGTACAATGATTATTCTGAGGCCACTAATTTCGAATATTATCAAAATTTCCAAATTCAAAATGGCGGATCCAATATGGCGACCAAAATTTCTGGATTTCAACGGATTTTAATGAAAATTGGTACAATGTTTATTTTAAGGTGCTAATTTTGAATATTATTAAGATTTGGAAATTCAAGATTGCGGATCCAGATTCTAAAAGAGTTGCATTAATTATTAAAACAAATGTGCTTTATTAAATATTATATTAATAATATTGGTCAATTTTCTACAGAACATTTTTCCTGTAAAAGACAATTTGAAATCCGATCAAATTGTTAATAAAAAAAAAGTTATTAGTTTAAATATTTGCATTCGCTCTGATGAACAACGACCATCGTATTAGGAACTATTATATTATATTATATTTATTGAAAGAATGGAAAGACTTCGAATAAATAGACTTTATGTTAATTTAATATATTTCATTTAGTATAAAATTAATAGAACCCTCACTTTTTATCCTCTCCAGTTTACGATATTCCGTAGTTAATTAACTATGCAACAATACGATGAAATATAATACCTTGGTTTATTTGGAAAGGAACATATTTTTCAGAATTTAATTAAAGTTTCTTATTTCGTATTTTTATTTGCATATTAAATTCTCTCTCATATTTTTACTCTTTCTACCCCCACATATAGCACGCATGGGTTGTTTTAATATGCATTACCTGAAAAATGCAAAAATGATTTACCCACAACTTGGTATTTAGAAGGAAATTAACTTTTCGAGCATATGTACTCCATTTTTATGATTATTATACACTTTGATATAGTGAAAGTAGTTAAATTTCAAATTCGTTGGACTAGAAAATTGTTTAGAGCGGATTTAAGCAATATACCTCCGGTTGCGTTTATTAAGTTGGACAACGTTGATACAAACATAGATATAATAGTCCTGGAATTGTCTTTCTTCAATTAGACTTGTAGACTTATTGCTTCTTAATACGAACTATTCAAATATCTCAAAGTAATGTAAGCTACAACATTCCTCTTTAGAAAAGAAGAAGTTCATAAAATTGTGTACTTAGCTCCTAATGTTCAACATTCAGTTTATTGTCATTTCTGAATTTCTCATTTGTTTGACAAACGTGTTTTTCCTTTCGTCATAGTTATAGACAGATGCGGACCCAATCCAAAATCAATTGTACATACATTCCACTAATATTGAAAATTTAGATAAGCTCTCGACCATTTCTCAGCTGTTTTGAATGAACCAACCAACCTGGATCTTCTTTTCGGGGTGAAAAGCCCTATATCAGTTGAGGAATGCTCTTAAAAGCTCCTCTCGTTTATATACCACATAATTCTAGCATATACTGCTCCTTATTTCATTTATTAAGCGATATACAGCCGAGGCAATGTATTTATTACCATTTCATCCTATGTGATGTATCAGCTGATTTCTGTGCACTTGAGAACATACCTATACCAAGACTCGAAGGAAGGTTTTTAAGCTGGTCCACATTATGTTGCCTGGCTACCGGAACGATGTGTTTGTTTGTTCTGGGGAGGTATACTATACAATTTTCATGATCAATACTTTTCAAGCTCAAACTAAAGAAAAATATATGTCCAAGAGTAATAATTACCTAAGACCTTGTTATTATGGTATAAAGAGGATAAAATACGTGTTAATTATTTTAGGATTTGAATTTTTAAATGCATATATCGTTCCCATTATTAAATAGTCTTTTATTTTGAATACTATCAGAGGACTTTCAGTAATCTGTTTAAAAGTTTGAGCTGGACTGATGGTTTAGTAAATACTAGAAATAAAAAGCTCAGAAAATTCTCAATAAAAATCGTTTTGTTGACCTTGAAAGCTTCACTACATAAATGAAATTTCCGACCTAACCTAACTCCCGGTCCTATGCAACAACATCCCGTTTCAGAGACATTCAAGGGCCACGCAAAAAGCCCTTCGTTCCTGATTCTGTGAATGGTGTTGCTATCGAGACCTGGCTAAATTTCTTCCCCACATTCGGTAGGGATGCAAAAGCTCCTCTGGGAACTGCGCGTGTGCCCTTCTTGGACAGGTAGAAAAGGGCAGCAGCTGACTATCTATTGGTATGTGTATGCACATGTACAACAGACGTCCCCGTTGGTGCATCCCTGATATAATGCAACAGGCGGTGCATCTATACCAAAAAAATAGCCCCACCATTGCTCATGCACTAGGATTGAAGCTTCATTGAAGTAGGTGCAGAAGTGGGATGAGAATGCTTGAACACTTTCGATAAATGCTGAGGGATCTCATCCAATAAATGCACAAAGGTAAAGTTGCCTTTTTGAAAAGTTGCCAAAGAGAATAGGATTTAATCTCTCTACGTATTCAGAACAATGAATTTTCTTCCATCTGTTGTTTTCGTTAGTTTGCATGTGCATCATAGCACCGATTTTACACCTGTTGAAATATGAATGAATGAAAAACTTCTAAAGGGATTTGTTGGAGTAGTTTTTAAGTATTTTATAAATACACTCATTATAAAATTAAATTACAGCTTTTATAATAATAGACTGTAGTGTAAACAAAGCTAGTATCATTTATGATTGAAATTTCATCTGTTTGATCTCGAAAAAGTCTGTGCGAATTTTCAAGATTTATTTTAGCTTAATGCTTCTTTCTTTTTATATTTTAACTATACACTAAAAAATACATTTAAGAATGAATAATATATACAAATTTTCAATTACCACAATAACGTTCTACAGAAATTAGGTACCATCGTATCTTCTTAAAATAAGCAGATACCATACAGTTTCCTAGACTTTATGTTGTTTTATCGAATATATTTAATAAAAGCCATGGGTTCAAATTTGGGCTTAATATTGCCCATCTGTGGCCTAATATAATTAGGCAGTGCAAATATATTTTTCTTTAGTTTTTTAATATAAGTAAATAAAAATAAACTTCATCATTTTGGCATAATTAGGAACTTCAATTAACTTAATTACAAAGTGTCCTCTTATAATTATAAAACACTCTCCGAAGAAACAAGGCTTAAGACGAAAGAAAGTTTCTTCTTGTTATCACAACGATTAGAATTGTTTAAAATTTTATTTCGTCTTATGTTTGGCTTCTTCGGAGAAAATCACATAGGTATGTAAAATTATATACCTATTTATTTAATAGGAGGGGATCTACAATTATATTTTTTTATATCATTATTTAAATTTTAAATTTTGCTCCAAATACCTTCTAAATCAGGGATTTTAAAAATTCCTCGCGAAGACGACATCTTTCTTGGTCTGTCTACGAATTAAACGCGTTTAAAATTTTCACAGATCACAGGTTATTATTTAAAAAATATTATACAATAACTTTTCAGACCTTAAATTTTAATTTTCTTAAATATATGTACTCTAATCTAAAATTTCAAAGAAATAGAATTACTTAAAAATAAATATGTAGTTATCTTGCGCTCTTGAGAGAAGCTCTAAACAATTTTTTTATATACTCAATGACTATGCCCGCGGCTTTGCTTGGGGTAGTATTTTTGATGACTTTTGATAATCTTGGGAATTATAATTGCGATTTTCCCATAAGGTTAAGCTCTACCAAAGCCAGACTATGCAAAATTTGACTCCAAAATATCCTTTCTAATATAAAAAATCCTATTTACTTAAAAATCTCCAAAACGGTTGATTTGCAAGGTAATTTAAAATCTATTATAAAATGTGATTTTCAATTAAATTAGCACTTCAAGTTTATTTAATTTAAATATTAAGTTAAATTTTAAGCTAACGACGCAATTAGGCAAAACCCATTTTTATTTTGACAGCGTGGAATGCATTTTTTCCAAATCTTATAATTTTTTAATACTTTTCGAGAAGGGATACTTCAAAATTCAACCCCTAAAGTTGACATAAGGGTGGTAAAAATTCTATTGACTAAAAACCATAATAAAAGTTCACCAAAACATAAATAACATTAGTTTACAAATTTTAACTTTCATAATTAATTCATGGAAACTTATCAGTAATGTAAAATCAGTTTTTTTCTATCATGTTAAGTTTTCGAGAAAAATAGGGTTAAAAATTAAAATAACTATATTTTATCCACTTTTGGAGAAAAAAAAAATTAAAATCAACGGAATTTCATAGAAACTCGAGACGTAAGTCAAATCAAAGCTTGAATTCTAAACTATAGTTTTATAATATGTTATTAGTAAATGTTATTAAGATTTATTCAGGAAACGAGTTTTTCATGAATCTTCCCTCTGCCATATAAATTAAATGAACCAACGATATGTAGGAGTGGAACTCTAATGAAAATGTGTCTGCCCAACAAACCTTGAAAAACGTTTTAATTAACTGATATTTTGTAACTATAGTATTGAATTTAAACTTTCATTTGAACTACGTTTGAGACCGCTATGACATCCCTTTATTTTTAAAAAAGAATTCTACAAATGGCTAAAATAAGGATTTTTTAAATTTTTAACCCAATTGATAAAATAACATAGTAAACCACAACCTTGATTCTGACCATGACCGTGACCATGGCCTCGAAGGTCACTTCAAGGTCAAGGTAGTTTTTTGAAAGGGAAACCATATTTGTGGCCACGGAAATGGAAAGACTATGATCATGACCTCGAAGGTTATATCAGGGTCAAGATGGTCCTTTAAAGGGGAACGTAAAATTTTCATGGTCAAGGTCAAGGTTGTGGCCAAGGTCACATTTGGACGTAAAACTTCCACTCTTTCCAAATCCACAGTAACAACGCAAGTTTCCCTTTAAAGAACCAGCTTGACCTTGATATGACCTTCGAAGTCATGGTTAAGATCATAGTCGGACGTAAAATTTTCCGCTCTTCCCATTTCCGTGGTCAAAAATATGGGTTCCCATTTAAAAAAGTCAACTGGACCTTGAAATGACCTTCAAGGCCATGGTCAAGGTCAAATCCCCTACCACCATTGAATAGCCAGGGAAAATTCCTAAGACAGATCACCCTGTATATAAAATGATCAAATTGAAAAATTGCTTCAAAAAATCTCTTTAAAGCCACTCCTCTAGTTTCTTTAATTCATTCGTTTCTAATACAAATTATACACCGAACACAGCCCATTTTGGCAAGCAACTTCAACGTCAACTTTGAAGGCCGATCAGCTGTGCATAAACAAAAAGGTGTTTGTTTTTGAGTTGAAGTTTATTTAAACTCGTTTAAAACAATGTACAGACCAGCAGATGATTATTCCTCCGACGAGGACTACGAAGGCTTTTGTTTTGGTGGTCCAGGTCATGATGTGAGTGCCTTAAAACCATGATAAATACGAAATAACGAAGAAAAATCCCTTACCTTCCAGAGTCCAGTGTCCAAACCAAGATCCTATTATGTTGCTGATCCCGAGAAGGACATGTACGATGCGGTGTACGAAGGGAACCTGGAAGACCTCATCAAGCAAGTGGAAACGATCCAATTCGATATAAATCAACCGGTCCAAGGAGGTCTAACCCTTCTGCATCACGCCTGCAAGTTTGGACACCCCGAAATCGTTAAGTACTTGCTCAAAAACGGGGCCAAACCCAATCGCCAGGTTGATTCGATAACTCCTCTGATGGAGGCGTGCTGCTGCTTAAAAGACGCCCAAGCTGCTCGTGATGTTGTAAAGCTCCTATTGGACCAGGGTGCGGTCATAAACGTATCGGACAAGTACGGGATGACTCCGTTTATGTTTGCCTGCAAGAGCGGATTTGCGGACGTTGTGAAAATGCTGATAAAAGACGCCTCTCTGGATGCAAGTGATAATCAGGGCTGGACAGCGCTATTTCATGCAATTGAAAGTAATCATCCAGAAATTGTCCAGCTCCTGATAGCAGCCGGCGTGGATATTGAAATTCCAAATCAGAAAGGCTACACTCCGAGGCAGGTTGCACAGTTCCATGGATTTTACGATATTCTTGATTTGTTCCCGCCTGAGGAGTACAAATACCTCGTTCCAACCACATACCTCTCGTACAACACTATCCGTGACCATATTCCTAGAATATTCCTAAAATCAGAAACTCCCGAGTATTTTCCAGAGATTTGTACTATTCTCAGAAATATGAATATGGAACGCTTTCTAGAGGTATTCGCTAGGAATAAGATTGACCTCAGCCAATTTCTTATTGTAACTGACCAAGATCTGAAGACTTTTGGAATTGAATATCCTTTCCACAGAGGGAAAATACTTTTGGGACTTTTAAAGTAAGATATTTTACTTCTGTGTCTTTACTTTTAAGGGGTTACGAAAAATTTTAAAACAGCCATTTATTCACTATAAGGCGGCACAAGGGTGTAATTGACCCCAAGTGATTTTTACAAAACATTTTAATTTATTTATAATTTCGGAAATCTCCTATTTTCAAACTACAAAATTAATATAGTTTTTATTTATTACATAAAAGTACTGACTTCTCTTAAGAAAGTAAAATTTTTTCTAGCCCTAGTATTATTTTTTTTAAAACTAATATCCACACTTTTATTCGAAAAAGTCAGTACTTTCGAACTTATTTCAAATTTAAGCCGCTGGGGTGAATTCTACCCCATTGTCGTCCTTAGTTCGCAACAAAGCCCTTTATGGGTTAATATTAATATATATTTTTTTCTGGCACAATTAAGGCATTAAAAAGTCTAATTGTACTTGAATTTCTTTCCTCAGTTACCACTTAAGCCACTGGTCGAAGAGCTCCATTTCTAAAGTTACAAGAAGGGATTCTGAAACGTAAATTCTTACGCCTTATTCCCACCCACTATCAATTATTAATTTTTCTATTATTTCAGCTTTTATGATATTCTAATGTTATCTGCAAATCATCTGCAAAATTTAATTACTATAAACGCATCCCTTAAGTACATTTTACAAAATCTTCAAAGAGACATTTGTGGTCCGATTTGTAAGGAAAGTGTAAAGGTTGTGAAGCAATGTGTTAAGGAATACAGAGGAACAATATCCCAGCTTAAAAGAACTACAAAATATGTAAATAAATCCTTTATATTTGTTAGATTTTATTTTACAAAATGTATGTATTTTTTTTCCAGTTGAGTCAATTTAGTCCTAAAAGGCCACCACTTTTGATAGACTTTCAAGAGTACAAGGCCGTACAAAGAAAAAAGAATTGTGTGAAAAACTGTGTAAAGTATTCTATTTTTATAGGTAAGTGTTTTCATCTTAATCTCTTGGTGATATATTATTAAAATCTTTTTTTTTTTTCTTTTAAGGTTTATCTATTGTTATTTGCTTGAAGATAAAAAAATTTATCTAAGAACAGTGATAAAGTTGAAATAGTCTCAACTTTAACAGACAATTTATGAATTTCTTGTTTTTAATTATTATAAAAGTATCAATTCGTTTTTTTTTTCAGTTAAACAAGTTTTTAATATTCTTTTTATATAATTGAGTATGAAATTTAATAAAAGTAAATCTCGCGTTTGTTAGCTGATAGACTTTCTTACTTAAAATGTAGTAATGAAATACAAAATTATTTTTCTTTAAATCTAACCAAATTGGACACCGAATCAAAGGAGATGATGCACGAAAAAATATATAATTTGTTATAGTTCCAATGTAATGGTACTAAGTATTGTTGTACTATTTCAAAAATCTATAAATCGAATATAATATAATAAAGCTATTTTTGAATATGATACACGTTGATTTTATTGATTTTGTAAAATACTTTTGATGTAGCAAATACTACAGAATCCCTAAATACATTAGTAAACATTGATTCTTTTTCTCACTCTAGTTTGACATCCGAACAGCTGTTTGTATTTGGTGCCTCTCGCTGTTTTTTTCACTCAATAGCGTTTACATTTAAATATCCTCAATTTGTGTTCATAAATCTATTTGAATTACATTTGAAAATGTTGCGCCGAGCATTGGTAAGTACAAAATATAAAGATTAATTATTTGAATTAAATTTTTACGAGTACAAAGTGTTGAGGGAAGTTGCATAACAAATGAATAAATTAAATATGACTGAAAAATGTAAAATTAAGATATTAAATGGTTTGAACTATTTGTATGAAGTAATTACGTTTTAGATTTCCCTTAAAATAGCCTCCTAAATTGTACCACACAGCAATTGTCCTATTCTTAGATTTACTTAACCTAAACTTGATGAATCTTTAAAGAAAACAGGAGGGTTTAGCTATTTTATGTTATCGTCGTCGTAATTACGATATTTTCCATGATTTCGGGGTTTGTTATAGTTTCTTCGGAGGTGCAGATATGAATTATGTTTTACATAAGAATTGATACGACCTATGAGATGTTCTGTGACTTGATTATACGAATTTAGATATAACAAAGTAGAAGAAAATAATCACAAACCAAAGTTTCAGGAATAAAACTCCAGTCGATTAATTTCAATTCGTCTCAACTGATAAATATAGTCCAATAATAAGTCTGGTATTTTAACCCAACCACCTTACTTCTAGTCAGTCTAAAAACTGCAAATACAGACTATTAAAATACATTATAATTTTATAAGATTAGTAAAACTAAGCTATTTCAGTTTCTTGACGAATAGAAGCAAATAAACAATTCAAATATTCATTGGATATTTCTAAAGATGTCCTCCATTAATTTTCAGACATTGGGATGGATTCGACAGAACAACTTAAACTTATCCCGCAGATTGGCTTCCCAATTTGAGGGATTGCCACCTACTAGGGAGGAAAATATTCGACAAATACCAATAATTGATTTCGAAGATCCAGAACACTTGCCTCTTCCTGTTTATCCAGAAAAGGAAAATGAACCACTTCAGCAAAGGAAGCAAAGGTAAGATCGTTCCAACTTCTACTTTAGTGTATATTTCGGTGAAAACTTTTATTTGTGAAATTATTAGCTAACAAAAAATTCATTCAGATATTTTGTATTTAAATCCGTTCATTTTAAGAATTAAAAACTTAATTTTTTACTTATCTTCATTAAATTTTAAGACTTTAGCCTAATATTACAATTAGTTATGTATGTTAGTTACTATACAGGGTGATCCAAAAGTATGGAAACGGCTAAATAACTTTCGAGGAATGCATTTTGGAGAAAAAAGTTTTAAGGTCATAGTCGGACGTAAAATTTTCCGCTCTTTCCATTTCCGTGGTCAAAAATATGGGTTCACATTTAAAAAAGTCAACTTGACCTTGAAATTACCCCCAAGGCTATGGTCACGGTCAAATCTAAGGTTCTAAGGATCTAAGGATTGAATAGCCAGGGAAAATTCCTAAAACTTTTGTTTAAAACTTTTTTCTTCAAAATGCATTCCCCGAAAGTTATTTAGCCGTTTCCATACTTTTGGATCACTCTGTATATAGCTTTAATTTGAATATTGGAGTTTTCTTACGGTTACAAAATTTACACTTTTCTGTTTGCTGATCGAAATAAAATTCGGAATCACTAAACCAATTATTATTCAGTGTACAAATAATTCCACACAAAAATTTGTATGCATTATTACTAAGATTAATATTAAAATAATTCTTTGCAGGCTTGTTTATCAATCACGAAAGCGTGGAATGTTGGAAAACGATCTCTTGTTGAGCACATTCGCTGCAAAATATCTTAAATCGATGACCGCAGAACAAACAGCTCTCTATGATAAATTAATAAATGGACCCTCAAACGATTGGGATATTTATTATTGGGCAACAGGAGCGAAGCCAACACCCAAAGAATACGATAATGAAATGATGGATATGTTAAAAAAACACGTAATGAATGAGCAGAGGGAAAAACGTTTACGTCAACCAGACCTTCCAACAGAGTAAACCGATTTATGTTTAAAAAAAAACGTTCATATTTCATCAGTTAAATAAATATAAAAATAAAACATAATTTCATTAAAATTATTATATTTTTAGCATCTTTCGAAAACCTTATACAAATTAGGTATGTTTGTGAGTTCAAAAAGTTTTGATTTCAAAGAGGTACTAGGAATTAAATGTTGCTTTATCCCTGGATAAATAACATGCTCAACAGTCCATTTGTGCTTTTTCGATCCGTCTTCTGAATAAGGTACTTCGCTATAATATTTTGCAGTTTCTTGACAAAATGTCTCAAAACATTCCTCTTCAATTTCCCATTCGACTTCAGTTGCAAGACGGAGCATAAACATTGGTAAAAGGCAAATTGCTGGTGTATGATTTCTTAGAAGAACTGGAAGTGACTCCAAATATCCGTCTCCTGATATTCTCAAACCGAAATATTCTTGCATTATGGCAGATTTTTTAATTAGAATATTTGTAGCCTGCTGGGCGAGATCAGTTTTTTCTCCATCTTCTTCGGTCCAACCACATTCTGAATCTTCTAGAGCAATTAATATTAGCTCATTAATGGAGAGAGGAGGATTAAATGATATTTCTTTAAAATTTTCAAAATCATAGATGAGACGTTGGTAGAATAATTTTCGACTAAAATTAAAAAAAAAAAAAAAACTATTAGGTTTTATCTATTTTCAAGAATTCAATTCAGCTTAATGAAATAAATTGCTGAATTGTGTATTCAGCTGCAGAAACTGAATTCATGAAACCAGCCTATTTTATATAACTTACCTTAAGGTAATAGTATTGCATAAATACAATTTTGTATCGTATTGAATAAGTGCAAAAGTTCTATCGATGACTCCAACAAAAACGGATTCCTTAAAAGTTCTCCTAAGCATTGAACTGCAGGCGTTTTCTATGTTTCTTCTCATATGTAAAATACTACTTAATTTCGTTTCCTTTCGCTTGCTAGACGGAGAGCTGGTAAATTTCGAAAATGTTAGATTCATCATAGTATCTTCAATGCCAGAATTCGTCCCATTGGGGTCTGATTTTATAGTCTTCTTAACCGGAGAAGTCATCAAAAACCTCTCCAATTTCTGTTCCTTTGCATCAGTCCTAACGAAGTCTTTAGCATAAATCTTTTCATTTTCATCTTTAGGTTTCTCAGACGCTTCAGAAGCTCCTGGAAGTCTTGTTTGTTTATAAAACGTTCTCGCACTGTTACTACCAGTTAACTTCGTTTCCAAATGAAGTTTAATTTTCTCAATAATTTCATCTTCGTAGAGAAAGTGAACTTCATGTTTCGTTGGATGAACATTAACATCGATATTATGGGGTTCTAACTCGAGATTTATGTAAATGAAAGGATAAGTTCCTTTAGCTAAATAAGTACTATACACGGACTCAACAGCAGACTTTAAACCTAAAAGTATAATAAATAAATTCAAAGAATTCTTCAAAATCTGGTTCATTTACTAACTTGGTGAATCGACTAGCCTATGATTGATGAATAACAGAAAAATTCCCTTCCTTGCTGAATAATTAACATTCGTGATCCATCCTTTAATCCTAAATTTGTGTACGTCATCTTCAAAACCAACTTCAAGCAATTCTTTAGCGATTTGTGATCCATAAATAATTTTTATATTTTCCATTTCCGAACTTTTAGGCGGTGTGCGCATTGTAACATTCTCACCAGCTTTTTTTAGCATAAATCCAACTAAAGAATTATGAACAGCATATTTGCTAATAACATCTGATATTTTTTGAAATTCTTCACTTGGCGATTTAAAAGCTTGACGCCTTTGTGGAACATTATAAAATAAATCTTCAACTGTTATAATTGTTCCTTGATTACCAGCACACGGTTTTGGAGCTCCTTTCAATTTTCCATCTTCGTATGATGCTCTTTTTGTTTTAGAAAAAAATACATAACTTTAAAAAATTATTCTTCTAAATTCTACTTACTTAAAAGCGCATTTCTCCTGAGCTGTTTTCGTTTGAATAGTCAAATGTGCTACATGACTAATGCTTGCAAGTGCTTCACCTCGGAATCCAAAAGTGGCAATGTTTGAAAGATCTTCGAATTTTTCAAGTTTTGATGTCGTAAAACGTTCGCAGACAATTTCGAGATTATCTTTACGGATACCTGTACCATTATCCTGGATTTGTAGTAATTTTAAACCTCCACTTTTAACTGTTATTTGAATGAGAGTTGACTTGGCATCAAGACTGTTAAGGATATGTAATTCAGTTAGTATTACATTAAATTAATTCCTTATTCTTAAATAATAAACATTGTTTTAATATTTACAAATAATCTGGGATGGATAGGTTTCCATTTTGTATTAATCAAAATATGTGCATTATGTACATATCTCTAACGATCATTGTTTTCAAGATTTCATATTTTGCCCCCGTCTGTTCTTCAACTTTATTTCCCTCTTGTTACAAATAACCTTTTTGATTTCTTCTCAAAATTCGAACTTCAATTTCGAATAATAAGCTTCTCGAATTTTCGCATTTCTGCCTTAATGCTATAGAAGATGGAAAACAGATCGACTGCATTTACACCGATTTTAGCAAAGCATTTGATAAAAATCATTCACCCTGTTCTAATTAACAAAATGATGACTCTTGGCTTCCCCCCTCTCTTTGTGAACTGGATCAAGTCTTATTTATATCTCATCGTACTCAGCGAGTATTGTTCCGTGGATTTCTTTCTGAGGAGATTTACAATTCTTCTGGTGTACCTCAAGGTAGCCACCTCGGCCCACTTCTTTTTAATATTTATGTCAATGACTAACTAACTACTTACTTACTTGCTAACTCGACCTTAGGATTTATTAAGAGATGGGCTAAGGTATTTCAAGATCTATATTAAAATATTCCTTCAAGGAATTATTGACTCTCCGGCTCTGCTATCGTCTTTTGATATTCTGGTTCCGGCTCGCTTCCTGAGACACCCTGGATTTCTTAGGATTTCTAACCACAGGACTCATTATGGTCTTCATGAGCCCAGTAACTTCAATGTCTTGCTGTATTAACACTCATTTCGAGCATATTGATTTTAATTTGACCAAGAGTTGTGTTAAGGCTAGGTTGGTTTAATTGATTTAGATGTACGTATTTTTTGTAGTAGTCAGTCAGCCTTTGGCGAATTGTAAATAAATAAACATTTTGAAGAAGAAAACCTTCAATTTGAACTCAGCCAAGGAACATGTTTAAATTATGTTCTAAAGTCTACATTTTGGCCAGACAAAAAATACCATAATAGGCCCAAGCCAATGTTTTAAGAAGAAAGTCTTTTAAATTTTATATGATAGCTTAATTAAAATGTTTCTCTCTGCATCAACATAAAAATTTAAATATGAACTTGTACGGTTTGAAATCACTATGCCATTTACTAAACCTAGTCTATAATAAAGGTAAGCTATCCTGTTCTAGCAATTATCCCTATGTCTTCCAGTTAAGATTTCCATCCAAAGTAAGACCCAAGAATTTTATCTTAGTGACTCGTTCTATTTTGTTTCCATCTATTTGGATCCTGGGGTCGAAATTGGGTTTGTTTTTTACTTTAAAAATAATATATATAGTTTTTTCAATATTTAGCATGGTTGTGGTCTATTAAATCTACGTTTTTCTTTCTGAAAATGATCTATTTAACTCTATGACTATAAGAATCCTTTAAAAACAACTAAATTTTACCTATTCTCAATCATTTCCTTCAAGGCATTCGCCGGCCTCTGAATAACTTCACCGGCAGCAATTCTATTAACCACAACTTCGTCAAGCTTCCTTATTACACCCGGCTCCATATTCAACGATTAATAATACTTTAAATTCAAAATAACGTCAGCATACTTTTGGAAAAAAACCTCCTTCAGGTCTTTTTAACAAAATTACTGGCGGCAAAACATTTGACACCGGGCTTCAAGCTCAAAATGACAATCAGCTGATGGTAATGTTTTGATTTTTGTTATATCAGAGGCTGAACTTGGAAACATGTGAAATTGTGAAGAGTTTTTATCCGCTAAACATCAAAAATACCGTGAGATTTTTAAGCTAAATTATACCAATCCTTTCATTAATATAGATTCTTTCAGAAATTCGGTAAAAATCCAATTGTAAAGTGTACAAACAGCGAAAGCAGGATTCCTTATTTTCGTTTCACTTCGCATTTTAGGCACGAAATATGCACTCACCGGGATCATCCTTTTTATGTAGGGTTTTAAGTCCTTGTAGTTTACGTACAATTGGATTAAATCTAGATGGTTGTCGTAGAATTACAAGCAGCCCGAAAAACGCAGCTATCCAGTCAACTATGAACATTTTCGATAGGAATGCAAAGCGGCTTCAAAAGGAACGAGCGGCGAGAAGGTGAGTTGTAAAAAGGATATTTTTAATTAAGGCTGTATTATCATTCCATTGCAAAACTTTTTTGCAGTCATTTCATGAAAGGTAAATCCTCGACCACTAATCTGTTAGAGTTCACTAACTTTTACACTTCCTCGATTGAAGCTGAAATACAAGTTGATTGTGATTTTACCGATTTTAGCAAGGCCTTCGACAGGATTAATCACAGAACTCTCATCCAGAACCTTTCTATTGGTTTCCCATCTATTTTCGTTGATTGGATTTATTCGTATATGTCGAATCTTAAGCAGCGTATACAATTTCGTGATGGTCTGTCTTACGAAAAAAAACAACACTTCCGGCGTTCCCCAAGGAAGCCATTTGGGACCACTTCTTTTCTTTATTTACATCAATGATGTATTCATGATTTTAAAAAACTCTAAAATCCTCTGTTATGCTGACGATGGCAAAATTTTCCGCCATGTGTCTAATGTAAGGGACGGTGAAATTTTAAATTCTGACTTCTCTCCCACCTTACGCCGATAGGCTAAAGCTCCTTTCTCTGCCTTCCCATGAGGAGAGAAGGGATATTTCCAGGACTGTTTTCGGTTTTGAGTGCATACAAGGCTCAATTAACTCTCCAGAATTGGTTGATTCTTTTAGAATAAACGTGCCCTCACGCTCCTTGAGGAGTTAAATAATTTTTCTACGTTCCGCCTCACCACACAAATTATGGTTTGAATGTGCCGGCTTCATAGATGTCCCGATTTTTCAACCGCAATTTCGAAAAAAACTGATTTCAGCCCGATGAGGGGTCAGCTTTCTTAGGGTTACCTTTCTTGATGATACAAAAAATGTGTTGTAGTAATTAGTATTTAAGGAAGCTTTGGTAAATAAATCTATCTATCTATAGATAGATATCTATAGAATATAGATTTGTCTAGATGTGGACAATTCTTTTACTTTGAGAAGATTTCCAGAACACCCTTATGTATAAGTTTGATCAAAATAAGTGTTGTAGTTTTAATTCAACCTAAAAAAAACATATTTACTGATGGTTCTTTCAAAAACCAAATTGTATATTAGAAATTATTGATTCTAAAAATTCCCTACGTTAAAGTTTGGATATTTTAGTAGTTATATTAGATTCGTAACTTTGAATTTCCAAATTTTGAGGAAGCTCGAAATCAGTGATAACGATTATCCTTAAGTACACATTTTTATTAAAACCTGCCTTGGCAATGTTCCTATTAGCTAAAAAAAAAATACATCGAAATCAGATCAGAGAATCTTGAGTTATAAGCTTACAAACAGACCGGCTGACTGAGACGTTGCGTTTTATAATAAGTTATAATAAAATATTGTAGCATGTCTGTTCCAAATCTAATTTTCAAAATTTGGTATCAAAATTGAACTAGACAACTTTTTAGTTAACTATTCTTTTGGTTACTGAATAAATTAGACGAAGAATTTTTTTACATCTACATTTCTGGTGGTTATGTCTTTGCCTTGGTAATAATTTTAATTTTGAATTACAAAACCCCTTAAGCTAATTTAGTAAAAATTTTATAATTTCATTAACAAACCATCCTAATATTACAGCCCAGACGTTGATCTCTTTGATTATATCAAGGAAGAAGTCGGATTCCGACTATCTGATCGTATTTTCGATGTAAAACGAGAATTTAAAAAAGCAGTCGATTTAGGATGTAACCGCGGATACGTTTCCAAACACATCCTAGCTGAAACAGTCCATCATCTGACCCTTTGCGACACAAGTCCATCAATGCTAGAACAAGCACAAGGCACTCCCGGACTGAATATCACAAAAGTAGAGATGGATGAGGAAAAGTTAGATGTAGGTGGGTATCTTTAAAAAGGTTAATCGTAATATTTAACTTCCTTTTTTCAGTTTGAGGAGAACTCACTTGATATGGTCATATCCAGCTTAAGTTTGCATTGGGTCAATGATCTTCCGGGATGTTTTAATTCAATTATAAAAAGCCTGAAACCAGATAGTGTATTCATGGCTTCGTTATTTGGAGGAGAAACACTTTATGAACTAAGATCATCTTTACAACTAGCTGAATTGGAAAGGAAAGGGGGCATATCACCACATATTTCACCTTTTACTCAGGTGAGATAATTACCTCTGTACTTAATATTATAAATATTGGTATTATTGTTTTTTGGTATTCGCGTTTATTATTTATATTAGTGGAAATTATTTTAACATTACTCTTTACAGATCAGGGATGTTGGGTCACTCTTGAATAGAGCGGGCTTCACAATGCTGACTATCGACACTGATGAAATTGTCGTTGGCTTCCCAACCATGTTTGAGCTTATGTGGGATTTAAAAGGTATTAAAATTGGATCTTTACAAAATCAAAAAAACTTAATATTAAGGAGTTATTGTTTTTTTTAGGGATGGGGGAAAATAATGCGGCGTTCAACAGACCCCTCCACTTGAGCAGGGATATTCTTATGGCAGCTGCTGCAATTTACGAGGAGCTCTATGGGAAGAAGGTAGACAAAGTCTTTTTATTTAATACGAAGGGATAAAAAAATTGTGATTTTATTCTACAGGAAGGTGGAATACCTGCAACCTTTCAAATAATTTATTTTGTGGCCTGGAAACCATCACCAGATCAACCACAACCATTGCCTCGTGGCTCTGGAGAAGTCTCTCTCAAAGATTTAGCAAAAGTTATAGAAGGAGCCAAAGGAAAAGGGAATAAAAAATGAAAAAAAATTTATTAATTAGGAAGGAAATAAAAGCTTTTGTGTTTCAAATGAATGTTTTTATTAGTCAGTAGTTAAGGTTTTTAAATTATACAACTCCTATGGTAAAAAAAAAACAAAGGAAGTTCACTGGAACAACGCAGGTACATCTCATGAAAAATACAACAAATTAACATAAATTTTATAAAATAGTTATTCACTGTAAAACAAGATTCTAACTGGAGAAAGCATTTGCCTAGTACTCCTGGCTTTGGATTTTTTCGTAGGGCTCCTGGGCGGGACCCTTCTTAGTCTTAGTGGCCTTTGGGAGCAGAATGGATTCGATGTGAGGAATTACTCCGCCCTGGGCGATGATGACCCCCTCCATCAACTTCCGCAGCTCGTCGTCGTTATAGACGGCCAGTGTAATGTGCCGCGGGGTCACTTGCTTCTTCTTGTTGTCCTTGCAGGCCTTCCCGGACAGCTCCAGGACCTCCGCGGACAAATACTCCAGGACTGCAGCCAGGTACACGGCAGCCCCGACCCCCTGCCTCATCGAGGGATCCGCTTCTCTGAGGTGCCTCCGCACTCGGGCAACGGAAAATGTGATTCCCGCTTGGGAGTGCTTCGTCCTGTTCGTCGGCTTCTTTACGACCTCTGAAGAAATTTTTATTGTAATTTGTAAGGCAGAATGAAGTTTATCAGGACTTACTCGACATTTTAACACTGGATTTTTATTCGTCCTAAGAGAACACAGGTAAATAATATTAAATAAATAGTTTACACAAACAAAATTCTGTAATTTGGCGCGGTTTCTTCTAAAAGTTGCTTTCCCGTTACGTTTTGCTCGTTTTTTTTGAACATTTGACGGTTGTTGCCGGCGCGATCAATTGCGGCTCATTGGGCTGCGTTCATTCGATTATCATTGGCGATGTTATTTGAAATTACGAAAAATCATATCTCATATCAAAATAACATAAACGTTATGAAAAATGTTGTTGTACTTAAATTTAACTCTAGTATGTATAATAACACGGTTAAAACACATTTTTAATACGAACTCACTTTAAACCAAGTTTAATTTTTTGTAAGAGTGTAAGATTGTTCCTAATTTCAAATAACATCGCCAATGTCAATCTAATGAACGCAGCCCAATAAGCCACAATTGATCGCGCCGGCAACAACCGTCAAATGTTCAAACAAACGCGCGAAACGTAACGGGAGCAAAAAATAATCAACTTTTAGGAGAATCCGCGCCAAATTGCAGAATTTTGTTGTTGTAAACTATTTATTTTCATATTATTTACCTGTGTTTTCTAAGGACAAAGTGTGCTAAAATGTCGAGTAAGTCATAAACCGCATTCTGCTTTACAAATTACAACAAAAATCCCTTTAGAGGTGGTAAAGAAACTGACAAACAGGACGAAGCACTCACAAGCGGGAATCACATTTTCCGTTGCCCGAGTGCGGAGGCACCTCAGAGAAGCGGACCCCTCAAAGAGGCTGGGAATTGGGGCTGCTGTATACCTGGCCGCCGTCCTCGAGTACTTGTCCGCGGAGGTCCTGGAGCTGTCCGGGAAGGCTTGCAAGGACAACAAGAAGAAGCAGGTGACCCCGCGACATATCACGCTGGCGATCTACAACGACGACGAGCTGCGGCAGCTGATGAACGGCATAATCATTGCCCAGGGCGGAGTAATCCCTCACATCGAGTCGATTCTGCTCCCAAAGGCCTCCAAGAAGGCTTCCGCCCGGGAGCCTCACGAGAATATTCAAAGTCAGGAGTACTAGACAGAGGCTCTCTCCAGTTAGGACCTTGTTTTAAAGTGAATAACTATTTTCTATTTTATAAAATTTATGTTAATTTGTTGTATTCTTGATGAGATGTAGCTGTGTTGATTTTTTAGAGCGACCTCAGAGTTCTTCTGGTTGATTCCAGACAGCTCCTTTTTTTTACCTCCATAGAATAGGAGTCGTATCATTTAAACTATGTATTTTAGAGTAAATAAAATTAACTACTGACGATACCACTTAACCAGTCCTTTTTAAGTTTTTATTTCCTTGTATAACTTTTACTAGTCGAATTTCAAAGAAAAGCAGTTCTAACGTACATGAGTTTTTTGTCTTTTTGTTTTGACGAAATTCGAAAAAATTGGAAAAACAAAATTTTGAAAATGTACATATTTATATTTCACCGAATTCAAACTCCAAATAAGTTGAGAATTCTTTATATTAAGCACAACTCACTAAAAGAAAATTTCTATCGAAAGACCCCTTTTTTTAGGGTCACTTCTAGAAAGAAAATAATAATCATGTCTCATTCGATTCAACCACAAGTTAAAAGCAAGAGATCTGAAAATAGCTACGAAAAATAGAAAACAACTCATTTCTTTCATTGTATATAGAATATATATATTATTTTCTTTATGGATTATTTGAGTAAAAATATAAATAAAAAGTTCCTTACATACTACTTCTGTTACATACATAAATATCTCTAGCAAATTAAGTGTACACATTATGAGAATCACCCGTAACTGAGGATTTTTGCAACCAAGGCTTTCGGACATTGAAGAGGCACTTTAAATGGGTCACCTTAAACTACAACACTATAAATAAACTTGTGTGCAATTTACTGGAAACTTCTATAGGAAAGTGAAATACAACATTTATGTAGGACACCAAGAAATATTTAAATTATGCTGAAATTATGAGATTTTATTTCAATACACACCTTAAGTGTTTGTTTTTCTTTTTTTTAAAAATTATTATAAAACTCGCTAGGCCTTAGTACTACACATGCTTGTGCGTTTGCTTGTTTTTTTTTTTTTTTTTTATATTCTGCATAAAATTCATATTTTATACAATTTTCCAAAATCTAAAAAAAAAATTCAAAATATTTTTTATTTAGTACTCGAAAAGAGAAACGATGAAAACAAATTTCAAAAATTTGTAAAAGTGCAAAAGTTCAAAAAATTTCAACGATTCTACAAATTCACACCATTTTTTCTCCCCCCCCGTCAAATGTACATTCTAGCAAATATATAAATTGACTAGATTTGACTCAGATTTCGGGAGTATCGCTAGAGGAGTAATATCCATCCTGTGAGGTGGAACTCGTTGTTGATCGAGGGCTGTCCGTGTTAGCACCAATTTCTGAAATAGGCACTTGACTAGGAGACGCTGTGCTGTCTGTTTGTGATATTGGAAGTGTATTAAAGTCTGGATTGACGATTAGTAGATTCACAGAGACTAGGAGGGGGTATTCTAATTTATTTTCAAATAGCATCAGTGAGGTTTCTTCGTTCTTCTCCATATTAAGCGTTTTGATTCCTGTGCTCTGAGAGTGAACAACCTGACGCTGTTCGTTTAAAGATGCCACCGTCACCCTGTGAAAAGTGCAAAATTAAACATAATTAAATACAATTGAAAATTTATTATAAATATAAAGTATTATATAGATATTTTTATGGTATGAACAATACATCAAATATCAATCATATAAATAAGAATTGCAGCTTACCTAATCATAAACTGCCGTTTCACTTGCAAACTAAGCAGTCTCTCATTTTCAGCCTTATGATGCCTCCTTATAGATAAAAGCCGTCCCTCAGCAGTAAGAACTAAATCTAGACCAAAATTAAAACCCGTCCATCTCCACTTTTGGAAGGATGACTCAGGTAAAACTCTTCCACAGCGCATACAATTTTTATAAAACACATCATCTTTTACGTCCACAATGCTGCTAATATAAAAAAAACACAATATATAGTATAAACTAAGTTCTAGTACTAAACTTGGAATAAAACAAAAAAAAACCTTACCTTTTATCCGTAGCGTGATCTATTTTAAGAATAGCATTCCAATGACCCATTAGATAAGTATGAAGCCACTCTTTTGGAATAATATTATCATTAAGGATAATTTTCATGTCAGTATGATGAATGAGCAAATGTTGCAGTCTAAGGGAATTAAAAGCTGCTTCAAATTGCATACCCTCAGAGGTACGCAAAAATGGTATACTATCAGTTCTTTTTGCGAAATATTTATGCGGCGACAGCTCCTCATCGTTTGTTTTACTTTCTGGATCATATTCCGGAAATATTTTAAGATACATCCATGTTCTTAGAAGGGAATATAATGAAAATTCTGTTTGCATCACATATAATTCTGGACTAGCAACTAATTCAGCCATTAAAGTGACCCCAATGGGTCTAAGCCATTTTACGTGTTTACTATAAAAGCTAAGTAAGTTTACAAGCAGCCAATTTAATGAGGCCTTTTTCACAGCTTGAACACCATACTGGCAAGCCGCTTCGTAATAAAGTACTGCAGTCTGTAAAAGAAATATAGGAAAACATAAATAATTTAATTTTATATTTTACTTAACATATACAAATTTTTTAACATACCTCAGCATTTGTTGTTTCCATCATAACTTCAGCACATTTCTCAATAATGCTTTCAAGTTGAAAAACTGTTGCTGTTGCGAGTACAGATACGACATTGACTGGTTCTATAACAATTTCATCGGAATAGAACGAACCAAAAACTTTCTCAAGAGCTGCGCATACAAAAGAAATACATTAGAAAATTAAAAATATAATTAATAATATATTTATTACATTCAACGTTTATTTTTGGATCTAGTATTTTTATATGTATAAAATCTTGATCAGATTCCCGCCACGATCCATTAAACATACTCGAAAAATATGGACTTTGGCACAAATATACTTTATGCAAATTCCATACTTTTCCAATTGCCAAAACAGCAACATCCGAATTCTTTTGTTCTTTGAAGAGGGCTTGATAAATGTACTGAGTCGTTGTAAGAAGTTTTTTCCTGAAATAATTCATAATTAGCTTAATAAACGAGTTAATTTAACAAAGCAATACGATACCTTTTCGGCTCTTGCATTGACTTCTCTAGCGCATTTGATATGTCTTCGGAAGAGTCATCGTCCTCACGTTTTCGCTTCCGACCAGCTATTAGCTGCGTAACATTGCTAGCGTACATTAGCGGCTCTTTTAGTTTACTTACAATTTTCCCCATGTCTGGAAAAGAAACGAAAATGCTTTAGCAATTATATAATTAATGCATGTGGATTATTTTACTTTGTCTTTTGTAGTGGATAACTTTAGAGTGCAAAGAGTTAAATTATTCAGTTCATTTACAAACTTATTTATTTATTTTTATTTTATTAGAAGCATTCCGATTGTACCTTGATTTATATGGTAAATTAATGTAGAGCATACTAAATGTGTAGATCTCACGAAAACAATATTTGTCATGGTGCATTGTTATCATGTCACGATTATTTCCTCAAAATAATCCATAAACTTACAGCTTCTCGGGTTTCCACATTTGTTTGTTAAATGGGTTTGCTCTTATTTGTCAGGACGCTCTCAGCGAGTGTCCTTCCGTGGATCCCTGTCTAAAGAAATATTTAATACTTCTGGAATTCCTCAGGGAAGTCACCTTGGACCACTGTTGTTCATCATTTTCGTAAATGACTTGTGTGTGTGTGCTTAAAACACTCTAAAATTCTGTGCTGTGCTGACGACGCCAAGATTTTTCGTGTTGTATCTTCTGTGAATGACTGCGAACTTTTAAACTCTGACCTAGACACCTTTTATACATGGTGCTCTATAAACCATCTTCCTCTGAACGTAAACAAGTGTACGTCGTTGTCTTTTTCACGAAAAAGAGTATCCATTCATTTCGACTATGATATAAATAACTCTTTATTGACCCGACTGAATAAGACCAAAGACTTGGGTGTATGGTTAAATAGTCAATTTACATTTGACGATCATATTGATGCAATATCTAATAAAGCTAATG
The DNA here is from genome assembly GCA_949715965.1 of Dysmachus trigonus. Classification (NCBI taxonomy): domain Eukaryota; kingdom Metazoa; phylum Arthropoda; class Insecta; order Diptera; family Asilidae; genus Dysmachus; species Dysmachus trigonus. The sequence continues at coordinate 98,822,129 of OX454319.1, read as the reverse complement.
GCACCTTAGGCTTTATTAAGAGGTGGTCCAAAGACTTCGACGATCCCTACATAACACGACTTTTTTATTGCACCTTTACGAGACCCATTTTAGAATACGCTTGTTGTGTTCGGTCGCCTTATTACATAACTTATATTAATCATGTGGAGGCCGTACAACGACGATTTATTCGGTTTGCTCTTCGTGGGCTTCCTTGGGAGGACCCTTTTCATTTACCTCCTTATATACATCGTCTGAGGCTTATTAATCTCGACTCTTTAGAATCTCGACGCAACGTCTCTAAAACTGTGTTCGTTATGGAGTGCCTGCAAGGCAACATCGACTCCTCGAGGTTGCTGTCTTCTTTTAATGTATCGGTACCCTCTCGCTCTTTGAGAACCAGGCATTTTTTAAACATCCCCCAACACCGCACTTATTATGGATACAATGAGCCTATCACATCATTGTCTCGTTCTTTCAATAGTAAGTTTGATAGCTTTGATTTTAACTTATCGAAAATTAGTATTAAGAAAATACACGATTTTGTCTTTTTTTTCTTTTCTTCAATTTTAATTGTTCTTTTTTCTTGTAAGTAATCAGTCATTGATGAAATTGAATAAATAAATAAATTACCATAAAAATGATTACCTATCTTTATTAAGGGAAAAGAATAAAGTATAAAGAACTATATATCATCTTTCATAATAAAATAAAATTTGAAATCAACAACGCGTTTATGTACAACAACTCTTATGACAATATTGGCAACAGATTTGAAAGCAGTAACCCCTGCAACCTCTTTGTAGCGATTTTCACGAAAATCATCTTTTTCTTCATGTTCCTTCTCTACTATGGAGGTTGGTTAACATCTACTGAATATTATTTTTCACAACACCCGTCTGAATAATTCCGTCGCTTGTAGGTTGTGGTTTCTTTTATTCATGATCTTGCCTTGTAAAACCTCCTTTAGTATGTCATACTCTTCATTTCTTATTAAATTACCAAAATAACGAAGTTTTCTTGATTGTATCGTAAATATTATTTTTTTTTGCTTTATACGACCTTTGATGTTAATACATATCATAATATTGGCTTCATCTGGACGAACGCCTGTCTCGCCAATTCGATTCACGCCTTGATCTCACTATTATTATCCGCACTTTTTATCTATTAACGGTCCTAAATATGTTATCCTTTTTACTCTCCTGAATTATTGGGTTTTTCCTATTGCCATGTATTTGTTATGTATTTAATTAGCGTTCATTTTTAGACCGCGTATTATAAACACTACTCGCATATTTTGTTTAGTAGCAGTTTTAGGTCCTTCACGGAATCATCTATCTCATTTTATTAATATATCTTCCATTGATCTTAACCAGTTAACTGTGGTGCCCTCATCGAGACATGACGAGTATATTCGTCAATCACAGAATAAGTTGCGCTGGTAGATAAGGCCATGCACAAAAACCTCTCCTCAGATCGTGATAATTCTATGAATTTTTGAATGAATCGCGGGATAGTCAGTATCGTTTGCTTATTTTTGGTAAAAAAATTGATTGAATTCTTGGAACACTAAACCGAGAGAGACAATTATTTCCAAGAAAATGTTGTGCCTCTCAGTTCATGTGCTTTGTATTTGGAATGGTTTTTTGTTGACATTCATGCAATTAGCCCCTTTCTCTGCCCGACAGCTTCCAATTATTTTATAAAATCTAAATTATTTTCAGACTGACAAGAGTTCTTGTAGTTTCATATTTTTTGGTTAACATCGAAAGAACGTTGTCATCCCACATAAATAAATTCATTATGCGAACTGGTAAACTTTTTCAACCAGTGCATACCGGGACGCATGAGATCATCTCAAACTGTTTATATTTTCTACTTGTTTGTTTTATTCCGGCATAGCCTCAAAATATTCTTAACATCTTTAAATTTGAGAATATGTTTTGTTTTTCTCAAAAATTGCAATTTAAATAGCCAATGGTCACTGATTTATACGCATGACGAGTATACTCGTCAATCACAGTTAACTGTAACCTCTACCTCTTCCAGTAGGGCTGTGCGAATAGCAACTCATTCGTTACTTGAAATATCCGAGTCCTCTTGTTACCCGCTTCCAAAAATATTCGTTACTTGTTATCTTGATCATTTGGCTTGGCTTTTCTCTTATGCTGCCTTTAACAATTAAATTTTGTCTTTTAGTTCATAGTCTCTCAAATCGTTCCATTGAAACGTGAGATATTTTAGTTATTTATATTGTTATTTTATGTTAAATAGAAAACCGATTTATTTTTGTTATTTTATTTATTGTTTTCTGTTTCATTTTCTCTGAACTAGAACTTAACAAAAAAAAGGCAATTCATAGTAAATTGTTTTATCTGCCGCAGACTTATCTTAAGCTCAAAACAGTAATTCTAATAAATTAAATGGAGTCACAAGTAACGAATATTAATAGCGAATACAATGTCAGAATTCTGAATTCTGTATTCTTTATTCTGGTACGCGTTGAATAGTATTGGCGAAAGTATGCATATCCCTGTTTTACGCCTCTCAATATATTTATATATTTTATTATTCCATCAGGTGTTTTTACCGCGGTTGACTAGTTCAAATCTAATCTTTTTAAAAATCAATGGAACATACATACACATATTTCATTCATGTCAAAAAATCTTTGCGCATAAATAAAGCAAATTACTTAAATTTATCTGAAATCATTGACCCAGAAGGAAATTAATTCATCTGAAGTCTTCATTAAATTCAACATAACTATAAGAAAAAATAAAACTAAAATCAGTAAACCGGATTATAAAGTTATTTTAAATGAAACAAAATTCTACAGACGGACAGACATTAGCATTAGCCACCATTCGGAAAAAAAAAACATTTCTACGTATTTTTAAGATAGTGTAGTCAGAATCTGCCATCATGTCTGATATGATTTTTTCAGCCTAATCAAATATTTACATACATTTCTTCTTGTTTCTTTGGAGAATGGAAAAAAAAATTGATAGTGAAAAAATATTTTTAGAAAAAAGCTTTTATTTAAGTGTTGTATAAAGAAAAAATAAATTTTAAATTAAATCGAACCCATCAATTTATTACATTATACAATTTATATGATATAAAAGCTTGTCGCGAAATTCACCTGTGTTAATTTATTTTATGAAATACATACATTTTTTCTTAGAATTACATATCGCATTCTTGTTTATTTATATATTTTTAGAGTATTTAAATAAAAGCTTGTGCTTAAAAATGTCTTGTTACTATTAATTTTTTTTCGTACTCCTTTCAGCCAACCCTTTCATTTGATGCCCATATCATGATGGTAGATAAGAGAATTTTGTTCGCCATCTTGGAGAGGCGGGCATGTTGAATTTGGTGTGATGTCACTCACTTTATTGGTTTCTACTCTTCAAGCCCTTTCATTTGATATCCAGATTAATTTGATATATTTAAAATGACGTCATTCATTTTTATCGTTTCCGACTTTTCAAGCTGTTTCATTTGATACCCATATTAACAGGGTTGATAAAATATACAACATCCGCCATCTTGTGCTGGTGGCCAATTTAAAAATATTACAATATTAAGTATTGTATATTGCATTGTCACCAAAACTAAAGGTGTATGCAAAATTTCAGCAAAATCGGTTGGGAGGAAATGGATCAAAATTCAGTTGTAAGATTTGACTCAAACAAAAAACATACATACATGACAAAATATAAACATTGCAAGTTAAATAAAAGCTTGTAAAAAAGGGCTATAATAAAAATGTGATTGTAGTTCCCTACTAAGATCCCAAACTGCGTCAAAAGCAATGATCACTAGAGAGGTGTTAAATTTCTACCTGGCTACAGGTTAAACTTCGTGTTTACATATTTTCGGTGAAATTTAATATGGTTTTTTGAATATTGGTAGTATTTATGTATGATAGTAGAGCTCAAGAATTTTTAGGAGTAATGGGGATGGATATAAAAGATGTAAAGAAGATGTGACACTGTCTCGAACTTTTATGCCAAGATATTTGTACTGCAATAATTTATCCATACCTCAATTTAAATTCGAGCGTTATCAAGGGCGGGTAAAAATCGTGATGAACTCATAAACGTTTCTCGGTTATCATTTAACGATCAACTGTTCCATTAATTAGCATACATTACCTGATGAAGCTCCTTCTCGAAGGTGACACAGAAAGTTTGTTATAATCTAAAAAAGGCAGGCAAATTCTATTTTGCTTACGAACTGCATTGAACCAAAGTATCTACGCTATGTCCTAAACCAAACCAATCGATTGCGCTGGATTAAGTCGACAACTGGTATTAGAATTGACCCCAATAAGACCTCGAGATCGCTGATCATTTGGCTGGGTTGCGAATTGGCCGCATCGGTTGTCGGTCCCGCTGAACTGAAACGGCTCGCGTCTCACGGGGCGGTCTCAACTCGCGCGCGGCTCCTCGTCTCGTCTGACTCATTTCTATTCAAATGCGATCGCTGCGATGCGACATGTTCAGACATGAACGGGGAGAGATGAATTATTTTTTTATTGTGCTGGCGATAGCTAAAAACTTCGGTAATGGCTATTTTTACGCCTCCAAAGGTTTCCCTCGGGCTATTGCGACAATTTCCGCCGCTAGCTTATAGAAGCTTTCTGGAAGCATAATCTAAGAAAAAGCGAAAACCAGACGAACTTTTGATCTTTCCCGGCCCTTGAGTGTTTTACACGATCATAATTATTGTGGGTGGAACTTTCAGAAAATTGAATTGTGATGTCATTTATTTCCCTCTCTGAGTAAATTAGAACGTAAATAAAATGTTGCTTTTAAGGTACGCATGCAGACACGTCTGTTTTGTTTGTAAGACTAGAAGTATTTGCTTTAAAAACTCTTGTATACATAGTACAATAAATAAAATAATAAAAAGAAAGCTTGAATTCTTAATTCGAGTCTCAGGACCGATTGCATCATTAGGCGATAAATTTTCTGGAAAAAACATACATTTTCTTACTCAAGAGGTGATTTTCTGTTCTTTCTTAAAAATGTTGTTTAGAAGTGTTATAACATAATCAAGCTCCAACAAAAGAAAAGTTTTCTACTACTGTGTGGGCAAATCCCCAGTGTAAATCTTGCCATTTGCAAAAACCAATAGATAAATAAATTATCTTGAGACAGATTGAATATCTCTTATTATTGCATTGCGTAAAACCTTCAAGGTTTGTGATCTAACTGAATTCTCATACCAAAGGTATTCACCCATTTCAGAATCGTTATCCTTGAAACGGATTCTAATCTAATCTCAGCTGTGTGGCAATCACATAAGGGTATCCGTGGGTCATCTATTGATTTCTTTTTAAATTGCATGTTATTTTGACACAGACAGTACTTTCGCGCTAAAAAAATTAACAGAAACGTACTATCATATCTCCGCGGTAAGAAATAAATAGATTTACGTTTGAACAACGTTGGGGAATATTGAAAACTTATTTCTAAAATGAGTAGTGTGTTGTCGAAACAGTGCAAATTTTGAAATAATCGTATTATCAGCTGTTCTAGAAATGTGTATTGGATTTTTTTCGAGCTATTCGTACACTTATGCACTTGTGCTGCAAAATTGGGTTGACAGAATGGACCAGTGCCAAGCCGAGGCAGCATTTAAGTGAAATCATATTCCATAACTAATCGGAAGGTCTCCTCTTTTCAATAAATTGAAAAACTTTGAAAAATATTGAACACGATTTATTTTATAGTATCTTTAAAAAGAAACCAGCCGATGGCCCACTCTTTACTTAAGTGTAAAATTTTTCTTTTTAGTTTCTCCTTTCCGCAAAAACCCTACTTTTAACAAGTGGTTTCCATTTTTACAATAAAACTACGCTAAACGTTGGCGACAGTTCTGTAATTTAATAAAATCGTTCTCTCTTTTTGGTTTCAGATTAACCAGACGTGAAATTTTTATTCTACCATAAAGATTAATTTTTTTTTAAAGGACCTTCATTTGCCATTGAATAACTTAACTACGTTTGTTTGGTAATATCTTAATTTAGGTTTAAAAAATTCTCTCCCCTCCAAAAAAATTTACGTTTAAAACGAAAAAAATTAGTTTTCTGCTCAAAATCGTTTTTCAAGCTTAATACTCTTTAATGCTACTATTTTTAAAATAAATTATAACTACTGTATGGAACAACCAAATTTTGTTTGAAGAAGTTTTGTGATTTTAAAACTTAATTAATAAAGAAAACTTAACTAAATACTTACCTAGATATCAGTAAAAAGGTGCGAATTTAATTTTCTATATTTCCTAGAGGAAAATTGCTTGAGAAATCGTTTCTTTATCAAGGCCACAGAAATAATAGACGTGCTAGATTGCATGTTTTTTCTTTATAAACTTCATTTAAGAATGTTTTTTCAATGTTAATAGTTAAAATATAGTCAGGAATTTTACGGGGAGATCTTCCAGATCAGTTTGCTTAGATACAACATAATAATGATATAAAAAAAAGCGACCCTGGAAAAGCTCAAAAAGCAGAGCATTTCCCAATCTAACACCATAATAAACAAACAAATATTTGAATTCACCTTAAATCTAAAAGTAACCTGCGTTTATATCCACTAACTTAAACAAACCTCGACTTTCCGCAATCGATCCGAAATAACTTTCTCACCTTAGCTTCCCTAAAAAGTTGATAGTCGTATTTTTCGCCTTCATTGCTTTCCTTTTACGCACAAATCCGACCCATTTTTGGAGCGAAAGAACGTCAATAAACTTGAATTTAGGTCACAAAGTAGTCCGACAATTATTTGGTCAATGCTTATTACGAAAATTAGCGAATGTTTTTGGAAGAAGAGATTAATTAGTCTAAGAGATAACAAATTACGTAGTATCCAATTTCGTAGTTTATATATGAAAATTTTTTTACTGATTTTGTAACAGCTGATTGCTTTCATCGCGCTGCGCTGTGAAACATTTGCGTATTTTTTTATGCTGAAAATTCACGATATATTTAGAAGATTCTGATGATTTTTGAATGAGTGGACCATCAGTATTTTTTATTTTAGATTTTAGAGGAGGATTAATTCGGGATGGGCTAGTCGAAATGATGCAAACATTCATTCATTTCTGCTAATTTTGCGTTATCAAAAAAACGTAAATGTGTAGCAGAAACTGTAACGAAATTGAAACCCACCGGAGAAAGTTGATACTCAGTCCAACGAGTGACATAATCATAATACCTATAAAGAAATATAAAGAAAACCTTCGGCTCGACAGAAGCACGCAACGCAGCCACGAAACCAAGGCAAGAAGTTGCCGAAAGGCCGTCCAGTGGCAATTTATGATGTCATCTGGCTAAAATAATGAAACAGGGCTTTTTATGCTCAGCACTCGGATCTAGTTTTTCAAGTATGTAAACAAACATCATATGGTTGATTTTCGTAGTAAACAGAAAACATTGCGATTTGTGCAATTTATGGGAAAATTCTGGCTTACTAACCTGGTTATCAGTTATCAGTTGATTAGTCAACCTGATAAATTTCTTATCCAGAAAATACACAACTGCATTCAGACGATATTTATCTTGTAGCACGATATTTTACACGTTGTCCCAACTTATAAATAAATAAAATCTCTCACCAAAAGCACTCTTCACATTCCGTGCGAAATGCCACTGAACGTCATTGACATTTGCACCCGGGGCATTCGGAAGAAGAAAATTAAATGCACTTTGGCACGTCTCTCGAACTTGTCACTCTCGTCCGGAACTATAAACAAAAACACCTTGCGAACTTTCTTTATCACTAGTATCCGTTTTAAATGCGAAAAATCCACCGAAACAAGTGGCGCTCGCCAACAACCGCGACTGAAATCAGCGCGAACTCTCTCTTCTACTCAAGCGACAACAAAATCCCAACCAAATTCGAGCAAAAACTGAACAGAAAACTCAAAAAATCATCCGTCTGCCGACTGAATGAAAACGGAAGGGAGCGAAACAAACGCCTAACTGCAGTGCTGCCAGATAGGAAGCAGTTATTTTGATAATAGTACTGCAAGAAAATTACTCTATTCGCAGTTAGAAAGGACTGCGATTAATAATTATATGAGAGCCTATAATCCTTTCAATATGTAAATTATGTCACGCTTCTTAAACACCCCAAAGCTTAAAAGTCAGCGCCCCACTTTTAATTTAACCGATGGGGTCATTTTCACCCCTGTCAGTTTATTTTAAATTTATGCTCTCAAAGAAGAATTATACCGTACTTTTTATAAATTTCTTGATTAATCATTAGTTATACATGTCTTATAAAAATTAATCAAAATATTTTCAGAAAATACAGCATACATTGTTCTGGAGAAAATAAATTCAAATTAAACCACTAGTTTACAAGATTTTTTTTCCCTTAAAAAATTTAGTAAGTATGTTATTATTAAGATTTTCTGATTTCGAAAAAAAAATTATAAAAAAATATCATCACGTCACATTTTCAAGAAAAATTTGATTACAATTTAAAAAAATCCGTATTTTAGCCATTTTTAGAATCCTTTTTTTTTAAATAAAAGGATGTCGTAGCGGTCCCAAACGTAATTCAAATAAATGCTTAACTTCTATACTATACTTATAAAATATCAGTTAATTAAAACCTTTTTCAAGGTTTTTTGGGGAGACAACATTTTCATTAGAGTTCCACTCCTACATTTAATTTATATGGCAGAGGGAAGATTCATAAAAAACTCGTTTCCTGAATAAATCTTAATAAAATTTACTAATAACATTATAAAACTATAGTTTAGAATTCAAATTTTGGTTCAACTTACGTTTCGAGCTGCTACGAAATTTTTTTGTTTTTAAAAATGCTTTCCAAAAGTGGGTAAAATATGGTTATTTCCATTTTTTATCCCTATTTTTCTCGAAAACGTAACATGATGGAAAAAAACCGATTTTACATTACTGATTAGTTTCCATTAAAGGGCAAGAAAAAAAGTTAAAATTTGTAAACTAGTGTTATCAATACAAGTAATGCAAGCAAATCAAATTACCAGTACCAATTATTAAAATATTCATATTTGTTAATAATTCCCGAAAAATTACGAAAGTAGCGAGACAGCGCGCCAGCATTATTTTCAACGGACGTACAGGTAAAATGTAAACCTTCTGAATAATTTAATTCAGTTCTTGTTAGTTACTTGTTACTACTATACTCTCCCCTGTAGAATCACTTGTATGTAGGCGGTATTTTTTATTCCTTAGAATGTGACCAAGATACTTTAACTTTTGGATTTTAATCGTAATATTTTAAATTCTGCCTACCCATGCAATTACTCAGTATACTTCGGTAAATCCACATTTCAAAAGCTTCTTATTTTCTTTAACGCCTTTTTATTAAGATTAACTCCTAATTTGAATGGTCTGAAATATTTTCTGAATTCGTAAATTTTTTAATAACTATATTTTCTATGTAATCTCACCACTTCTATTCAAATAAAATTCATCTTGAGTTTAATGTTTATATTTTATTAACGAAAAATGGGAACGTATCTGATTTTTCTTAATATCGGCTTATAACGAAAATTTGTGAACAAAATGAGCAAATTATTTTTGCCAGTAACAAAAAAAAAAAACAAATAACTAGAGGTGGGGGGGAAATAACATTAAACCTAACCGCTCCTATTAAAAGTCAACTCAATAAAATCCTTTTGTGATTAGAAATTGAACAAATGTGGCACCTACGAGAAACCCATCCTGCAACTTACAAAACTTTTAACATTATTAAAAAATAGTAAAAACATTACCGCCGTATTTTTAGAATATTTTCTCTCACTGGCTAAACTTAACGCCTATGTTATTAACACGATTTTTCATGTGTTGTTGTATGTCTTCAGCGAGCTCTTCTACAGTCGTGTATCGAACTTTTTGAAAATTGAAAATATCAGATAGAAAACCAAGCGTTTCCTCACGGAAATAGTGGCAGATATCTTTTAGATTTTCATCAGGTCCGAAAAATCCCCATGCCATTAAAGGAGATATTTGTTCAGATATCGTATAGAAATGCGACATAAAACCATTCGGGTATTTTAGCATTCTCTTCTTCGCCCTCAGTACCGACCAAACCGCTGTCGTTAAGGCCTAATGGAGAAATATTAAGAATTTCATAAATTTATAAGTGATTAAAGAATACCAACCGTTTCCTTGAACCCATTCGAAAGGAATCTATTTTGTACTACAGCTGTTACACTACCGGGCGGAGCATCTAAGTCTTTAAATGAGTCTAAGATAATAAAATCCATGCAAATGTCGTAAAATGTCATAGCTTTCACGCTTCTCTGTTCAAGCTCTCTTTCGATAAGAGGCCAATTGTTTGGGTCTTGAAGGAAATTCATCATATCTTCGTAGCCAACTAGAAAATCTTTTGGATCTTTGTCGCCTAAACAAAGAAGATCAGTGAGAATTTGCCTTCCTGTGTCAGCAACCCATTGACCAAATGTGGGATCCTAGAGGAAAAAGTTTTGTTTTATAAGTTATAAATAAAATATAATGAGTATAATAAAATTTATCCAAAAATTCGATTTTGTAGATTTGAAGCCTTATAACTCAAAACAACAAATAGGGATAGAGAATTGAAAACTTGGAGAATTAATTATTAAATATTCTCAAAATAAATATATAGATTGTGAAAGTAATCGGACATCCTGTGGACTAATACATAAGACAAATTCTAACTACAATAGCGGAAAAAAAACAAAACTTACTTTAAACAAATACTGGAACGATAATCGAATACAGTGCAATTTAGCCAAATATTCCAAATCAGTGGAGCAATTGACTAGCTCTGTCCGCACAGTACGAGCGGGTATTGGTTGAATTTCGAATTGTTTAATAGCACTCTGATAGAGAGGATATTGATCGAATTCAGCAAATGCTTCAGCGAATTCTTCGAATTCTCTCAAATCAGCAACTTGATCTAATGCAGATGCAAAACTTTCCGCTGAATCAAAATTAGGATCTGATCCAGATCTAGTTAATCGATTTCGAGTTTGTTCCTTTTCACTTTCTAATGTCGTCTCTTCACGAAATAGCACCGATCTTTGGTCGAGAAAAAGTAGTTCACTCTGATCCTGAAGGGTGTAGGCCATGTCTAAAAGATTCTGAATTTCGCGACAGAATTCAGATTCTTCTGCTGTTGTTAGGGCCTGGATACCGCCAGGGGAATAATGAACTGCGAGGGCATCCTCCCAGTGATTTATAACAGCATCCAAGGCTTCCATACCCATAACGCCGAGCTGTTGGGCAGTTAATTGTTGAGTCGTAACAGTACCAGGAGCTCCCACAGACCCCGAAGCCATTGAGACTTTGTCCGAGAGGGCGACCATTGATCCTCCTGGGCTTCCAGAACGTGCTGAGGCCTTCGAACCGGCAACTGAAGCCAAGTCGTTGGGACTTCGCATACTGTTTCTGGTTCTGCGGCCACCATATTTCCGGGGTCGACGAGTTGGTCGCGGGGTTTTTCGACGTTTTAAATAGCGTGCGAGAACTCCTAGAAGGGCTACTCCTGCTGATACTGAAAGCACCACTATCTAGAAATATTAGAGAATTTGTTTTTGTTAAGGATTTTAGGAAGGAAACATTAGATTTATTTTTATTTTATAGTCTATAGAACTTTATCGGATACAATTTAAATTTCAAAACATTTCAAACAATTTTATTTGGAGACATTTAGAAAGTTTAGTTATTAAGCAACATCTGTAAAATCAGACTTTCTAACAGTTGAAAATTATAAATAAACTATCGATTGCTTTAAATGCCTTTTAGTTCCGCATCCTAAAAATTCAGAAGTGGGATCTGCCGTGTGTCGTTGTCTGAAAACGTTTCTTTCTGTGTCTCGTGAACAATTTGAGTTGCAGTTTACTTGCTAAAAATTATCATTATTTTATTGAATTATTAAAAATTGCGCTTGTGTGGAAAAACAAAATTGTGTTATGTAATAAATTATTGAATTAGGTTTGAATTTACAGGCTGCGTTAGGAGGGGTTTGGAAAAATGCGATAATTTCCCTGGAATTAAAGATATATGCTAAAAACGTGAATAAAAGCGTGAAGCAAACGTAGGCTGTTCAGAGGTCCAAAGATCGTAAAGGTAAATAAATGCGAATGTTAAAACAATTGTCATGGTTTAATTGATAAATATATTAGGGGTATATTTTATGGGTTTCTTTACAATATTAAAGTCTTTACGGAATCCAAGTCTTGGGCATAAATTCGGCATTCTATTACTTATATAAATTGGGATCTTTTTGCAGACTTTCGGCTTTATGTAGCCTCAGATTTATGAATACTGACCTCAAGTCTACAAAAAAAGAGCCTGTTTTTTTGCCGCCTTTTTTGTCTACAATCACAGTTATGCAATCAAGCAATATTAAATTGTTAAATGAGAATTTTGCAAATGTTAAATAGTTAGAAAGTGGAAGTACCTTTTGCGAGGTGGTTAGCTTAAAAGGAAGAATCCTGGTCTCGAACAACTTTGCTGGGATGATAGCTCTAAGCATTTTGGTAATTTGCTTGGGAACAACTTATAACTCAAAACGTCTGGTACTCAGGCAATCGAAATAATTCCCATTTTATTACCGCTTTAATCCCTTACAAAATTCGACCTAGGTTTTACTGATAAAAAAGTAATTGAACTTTCTCCAGGGTCCGATTACGTCCGCACTACGCTTTTCCTCCGTTTCGTGCTGCTTTTCCTGTTTTTGGGGTGAAATTCTTTCAGGTTATGTGGGTCCGGTTAATTTATTAAACACTAAATTAAATTGTGTGTCACTTAACATAATTATTTAATTGATTATCATATGAAATCTCTGGAGTTTTCTTGATTTTTTCAACGATTGAGCACTTTTTTAAACGAAAACATCAACTTGTCAACCCAAATAACCCGATTATGACAGATGGAGAAAGTTTTTTTTTTTCTTGAAGCAATATTCTTTAGAGGGGTTGGTTCAGAAGTTGGTTTTGATGTTCGATGTTTTTGTATGCATAAACTTTCTCTTCACTCTTTTAAATAAATATTATGGTTTTTTGTAATATTATACTCTGGAAAAACTCGATACAAAGACTATAAGTGTGAAAACTCTAACGCTATAGGCCAGATTTAAGAAAACCACTTTTTAACCTTCAGTTGGGCTGAGCTGCTAAACAGAAAAATGTCTAAAAATCGTAAAACAGTGGATTTAGCCCAGATTTTTTGCATTTGGCTATTAAGTTAAGCTAAATTAAATTAATTAAAAAATTAAAGGTAATTCTAGTCTTTTATATTTATGAACTAAAACGTTGTGTATTTGAATTTTCCCGCCATTAATTAGTTGTGAGATTTAAAACGTCAACCAATTTTTAAGGCCGCCCCTGGCAGCTCAAGAGGAAAACAGGAGAAAGAACGAAGACTTTTTCCTAAAAAATGTCCTGTCCTTTGGTTCACTCAGAGTTTTATACATGCGATTTGCTAGATCTTTACTCTTTTAAATAAAAATTATGAATTTTTGGTCGGATTAATGTGATTTGGGTAAAACGAGAAAACATTTAAGTTTAATGTTTACAAATAATATACAAACCCAAATTGGTGCTGGCCATAGGTTCAAACATCAAAATTTTTAGTATCCCTAAACTGTCAAGAAGAAATTTTTTAAAAGAAGTCCTCCTGTGCTGGGAAAATTGGTAAAAATAAGGCAATCGATCGGATGTTTTGGAGAAATAATATAAAATAATAATAAAATGTATATCAACGATCTTCCCGATGAGTTGCTGGAATTTATTTTTAGTTATTTGCCGCCTTATAAGGATTTAGAAATTTGCCAATCGGTCTGCAAGCGATGGGATTTGCTCGTTAAAAGTACCTACTCTTTAATGCGGAGATTTTCGTGGTTTTCAATTGTTTAACTTATATCTATTAATTATTTTAGATGTTATGCGCCGCACAATAATGAATCTAAACAAAGGATTGACCAGTTTTCGGCTCTGCTGGAAATCGAACAATGCCATCGACATGACGGCGACGATAGCTGGACGATTTTCCCATTCTGCAGTGGTGCACGAGAACTCGATGTACGTTTTTGGAGGATGCTCCTCGAGCGATACCACTTTTAATGATCTCTGGAGATTTGATTTGTCGAAGCGAAAGTGGATTCGGCCGTTCTCGACTGGAATGTATCCGTCTCCGAAGGGATCCGCTTCGATGGTCTGCTACCGAGATTGGTTGTATCTTTTCGGGGGCTGGAGATATCCTCCGCTGCAGCCGCCCTACCAAAGTTGGACCCTATTCGATGAACTTCATTTGTACAACATAAAAAAGAATCTCTGGTCAACGGTGGAGCATTCAGAGGAGTACCCACCACCGATGGCAGGTCACTCAGCAACAGTACAACAGAATAAAATGGTTGTGTTCGGAGGCTATCAGGTTAGGAATGATGTTAATTTTTACTCAAACGATGTATGGTGCTTGGATCTTGAATTCTATCAGTGGAAGAAGCCAAAAGTTAGCAACAAAAAACCTCCACCACGCTGTGGACAATTTCAGACAGCACTGGATGATAATAATTTGCTTATAATGGGGGGATGCGGAGGACCGAATAATATTTTTAATGATGCATGGGTATTAAACATTTCCGGTGATGTATGGCAATGGAGGAATATATCTGTTAAAAATAAAAAATGGGCTGCTGCCAATTATTGGTGCAATCCTGCTTGTAAAGTAGGAACAAAACTTGTCGTACTCGGTCCAACACAGTGTGAATTTGAAATTCTTAGGACACCACGAACAGATAGACGAATCGTTTTTCACATACCTAATGCGCCTCGGAGGTTTGATAATTTTAATCCAGCATTAGATGGGGACGGAGAAGATAATAGAATTGTACCACATAATGCTAACAATAATAATAACAACAATAATATAAATCAAAATCCAGCAAATGGATCTATTCGACACTTACGTGCTCGGGAGGCGAACGTACCTCCTCCTCCTCAACCCCAAAATCAACAGAATAATGTAAATAATATTAATGAAGACGATGCTGCTAATCGTTTACAAAGGAATTTAGCTCTACGGCCAAGCTATCCTGTAAACTATTGGGAGGTATTTTATTCCATTTAGCATTATTTTACCATTTTAATATTTTTTTTATATTATAGGACCGTTTTCATATGGCTGCATTCAGCGTAGATAGTCGAACTCGTAGTATTTCAAGGGAACGCCACCAAGAAAGAATACGTCGAATGGAAAAACAAATGAACGCTCTAAGGAATAGTGGTAGAAATAATATACAAAAAGTAGGAGCTCCCACCGGAGGAGGAAGTGGAGGATCAGGAGGTGGCAGTGGTGGTGGTGGTGGCGGCGGCGGAGGACCCGGCAGTGGAGGAAGCGGCAGTGGCGGGCCCACTTTGAAAAAGCCAAGGCGTAGCAGTTTAGGAATGTTTATCTGCGATATTTCAAAAGCTCTTGACGATACAGATCCATGTTTAGAATGGATGGAAAATAAAAATCATGGAATTGTCTCTGGTGCTCCAGAAAGATTAATATTATCGACTATTGTTGCAGGGAATGGAGAACTTATTATGTTTGGTGGGGTACACAAAGAGACCCTTTCTGCATATACTCACGAGGTATCAAACTCAGTTCATTTCCTTACAGCTCCAAAGGAAATTATTTAAAAAAAAAAAGAAATAAGAGGATTTTAGGAAAAGACGGCCGCTTCATTACTAAATCGGAAATGTTTATAATTATGTTTTTTAATTTTCATGCCTCTGTATATAGGTCTTATTATGAGTTTATTACATGAAATTTCTCAAAGAATATATTAAAAGTGTTTTCTTTAAAAATCCTTTAAAAATTACAGAAAGAGGTTGGATTTCATAAAAGGAGGCATCTTGGTCTTTTTAAATTAAATTTTATTTTCTTTGATCATTGTCAATTTCTATTTTCCTGCATATCTTCATGGTCGATAACTTTCCGAATTCAATTTTTAAGAAGATATTTTCGAGATATTTCGAAAACTTTGAATTAAGGATAACTAACGCGAAAATTCACATTTTCCAGCCTTTTTTCTTTAATATTCTGTAAATTACTAATCAATCAAATACTCCTAAATAAAATTTGGAAATTAATCTCTCGTGCTAAATTTTTTTTTTTCTATAAACTAACATTTACACCGTCAGCTAAGATTAATATATGCAAAAAAACCGTGATTAAGAAGTTTTCCCTCGATTTTTAACAACTTCTTTATCGTTCAGGTACTCCTCAATAAAAGGGGAAATAGATTTTCTTAAAATAACAATCTCTTTCAATTTTTGATTTTGTTAAGAAGAAAACATATATAGCCACAAAATACAAAAATATAACCACTATAAAAATTTATAAACTTTAGTTACGTTTAGTTAAATTTTCCTCAAATATTTTTTAAACGATTTTTGCTTAAGACAGTATTAATTTTAAGTCAACTTTGCCAAGACGAAAGTTTACCGGTTTTTTGGTTTTTCAAAACGTGCGTTTTCACTTTCCAGCTCATTTCCAAACCACCCAGGAGGTAAAGCTCTTGGCTCGTTTTGTTTTAAAGTGGTGTCCCCTGTAGGCCTAATCCACTACAACAGTTTTAATCTTATGAATTTATTACCTTCATTCACCGAATTTTATAAATCTTACATATATACATGCTCACAATTTTATAACGTAATATTTCTTAACGTAAACATTAAATAAATAATGCATTCTTCTAGCGATGTGATACATTAACTTATGCTTATGTTCTTTTTTCAGTTCAGATCAAATTACATTTTACATTTTTGAATTCTTTAATTTTAACCTTTTGTACATTTAAACTACGTCTCTTTTACATTTTCATTAAGCGCTTATTGTGATCGAATTAGACAGATATTTATTAAAGAGTTTGTATATGTACTCACTATCAAGTCTATATAAATTTTAAAATCATGCGAAAACTCGTGCCATTTTAAACACCGATTCGACAAAAAATGTTCGCGTAAAAATAATTTCATATAGTTTAAAAATCGAAGCGCCTGCTACAAATTAAGTGTAAAAATACGGAAGACCCAATCGCTGGTAGTAATATAAAATGTACTCACAGGTCAGCAACTCACCCAATTCGGGTTAAAGTTACCGTTTGGCTAATGTAATTGAAGGAAAAATCGAGGTTAAATGATAAATATAAATTTAAATAGAAATTCTGCCGCAAGACATCACGAAAGTTTATTAGAGCTTATTGATAAAGAAAGTTTAGCTTACCTTCATACGGGAGCTGAACTCTGCCTCTGAGTGGAGTTCCTTTTTGGTGACTTCTCCCAGAAATATATCCTCAAAAATATTTCACGATTCCCGGCTCGCACTCACTTTTAATCAGTTTTTAAAATCGAGGTTCCATTTTCGACGGATTTTAACTAAGCTTATCCCGCCCGAAAACCCACCACCCACCCACCAAAAGAACCTCGCGGCGAAAAGATCAATTTTATCGAAAAGCTATCACCATTAATTATTATAATATACACACGCAAACAACCCACTCCGATGTCTCATCCGCTTTCCTTTAGCAAAAGACAGAATCCTACCTTCCCGCCACGCCCTATAACCTGGCAGATCCCATACAATTACTTAAGGGAAAGCAGATGACACAGGCATGCATATATGCCATTTGGTCCCTTTGGGACGAAATGACAATACACTACCGTCAGAGAGGTCTACTTAACCCGAAGCAATCAAATAATCGATTATCAGAATGATAATAATTCTGATGAAACTTAATCGCGCCCGAAAACCCACCACCCACCCACCAAAAGGACCTCACGGCGAAAAGATCACTTGATCTTGAGGTCTCACTGCACCGGAAATATTCAGAAATTATTGTTCGAAATAAATTAAGCCTAGGGCGCCCGCGAATTCCCCACCCACCCACCAAAAGGACCTCTTTGCGAAAAGATCAATTTGATCTTGAGGTCTACTGAGCCCGAAGCAATCAAATAATCGATTTTCAGAATAATAATAATTTTGATTAAGCTTAATCGCGCCCGAAAACCCACCACCCACCCACCAAAAGGACCTCGAGGCGAAAAGATCACTTGATCTTGAGGTCTCACTGCACCGGAAATATTCAGAAATTATTGTTCGAAATAAATTAAGCCTAGGGCGCCCGCGAATTCCCCACCCACCCACCAAAAGGACCTCTTTGCGAAAAGATCAATTTGATCTTGAGGTCTACTGAGCCCGAAGCAATCAAATAATCGATTTTCAGAATAATAATAATTTTCATTAAGCTTATCGTGCCCGAAAGCCCACCACCCACCCACCAAAAGGACCTCGGGGCAAAAAGATCACTTGATCTTGAGGTCTCACTGCACCGGAAATATTCAGAAATTATTGTTCGAAATAAATTAAGCCTAGCGCGACCGGGAATTCCCCACCCACCCACCAAAAGGACCTCGTTGCGAAAAGATCAATTTGATCTTGAGGTCTACTGAGCCCGAAGCAATCAAATAATCGATTATGAGAATAATAATAATTTTCATTAAGCTCATCGCGCCCGAAAGCCCACCACCCACCCACCAAAAGGACCTCAGGGTGAAAAGATCACTTGATCTTGAGGTCTCACTGCACCGGAAATATTACGAAATTATTGTTCATAATAAATTAAGCCTAGCGCGCCCGGAAATTCCCCAACCAACCAACAAAAGGACCTCTTTGCGAAAAGATCAATTTGATCTTGAGGTCTACTGAGCCCGAAGCAATCAAATAATCGATTTTCAGAATAATAATAATTTTCATTAAGCTTATCGTGCCCGAAAGCCCACCACCCATCCACCAAAAGGACCTCGGGGCAAAAAGATCACTTGATCTTGAGGTCTCACTGCACCGGAAATATTCAGAAATTATTGTTCGAAATAAATTAAGCCTAGGGCGCCCGCGAATTCCCCACCCACCCACCAAAAGGACCTCTTTGCGAAAAGATCAATTTGATCTTGAGGTCTACTGAGCCCGAAGCAATCAAATAATCGATTTTCAGAATAATAATAATTTTCATTAAGCTTATCGTGCCCGAAAGCCCACCACCCACCCACCAAAAGGACCTCGGGGCAAAAAGATCACTTGATCTTGAGGTCTCACTGCACCGGAAATATTCAGAAATTATTGTTCGAAATAAATTAAGCCTAGCGCGACCGCGAATTCCCCACCCACCCACCAAAAGGACCTCGTTGCGAAAAGATCAATTTGATCTTGAGGTCTACTGAGCCCGAAGCAATCAAATAATCGATTATGAGAATAATAATAATTTTCATTAAGCTTATCGTGCCCGAAAGCCCACCACCCACCCACCAAAAGGATCTCGGGGCGTAAAGATCACTTGATCTTGAGGTCTCACTGCACCGGAAATATTCAGAAATTATTGTTCGGAATAAATTAAGCCTAACGCCCGCGAATTCCACCACCCACCCACCAAAAGGACCTCTTTGCGAAAAGATCAATTTGATCTTGAGGTCTAATGAGCCCGAAGCAATCAAATAATCGATTTTCAGAATAATAATAATTTTCATTAAGCTTATCGTGCCCGAAAGCCCACCACCCATCCACCAAAAGGACCTCGGGGCAAAAAGATCACTTGATCTTGAGGTCTCACTGCACCGGAAATATTCAGAAATTATTGTTCGAAATAAATTAAGCCTAGCGCGCCCGCGAATTCCCCACCCACCCACCAAAAGGACCTCGTTGCGAAAAGATCAATTTGATCTTGAGGTCTACTGAGCCCGAAGCAATCAAATAATCGATTATGAGAATAATAATAATTTTGATTAAGCTTAATCGCGCCCGAAAACCCACCACCCGCCCACCAAAAGGACCTCGGGCGAAAAGATCACTTGATCTTGAGGTCTCACTGCACCGGAAATATTCAGAAATTATTGTTCGAACTAAATTAAGCCTAGCGCGCCCGGAAATTCCCCACCCACCCTCCAAAAGGACCTCGTTGCGAAAAGATCAATTTGATCTTGAGGTCTACTGAGCCCGAAGCAATCAAATAATCGATTATGAGAATAATAATAATTTTGATTAAGCTTAATCGCGCCCGAAAACCCACCACCCACCCACCAAAAGGACCTCGCGGCGAAAAGATCAACTTGATCTTGAGGTCTCACTACGCCGGAAGTACTTAGAGTTGAGTAATCTGAGCTGTGTTCGCAAATTGGAAAACGACCGAGCTTTAATTTGAAAATTTGAATTTAAAAACTCTTCGCGCAGATCGGGCTTAATCGATTTTAAAAATTCGCGAGAGTATAAAAAATTAGATCGGCGGGAAGAGGACGGAAGACCCAATCGCTGGGTAGGGATCCTCCGGAGCCAGCGAAGTATAGAGGACGGAAGACCCAATCGCTGGGTAGGAGTCTTCCGGAACCAGCGAAGTATAGAGGACGGAAGACCCAATCGCTGGGTAGGGGTCCTCCGGAACCAGCGAAGTATAGAGGACGGAAGACCCAATCGCTGGGTAGGAGTCTTCCGGAACCAGCGAAGTATAGAGGACGGAAGACCCAATCGCTTGGTAGGGGTCTTCCGGTCCCAATAAAAAAAATTGTATATAAAAAAATGAAATATAAAATGTACTCACAGGTCAGCAACTCACCCAATTCGGGTTAAAGTTACCGTTTGGCTCCTGTAATTGAAGGAAAAATCGAGGTTAAATGATAAATATAAATTCTACCGCAAGACATCACGAAAGTTTATTAGAGTTTATTGATAAAGAAAGTTTAGCTTACCTTCATACGGGAGCTGAACTCTGCCTCTGAGTGGAGTTCCTTTTTGGTGACTTCTCCCAGAAATATATCCTCAAAAATATTTCACTATTCCCGGCTCGCACTAACTTTTAATCAGTTTTTAAAATCGAGGTTCCATTTTCGACGGATTTTAACTAAGCTTATCCCGCCCGAAAACCCACCACCCACCCACCAAAAGAACCTCGCGGCGAAAAGATCAATTTTATCGAAAAGCTATCACCATTAATTATTATAATATACACACGCAAACAACCCACTCCGATGTCTCATCCGCTTTCCTTTAGCAAAAGACAGAATCCTACCTTCCCGCCACGCCCTATAACCTGGCAGATCCCATACAATTACTTAAGGGAAAGCAGATGACACAGGCATGCATATATGCCATTTGGTCCCTTTGGGACGAAATGACAATACACTACCGTCAGAGAGGTCTACTTAACCCGAAGCAATCAAATAATCGATTATCAGAATGATAATAATTTTGATTAAGCTAAATCGCGCCCGAAAACCCACCACCCACCCACCAAAAGGACCTCGCGGCGAAAAGATCAACTTGATCTTGAGGTCTCACTACGCCGGAAGTACTTAGAGTTGAGTAATCTGAGCTGTGTTCGCAAACTGGAAAACGACCGAGCTTTAATTTGAAAATTTGAATTTAAAAACTCTTCGCGCAGATCGGGCTTAATCGATTTTAAAAATTCGCGAGAGTATAAAAAATTAGATCGACGGGAAGAAGACGGAAGACCCAATCGCTGGGTAGGGGTCCTCCGGAACCAGCGAAGTATAGAGGACGGAAGACCCAATCGCTTGGTAGGGGTCCTCCGGAACCAGCGAAGTATAGAGGACGGAAGACCCAATCGCTTGGTAGGTGTCTTCCGGTCCCAATAAAAAAAATTGTATATAAAAAAATGAAATATAAAATGTACTCACAGGTCAGCAACTCACCCAATTCGGGTTAAAGTTACCGTTTGGCTCCTGTAATTGAAGGAAAAATCGAGGTTAAATGATAAATATAAATTCTACCGCAAGACATCACGAAAGTTTATTAGAGCTTATTGATAAAGAAAGTTTAGCTTACCTTCATACGGGAGCTGAACTCTGCCTCTGAGTGGAGTTCCTTTTTGGTGACTTCTCCCAGAAATATATCCTCAAAAATATTTCACTATTCCCGGCTCGCACTAACTTTTAATCAGTTTTTAAAATCGAGGTTCCATTTTCGACGGATTTTAACTAAGCTTATCCCGCCCGAAAACCCACCACCCACCCACCAAAAGAACCTCGCGGCGAAAAGATCAATTTGATCGAAAAGCTATCACCATTAATTATTATAATATACACGCGCAAACAACCCACTCCGATGTCTCATCCGCTTTCCTTTAGCAAAAGACAGAATCCTACCTTCCCGCCACGCCCTATAACCTAGTAGATCCCATACAATTACTTAAGGGAAAGCAGATGACACAGGCATGCATATATGCCATTTGGTCCCTTTGGGACGAAATGACAATACACTACCGTCGTCAGAGAGGTCTACTTAACCCGAAGCAATCAAATAATCGATTATCAGAATGATAATAATTTTGATTAAGCTAAATCGCGCCCGAAAACCCACCACCCACCCACCAAAAGGACCTCGCGGCGAAAAGATCAACTTGATCTTGAGGTCTCACTACGCCGGAAGTACTTAGAGTTGAGTAATCTGAGCTGTGTTCGCAAATTGGAAAACGACCGAGCTTTAATTTGAAAATTTGAATTTAAAAACTCTTCGCGCAGATCGGGCTTAATCGATTTTAAAAATTCGCGAGAGTATAAAAAATTAGATCGGCGGGAAGAGGACGGAAGACCCAATCGCTGGGTAGGGATCCTCCGGAGCCAGCGAAGTATAGAGGACGGAAGACCCAATCGCTGGGTAGGAGTCTTCCGGAACCAGCGAAGTATAGAGGACGGAAGACCCAATCGCTGGGTAGGGGTCCTCCGGAACCAGCGAAGTATAGAGGACGGAAGACCCAATCGCTGGGTAGGAGTCTTCCGGAACCAGCGAAGTATAGAGGACGGAAGACCCAATCGCTGGGTAGGAGTCTTCCGGAACCAGCGAAGTATAGAGGACGGAAGACCCAATCGCTTGGTAGGGGTCTTCCGGTCCCAATAAAAAAAATTGTATATAAAAAAATGAAATATAAAATGTACTCACAGGTCAGCAACTCACCCAATTCGGGTTAAAGTTACCGTTTGGCTCCTGTAATTGAAGGAAAAATCGAGGTTAAATGATAAATATAAATTCTACCGCAAGACATCACGAAAGTTTATTAGAGTTTATTGATAAAGAAAGTTTAGCTTACCTTCATACGGGAGCTGAACTCTGCCTCTGAGTGGAGTTCCTTTTTGGTGACTTCTCCCAGAAATATATCCTCAAAAATATTTCACTATTCCCGGCTCGCACTAACTTTTAATCAGTTTTTAAAATCGAGGTTCCATTTTCGACGGATTTTAACTAAGCTTATCCCGCCCGAAAACCCACCACCCACCCACCAAAAGAACCTCGCGGCGAAAAGATCAATTTTATCGAAAAGCTATCACCATTAATTATTATAATATACACACGCAAACAACCCACTCCGATGTCTCATCCGCTTTCCTTTAGCAAAAGACAGAATCCTACCTTCCCGCCACGCCCTATAACCTGGCAGATCCCATACAATTACTTAAGGGAAAGCAGATGACACAGGCATGCATATATGCCATTTGGTCCCTTTGGGACGAAATGACAATACACTACCGTCAGAGAGGTCTACTTAACCCGAAGCAATCAAATAATCGATTATCAGAATGATAATAATTCTGATGAAATTTAATCGCGCCCGAAAACCCACCACCCACCCACCAAAAGGACCTCACGGCGAAAAGATCACTTGATCTTGAGGTCTCACTGCACCGGAAATATTCAGAAATTATTGTTCGAAATAAATTAAGCCTAGGGCGCCCGCGAATTCCCCACCCACCCACCAAAAGGACCTCTTTGCGAAAAGATCAATTTGATCTTGAGGTCTACTGAGCCCGAAGCAATCAAATAATCGATTTTCAGAATAATAATAATTTTCATTAAGCTTATCGTGCCCGAAAGCCCACCACCCACCCACCAAAAGGACCTCGGGGCAAAAAGATCACTTGATCTTGAGGTCTCACTGCACCGGAAATATTCAGAAATTATTGTTCGAAATAAATTAAGCCTAGCGCGACCGGGAATTCCCCACCCACCCACCAAAAGGACCTCGTTGCGAAAAGATCAATTTGATCTTGAGGTCTACTGAGCCCGAAGCAATCAAATAATCGATTATGAGAATAATAATAATTTTCATTAAGCTCATCGCGCCCGAAAGCCCACCACCCACCCACCAAAAGGACCTCAGGGTGAAAAGATCACTTGATCTTGAGGTCTCACTGCACCGGAAATATTACGAAATTATTGTTCGAAATAAATTAAGCCTAGCGCGCCCGGAAATACCCCACCCACCCATCAGAAGGACCTCGTTGCGAAAAGATCAATTTTATCTTGAGGTCTACTGAGCTCGAAGCAATCAAATAATTAATTTTCAGAATAATAATAATTATCATTAAGCTTATCGCGCCCGAAAGCCCACCACCCACCCACCAAAAGGACCTCGGGGCGAAAAGATCACTTGATCTTGAGGTCCCCCTGCACCGGAAATATTCAGAAATTATTGCTCGAAATAAATTAAACCTAGCGCGGCCGGAAATTCCCCACCCACCCACCAAAAGGACATCGTTGCGAAAAGATCAATTTGATCTTGAGGTCTACTGAGCCCGAAGCAATCAAATAATCGATTTTCAGAATAATAATAATTTTCATTAAGTTTATCGCGCCCGAAAGCCCACCACCCACCCACCAAAAGGACCTCGAGGCGAAAAGATCTCTTGATCTTGAGGTCTCACTGCACCGGAAATACTCAGAAATTATTGTTCGAAATAAATTAAAACTAGCGCGCCCGGAAATTCCCCACCCACCCACCAAAAGGACCTCTTTGCGAAAGATCAATTTGATCTTGAGGTCTACGGAGCCCGAAGCAATCAATTAATCGATTATCAGATTAATAATAATTTTCATTAAGCTTATCGCGCCCGAAAGCCCACCACCCACCCACCGAAAGGACCTCGGGGCGAAAAGATCACTTGATCTTGAGGTCTCACTGCACCGGAAATATTCAGAAATTATTGTTCCAAATAAATGAAGCCTAGCGACCCTGGAAATTCCCCACCCAGCCACCAAAAGGACCTCGTTGCGAAAGATCAATTTGACCTTGGCGATAAGATCACTTGATCTTGAGGTCGCACTGCACCGGAAATATTCAGAAATTATTGTTCGAAATAAATTAAGCCTAGCACGCCCGGAAATTCCCCACCCACCCACCAAAAGGACCTCGTTGCGAAAGATCAATTTGACCTTGAGGTCTACTGAGCCCGAAGCAATCAAATAATCGATTATCAGATTAATAATAATTTTCATTAAGCTTATCGCGCCCGAAAGCCCACCACCCACCCACCGAAGGGACCTCGGGGCGAAAAGATCACTTGATCTTGAGGTCTCACTGCACCGGAAATATTCAGAAATTATTGTTCCAAATAAATGAAACCCAGCGCGCCCGGAAATTCCCCACCCACCCACCAAAAGGACCTCGTTACGAAAGATCAATTTGATCTTGAGGTCTACTTAGCCCGAAGCAATCCAATAATCGATTTTCAGAATAATAATAATTTTCATTAAGCTTAATCGCGCCCGAAAGCCCACCACCCACCCACCAAAAGGACCTCGGGGCGAAAAGATCTCTTGATCTTGAGGTCTCACTGCACCGGAAATATTCAGAAATTATTGTTCGAAATAAATGAAGCCTAGCGCGCCCGGAAATTCCCCACCCACCCACCAAAATGACCTCGTTGCGAAAAGATCAATTTGATCTTGAGGTCTACTGAGCCCGAAGCAATCAAGTAATCGATTTTCAGAATAATAATAATTTTCATTAAGCTTATCGCGCCCGAAAGCCCACCACCCACCCACCAAAAGGACCTCGGGGCGAAAAGATCTCTTGATCTTGAGGTCTCACTGCACCGGAAATATTCAGAAATTATTGTTCGAAATAAATTAAGACTAGCGCGCCCGGAAATTCTCCAACCACCCACCCACCAAAAGGACCTCGTTGCGAAAGATCAATTTGATCTTGAGGTCTAGTTAGCCCGAAGCAATCAAATAATCGATTTTCAGAATAATAATAATTTTCATTAAGCTTATCGCGCCCGAAAGCCCACCACCCACCCACCAAAAGGACCTCGGGGCGAAAAGATCTCTTGATCTTGAGGTCTCACTGCACCGGAAATATTCAGAAATTATTGTTCGAAATAAATTAAGACTAGCGCGCCCGGAAATTCCCCACCCACCCACCAAAAGGACCTCGTTGCGAAAAGATCAATTTGATCTTGAGGTCTACTGAGCCCGAAGCAATCCAATAATCGATTTTCAAAATAATAATAATTTTCATTAAGCTTATCTCGCCCGAAAGCCCACCACCCACCCACCGAAAGGACCTCGGGGCGAAAAGATCACTTGATCTTGAGGTCTCACTGCACCGGAAATATTCAGAAATTATTGTTCGAAATAAATGAAGCCTAGCGCGCCCGGAAATTCCCCACCCACCCACCAAAATGACCTCGTTGCGAAAAGATCAATTTGATCTTGAGGTCTACTGAGCCCGAAGCAATCAAATAATCGATTTTCAGAATAATAATAATTTTCATTTAGTTTATCGCGCCCGAAAGCCCACCACCCACCCACCAAAAGGACCTCGGGGCGGAAAGATCACTTGATCTTGAGGTCTCACTGCACCGGAAATATTCAGAAATTATTGTTCGAAATAAATTAAGCCTAGCGCGCCCGGAAATTCCCCACCCACCCACCAAAAGGACCTCGTTGCGAAAAGATCAATTTGATCTTGAGGTCTACTGAGCCCGAAGCAATCCAATAATCGATTATGAGAATAATAATAATTTTGATTAAGCTTATCGCGCCCGAAAACCCACCACCCACCCACCAAAAGGACCTCGCGGCGAAAAGATCAACTTGATCTTGAGGTCTCACTACGCCGGAAGTACTTAGAGTTGAGTAATCTGAGCTGTGTTCGCAAATTGGAAAACGACCGAGCTTTAATTTGAAAATTTGAATTTAAAAACTCTTCGCGCAGATCGGGCTTAATCGATTTTAAAAATTCGCGAGAGTATAAAAAATTAGATCGGCGGGAAGAGGACGGAAGACCCAATCGCTGGGTAGGGATCCTCCGGAGCCAGCGAAGTATAGAGGACGGAAGACCCAATCGCTGGGTAGGAGTCTTCCGGAACCAGCGAAGTATAGAGGACGGAAGACCCAATCGCTGGGTAGGGGTCCTCCGGAACCAGCGAAGTATAGAGGACGGAAGACCCAATCGCTGGGTAGGAGTCTTCCGGAACCAGCGAAGTATAGAGGACGGAAGACCCAATCGCTGGGTAGGAGTCTTCCGGAACCAGCGAAGTATAGAGGACGGAAGACCCAATCGCTTGGTAGGGGTCTTCCGGTCCCAATAAAAAAAATTGTATATAAAAAAATGAAATATAAAATGTACTCACAGGTCAGCAACTCACCCAATTCGGGTTAAAGTTACCGTTTGGCTCCTGTAATTGAAGGAAAAATCGAGGTTAAATGATAAATATAAATTCTACCGCAAGACATCACGAAAGTTTATTAGAGTTTATTGATAAAGAAAGTTTAGCTTACCTTCATACGGGAGCTGAACTCTGCCTCTGAGTGGAGTTCCTTTTTGGTGACTTCTCCCAGAAATATATCCTCAAAAATATTTCACTATTCCCGGCTCGCACTAACTTTTAATCAGTTTTTAAAATCGAGGTTCCATTTTCGACGGATTTTAACTAAGCTTATCCCGCCCGAAAACCCACCACCCACCCACCAAAAGAACCTCGCGGCGAAAAGATCAATTTTATCGAAAAGCTATCACCATTAATTATTATAATATACACACGCAAACAACCCACTCCGATGTCTCATCCGCTTTCCTTTAGCAAAAGACAGAATCCTACCTTCCCGCCACGCCCTATAACCTGGCAGATCCCATACAATTACTTAAGGGAAAGCAGATGACACAGGCATGCATATATGCCATTTGGTCCCTTTGGGACGAAATGACAATACACTACCGTCAGAGAGGTCTACTTAACCCGAAGCAATCAAATAATCGATTATCAGAATGATAATAATTCTGATGAAATTTAATCGCGCCCGAAAACCCACCACCCACCCACCAAAAGGACCTCACGGCGAAAAGATCACTTGATCTTGAGGTCTCACTGCACCGGAAATATTCAGAAATTATTGTTCGAAATAAATTAAGCCTAGGGCGCCCGCGAATTCCCCACCCACCCACCAAAAGGACCTCTTTGCGAAAAGATCAATTTGATCTTGAGGTCTACTGAGCCCGAAGCAATCAAATAATCGATTTTCAGAATAATAATAATTTTCATTAAGCTTATCGTGCCCGAAAGCCCACCACCCACCCACCAAAAGGACCTCGGGGCAAAAAGATCACTTGATCTTGAGGTCTCACTGCACCGGAAATATTCAGAAATTATTGTTCGAAATAAATTAAGCCTAGCGCGGCCGGGAATTCCCCACCCACCCACCAAAAGGACCTCGTTGCGAAAAGATCAATTTGATCTTGAGGTCTACTGAGCCCGAAGCAATCAAATAATCGATTATGAGAATAATAATAATTTTCATTAAGCTCATCGCGCCCGAAAGCCCACCACCCACCCACCAAAAGGACCTCAGGGTGAAAAGATCACTTGATCTTGAGGTCTCACTGCACCGGAAATATTACGAAATTATTGTTCGAAATAAATTAAGCCTAGCGCGCCCGGAAATACCCCACCCACCCATCAGAAGGACCTCGTTGCGAAAAGATCAATTTTATCTTGAGGTCTACTGAGCTCGAAGCAATCAAATAATTAATTTTCAGAATAATAATAATTATCATTAAGCTTATCGCGCCCGAAAGCCCACCACCCACCCACCAAAAGGACCTCGGGGCGAAAAGATCACTTGATCTTGAGGTCCCCCTGCACCGGAAATATTCAGAAATTATTGCTCGAAATAAATTAAACCTAGCGCGGCCGGAAATTCCCCACCCACCCACCAAAAGGACATCGTTGCGAAAAGATCAATTTGATCTTGAGGTCTACTGAGCCCGAAGCAATCAAATAATCGATTTTCAGAATAATAATAATTTTCATTAAGTTTATCGCGCCCGAAAGCCCACCACCCACCCACCAAAAGGACCTCGAGGCGAAAAGATCTCTTGATCTTGAGGTCTCACTGCACCGGAAATACTCAGAAATTATTGTTCGAAATAAATTAAAACTAGCGCGCCCGGAAATTCCCCACCCACCCACCAAAAGGACCTCTTTGCGAAAGATCAATTTGATCTTGAGGTCTACGGAGCCCGAAGCAATCAATTAATCGATTATCAGATTAATAATAATTTTCATTAAGCTTATCGCGCCCGAAAGCCCACCACCCACCCACCGAAAGGACCTCGGGGCGAAAAGATCACTTGATCTTGAGGTCTCACTGCACCGGAAATATTCAGAAATTATTGTTCCAAATAAATGAAGCCTAGCGACCCTGGAAATTCCCCACCCAGCCACCAAAAGGACCTCGTTGCGAAAGATCAATTTGACCTTGGCGATAAGATCACTTGATCTTGAGGTCGCACTGCACCGGAAATATTCAGAAATTATTGTTCGAAATAAATTAAGCCTAGCACGCCCGGAAATTCCCCACCCACCCACCAAAAGGACCTCGTTGCGAAAGATCAATTTGACCTTGAGGTCTACTGAGCCCGAAGCAATCAAATAATCGATTATCAGATTAATAATAATTTTCATTAAGCTTATCGCGCCCGAAAGCCCACCACCCACCCACCGAAGGGACCTCGGGGCGAAAAGATCACTTGATCTTGAGGTCTCACTGCACCGGAAATATTCAGAAATTATTGTTCCAAATAAATGAAACCCAGCGCGCCCGGAAATTCCCCACCCACCCACCAAAAGGACCTCGTTACGAAAGATCAATTTGATCTTGAGGTCTACTTAGCCCGAAGCAATCCAATAATCGATTTTCAGAATAATAATAATTTTCATTAAGCTTAATCGCGCCCGAAAGCCCACCACCCACCCACCAAAAGGACCTCGGGGCGAAAAGATCTCTTGATCTTGAGGTCTCACTGCACCGGAAATATTCAGAAATTATTGTTCGAAATAAATGAAGCCTAGCGCGCCCGGAAATTCCCCACCCACCCACCAAAATGACCTCGTTGCGAAAAGATCAATTTGATCTTGAGGTCTACTGAGCCCGAAGCAATCAAGTAATCGATTTTCAGAATAATAATAATTTTCATTAAGCTTATCGCGCCCGAAAGCCCACCACCCACCCACCAAAAGGACCTCGGGGCGAAAAGATCTCTTGATCTTGAGGTCTCACTGCACCGGAAATATTCAGAAATTATTGTTCGAAATAAATTAAGACTAGCGCGCCCGGAAATTCTCCAACCACCCACCCACCAAAAGGACCTCGTTGCGAAAGATCAATTTGATCTTGAGGTCTAGTTAGCCCGAAGCAATCAAATAATCGATTTTCAGAATAATAATAATTTTCATTAAGCTTATCGCGCCCGAAAGCCCACCACCCACCCACCAAAAGGACCTCGGGGCGAAAAGATCTCTTGATCTTGAGGTCTCACTGCACCGGAAATATTCAGAAATTATTGTTCGAAATAAATTAAGACTAGCGCGCCCGGAAATTCCCCACCCACCCACCAAAAGGACCTCGTTGCGAAAAGATCAATTTGATCTTGAGGTCTACTGAGCCCGAAGCAATCCAATAATCGATTTTCAAAATAATAATAATTTTCATTAAGCTTATCTCGCCCGAAAGCCCACCACCCACCCACCGAAAGGACCTCGGGGCGAAAAGATCACTTGATCTTGAGGTCTCACTGCACCGGAAATATTCAGAAATTATTGTTCGAAATAAATGAAGCCTAGCGCGCCCGGAAATTCCCCACCCACCCACCAAAATGACCTCGTTGCGAAAAGATCAATTTGATCTTGAGGTCTACTGAGCCCGAAGCAATCAAATAATCGATTTTCAGAATAATAATAATTTTCATTTAGTTTATCGCGCCCGAAAGCCCACCACCCACCCACCAAAAGGACCTCGGGGCGGAAAGATCACTTGATCTTGAGGTCTCACTGCACCGGAAATATTCAGAAATTATTGTTCGAAATAAATTAAGCCTAGCGCGCCCGGAAATTCCCCACCCACCCACCAAAAGGACCTCGTTGCGAAAAGATCAATTTGATCTTGAGGTCTACTGAGCCCGAAGCAATCCAATAATCGATTATGAGAATAATAATAATTTTGATTAAGCTTATCGCGCCCGAAAGCCCACCACCCACCCACCAAAAGGACTTCGGGACGAAAAGATCACTTGATCTTGAAGTCTCACTGCACCAGAAATATTCAGAAATTATTGTTCGAAATAAATTAAACCTAGCACGCCCGGAAATTCAAAGGACCTCGTTGCGAAAGATCAATTTGATCTTGAGGTCTACTTAGCCCGAAGCAATCAAATAATCGATTATCAGATTAATAATAATTTTCATTAAGTTTATCGCGCCCGAAAGCCCACCACCCACCCACCGAAAGGACCTCGAGGCGAAAAGATCACTTGATCTTGAGGTCTCACTGCACCGGAAATATTCAGAAATTATTGTTTGAAATAAATTAAGTATAGTGCGCCCGGAAATTCCCCATCCACCCACTAAAAGGACCTCGTTGCGAAAAGATCAATTTGATCTTGAGGCCTACTGAGCCCGAAGCAATCAAATAATCGATTATCAGAATAATAATAATTTTAAGTAAGATTATCGCGCCCGAAAAGCCACCATTAATTATTATAATATACACACGCAAACAACCCACTCTGATGTCTCATCCGCTTCCCTTTAGCAAAAGACAGAATCCTACCTTCCCGCCACGCCCTATAACCTAGTAGATCCCATACAATTACTTAAGGGAAAGCAGATGACACAGGCATGCATATATGCCATTTGGTCCCTTTGGGACGAAATGACAATACACTACTGTCAGAGAGGTCTACTTAACCCGAAGCAATCAAATAATCGGTTACCAGAATGATAATAATTTTGATTAAGCTAAATCGCGCCCGAAAACCCACCACCCACCCACCAAAAGGACCTCACGGCGAAAAGATCACTTGATCTCGAGGTCTCACTGCACCGGAAATATTCAGAAATTATTGTTCGAAATAAATCAAGCCTAGCGCGCCCGGAAATACCCCACTCACCCATCAGAAGGACCTCGTTGCTTAAGGATCAATTTTATCTTGAGGTCTACTGTGCTCGAAGCAATCAAATAATTAATTTTCAGATTAATAATAATTATCATTAAGCTTATCGCGCCCGAAAGCCCACCACCCACCCATCAAAAGGACCTCGAGGTGAAAAGATCACTTGATCTTGAGGTCTCACTGCACCGGAAATATTCAGAAATGATTGTTCGAAATAAATAAAGCTTAGCACGCCCGGAAATTCCCCACCCACCCACCAAAATGACCTCGTTGCGAAAAGATCAATTTGATCTTGAGGTCTACTGAGCCCGCAGCAATCAAATAATCGATTATCAGATTAATAATAATTTTCAGTAAACTTATCGCGCCCGAAAGCCCACCAAAAGGACCTCGAGGTGAAAAGATCACTTGATCTTGAGGTCTCATTGCACCGGAAATATTCAGAAATTATTGTTCGCAATAAATTAAGCCTAGCGCGCCCGGAAATTCCCCACCCACCCACCAAAAGGACCTCGTTGCGAAAGACCAATTTGACCTTGAGGTCTACTGAGCCCGTAGCAATCAAATAATCGATTATCAGATTAATAATAATTTTCATTAAGCTCATCGCGCCCGAAAGCCCACCACCCACCCAACAAAAGGACCTCGAGCCGAAAAGATCACTTGATCTTGAGGTCTCACTGCACCGGAAATATTCAGAAATTATTGTTCCAAATAAATGAAGCCTAGCGCGCTCGGGAAATTCCCCACCCACCCACCAAAAGGACCTCTTTGCGAAAAGATCAATTTGATCTTGAGGTCTACGGAGCCCGAAGCAATCAAGTAATCGATTATCAGATTAATAATAATTTTCATTAAGCTTATCGCGCCCGAAAGCCCACCACCCACCCACCGAAAGGACCTCGGGGCGAAAAGATCACTTGATCTTGAGGTATCACTGCACCGAAAATATTCAGAAATTATTGTTCCAAATAAATGAAGCCCAGCGCGCCCGGAAATTCCCCACCCACCCACCAAAAGGACCTCGTTACGAAAGATCAATTTGATCTTGAGGTCTACTGAGCCCAAAGCAATCAAATAATCGATTTTCAGAATAATAATAATTTTCATTAAGCTTATCGCGCCCGAAAGCCCACCACCCACCCACCAAAAAGACCTCGGGGCGAAAAGATCACTTGATCTTGAGGTCTCACTGCACCGGAAATATTCAGAAATTATTGTTCCAAATAAATGAAGCCTAGCGCGCTCGGGAAATTCCCCACCCACCCACCAAAAGGACCTCTTTGCGAAAAGATCAATTTGATCTTGAGGTCTACTGAGCCCAAAGCAATCCAATAATCGATTTCCAAAATAATAATAATTTTCATTAAGCTTATCGCACCCGAAAGCCCACCACCCACCCACCAAAAGGACCTCGAGGCGAAAAGATCACTTGATCTTGAGGTCTCACTGCACTGGAAATATTCAGAAATGATTGTTCGAAATAAATGAAGCCTAGCGCGCCCGTAAATTCCCCACCCACCCACCAAAAGGACCTCGTTACGAAAGATCAATTTGATCTTGAGGTCTACTTAGCCCGAAGCAATCAAATAATCGATTTTCAGAATAATAATAATTTTCATTAAGCTTATCGCGCCCGAAAGCCAACCACACACCCACCAAAAGGACCTCGGGGCGAAAAGATCTCTTGACCTTGAGGTCTCACTGCACCGGAAATATTCAGAAATTATTGTTCGAAATAAATTAAGACTAGCGCGCCCGGAAATTCCCCACCCACCCACCAAAAGGACCTCTTTGCGAAAGATCAATTTGATCTTGAGGTCTACTGAGCCCGAAGCAATCAAGTAATCGATTTTCAGAATAATAATAATTTTCATTAAGCTTATCGCGCCCGAAAGCCCACCACCCACCCACCAAAAGGACCTCGGGGCGAAAAGATCACTTGATCTTGAGGTCTCACTGCACCGGAAATATTCAGAAATTATTGTTCGAAATAAATGAAGCCTAGCGCGCCTTGAAATTCCCCACCCACCCACCAAAATGACCTCGTTGCGAAAAGATCAATTTGATCTTGAGGTCTACTGAGCCCAAAGCAATCAAATAATCGATTTTCAGAATAATAATAATTTTCATTAAGCTCATCGCGCCCGAAAGCCCACCACCCACCCACCAAAAGGACCTCGGGGCGAAAAGATCTCTTGATCTTGAGGTCTCACTGCACCGGAAATATTCAGAAATTATTGTTCGAATTAAATTAAGACTAGCGCGCCCGGAAATTCCCCACCCACCCACAAAAAGGACCTCTTTGCGAAAGATCAATTTGATCTTGAGGTCTACGGAGCCCGAAGCAATCAAGTAATCGATTATCAGATTAATAATAATTTTCATTAAGCTTATCGCGCCCGAAAGCCCACCACCCACCCACCGAAAGGACCTCGGGGCGAAAAGATCACTTGATCTTGAGGTATCACTGCACCGGAAATATTCAGAAATTATTGTTCCAAATAAATGAAGCCCAGCGCGCCCGGAAATTCCCCACCCACCCACCAAAAGGACCTCGTTACGAAAGATCAATTTGATCTTGAGGTCTACTTAGCCCGAAGCAATCCAATAATCGATTTTCAGAATAATAATAATTTTCATTAAGCTTATCGCGCCCGAAAGCCAACCACACACCCACCAAAAGGACCTCGGGGCGAAAAGATCTCTTGATCTTGAGGTCTCACTGCACCGGAAATATTCAGAAATTATTGTTCGAAATAAATTAAGACTAGCGCGCCCGGAAATTCCCCACCCACCCACCAAAAGGACCTCTTTGCGAAAGATCAATTTGATCTTGAGGTCTACTGAGCCCGAAGCAATCAAGTAATCGATTTTCAGAATAATAATAATTTTCATTAAGCTTATCGCGCCCGAAAGCCCACCACCCACCCACCAAAAGGACCTCGGGGCGAAAAGATCACTTGATCTTGAGGTCTCACTGCACCGGAAATATTCAGAAATTATTGTTCGAAATAAATTAAGCCTAGCGCGCCTTGAAATTCCCCACCCACCCACCAAAATGACCTCGTTGCGAAAAGATCAATTTGATCTTGAGGTCTACTGAGCCCAAAGCAATCAAATAATCGATTTTCAGAATAATAATAATTTTCATTAAGCTCATCGCGCCCGAAAGCCCACCACCCACCCACCAAAAGGACCTCGGGGCGAAAAGATCTCTTGATCTTGAGGTCTCACTGCACCGGAAATATTCAGAAATTATTGTTCGAATTAAATTAAGACTAGCGCGCCCGGAAATTCCCCACCCACCCACAAAAAGGACCTCTTTGCGAAAGATCAATTTGATCTTGAGGTCTACGGAGCCCGAAGCAATCAAGTAATCGATTATCAGATTAATAATAATTTTCATTAAGCTTATCGCGCCCGAAAGCCCACCACCCACCCACCGAAAGGACCTCGGGGCGAAAAGATCACTTGATCTTGAGGTATCACTGCACCGGAAATATTCAGAAATTATTGTTCCAAATAAATGAAGCCCAGCGCGCCCGGAAATTCCCCACCCACCCACCAAAAGGACCTCGTTACGAAAGATCAATTTGATCTTGAGGTCTACTTAGCCCGAAGCAATCCAATAATCGATTTTCAGAATAATAATAATTTTCATTAAGGGGGATAGCCACTGTGACGGCCGAAAAAATGAGTGATTTTCGAGAATTTTTTTGACCGGGTAAATAAAGGAATTTTTGGATCGGGTTTTTTTTATTTTATTAAGTATACATCCAATAATGTTTCCACAAATTTTTATTGAAAAATATAATATAGTTTTAATAATATTGACGATGCCGTAGAACTTGAAAAAAAATTCCCCCTCCATGGTCGCATCGATTTTTCAAAAGCCGGTAATCAAAAAAAAAAAAAAAACAATTTATTATAATCTGCATGGATGTAGTTATCGTTGTACGTAGCGGTTTTTTTTTTTTTTTTGATTTTTCACAAAATGGCGACCGATTGAAAATATTTTCACTTTTTTGACCGTTTTTTTTTGTTTTCAAACAGTTTAAAAAATAGTAAAAAACAAAATTTTCCGAATCGGCTACGCTTAACCTTAGCCACTACTAAGACGAACGAAACAAAAGAAAAAAATTAAAAATCGGTTAAGAATTGTCCGAGCTATCAATGCGACCAGTTTGAGAAAAGTCGTTTCGAGAAAAACGCGTTTAAAGTTTTTAGTCCATTTCTCTCGCAATGAAATCATATATCTTTTAAAATTTTCATACCTATATTAAACTATCAAGTCCTGGACCATATGACGGTTCTTCCTCTTTATCTCCAGGGGTCTTGTTGGCTCTTTTAATTTTGCGATTAATAGCCCACTGCGTCACATAATAGAAAAGACCTTAGAGCGAGGGACTAAGAGGAGTAACATTCTGATCAGGAGGTCACGCGGAAAATAATCGGTCTAAATGCTCTCACTAAAATCGCTGTAACTTAGTCAATTTTTGAAATTTTGACCTGCAATTTTGTATACATATTTTTGAATGTGTAAACTTTGATTTAAGACAAAAAAAAAAAAAAAATTTTTTTGATCCATCACAGTGGCTATCCCCCTTAACCCATTAAGTCCGGGAAGAGCACAATTTTCATACGATGTATGAGACTTATTTTCTGCCATAAAAAATTTAAATAAAAAATTCCAAACATACCTATTCTACTATTTTTGAGGTCGCTCTTTCGATTGGTGCAGTCAGATTTGCATAATAATGACTTTAAAAACCAATATGGTGCATTTTAAATAAAAAAGAACAAAATTTTTTGCGATTTTTTTTTTTGTGAATCTTTTTCGCATCAATAAAGTTACTGAATCGATGCCAAACCACAACCAAAAGTGCATAAAATATCTAAACTTTAACTAGGAATATTTTTTTTTTACATTGAATCAACCTAACCTCTTCAAGATATCAAAGTGTAAAAAAATGAACGTTAATTGATAAATTATGAATATTATCAATAAAATTCACATTTCTAACGGTATAATTGTCCCAAAAATATATATACAAGGGGTTTTTGAGGTCGCTGATCACGAATTTGAGATTACATTTTCAAAATTCAAGATGGCGGATCCAATATGGCCGACCAAATCTCATAAAATGCTTAAAAATTACAACAATATGTGTATAGGGGAGTTTCTAAGGTCGGTGATCACGAATTCGAAGTTAGATTTTCAAAATTCAAGATGGCGGATCTATAACCGACCAAATTTCATGAAATAACTGAAACTCATGCGATAATGTTTATTATACTCCCCTCGAAAATTGGTTGTTTCCGTTCGTTAGCCGTTTCATAAACGTTTCCCAACTGGAACCTTGTAAAACCTTTATATTTTTATAATTCAAATTTAGTTAGCTGTCACTTGTAAATTAGGGCTAATAATTAATATTTAAATATTCGTAATTTTAAATATTCGAATATTCGAAGTTATTTGAAAAAATGCAAAATCCGAAATGTTCGACAAAGGAATGTGTTGTTCGCACATACATATACTGCTGCACTTGTGATTTGTATTTTTGTAAAAAATGTAGAGACACATTTCATGCACATCTTGAACAAAAAATGAAAAAATAAAAGCTTTCTATCGATAATTTATATTCAAAGATAAAAAAAAACAAGCTTCTAGTAATGTATATATTTATGAATAAAAAATGAAAAACAGAAAAAAAAAAAATAAATAAATAAATAAATAAAAAAACAAACAAAAACAAAACAAAAAGACTCTTGCCGTCCACCTCCACGTGGTTTGAGAGTGGAAACGTTTATGAAACGGCTAACGGACGGAAACAACCAATTTTCGAACGTAAACTCCCCGTATAACAAACATTATCGCATGAGTTTCAATTATTTCATGTTTGGTCGGTTATAGATCCGCCATTTTGAATTTTGAAATTCTAACTTCGAATTCGTGATCAGCGACCTCAGAAGCCCCCCTATACACATATTGTTGTAATTTTTAAGCATTTTATGAAATTTGGTCGGCCATATTGGATCCGCCATCTTGAATTTTGAAAATCTAACCTCAAATTCGTGATCAGCGACCTCAAAAACCCCTTGTATAATTTTTGGGACAATTATACCGTTAGAAATGTGAATTTTATTGATAATATTCATAATTTATCAAATAACGTTCATTTTTTTACACTTTGATATCTTGAAGAGGTTAGGTTGATTCAATGCAAAAAAAAAATATTCCTAGTTAAAGTTTAGATATTTTGTGCACTTTTGGTTGTGGTTTGGCATCGATTTAGTAACTTTATTGATGCGAAAAAGATTCACAAAAAAAAAAAATCGCAAAAAATTTTGTTCTTTTTTATTTAAAATGCGCCATAGTGGTTTTTAAAGTCATTATTATGCAAATCTGACTGCACCAATCGAAAGAGCGACCTCAAAAATAGTAGAATAGGTATGTTTGGAATTTTTTATTTAAATTTTTTATGGCAGAAAATAAGTCTCATACATCGTATGAAAATTGTGCTCTTCCCGGACTTAATGGGTTAAGCTTATCGCGCCCGAAAGCCCACCACCCACCCACCAAAAGGACCTCGGGGCGAAAAGATCTCTTGATCTTGAGGTCTCACTGCACCGGAAATATTCAGAAATTATTGTTCGAAATAAATTAAGACTAGCGCACCCGGAAATTCACCACCCACCCACCCACCAAAAGGACCTCTTTGCGAAAGATCAATTTGATCTTGAGGTCTACGGAGCCAGAAGCAATCAAGTAATCGATTTTCAGAATAATAATAATTTTCATTAAGCTTATCGCGCCCGAAAGCCCACCACCCAACCACCAAAAGGACCTCGGGGCGAAAAGATCACTTGATCTTGAGGTCTCACTGCACCGGAAATATTCAGAAATTATTGTTCGAAATAAATGAAGCCTAGCGCGCCCGGAAATTCCACACCCACCCACCAAAATGACCTCGTTGCGAAAAGATCAATTTGATCTTGAGGTCTACTGAGCCCGAAGCAATCAAATAATCGATTTTCAGAATAATAATAATTTTCATTTAGTTTATCGCGCCCGAAAGCCCACAACCCACCCACCAAAAGGACCTCGTTGCGAAAGATCAATTTGATCTTGAGGTCTACTTAGCCCGAAGCAACCAAATAATCGATTTTCAGAATAATAATAATTTTCATTAAGCTTATCGCGCCCGAAAGCCCACCACCCACCCACCAAAAGGACCTCGGGGCGAAAAGATCTCTCGATCTTGAGGTCTCACTGCACCGGAAATATTCAGAAATTATTGTTCGAAATAAATTAAGCCTAGCGCGCCCGGAAATTATCCACCCACCCACCCACCAAAAGGACCTCGTTGCGAAAAGATCAATTTGATCTTGAGGTCTACTGAGCCCGAAGCAATCCAATAATCGATTTTCAAAATAATAATAATTTTCATTAAGCTTATCGCGCCCGAAAGCTCACCACCCACCCACCAAAAGGACCTCGGGGCGAAAAGATCACTTGATCTTGAGGTCTCACTGCACCGGAAATATTCAGAAATTATTGTTCGGAATAAATGAAGTCTAGCGCGCCCGGAAATTCCCCACCCACCCAAGAAAATGACCTCGTTGCGAAAAGATCTATTTGATCTTGAGGTCTACTGAGCCCGAAGCAATCAAATAACCGATTTTCAGAATAATAATAATTTTCATTAAGCTCATCGCGCCCGAAAGCCCACCACCCACCCACCAAAAGGACCTCAGGGTGAAAAGATCACTTGATCTTGAGGTCTCACTGCACCGGAAATATTACGAAATTATTGTTCCAAATAAATTAAGCCTAGCGCGCCCGGAAATTCCCCAACCAACCAACAAAAGGACCTCTTTGCGAAAAGATCAATTTGATATTGAGGTCTACTGAGCCCGAAGCAATCAAATAATCGATTTTCAGAATAATAATAATTTTCATTAAGCTCATCGCGCCCGAAAGCCCACCACTCACCCACCAAAAAGACCTCGGGGCGAAAAGATCACTTGATCTTGAGGTCTCACTGCACCGGAAATATTCAGAAATTATTGTTCGAAATAAATTAAGCCTAGCGCGCCCGGAAATTCCCCACCCACCCACCAAAACGACCTCGTTGCGAAAAGATCAATTTGATCTTGAGGTCTACTGAGCCCGAAGCAATCCAATAATCGATTTTCAAAATAATAATAATTTTCATTAAGCTTATCGCGCCCGAAAGCCCACCACCCACCCACCAAAAAGACCTCGTTGCGAAAAGATCAATTTGATCTTGAGGTCTACTGAGCACGAAGCAATCAAATAATCGATTATCAGAATAATAATAATTTTCATTAAGCTTATCGCGCCCGAAAGCCCACCACCCACCCACCAAAAGGACCTCACGGCGAAAAGATCACTTGATCTTGAGGTCTCACTGCACCGGAAATATTCAGAAATTATTGTTCGTAATAAATTAAGACTAGCGCGCCCGGAAATTCCCCACCCACCCACAAAAAGGACCTCGTTGCGAAAGATCAATTTGATCTTGAGGTCTATTGAGCCCGAAGCAATCCAATAATCGATTTTCAGAATAATAATAATTTTCATTAAGTTTATCGCGCCCGAAAGCCCACCACCCACCCACCAAAAAGACCTCGGGGCGAAAAGATCACTTGATCTTGAGGTCTCACTGCACCGGAAATATTCAGAAATTGTTGTTCGAAATAAATTAAACCTAGCGCGCCCGGAAATTCCCCACCCACCCACCAAAAGGACCTCGTTGCGAAAGATCAATTTGACCTTGGCGATAAGATCACTTGATCTTGAGGTCTCACTGCACCGGAAATATTCAGAAATTATTGTTCGAAATAAATTATGCCTAGCGCGCCGTGAAA
The DNA here is from genome assembly GCA_949715965.1 of Dysmachus trigonus. NCBI lineage: Eukaryota > Metazoa > Arthropoda > Insecta > Diptera > Asilidae > Dysmachus > Dysmachus trigonus. Next base: position 98,780,967 of record OX454319.1, on the reverse strand, counting down.
TTCTCCACCCACCCACCAAAAGGACATCGTTGCGAAAAGATCAATTTGATCTTGAGGTCTACTGAGCCCGAAGCAATCAAATAATCGATTATCAGAATAATAATAATTTGAAGTAAGATTATCGCGCCCGAAAAGCCACCATTAATTATTATAATATACACAGGCAAACAACCCACTCCGATGTCTCATCCGCTTTCCTTTAGCAAAAGACAGAATCCTACCTTCCTGCCACGCCCTATAACCTAGTAGATCCCATACAATTACTTAAGGGAAAGCAGATGACACAGGCATGCATATATGCCATTTGGTCCCTTTGGGACGAAATGACAATACACTACCGTCAGAGAGGTCTACTTAACCCGAAGCAATCAAATAATCGATTATCAGAATGATAATAATTTTGATTAAGCTAAATCGCGCCCGAAAACCCACCACCCACCCACCAAAAGGACCTCGCGGCGAAAAGATCAACTTGATCTTGAGGTCTCACTACGCCGGAAGTACTTAGAGTTGAGTAATCTGAGCTGTGTTCGCAAACTGGAAAACGACCGAGCTTTAATTTGAAAATTTGAATTTAAAAACTCTTCGCGCAGATCGGGCTTAATCGATTTTAAAAATTCGCGAGAGTATAAAAAATTAGATCGGCGGGAAGAAGACGGAAGACCCAATCGCTGGGTAGGGGTCCTCCGGAACCAGCGAAGTATAGAGGACGGAAGACCCAATCGCTTGGTAGGGGTCCTCCGGAACCAGCGAAGTATAGAGGACGGAAGACCCAATCGCTTAGTAGGGGTCTTCCGGAACCAGCGAAGTATAGAGGACGGAAGACCCAATCGCTTGGTAGGGGTCTTCCGGGCCCAATAAAAAAAATTGTATATAAAAAAATGAAATATAAAATGTACTCACAGGTCAGCAACTCACCCAATTCGGGTTAAAGTTACCGTTTGGCTCCTGTAATTGAAGGAAAAATCGAGGTTAAATGATAAATATAAATTTAAATAGAAATTCTGCCGCAAGACATCACGAAAGTTTATTAGAGTTTATTGATGAAGAAAGTTTAGCTTACCTTCATACGGGAGCTGAACTCTGCCTCTGATTGGAGTTTCTTTTTGGTGACTTCTTCCAGAAATATATCCTCAAAAATATTTCACGATTCCCGGCTCGCACTCACTTTTAATCAGTTTTTAAAATCGAGGTTCCATTTTCGACGGATTTTAACTAAGCTTATCGCGCCCGAAAACCCACCACCCACCCACCAAAAGAACCTCGCGGCGAAAAGATCAATTTGATCGAAAAGCTATCACCATTAATTATTATAATATACACGCGCAAACAACCCACTCCGATGTCTCATCCGCTTTCCTTTAGCAAAAGACAGAATCCTACCTTCCCGCCACGCCCTATAACCTAGTAGATCCCATACAATTACTTAAGGGAAAGCAGATGACACAGGCATGCATATATGCCATTTGGTCCCTTTGGGACGAAATGACAATACACTACCGTCGTCAGAGAGGTCTACTTAACCCGAAGCAATCAAATAATCGATTATCAGAATGATAATAATTTTGATTAAGCTAAATCGCGCCCGAAAACCCACCACCCACCCACCAAAAGGACCTCGCGGCGAAAAGATCAACTTGATCTTGAGGTCTCACTACGCCGGAAGTACTTAGAGTTGAGTAATCTGAGATGTGTTCGCAAACTGGAAAACGACCGTGCTTTAATTTGAAAATTTGAATTTAAAAACTCTTCGCGCAGATCGGGCTTAATCGATTTTAAAAATTCGCGATAGTATAAAAAATTAGATCGGCGGGAAGAAGACGGAAGACCCAATCGCTGGGTAGGGGTCCTCCGGAACCAGCGAAGTATAGAGGACGGAAGACCCAATCGCTGGGTAGGGGTCCTCCGGAACCAGCGAAGTATAGAGGACGGAAGACCCAATCGCTTAGTAGGGGTCTTCCGGAACCAGCGAAGTATAGAGGACGGAAGACCCAATCGCTGGGTAGGGGTCTTCCGGGCCCAATAAAAAAAATTGTATATAAAAAAATGAAATATAAAATGTACTCACAGGTCAGCAACTCACCCAATTCGGGTTAAAGTTACCGTTTGGCTCCTGTAATTGAAGGAAAAATCGAGGTTAAATGATAAATATAAATTTAAATAGAAATTCTGCCGCAAGACATCACGAAAGTTTATTAGAGTTTATTGATAAAGAAAGTTTAGCTTACCTTCATACGGGAGCTGAACTCTGCCTCTGATTGGAGTTCCTTTTTGGTGACTTCTTCCAGAAATATATCCTCAAAAATATTTCACGATTCCCGGCTCGCACTCACTTTTAATCAGTTTTTAAAATCGAGGTTCCATTTTCGACGGATTTTAACTAAGCTTATCGCGCCCGAAAACCCACCACCCACCCACCAAAACAACCTCGCGGCGAAAAGATCAATTTGATCGAAAAGCTATCACCATTAATTATTATAATATACACGCGCAAACAACCCACTCCGATGTCTCATCCGCTTTCCTTTAGCAAAAGACAGAATCCTACCTTCCCGCCACGCCCTATAACCTAGTAGATCCCATACAATTACTTAAGGGAAAGCAGATAACACAGGCATGCATATATGCCATTTGGTCCCTTTGGGATGAAATGACAATACACTACCGTCAGAGAGGTCTACTTAACCCGAAGCAATCAAATAATCGATTATCAGAATGATAATAATTTTGATTAAGCTAAATCGCGCCCGAAAACCCACCACCCACCCACCAAAAGGACCTCGCGGCGAAAAGATCAACTTGATCTTGAGGTCTCACTACGCCGGAAGTACTTAGAGTTGAGTAATCTGAGCTGTGTTCGCAAACTGGAAAACGACCGAGCTTTAATTTGAAAATTTGAATTTAAAAACTCTTCGCGCAGATCGGGCTTAATCGATTTTAAAAACTCGCGAGAGTATAAAAAATTAGATCGGCGGGAAGAGGACGGAAGACCCAATCGCTGGGTAGGGGTCCTCCGGAACCAGCGAAGTATAGAGGACGGAAGACCCAATCGCTTGGTAGGGGTCTTCCGGAACCAGCGAAGTATAGAGGACGGAAGACCCAATCGCTTGGTAGGGGTGTTCCGGACCCAATAAAAAAAATTGTATATAAAAAAATGAAACATAAAATGTACTCACAGGTCAGCAACTCACCCAATTCGGGTTAAAGTTACCGTTTGGCTCCTGTAATTGAAGGAAAAATCGAGGTTAAATGATAAATATAAATTTAAATAGAAATTCTGCCGCAAGACATCACGAAAGTTTATTAGAGTTTATTGATAAAGAAAGTTTAGCTTACCTTCATACGGGAGCCGAACTCTGCCTCTGATTGGAGTTCCTTTTTGGTGACTTCTTCCAGAAATATATCCTCAAAAATATTTCACGATTCCCGGCTCGCACTCACTTTTAATCAGTTTTTAAAATCGAGGTTCCATTTTCGACGGATTTTAACAAAGCTTATCGCGCCCGAAAACCCAACACCCACCCACCAAAAGAACCTCGCGGCGAAAAGATCAATTTGATCGAAAAGCTATCACCATTAATTATTATAATATACACGCGCAAACAACCCACTCCGATGTCTCATCCGCTTTCCTTTAGCAAAAGACAGAATCCTACCTTCCCGCCACGCCCTATAACCTAGTAGATCCCATACAATTACTTAAGGGAAAGCAGATGACACAGGCATGCATATATGCCATTTGGTCCCTTTGGGACGAAATGACAATACACTACCGTCGTCAGAGGGGTCTACTTAACCCGAAGCAATCAAATAATCGATTATCAGAATGATAATAATTTTGATTAAGCTAAATCGCGCCCGAAAACCCACCACCCACCCACCAAAGGAACTTGCGGCGAAAAGATCAACTTGATCTTGAGGTCTCACTACGCCGGAAGTACTTAGAGTTGAGTAATCTGAGCTGTGTTCGCAAACTGGAAAACGACCGAGCTTTAATTTGAAAATTTGAATTTAAAAACTCTTCGCGCAGATCGGGCTTAATCGATTTTAAAAATTCGCGAGAGTATAAAAAATTAGATCGGCGGGAAGAGGACGGAAGACCCAATCGCTGGGTAGGGGTCCTCCGGAACCAGCGAAGTATAGAGGACGGAAGACCCAATCGCTGGGTAGGGGTCCTCCGGAACCAGCGAAGTATAGAGGACGGAAGACCCAATCGCTGGGTAGGGGTCCTCCGGAACCAGCGAAGTATAGAGGACGGAAGACCCAATCGCTGGGTAGGAGTCTTCCGGAACCAGCGAAGTATAGAGGTCGGAAGACCCAATCGCTGGGTAGGAGTTTTCCGGAACCAGCGAAGTATAGAGGACGGAAGACCCAATCGCTTGGTAGGGGTTTTCCGGTCCCAATAAAAAAAATTGTATATAAAAAAATTAAATATAAAATGTACTCACAGGTCAGCAACTCACCCAATTCGGGTTAAAGTTACCGTTTGGCTCCTGTAATTGAAGGAAAAATCGAGGTTAAATGATAAATATAAATTTAAATAGAAATTCTGCCGCAAGACATCACGAAAGTTTATTAGAGTTTATTGATAAAGAAAGTTTAGCTTACCTTCATACGGGAGCTGAACTCTGCCTCTGATTGGAGTTCCTTTTTGGTGACTTCTTCCAGAAATATATCCTCAAAAATATTTCACGATTCCCGGCTCGCACTCACTTTTAATCAGTTTTTAAAATCGAGGTTCCATTTTCGACGGATTTTAACTAAGCTTATCGCGCCCGAAAACCCACCACCCACCCACCAAAACAACCTCGCGGCGAAAAGATCAATTTGATCGAAAAACTATCACCATTAATTATTATAATATACACGCGCAAACAACCCACTCCGATGTCTCATCCGCTTTCCTTTAGCAAAAGACAGAATCCTACCTTCCCGCCACGCCCTATAACCTAGTAGATCCCATACAATTACTTAAGGGAAAGCAGATAACACAGGCATGCATATATGCCATTTGGTCCCTTTGGGACGAAATGACAATACACTACCGTCAGAGAGGTCTACTTAACCCGAAGCAATCAAATAATCGATTATCAGAATGATAATAATTTTGATTAAGCTAAATCGCGCCCGAAAACCCACCACCCACCCACCAAAAGGACCTCGCGGCGAAAAGATCAACTTGATCTTGAGGTCTCACTACGCCGGAAGTACTTAGAGTTGAGTAATCTGAGCTGTGTTCGCAAACTGGAAAACGACCGAGCTTTAATTTGAAAATTTGAATTTAAAAACTCTTCGCGCAGATCGGGCTTAATCGATTTTAAAAATTCGCGAGAGTATAAAAAATTAGATCGACGGGAAGAAGACGGAAGACCCAATCGCTGGGTAGGGGTCCTCCGGAACCAGCGAAGTATAGAGGACGGAAGACCCAATCGCTTGGTAGGGGTCCTCCGGAACCAGCGAAGTATAGAGGACTTAAGACCCAATCGCTTGGTAGGTGTCTTCCGGAACCAGCGAAGTATAGAGGACGGAAGACCCAATCGCTTGGTAGGGGTCTTCCGGGCCCAATAAAAAAAATTGTATATAAAAAAATTAAATATAAAATGTACTCACAGGTCAGCAACTCACCCAATTCGGGTTAAAGTTACCGTTTGGCTCCTGTAATTGAAGGAAAAATCGAGGTTAAATGATAAATATAAATTTAAATAGAAATTCTGCCGCAAGACATCACGAAAGTTTATTAGAGTTTATTGATAAAGAAAGTTTAGCCTACCTTCATACGGGAGCTGAACTCTGCCTCTGATTGGAGTTCCTTTTTGGTGACTTCTTCCAGAAATATATCCTCAAAAATATTTCACGATTCCCGGCTCGCACTCACTTTTAATCAGTTTTTAAAATCGAGGTTCCATTTTCGACGGATTTTAACTAAGCTTATCGCGCCCGAAAACCCACCACCCACCCACCAAAAGAACCTCGCGGCGAAAAGATCAATTCCACCAAAAGGATCTCGGGGCGAAAAGATCACTTGATCTTGAGGTCTCACTGCACCGGAAATATTGAGAAATTATTGTTCGGAATAAATTAAGCCTAACGCCCGCGAATTCCCCACCCACCCACCAAAAGGACCTCTTTGCGAAAAGATCAATTTGATCTTGAGGTCTACTGAGCCCGAAGCAATCAAATAATCGATTATGAGAATAATAATAATTTTGATTAAGCTTAATCGCGCCCGAAAACCCACCACCCACCCACCAAAAGGACCTCGGGGCGAAAAGATCACTTGATCTTGAGGTCTCAGTGCACCGGAAATATTCAGAAATTATTGTTCGAACTAAATTAAGCCTAGCGCGCCCGGAAATTCCCCACCCACCCACCAAAAGGACCTCGTTGCGAAAAGATCAATTTGATCTTGAGGTCTACTGAGTCCGAAGCAATCAAATAATCGATTATGAGAATAATAATAATTTTGATTAAACTTAATCGCGCCCGAAAACCCACCACCCACCCACCAAAACAACCTCGCGGCGAAAAGATCAATTTGATCGAAAAGCTATCACCATTAATTATTATAATATACACACGCAAACAACCCACTCCGATGTCTCATCCGCTTTCCTTTAGCAAAAGATAGAATCCTACCTTCCCGCCACGCCCTATAACCTAGTAGATCCCATACAATTACTTAAGGGAAAGCAGATGACACAGGCATGCATATATGCCATTTGGTCCCTTTGGGACGAAATGACAATACACTACCGTCGTCAGAGAGGTCTACTTAACCCGAAGCAATCAAATAATCGATTATCAGAATGATAATAATTTTGATTAAGCTAAATCGCGCCCGAAAACCCAACACCCACCCACCAAAAGGACCTCGCGGCGAAAAGATCAACTTGATCTTGAGGTCTCACTACGCCGGAAGTACTTAGAGTTGAGTAATCTGAGCTGTGTTCGCAAATTGGAAAACGACCGAGCTTTAATTTGAAAATTTGAATTTAAAAACTCTTCGCGCAGATCGGGCTTAATCGATTTTAAAAAGAGTATAGAGTATAAAAAATTAGATCGGCGGGAAGAGGACGGAAGACCCAATCGCTGGGTAGGGGTCCTCCGGAACCAGCGAAGTATAGAGGACGGAAGACCCAATCGCTGGGTAGGGGTCCTCCGGAACCAGCGAAGTATAGAGGACGGAAGACCCAATCGCTTGGTAGGGGTCTTCCGGAACCAGCGAAGTATAGAGGACGGAAGACCCAATCGCTTGGTAGGGGTGTTCCGGGCCCAATAAAAAAAATTGTATATAAAAAAATGAAATATAAAATGTACTCACAGGTCAGCAACTCACCCAATTCGGGTTAAAGTTACCGTTTGGCTCCTGTAATTGAAGGAAAAATCGAGGTTAAATGATAAATATAAATTTAAATAGAAATTCTGCCGCAAGACATCACGATAGTTTATTAGAGTTTATTGATAAAGAAAGTTTAGCTTACCTTCATAAGGGAGCTGAACTCTGCCTCTGATTGGAGTTCCTTTTTGGGGACTTCTTCCAGAAATATATCCTCAAAAATATTTCACTATTCCCGGCACACAATCACTTCTGATCAATTTTTATAATCGACATTACATTTTCGACAGATTTTAACTAAGCTTATCGCGCCCGAAAACCAACCACCTACCTCCGGACTGTTGGTTTCCCCCACTGACATGAAAGAACTGGACTGCTAACCGTCGTCTGAAAAATGAGACCATTTTTAGCACAGGCTCAATCCTCATGGAGCAAATGATGCTATTAAAAATGCCCTAAAATACCGTACAATTTTGTTTAAACTGACGCAAATTAAAAATAATTGAGCTTTCACGAACCGATTTCTTTCATATCACGCTCAATTTTAAGTTTTTTCATAAAAATATTCCTCGCGGCAATCAGCTGGGGACTTAAGAATAACAGAGATAGATATATAATGCCTTTGTCTAACCTTCATATTTCTCATATATACCAACCAAAGCTAAAAGTTGTATCACAAAATGAAGTAGCCATCTGTTGGACATCGTAAAACTATTCTAACAGCTGATTGCAACGGAAAATGATGAGTTGGCGGGCAACTTGTAAAGACTGTCTTGGGTAAAAGTGATGTGCAAAACGCATGTGTTTATATTTATTTATCTATTGGGAATATCAAAAAGATGTATCACACGCGAAGATACTAGAAAAAACCAAAAGAAGTGCACATACATAGCGCCACCTTCATTTGGCTATTGCACATTTGTTTTGTAAATTTGTCTGCCTGCGGGACTTAAGAAAGAGCGAGATAGTTAGAATTCGGTCAAAATTTGGTCTTACTTTTGATGTGAGTTTTTGTACGGGATCAGCAGTCCAGTTCTTATATGTCAGTGGTTTCCCCCAACCAATAAAAAGGCCTCGCGGTAAAAATATTACTTGATCTTGAGGAAAAATATATATCAGAAAATAATTGATCGAAATAAATTAAGCTTAGCACGCCCGAAAACCCACCACCCACCCACCAAAAGGACCTCGCGGCGTAAAGATCAACTTGGTCTTGAGGTCTTATTGAACCGGAACAAATCAAATAAACGCTTTTTATAATAATCAATTCCGTTGTTTTTACGGATTTAAAGTAAACTTAACACTTGCAATTCCTCCCAAAAAAGATTTTCTTAAAGCACTTAGAAATTCATTTCACTGTTTCCAAAACAAATCGCGAACAACTTTTCACAATAACTTAAAAAAAATTATTAATATTATTATTATAAATCCATAAAATATTAAAAAAGGCCTTAAAATAATAGTAATAACATAAATAATGAAACAGTGAAAATATAAAATATAATAATGTTATTAAATAAATTTATTAAACATACAAGGTACAAGGTAAAAATTTGAAAAATTACAAATTTTAAATAAAAACACTTTTTGAAAAGTTAAAATCATTAAAAATAATAAAAACATAAAAATACAGATTAATGAAAACAGGAAAAGGACTAAAAACATTGAAAATACTTTTTTTTTAAATATATAAAAGGAAAATATTAAATAATATGATTACTAAAGTTAATTATAATATTAGAATTAATAAAAACAACTAAAGTAAAAATAATAAATAACAATAATAAAAAAAAAATTAGTCGAAATATGGAAAATAATAAAAATATTATAAGTGCTACAATTATAAAATATAATAAATAAACTTATAGTAAACATTAAAAATATTAACAATTATAACAAAGAATCAGAAAAAAAAAATTAAAATAATAAAGAGAAGTAAAAATTAAAAATTACAAAAATATTAAACATAAAAAAATATTAAAATTAATAAAAGTATTAAAATTAATAAAAATATCAAAATTAATAAAAATATCAAAATTAAAATCCATTAAAATCCAAGACAAAAATAATATATTAAAAAGAAAAGAATTTTTTAAAATATTATAATAACAACCAAAACTAACAGAATGATTCAAAATATAAAAAATAAATAAAAATGTTAAATTAATAAAAAGTACTATAATTAATAAAAATATTAAAAATAATAAAAATATATAAATAGTAGAAGTATTATTAAAAATAATAAAAATAATAGGCATAATAAAAATATTAAAAAAATAAATATATTAAAAATAATAAAAATAATAAAAAAATTAAATATAGTAAAAAATATAAAAATATTGAAAGTAATAAAAATATGAAAAATAATAAAAATATTAAAAGTAATAAAAATAGTAAGAATATTAAAATTAATAAAAATATTGAAAATAATAAAAATAGTAAAATTATTGAAAATAATGAAAATATTAAAAAAATAAGAGTATAAAAAACATTAAAAATATTGAAAGCATAGAAAACATTAAAAAAATTAAAGGACTAAAAATATTGAAAATAATAAAAACATAAAAGTATTTAAAACTTTGAAAATATTAAAAAAAATAAAAGTATTAAAAACATTCAAAATATTGAAAATATTTAGAAAAAAAGGTATTAAAAACACTGAAAATATTAAAAAAAAAAAAAAAAAAAGTATAAAAACATTAAAAAATATTTAAAAAAATAAAAGTATTAAAAACATTAAAATATTGAAAACATTAAAATAATAAAAGTATTAAATACACTGAAAATATTTAAAAAAAAAAATAAAAACATTGAAAATATTTAAAAAAAACTAAAAGTATTAAAAACATTGAAAATATTTAAAAAAATAAAAGTATTAAAAACATTGAAAATATTTAAAAAAAAAGAAAGTATTAATAACATTTAAAATATTTAAAAAAAATAAAATTAAAAACACTGAAAACTAATAAAATGTAACAAGCAAAATTCACAGGAGCTCCACGACACGAACTTCACTCGACGAAGGACCGAAAGCAACTGACTGAACTGAGCTCTTGCCTTACTTATATACTAAAATAAATGAGAGAAATCCGGAGAGCTCCACTGCTCCAAAGATCAGACTCCCGTTCCGTCTCCCATCTCCACACAGAGGTCCAGGACCAAGACCTCAGGTCAGTTGCACTTGGCGACTGCTCCAGCTCAATGCTCAGTAAATGCTCACTCCCGTGGGAGCGGCCGCTCTCGTTTAAACGAACTCAAAGGTTCCGAGGGAACGACTGCTCATTTTTACCATTATGTCCGACTTCATTGTAACATTCTCTAGTATGAGATTATTATAAATATTTAAATATTAGTTAAATTTCGGGGTTTTTGTGATTTTAGTGCGACAGGGAAGAATTTAAATATCCCGGAAAACATTCAGGAAAAGACTCCGGAAAGTATTAAAACGTTTATAAAATGCCGCATCTAAGAATACCGACAAACGAACAATTTAAACACTTGTTTTGTTTCACAAAATTATTAAAATGAAAGGTCTTTTTTTAGTTTTCGTTTTACCAATTAGCTGAAAATTGGAAATAGAAAAAAAACTATAAAAATCTAAAGAAGGAAAATGAAATTCATCCCATTGAGAAAAATTAGAGTTCGAAGAAAACTTTTATTTTTGCCAGAAAACACATCATAAAAAATAATTAAAACTTAGAAGATACCTTTTATTTTGTGCTGGAAAAGAAATGTTCTAAATAACTGAAGTATGAATGTAATAAGTTGTAATTTTAAAAAGTTTGTCTTTTGACGATCGTTTGTTTAAAAATTTAAAAACACCGGTTATTTCAGGTCGTTGCTTTGTAAATTTTTATCGTTTTTTTACCAATATTTCTTAATATGTTGTTGCGAGATGGTGCTCGAGGGCCCGGCTAAAGCACCTCGTCCGGCGGTATGCGGCAGCGAGAGCTGGCATGGCTAGCATTTGCGGTAGCGTGGGGGGGTTTGCCGAAATTGCCGCTCTGAGCCGCCGGAACGGACCACCAACAACACGAAATTCTCTCGCGACGGGACACGATTCAAGAGGAATCGCACAGGGTGGTAAAATGGCAGAGCAGGCTGAACCCCTGCAACTGCCCGTGATTGACCCACATGGGGGGGTTTTAAGGTGTTAATGTACCTCCCTCTGGCCTATGCCCCAACCACCCTTTGACCTCTCTCCTTGGCCCAAAAAAATTAATGGGGAGGTCCCTCGACTTAAATCACAACCCTGGCTGAAAAATTAAGTGGGAGAGGGAACCAAGGAAAAGAAAAGAATTCTACTGTAACATACCTTGAGTCATGTTGAAATTCATTTTATAAAGAATGACATTAAGTGGGGGAAGTACAAAAAAAGAAAAAAAAAACGTTGGGCGCCTTGCTGCTGCTGCTTACGTGCTGTGGTGCTGTCCTGACTGCTGTCGCTCGCTGGCACGAGGTTGTTACTGAAGGGATGAACGCGTTGTCTCTGATGTCACACCCTGCCTGTTCAATGGCCCCGTTGTGGTGTGAGTTGGTCAGTACCATATGACGGTGGTTGGTATTTCAGTTCGAGATACCGCTTCAGAAATCTCCAAGAGAGTTGAGCATTTCGGAGTAAGTCCCAAAATTGGCTTTAAATGCGGCCCACGTAATTTAATGTTAATTCTCAAAAAAAAATTTCAGATAGTCTAATTTTTATTATTTTATTTTAACACTTTCAGGATTCCTTAGGAAAATTTAGCGTCTAATGGTAGGTTATATAAAAAAAAAATTGATTTTACTGTATTTCACATAGTCTAAATTTAATTATTTCATCTTAACACTTTCAGGGTTCTTTAGGAAGATTTAGAGTCTAATGGTAAGTTATAAAACAATTGGTTCTAACTGCATTTCAGATAGTCTAATTTTAATTATTTTATTTTAACACTTTCAGGAATCTTTAGGAAGATTTAGAGTCTAATGGTAAGTTATAAAACAATTGGTTTTAACTGCATTTCAGATAGTCTAATTTTAATTATTTTATTTTAACACTTTCAGGATAATTTAGGGCGATCCGGTATCTACAGAGTTCCTTAGGTAACTTGGGCATCCGTATTAAAGAAGATATAACCGTATTAAAGGAGATATAACCGTATTAAAGAAGATATAACTTTCATTTTCAGCGCGCAACAGTATTAAGGCAAATATAACTGTAAGTATCAAAAAACTGTACTTCACATGGTGAACAAATAAAATTTTAAATAATTCTTTTAATTTTCACTTTCAGCGCTCAACAGTATTAAAGCAAATATAACTGCAAGTATCAAAAAACTGTACTTCACATCGTGAACAAATAAAATTTTTAATTTTCTCAACTTTCATTTTCAGCGCGCACCAGGATTAAAGCAAATATAAATTTTCAGCGCGCAACAGTATTAAGGCAAATATAATTTGCATTTTGAACAACTAAACTTTTAATGTCCTCAACTTTCATTTTCAGCGCGCACTTCGACCGATCGGTATGAATGCCCAAGAAGAACTCCCCATTCCACGTACTTCAGCTCACACCCATCGCGAATCGTGTCTCTCCGCCACTCACCCATACCGATGCACCGACCCGATCGTCTCCTCACCGCTGTCCTTCCACGGCCACGGTCCCGCCTCACGCTCATCGTGGCCACCCAGATGTTCGACTCCGTGAGCTTTCTTTCCATCGAGCCTTGCTCGGTCCCTAAAAAATTTTTACATGCGACCGAGAATTAGACACCCCAGACGAGTTCGGTCGCAGTTTTTGCCTTCTTCATTTACCGCTCCTTGAGTCTCGGGCGATGAAACTTTTGGTAATTTTTCTGCCTGGGCGGCGGCAAAATCTCGGCACTCGAGGCTCAAGGAGCGGAATCCCGAACGGGGATTGACAGTGCCGCCGTTTAAATTTTTTGATGATGATAAGGGGCAACCTAAAGCCGGAGACCATGGGCGTCGGTGAGGAATAAAATTTTGTAGGGCAAGTTTTGGTTTTTTTTTTTGTTTTAAGGGGGCCTGACCACAACAGCACAGCTCCGTTGGACTCGTCTCCGAGGCCAAAGGAGCTGAATAATGGTCGGGCTGTGGAGGGGTTCTACATGTGGCTCAACCCACGCCTGCGACTGGCCCGAGACTGAGCTAGCCGGCCAAAATCAACACTGGACTTCCCTGACCCTAATGAGAGGCCAGTTAATCCAGGGCCAACTTGGCCACCCCCTTCCACTGTCAGGGAAACCAACCCTAATGAGAGGCAGGCCTCCCTGGCAGTGACAGAGAGATGCTAACCCATCTCGGGTCAGTCCAGATCTCGGGTGATAGACTTAAGAGTGGGTGCTCGCGGAGAAGATGAGGGGCGCTCAACATGTGGCTCGACCCACGCTCGGGACTAACCCGAGTCGTAGTCAGCTGGCCAGATGTCAGCATTGAACTTCCCTGACCCTTATGGGAGGTCCGGTAGATTCAATGCTGACTTGACCACTCACTCCCACTGGCGGGGAAAACCAGCCCTGATGAGAGGCAGGCTTCACCGACAGTGGGGCTGAGTTGCTGATTCTGCCTCGGGCCAGCCCCGATCGTGGGGTTGGGTCTAAGGAAATTCGAATTACAAACGAAAAAAAAATTAGAGGTGGCTGTAAACCAGCTCCCACGGTCATCCCAGTCCCAAGATGAACCTCCGCACTGCGGATCCGCATCCCTCCAGACTCCAGCGATGTGGCGCTGCTGTTCCAGGGAGTCTGGAGGTGAGAGCTGTTGTGAAATTTGGGGAACCAACTTAACCTAATTAAAGGAATCTCCTGTCAGATTCCTTGTCGTGCAGTCTTTGCCAGGTGGAATTGTTGGAGTACAGGATCTCCAAGTATAGGCGACAGAAGGTAATACGGGTATAAAAAGGGCGATGAAAAAATGGGGAAGGGCAGAAATTGAGAAGAGGATAGGGTAAAAAAAAAAACTGTACAAGAACGACTGTCTTGTCAGGACGAAAACGTTGACGTTTCCCGAAGGGTAACTGACGTGTGCCATTAACGTTGGGGTATGAAGAGATTACAGTCGATAGAGGCCAACGACGTTCAGATGAGTTGTGATGAGACCAACCCGTAAGATCACCCAGGGCAACCCAGATTGTGAATGGTAGACGGGGTGACAAGTTTAGGTGTGTGAGGGCGGCGCAAACCGATACGAACCACTTTAGACAAAAGAACTTCATGAATAGGTACGAGATGTACAATATGCGACGGTATACAGGTTTATATATTCAAAAGGCTGATTATAATTCGTACCATGTACGATGGATGTAATAAAAAAAATCATTTGTACCAGAGACAAGCAGGAAGGGTAGATATGTAGCATATAGAGGTCGTGAAATAATGAAACAGAGACATGATGATATGTAAGATTTTGTAAGATTATATATATATATGTATATATAAAAGGGAAAGTATAAAAAAGGTGAGATATTTTGCCTACGGCAGCGGAATAGCTAGATCCGCAGATCAAGCGACACCGTTCGGGATTAAGAGTATGTCCTCGGGGAAAAGGCCACCGTACCGACCCACCCCGCGAGGCCTCGCAGCGGACAACGACCGGGGAAGTCTCCCGGACAGGCAACTGGCTCTATCTTCGGCCAGATCCTGTAGTTCCAGGGAGTGCCCCGGTAGTCTCCGAAGCACAGGTCCCGCGGTGTGGGCAAGCAAAGCGCCTCCCTGCCGGTCCCTCTCAAGGAAGAGGAAGCCCGAGACCTCGAGACGGCTTGCTGGCTGATGAAGCCAGCATCCGTAATTCTCAAGAGGCCTCGGAACAGCCTCGACCAAGAGAACCACCGATAGGGTCCTTTGGAGTGAGAAGGTGGGAGTGAAATGGCGGATATACGACAATTAATTCTGCACAAGGATAAAGGATAGGATGGGAGTAAGGACGAGGAACTCTAACTAGGAAGAGGGAGAAAGGGGTAAAAGGTATGTCCACCGCATAACCGAGCAGAGGCGGCTTAAGGACACACTGATGTTGCCAGTGAAGCTGGACGGATGCCTTATTAGGGCTACCGGAAGAGAACTGTGTCAACCGCAATGCCAAGCAGAGGCGGCTTATGAACACACTAACGTTACCAGTGAGGCTGGACGGATGCCTTATTAGGGCTACCGAAAGAGAACATGTGTCAACCGCAATGCCAAGCAGAGGCGGCTTATGAACACACTAACGTTACCAGTGAGGCTGGACGGATGCCTTATTAGGGCTACCGAAAGAGAACCAGTTGGGGAGGGGAAAAAACTCCACTACGGATCGCCGCTAGTGAAGATTCCACTCGAAGTCAAAACAAAATTATTTAAATGCTTTACAATATTGGGATAATTCACCTGTCAGAATGCCGAAAGAAAGAAAAACGGTCATGGTTTAATGTCCTTCGCATGGAAGGTGCCTATCAATTTACCCTGGAGGGTCTCTAGCTCGTACAATGCATTACCTTTTCTTGCTCTTACCCGGCATTTTAAAAACTTTTTCCCCAACTTGGCGTTGAAACCTTTCCCGAAATTACTCAACTGGAAATTTCGTCTGTATACTTCCTGCCCTACCTTAAATTCAACTGGCTTGGATCGCAAGTTATACTGTTTCTCTCCCGTTTCGAAAGCCTTGTTTAAATTTTCTTGTACCTGGGCACGAATCAGTCGAAGTTTGTCGGAACTGTCCACATCAATGGGTTCGTTCAACCCCGATAGTTGTCGTAATAAGGCATAGGCGGATCCATGCTCAATCATATTATTACCGAACAGAATTTTATACGGGGAAAACTTAGTGGCTTGGTGCACCGAACTACGCAGTGAACTGGCAATGCAACTCAACTTCTCATCCCATCTGGTATGCTCATCCCGAATATACGCCCGGATTCCGGCCAAAATGGACTGATTGACGCGCTCAGAGGCGTTGGCCTGTGGCGAGTAGACTGCGGTACGAAGATGATGCACTCCATATTTTTTTAAAAGGTTTTGAAACTGAGCCGAACGGAATTGGGTCCCGTTGTCAGTTACCACGGTTTCGGGAACTCCGAAGAGATGAAAAATTTGTTCTTCGACATAGGTACAGATATTTGAGGTACTGGCTTTTCGTAGAGGTTTCAGCAAGGGATATTTGGAAAAGTGGTCTAGGGCGATTAAGATACAGACCTTGCCCTTTTTGGTTCTAGGGTAGGGACCCAGGAGGTCGAGAAAAATTCGTTGCCAAGGACGTTCAGTCTTGGCCTGTGAGCCCATGGGTGGTCTTAGGGTGGTGTTAGATGGTTTCACCTCTTTACAAACGTCACAAGAGAGGATGTATGCTCGCGTTTCCACTGTCATGTCCGGCCAATAAAAATGTCTACGGATTCGCTCTAACGTTTTGCCAATTCCGCCGTGAGCTGCCAAAGGTGGATCATGAGCTCGCGATATTACGTTTCCCGTTAATGCTCTAGGCACCCATAGTTTCCATGCTTCTTCTTCCTGAACGGGGTCACCTGACCGAGGTTGAGTTCGGATATAAATGTATTCGTCACGAACTGTTAGGTCAGGGAAACGGTCTTTGTTCTTCTCTATTCGTTCTCTAAGCTCTCGGTATTCGGAAGAGTGGAAATGAGGTGATTCAAGGTCAATTTCGGGACCAGGATCTTCTAACGAGCTAGCATCGATTTGTTCGCAGTGGACTCGTGACAAGGCGTCTGGCACAACATTCAGTGTTCCTTTCCGGTGTTCTATGCTGAAGTTGTAGCCTTGTAATTTTAAACTCCACCGAGCCAGGCGGCCACTAAGGTCTTTCTGATTCATTAGCCACTGTAGACTGGCATGGTCCGTGATGATCCTGAACGGCATCAACTCTACATACGCGCGGAATTTTTTTAGACTTACAATTGCTGCTAAACATTCCAGCTCGGTTACAGTGTAGTTACGTTGAGCAGAATTTAATTTCTGCGAGACATATGCGATTGGTCTTTCTCTACCTTCGTCGTCTAATTGAAGAAGCACACCTCCTACACCTTGATTACTCGCGTCGCACTGAATAATAAAAGGTTTCGAAAAATCAGGACTCGATAGTAATGGAGCGGTGGTAAGTAATTTCTTTAGTTCTTCAAAGGCCTTCTGAGCTTCGGCAGTCCACGTATATTTATTCGACTTCTTTAACGTGTCTGTAATTGCCGAAGTCAGGTCTGCATAGTTAGGAATGAACTTTCTATACCAACCGGCCATACCAAGGAAACGACGAGCCTGTTTAAGAGTTTTAGGCGACGGATAATCTACAATAGCAGCGATCTTGTCTGGGTCCGTCTTGATGCCCCCTTCTCCGACAATGTATCCTAGGTACTTCGTTTCTTTTATACAAAATTTACTTTTTTCTACATTTATTGTCAGGCCTGCCTTTTTGAGACAACTGGCCACCTGAGATAATAGTTCTAAATGTGTATCAAAATCTTCGGAGAGGACTAAGAGGTCATCAAGATAGACCAAGACATTTTCGCGCAGGTTGTACGGGATTACCTTATCCATCAGCCTGCACATTGTCTGAGGAGCGTTGCAAAGACCGAATGGCATCACTGTAAAGTGATAGAGGGGATGACCAGGCACCGTAAAAGCGGTCTTCTCTCTGGAGCTTTTCTCCAGTGGTGTTTGCCAGAAAGCATCCTTCAAGTCCAGGCTGGTTATAAATTTAGCCGACGGAAGGCGACTCAGGATGCCATCGATTTGTGGTAACGGGTAGGCATCCTTCTTCGTCACTGAGTTCACCTTCCGGGCGTCAAAACACAGCCTGACCTTTCCGGGCTTTCTCACCAGTACCACTGGAGAGCTCCACGGGCTTTGGCTCTCCTCTATCACTCCAAGCGAGCGCATTCGACTCAGCTCGGCGTCCATCAGTTTTTGAACGGCAGGCGATACCGGATAAAATCGTTGTTTAATTGGGGTGGCTTCACCGACATCAATCACATGTTCAAGCAAGTTGGTTTTTCCTAAACCCAGTGTAGCGAAAGATGGAAACGAGGATTTGACGTATTCTAGCCGACGTTGATCATTAGGAGAAAGAATATGACACTTGGAGTCGGTCGACTCCACGATCGAAGTGTCCAACGAAGCCAAGGACCCTAATACATCGGGAGCCAGACCAAAAGCCTTCCAGAAATCAACTCCTAAATATAAAGCTTGTGTCAAACTGGGAACAAGATAGAAACGTACAGGCTTGGTTTGTCCGCGAAACGTGACCTCAAGATCAGCGTGCCCGTGTACTTCAGGCTTGGCCCCGTTGGCCACCTCGATCGCGGAGCGATATTTTGTCCAATTTATTTTCCTTTCGGATAAGAGCTGCTCCGCTCCTTGGCCGAGAATGCTTACACTGGCCCCACTATCCAATAAGCCCGTCAGATTTTTTCCCAATATTTGAACTTCGGCATAAGGCCTTACGTCCTTGTGAACTGATACGAAGGCTGTGGCTAGTTTGCGACGGTTAGAAATTACGCGTCTCCAAAAGGTGCGTAAACGCAACGACGAGCGCTTAAATTTTGGTAGGGTTCGTACACTGGACTTAGAGTGGGTGCAGGACTCAAGGGCCGACATGAAAATTCTCTCCCGAGCAGCTCGATACTCCTTCAATCGCTGATGGAAAGGTTTACGAGGGTAGACTACTGGAGCTGACACTTGAGTTTTTACAGGCTGATCAGGCCTCGGTAAAATCGCAACTGCTCGACAGGGAGTATCATGTGGCTCTGGGCCCTCACCATCTCTCTCAACACAATCCTCTAGAATAACTACGTTGCCGACATCAGGCCTAGGTGAAATGGACACGTCAGGTAAGCGTAAGGGTGAGTTCGTCACGGCAGGTAATTTGGCTAGGACTGGGGATTCCTCAGGGCTTCCAGTTAGGGCTGCGGAGGGAAAGGAAGAGTCTCGTCCGCCGCCACAGCTGTCACAATCGCTCGTTGTGGTCGAGAACTGGTGGTGTTGTTCTCGACCCGAGTCCTGTTTTTTGGTGAACAGCTAGGACGGCGAGGTTTGACTGTTCCCTTTCGTCCGCAGCCGTAACAGAAGAAGCCCGTTGGCTCCTTGTCACAGTCTTGGTAAAAGTGCCCTTCAGTATCACAGTTCCAACATTTCGGTTTGGGTGGCTGGTATTTTGCCACAGACCCTACGGCGTCAACAAATGGTTCGGCAACGTCAACCGGCTCAATTAGTAATGGACTGGATTCTTCTACTCGCGCCCGATGTTGAGCAGGAGACAACAGCGCCGCTCTAGACCTCTCTCGGGTAATTTGAACTTCTGTAGCTAGTGATCGTAACTGACCGATTGTGTCGGTACGATGAAGACAAATTTGCTCCTGTATGTATGGAAGCAAACCTGCCCTCACCGTCTCGACAAACTCGGCTTCAGCCATCGGATTTTTCAACTGAGTGCGGAGTGAAAGAAGAGATTGGTAATACGAAGCAAAAGTCTCACGAGGCTGCTGTCGCCTGCCCAACATCTGCCTCCGAATATCGACATCTCTAGACCGATCGCCCCAATCCGATCGTAACGCTAGCTTTATTTGTTCCCAAGTTGGGTTAACTGTACTTCGCAGAAAGGTCCAGTACCAATTGACCAGGCTATCACTCAACAGCTGGTGAAAATTCCGTACCAGTAGGGAGAAATCGCTGCGTAATGTGTTGTGGGTCAGCGTTTCCGCCCTAAAAATAAACTCTTCCACGTTCAACCGCTTATTGTCGCCATCGTACTGCAACTTCCAGTTACGGATTGGACTGCTGCAGCGACGGTGCGAGGAATAATGCCCCGAAGGGTCGAAAATGGGTGGAGGTGGTCGCGTGAATGGAGGGTTCGGCAAAACACAGCCCTCAGGTCGTCGAGTATAGGGTATCTGAGACATAATTGGCGGGGAGGAAGTCATAAAACTATGTTTTGAGCCATCTCGAGAAACCTGTTCCCGTATCTCTTTCACTCCCTTTGCTACTTCGTCTCGCACGAGATTGGATATTTGTTGCTGAAGTCCCACCAACAGTGAATGGGTCGGTATCCAACCGGATTCCGCTGATACTGGTTTAGGCTTAACCTGCTGATCGGTCGCGTTAGGTGGGTTTAATGACAGGTGAGCTAAAGCCGGGGGGTCACCGTCTGTCGGACGCGTCGTAGCGGGCGTGTCTATTTCCCGGTCGCGAAGCAAGTCAATAGGTGTGGCACTTGCTTCGTCCATCGCGTTCGTACCCGTGTTTGCCCCTGCCTCGTCCGTAGCATCGGGGGGGAATAGCCGCTGGCGAATCGCGTGCCGCGTATGATACGGGTTTTTAGGAGAAGCCCCAGTTTTTTTCGGCATTTTGTCGAACGCGACCAGCCAGAGCAAGAGGAGAAAACGAAGGTGAGCCGAAAGTGAAAAGGAGAATGAAAATCAACAATACCCGCAACGCTTTAGATTTGCCGCGTCCAATTATGTAATTATTGTACCAAATGAACTAGCGCGGACTGCCCAAGAAACTCGTACTCAAAAGGAAACAATATTTAGATTACCTTTACCAGGATCTCCGTAAATTACAATATGGGAATACAACTTACCTTCAGTCTTCACCAAAAATATTACTACTGAATTAAATTTAAATTACATTGTTAATTTGTTAAATTTAACAACAATTTTGCTTTATTTTACCAACTATTTAGAATTTTTCAAAAAAAACAAAATTACCTTGGTCCTCTCTCTCCACCACCCTTCAGCCAATACGGTGAGGAAACAAAAAAAAATTCTACTACAAATTAAACACGAGGGTCAATCACAGGCTACCGAGCATTCAGCCTGCAAGACAGGAAATGTTGAGGGAAAGGACCTTACCAGTTTCACCTACAAGGACTACGAGGCGGAGAACGACCAAGGTATACTCCCGGACAGGAGGCTGGCCCACCAAATAGCCAACCCCTGTAATTCCAGGGAGGACCTCGGAAGTCTCCACCACGCAGGCCCAGCAGGCTCTGCCGATAAAGCCCCCCCACTACCAGCTCATCCCTAGGATGGAGCTGTCCCCGAGACCTCGAGTCGGCTTACTGGCTGAAGGAGCCAGTATCCGCAATTCTCGAGAGGCCTCAAGTAAGCTCCAGCCACGGGACTCACCGATAGGGCCTCGAAGGAATTTTTGGGAAAGGTAAGTGAGAGTAAGGGGAGCCTTAAGCTCCAAGGGGAGGGGATAGGAAGGCCCCACGTTGGGCGCCATTTTTGTTGCGAGATGGTGCTCGAGGGCCCGGCTAAAGCACCTCGTCCGGCGGTATGCGGCAGCGAGAGCTGGCATGGCTAGCATTTGCGGTAGCGTGGGGGGGTTTGCCGAAATTGCCGCTCTGAGCCGCCGGAACGGACCACCAACAACACGAAATTCTCTCGCGACGGGACACGATTCAAGAGGAATCGCACAGGGTGGTAAAATGGCAGAGCAGGCTGAACCCCTGCAACTGCCCGTGATTGACCCACATGGGGGGGTTTTAAGGTGTTAATGTACCCCCCTCTGGCCTATGCCCCAACCACCCTTTGACCTCTCTCCTTGGCCCAAAAAAATTAATGGGGAGGTCCCTCGACTTAAATCACAACCCTGGCTGAAAAATTAAGTGGGAGAGGGAACCAAGGAAAAGAAAAGAATTCTACTGTAACATACCTTGAGTCATGTTGAAATTCATTTTATAAAGAATGACATTAAGTGGGGGAAGTACAAAAAAAGAAAAAAAAACGTTGGGCGCCTTGCTGCTGCTGCTTACGTGCTGTGGTGCTGTCCTGACTGCTGTCGCTCGCTGGCACGAGGTTGTTACTGAAGGGATGAACGCGTTGTCTCTGATGTCACACCCTGCCTGTTCAATGGCCCCGTTGTGGTGTGAGTTGGTCAGTACCATATGACGGTGGTTGGTATTTCAGTTCGAGATACCGCTTCAGAAATCTCCAAGAGAGTTGAGCATTTCGGAGTAAGTCCCAAAATTGGCTTTAAATGCGGCCCACGTAATTTAATGTTAATTCTCAAAAAAAAATTTCAGATAGTCTAATTTTTATTATTTTATTTTAACACTTTCAGGATTCCTTAGGAAAATTTAGCGTCTAATGGTAGGTTATATAAAAAAAAAATTGATTTTACTGTATTTCACATAGTCTAAATTTAATTATTTCATCTTAACACTTTCAGGGTTCTTTAGGAAGATTTAGAGTCTAATGGTAAGTTATAAAACAATTGGTTCTAACTGCATTTCAGATAGTCTAATTTTAATTATTTTATTTTAACACTTTCAGGAATCTTTAGGAAGATTTAGAGTCTAATGGTAAGTTATAAAACAATTGGTTTTAACTGCATTTCAGATAGTCTAATTTTAATTATTTTATTTTAACACTTTCAGGATAATTTAGGGCGATCCGGTATCTACAGAGTTCCTTAGGTAACTTGGGCATCCGTATTAAAGAAGATATAACCGTATTAAAGGAGATATAACCGTATTAAAGAAGATATAACTTTCATTTTCAGCGCGCAACAGTATTAAGGCAAATATAACTGTAAGTATCAAAAAACTGTACTTCACATGGTGAACAAATAAAATTTTAAATAATTCTTTTAATTTTCACTTTCAGCGCTCAACAGTATTAAAGCAAATATAACTGCAAGTATCAAAAAACTGTACTTCACATCGTGAACAAATAAAATTTTTAATTTTCTCAACTTTCATTTTCAGCGCGCACCAGGATTAAAGCAAATATAAATTTTCAGCGCGCAACAGTATTAAGGCAAATATAATTTGCATTTTGAACAACTAAACTTTTAATGTCCTCAACTTTCATTTTCAGCGCGCACTTCGACCGATCGGTATGAATGCCCAAGAAGAACTCCCCATTCCACGTACTTCAGCTCACACCCATCGCGAATCGTGTCTCTCCGCCACTCACCCATACCGATGCACCGACCCGATCGTCTCCTCACCGCTGTCCTTCCACGGCCACGGTCCCGCCTCACGCTCATCGTGGCCACCCAGATGTTCGACTCCGTGAGCTTTCTTTCCATCGAGCCTTGCTCGGTCCCTAAAAAATTTTTACATGCGACCGAGAATTAGACACCCCAGACGAGTTCGGTCGCAGTTTTTGCCTTCTTCATTTACCGCTCCTTGAGTCTCGGGCGATGAAACTTTTGGTAATTTTTCTGCCTGGGCGGCGGCAAAATCTCGGCACTCGAGGCTCAAGGAGCGGAATCCCGAACGGGGATTGACAGTGCCGCCGTTTAAATTTTTTGATGATGATAAGGGGCAACCTAAAGCCGGAGACCATGGGCGTCGGTGAGGAATAAAATTTTGTAGGGCAAGTTTTGGTTTTTTTTTTTGTTTTAAGGGGGCCTGACCACAACAATGTACCTAAATTCTGGAAAACTGTGCGGAATAGAATTTTATTTAATAATTTTCGTATTTTTGTAGCAAACTATATTTTTTGTGCTCTGTAATTTGATAAATTTTCTAGTTCTAAAACAATTCTCCAGTCATTTTCCAGGGGCCTCTTTCAAATAAAACTAATAATACATTTGTAGTTGTTAGAACTAATCAAGCATAAAGCAATACTGCAGTTTTCCATATAAAATTTAAAATTACTAATAACTACTAGTCCAATGTAGTAATAATATTTGACCGTCGACTAAGTTCCAACGATTTTTATTAATTTGTACCTGCACCTAATAACACAGACCTAGCGAAAGTTGTAACTTCGATCGGATTTTTTCTGTAGATTCCGAATTCGCAAACAAAATAATTCTGTCACTTCACGTTTTTTAAACAAAAAAAAAGCGGCCAAGTGCGAGTCGGACCCGCCCATGAAGGGTTCCGTAGCAGCAAGTAACATAATCTAAAAGTTCTTGTAGTTCGTTTTAACTTTGATCGATGTTTTAATAATAGTGTATATATGGGGGGGGCACACATTTTACCACTTTGGAAGTGTCTCTCGCGCAAACTATTCAGTTTAGAAAAAAATGATATTAGAAACCTCAATGTCATTTTGGAAGACCTATCCATAGATACCCCACACGTATGGGTTTGATGAAAAAAAATTGTTGAGTTTCAGTTCTAAGTATGGGGACTCGCACTTGGCCGCTTTTTTTTCTATTTTTGTGTGAAAATCTTAATGCGGTTCACAGAATACATCTACTTACCAAGTTTCAACAGTATAGTTCTTATAGCTTCGGAAAAAAGTGGCTGTGACATGCGGACGGACAGACAGACAGACATGACGAATCTATAAGGGTTCCGTTTTTTGCCATTTGGCTACGGAACCCTAAAAATAGATTTCAAAAGTACAAAAGACTGTATTTTGGCCATTTTTGCAAATTAATTTAAAAATAACGAATTGTCGTCGCAGGAACTTGTAAATTAGCTCAAATAAAAGTAATACCTTTATTTATTATATTAAAATACTTCTGTCCATAAGCCGATTATTTCATACAATAGATAAATGAATATAGATCTCTGCTGGCGCACGCTCATGAAAATCTTATTCGCAAAGATTCTTCGTGAGTACATATTTTATAAAGTATGCAGGTATGTACTCGATAAATCGATCCTGAAAATTTTAATTTACAAACAACTGCTTTTGATATTTTTTAGGTTTCAGACATACGAATTTGAAAAGCAATATTTTTAACAAGGCAAGGTTTTGAGAAAGATACTACGAAAATTTGAAATAAACGATATTTTATCCAAAAAGAATTTTTTTTATGAAAACCGATATCAGTAAGAGCTGCAGTTAAATTCTAATTTATTTACATAGCTTAGATCTCAACCTTTTTTCAATCAAATTTTCTGAAAAATGTAATGTGGTTGAAGATTTTTGTTTCGAATTCGGTATCTAAGTTTGAATTGTTGCCATGTGATGAATTCGAACAAAAGAAAAATCGGGAACCAATGTTTTTGAGGGTGGTCTTTCTAATGGTGATGGTTAAAATTACTCCAGAAAAAATTTTACCACGAAAAAATTAAAAATACGCAAAAAACTTGGTGTTTTGATGAAATTTTTTTGTTTAAAATGATTTTTCATTACCTTTCAATTTTTGTTATACCTAAAGCCAATAAAAATCGGGACCTCGATGTCTAAACTAAAAATATATGCGATTATTTTTATGTAAAAAAATGTTTTGGTTAAACCAAAGTGCGGCCAGAATGAAAACTTTTTTAAATGTACAAATCATTATAAATAATAAAAACATTATATAAATAAAGAATATTAAAAACATTAAAAAAAGGAAAAACAATGAAAATGTTACAAATAATAGAATTATTAACCCTTTGCAATCGATTTAATTTTAGCGTTCTTGCATGTCTACCAGTATTTATTTTATTATTATTTATGTATTAATGAATTAAAGTAATGTACAGCTAACGACAGAACTCAACGTTCTGTATTTATTTTATTTATTATTATATTCATGTAATATGAGTTATTTTGTTATAATCTTTTAATGTAATATAATTTTTAAGACAATTTCTAACGTGCAGCAAATGATTTCACATGTGACATACGAATTTTAGAATAAAGTATTGCCACGCGAGTGCAAAGAGTTAAAAATAAAAAATTATAAAAATATTTAAATTAATAAAATTATTAAAATTAGGCAACACATTGAAGTAATTAAAAATATTAAATTAATAAAAATTTTAAAAATAAGAAAAATATTACAAATGCTAAAAATATAAATTGTAATAAATAACAAAATAAACATAAAATATTAAAAGCATTAAAAAACATAAAAGATTGAAAGCATAAAATATTAAAAATAATTAAAATAATAAAAGAATTTAAAGTAACACAAATTAATAAAAATATAAGAAATAATAAAAATATGTATTACAAATTATAAAAATAACAATTAATAAAAGTACATATTAAAATTAATAATAATACTAAAATTTTAAAAACATTGAATATAATAAAAATAATAATAATAATAAAAATGTGAAAAATAATAAAAATATTACAAATGCTAAAAACATAGCGAATAAAAAACATAAACATATTTAAAACGATAAAATTAAATTTAAAAAACAACAAATACTAAAAACAAAAAATATAAAAATTATAAAAGAAAAGAAAAAATAATAAAAATTAATAAAAATTATAAAAATCATTAAAAATATTAAAAGTAATAAAAGTATTAAAATTAATAAAAATATTAAAATGAATAGACATGTTGAAAACAATAAAAATAAAAAAATACTCAAAAAATTTAATTATTAAAATAAAAATGTTTAAAATTATATAATTATTAAAAATATAAAAAATTACAAAAATATAAAAAAATCAAAATTAATAAAAATAAAAACAAAATAAAATTTTAAAATTAATAAAAAATACTATATTATAATTAATAAAATATTAAAAATACTAGAACTAATCAAAATATGGAAAATAGTAAAAATACTACAAATTCTATAAATATACAATATAATAAAAGCATTAAATATAATTAAAATATGAAAAAAGTATTAAAAATAATGAAGAAACTAAAATTATTAAAAATAATAAACTTATTCAAAATATAAAAAAATAACGTTATTGTAAACAAATTACAAATATTGAAAACATTGAAAATATTTAAAAAAAAAAAAAAAAAAGTATTAACAACATTGGAAAAATGTATTAAAGCCACTAAAGATATTAAACAAATAAAAGAACTAAAAACATTAAAAATATTGAAAATATTAAAAAAAAAAAATTAAAAACATAAAAAATATTTAAAAAAAAAAAATTAAAAACATAAAAAATATTTAAAAAAAAAAACTATTAAAAACATTAAAAATATTTAAAAAAAAAAGTATTGACAACGTTAAAAATATTGAGAAAATAAAAATAAAACAATGCAAATATTAAAAAAATAAAAGTATTAAAAACATTGAAAATATTAAAAACATTGAAAATATTAAAAAAATAAAAATGTTAAAAACATTGAAAACATTAAAAAAATAAAACTATTAAAACATAGAAAATATTAAAAAAATAAAAGTATTAAAAACACTAAAAATATTAAAAAAAAAAATTTTTAAAAACATTAAAAATATTGAAAACATTGAAAATAATTAAAAACATTGAAAATATTAAAAAAAAAAAATACAAGTATTAAAAACATTAAAAATATTGAAAACAATGTTCAAAATTCACAAGAGCTCCACGACACGAACTTCACTCGACGAAAGACCGAAAGCAAATGACTGAACTGAGCTCTTGTCTTACTTATATACTAAAAAATGGGAGGCATTTGGACTCCCTTCTCCCGTCTCTTGCGAGTGGGAGCCCGGAGACGGGAAGACGAGGATACGGAAGGCGGGGGAGACGGGAGGGGGGAAGGCGGGTGTCGGGGGAGACGGTAGGGGGGAATGCGGGTGTCGGGGGAGACGGGAAGCGGGGAAGACGGGAGGCCGAGGAGACGGGCGGCGGGGAAGACGTGAGGCGGGGAAGACGGGAGGCGGGGAAGACTGGTGGTTGAAGGGACGGTAGGCGGGGAGATGAGAGGCGTGGGAGACGGGAAGCGAGGTGACGGGGACTGGGGAAGACGAGGGGCAGGGAAAAGGGGGGTCGGGAGTCGGGAATCTGGGAAGACGGGAGTCGGGAGTCTGGGAAGACGGGAGTCGGGGGAGACGGAAGGGGAAGAATACGGGAGGCGGGGAAGACGCGAGGCGAGCGAGGGGGGGAAACGGGAGGGGGAGAAGACGGGAGGCGGGGGGTATGGGAGTCGGGGAAGACGGGTGGCGGGGCAGAAGATAGGCGAGGGGTGCGGGAGGCGGGGCAGAAATTAGGCGAGGGGTGCGGGAGGCGGGGGAAAAAGTAGCCGGGGGAGACGGTAGGCGGGGGAGACGGTAGGCGTGGAAGCCGGGAGGCGGGGGATACGGAAGGCTAGGGAGACGGGAGGCGGGGGAGACGGGTGGCGGGGGGAGACGGGTGGCGGGGGGAGACGGTTGGCGGGGGGGGGGCGGCGGCGGGGGGAGACGGGAGTCGGGTGACGAGAGGCAGGGGGAGGCGGGGGAGACGGAGTGAAGACCACTCGCAATAGGTTCAGGGTCAGGACCGGTTCAGTTGCACTTAGCAACTGCTCAATGCTCAGCATCAATATCTCGAAAACTATTTTCCCTTGTTCCCTGCTACAAGATGCTTCAGAAACTGTTTTCAAACTAAAGAACTTCGGAAATAGAATAGAATTTCTTAAGGCCGAGCTCTTCCTGGCGCCCGGCGTTGATCCTTTTTTTTCCTGGTGAGTTCTTAGCGAACAGAGCCCATTTGTGCGACTGCCTGGTGATTTCGATGTGGCAGCCCTGATGAATCTCAGCCAGTTCATTGGAAAATTATCACGTACACCACGCAGAGTCTGACATATTGTGGGAGTTTGGCTCGAACCGCCGTAGTGGCAAGACCTGTGTGTGCGCATAGTAATAGTGGCAGCCATTTCCAATAAAAGGAAATTACCACGTGGAGAGTTAAGTTTAATTTTGAATTGGTGCAAAGGCACCCCATTCCGTAAGTCTTGCTACCGGATAATAACTAAAATAAAAAAGTGTCTCAAGAAGTCATCGTTGGGGCCAAGGGTGAGTACAGTTTCACACCCGGCCCCGGAGACAAGAAGGGCCATGGAGTGAGCCCCATCAAAATCAAGAAAAAGGCAATTGGAGACAGAATCGAATGTTCGAGGAAAAAAAAATTACGACTCAAGCGTGAATCCATAAACGAGAAGGAGCCTGACTCGGACGAAGGAACTAGAATGGAGGAGGATGTAACGGAGTTTCTGGCGGCGATGAGAGCCAAAGTAGTGGCTAGCGGTACAAATGCTGAACCCGTTATAGACAGGGCATCAACATGCGCAGCACCGATTGAGGGCGTGAGTGTCCCGGTGAGGACTTCTTCAATAAATAGAAATGAGGCTAGAACGAATTCTTCGCACGATGGCAAGCGGCAGGACGTGGAAGGTGAGGAAGGATGTAGCTGGTCACAGATGCTGTTAGACGATGAGGACGCGGGCTGGACGAGGATAACGGGAAGTAGGAGAAGTGCAAAGGAGGGCTGGAATCGTATCCCGACGACAGAGGAGAGAGAGGAGCCTAAGAGGAACAACAGGTTTAAGCGTTTGGACGGTGAGAGCTACAATTTAGATATAAATAACTGTTTTGTTAATAGTTCTGTTAGGAGTAAAAATAAAGTTCATGTAGGTAGAAGTGAGGCTAGAGAAAATGTATTAGGAAGGGGTGAAGGGCAGATAATTAAATCTGGAAATGTGAGGATCCCTCCAGTCATTGTGAGGGATTGCAATTTAAAAAAAATCACGGACTTTCTAAGAGCCAAAGGCACACCACCGAAAATAGTAAATTACAAATCGGGTGTAAGTAAAATTTACTTAAACAGTCTATCCGAAAGGAATGACTTTATGAAGGTTTTGGAGAATAATAACGTTTGTAGTTACACGTACTCGGCGCCTGAGGAAAGACCTATTAGTATTTTGCTTAAGGGTTTGCATGAATCCTATGCTGCTGACGATGTTATGGAAGAATTCAAGCATGTTTTTCCTTGTATTAACCCTATTAAAATAAGTAGGTTCGCGACCTCTTACTCAAAAAAAAATAATTATGATCTAGACATGTTTTTGGTGCAGTTTAAACCTGGTGAGAACATTTCAGAGGTATTGAATACGAAGTCCATATTGCAACAACGCGTTTCTTGGGAAAAGGTGAGGAGCAGCGGCCCTGTTCAGTGCTTTAGGTGCCAGCAATTTGGTCATTTGGCTGTGAACTGCACCAAGCCAACATTTTGCAGAAGATGTGCGCAAATGCATCATACTAGAGACTGTCCTTTGAAGGACAATTATGATGTAATTAGGTCATGTGTGAACTGCGGTGAATCGGGACATCCATCAAATTATAAGGGTTGTCCTACCTACATTAAACTAAGGGAAAAAATTAGAAATAGGAGGGGTGTACGCGGGGAAGGGTTGGGAACAAGAGCAGAAAATGGTAGGGAAGTGAAGGGACTGGAAGCCAGGAAGGGAGTTAGTTATAGGGATGCAGTTCTTGGCATTGATAAGGATGAGAATAGTAGTTTCCCCATATTGGGAAGCAGTTTTAAATCAGTGCCATGTTCACCCAAAAACAAATTGCAGGATTTTATGAATTTATCTTTGGACCTATTCGGAGTGCCAATTCAGACCTTGTTTGATAAAATTAATCAGTTTATGTCCTCTATTGAGAGATATGATTCAGTATCTCAAAAAAGACAAGCCATGCTTCTTTTTATAATAGAAATGTCGAATGGGAAATAGGAAGCTCATTGCATTAGAACTTAACACACAGTCTTTGGTTGGTAATGGTAGGAGAGTGGAACTCGGTAGTAGTGTAATTGATTGGAAAAGGTTTGGCACGGATCTGGATGCTTCA
This sequence comes from Dysmachus trigonus, assembly GCA_949715965.1. Lineage (NCBI taxonomy): Eukaryota > Metazoa > Arthropoda > Insecta > Diptera > Asilidae > Dysmachus > Dysmachus trigonus. The sequence continues at coordinate 98,750,240 of OX454319.1, read as the reverse complement.
ATTGGGGCTCTGCCACCCGATTTTAAAAATCTCTCTAATAATGAAATCGATGAACATATCAAAAACTTCACTGATGCTGTAATAACCACTGAAAACTATCACGGGAAAAAAGTCAATCCCTCGAATAGAAAATACACCAACATACCGACGGACATTAAAATTTTGATTAATATAAAGCGGTCCTGGAGCAAAGATTTAAAAAGGTTATTCCATAGAACTTATAATAGAGACAGCAATGCATATCAGTCCATTTCCTCGAGAATTAATAGGTTGAAAAAGATAATTGATGAAAAGTTGAAAATTTATGTTGAACTTAAGCCTGAGGTTCTTGAAAAGTCTACCGGGATTAGACAATTACTTAATTAATAAAGCAATACAAGATAATGCAAATTCAAGTCTTGAGGATTACTGCCCTTCACCCTTTTCATTAATTAACAACGAAAACCACGAGCTGATGCAGGACCATAATGATAATGAAAAACTGCCTAAATTTTATAAAGCCATGTATTTGTTTAAACAAAATCGATAAGACTAAAAAGAAAACAATAGTACAAATTACAGTATAATAAAATGTTAATACATTCCTCGTAGGGAGCTAGACAATTATACATATCTGTAAATTGTAAGTGTTTATATTTCAAGAGTAATTTTGAACTCGTTGTAGTAGGTAACCAGCATACCTCAGCAAAGATTCAGAAGTTCATAGTCAGATGCTTTATTCCTATCACTGATTTTAAAAAAAAAAAAAAAAAAAGATTAAAAAATTAAACAATGTGATATCTCGATTGTACAATCACAATCATAATTTTTATGCAGACTACATAACAAGAAATAAATTTGTGACCCAAACTGTACCAGGTGAATCAATTTTTGTCAAGACTGTTCGTTTTATTCGCTGGATGTGATAGATGCGTTGTCATCACACCCCTGTAATATTGTAATGGGTGTGTGGCACAGGGGCGACGTATCCACTAGGTTAAGCTTAGTATTGTAAATACTTTAGACCTATCGAGTCTAAGTATAGGCAGCAACACACCGGTCGCAAGTGTGTGTGTTCAAATGCATAAGGAATAGTCCAGTAAATGGAGTTTATATATAAGCACACAGCTCGTGGTATGAAATGTTTAATAACAGATTAGGAACCTTGGGCCATACGTTTTAGCCCATAGCTATACTGTACATACAAAGCCAATGTAATCGTTTCATGTATATATGGAAGTCGAATAAATGATTCTGATTCTGATTCTGATTCTGACATATTGTGAGTAATGGCGAACAGGGCTGGTGGCCTCGGGGAAAAGTAGTTTCTGTCCGCAGCTAAATGGTAAAAGTTTCCTCAATAGTCACCCGAATCCGGAAGGAGCGATCGTCCGAAGTTCACTAGTGATAAAAAGTTTAACCGAGCAGGCCGGAGTAGTTGCAGTTAGTTTTGTATTGTCTTGTCACTTCCAAAACTGTTATACATTATCAATGAGAGTAGTGCATCGAGGCAAATACGTAAACTGTCCTCGGGCTGGCTTGATGGCCGATTTTGAATGGGTTGCTTTTTTGAGTTGCGACTGCATCGAAGGGTGCTCGTGTATTACATTTCGACAGAGGTAAATCACAACTGAATTATACTCTACACCAGCTGCTGGGGGGAAGGGTGCGAAAACTACCAAACCCCCAACACACAAAAGAGAAAAAAAAAGTAAGAAATGGGTCGTGGTCGAAATCAATCCGGCAGCAGCGGGACGACCAAGAAACTCGTCAAATCAAAACCTGGCGCTATTTTAATGGATAAGGATGATCAGGAGAGTTCTGATGAGATTACACTGCCACAGGGGTCGCGGATTACTCGGCGGAGGCTCACACTCGCCAAGGTAAGGCCCCATTTTAGAACAATTTTGCATTTTTCTGTAGAGGAGTGGGTACTCGATATTTTTATTGTAGAACAAATTACTATTGGTCATTGACATTTTGATTTTTCCCTCTTTGCGGGGGGAATAAATTGCGTAGATATTCTTTTGCATTCTTTCCTTTTCGTAAGGCGGAAATTTTATTTTGGAATGATATTTTTATATCGCACTCTGCATGGTAGCGTACGTTTTTTTTTTGTTGCAGCAACAAAAGTGTTCACATGGAGACGAACTTTCCTCTGCGAAAATTTCAATGATTCGCGAGGATATTTGTGGGTTTTTTCACATATTACGTCGAAATATGATAAAATCTTGCTTATAAGGTTGTTTTTCGCGTGAATTTATACAAGAAAAAATCCTCCATTAAAATTTATTTATAACAGCTCATCCAGGACGCAAACCTGTAAAGAAATGTGAAACTTTGCAACTTGTTTATCTATCGTTTTACAATCAGTATCACGTAACAATAAATTTATTTCTCAGTAAAATATGCTAATTGCAGATTTGCGCTCATCTGTGATAATTATTATTAAGAATTTCCAGTTCAATTCCACTTTTGACGACGACTTACCTCCTCAGCCTCCAACCGCAAATAGTTCGCAGCTGTCTCTTTCTCGAGACATTGGACTATAATTTTTTTTTAGAGTTACGACCGACGATGTTAAATTCATATAAAAATTAATTTTTTTTTAAACTTTTACTTTTATAAAGCAAGTACATGAATAATTTGCTCCTTAAATGGAAAAATTTTTACAATTTTCATACATTGCTATAGAGAATTATTGATAGGAAAGTTTTCCGATTCATGTATAACAGTTTCGGGTTAAATGGAAGTCGCCTTCTGTGTTGTGTTTACCAAAGGGCGAAGAAACACGTAATGCTGCTGATTAATGCAGCTTTAAGTGATGCTGGTGGACTGCTTTAGCGCTTTTATCATATTTGGATTAATTTATGTGCCTTTTACAGATAATTTCGCTTTGTGGACACCTTAGGCAATTGTCAATAATGAACGTCCGCGACACGCTTCCCGTCGATGTTTTGTTTTGTTCCCGGGTTTTCGCTAACTTTATTTCTCCTCTCATTGAGCAACAAGACTCGTTCGGCTGTGCATGTTTTATGTTTTCGAAAGAGATTTTTGAGGCCAATGATTTTTCATCTAGCTAATTTGTATAAAGATGATATTTCTAGAGGTTTTTATTCGAATAATTTTGGTTATGCTGAACTAGCACGCTGTTGTGCATGAAATCATCCACGCAATGTGGAGTTAATCTCGATATTTATTATCTTATCAAATGAAAATGTAATATACGTTTGAAATAAATAAATATTGTAGGCGTACATAAATCCTTGCTTTTATTATACGAGCCAAATTTGTTACATGTTATCAATGTATTGTGTGTATTTCCCTTTGTGTTTGTTTATTAAAAAACAATTAAATATTTTCTGTGAAAATGCTTAAAGCTGTGTTTTAATGTGAACTGTAACAGCGTTTTTTAACTGGATATGAAGAGGCCAAAAAAAGGATTACCATGTTAAAAGCACATATACATACACTTGGGAGCAAAAAAATCGGCTCACACTATAAGCGTGCATTCGAATGCGCCTTTGCTACCATTTTAAACCTTGAAGAACCAACTTTCAATGACACTAAAATCGGTGGCATGAAATGAATTTTTCATTAAGATATTAAATGTAGAAATGAAAAAATCAAAAATATAGGAAAATCGAGAAAAAAAATTTAATTAAAAAAGTAGAAAATTTATAAGAAATGTTATTGAAAAAAATAAAAAATTGATGTCAATACTTTATATTGTCTCCTCTTGTACTGATGACGGCTTGTAAGCGATTGTGCATTGACCGAAAGAATTTTATTAAATTAAATCCTCTAGAATGGCTTCCCATTCTTCTTCTATTGCCTTTTTTCAGCTCCGTTGCGGTTGCGGGGGAATTCCAATTCAATACTTCGATGCAGACTTCGCGCAGTAATTTTTGAACGATAGCCGCAATGTGTGGTTTAGCGTTATCATGCATTATTTTGAAGGTTTCGCCAACAAAACCTTCATAAGCAACCACATGTTCTTCTAAAATCTCCTCAATTAATCGTATAGCCGTTAAAACACTCCCTCTGCTTCCTCTTTCAATGAAAACCAACTCAGTTTTCTCGTCGAGTGAAATATCTACCCATACCATACAGGAACTTCCGCCAAAATTTGATGTTTCGGCTATGCAACATATCACTCTTCAGACTTCCTTCCTTCTTTGTCTGTCCTTGCTGTATAAACATATCAAGCTTACGTCCGAGAATAGAACTGAGCACCATTCATCGATGTTCCAATGACGTGTTCCTGAGCGAATTGTAAACGTGCTTGCCGATGCGATGTGGTCAATCCTAGTCCTGAAGCTGGTCTTTTCGATGTCAAGCCAACCTCCTTGAGTCTCCTTCTGTTCGTCCACTTAGAGATATTTACTCTTTGTGTTCGCCCAAGTTCCTGTTGGAGCCCAACACTAGTTAAGTGCCGATTTCTAACAGATGATATTAAAATGAAACGGTCCTCCCTCTCCGATGTACAGCGCTGCCTACCGGATCCAGGACTTCGATGAAACGTTGCTTTCTTCTGATATCTTCAGTATATTTTAGAAACCGCAGATTGACTGAGGTGAAGCTGACTAGTGATGCTACGCCTGTTCCAACAGGACTATTACTTTTTCCGAAGTTGTGTCCATGTTCACTCTATTTTTCCCAAATGTATGTATGTATATAAGTCGGATGTCCCCTACCAAAAAATATTTGTTCATAGTTAAATCAAAAAAATTAGAAATGTAATCGTGTGTGATATCAAATGAAGAAACAAACTGATTCAGAAAGCCCCCATACACGATATTTTGAAATTCCGTTTACAACAAATAAAATAATAAATTATAAAATACTAAAATGAGACTATAGTCAAATACGAACCTGTATTAAAAAAAGATAAGGAAATAAGTTTTTTTTATTTGAGTTATGGTCATAGCTCAAATTCTTTATTTCGTATCAAATACATGTTTTTAATGTGATATTGATTCTTCCTTCCAGTACGGGCTTTTTGAATGACTACTTGTAAGAAGACAAACATATTTCTTTTCTGCGATAATTAAGAACAAAGTGTTATGCATAAACAAAAAAAAAAAAAAAACAATAATTCATCATTTACACCAAAATTCGTTATAAAATAAAAACCTAAACAAAGCAAAATACTTTGGTTTTCTTCTAGCAGAATTGTTCTTATTAATTTAAAATTCAGTTTTAAAAATGAAAATTAAATTAGCAATAGAACAAATTAGGATATGGTTTTTATAAAGTATAATATACCAAATGTAAGTTAAAGGTGTTAAAACTAAATTCCTGCAGGCAAAGAAAAAGTCTTTCCTAACTATAAAACAAAAGAAGAAGAGGATAGCTGTTGGACGTCTTCACTTTGTTGACATATCAAAATATGCAGAAAGAATTTTTACCTCAGTTTCCTTTATTGAAATCTCATGAAAGTGAATATATTTTCAACCAAGACGGCACATCATGTCATACTGCTAAAATAATAAAGGCGTTGTTAGCTGCAAAAAATATTTCTTTTATTGGAATAACCTTGTACTTTTGTGGAAGTACGGAATCTTAAGGTAATTTAAGACTTAAAAAGAAACCTTGTCTTGTAAAGAAAGAAAACCTCTTCCAACTAAATGTAATTTAAAAAAAAAAGATAAAAGTTATAATGAATTTGATAAATGCATTTATCTGGAAATCCGTCTGTTCCCATCAAATTCTAATGAAAGACTGTTTTCTTTAAACATTGTCTTTTCTTCTCACAAAAAACAGCGTCAACTTCGATCGATAAAAGGTTGCTACATATAAAAAAATATAAGCAATATGATCCGAGAAGCAACGCTGCCACAGTTTCTTTAAAATATAATAAACTTAAAACTGAGTATAACATTTTGTTCTTAATTATCGTATTGACAATATATTTTTTTGTCTTATAAACATTCAATTACAAAGTGAGTCGGTGAACTCTCTTACTTAGCGATAAAACAGAATTTATATTTTATTTGAGTGTTTTCCAAAAGACACTATGACGAATGGAGGTCCAAGTCGTTTTGTTACCTATTTAATATACATATAGTAACTCAAATTAAAGAAGGAAAATATTAAGTTCCATATAAAATAAAGTTTTTTTTCTTTCCTGCATATCAATTACATAAACAGAATTATTCTTGTTTATTTAAAAAATCAACAAAAGGTAAAAATTAAGTGGTGAGCTGTTCGGACAAAAAAAATCGGTGTATTGAACAATTTGACCCCTTTTTATTCCCGTGTATTCCACTATGATACGATACGATTTTAGGAAGATGAGAAATACCCACAAAATCTTTAATGGTAGCATGAACTCTATGTTAACGTTGTTGGATTGCATTTTGTTAAACTTTGATATGTATAATATAGATATTTTGAACTTTAACTTATTGTTAGAATAGTTTACTTGAAAATCCGAAAAAAACTCTAAATTGAATGGATTTGAGTAATACCTTGGCTAATCGTGTTTTCGAATTGTGTTAGTTTATATTTTGTTTAGTAGCGTCAATCTGTTTCTTCTTTACTCTTTTCTCTCTTTCAGGAACAAAGTGAAAAAGATAAAACATCAAAAATAGAAGCGGTTAGTACAAATGCAAGTACTCCAACAATGAATACAAATGTTGATGCTGTTGCACCGATTCGTGGACGTCAACGAGGACGTCCGCGTAAACATTTAAATAAATGCACATCTAATTTAGTAAATTTAAGTTTGAATATAGAAGGTGACACATTAGATTCCACCACTAAAGATAGCGAGAATACTGCTTCAACAGACGATATGCCCATTATAAATAGTGAAGAAATGTTCATAGATAATATAAACAATGTAGAAAATGTCGTGGAAATTAGTGATTATAGTCAAATTGCAAACACTTTGGTCGAGAACAGTGATAGCGACGATAAGCAGACAATTGCAATGCCTGATAAAATGAAAAATTTTGATACAGGCAGTTATGCTCTAAGTAGTTTGGATGATGATTCACAAAGTCAATCGGATAGTGTTTTGGCACAACAGGATGAAAATAGCAATAATCCAGAAGAGGAATATGTTGTAGCGCAAATTGAATCACCTATCAGTCAAGAAGAAATTACTTTAGATAATAATAGCCATGATCAAACGTCGAAGATCAATCCTAGTCTGTATGCATTCGCGTCTCCACCACATGGGAACAAACCAAATGAAGATAATATTGGCGATTTATGTTGTGAGAGTACACAGAAAATTTCACCAATTCCAACATCATCTTCATTTAGTAAATCTAGTTTAAGCCATAGAAACACCCCAACACCTGATAGAATAGTTTCATCACCGGAAATCTTACATGTACGGACAAATTTAAAAGCACCAAGAACTTATCAAAATAAGAGGAGGGGTAAAAGCATATCAAGTACAAAGGGTCAAAAGGAATTAAATGAAAGCGTGATTATGAAAAAGGAACATCCAATAGCAATATTTCAATCACAGGACAAATCAAATATTATTCAGGATAAATCATCAGATACACTATCTATTGCAACTGAATGCCGACGAAGTCAGAGGAATAGAATAATCAAATATGATATAAGAGATTTATTGAATAAAAATCGTCGAAGTAAAATTCAAATTGAATCGAAAGTAGTTTTAAAACCGAAATCTGATACACATTCTCCAAGTCTGTCTTTAATAGACAAAAGTTCAGAGGAGTATGATACAGATAGAAGTAGTTATTTGGATAGTCCGCAAATTTTTAAAGGTTTCTCTGATTCTGATAATTCGAAAAATTCACCAATTACAATAAAAGAAAAGATTACAAGTCCTCAGAAAATGATCTCGTCGCCTGTTCGCAGTAATATTATTCAAAAGAAGGAAATTAGTATTCAAACTGTTGATTTAGATGTGAAAAAGAAAAAAGAAATTGGTATTGAATTGTCTTCACATGGAAGTCAAAAAGTCGAAACTTTATTGAGTGAAGTAATTCGAAAAGATAAAACCGAAATTCCTAAGGAAATAAAAATTCTGCCCGAACGCAAATCTTGCGAAGAGAAATCTTCACATTCGTTATTGGGTGAATCTTCAAAGAAAAATCCAATTATACTTAAAACAACTCGTTCAGAAATACCTTCACTTCGAGTACCTATAAGACGTCTTCGACCTTCAGTGGCTAAAACTGTCGCTCCTCCAGTAATTGAAATAATAAATGATGAAGATTCATCTGAAGATGAAACAGAATTGAGACGTATTGTAGAATTTAATAAGAAACCTACCAGAACCCAAGAGATATTTACAAAATGTTTGAAAAGATCGCAAAGGGTCGAAAGTCTTATAGAACCACAAATAAAACCGTCTCGAAATGTGATTAATAAAAACTTCGTCACTAGATATGAGTCTACAAAGCCGATTACATTTGATAATTGTGAAGAAAATATTATAAATCTAATTGACGATGATTCAAGCAATGAATCAAATTCTTTGCCAGTTCTATTGAAACGTACAAAGGAAACTATTAACGTACAAAAATCTACTGAATCTGATGTAATTATTGAAAATAAAGAAGGGAAAGATCAAGAAATTAGAGACGTAGAATCTCCTGACGAAACTGTAATAGTTGTAGAGGTCCAAGATGACGACGACGACGACGACCACATTGAAGAAGTTTTACATCCTGAGATAAACATAAAAAATGATTCAAATGCAGAAATTGTTGTAGAAGGACAGATGGAGGCAGGAAGTAGCAAGACAGATATATCTATTAGTCCAGAATTGGATTCTAGTAAAGCAATTCAACAATCCATAGAAAATTTAGAAGGACCGGGAAAAACACGTTCAAGAAGATCAAAACAGTGCATAGAACTGAACAAAACAGAAAGTGTTAAGGATAAAGATGGTAAAAATGATACTAAGGATAAAGCTGAAAAATCAGATGCAGTCGAAGAAGCAATAGCACAAATGGAAGAAGTACCAATTGAAATCAAATCAAAGAATGAAATACAAGAATGCCATAAACAATCTAAAGCTATTTTCCAAGAAACTGAAAAATTCGAGGAAATATGTATTATTGAAACATTGCAGCAGAATACTGAAGAACTACTACAAAAACTTAAAAGTAACGATGAACAGAAATTAGTTAGTAAATCTGCAAAAGAAAGGCCTTCGAGGAGAAGTAAAAACGAATCAGAATCACTTGAACGAATCGAAGATAATCAGCAGAAAACTGAAGATCATGTATTATCTCAAGATACAGAAGAGACAGTAGAAAAAAGTAAAATTCTTAAAAGTACTGAAAAGAAATTCAATAAATTGGGAAGAGGAAGACCAAGAAGAAATAAACTGGAAACAACTTTAGAAACAACGAAGATCACTGAAGATAAAGAAAAAAGAGTCTCTCCGAAAAATGAAGAAGATTCTAGCTCCAATTCCATCATATTGGAAATTAGTAAAGACCGGCAAGATGCTTTTGCTGAAGAAAAAGAAATATTTGAAAAGAAATCTACAGAGAAAATTTCTGAAATGAAAAAATCACGAAAAACAAGATCAAGTAAAAAATCTTTAGGGATATTGGATGAAACTAATTCAGTGAACATTTCTAGTGGCGAAGATACAGATAATGGTAGAAAATTTGATATGTTCAAAGAAATTGAAAAAGATGAAATTATAGAGCATAAATTTAAAAATAAATTAAAATCTCGAAAATCGCAGAAAAAGTCTGATATTGTAGAAGAAAGTGAAAAATCTGGAAAAGATATTGATACCTCTGAAACCTATTCAGTAAAAACTCCTTCTTTTGAAGAACCTAACAAGGATTCTGGTAGTGAAAATTTATTAAAAGTAGCTGACTATGAAGACCATAAAAATTCTAAAATCTTGGATGAATTAAATTTAGAAAAAGCCACTGAATCAGAAGATCTTAAAAAAGACTCTATTGATGCCCCATCTAGTGGAAAAAGTTCTGAATCTAAAGAAACCGAAAAGGACTCTAGTAAGATTAATTTAGAAAAAACGTCTGAATCTGAAGAGCCTAAAAAGGACTATGTTAGTTCTAAACAGCGACGAGTACCAACAAGGCTGTCTCTTAGAAATTCTTTAACAAGACCAGAAACAGGACCTTTAGAAAAACTTGATAATAAACCAGAAAAGGATGAAAAAATAGTAGAGGGGATTACAACTTCAATTTCAAATGAAAGAAGCATTAAATCGTTAGAAGATCCCTCTAATCTCCCGTCGTCTAAGGATAAAGATCAAGTTGATCCTAATGAATCTTCATCTAAAAATAAAGATCATGTTAAATCAACAAACTTATCTTCACTTGAGGACGAAGATCGCATAGAACCTACTCATCTCTTTTCAACTAAATGTGAAGATCAGGTTCAAACCTTAGAAGAAAAAGACGTTGTTGAGCAGCCTTCATCTGGAGTAGAGAAGAGTATAGAAAAATCCAAAAAAAGTGATCTCGAACTTAAATCGCAAGAACTTAATTTAGAAGCTATTGAAACAGACTCCACAAAAAAGAAGAAAAAATTTACAAAGAAACGAAAAACAAATGAAACAGAGTCACCGACAACTTTTATGATTGATGAGGATATTCCTATTAAGAAGAGAGGACGCAAACTATTTAAAATAGATTCAACCGATATCGAAATAATTCCTAAAAAGAAAAAGAGTATTATTAAAGATGTTCCAGATGAAGACTCTATTGAGAAATCTATTAAAATAGACGATACTACAGAAGGAAGTTCTAAAGAAATTGAAACGTTACCAGAACCCACTATTGAAAAAGAGACAAGTGAAGAAGCAACAGACAAAATTCCAAAAATATCCAATCTTCAAAAAGAGGAGCAAAAAGATAGTACAGACGATAATTCTAGTCAAAAGAGTAAAAAATCTGAACCACCTATTGTGAAAGATAAGTCCTTTAAAAAGACTGAAATTGCTCCTCCAATTTTAAAAGAAGAGTCTGAGAAATCCCAAAATGAAGAAACAACTCCAAAATCTGAAAAGTTATCTGAGAAAAATTTGTCTGCAACTTGTGAGATGTTTCCAGTGTCTGAGATACCGAAAAGTGAAGGTTCTTCTTCAAAACCTGAAAAATTATCAGAGAAGAAGAGAATTACGAAACGAAGAAGCTTGCGTTCAACTAAAAAAGATGAAATTCTACTAGTGAAAGATGAGAAAAAAGAAAAGAAGATTGAAGAAGATTCGAAAGAAGTATTTTCAGAGACTGAAACCAATATTTCCTGTGATTTCAGTGAAAGTGATAAATTGACTGAAGAATCTGCTAAGTCGTCTATTAAGAGAAGATCAAAGAGGAAAGAATCTGTAAATCTGTTTGATAAGTTTGAAATAAAAAGCATTACATTTATAAAAGATCCCATGTGTTCTAATCTTGATACCATGGACGATTTGAATCAAGAGGTGGTTTGTGCTACAACATCAAAGGAACATTCCATAGCTGAATCTTCGACAGAAAGCATAACTATTGAAAAAAGTCTAGATGAAAATGATCTTGCTACGAAAGAAGAACTGAAAGGATCTTCTGAAAGTAAAAAATTACTTTCAAAATCGACTGTTACTGAGATGGAGGAAGTAAAAGAACCCACTGAAAATAAAAAGCCTTCTACAAAATTGGCCACCGAACAAAAAGAATTCATAGAACCTATTGAGAGCAAAAAATCTATTCTAAAACAGAAAAGTAAACGTGCAAGAGAATCTTCTGAAATTGTCGAGTTAGAAAATGAGCATTCACGACTTGATACTTCCACTGAAATTGCTGAATCCATTAAAATTTCTGAATCAGTTGAAATATCCGCCAAAAAAATACCTAAAAAATTATCTGTACGCAAAAATTCGATAGAGCTAATTAACTCTAAAAAGACAATTCCTGAACGTGTTCGAAAATTGGGGAGAAAACGCACTTCTAATATTCACAATGAAAGAAGGAATTCTGTGGATTTCAGTGATACTGTTGAGAAATCGAAAAGTGAGAAAACACCTGATAGTAAAAATGAAATTCTCGAAGATAAGAAGCAACAAGATGATCACCTTGATATTGAAATCAAAAACCTAGAATGTAAAACTCCTGAAATTGAGGAAAACACTTCAGCACCTTGTGAAAGCTCTGATTGTTTGGAACAAAAAGGTACAAAAGAGATAAATGACGAAAAAGATCTGTCTCATAAAACAAATCTTACCAAAACAACTAAACGTGAAGAAGATTCTGAAAGTATTAAAAGTTCTGCAATTAATGAAGAATCACAATTAAAAATCGATGTAAAAGAGGAAAATGATCCCAATACCGATCAGGAAAAATCTCCAAGTGAAATAACTTCTATTTCTAATCTACCTGATGTACATCCTGCTAAATTGGCTGCAAAACCTTTGGAAGAATCACCGGTGATTGATCAAAGTTCAAATAAATCATCAGATTCAAAACTCATTAAAATTACGAGTGAGAAAACTGAGAAACTTGAAAAGTCTAAATCAAAACTATCTGATGATGATTCAACGATAGAATCATTAGAATCTTTACAAACTTCATCAAAATCGCACATTGCAACCAAACCAACAGATCAAAAGCCTCCAAAACAGCCCCATGTAAGTGAAAAAGTAAAATTAAAGTTGGAAGAAAACACAAAATATAATGATACTGAAAAAGATAAAGAGAAAAAACCACATAAAAAACCATCATCAAAAACTGATTCTTCTCATAAGAAATCCGAGAAGAGTAGAACATCTGAAGATACCAGAAAGATTCCAACAAAAGAAGAAAAGGAAAGAATTTTAAGCAGTGTTTATTGTCCACAAAAAGCGACAACTATTAAAGACAGTATTAATGCATTTAACCTAATTTCTGAAAAAGATAAAAAGCTAAAAAATGAGGACGGGAAATTTCCCTTGTTATATAAAGGTGATAAGAAAGAAGATCAAAAATCAAGTGATCGCAGCAACACACAGAAAGAACGAAAAGATAGCAAAGATATAACAAATAAATCAAGAAATGTCGAGAAAAAATCATATTATGATAAATACCACTACTATAGAAAAGAAAAGGAGCAAAGTAAGCCAAGTATTCCATCAGAATCTACAAAAAGGGATATTCGTGATGGTAACGATAAATCTGGAGATTCGTCCAGCGATAGGCGTCAATCGAAAGGCGATCGATATGATACATCAAGGATCAGCGATAAAGATCATACGGAAAAGAAACACTGGCACTCACCTGCATCCACTACAAAAGATTTAGGACCTCAAAAAGCACCTATAAACGAAAGCATATCACCTGAACTTACAGAGGTGTGTACGTCATCGGAAGTTAATGAAAAGATCGATCTTAAAAAAACGGTGTCCCTTGAGAATTTGCAGAATATTGAATCTGTAAAGGATGAAATTATTGTTTCGGCTGAGAAGGCAATTGATGATGAAATAATTAAAGAAACTTCAGAATTTATAAAAGCTGATATAGATATGATACAAAATTCTATAGTAAAACCACAATCTTCTGAAAATCAATCTGAGAAAAGTGAACAATTTTTAAATGTTCAAGAAACTATTAAAAAGCTTAATAATGAAATTAAATCAGGAAGTACTTTTGGAAATATACAAACGTATGTCGTCTCAAACTATGAAGATAAAACAACATCTGTTAAAAAGGATGAAACCACTAGTTTCGGAGATAATTTTATAAAATCGAATGTTGAAATAGTTAAACCAAAAGATAAACCTCCAAGAGTACGAAAATCTCGTTGGGATCAAGTTGTACCAAAAGAACAAGATTTAATTGTACCAGATATACAAATGGGTCAAAATTGTGATCGACAAATAGAAAAACAAATGCAAATAAATGAAATTGATACCGCAAATAGTAAACCATCAATAGAAATTATTTCGGATGTTAAAATTGAATTAAAATCGTCAGAAACAAAATCATGTCCTTTAGTATCAAAAGCGGCCTTGAAAGCTTATCCAGCAGAAATTAGTTTTATCGTATCGAAAACTGTAGCACAACAATTCGAAAATATAGGAAAAAGAAATTCATTATGCGATTCTACAATAAAAAATACACCATGTGATTCCACCACTAGCACAATGATTGATAAACCTTCACCAGTTTGTACCATTTCAAAACTTTCTCCGGTACATTCAGTTTTACCAATAGTTTCTACCACTGAAATTACACCACCAGATTCTACCACAAATATTTTATCATTGTCTGAAATTGAAATAAAACCATCTCCAAAATTGAATGAAGATAGCCAAACGTCATTTAAAGAAGATAAATTAAAAAGTGACGAGGAGAAACCAAGCAGTCCAAATAGCGATAAGCAACCTTCGTCCAAAGAAGATAGTCAAGACTCTCAGGAGGATCCAAATAGTAGCAATATTCGAAGATCTCATCGTTTAAAATCAATTTCGAAAACGAAACAAGCTGTGGGACGTGGATTGGTTAGAGACAAAGAACGTGTTATTGATTCCGATGATAAAACACAGATATACATCAGTTCAACTGATCTTGAGGCAGAAAATGCAAAATTCCTTAAAGACATGGAAGAGCGTCTAAGTCAGTTTCAAGTGATTAAAGAAAACGAGTATCGATGCGAAAGGGTGATAAGTAAAGAAGCAAAGAAAATGACCTGTGATTGCTTTTTAACACGTGAGGAAGAAGATCGCGGTGAATTGGGATGTGGTGAAGATTGCCTAAATCGTCTTCTAATGATCGAATGTGGTCCGAAATGTATTGTTGGTGATCGATGTACGAATCGTCGATTTCAAAAAAATTTATATGCACCCTGTAAAGTTTTTCGAACGGAAAAGAAAGGTTTCGGTATTATGGCTGATGGTGAGATTTTAGCTGGAGAATTTATTATGGAGTATATTGGAGAAGTTCTTAACGATAAACAATTTAGAAAAAGAGCTGAAATATATTCGAAAGATAAAAATAAACATTACTATTTTATGGCATTACGGAGTGATGCTATTATCGATGCAACGGGTAAAGGGAATATTTCTCGATTTATTAATCATTCGTGTGATCCCAATGCTGAAACTCAAAAATGGACTGTTAATGGAGAATTAAGAATTGGTTTCTTCAGTAGAAGACGGATAAGTCCTGGAGAAGAGATAACATTTGATTATCAATTTCAGAGGTATGGTAAAGAAGCACAAAAATGCTACTGTGAATCAGCCAATTGTAGAGGTTGGATAGGTGAAGAGCCAGATTCTGATGAGGAGGAAGAAAGTAGTAGTGAAAGTGAAGAGGAACCAGAAAAGGAAATTCTTCCTATTGCGAAGAAAATTGATGAACCTATCGCTGTACCAATGCCAGTACCTCTTCCAAATCTTCCTCTACCAGTTCCACCAATTGGTGCACCTATGCCTGTACCTCCACCAGGATTACTACCTTTACCAGTACCACCTCCAGTTCCACTCTCCGAAGAACTAGCAGTCCAAAAGCCTGATGAAGACACTCAAAAGATTGAACCGACTTCTATACCTCCGGTTGAGCGGAAAAAACAGAAACATCGAAAAGAATTTCGACTCGCCAAGAAAAAGGCTGAATTCTTGGAAGATCCTGATCTTGAAGAAGAAATCGAGTCTCTTACTCATACTGGTCTCAAGAATCAGGCTCATACTCTACGTTTGAATCGTTTAATGGTTCGAGGTAAAATGCTAGCGACACGTATTCGTCTACTTGAAATTCTTCGGACTGGAGAATTACCTTGTAGGCGGCTATTCTTAGACTATCATGGATTACGTTTACTGCACGGATGGATGAATGAGAATGAAATAAAAGACATTGAAAAAGAACTTGAAGTGCGTCTACTAATGGTGCAAATTTTACAAGTCCTTCCAATACCCAATAAAACCATGTTAAAAGACAGTAAAGTATATCAAACAATAGAGAATTGGGCTAATGATAAAGAAATCTTACCAGAATCAAGTCCAAATGATTCTCCAACAGATAGTGGAACAGCTACGCCTATTAATAGTAGCGCTTCTACAGAAACTAGTTCAGTTGTAGAAGCTGCAAAAAAGAAAGTCGAAATTACCCATCCATTGAAATCGGAAATTTCACGAATTTCACGTAAACTGCTTGATATGTGGGAAGGTCTTCCAGAAGTCTTTCGTATACCAAAACGTGAAAGGATCGAACAAATGAAAGAGCATGAACGAGAAGCTGACCGAATGTATAAAGCATTAAATCTAATCGATGAGGATATTGATAAAAGTAAACGATCCAATGATAGATTTGGTAAAAATAAACGTATTAATGCAACAACAAACATTCACACTTGGGTTCGTGAAAAGGTTGAGAAGAAACCAAAAGAAAGAGAACGTGATATATTAACAGATATTGATATGAATCTTACAAAACTCCAAAGAAGACAGCTTTTTGCTGCTAAGGTAAGTTTATTTCTGGTTAAGGTTTTTGATTGACGTTCCAAAGGTTTTAAAAAAAAAACACAAAATCTCATTAGGTTGCAAAGGATGAAGAAGAAAAACGTTTAGCCGAGGAACGTCGCGAATTTGAAATTAGATGTAAATTTTACGGTTTAGATCCGGCAAAAACTCAACCAACAGACATGCCTTTCTATGTCAATCCAGCAACGGGGCAGTGGTTTTCGACTGATAAAAACGCTATTGAAACACCTCCTAGTCATGTAAGCAAATTTAATTTTTAAATACTAGTAATTTTTGTAATAAAAAACAAATAAATCCATTTCACAGTCACATATTGCGGTTCCATCAAAACCTCAATCAACAGATCCCAAAGATTATAGAATTTTGCCAATGGATCTTCCACCATTCTGGAAATATGCAATTGATCCGCAAGGTCGAATATATTATTATCATGTTAAAATAAGGATACCTCAATGGGAGCCACCAATCAAAATAGAACCGCTCATAGGATCCGTTGAGCAAAAAGATAATCCTGTTCCTAGTACGAGTAAAGCAGCACTCGATGAAAGTATCAATTGTGATAATCAGGATGATGATGATGATGATGATGAGGATGATACAAGCACCTCAGGATCAGATGAAGATGTTTCAGAAAGCAAAATTCGAAAAATAGGTAGGCATTAAAAACAAAAAAAAAAAACCAGTAAAATTGTAGCGCTTCTCGTTTTTAACGTGTCGTACATAGTTAAACTTCTTCCAGATGATAATGTCGGCGATAATGGTAATAATGATACAAGTACAACAAGTGGCCAAGATCAAGAAATTAAACGAGAACGAAAAATGGAACGGTATAAACTTTTGGTGCAAGAGAGACCAATTAGTGTAAGTATAAAGGTGTTTTTGACGATTGGCTTCCCCCGGTTTGTTAACAGCACGCTAAATTTACTAATCAATGATCAAGTGTTCAACTCCAAACTAATAACAAACACTCCGTTGTCTATGTTTTATAAAATATTTTCACTAGCGGCGGTTTATATTCTATACCGACTAGAAGTGGTCGAAAAATGAGTTGCAAGATTTGCTTACATTATTGTACCAATTGTTATAAGTGAAGCTACTAGAAGAGTGTTAAATAAGAGGCAGTGTGGTATGTAAAAGGTATGAACAAAGTTGGTTTGTTACTCTTAATCACTATTGCAGACGAAGTTTATAACAAGCTTTTTTTAAACTTCGTCTGCAATAGTGATTAAGAGTAACAAACCAACTTTGTTCATACCTTTTACATACCACACTGCCTCTTATTTAATACGCTTCTAGTAGCTTCACTTATAACAATTGGTACAAAAATGTAACAAAATATTGCAACTCACTTTTCGACCACTTCTATTTGTCGTAACGATTTGAAACATTACAAAGTTATGAATTTCTGGTGACAATACAATAATATGGTATCATCAAGCTTTTGTTTTGTCTTAATGATGCGTATTCCCCTTACACTGAAAAGACCCTATAACCATAAATTTGTTTTATGGTGGTTAAGCTTCACATTAACAATTATTAACAGGTATTGTATTTATTAATTCTCCTCTAACTTTTCTAACCAACATACACTTTGGCCCCTACCTTGAATATTTTATTATAAATAATTTAATTCATTATTTCCTCATTTTTCTACATCAGCCCCGTCGTGAAGAAGATCGTCTTTACAATCAACTTGAAATGAAACGCTATAAAGAAAATAAGGAAAAAATCCGAAAACGACGAGAAGCAATGAAACGGAAAAAGGTTCATTTGATTAAAGATGATATAGTTCCAACTCCAACATCTTCACCAACGCCAAAAGTCGATAAATCATTAGATGGAATGCATCCACTTCCAATTCAAGATTACTTATTCTCGTCAGACGAGGAGGAACAATTAAGGGCGGATTGTAATAGTCCTCTGCTGGAGATGTTTGTACAGGGTGACAAAATTGTCGATGAACTTGATGCTCTTAAAAAAGAGAAACCTCTTAAGAGACCACTACCTATCAAAGAAAAATATGTTCAACGGAAACGGGTTAAAACCGAGGAAAGAAAAAAATCTGAAGAGTCCAAGGAAGTTAAGAGGTAAGATGTGTTTTTAATTATTCAGTTTAGGGTAGTGGGTACTATTTTTTGGGAGTCAATTTCTTATAAATAAAATAAAAGTCGTTAAAGTCGTTTGATTCTGATAATACTCCACTTCTAACATAATGTCTAACTTTAAGAATTTTTGATAGTAAATAGAATAATAAGAATTTTAAAATCAATAAATTGAATAATCGTTCTTCTGCATTAAATCGGTGCTGTAGAATTTTTTTGAAGTCAACATATATTAATTTTAATTTTAAATTAATGTTATGCGTTTTAAAATATTTTAGCCAGAGGACGAGTAGACATAGTGGCAAATATTTGGCTAGAAAAGCAAAAGAGAAATTCCGCTGCGATATTGCCGGGGTCATTGTGCATCATCTTACGCCATACCGAAAGGATTCCTGCCAAATTGGCCGAATTACAAATAATGAAGATTTTAAACATCTAGCTCGAAAGGTATGGCAATTATATATATTTTTTTTTTTACCTCTTTCATAATAAATTATTTATATCACTCTTTTACAGCTAACGCATTTTGTCATGATCAAGGAACTAAAACATTGTGATTCTACAGGTCAAGTACTTGAGGTGACAGAATCTGTTAAAAATAAATCGAGAGAATTCATTAAAAAATACATGGCAAAATATGGTGAAATCTACATTCGTCCAGAAAATGATCCTGAATTTAAAGATATTCCCCACAAGGACTAGGATTGATATAATAAGCACCTTTTTATTGGACATTATATTTACAACATTTATATTTACCTTTCCTCTATTTTTTGTTGTTTCACACAACAAAATCCACTAGTTATTCCTTTTTGTTTCTGTTTATAATATTTTCTGAGTAAATTTAAGTTTTTCTTTTAGCTTTTTAACGATTATTGTAAGTTTCAAGTATTTTAACAAACCAAACCACATAGAATGTGTTCGATTAGCTTGCTAAGTAACAGATATTAAGCGTTTTGAAATAGAATTGTCCGCTGGTAAAATTACTAAATATATATTTAGGGGCGTTTTAAGGCATAACAAAACAAAACAATTATTATTATTATTATTTTCTCTAATTATCTATCGATTATCGGGCTTCATTAGATTTTTGAAATAATATATAGAGAATTTTGATGTTAATGATTTTTTTTAAACATTTCCGAATCTGAAGTAGCCAACTATTTGTACATATATATATATATTTTCTTTTTTCCCCATATTTTATTCATGAAACGGCTGTGTTATCGCATGTAAAGCGTTAAGGACCTTAATAAATATCGTCTTTTTGTAAGAAAATTAATTTGTAAATAACATCTAGAAATATTAGACGAATAAAACACTGTTTATATATATTTTAAAATATCAAAAGTACACAAACGGAAATAAATCATAAGTAATTTAATAAGATGTTTACAATTTTAAATGCTATTTAACCTTTTACATACAGGAGGAATTTTAAAATGAAAAGATACCTCCAGGGATTAGTTGGTCCATGGTGCTACAGGACCAAATATGAAAAATTCCAAAACCTCGAGGAACATTTTTTTGTAAACATAGATTTGTTTGGTATGGCGTATCAATATTTATTTCGTTGTTTAAGTCTTAAATAAATTGCCGATTTAACGGTTCAATTAAATTGAAACCTAAAATTTCCCAACAATATAAAAATGAGAAAATATTGGGTGAAGTGGGAAAAAAAGTTCGAGGCATTTTTTTAGTAAAATTCAACTGGTGTTCTTATAGTGTGAAAATGAATTTATTTAAACCAAATATGCTCCATTATTATCGACAATGTTTCACTATTTTTCGAGTAGAACCATGATGGCATCGGTGAAGAACTTCTGTGGTTTCTGGTTGAAAAACTGAATCAAGTGGTTTTCATAAGTTTCTTTTGAAACCAGCTTCAAACTGATGTGTTCAGAAATTTAGCTTTTAATGATTTCTTTAAGGGAGAAAACTCGTTTATAAGGCAAATATCTGACAATAAATTATTCGTAATCTCTATTAAAAATAATACTTGAAATAAATGATTTTAATACGCCTATTGATTATATTTGAATTTCACGCTCTATTTATTTGAATTTCCCGCTCTATTTATTTGAATTTCAATCAACTAGTCATTAGCAGAGCCACCTAGCGATAACATTGAAATAGGAAACTTATTCTATTTGTTCTCGCGAAATTCATATTCAAGTAAATATTTTTATGATTGTTCGTCAGTGTATAAATTGAAGTTTAAACTCTCGATTTATTTTTTTACAATGGAAGCTGTATTGCAGTAATTGTTTAATATTTTAACTAACATTTTCTCACTAACCATCTAAAAATCCCTCTAGCGGAATTAAATTGAATTTGTTCGAACACATGTCGCTGTCAAAACAATTTTCTTTGACATCGAACTGTCAATTGTTCTTTTTCCGGTCGGCCATAAGACCTGTAAGTTGTGCGAATAATTTTTGTAAAGTAATTTGATGTCATCTGTAATAAACAATGGCAATTTCTGTGTAAATTGTGCGAAAAACAGGAATCCAGAATGCCCTTCATGCAATTATGCGTTTATTTTGCGTATAACTTGTTAATATCACTGTGAAAATTCATTGTTAACCTAGGTGTCAAATGTTTTTATGTTTGAACAGATCCCAATTTGCTGCAGTTATATTGAAGCTTTATTCTTTTCGTATGTGCTTATTTTAATAGTTTTAATGTAAATTCAGGATTTCAGAGTTTGCGTGATGTGGAAATATGTCAGGAATTTTAGTGATTTTCGGGTTTTTCATGGTACTGTTTATCGCACAGTTTAACCTGCGTCAGAATCATTTGGCGGGTTAAATTTTATTAAATTCAACGTTATAAGGCGATTATAAATGTTACTTTTTACAAACTTCCTTACGGGGGTGTAGGCTCACAGAAGTGTGCCATTGTTTTGTCTAGTTTTGTGATAAGCTAACGTGTCCCCTTTCTGTTTTCTTTTTAGATTCAAAATGAGGAAGATTATGAAAGTTGGGAAAGTCGTAATCGTCCTGAGCGGGCGTTACGCAGGACGTAAAGCGATCATTGTTAAATGTTTCGATGATGGGACCTCTGAGAAGCAGTTCGGACATGCCCTAGTCGCCGGGATCGACAGGTACCCGAGGAAGGTGACAAAGAAGATGGGCAAGGCTAAGCTAAAGAAGAAGTCAAAGATAAAGCCCTTCTTGAAAATGCTAAATTACAACCATTTAATGCCGACCCGCTATCAGGTCCAGGATATCTCATTTGATAAGATGAACACGAAAGATTTGAAGGATCCCGTCAAGAGGAAAACACATCGTTTCCAGACCAGAGTTAAGTTCGAAGAAAAATACAAAGCTGGCAAAAGCAAGTGGTTCTTCCAGAAGCTGAGATTCTAAATGAACTCGCGTTAGGATATGAACTGATTTTTAAGAACTTATTCATTTTAATAAAGGAGAAATCTTGACATTA
Source organism: Dysmachus trigonus (assembly GCA_949715965.1). Lineage (NCBI taxonomy): Eukaryota > Metazoa > Arthropoda > Insecta > Diptera > Asilidae > Dysmachus > Dysmachus trigonus. The sequence goes on along the minus strand of OX454319.1, from coordinate 98,728,301 downwards.
ATTGATGCTTTCCTGATTTTGATTTTTTGGTCATTCATACTATTTGAGATATCCATCTTTTTGGAACAGCTTGATTTTTCGCATATATTCGGAGTTAATAGGTATATTAAACCTTTTAATTTCTTATTTTATTGAACGAGAAGAAACCCATAAGTTTTGTATTTCCTGAAAGTCGATTTTTAGTTAGTTCAGGAAATAAGTTCTGAATTTGGTAGATGCATTTGCCTCTAATTCTAAGCTAATTTAAGCATCAATATTACTTTCGTTTGCAGAAGCATCAGGTGCCACAAAGTGCTTACGTATATTATTACTGAATTGAATAGGAAGGCCTCACATAATTATTAAAAGAGATATTAGAACGTGCCTTGAAAATTATTTAATGGAAGATCCCATAAGTTTTACTTTGTTTCTTTCATTCGTCCATTTATAGGAAAATCCTAATTGCTTCTTGTTAAAATATGTAGTTAAGGTATTTTGATCCTCTTACTAAGTCACCTTTTCGCATTTTGCTGCTTGATTTCAGCATTTTGCTTTTTCTGTGGAACGGAATGAAAGTCTCAAGAGAACTATTTGGTTCCGGAGAGTAGAACAAAAAGTGTTTACTAAAAGGGTAACCACGGTAATCACAATATCTTGAGAACTAATGAACTGATTGAATTCAGTTTTACTTTCTTAAATAAATATAGTAGTTATAGTAGAAAATCTTACTTGCATATTAAAATGGTCGTAATTTTTCTATCTAAATTAAGGAAGCATTTTTATTTTTAATTAAAGATACAAACACCTTTTTCTTCTGAATTAAATAGAAATTAAATTTGAAATTATCGAGACAAATGCGAAAATCTCGAGATAAATCAAGCCTTCATACGATTTTTAACAATTTTTCAGTTCTGCAGCTCTGCCTGCTGGAGGTAAAAAATTGATTTTCATAAATTCGACCTACAGAGCTTGTTTTTTCGCGTCAAGTAACGTGGTTTTAAATAAATAGATAGACAAATGCAAAAAACCCGAGATAAATCCAACTTTACGATTTTTAACAATTTTTCAGTTCTGCAGCTCTGGCGTACTGGAGGTAAAAAATTGATTTTCTTAAATTCGACCTACAGAGCTTGTTTTTTCGTGTTAAGTAACGTGGTTTAAAATAAATAGATAGACAAATGCAAAAAACCCGAGATAAATCAAACTTTTCTACGTTTTTTAACAATTTTTCAGTTCTGCACCCGTGGCGTACTGGAGGTAAAAAATTGATTTTCTTAAATTCGACCTATAGAGCTTGTTTTTTCGTTTAAGTAACGTGGTTTTAAATAAATAGACAGACAAATGCAAAAAATCCGAGAACCTGGAAGATTAAAACTCTTGTAATATCAATTTTACCCTGAAATCAACCTAAAACGCAATATCTATACAAACAATTTAATTTATTCTACAGAGTTAATTTAGCATACAGACAATTCTAGATTTCCTTAAAACTAAGCCCCACCGGCAGAAGCATCTTACAGCTCGATTCCTTCCTGGGCAGCTAAACTAGATTTGATTTTCATGAGGAGCTCCTTCTTGACGGCGTCGGGGACTCGAGTCCTCGCCTCCGGGGTCACCTCCTGGACGATTTGCTCGACGTTGACGCTGCCCCCCTTCTCCTTGATCACGTTCCGGCACATGAGCCTCACCTCCTCCCGCCACCCGCACTCGGTCAAGCGGTGCCGCAGCAAGTCCTTCAGTCTGGGAGATTTTTCGAAGGGTTGCATTTTGTTTAGCTACATTTCGGAGGGCGCTTCTTAAGGCTCATACTCACTTGGCACGGTCTCCCTGCAGAATGGTCGCTTGGTCCACTGCTTTGGTTAGGGTCATGTTCTCAAGCGTCCTAGAAAATATTGAAATTTCTTAAAGCAAACTAATCCCCAGCTCTTGTTATTGACCACTAAAAACTGTCACTCTGGCAGCTGATTCGTTTGCAGTGCCATCTATATCTCAGTTTTAGAGAACAAATTTTATGAATGTAGAGAAAACTTAGAATTTGTACAAAACGGCTTTAACAGATTATAAATTGAATTTTAGTCTTCTCAAGGAGTTAAAAAAAATATTTCTAATAATAATAGATTTATGTCGCACTTCTCAGCATGCTGCTGCAAATATTCACCTAATTTTGAGCTGCCTTGGCATTATAATTTAGGCTCTGGGGATTAATTTTCTGAAATTCTATTCTGTCTGTGGTTTTTTAGTTTATCCCTTATATTTTTCGCTATTTTAACAAAATAATTATTCATACTATCCGCTATTTCGAATTTTTTTCATATATCCGAAATGTAGAAAACTTTAAGGGAAATCTAATATAACGAAAATTTGTACTCTGGGGATTTCTGGATCACTGATTCCCGATCAGCCATTAACGACTTAGAGATTTAAGATGATTATTAGAATTTAAATATTTTATACCAATTAATGAGGATTTCTTAGTTCACTAATTTCAAATCTACTATCTAAATAGAAAACACTAATTTTTTGTTGCCGTTTAAGCGTTTAATAGTGTTAAATAGAAAAAGTAAAATAGAATCACAATAAATAGGGTGTAATAATGCGCTTTACTTGACGAAGCCATTCACTTCTTTTCTGATAGCTTAGCAATTCGGTCCTCCAACTTGGCGACTTCCTTGTTAACATTCTCAAGATTTTGAGCAAATGCCTCCTGAACTCCCTGTAAGAGCGCTTTGTTATTTCCAATGCCATTAATAATAGTAGCATGAGTAGCTTCTAATTCAGCTATTATCTTCGTGAAATTGGTTGCTGAGAAGAAAAAGAGAAAAATCATTTAATGTTTAAATTTCTTAGGATGCCAAAATGTTAAAAATATTAATGACAACGTATTTATAAATAGGTGCTCTGTTATCTTCGAAATTATTATAATAGAAATGTAGGTAAATGTGTCATATTAAAAGTGTTTTCTAGCGAATCTTCTGTATGATAAACGTGTAAAGTACTAACCATAATTATGAAGTGCTTCCAACGCTTGCATTCGTTCCAACATATCCGGCAATATCTGGGTGATGGGTTCAGTTCTTTTGGCTAGTTCATATAGCTCGAGAACCTTCTGATCACGCTGGCCGTCCTGATTGGATCCGCTCGTCTTCTCAACAATCGCATCCATTTTAGTAGCCAAATTATTAAGTCGTGCTTCTATAAGATCAAGCTGCCCAGGCTGTAGAAGCGCCGCCTTAGTGCTGAGTTGTTGGACCGCCTCCAATAAGTTTGAAGTGCCTACAGATGCAGTAAGTCGGACCAATTTCTCATCCCGTGCTCCCACAGCTTTTTCCAATTCGTGCAGCCTATGCTCCAGCGTTGCAATTCGAGTGGATTGCGCCAAATCGGCCCTTTGAGGTGGGAAAGGAGTCAAAACCCCGGTTTTCTTGAACTCATCAACTTGGGTAATTAGTTGTTGAACCTCCTTTTCTGAGGAGGGTGAAACAACCTCCTTCCCGAAAACTTGTTCCAACCGGAGACTGTCCAAAACCCTTTTTGCAGTTGTAACTACAGTCGACACCGCCTCGTAGGATTCCTTCTCCTCCTTCGAAATCTGCTTATCAATCTGGAGGGCAGTTATCTCATCCATGAATTCACTCAATTCGCATTGTAGCCGCCTACATTTCTGGATTGGGGTTTCTTTTTCGCCCTCACCGACCAGCTCATATTCAGTCGTCCATGAGTCATAGCCCTTTCGCAGGCGAGTGCCCAATCGATCGGAGAAGTCCACATTCCCAGAAAGTTGCTTGTCCTTAAACTTGCCGTAGGAATCCTTTGTGGAGATGTGCAGACGTTCGATGCACTCATTCTCGGGCTCTTCCTCGTAATAATCGGACGTGTCTGCTTCTGGGACGTCCGGGGTTTCATACACGTCAGGTTGATCGTATGCCTATTTAATTAAAGTGAAATTAATTAAAGTCTACTTTAAAAGTTCCGAACTTACGATCCCCGGTAAATTTGCAAACTTTGGATCAGCCATTTCACGAAGAAAAAGATTTATAAGAAAAATTCGTGAACTTTCAGGAAATTTGTTGACAGCTGCTCAATACTTGACAGATCGCACCCAGATGACGCAATTATTTTTAATGGTTACAGCGCCTCTGGGAGTGGGATGGTGAAAATGTGATATTTACGTTAAGCCTAGTATGCTGTTCCCAAGAAATCAGCTCAAGGAAAATGTGCACTTATTCCCAAACGGAATTTTGACAGTAGGTCAAGGAATTTTGACAACTCAAAAAAGTCAGCTGTGCAAAAGTGAGAAATCTATGAGAAGTGACGAGACTATGGAAAATTATCAAAGGTAAATGGTATATTTATTATTGTGAAAATATAATAATAAGTTTAATAAATTAGGGACTTATACATGAGGAATATGAACCTCATTATTGCTGCGGCAAGTTTGGTGTTGATCGTCGAGCTGAAAAAGAAGAAACAAAAGAAGAGACCCATATGCAGAGTAAATCCCTATCTTCAGGAAAGAAATACGAAAGGAAGATTTGCGACTGATGTAAGCATATGTGGAGGAGAAGGCGGTGAATTTTTTTTAAAACAAAAAAAATATAAAGTAGACGATGAACAGGAAAATAAAATAATCTCCAGTCCGGTTAAATTCATTGACAAGAAGAATTCAACAGAATAAATTAAAAAGTTTTAAAGGAATAATAATAACGAATTGTAAATTTATTAATTAAAAATAAAAAAATATAACACTGAATAAAAATAAAATAAAGATAAGTTCTCTTTTTCTTCGCCGGTCCTGCTGCACCCACTTTTTTCAGTTCAGGAGCAGTAGTAATTTCTTCCTGTGATTCCACGAACTCCTCAATTTCAATAAAATCCATTCTAAATATGGATTTATCACAATAATCTCAATGTACAGAAATCCAAATAAGCAAAACCGTCACTTTTACTTCAAGGAATATGTGCTCGGATACATATTTCTTGAAGGAAATTAGAATTAAGTGATAATAGCGCCATCTGCTCCTGAAATCCGAACTTTGTTTTTTCTTGGCGAACAGCATACTACTTTGGTAGCCGAAACAGAAAAGAAATTCCTTGAGTGTTCCTTGAGTGTTTTTTTACATGTGTTTTGTATAGGCCAAGAAATTTCTTGGGAACAGCATACTAGGCTTTAACGATTCTAAAACGAAAGGAGCCAAGGGAAGAAAAATCAAATAATTTATTTTTAAATGGTTTTATAAAAGCAACTTATTTGAAGTAGAAGTATTCCCTGTTATTAAATGACAAAAATTATGTGAAAGCCTTTCGATTTTACTCAGAGAATGATTATTTATTTTTAAATTTAATAAATTTAAGCATAACATCTATTCAACATGCAAGATGGGACACCGTCCGGGCCATTTATATAATCCTTGATACTTTATTTCGAGATTAAAAAATTTAAACGCTGTCTTTTAAATAAATTTTGGAAACTCATTCACATACAAACCAGACTTAATTAAGACCGCAATACAGATTCTTCCGACATGATAAATATCGTAGAAAGACACATTGTCTTTTGATTTGGCTATCACGTTGTTATTATAAGTTTTATAATTATTATTTATTATCAATTATTACCTGCGCCTACAATAAAATATGTTCGTTACACCCCTAAAATATGACGTGCCATCTGCGTCTCAATATGAAACCAAAGCTTAAATTTACTTTCAAGTCAAACTTAACGAAGGGTGCAGCTGCTAACTCGCGAGCCCCGAACGAAAGCTGTCAGTTCTTTCGTTAAACAACTTGACATTGGAGTGCAGTGAAGTTGTACGTAGTGCTTCTATACGGTGTGAAGTGATCTTAAAATCGTTTTAATAAACGCGAAATTAGCCGCATATTGCTTAAAATTTCCAGACAGACATGTCAGGTAAAATTTGACATAAGATGGAGTAGAAAAATTGTAAATAACGGCCGCAATCGTTGGTTAACTCGGCAAAATTGCAGTCAAATGCGACGCTTATTGCGCTTGCTATCGCTGGTGATGAATTACAACATTGAAATGTTATGCTTAGGGAGATTATTGCGTCGGAAGAAATTTTAGTGAGCCCCAACTACTGGAGCTACAATAGGAAAGTTGCGACTTGCAACAATTATCCAAATATGCAATTTAAGAGGGGTTCTTCGAGTTCTAATAAAATCTCATAGGGAACCAGAGCAGCTCGAAGAAGCCTTGAGATTTTTAGGCGTGGAACTACAGCTCTACAAATTTTTAGATAAAGGCTTATTCTCGTCGTACCGCTTATTTATTAAAGGCTGTACTCTGGGTCATTGCGACTAATTTGGGCCTTTGTACGCCGCCCAACATATTTTTAGCGCTGGCTTATTGAGATCGCTGTGCTTCAGGAAACAGACAGACCGTCCCGACTTTTTTTTTTTTGACGTAGATTTCTCAGAAGAATTAGGGAACATTTAAGGATATAAATTCAGTAACAAGGATTTTGAATGTCATTATTAAACTACATTTTGAATATTGAACAACCAGATTTTTGTCCAAAAATAATCATTTTTATTCACTGCAAATACTCTCAAAATAAAGCAATGAACACAGTTCGTGAAGAAGCTGATTTTGCATAATTAGATTGGATTAGTACAGGGCAAAAATTGTTCTGGACGTACTAATATTCATATTTAAAATAGTTAGGATATGGCTACTTAATGCCAGAAACAATACAATTTCCAATTACACCAAGCAACTAAGCGTGAATAAAATTACAAAGGCTATATTAGGAGTTTAATTTAATAAGGACAGTATGTTTGAAACTAGCTAAAGAACAGTTTAGAGGACCAAACTGAAATTTGTCATGGTTACGTTGAAGCCAATGAAGCCCGACTGTAGCAGAGTTATAGTATACAGCGAATAAAGCTCATGGTGGCGAGAAGACATCACTAATTCTGCTTCCATACACATGAACACGCACATTTATATTGTTAACCAGAATAGTATTTAAGATATTTGTAATAAAAAATATAGTATAAGGTGCACTCGTCGATATACAGTCTCCTATCAACAAGAGGAGATAAGTTGCGTAAGGATAGTTATCAGGATAAGGAACATATGGCTTATCAAATTCTCGTAAGAGACTGCGAAAGAATTTCCTTTGCACAGATTCGATTTTATTAATTATATTTTGATGATACGGAGACCAAATTGGTTTTATCTAGTCACAGAATTGGAAGAATATACAAAGGAAATGATTTAAGACTGTCGTATTACAAAAAATGTATTTAATTCAATCCCAGAGGAAGCTAAAATATCAACGAATTTAAAGCAATTTAAATAAATAGCGTTCGAATGATAATGAAAATAAAACGCGGCTATTATAGTTTTTTCTAAACCCAGGATTCCCTTATAAAAAAAAAAATCTTTGTCTTGACCTTCCCAAAACGCCTCAACAGCGGCTATCCTTCACTATCATCTTCAAATTTCTTGTCTCGGGTGTGTTCTTTGAGCCGAGGAAAGAGGTAGAAGTCACTGGAATTTAGATTCTTGAATGGCAGCCATAGAAATTGCAGCCTTGTGAGCCGGTGCATTGTCTTGGTGAAACAGGACTCCAGCTCGCAGTTTATCGCGTATATTTTCCTAAATGGCCTCCCGCAATCTTCTTATTTGGTCTGCGTAATAAGAGTCCGAAATAGTGGATCCCTTTTCCAAATATTCCACCATAATTATTCCTTAAGCGTCCCAAAAAACGGACGCCATAACATTTCCCGCCGAACTTGACACTTTGAATTTCTTCAGTGTCGGTGAGGAGGCTCGCTTCCAAGTTTAATTAATTTCAATGACCTTAAAAAGTAGTATTTTGAGATTTAGAAAAAATAGAGTTCCTTTAAATTAGATAGGGTAGGGTTTGAGCTTGAAACCTCCACATATTGATTTTCATGACTTGTGACTTTTTTGATATTATATGATTTCAATAAAGTTGGATTTGGGTCATTATTCTTGTTCTTAATTTTTGATTTTTTTGGAAATGCTTGCCAAAATATTCACTTTTAAATACAATCCTTGAAAATGAGCCTATTTATTTGTATTATAGGAGTTCGAGATACAGACTTAGAGGATGAAATTCCAGCTAATCGAATAATTAATATAAGCTCCGGCGATATCCTCCAAAATGAGATTTCTTTTGCGGAAAGTAACAATTTCGTTGAAGTTATTGAAGAAGATGGAATCGAAGAAGTTGTTGAATATATCGAATATAGTGATGATGAGAAAATGATACTCGGAGAAGATGAACACAATACTACCGAAGATGGTTACATTGACGAAAAAGATGTAATTATTAAAGTGGAACCAAACGTTGCAGAAGAAGAATTACCGAATCAAGATGAACCTATGGAGCTTTATCATTGCAGTTCTTGCGATACGAATTTCCATTCAGTTATTGATCACATCAATGAATTCCACAAAGATCAGTCGGTTGTTGTTGATACTGGTGAAAAGGACTCAACGATATGCCCGGAAGGTACTACTATTAAATCTGAGGAGGATACTGGCTTAGAAAATAATCCTTATCAATATTTGTTCGAAGATGAGAAAAGTAAAAAAATTGAAATGTTAAGCGAAGAGAAATGTTTCGATTCGAATGGAAGGCCTTATATGAGAAAGGTAATATGAATTGTTTTTTTTATTATGTTATGTATTGTGTAAGTCAATATTTGAAAATTTATTGCCTGCCTATAAATCATAATAAATATATCCCTTACATATAATAATCAAATCGTTGAATTTTTGTATAGTAGGTAAGATTATTTATAAACATTAGCCCTCAACGTTTAATTGAACAAAGCAGATAATTTCCGAAACATCATCTTATAGTTTCAATTCTCAATATAATAAGTATTTTCGTAATTTAGGGAAAATATATCTCTTTATAATAATTAACTCCAATCGGTTTTTTTTTAATATTTAAATTTTTAAAAGTATCTACTGTCTATTTTTATTATTTTACAGAGTGTTAGTTTTAAACGTGTTTCAATCAATCATCAAATTTATTAATAAAAATTTTATTTCAGAAAGTTCGAGTATTTGACGTTGGCTTTCCTAAAATATCTGAAACTCATAAGTGTGTGGCGTGTGCGGGAATTTTTAATACATTAGAAGAGCTAGAAAAACATATTTGTGAATTTGTTAAAAATGAGGTATTCGAAAAATCCAATTCGCCTCCTAATGATACATTTTTAAAGTCTTTAAAGTCTTTTATAAATACACAATCAAAACCGGTTAAAGCATTCAAATATGATGTTGATGCCAAAGCGGTAAGAATATTTAATATTTTTATATTTAAAAACAATTTATAAATAAATTTGTTAATAGTATCCCTGTCCGAAATGTGGTATGCATTTTCAAAATCATCGTTCTTTAGCTAGTCATTTAAAAGTCCACAAAAATCCTAGTACTCCCGAATGTGTGGAAGCACGATGCGAAGTTTGTAATACGGTTTTTCCATCAATGAAAAGTTTAAAGTAAATAACTTTAATATTTTATAAGTTATCATTTTCAAAATAAAATAATTTATTCAATATAGATTACACAGGCGTATGCACGATCCAATTAAATTGAAACCTATAGAAGAAGCTGTCGGTTATGAACTAAAATCGGTTTCAAGAGATGGAACTCCAAAAGAGACATTCTTTTGTGCACTTTGTGATAAAAGGTTGAAGATTATTACATTTAAATATAATTTGGATTAGCTTATTGGTTTTTAATCTCTTTCTCAACAGCTATGATAAAGTTTTTCAGGAGATCCATAAAAAGGCACATAAAACTGGACCAAAACTTATCTGTCATATTTGCAATAAGAAGTTTTCTAGTAAAGTTAATCTAATGATGCATATGAAAATCCATCAAGATCAGAATAAACCTAAAGCACCGAGTAAAGCTGAAGCTAATGGGATAACTCTTCCGTATGAGTGCTCCTACTGTGGAAGACAATTTGCTAGACCTCATGAGAAAGTTAAACATGAAAGGATTCATACAGGTTTGTAATTTATATTAATAGTTTATGATTGATATTATTTTATTTTGATGTTTAATTTAATTTAGGCGAAAAACCTTATAAGTGTGAAATTTGTGGTAAGTGTTTTCGGGTGTCCTACTGTTTAACACTTCATCTAAGGACACACACTGGAGCGCGTCCTTTTGTTTGTGCACATTGTAACAAAAGGTATGAAATATTTTTTTTTTTATTTAGCGGACCAGGGAGCGTAGCTCTTTGAAAAATCTTAAAAAAAGGAAGAATACCTTCTTAAATTTGACCCTGTTTGTTAGTAAATAAATTAAATACAAACAAATATTTTTAATAGAGCTAATTTTCTCTAATCTATACCACAAGTCAGTTTAACAAAACTAATTGCTGAATTACGTTTTTCACGATTGCAATTTCAAAGTTGATAGATTCGAATTAGAGTTGAGACGAGACCCCCTTAAGCGGTAAGCTACCCGGTCCGCAACACAAATTAAATTTTTAATATCCGAGCAGTATATTGAACTATCTTACAAAATTATAGGTTTAAATCATACTCAGTGTATAATCACCATTTGATGACTCATTCAGAGGATAGACCCTACAAGTGTCCTTACTGCCCAAAGGCATTTAAAACTGCTGTTCAATTGGGAGGACATAAAAATAGTCATACAAAACCCTTTAGTTGTCCGGAATGTAATCGACCGTTTGCATCTTTATATGCTGTTAAAGCGCACATGGAAACGCATAAAAAAGGAAGCACAAATTTAAAACATCGATGCGGTATTTGTGGTGCTATATATGCTAGAATTTTTGCCCTACGATTGCATATGGGTGAACAGCATCAAACTAGTTTAAATGAAGAAGCTGAAACTTCGGATGTTGTGATTTCGGATGGAGTCAGTTTGGAAACTGAAAATATTACTTCTACACAGTCGATTATACCAGATAATGAAGATGAGGTAAAGATCTTTTGTTAGAATTATTTGCGGATTAAGAAATTTAAATAAATCTATTTTTTCAGATAACTGTAGGTGATTTAGAACACTTTCAAACAGAGGAAGTTGTTACAGATTGGCTGAAATAGACCTTTTTTGGTTGTGGATTTTTGTGTTTATGTTGTAAAAACATTTATGGCGTTTTAAAATAAAACAAGAAGTGAAAATTATTTATAAGAAGAAATTTTCCAATGTGCGAAATTCATTCTGTTGTTAATAATGTATAAAGCATTACTTTTGCTGATAATACAAGAGCTGTTTGGTGGTAAGTATGTTAAACACATAAATTCAACTAGAAGTTTTAAATAGAAAATTCTTGTCAAGCGAATAATTTTACTTTTTTTTGGCTGTAAAGGAAAAAAGAGAATTTAATTTAATGATTGCCTTATTGGCGAATTTCTTCTATTATTTTAGTATCATATGCATACAATTTAGGATGTAGCAAAATAATAGAAGTTTTACTAGTCAAAGTTAACTCAAAATTAAGGTTTGTATTTTCTATTAATAAAACATTTACAGAAAATTCGCAGTAGCCAAACTATCGACTTCGATTTGTCGTTAGAATTAAATTCTCCGGAGGATTGTCACCAAATTGAGTGTTTGACGAACCTGAAAATATTTTAATGCTAAGGTTTTTTTAACATAAAAGACGAAAAAACTATGCACAGATTCTTTGTTTTTTTTTTTTTCTTCAAACTTAAATACGGCGAAGATGACAATAAATAAAATTTACAAAAATAGAAAATTTTTTAACAATAAAAATATAAATCTTCAACAAAAAAAAGCAATAGTTTGTATAGAACAAAAAAAAAAAAAAAACCCTATTTATATATATATTTTAAAAATGTGTTTTTTTTCTCCTTATTATTTTGTGAAATTCTGTCGAACTATTTTCAAATTCAAAATAAAAACGAATATAAATGGCAACCAATGTGCTTAACTATACTTGAGATTAAGTAAATTGCTGAGATGCATATTATAAAAATTGTGAGCCATCCTAACAGTGAGAATTGTGTTCCGTGGGGTCGAATGTGTTCCTGTAGTCCGTTCCAGCCTCCATTATCGGCCAGCCATTGGACAAGATCATCTTCAATAACTTCAGACATTCCATCGATTAGATATTGAAGAAAATCATAGTGACCCTGACGTACACAATCGATCGCAAAGCCCCCGCAAACCGCAAATATTGAGATTATTTTGCCCCATGTTATGTTTGTCTTAAATAATTCTTTGGCAACAACGTTAAGAAGCATCGGAGCTGTGTCGGCATCCTCAAGTTCACCGAAAGGTGCACTTGATAATTGACGTGATACATTCGAGTATAGGCGTGGATGCATTCGTTCCAGTTCTTGCCCCATCTAAATACCAGAAATGTAAGTAATTAAAAATATGATTTATTTATTTAAATTGGAGGTACTCACGCAATTTAAAGCTGGAAAAACATCGTAAACAACACTGGATGATGGTTCTAATATTGCACGCAGTCTTTGGGTCACTTTCCTGTTTAGCATGCCAGCACGCCGCAGACGAGCTCTAATGTACTGCCCACATAAACATTTCCCCTGTAAATTATTCATTTTATTATTAATTTCGTACTTTTTAAAATTGGATACTAAATTTCATATTAGTGTTCTTAAAAATTCCCTTTGTAGAGTTTTAATGAACGTTAACATTTAAAAGGCAATATCTTGTATTCACCATATTTAATTTGAATTTATTTAAAATCAGCGATCCTAAAAAATCATTCAACATTTCCAAATTGAGTACCACATATGAAATTAGATTTTACATGAATTTGAATCCCAAAAACACTCATTTTCCTACATTGTATAAAAAAAACATGTCCTGACTGAATAAGAAGGGATTTTTCAAAATTCAACCCCAAACATTAATTAATGGTTCTATTGACTTAAAACGTGGTAAAAGTGTTCAAAAACATAACTAGTTAAAACGTATTTCTTTTTTTTTTTGGAAATCAATCTCTAAAGGAGTGAAAACTATTTATTTATTTATTTATTTATTGTTTCGCTTAATACAAGCTACAGAAATTTACTTAAACTACGACTAGAATAAGATTAACCTAAATTAATTAGTCAAAGGGGGTGTGGACCAGGTTGGGATAGGGTGCGCTTAAGGGAGGATTTGTCGAGGTGGAAATCGAAGGCAGTAGAGTTGTTGACCTTCCGTAGCATTCTAGTGAAGGGTTCGAAGTGGCCATAATTAGTACGGTGGGTCGCAAGACGAAAGGTGGGGAAAGATCTAACATTGCGGGGGTTAGTGTTGAGGGATATGCTATGTAAGAGGTCAGGGCAATCGATGAGACCAGCTAGGACTTGGTGAACGAAGACGATATCAGCGATATCACGACGGAAGGAGAGAGGTTGAAGGTCGATTAGTTTTAGGCGGTCTTCATACGGAGGGAGGTTGAGGTGATCTGTCCACGGGAGGTTGCGCAGGGCAAAACGAATGAATCTACGCTGGACTGATTCAATTCTGTTAATGGTTGAAGATTGCGAGGGAGACCAAACTTCAGGCATACTCAAGGAGTGGTCTGACGAAGAAAATGAAAAGCGATTTGGTAACGTCGGAGAACTCCTTAGACCATCGTTTGACAAAGCCAAGAGTAGAATTGGCCCTGCTAATAGCGTGATCTATGTGGGAACGGAAGTTGAGTTCACTATCGCATATGACACCAAGATCACAGAGGGAGGTAACAGATGGGATGGGTTCTCCAGAGAGGTTGTAGGATCTGGGAAGAGTAGAAGTGCGCTTACGGGAGAAGGTGATCGCTTGGCATTTGGATATGTTTAGATCGAGAAAGTTTTTTGAGCACCAGGTACGAAAATTGTCTAGGTCGTTTTGGAGTAGCGATGAATCGGATGTGTCGGAAATTTGTTTGAAGATTTTCATATCGTCAGCATAGATTAGGATGTCAGAGTGATTGATAACGTTCACGACATCGTTGATGGTCAATATGAAAAGTAAAGGGCCGAGATGACTGCCCTGGGGGACACCGGAACGGGATAAGAATGGTTTGGAAATCGAAGAGGCGAAACGGACGCTATAGTGGCGATTATCGAGGTAGGAGCTGATCCAAGAAATGAGTCGGGGAGGGAGGCCAATATAGTTTAATTTTAGAATGATGATTTTGTGAGAGATTTTGTCTAGGCTTTGCTAAAATCAGTAGCTACGACGTCAACTTCGTTCCCGTTCTCGACAGAAAGAAGGGTGCGAGACACAAAGGTAGATAAGTTGGTCGTAGCAGATCTACCTTTGATAAACCCGTGTTGAGATGGAGATAGGATGGACTTGCAGTGGAACGACAAGGAGTCATAGATGAGGCTTTTGAAGAGTTTAGGGATGCATGAAAGTTTAGCGATCGGAAAAGGAGGTATAAACATTTTTATTGAAAAAAAAATGGATTTGAATGGAAAACTAATAATGAAACACGTATTTCCTAAAATTACACTCCTTTACAAAATCTTTGTTCATATGTCGCCTAATATGTAATATAAAATATAGTTTTTCTTTGAATAATACTAGACTGTTTTCGAAAGCCTTTTAGAATCACCTTGTTTCAGAAAACCCAGAAATTCTAGTGTTGTATATTATTTAAATACGTTTATTAGTTTAGGCTCCGCAAAAGAACAATGGCTTTAACTTAATTTTCCTATATTCTTGTTAGTACTTTAATATATTTGGATTCATCGTTGTTATCCTCTCTACTCTATCTACTTTACGAAAACAAATTTAAGCTACTTTTTAAATTAAGGTCGCTTTTTTGGAATTTGTTTTAGACTATAAAAGGACACATACAGACTAGTAAAATCATAACCCTTTCATTTAATCGCAAGGTCCAATATTACGCATATAGTAAATTTAAAATTAGTGGCCTGGAACTAAAAACTCTTTTACGTAAATCTTTTATATTTCATAGAGTTGGATCGAAATGCTTGTGAATTCGACATAATATTGCAATAAATTATGTCTGCTGTAAATATAAACAAAAATATTTATATCAATAAGCATCAAAAACAATTCGAAAAATGTTTAGGGCCCCAGATATAGAAGCAGACCAGAGATTAGATGCTTTAATTGGTAAATTACTCCTTTTAATTGGCATATATTGATCGAATCGATCTTGTAATTTATTGTTTCGAGATCTTCGTTGATATTATTAAATTTTTCTTAAGAGCAAATAGGAAACTTATGATGTTTTGATATATATTTTTGTTTTAATTTACTTAGAACTTTGAGTTTACTAGCTATAGACAAAAAATATTTTTTGTTAAATGTCACGGAACTTATAATTTCCAATGTCACATCATTTTTAAAATGATTGGGTTTTCCCTAGTTATGCTGATTTTTTTTTCTGAAATTTATTGTAACACTAGAAGGGAAAAAACCATCTTAATCGCAACCTGTTGCTTAAGCCAAGTTATTCAACAGTTCAGCTTAATGGATGCCAGTTTTAGTCTTAATTTGTCAAAATGAAATGCCATCCGCCTTGGGTTCATGTTTTGTAAAAAATATCATTTTTCCCATGCACCTTTACACCTTTAATGACTTGTATTTGAAGAACATAACACTTTAGTTTCATTATTTATAATCGAATTGATCAAAGGAGGGATTAACTGAGAAATTAACACCAAAACACGAAAGGTTGTACTTTCACCACTTTCCATATTTGGGATTTTCAGCTTAAACCTAACCTTAGAAATGTTGTTTTTTCGTAAACATATCACAATAGGATGGATAGTGAGGGGATTATTTTATGTTTTTACCTGGTATATTAGCTCCTTTTTGTATTCTGCAAAATTTGGGTTTTTCCGATTCTTCCATCCCGAACTATTTTTGTATAAACTTGTCTCCTCGTCCAGCGGCATACAAGCAGATTAACCATGCGCAGAAACTCTCCCAGCTGATTAGAATGCAATCGCCACTCACACAAACCGATCAAAGTTGAGCCGAGACACGAACTCAAGATCTCAAGTCTCCACGCGCCACTGGTGAAAGGTTTTGAAGGCGAATGAAGTGATCTAACTGCTGTGGTGAATTTGGGAGTTAGACTGAATTTAAAAGTCCAAAGTCTAAAGAAAGACTAGAATTTGTGTGTTATATTTGTTCTGGATTATTATCTTATTTACCTCTGATTATTATCATCTTTTTTTGCTCGATCACTTATATTCTTGATCTTTCAATCCTCACTAATGGATGGAGATTTCGTTCTCAATTTTATTTAAACGATCATTCTTGTAATAAATTCGCAAATAGATTTTGTTTATATGGAAAATGGTCAATATTTCGAATTTTACACTCATTCAGGTCGGACGCATAACTACTAAAAATCTATAGACATAAAACTCTTTCCCGAGATGGCTATATTATTATTATTATTAATTTTAAATGTGATTTGTTAGTTGTTAAATTCATGATATATTCAAAATGTATCTTTTTATCTTATTGTTAAAAGAAAAAGAATCAATTTGCCACTTTGAACTACTAGAATGACCTTCTAATCCCGATCTGGCTCAAAATCATGCCATTGTATATTTATGCACTGTAATTAGAAATTATTAAATTACACATTTCTACAGGAAATTTAAAATTAAACGGGCAACAAAGGCCGACTTCCAAAATGTATCAAAACCACATCGATGTACAATTCAGCTTCAGAGGTTACTATTCTGAATAAGGTATCGATACAGGTTTGATGTACATATTTTGGAAGTCCCTAAATGGTTCTTTAGAATGTTCTAGGTTTTTTGGCGCAAGAAGGCTTCAAAATGATGTCTATATTAAAAGACGTAACTATAATCTGAACAAACTAATAGAAAATGAGGAAAAAAATAGTTTGACCTATAAAAGCATACAATCTAAAATCTGAAAATTGTTATCAAGGATATAAAATATTATTGAAGGTTTCAAGTAACAGCAGAATGTAATAAATTCGTTAAAACCCTGCCTAAGTTAAAAATCCAACAGTCAAAGTAAAATATGAATTTTATTTCAATTTTAAGATGACTTAAAAACTGTAAATGGTAATAAATATATAGTGATTAATCGTGTAACTAATCCTATCACTAATAAGGCAACAATGCAACCAACGGCTAAAGTTGTCCATTCCATGGCTGTAAATTCATTGTTGGCAGGATAAACGTGGTTATTCAGTCCAATCTTAATAACAAAAAATTGAAAGAATCAATAACACCAGACTTTCTTCTAGAATAACAATAAAATAAACTTACCCATCCACCGTTTTCATTGATCCAAGGAACTAGTTCGTCTTCTATAACTTCTGTAACGCCTTCAACTAATTTTGGAAGATATTCGGGATGTCCCTGTTTTACACAATCCACTGCAAGTCCGCCGGCTATTGCAAAAAGTGATATAACTTTTCCCCAAGTAATATCTGTTCGAAAGAGATCTCTTGCTACTGCACTCATTAAAATTGGCACGGTTTCAGATGATTGAATTTCACCACCAGGATTACGACTAATTTGTCGGGCGACACTGTTGTATAGTCTAGGATGCATTCTTTCCAGTTCGTCTCCTAACTACTTGACCTTTTATTACCTTTTTTTTCTTTAAAGATTTGTACAAGTTTTTAAGAACTTACAACCATGAGAGAAGGAAATACATCTCGGACCACTGTTATTGATGAGGTACCAAGAATGCTTCGTATTCGTTGCAATCCCAACTTTCTATTGAATAGTCCTGAATGGCGTAGTTTCCGTTTTATATATTGACCGCAAAGACATTTACCCTAAAAGGGATTTGAATGTTTTTTTACTTGTATTTAATGAGAACATAATAATTTCTGCAAAATTTTTATAAATATATGTTATTAATCGAACACAATTTTATGACAAACTAGTCTATCCTATGCCCAACTATTTGGACGAATTATGTATATGTATGAATAGGTCAGAGAAAATAGACATTGCGCTTCGGAAAAATTCCTGGAAGGCTGGATTTTGGTATGAACCTTGATATTGTTGTTCTAAACAAAATGTTAAAAGTCCCCACCGATTTGAGTGCCGCTAAAAATTTTACACGGTGTCTAATGTGACCCAAAACGGTTTTTCGTGAATATTTCATTGATGGTCACTTTTACAGAAAAAATATGTATTATCAAACTTGTAGCTTAGGAAATTTCCTACAAAAAATATATTATAACGTTTTCTTGTACAAGTAACCGTTTTTGAGATATTTTGATTCACAGAGTTGTAACCTTATGTTTCTTATAATAATTTTTACCCCTTTTTTAAAGTAAAATTTTTATATTTAACACATTTTCTTACCTGTGTTATGATATCTTGTGCTGGGATCTGAGCTGATTTCCATCCAATTGTGTAAGATAATTTTCTCGTAACTGCATCGCTTACATTGCTTAATCTTCTTCTTGCCGATATATTCACATCAAGCAATGTGGCTTGATGAAGGGTTGCAGGAAAGCTCATTTTTCTTTTTGCTACTAGTCTTTCGTTAAAAGGACTATCATTTAATGGTATCCCGGTCATGTTAGTGGTAAATAGCTGGAAAAAAAAGAATACACAAGTTAATAAAATTTTAACTTTTTTCTAGCGCTTCATATGAAATGTATTTTTTTCCTTCCTTTAATGGAAACTAAACAATAATGTAAAATCGGTGTTTTTTTCATTATGTTAAGTTTTCGAGAAACATAGGATTAAAAAATGAAAATAACCATATTTTAACCACTTTTGGAACAAATTTTTATAAACACCGGAATTTCATAGCAGCTCGAAACGTAAATCAAATCAAAGTTTGAATTCTAAACTATAGCTTTATAATATGTTATTAGTGAAATTTTATTAAGATTTATTCAGGAAACGAGTTTTTCATGAATCTTCTCTCTGCCATATAATTGAAATGAACCGACGGTATGTAGGAGTGGAACTCTAATGAAAATCTTGTCTCCCCAACAAACCTTGAAAAAGGTTTTAATTAAGTGATATTTTATAACTATAGTATAGAAGTTAAGCATTTATTTGAACTACGTTTGAGACCGCTACGACATCCCTTTATTTTTAAAAAAGAATTCTAAAAATGGCTAAAATACGGGTTTTTTAAATTTATAACCATATTTAGTAAATTTTTTTAAAGGGAACAAAAATCTTGTAAACTAGTTATATAAATTGTACGGTTATAATGGGTATATGGAAAACTTGTCAATAAATCAACAACGAGTTTTTCGATTTCCTGAACCTTTAACTAGTGATAAAGACCTCGGTTCTTACCAAATTTCATTTAAATTGGACCATTTTTTTGGACCAACATTTCAAACATAAATATTAACGCTTTGGTTTTGAAAAGCAATTTATTTAGTTGTTTTAAACCTACTTAGCTACATATTGTTCCTTCGTTAAAGTTATAGACACAGATTTTTATATTATATATGTATAAAGTTTAAAATAATATATTTATCAAAGTTATACCTAATAAAGCAATATGTGATGCTGGATAAACAAATAATATAATAATAGCAATTTATAAGTTATTACCCCTATTATATATAGTAAACTTAGTTATTACCCATATTTTTGAAAATAACTTAATGATAAGGTAACTCGTAGCTCGTAGCATAATATTTAGAATATTTAAATTTAGGGTATAATATAAAAACTTATTTAAAATTCTTCCTTATATAACGAACCCCCTGCTCTGTTGACTGTTTTTAAAACAGATTATTTTAATACTGATATTTCACTTATTTTGCCTATTGTTTATAATTATTAAAAATATTGTAAGAAAAAAAGAAATAAGCTACTTTATAAATTTCTTACCTTTCCAAAAAGTTTTTTAGCTATACCTCGTACTTCATCTTCAGAAATGCTTGGCGTTGAACTTCCAATTAAATCGATTTCATCTAATTCTCTTTCTAAATGTTGAAAACTTTTTCTCAATTTTTCCTGATCTTCTTTAATCGTCTCGATATTCGTCTTGACTGATTTATTAACAACATCGATACAAGAAATAACCATATACTCCAAAGTAGACATTTTTTGGTTTACATCTTTGTTGAACTTATTAACATTCAGCACTAAATTATCGAATTTCATATTTAAAGCGTTAATCTCAGCGCTTGAACACATTTTATCATTAGCATCGTTTGAATCTTTATTTGGTGGTTTTTTACCACCTTCACGTGAGTCAAATCTCGTAACACCCATTTTATATATCATTTTCGTTTTGTTAATTTATTCTGGTGACACAATTCCTTTTTTTTCACGTATGGAATAATTCAGAGAAAAAATTGAAGGTAATTTTCTGTTGATATAGATTGACTGACAATGTGTCAAGAAGTATTTTAAGGGAAACCCTACGCTGACGGAGTTCAATGCTTTCACTTTCAAGAAAACTTGTAGGTATCTATTTAGCAATGTATTTATTATAGATTCGAAATATTTTTGTCTGTTTATTATAAACTAGGAAACTACATAAGAGGATTTTTCATATATGGGCACTGGAACATTTTCTTAAATTCGTTTAACGAATTTTTAATACGATTAAGCACTTGAGATGTTACTTCTAATTATTCATTTCTGAATAAAATATTTTTAGTTAATTAAACAAATCAGTTATAGGCAAAATACTAAATTTTAAATAACTTCATACGATATTGTTTCGTAATTCAAGACTAAAGTAAAAGAAAGAAATTTATTCTCATATCATTTTTAAATATTATCACCAAATAATCATCGATAAGAAACGAAAAATAAATTTTGTTGATTATCTGGATTTTTATATATAGGGATTTATTATTCTTTAATCTTATCTAACAGCAGACTTAAAAACCTAAGATCTAATTTAATATTATTTTATTGTATATGATTATTTCTGTTGGTCTTTATATTTATTAATACATACATAACAACTTTAATCTATATTAAAATAAAAATTTTTGAGTCTAAAAACACTCAATTGAAATTATGAATTTTTTTTTAAATACTATAGGATCCTAGTAAATACAAACCAAAATAATTATAGTAGCTGTTGATCTTAATTCTAAAAATCTAAATCTAAATAATGAGATACAAAATTACTAAATTAAAGGACTAAATAAAAATCTATATATATAAAAGAAAGTCGTGTTAGTTACACTATTTATAACTCAAGAACGGCTGAACCGATTTGGCTGAAAATTGGTGGGGAGGTAGCTTAGAACCAGGAAACGGCTATAGGATACTTTGTAGGGTTTCAAAATGGCGGATCCAAGATGGCGGTTGAAAATTTTAAATTTGAAGCGATTTTCATGAAAAAATTGGTATATAGGGGTTTTGCGAGATGGGGATTTCAAATCCGCTGTCCAAATTTAGAAATTCAAGATGGCGGATCCAATATGGTGACCAAGATTTCCTGATTTCAACGGATTTTAATGAAAATTAGTACAATGAATGTTTTGAGGTCACTGATTTTGAATAGTAACAAAATTTAGAAATCCAAGATGGCGGATCCAAAATGGCGACCATATTTCTCGATTTCAAGGGATTTTAATGAAAATTAGTACAATGATTATCTTGAGATCACTGATTTTGAATATTATCAAAATTTACAAATCCAAGATGGCGGACCCAATATGGTGACCAAGATTTCTCGATTGCAATGGATTTTAATGAAAATTGGTACAATGATTATTCTGAGGCCACTTATTTTGAATATTAGCAAAATTTCCAAATCCAACATGGTGGACCCAACATGGCGACCAGAATGTCTCGATTTCAACGGATTTTAATGAAAATAGGTACAATGATTATTCTGAAGCTACAAATTTCGAATATTATCAAAGTTTGTAAATCAAAGATGGCGGGTCCAATATGAGACCAAATTTCTTGATTTCAACGGATTTTACTGAAAATTAGTACAATGATTATTCTGAGAGCACTAATTTCGAATATTAGCAAAATTTCCAAACTCAAGATGGCGGATCCAATATGGCGACCAACATTTCTTGATTTCAACGGATTTGAATGAAAATTGGTACAATGATTATTTTAAGGCCACTAATTTTGAATATTATTAAGATTTGGAATTTCAAGATAGCGGATCCATAAAGGGGTTTTCAGGTTGAAACAATTTCTAGGATATAACAAACTAGAACATTTGAGAAGTGTTTAATTAGTAAGTATTTACCCAACGCCGGGTGAAACCGGGTAACCCAGCTAGTTAATTATAGATTAAGTCGCCAAAACAATTCTGTGCAAAACCGCTAAATAGATTTAATTTCTTGAGACATTGCACTGACATCAAATTGATAGATAAAACCGCATAAATTCACATCACTCGAGTAATTTACACACTCGAATTCTTGATTGACTGTCTTGAATTCAATGATATTCATGCAATTCTGAGGCTGTTCTAAGCACAGAGCGCCTTTTTATCAAATATAACAAGTCTTGACAGCAATAACACGCACAGGTGCCATGCAATTTAAAATCGCCAGTAATGGGTGCGTAGACACCTCAACTGATCAATTGTTTGAAGTCAAAAAGATCAGCCAAATTAAGTGTTAGATAAATCGATAATTGCTACATAATTTCTCACGTCCATTTATGAAACAATTTCAATATGTCAACTGACCCAACATGATCGTAGCTTAGTGTAAGAAATCCAGTTGAAAGTCAATTAAACGAACCATTTTAGTCACCGATTCGATTAATTAAGTCGTTACAAAAATGTCGTGATTGATACTGTATATAAAGACTGGAGCAGAGAAAGTGTCTAGGGAAGAGGTACAGAGACTCGTGATCAAGTGTAAGTAGAGCTCATGCAATTTGCGGGGAGAAATGAGGATAGTTGACTTCCAAATTTTCATGATATTCAAAAGTAACCTATGTCACATATATACGTTTAAGACGTTATAGTGTCACGATCGAGATCGATTTGGGTAATTTGAATTCTATTTTTGTATATAAAACAGGTAGCTGAAGAATTTCAAAGTCAGTTGTATTTTTAAGTTATCTTTGTGAAGAAGTATATTCCTGAAAAATGGGCGCGATCGTTTTGTTATTAACTTTTATTGCGAATAGTGTAAAAAGTGATATTTCTCATTTAAATCATTTGTTTTTTGGAAAAGTGCATAATCTTTATAATGCCCCTTCAGTACCGACTTCTATTCCAACTCAGCCTTTTTTACCTGAAATAATTATCAATCGGAAGATCAAAAATCAAGGATATCACTCCGAAAATCCAGAAGATCACTATCTACCACCGAATAATCCACCAGAAAACTTTTTCTCTCCGGAATCATCTTCACAAAGTCCTTTTGCACCATTTCCTCCAATAGTTGTTGGTGATCCACAAATACCACAACCATCACCAGCTCATCCTGGTCTTCCTGATCAAGGTTATCTACCACCAAATCCAGAAAATCATCCAGATATTGTGGTATCATATCCAGAGCCTGATAGTAATGAAAATGGATATCATTATGAAGCACCTACACTATCAACAACATCTTCAACTACTCAAAGGCCATTCGGATTTCCTCCTGGTTCTGATATACCACAGATACCAAACCCAGGATACATTTACAGTACACCTCAACCAGATTCTTCATATCTACCCCCAGAACCAGAGAGATCACCTAAAGACCTCTTCAACGATCAATCAAAAAATCCTATCCATTTACAAGTGATCGAGATGAGGTGTCTTTTAAATCAAGCTGGATACTTCAAGGCATCATTGAAAATAAACAGCTTCATTGTAGCTGTCCCTACAATAGACAATGATATAATTGATACTCGATGTGATCTTCGTCTTCATCGATCTTATCTCATCGTTAATATAGCTTCTGAAGATTTTCAAAGGTGTGGGATCTCTCATTGTGGACAGAATAATTTATGCCTGAAGATTCGATTTCCTGCAATTAAAGGAATGAAAACTTCTAGTGATTCTGTTCTAACGTTGCAATGTAAAACTCAAGATCGAGTTGTAGCTAAAACACACTCTTTAAAAATGGGCGTGTCAAATAATGAATTGTAAGGGCGTTAGATGTTTTTAAATTAATAAGATTGATCTATTTTTGTTCATAGGCAGGGAAGAAGTATTGGAACATTTGCTCAAGGAGGCAATCAACAACCTTTTAGAACACATGTGGAACTTTTGAGAAAGTCATCTAATGGATGGAGAATTATAGAACGAAGTGGTATTGTTCAACTTGGTGAAGAGCTCCAATTACGAGCTAAGGTGCATGCTGGTGATGGTAAGTTTAAATCGATTCTTGAATTTTTTCATGATATTGTATTGTTATATCGAAATATTCTAGTCGTTTACTTCTATAACATGGTCAGTTTCAGAACTATAACAATGCCCAATTTTAATTATAATACCAATGCTCTAAATGAACACTTGGAGTTGGAGCACTTTTATTATTTAAATATGTCTTCCCTTAATGTTTTTATGGACGTTTAGGTTTATCTTTGTGAGTGTCAACCAACCACTATATAGTATGTAGTTTAACATAGTTTTATATATAGGCTCAAAATTATATTAGATAATATTATTGTCCAAAAGGAAATATTTGTAAAAATTATGATTTATTAGCATTAATTTTTTGTAATTTTGAATTTAAAAATAAGGATTTGTTTAAACTTAGCGGTTCCAAATGTTTTATCATAATTATGGTACCATTATGGTGGAAATTTTGGAATTGTTGAAGGATTAATTTGATTAATTATATCTAACATCTATATTAGGGTGCTTTTTTTCGCGACTATTTTTTTTTTTTTAGTCCCACCTCGAAATTTTGTGGCAAATACCTAAACAAAAATTCCCTGAAAATTGGAGCCCTTAATATTAATATTAAGTACTAGACCAAGGCGTATAAAGATTTCCCATATAAAATACACGTAAACTTTGATTATTTTTCTTCAAAACTCTACAGCTCAGAGGCATTTTATGGTATAAACTTGGTCAATGGTAGGTTTTCTTCAGAATTGAATGCTCTACAAAAGTGTCCATTGCGGTGTAACCCTTACTCCCACCAGCGAGGTAGTACGGGTCACTAACCCCAATTTTTCCATGAAATTCTCGCTTTTTGCCCCTATCTCGTAAACGACAAGAGGTACAGAAAAAGTGAATATGACAAACTTGTAGGAAATTCAATTTCCTACAAAAAAGTTTGAACACCAAATCGCTAACATCAATATTTCTTGAGATATAGGGCTTTGAAGTTGAGGTAGTGCTTCTACAATTTAGCTCAATAATCCATGAAAATTCCACACTACCTCAACTTCAAAGCCCAATATCTCAAGAAATATCAATGGTAGCGATTTGGTGTTCAAGAACTTTTTGGAGGAAATTGAATTTCCTACAAGTTTGTCATATTCACTTTTTCTGCACCTCTTGTCGTTTACGAGATAGGGGAAAAAAGCGAGAATTTCATGTTAAAATTGGGGTTAGTGACCCGTACTACCTCGCTGGTGGGAGTTAGGGTTACACCGCAATGGACACTTTTGTAGAGCATTCAATTCGGAAGAAAACCTACCATTGACCAAGTTTATACCATAAAATGCCTCTGAGCTGTAGAGTTTTGAAGAAAAATAATCAAAGTTTACGTGTATTTTATATGGAAAATCTTTATACGCCTTGGTCTAGTACTTAATATTAATATTAAGGGCTCCAATTTTCAGGGAATTTTTGTTTAGGTATTTGCCACAAAATTTCGAGGTGGGACTGAAAAAAAAATAGTCGCAAAAAAAAAAAGCACCCTAATCTATATTATATAAATCTCTTCAACTCCTACTTTTTTCAAAATAATCGGGTAACAATTTGTTAAGAGTTGATTTATTGAGCAATTGACACATGTATCCATACCACACGCTCCAAAATAACCTCTAAAATTTCGAATTTCATTTTTTAAATTTTGAATTCTATCCATTCCTAACTAAAAGTTTGTTCTCCTCTGTATCAAATAGTCTCTGGAACAAAAAGGCTGTGTATAGAATACTAAAAATAGCCTGATTTATGTGTTGTCCGTCGTGTTGAATTATTTTTATTTCTCCTAACTTAATTCTATTAAAAATAATTTATATTGATTCTTGATATTAATTAAAATTAATTCCTCTTAGGTTGGAATTTTACACGATTATCAGATGTTCAACTTCAACGAATCTCACCTTCTGGCGAGATATTAAATTCAGCTATTCTAGTGACGTCATCTGGTTGCATTAATTCAGCAATGCGTGCCATATGTCCGTACCCTCCAATTTTAGAAACTCCTCTGGATCATCGACTGATCTTCAAAGCAGTAATGTTTCAGGGTATGAGAAGTGGAGATGAAATGTTGATGACTATAAAAATAGCTGGATGTATGGATCAAATTGATTGCTTCATAAATGCTGGCGCCTGCAAAAGTAATCATCACGATCAACCAAATGGTTTTGCGAGATCAAGACGAAGCACGAGGAGAAATAGTACTGAATATTCAGATATTTCTACAATTTCATTTCGTGTTGAAATGCCACGGTCATCTAAATTAAATTCTGATGATAAAGTGAATACGGCACATTTATTTGTAGGTGGTACTTTCGCTTTTATTTGCCTTCTAAGTTTAATTGTTATTTTAGTTTATTTTAAGCAGAGAAAGTGAGATAAAAGTTATTATTTTGTCATTTGTTATTATTAAATTCTTAGAGAAGTCGATTTTATAGTTTAAAATGTTATAAATCAGAATCTTTCAGGGTTTACGACAACAATTTCGATCACGATCGTATCATAATTAGTCACGATATTTTCTTGATTTCATATAAAAAAGAGAATATTTGAAGCCTCCGTTCACTTAAAGTGAACAAAACTAATTGTCATAATCCTTGAATTGGTAAAAAAAAGAAAAATTTATGTCAGTTTAACACTGTAACAAATACGCCGCCTTTTCGATACACTGCTACATTACGTTTGATCTTATAAAATCTTATTGAGAGATCACCACCATTGATAGTGTCCCCTTTTTTTGTAAATTGACATTTTTTTACCAAATGAAACGAATCGGTCCTAGCAGGTAGAGCCAACTGGTAAAACAAAATATTCGTACCTTTTACAGTAGCCATATCATGCAGCGAAGGGAGACAAAAACGACTGATCGTGCGATATTTGAAGTTGATCGCATCCAACTTGCCGTTTTATTAAATTTTTTAAATGCCGATCACTTCGATTACTGGTCTTAGCACAATTTATTCACATTCAATTATCATCGCAAATCAGTCACTGGTTGCTAAAATCTGATGATAATTAGGTGATCACCCAGTTCAGATTTTGTGATTGATTTTTTTTTTCTTCTCTCCATTAAACACTGTGCCGACTGGCGTGCCACCATGGAGAGATTTTTCTCATGATTACTTCAAAGGAAGTGTAAATTCTTTCGAAAGAGTTTATCTTCGACAAATGGGGATCAGATTCCAGCTTCTGAATGGAGGAGACCGGTGATGAATTCCTCTTCAGACGTTGAGATGTGCTTCACACGATTCGAATCTTCTTGAGAAGATACGAAGAGATACGATTGAGTGAGGTTGCTAGTAAGATTTTATGCAAATATTACGCGCGCACATTTCCATTTCGCTTTACTAGCCAGTAAACGAGTGTTGCTAAAATAAACTTGTTGTGTGAGAATCTTGAATCATTGCCTATGAGACAAACGTTAAATGTTATTTAATGAGTAAACACATGTTTTCATGTATATTTGTTGTATTTTCGAACGTAATAAGAGGATGAGTGAATTATAATCACTTCGACTTTGAATTTTATACAGTTTTGCTCTTTTTAAGCGAATGATTTAATAAACACTTCTTTTGTTTACGTCAAAGTTAATTTCCATGTTTGCATGTCGGTACAGACAACATTACTAATACTATGTTTACTTACTGCGTCTCCTACGAGTATTGCTCCAGCTTACAAAAGACAACGTATCTAAATTTCACTTTATTTATTTTGAAATTACTCAGGCACAAAATCTTTTCGTATGAAATGGAATGGAGAAAAATCAATTCAAAACATAAATATAAACAAATAATGTTGTATATGAAATGTATGTTTACATATGATTAAAAATTTACTACTACCATTTTAATACTTTTTAAATTTTTAAAGAATTGAAATTTTGGTATGATTAGGTCTTATCGGAAAAGGACCAGAAATGGCTTAAAATTTCTAGTCATGAGTGGTAAATGTCTATTTCTAGAAAACAACAATGCATAAAATGTCAACAATTAGATATAAAAGTCCAAACAACAAACCCAAAGTTTTCGAAACGAATGTTTTCTCTCAGTATATTGATTTAAACAATATTTTAAGTGATTTGGCTATCATCTTAATTCAATAATAAGTCAATTTTTTTTCAAAAATTATACAAGAACAGATTAAATATTGGTCCAAATCAATTAAACCTTTCTAATTTTTCCCTGCATAACTAGTTAAAGTATTTTGCATTTTTATCTAATGTAAAGTGATACAATGTGATTTGTTGTAATTAATGCCTAATAATCTATATTTTTTAATTAACCCTAGGACCCCACACTATCCGTGTGAAACAAATAACCATTTTTCCTCTAGACTTTTCTGTTTTTTGCATTGAATCATCTAGTTATTTTACTGAGAGCAGATTTAGCCAAAAATCCAGATCCGGGAAGCCCTTTTTTAGAAAATAGTTTTTTTTGCCTGCATAGGGCTTAAAAAATGCACCGAAAATGTAAAAATTAAAATTCTGCAAATTTATCCTCTAGGCATTTCTGTTTTTTGCATAGAATCATCTAGTTATTTTACTTAGAGCAGATTAAGCCAAAAATCCAGATCCGGGAAGCCCTTTTTTAGAAAACAGTTTTTTTTGACTGTATAGGGCTTAAAAAATGCACCGGAGAATGTACAAATTTAAATTCTGCGAATTTTTCCTCTAGACTTTTCTGTGTTTTGCATAGAATCATCTAGTTATTTTACTTAGAGCAGATTTAGCCAAAAATCCAGATCCGGGAAGCCCTTTTTTAGAAAATAGTTTTTTTGTCTGTATAGGGCTTAAAAAATGCACCAGAAATTGTAAAAATTGAAATTCTGCAAATTTTTCCTCTAGACTTTTCTGTTTTTTGCACATAATCATCTAGTTATTTTACTTAGAGCAGATTTAGCCAAAAATCCAGATCCGGGAAGCCCTTTTTTAGAAAATAGTTTTTTTTGCCTGCATAGGGCTTAAAAAATGCACCGGAAAATGTAAAAATTGAAATTTTGCGAATTTTTCCTCTAGACATTTCTGTTTTTTGCATTGAATCATCTAGTTATTTTACTTAGAGCAGATTTAGCCAAAAATCCAGATCCGGGAAGCCCTTTTTTAGAAAATAGTTTTTGTTGCCTGTATAGGGCTTAAAAAATGAACCGGAAAATGTAAAAATTAAAATTCTGCAAATTTTTCCTCTAGACTTTTCTGTTTTTTTAATCATCTAGTTATTTTACTTAGAGCAGATTATGCCAAAAATGCAGATCCAGGAAACCCTTTTTTAGAAAATAGTTTTTTTTTTGCCTGTGAGTGTGTACTAAGAATATCTGAACTTTTTTCATTTTGTAAAACGAATACGAAATTTTTAAATCGCGATTTCTCGAAAAATACCATAACGCACTTATCTAATTACTATTTATTTATTTATTTCCGACTACATATACTGGCTTAACCTAAGTATACATAGTGAGGGAGCGCACTCGGGTACTATGCCCATATGGCGCTTAGCCTATAATATATATATGTGCTAAAAATTATCTATTTACAAAGTCTTATATCTAATAACTAAGAAAAACTTATCTTCTTTTTCGGAATCGAGGTGGTAAAAAATAATAGTTTTATAACAAGTAAATATGTTCCAATATTCGTTTAGTTCCTACTTGAGTTATTATATACATACCTATTCTTAAACTATGTACCCTATTTATACTTATTATTTATATTTATTATTTTAAGACCTACTAATTTCATTTAACTTAAAATCAAAAATAGTGACTAGGAACCAAGGAGATCTTTCTACTTCACCTCTTTTTCCATTTAGCCTATTTTTTAAAACTAATTATTAATGAAATACTGTTTTTACAATAAGTGGAGGATATCAAGGAAGGTAAGTACCTCTAGAAGTTGAGCGGGTTGGGAAGGATCTAAGAGTTGAGGTAAGGGGGGTTTATCTAATTACAAGCTCCAGAAATATTGCTAACATAAAAATAAAATATAGCCAAATATCGCAAATAATACATATGCATATTAAATCTTTCAAAAGAAGCGGACGCTGTCCTTACTAAATAACAATATATAGTTTTCTTTGTATTTAATTTTTTCATATAATTAATATTTGTAAATATTTAAAATGAATGGAATTTTTGACTAGACAAACATTTTCGTTATTATTACGTTCAGTTTTTGAACAGGTCAAACGTTCAATTTTCTACCAGCTGATTGTCCATAAATTTTGCAGTATTGTGGCAATTTTTAGAAAATCAGAATTTACGTTTTCTTAGAAATAATTAGAAAATCAGAATTTGCGTTTTCTTTATATTCTATTTTTTTCCAAATATTCGTGAAGAAAATCCAGTGGATTTGGAGAAAAATTGTGTTGTCTAAACAAAAACCTGATAAATATCTTAGACAACTATAGTAAAAAAAACGGCAATACTTTTCACATATTTTAAATATTTTTAAATCATCAAAGCAACAAAGTTATTAAAAAAACCGATTAATGTATGCAGTATCTTTGATTTACCACAATTCAAATCTGATTTCACTCCTTTCTAAAAATAGACAAAATTTCTAATTGAATGCAGAATACTGAACAATTTATATTTCAACTAGCCCATCTAGCCGGGTCATTTATATATTGGTAATTGTGACTATTATTGATTACATAGTCATTACCCCTCCTATAATCGATTTTCGAACGTGTACGGAATGAATGTTTATTTATTCAGAAACTGTTCGAGCGAGGTTCAAACGAAACCGGGCATATAAAACTTTCATTACTCCAAAACGACGATGGCTATTTCTGCATTTTAGATTGCCGCCGTTGGCGCTCCCACAAAGGAAACAAAAGCCCATAAACACATAGTTTTACGAAATCCAAAATAAAAATATGCCCAACAACTTCTCGGCCCATCGAACACGACTCACTACCTGAAGTTCATAAAGTGTTGCATTGCTTACTTTTATTTTTCAAGACTGTTTATTTTAATCATACTTAAGTTTAAGATTTATGCAACAGGCTCTTAACAGTATCTTACTTAATATTTTCCTTTCATTCTAGTAGATCACATTTGAATTGATTGCCACCAAACCGAAACAACGAGTGGACCCGAAGAATAGTATTGTTAATTGTACACTGACAAAATATATATTCACCACTTATAAATAAATATTATGGATATTGACCTTCAGCTTCGATAGGGCCTCAGACAGTAACTGAATTTATTACCAAATTCTGAGCTGCGTGAAATAAATAGAGTTCGTGTGATACGTACTATCAATTTGGAGTTCATTATTAGCTTTCGGGCGGTAGGAGGAAACAAAATGCGTAGTCCCCTAAGGGAGCAGTTCGAAAATGTTTGTCTGTTGTTGCATTAGTCTGCATTTTTAATGTGTTCTTTCTTCGGTTCGATAGGTGATAATATATGAAGTATTATTATAATGAAAGCTTGAATTGAAATAGAAAGATTTATTCGGGGACCAAGATTTTCATGACTAAGAAAATGTTGCATTCAAGCTCTTTTTCCACACAATATAAATTAAATAATTCTCATTATCCAATAACCAGTAGATATTTTCATCAATTTCATAGTTTTCTTGGGGTTTTTAGTGCAATCAGATAACATATGACGAATTTAGATAAAATAAAATACTGGTAGGGTATAATTTTTCACATATCAAAGATTCAGAAACAAAGCTTCAACCGTTTTTATGTTCATTCATATAAAAAAGATAGATAAGCAGACAGCTTTTTCGAAAAACAAAAATTAACTGTATATAGGACATGAAAAAGTACATCTTCGCTGAAATATTCAGACCCATAGACCCTCCATAATCTCAAAAAAAAAAAAAAAAAAAAAAAAAAAAAAGTTAAAACGTTATTTTCAGTGTTTTGGTGATATCTCGGCTTCTTGTGGACTTTTTTTTTCTCTCTTTTTCTCTCAAATTGTAGGGTTTTTTTTCATATACAATATTATATTTTTTTTCAAAATCGTTTGGCGGGAAATTCAAATTTTTTTCAGCAATTTTCGGTATTTTTCAGCAAAGATGTACTTTATCATGTCATATATAGGAATAATTTTTGTTTTTCGAAAGAAGGGGGGGAGGGGACACTTTTCACCTTCTTAAGAAGTTAGACCCGTTTATAATACTAGACAATACGATTTTATAATGTTAGTAAGATATGAAAGTGTTTAATTTCACTGTACTGTTACTTGCCTTTAGTGGTATCTAATGACGACTGATGGGGCTAATATTAGTACATATGATATTAACGAAAAGCTATGTTTTGTGATCTATCAGATACATGGAGACTTGTCAAAGATTATATAAAATACCACAATATTTATTATACGAATTAATTTTAAAAGTAATTTTTTTTGCGCTACTAAATTATTATTAATAGTAAGACTATAATACTACTACTCTCTTTTTGTGATGTGTATAGTCGATTTAAACTAAATAAATAAATTGTTAAAAGACCACGCCATACATTTTGCTGTTTGTAAATTTTTAAACATTTTCCTACCAAAATAGTTAATTCCAAATTTTATTTTTAAGCAGACATTGGGTTAGAATGCACCAATCGACAACCGGCTTTAAACATGTTTATAAGCGATTTTAACTGCTCATAACTAATCTTTTCTTTAATTTTTAATTTCGAATTTAGTAAAATGTGGTGAAAACTTATTAGTTTCATAGTTGCAAGCATACGAAATTGTTAGTTTAAGAACAATTCAGTCGTCCTTAAAATTTTTTGCGATTTTAAAATGATTTCAATTTTCCCCAACTCGTACTTTTTTAAGATACAAGATATAAGGGATTTTTAATTTTTTTTTTTAAACCGATCATTTAATTTTTATTAAGCTTTTAGTTTATCATATTTTATTTTAATTTATTTAATAATTGTATTGACGTTATGGTATTTATAATAGGTCTCGTTGTCTGAATTATATTGTTTCAACAAGATATATGGTTTAAATAAATCATTAGCAAAAATAGTTAAGAGAACCACGAAACCAGTTGTTGGACCCAGATATATTTTTTGAAAAGAGTAAATTCCTTCATAACGATACCACCGCAATGTTTAATATTGAGAAAACACCTTAATTTTGGTTTAAATTAGTCGAAAATAAACTTTTACTCTTTAAGGATTTGAATGCCTACATATAGAGTATTAAAAGGGTGGAAGATTGGATAACCTTAACTCTGACTAACAAAAAGTTATTCCTTAGAACTAAGAAAAATGAAATGTAATGTGGTTCACTATATTCGATTTAAATATTTGATTAGGGATTATTTTAGAAGTCTAGGAACATTGAGATGAAAGCTAAAAAGATTCACTCTCGAATAAGTTTAAATTCACAATTTTGAAATATTATAAAAGGCT
Source organism: Dysmachus trigonus (assembly GCA_949715965.1). Lineage (NCBI taxonomy): Eukaryota > Metazoa > Arthropoda > Insecta > Diptera > Asilidae > Dysmachus > Dysmachus trigonus. The sequence goes on along the minus strand of OX454319.1, from coordinate 98,694,713 downwards.
GTAAAATTCCTTGAAACTCTTAGATATGAATTTTAAGCAAAATATTTATGTCCAGCGGTTTAGACAGACAGACGATTATAATACTTTCTTTTATTTTCCCCATGATCGATCGAAGATAAAAGGTTAAAGAACAATATTCATATTAATCATTATTAATATTAATCAGGTAAAATACAATATACTACCTACTCTAGATTTTTGAAAAAGCGGCGGTCGGTATATTTGTTCCTATTAGTCAAGGTTAACCATTTCACACAATTCGTTGAGCTAAATTCAACTCTTTCAGTCGACAATTCAGATATCGCTTTATGATACGTATACGATACAAAATAAAATAAAATATTACATAAATCCTCCAATTAATATAAAACGCAATTTAAATAATAACAGGGCGTTCCACACTAAATGAAAGAGAATGAATAAAAACTCTTTGAAATCACCACACCCATAAATTTTTACCTTGAACCTTTTGATTCGGTGAAAGCAGTACGCGTAATATCGAAAGTGACAAGGGTAATCATTATTATTTATTTTATACATTTTTAAGATCTACAGATAAAAGACCGCTGAAACCAGATACACGATAAATTTTAATGAATATTGTGTAAAACAGATTTCGCATAGAGACGTACTTAAACGAAGTAGGTGCATCAGACGCTTCGTTCGAAATATTTAATTAAATCCGAAAAGTATCTGGTGGCGTTCAATTATGGAAAAGTGAATTAGGTGGAATTGGCCTGAAATGAGTCAATTTGTATTGGCAGTATCTGACAGGTGAAGTGAGTGTTTACTACGCAGAGTTGCTCTACTCAGGTATTTTTGTCACGTAACATCTTCAACAGCAGGTGCAATAGCAGAACAGAATATTATAGTAGTAGATTTAGTTTTTTTTTTTTTGACCCGGGCGAAATAATTAATATAATTCCAAACGCCAGGCATGTTCAGGTGCAATGTCTTATGTACCCATGTACTTGATGCAATGTTATTGCTCTCCTTGTTCAGGTGGCTCATCTTTGAATCATGAATAATTAAAAACTTCTTTGGAATTTTCTTAGCACGCTCGCAAACGATCGTTGGGATAATTTAAACATTCCAAACGAATGAACTTCCCATGAATTAAATTGTGAATGCACCTTGCGTTTCATTCATATGCACGCTAAATTGCCTCTATTTTCTATGCCGACGATGAAGGTCTAAGTGAGACTTGCACAATATAAATGTCATATGATTTTTAAAGCTGCATTGCACGTATTTTTTTTTATTGTTGGTAAATATTAAAGAAGATAGTACAAATATGGTCTAGCAAACACCAGTAGATCTGCAGTAAATTATGCGTGACTTGTAAGCGTCGCTTAGAATGAATTTAATATCAGTATTAACAATAAAATTATAAAAAATCGTTTTTTGAAATTGTGTCTAACGTACGACCCTTTATATGTATATATAAATACTTGTACACTTAATTCTTTATAAGTAACGTGAAAAAATAGAAAAATTAAGCTATTTTATAAAAATCAATCCAGGGTTCAACATTCTAGACCGCGGTTGTTCTACACGATCGAAAATTTGGGGATAATTCTTAAGTTTTATTATGGAATAAAGCAGTTTTTTTTTATAATGCTGTAGATTAAATTTTATATTTTCATAGATATTAAATACTACGAAAAAGTTAAATAAATTTGGGGTTAAGTAAGATTTGATTTTAATTAATTTAACTTAAAAATTCGATTGAATACCGCATTTATTGAATTTTGTGCGTCATTTATTTATTTATTTATTTAATCAACAGGTACAGGAACATCTGACATACTATGAAAATCAAGAAGAGAAGAAAAGGAATTATAGCTCTTTGACATGGCCGACAACGGTTCAAAAGAACCATAATTCGTACGGTGAGAGGAAGAGTAGAGGAAGGAATTTTAATTAATTTAAGAAGACAGGGTGAGTCCATATCATCAGTCAAGAGTTCATGCATGAAAATCACACCCGCAACCTCTGCGTTTGGAAAGGTATTGCATGTCCAAGAGATTCAATCTCTCTTCGTACGGTGTGAAATTTAAGGGATTGCGAAGAGCGAAACGGAGAAAACGTTCTGCACAGACTAAATTCGCTGTTTATGTATATTTTAGAAGGGGATCCACACTACAGAGGCATATTCCAAAATAGGACGAACAAAAGCACAAAACAAAACTTTCAACACAAACGGATCACTTAGGCCCTTGGACCAGGGTTATTCATTTGGTCAAAATGAAGGCTAAAAGTGAACTTAACATTAAGTGTAACTCCAAGGTCTGTAACGCTTTCACAGCGAGTCAATGTTTTGTCATTAATTTTATAAGAAAAGTTTAGGGAGGAACATTTCGTATTAAAAGAAATTATACTACATTTGGCAACATTCAGAATCATGTGATTCATGGAACAACACTTAGAAAAAATAAAAATATCAACCTGAAGGTCATGAACATCACTTATAGAATCAATAGGCATAAAAATCTTAAAATCGTCAGCATAAGTAAAACGCGAGCTCTTCGGAATACAGGAAACAAATCGTTTAAAAAGAGAATGAACAGCAACGGGCCAAGGTGACTTCCTTGTGGAACACGAGAAAAAACATGAACTGCATCTGAGAAAGACGAAGCAAATTTGACTTTGAAGGAACGATGGTATGGCTCGTCAAGCTTACTAATGTGGTCCAGGATAGTGGAGGAATCCAAGACAAAATTTGGAAATTGCATAGGAAGACTAGCCAAATAATTAAAATATTCTAAATCTATATCACAGACATCATCACAGAAGGCATCGCTAAAAAATTGCACCAGAGTTAGTACTAAATACATTGTCAAGAGATAAAATAGAGGGGATGTTATTGGTCTTCTTTAACACACCTCTATATCCTTCTAAAGCTAATTGTTAATATTAATGTTTTAAAAATATACCTACATATTAAAAATCAATCTATTGAGATTAAATAGGTAACGTAAGAGCATTGCATTACCTTCCAATGTAATTGGATTAAAAATGATTGATTGTGGTCTAAACCATATAGTGTTAAACTAATTTTTGAGCAGGCATCTTATAGTAGTAACGATTATAAATGCTTGTTGAAACAATAAAAAATCTAACATTTTTAATGAAGTAATGAAGAATATTTGATTAATTTAACAAGAACTAAAAGTTAAATTGAAATGATTTCTGTTTAAAAATTAACAAATGTGTTCTTTATTTAAAATAGTTAGATAAATTAGAAACTGAGAGTTGACTGAAACAGAAAATTCGTGCCGATGAATTAACAATCCCTCATTATTGAATTAACTCTACAACACACCTACTATAACTCTCATGAATTTGAATAGTATTTTAAAAATACATAAAAAACTAACTAATTTCAATATGTTTTTAAAGCACGTTTAATTTTCTAAAGCTAAAATGTAATAAACTGCTAACGAAAAGTCGTAAAATTTTGTTTTTTCTACGAATATCTCCCATTAAACGGATAAAACCCAAAATACGTCGGCGCGTACAGCTCTAATCGTATATCCAGCCAAAAGAACTCTTCTTGTTATTTCGTAAAATTAAACGTAATTTTTAATTAAAAGCAGATAAAATGGTATCCTTGAATGAGTTTGTTAAACAATAAACAAACTCTCTCTCTCTCTCTGGAAAACTTTTAAAAAACACAGCTTATGCAGTCTTTATAATATAAACATTTTAATGTTCTCCTTCAAAAAATTTTCCTATAAATATGTATCTCTAATTATAGTGAAAGCACCAAAGAAACGACATCTGTTTCGGATGAATTTACATCTGTTCAAATATTAAATGGAGACTCATTAAAGTTAATTGTAAAGAACAATACAGTTTTGCCATTTAATACCCTTGGATTAGAGCAAATGAAGGAAAAAAAAAGAAATATTATAAAATTCATTTTATTTTGCTGACCTTTCAAAGTTACTTTAAAGAAGAATTTTCAATTTAGCTATTTTCTTCTTTGTGTTTTATGCGATTCATTGTAATATTAAACGCGATTCACATTTGATATGATGAATCCACAGAAGCACATTTGTTCATTTATTTATTTTTCAGTGCAATTTTACGCAGTAATAATTCACAAAATTACCAGTAATAATAAAAATTGACATGTTTGTGGTTTTTGTGATAATTGAAATTAATATTTTTCAATTGGTATCTTTTTCTTTATGGAAATTCAATGGGGCTGTGAGTGGGATATTAAAGCATATTTTCTTTAAAAAGCTGTAATATAAAGAGTTATTCAATTTATTTGACATAAAAAAAAACATCTCTCTGAAAATCGTATTAAATTTAAACTTATCAGAGAATAATAAATAAATATTTCGCTTTAATTTAAAATTTTATGGTTAGAGCAAATGCAATTATTTCCGTGTAATTTTGATTTAACTTTTGTAGATTTGAAGGATATTGTTTTCTAACAATTTTAAAGTTATTATTCTACAAGAGCATTTTGTATTCCTTCAGTTTGATCTAAATCTAACACTAATATTATAAAGAGGAAAGATTTGTATTTTTGTGTGTATGTTTGTAATGAATAAACTCAAAAACTACTGTGCCGATTTAAAAAATTCTTCCACCATTAGAAAGCTACATTCACCTTGAGTAACATAGGCTATATTGGATAATACAGTTTCAAAATGGCGGATCCAAGATGGCGGCTGAAAATGTTAAGTTTGAAGTGATTTTCATAAAATTTGGTACATAGGGGTTTTGCGGCATGCTGATTTCAAATCCGCTGTCCAAATTTAGAAATTCAAGATGGCGGATCCAATATGGCGACCAAGATTTCTCGATTTCAATGGATTTTAAGGGGAGGTTCTCATCTAGAATCTTGAAATTTTCGATTTTTTTTTTATTTCATATTATTAAAGTTTAATATGTCTAGAATGTTGCTTTAAAATATTTAGTCGATCCGAGCACTAGAACGGATTCTACAGCCCATTGATTCTGGCGGTGTCATGATCGTAGTGGGGCGCTCAGCCTGTGCCGTGCCGTTCAATCACGATTATCTCGGAACTTTGTTTTTCAAGATTTTTCAAATTTGCGTACAAGATAACTCAAAAACGGTTCAACCGATCAACTTCTAGTTTCGTGCATATTAAAGTAAACAATTTTCTTCATAGAAAGAGTGGAGCACATTTTGAAAATTGTAACATTATCTCCTTTTTGTAAGTGATAAACTATGAAAAAAAACGGCCGAAAACGGCCTTAAAATTTCAAAATCGCGCCATTCCGTCAATTTTAATTTTTTTTTGAAAGTCGTCCACTCTTTCTGAGACAAATTTAGTCTAGTTTATAATAATGTCATCATTATTTGATTTCAGACCAATCTGCGACCCCTAAATTGTACGCAGCTGGGCCATTTTCGAAAAACATGCCTCCGGAGAAGTTGAATAACGGGCGCCATTTTGTTTTTTTTTTTAATAAAAAATTTTTTTCGTACAGATAAATATACAATAAAAGATAATGCCAAATATCATTTCCCTATGTCTTGTCATTTGCCTTCAAAAAAATCACGAACTTTACCTACCTTTTGACGTTCTAGATGAGAGCCTCCCCTTAATGAAAATTAGTACAATAATTGTTTTGGGGTTACTAATTTTGAATGTTATCAAAATATACAAATCCAAAATGGCGGACCTAATATGGCGACCAAAACTTCTCGATTTCAACGGATTTTAATGAAAATTGCTAGAATGATTATTTTAAGGCTAATAATTTTGAATATTATTAAGATTTGGAAATTCAAGATGGCGGATCTATAAAGGGGTTTTCGGGTTGAAACAATTTCTAGGATATAACAAACTAGAACATTTGAGAAAAGTCACTTTTAAAACGCCCGTATTTCTCTAGGGTTTCCTGTAATACATAGAGTAAAAATTCAAACGAGATTCAATTCATAAGAGTTAAATAATAGTAACTAAACATAAAAAACATTTTATTTTTAATATTGTGATCATTTTATAAACATTTTTCTGAAAAATAAAAAAAAAACACTTTTTTGGGGGTAAACTACGCCTGTATAAAGAATTAGGGTTATGTAATATAATATTTTTAAAGATTTAGTTACTAGTATTTTTCATAACGAATCGAATGTATTTTGAATTATTAAAATCCATTGAGTAGTTTTCGAGTTACAGATGAGGGCAATTTAAAAAATGTAGTTTCGAGAAAAACGCGTTTAAAGTTTTTGTTATATAATTTTTGCATATAAAACGAGTAGAGGTACTGTTACAAATATAGGTATAACCTTTTTTCCTGTACGAATTTCTTAAAACGGTTTTGGGATAATATTTCTGAGATATTAAGGAACACTTTTATGTAAAAAAAAAATCAATTTTTTTTTTTTCAATAGTTTGCTTAATAGACTGGTACAATTTTACTTACTTTTACCCGAAAAAAAATTTATTTTATTTTTATACAAGTAAAAAAGATTGAAGTAAAATTACATAGTGGTCAAAACAAAAAAAAAAAATTCTTGCTATATATTCGTAGCTCAATAAAATTAGACACAAAAAAAAAGTAAAACTTCGAAAAAATTCTGATGAAGCTGCATTTTTGTGGAGATCTTAATTTTGATGTCCAAGCATATCCTAAAAAGTATCCTTAATTTGAATCATGGATGTTTTTAAGGGTGAATTTTAGGTTTTTTGCAAATATCTCGAAAATTACCAATTTTTGGAGAAAAATAGTTATGAGAAAAATTTTAGTTTATAAAATTCTGAATTTGAATTATCATCTCTTAAGGAGACCTTTACTTTCAAAATCGGGAAAAAACACACTTTTTAAAAGTTTTTTTTTGAAAAGACTATTATATTTATGATCCTGAAACCTTTTGTACATTATTGGTAAGATTATGAATAATATAAAGAGAATTTTTAAATGTAACTTTAGTTTATTTGAATGCCTGCAGATGGCGTCAATCAAAAGGCACTTTTAAAACGGCCCCATTTCTCCAGGACTTCCTGTAACAGATAGATTAAAAATTTTTAGTGGATTGTTTTCATAAGACACAAAACTAGTACCTAAACCTAAAAAACCTTTTATTTTTAATGAATATATCATTTTATACACATTTTTCTAAAAAAGTTACAAAATGACTATAAGTTAGGGGTAAACTAACCTCCGCATAAAGTAGTGGGGGGATAAAATAATATTTTTAAAGGTTTAGTTTCTAGTATATTTGATAACGAATCGAATGGCGTTTGGTTTGTTAAAATCGGTTGAATAGTTTTTGAGATACAGATGCGGCCATTTTCAAAAATGTGATTTCGAGAAAAACGCGTTCAAAGTTTTTGCTATATAAGTTTTGCATATAAAATGCGTAGAAGCAGCGTTACAAATATAGGTATAACTTTTTTTTCTTTTACGAATTTCTTAAAACTGTTTTAGGAGAAGGTTTGTGTAATGTTAAGAAGCATTTTTATGAAAAAAAAAAAATATTGATTTTTTTCCGATTTTGAAAGTAAAGGTCCCCTTAAAGCTAATTTCGTATTTAGGGATAACCCTCGTAACCTAAGGAATCGAAGTCTTCTAGAAACGAACCATTGAAGAAGTAACTATGGTATTTAGTAGTCTATTAATAGCATGTGCTTACCATAAGTGTTAAGAAGTATGTTGACTTATTTAATCCATGTCCTAATAAGCATACGCTCAAAAAATCCTTGTTTAATCGTCATCAATCATAACATCCTTTTTGATGTGTGATACGCATGAATTTTTGTTCTGTATGTTGTATGTTAAAGCTCTGGTGTTTCTAACAGAACCAAATGATGATAATAGTCCCATACTCATGCATATCAGTTGCTTGGACTAAGCTGATGGTTTTAAAAAACGGTTGAAATTAAGAAAAATTTAAAATAAAAATAGTAAAAATCCAGATTGGTCTAAATTTACATGATCACACCTTTTAATCAAAAACGATTGGTACTACGTGTGTAGAATTTTATGAAATATAATTTTCCTTTAATTAATTTCCTCGAGAAATTTGTTTGTTTGTTTTGTTTGTTTGTTTGTTTGTTTGTTGCTCAATCACGCCTAACCGCTTGCATCGATATTTTTCATTTTTTGTCCGAAGGTAGTACATATTCCAACTTAACATATAGGCTAATTTTTTTTCTGATAATACATAGGGTTTCAAAATGGCGGATCCAAGATGGCGGCTGAAAATTTTAAATTTGAAGCAATTTGAATGAAAATTGGAACATAGGGGTTTTACGGTACGCTGATTTCTAATCCGCTCTCCAAATTTAGAAATTCAAGATGGCGGATCCAATATGGCGACCAAGATTTCTCGATTTCAACGGATTTTAATGAAAATTGGTACAATGATTATTATGAGGCTAAAAATTTCGAATATTATCAAAATTTGTAAATCCAAGGTGGCGGGTCCAATATGAGACCAAATGTCTCGATTTCAACGGATTTTAATGAAAATTTGTACAATGATTATTTTAAGGCCACTATTTTTTAATATTATTAAGATTTGGAAATTCATGATGGCGGATCCATAAAAGGGTTTTCGGGTTGAAACAATCTCTAGGATATAAAAAACTAGAAAATTTGAGAAGTGTTTAATTAGCAAGTATTTACCCAACGCCGGGTGAAACCGGGTAACCCAGCTAGTTTAAATTAAAGGTACTTCTTAGGATATTAAAATAAAGATTTCCACAAAATTTCAGCTTGTTCGGAATTTTTTCCGAAGTCAAAGTCTAATTCTATTGGGCTACTGATTAAAAGTGCAAAAATCAAATAATCGGAGTACGAAGTGATTAATGAATAAGATCTCTGGTTGACGACATGTGACTATTTTTTGTTTTTGTTTTAAACTGTAAAAACACATATGTAGGTGCTAAAAACTCAAGGTTTTTAAAATCTATTTTCATTGCTACATCAGTAAGAGGCAGTAATAATGACTAATAAGATAAAAAGTTGTTTGGCTTTAAAGAATCAATATTCTAAATTACTAAACTTAAACTATTTTATTTAAAAAGATATAAACTATAACAAACATAATTGTTTACTTTAAAGAATTTATATAGAGGTAGATATCGCATACTGCGGCTATATTTCCTTAGTCATTTGAGTGAGTGATCAATAAAATGCAAATTTAACATTTAGCAAGCCAGACAATCTCTATAAAATCTTTAATCAATAAATCAAGAGATATATGTCTTCATAACTTTTACGTCATACAATTTGTATAGCAGGTACACACCTCCTCCGGTGTGTGGTATAGACAGTAGACATTCATATCGTATATCTAGTTAATTAAAGTTACCAGAAAAGATATAAGATTGGTATTCTTGCAAACATTACGATAATATGGCATGTAGGTGTAGGTGTATCGTAATATCCAGAAAAAAAAGATGATAAAATTTCGACCATTATCATATTTGGAGGCAATTTGGAGCAGTGACTCACCACAATATCAAGTGCTGGCCCAAAACACAAACAATAGAGACACCACATTAACCCCGGTTGAGGTCACTGCTGATAACACTTTCACTTCACCGATTAATTAAAGTGTTTTTTTTATTTTTATTTATTTATAAAAGATATATTCACTTAGCATTAACTGATAATAATCACCACCTTAAGATATTCAAGTATAAATGCCATAAGATATCTCTTTGCACTTTTCGCTGCACCTTCACGATCAGTAGTAGGTATCATTAGCCCACTTACAAACCTTCGTCTGGATGACCCCCGCGCGAACCGACGACATAAACGACAATCTTCTGGCTCACGCTCCAGACTAATTCGATTGTTTAAACAAATTACAAGATTGTAGCGTAAATTGATTAAATTTAATGCAATTAATGCGGTGGACGAATAGCCGCGGAATGGCGGTGTCAACAGCAATGCGCGATCGGACTGGAGCCCGCTGCATACCCAGGTCGGGGCTTAAGTGGGCAGAATGCCACAGACCCGCGCGGCTCAGCCTGAGACCCCAAGCTCTAGATCGCGGCTCGATAGTCACTCCCCAGGCTAGTTGCCTGCCTGACTGCTTGGCTGCTTGCTGCTGCTGCTGCAGTCCGACCGATCTAAAGCTTCGTCTTATTCGTTTATAATTTGTTTCTCAATTTTCTTGTTTTTAGCTTGTCTGGCATATTTTTCGTGAGCGAAAAACAAGAACCCCGCTGAATATGATCAGGCAGATTAGCAGTCGGACTATAGCATGAAAAACATATGCTAAAGATTCCTAACTTAGGGGCATCTTCGATCGATGTTTTAGAAAATATTTAAATATGGCTAAACGAAGCACGATCATATAGCAAACATAGCGAAGTAATCTTCTCCGTCGAGTTAGTGGTTTTTTGCATAAAAACAATCCGTGCCGAATCATAAAAATGAATAAAACAAAAGAAACATGTGTTTTGAACTGTGTTTGGTTTTAAGCTTATGCAAATCATGACGAATAAATGTTGATAACATCAGTTATTTAAAATCTTCAATTTGTAAAACTATTGAGACGCATTGACGCAGTATTTTAAACAATTGTACAGTCTTCGTTTGGATTGGCAAAACAAATGAGAAAAATTTGGAAAATAAAAATTATTGAAAACCTTTTCGATTGACATGAACTTATTTGAAATCTATGGATGGAAATAAAGGTAAATGCTTACCGGTTTTTAATGGCTTTTCGAATCGAATAGAACTTTTTTAAAAAGATATGTCTGCCACGTCGATTCCAAAAATATCGAATATCAATTTTTAGTTTTTTTTTAAATTTTTCTACGCTTTATATGATGGAAAATATACACTCAACTCTTTTTTTGCACAGTCTTTTATTACACAATTCTAAAATAACACTGTCCAAGAAAACAAATTCTATCTTTTTATACACGGTTTGTTTATTCTAACACGGTTTTTAAAATAATTTTCTTCGGATTTTTGTTCGAGGTTTGTTAGCTTTCATGAAAACAAATAACGATTTTGGATGATCTCGTCGAAAAGATTTTTATTGATATTATTTTATTTTTATTATTTTATTCTACTAATCGTGTTTATAATTTAAAGTTTTTTATCATTTATTTTTACAATATGTTAATAATTTTATATTGCACATATATAGGGTAGACCATCTATTGGTTTCTTTTTAAATTACATGTTATTTTGATGTAAACAACGCTTTTTTGTTCAGAAAACTGACAGATACACATTAGCATATCTCCGCCATACGAAATTAATAGATCTACGTTTCAACAACATTGAAAAATATAGAAAATTCATTTCCAAGTTTAGTGCAGTGTTGCCGAATTTTCTTTTTCAACTACGGGTTAAGTTCAGGGTGACGTCACAGTTTAATCGTTATAGAATTATGTAAGTGTAAACGAAAGGGCAACATATTGGCTATTGAATACATACTGTAAGTACATATGTGTCTTATAAACGTTCAGGTGAATTATACAGCTTTAAAGTCATTTGGATAAAATATTAAACTTTAACCTATGAAAATTACATCTACTTTAAAGGGTAAAAGAACATAGTAAAATATAGTATTAAGTCTTTTAGTGGCAAAAAATTTAATTTCCTAAAATAGGGCTTCCTGGGTCGCGATTTTTGGCTAAATCGACTCTAAATAAAATAACTAGATGATTCTATGCAAAAACCAGAAAAGTCTAGAGGAAAAATTCGCAGAGTTTGAATTTTTACATTTTCCCTTGTGTTTATTAAGTCTTTTAGTGGCAAAAAATTTAATTTCCTAAAATAGGGCTTCCTGATTCGCAATTTTTGGCTAAGTCGACTCTAAATAAAATAATTAGATGATTCTATACAAAAACCAGAAAAGTCTAGAGGAAAAATTCGCAGAATTTGAATTTTTACAATTTCCCTTGTCTTTTAGTGGGAGAAAATTTAATTTTCTGAAATAGGGCTTCCTGGATCGCGATTTTTGGCTAAATCGACTCTAAATAAAATAACTAGATGATTCTATGCAAAAACTAGAAAAGTCTAGAGGAAAAATTCGCAGAATTTGAATTTTTACATTTTCCCTTGTATTTATTAAGCCTTTTAGTGGCAAAAAATTTAATTTTCTAAAATAGGGCTTCCTGGATCACGATTTTTGGCTAAATCGACTCTAAATAAAATAACTAGATGATTCTATGCAAAAACCAGAAAAGTCTAGAGGAAAAATTCGCAGAATTTGAATTTTTACATTTTCCCTTGTATTTATTAAGCCTTTTAGTGGTAAAAAATTTAATTTTCTAAAATAGGGCTTCCTGGGTCGCGATTTTTGACTAAATCAACTCTAAATAAAAAACCTAGATGATTCTATGCAAAAACCAAAAAAGTCTAGAGGAAAAATTCGCAGAATTTGAATTTTTACATTTTCCCTTGTATTTATTAAGCCTTTTAGTGGCAAAAAATTTAATTTTCTAAAATAGGGCTTCCTGGATCACGATTTTTGGCTAAATCGACTCTAAATAAAATAACTAGATGATTCTATGCAAAAACCAGAAAAGTCTAGAGGAAAAATTCGCAGAATTTGAATTTTTACATTTTCCCTTGTATTTATTAAGCCTTTTAGTGGCAAAAAATTTAATTTTCTAAAATAGGGCTTCCTGGGTCGCGATTTTTGGCTAAATCGACTCTAAATAAAATAACTAGATGATTCTATGCAAAAACCACAAAAGTCTAGAGGAAAAATTTGCAGAATTTGAATTTTTACATTTTCCCTTGTATTTATTAAGCCTTTTAGTGGCAAAAAATTTAATTTTCTAAAATAGGGCTTCCTGGGTCGCGATTTTTGACTAAATCGACTCTAAATAAAAAACCTAGATGATTCTATGCAAAAACCAGAAAAGTCTAGAGGAAAAATTCGCAGAATTTGAATTTTTACATTTTCCCTTGTATTTATTAAGTCTTCTAGTGGGAAAAAATTTAATTTTCTAAAATAGGGCTTTCTGGGTCGCGATTTTTGGCTAAATCGACTCTAAATAAAATAACTAGATGATTCTATGCAAAAACCAGAAAAGTCTAGAGGAAAAATTCGCAGAATTTGAATTTTTACATTTTCCCTTGTATTTATTAAGCCTTTTAGTGGCAAAAAATTTAATTTTCTAAAATAGGGCTTCCTGGGTCGCGATTTTTGACTAAATCGACTCTAAATAAAAAACCTAGATGATTCTATGCAAAAACCAGAAAAGTCTAGAGGAAAAATTCGCAGAATTTGAATTTTTACATTTTCCCTTGTATTTATTAAGTCTTCTAGTGGGAAAAAATTTAATTTTCTAAAATAGGGCTTTCTGGGTCGCGATTTTTGGCTAAATCGACTCTAAATAAAATAACTAGATGATTCTATGCAAAAACCAAAAAAGTCTAGAGGAAAAATTCTCAGAATTTGAATTTTTACATTTTCCCTTGTCTTTTAATGGCAAAAAATTTAATTTTCTAAAATAGGGCTTCCTGGATCACGATTTTTGGCTAAATCGACTCTAAATAAAATAACTAGATGATTCTATGCAAAAACCAGAAAAGTCTAGAGGAAAAATTCGCAGAATTTGAATTTTTACATTTTCCCTTGTATTTATTAAGTCTTCTAGTGGGAAAAAATTTAATTTTCTAAAATAGGGCTTTCTGGGTCGCGATTTTTGGCTAAATCGACTCTAAATAAAATAACTAGATGATTCTATGCAAAAACCAAAAAAGTCTAGAGGAAAAATTCTCAGAATTTTAATTTTTACATTTTCCCTTGTCTTTTAATGGCAAAAAATTTAATTTTCTAAAATAGGGCTTCCTGGATCACGATTTTCGGCTAAATCGACTCTAAATAAAATAACTAGATGATTCTATGCAAAAACCAGAAAAGTCTAGAGGAAAAATTCGCAGAATTTGAATTTTTACATTTTCCCTTGTATTTATTAAGTCTTCTAGTGGGAAAAAATTTAATTTTCTAAAATAGGGCTTTCTGGGTCGCGATTTTTGGCTAAATCGACTCTAAATAAAATAACTAGATGATTCTATGCAAAAACCAAAAAAGTCTAGAGGAAAAATTCTCAGAATTTGAATTTTTACATTTTCCCTTGTCTTTTAATGGCAAAAAATTTAATTTTCTAAAATAGGGCTTCCTGGATCACGATTTTTGGCTAAATCGACTCTAAATAAAATAACTAGATGATTCTATGCAAAAACCAGAAAAGTCTAGAGGAAAAATTCGCAGAATTTGAATTTTTACATTTTCCCTTGTATTTATTAAGTCTTCTAGTGGGAAAAAATTTAATTTTCTAAAATAGGGCTTTCTGGATCGCGATTTTTGGCTAAATCGACTCTAAATAAAATAACTAGATGATTCTATGCAAAAACCAAAAAAGTCTAGAGGAAAAATTCTCAGAATTTGAATTTTTACATTTTCCCTTGTCTTTTAATGGCAAAAAATTTAATTTTCTAAAATAGGGCTTCCTGGATCACGATTTTTGGCTAAATCGACTCTAAATAAAATAACTAGATGATTCTATGCAAAAACCAGAAAAGTCTAGAGGAAAAATTCGCAGAATTTGAATTTTTACATTTTCCCTTGTATTTATTAAGCCTTTCAATGGTAAAAAATTTAATTTTCTAAAATAGGGCTTCCTGGGTCGCGATTTTTGACTAAATCGACTCTAAATAAAAAACCTAGATGATTCTATGCAAAAACCAGAAAAGTCTAGAGGAAAAATTCGCAGAATTTGAATTTTTACATTTTCCCTTGTATTTATTAAGTCTTTTAGTGGCAAAAAATTTAATTTTCTAAAATAGGGCTTCCTGGATCACGATTTTTGGCTAAATCGACTCTGAATAAAATAACTAGATAATTCTATGCAAAAACCACAAAAGTCTAGAGGAAAAATTCGCAGAACTTGAATTTTTACATTTCCGCTTGTTTTTATTAAGCCTTTTAGTGGCAAAAAATTTAATTTTCTAAAATAGGGCTTCCTGGATCACGATTTTTGGCTAAATCGACTCTAAATAAAATAACTAGATAATTCTATGCAAAAACCACAAAAGTCTAGAGGAAAAATTCTCAGAATTTGAATTTTTACATTTTCCCTTGTATTTATTAAGCCTTTTAGTGGCAAAAAATTTAATTTTCTAAAATAGGGCTTCCTGGGTCGCGATTTTTGACTAAATCGACTCTAAATAAAAAACCTAGATGATTCTATTCAAAAACCAGAAAAGTCTAGAGGAAAAATTCGCAGAATTTGAATTTTTACATTTTCCCTTGTATTTATTAATGCAAAACAATATATCTAATATATATACCATATATATATCTCAGCGTTTTGACGATTTGGAACACTATGCGCCGTAGATATGTTGATCAAAACTTTAAACTCATTTTTCTCAAATAGTTATTGAGTGATCAAGCAGACATTTTATGCAGATATTAATAACAATAATACTTTCTATTTAAACTATAAGTTTAAAAAAAAAAGTTTCTGTTGTAAAAATAACTGAAAGACGTTGTATAAAAAAAAATTATGTTTAACCATAGCACACTACCACTTATAATTATTTTGAAAAAACCAAAATACCTTGTAATAGTTAAAAGTAATAATAAACAATACCTAAAGCTTTATAAATTAATTAATTAATTTATTGCTATACTAACATAAATAGTTGAATGAGATATGAATACTAAATTAATTTTTCTTTCATGAAAAATTTAACAATCAAAGAGCATCTTTCTTCCACATTGCAGGAACATTAATCTTCGCCAGACGACAAAATAAATCATAGTAGCCGCCGGAGATGCATCTGGTTATCGGTTTATCAGTTTATCTAGTTGAGCATATTTCGCACTTCCAGGAAACAGAGAGATATCAGAGATAAATTATTTAATTGCCTCAATGAGAAGTCACTTACGATGTGATACGGGCCCACGGATGGAATTTAATATGCATGCCGGGTGCTGCACGATGCATCAGGCCAACACCGCAGTCTACGTTTGCATAGTTTATGGACACGAAAGTGTTTGGTAATTTAATCGGTTATTAGTAGTCAGCGATATTTATAAATCGTAGATAAGTGGAAGAGAAATTGATGAGGAAACTTTTTGGTTAAGGTATTGAATTACTGGGTTTCATTAAATTAAGAATGACCGCAAAAATACCGCAGCTATAATTTTTTCTGGAATTTTAACCACAAGATAAATGATAAATACGAATAAATGAGGTATCGTATTAACGAAAAATATTTATATTTACATATTGCATTACTGCTACTGTTAGTTAATTAAAGTAAACTATGTAAAAAAACACTGTAAGCTTAACTGATATTTTAGTCATATTTAAATAGTTTGATAGGGCAAATCTGATGACGCTTTAGTATACACATGAATATTTAATTATACACTACTCAAAAAAAATTAAGGGAGCAAGTTTATTGAAATTTTGTTGCCAATTTTTAAAGAGCTGTTTCTTAGTGAAAAATGGTCAAATAGAGATTAAACAAAAAGCTTTTTCAAGCTTGAAGTCTCTAGTTTTAAGATCTTTTGGGCAAACATTTTTTTCGAGCTGCGGTTTTCGAGCTGCGGTTTTCGAGCTTTTTTTTAGCTAAATTAACTTGGAAAAAAATTTTCAGTTAAACTTATTACTCAGTTAGTTTGATTGTTCAGTTTTAATTTGGGTTTTTCAAATTTCTTCTGCGTCAATTGTTTATTTATTTATTTATTTATTTGTTTATTTATTTATTTATTTATTTATACAAAAGCTCAAAAGCTGACTACTACAAAATAAAATTGAGTGTAAATACAAATTACTAATTAACAGGTTAACAAGAAATTATAAAAAGTCAAAATTAGAATAGTTCTCATTAAATGCGCGCGACATCGATGAAATGGGTTCAAAAAATCCGTAGTTAGTACGGTGAGACGGAACATGGAGGAAACGGAAGTCCCTCAAAGAGCGAGTTGGGATAGAAATATGAAATGAAGACAAAATCTCAGGCGAGTTAATCCTACCACGCAAACAATCACGAGCAAAAGCAATTCCGGAGTCTGTAATGAGAGGAGATTAAGACGATTCATGTGGGGGGGAAGAAAAAGTCTATTGACCCAAGGTAAGCCGCGAAGCGCAAAATGAATGAACCTGCGCTGAACCGACTCAATACGATTAATGTGTACAGCGTAATACGGAGACCACACTGGACTGACATATTCAAGTATAGGCCTAACGAATGTACAAAAGAGGAGTTTCGTAATGTAAGGGTCGTCAAACTCTTTAGACCAACGTTTAACGAAGCCGAGGGTAGAATTGGCTTTGCTAACTATGGCCTCCACATGGTCATCGAAAGAAAATCTGGTGTTGAGCCACACCCATAAGTCTTTGGTTTTGTCGAGTCTAGATAGAGAACAATCACTTATAGTATAGTTGAAGGAAATAGGTGATTTTTTACGCGAGAAGGACATCACGGTGCACTTACTAATGTTAAGAGGTAGGCGATTGATAGAACACCAATTAGAAAAAGTGTCTAAGTCAGAATTGAGAAGAAGACAATCAGACTCATTGGAGGTTAAGCGAAAAATCTTCGCATCGTCTGCATAACAAAGAATCTTCGAATGATTCAGAAGCAAGCCAACATCATTTATGTAAATGATGAATAGCAAAGGTCCCAGATGGCTGTTCGCTGAGATATCCTACTTTTTATGAAAAAGGATCCTTTTGTCTTTGAACATCGATATCTCAGCAACTAATGACGGCATATAGTAAATTTAAGGATGATTTCGAAAACTTAAATAATTCTCTACAAGGACCTATCATAGTTTTTTGAAGTAAACACTTTTTTCCCGCTTGACATTAATTTGAAAAAATTTAAAAAAATGACTTTTTGCGTTTTTTTAGAAAATTTGTCTCTGATTTACAAATATTGACGGAAAGACTTCTGATTTTGTGAAAGTCTACTATAGCCCCAATAACCCTGTAAATTTTCAAATCGATACTTCAAACCGTTTTCTTGGCCCAATTGATTAAAGCTTTACAAAAGAATTAATCCTTTAATGCACAAGTTCATTGGCGGATTTACAAATTTGCCGCCAGTAGGCTATTAAAATTTTGCCGCTCCTACCGACCTCTAAAATTCGTTACAACTATATTAATTACAATTTTTTTGTCAACGAAATTGTAACTTTATGATTTGTGCACTATCGTCCTAATTATGAATACTATCATCCCTCAGCTATTAGATGTTCTGGTTGCTTCCAAAACAGCTTCATTGGTTTAGCATATTATTGTGAATGAGCAGCATGGAGTTTTCGCTGGTAGATCCACTATTTCGAATCTAACGACATTTACAAACTTCTGTGCTCCGAATATAGAAAATGGTATTCAACTAGATGTACTGTATAACGAATTTTCTAAAGTGTTTGATACAGTATCAATTCCGATTTTATTGGATAAAATAAAATATTTTGGATTTAATGGATCAATTTTGAAGTGTTTTCAGTAGTATCTTACCAATCGTATACAACAGGTAAAAATAGGCAACTTATATTGTAAGGATTTTATTGACTCATCCGGAGTACCACAAGGCAGTCACCTTGGGCCTCTATTATTCATATTATTTATCAATGATATTGCTGAAATATTCTCTTTTGATAAGTGCTTAATTTACGCTGATGAATTAAAATTGTTCGCCTCAGTTAGATCCTCACAAGATTGTGCTAAGCTTCAAAATGATTTGGATACGTTAGCTAACTGGTGTAGTATTAATGATCTTTCTCTGAACATTACTAAGTGCAAAATCATGAACTTCCACAAATGTATCAACCCTGTAAGATAGGATTATAAAATTAACAATTTTTCAATTGAAAGGGTAGACAAATATAAATACCATCAATAAAACACTTAAGCTTTTAGGTTTTGTTAAAAGGAATGTTGTATAGTAGACGAACTTATTTGCGTGTCTTATTCATAAGAGATATTTGGACTAGCCATATTGATGGTCCTGAACTATTAGCCTTAAACAAAATATTTATGCCCCTGAACGAACGTAGAGTATAAGATATTTGTTGTATACTCCTGAATATAGAACGTACTATGGATTTTCTGAAGTTGTTACTGCGTCCATTCAAGACTTTTATAAATGTTGTACACTTTTTTAATTAGAAATTACGAAAGTTTAAAATACCTTTTTGCGTGATTTGTGAGGTGTGTTACAATTTTAAGTTCAAATATTTTTCTATTTATTCTATATACTTCTTTATTCCTTTCGGTTTTCATTATTTGTTGTTATTTAAAATAAATTGTGTAGTCTAATAGTCTTACGATTTATGATCTCTTATATTTATACATAATTTATATCTACTTGTAGAATGAGGACGCTTGCGAAGCCATTAGTAGTCGTTTAGGTATATAAATATGAATCCTTTTAATTTCTATAAGACATTAAAAGAAAATGTTGGCCCCAAATTTGCCACCCCTAAAATCTGCCACCCTAGGCTCCAGCCTACTCAGCCTGCTGGTAAATCCACCACTGCACAAGTTTTTTATCGTGTGACTAAAATTCGGGCTTTTTGGATTATACAAAAAATTGCCAAATATGTACAATAAAACAAAAATGGTCCTACAAATTCACACGTGTTCTCTGGATAATTTTAACCATATTTTGTCATATGAAATTTATTCGCAAATTTCTTTTTGAGTTAAAACATCGCGAATCTAAAGCCGCCATATTGTATCCTCCATCTTGGAATCAAGAATTGTCGAATTTGCACTTCAGATTCGTGATCAGCGACTCCAAAAACCCTTAAGTAACAAATTTTACATGAACTATTAAATTTTTCTCAATTTGACCTTGAAATGACCATGAACCTGACGTGATAGAGGTTAACGAACCTCAAATTCTGATTCAGTATTTTCTAATAGGCATCAATTTTTTTTTTTAATTATGATTAAAATTTGTTTGATTCAAAAAATGTAGACAACTCTTACTCAAACCCTATAATTTTAAAATGAGTTATGATTGCTTAAAGAAAAAAATTATGTATCTCAACACTTTAAGGCCAGAATAATGTGATAGGTTCTACCTATTTTCAATTTGCTTTGCCTACGTCTCAACCATTTCTCTATTTTCGGCTTAAAATTTTGCCAATATATTTTTAATATGATCTTTCAGGAAATATAATATGAAATATATCGATTTTTTTATCCGATAACGTATCTTTAAAACATTTTTATGATAAACTCCCCAAAAATTTAAGAATTTTAGACAATTTTAGTAGTTTCATACAATACTGCTATTTTTTGCACAAATATTAATTTTGATTTCCCATTTCGATTGTTTTTGTATAATATACATACAGGGTGTCATTTTTTATTACTAACACAAGACCATCGCAAAAAAAAAAAAAATCAAATTTTTTTTTTTGCTGTTCAAAATTATTTGACTCTACTTTGACCTTAATTTGTGAAAAAAAAAATGTACTAGGCAGTGATGGGAAAGCAATTCAAAACTTTGTTTAATTAATGCAGATTTCAGAATCACCCATTTTATTCATGAATAACAAGATATTTCCATGTTCATTTTAAATCAAATTTAATTTTTCATAAAAACCCAAATATCTCGAAAACGGTGAGGTTTTCACTAAGGTGATATTTTGATATTCTGATAGGTCATGCTACCATCCCCTTAATTTACTACTTACTGGACACCCTGTATAAGAAATAAATCTTTAGTTTGATGAGTTATTATTTTGAAGAAGATACGAGTATGTAGGTACCTCTAAAAAGAATAAATTTAAAAGGAGGGATACGAAATTTAGGTTTTTAAAATCTCCACAGGGCAAAAATCAATATATTTTAGATAATTTAAAACCACAGCATTTCGACCTGGTACAATTTTGGACAGAAAAACCGACACGATGATATGATAAAATTGGATCGTGACGTAAATTCGGAACTTATATTAAGATTTTCCTTATACAAAATATTTATCGACTGAAATATAATTTTTTGCTTAATTGTAGTGCTTTATTATGGTCGAGATTTTGATTTGCCTCGATTTTGGTAAGTCGAGATGAAAAAAGACGAAATTGTTGTGGTCGGTATTTTAAAATTCGTGATATCGTACCCAATATAATTTAAAATATAACTTAATATAAACTATAAAATTACTTTTTATTATTCTAAAAAATAAAATTCCATGACGTGTCGTTATTATCAATTATCACACAAATGAAGCATTCAATATGCTTTAACTCATAAAGCTTAATCCATTTCTGGCTTAGGTACTTTATTTTAAGTACTTCTAATTACTAAAACAATTTAATCAAGCAAATTAATGCAGTGCTATAATATTTAATATCTAAACTAAATAGGAGGCAATCGAACACATCTCGCAATTAATTTACAACGCCTATTAACCTGTTCAGGGCTATTGTTGCAGAAAGGTTTTGAGGCCATTGGTGCTTTATTTATCAGGTGCGATTATCTGGTTTAATGCACATACGTAAAATTCACGAGAACGAGAATCACATGAACCACTAAAAAGGCATCATCAATATAATTCCTGATACTGCAAAAAGCTTTAGACTTTAATTAAATTCTCGTCGGGATTGCAAGTTCATTACGTGATTGCAGATATTCCGGATATTCTAGGGTAAATGTCTGCAGATATTTAGTTCAAAAATATTTTCCATCCGATAATTACCGCAGTTTGTTTTGGATTGAGGTGTAATAAAATTTGAATCTGCATAATCAGAAGTTATATGTAGATTGTAGATTGAATAACCTATGTAACAACAATTCCTCGTTTGGGGGGTTGGACAAATTAATAGATAAGTGTTTGAAGGGATTGATTCAAGTTGAAATAAATTACTATATATAGATTCATTATTGTTTGCTTTATTTGATTTTTAAGAGTTAATTTTATTGTATTTGTTAAAATTGACTAAAACGTATGGCTCCCATTAAACATATGAAAAATTACTCGACCGGGAAACGCGTGGTATAATGAAAGCGATAGGCTTTTTGGATAAATATTTATTCTTGTACGAAATTTTGTTTATTACTAAAAATTTAAGATTTAAGTAAATAATACATTTCAAAATAAAGAAACTCTAGACTTTTCTGGCTTTTGCATAGAATCATCTAGTTATTTTATTTAGAGTCGATTTAGCCAAAAATCGTGATCCAGGAAGCCCTATTTTAGAAAATTAAATTTTTTGCCACTAAAAGGCTTAATAAATACAAGGGAAAATGTAAAAATTCAAATTCTGCGAATTTTTCCTCTAGACTTTTCTGGTCTTTGCATAGAATCATCTAGTTATTTTACTTAGAGCAGATTTAGCCAAAAATCGTGATCCAGGAAGCCCTATTTTAGACACTTAAATTTTTTGCCACTAAAAGGCTTAATAAATACAAGGGAAAATGTAAAAAGTCAAATTCTGCGAATTTTTCCTCTAGACTTTTCTGGTTTTTGCATAGAATCATCTAGTTATTTTATTTAGAGTCGATTTAGCCAAAAATCGTGATCCAGGAAGCCCTATTTTAGACACTTAAATTTTTTGCCACTAAAGGGCTTAATAAATACAAGGGAACATGTAAAAATTCAAGTTCTGCAAATTTTTCCTCTAGACTTTTCTGGTTTTTGCATAGAATCATCTAGTTATTTTACTTAGAGCAGATTTAGCCAAAAATCGTGATCCAGGAAGCCCTATTTTAGAAAATTAAATTTTTTGCCACTAAAAGGCTTAATAAATACAAGGGAAAATGTAAAAAGTCAAATTCTGCGAATTTTTCCTCTATACTTTTCTGGTTTTTGCATAGAATCATCTAGTTATTTTATTTAGAGTCGATTTAGCCAAAAATCGTGATCCAGGAAGCCCTATTTTAGAAAATTAAATTTTTTGCCACTAAAAGGCTTAATAAATACAAGCGGAAATGTAAAAATTCAAGTTCTGCGAATTTTTCCTCTAGACTTTTGTGGTTTTTGCATAGAATTATCTAGTTATTTTATTTAGAGTCGATTTAGCCAAAAATCGTGATCCAGGAAGCCCTATTTTAGAAAATTAAATTTTTTGCCACTAAAAGACTTAATAAATACAAGGCAAAATGTAAAAATTCAAATTCTGAGAATTTTTCCTCTAGACTTTTGTGGTTTTTGCATAGAATTATCTAGTTATTTTATTTAGAGTCGATTTAGCCAAAAATCGTGATCCAGGAAGCCCTATTTTAGAAAATTAAATTTTTTGCCACTAAAAGGCTTAATAAAAACAAGCGGAAATGTAAAAATTCAAGTTCTGCGAATTTTTCCTCTAGACTTTTGTGGTTTTTGCATAGAATTATCTAGTTATTTTATTTAGAGTCGATTTAGCCAAAAATCGTGATCCAGGAAGCCCTATTTTAGAAAATTAAATTTTTTGCCACTAAAAGACTTAATAAATACAAGGGAAAATGTAAAAATTCAAATTCTGCGAATTTTTCCTCTAGACTTTTCTGGTTTTTGCATAGAATCATCTAGTTATTTTATTTAGAGTCGATTTAGCCAAAAATCGCCATCCAGGAAGCCCTATTTTAGAAAATTAAATTTTTTGCTACTAAAATAGGTACATGATATGATAGTACATACATTGTATATAGGTCGATTTCTCAGCCTACCTGTAAAAAGCCTAAACCACTTATCAAGCGGGAATTTAAAAAAAAAAAAAAAAATCTAGGAGAAAGCGCCTGTTAAGAGATAATAACTTCTACAAACTAAAGTAATCGCAATAAATTACCAATTGTCATCTAACACAGCATTGATTTATGGACAATATGTCAATTATGCTTAAATAACTTTATCAAAGTCATAAATTTTCA
The DNA here is from genome assembly GCA_949715965.1 of Dysmachus trigonus. NCBI lineage: Eukaryota > Metazoa > Arthropoda > Insecta > Diptera > Asilidae > Dysmachus > Dysmachus trigonus. The sequence continues at coordinate 98,670,906 of OX454319.1, read as the reverse complement.
GCAGCAGTACATCGAGCGAAACATAAACGGACATCGCGGCCGAATACAGTTCGCGCGAATCGCAACTGAACGTGTTTTTGTCGGGCGAATAAGGGACAAGCGCGAGCATAGGTTTCTTTTGATAGTGCTGATAGAAAAGTGGTTTCTCACCGTACCCACTAAAATTAATTGCAAATAAATAGAACCACAGCTCACGGCTTGTTGATTATAGTTGACATCAGCTTCGCATAAATTACACTCGAGCAGAATTTTAAAATATTCAATTCATCCGCTCTCTGTCCGGTTCGATGGTGGCGCAGAAAATCAATTCCTCACTCACAAGTCGATTTGATTGGTGCAATAAAATGTTCCAATAATTCAATATTCGCATTTTAATTTATTAAATTCTTAACATTTTTTGAACATGAGATTCAACGTTAAGACTTTGTTAAGAAATTTATAAACATAATATGGTGGTTATTATTATCACCTGCCTCTTAGAAATTTGGATTTAAATTCGTAAATTGAGGATTAAATATTAAATTAAAATGATATAATCTTTAAGCTTTTTTGGTAACGTAGACTTCCAAACAAATCATAAATATATTTTACATGGGATTTTTTTGAGGGATAAAAAAGTTTACGTAAAGCTTGGCACGTTTAATTCAAGGATGTTTTGCGTTATCGCTGGCGTTCCACAAGGAAGCCACTGAGGCCCACTCTTATTTTTAATTGCTATTGATGGTGTTGTTGGTTGTTTTAAACATTCAAAATATCTCTTATATGTTGACGACTTGAAATTGTTGGTTCCAATTCGCTCCATTGAAGATTGTCATTTCTTGTAACGTGATATTGAGTCTTGTCATATGGTGTGTTAATAACGGCTTTCTGCTTAATATTAACAAATGTAAATGCATCTTTTTTTCTCGTAAGGTCAATACGCTCCTTTTTCACTACAGAATCTCTAAAGATCCCATTCAACGTGTTGAGAAATTTAAGAACCTTGGTGTAGTCTTTGACTCTAAGTTGTCCTTCAATAACCACCTCGATTATATCATTCCTAAAGCCTTCTCTCTTCTTGGCTTTATTAAAATAATTTGTAAGGACTTTTCTGATCCCTACACATTAAAAACTTTATTTTATTTATTTCATTTAAAAAAAATTATCTGCCTTTTTTGCATCATCTTCTTGATCTTTGCTATTCTTTACTAAGCTCTCATGTTATTCTATTATTTGCATTTTTGTTATGTATCTTTCTAATGTTTTTATTTTAGTAGCCTGTAATGGTTTTTTAGTTTGTTTTAGTCTGATCAAAGCCCGGACTGTTTAGCTTAAAACTTTGTTTTACCTTTATTTTATTTTGAACTTCTTAGTTTGTTTTATTTATTTAGTCTAATTTTTTTGACCCTCTATTTAAAAAATCCAAATATTGAAATTATCATAATTTTGTATTGTCATGGGTTCTGAATACGTGTGTGAAGTTTTATAAGAATTGGTTAAGTAAATGTGGTTGAAAAATCGATCAGAAAATTTGAACCAATTCTGCTAAATGACTTAATAAAAACACCCGGAAAAAAATTCCAATAGAGTTATATATTTAAAACAATGTTATAAATAGTAAACAAGAGTATTGACTACAATAATTAAAAAAAAATTAAAAACAATTCATTTGCCAAAAGGTTTCTTAAGCAGCAGCCGATCTTTCTTCTTCTCCTTTTGCATGAAGAACTCTCGCCTAGCGACGCTGGACCGTACGTCCAGGATATAGATGATTTTATCTAAAATCTGTTGCGCCGTGTAAGGGTCCGTTTCGAAGTCATAGTACTTAAAACTACTGTGAGTCTGAGCCTGGCTATAGTGCTGAGGGCTGGCAGTTAGCATTGTTTGGTTGAGAGGATGTCCCTTCGGGAACAGTTGCGAATCGGGATAAAAATGACTCGAGCTAGTCGATGCTGAATGTTGGTTTACATACCAAATTCTGAAAACTGCCTTGTTACCCCTACGCTCCATCATTTCACAGTAGGCGATAGAATCGATGCTATAACTGATTGCCTTCTGGCGGGACCAGAATTTTGGGTTCTTCTGCTGGACAGGGTCGATTTCGATTCGTTCCCCAGAAACGCCCAGTTGAACTTCTGTTTTAAAGATTCCCTTGGCTATGATATTCAGACGGTAGGTTCTGTACATGGGGGCTTCAATCATTGAGTTATGCCCGATCATCCGTGCCATGTCGTCAGAGTTATTCTTCTCTGATCCATGTACGTCTGCGATTGCAGCATCCCCGGCAGCTTCAGTTTCTGATGTCATGGAAAGCGACCTGTAGTCGATTCGTGTGATGTGAGCAGAAGGTCTCCGCTCTGCGAGGGTTAAGTATTTGAAACCGAATTTAGAGCATGGTTCCCGCAGGTCTAAGGGTGGAAAATCGGTATCCATCTCACCGTTGTCTTCTGTAATATAAAGACCATAGTGCCGTACAGATTGCAGCGGGATATCCGGATTATGGATGCTGCACTTGTAGCAGATGAAACCGATAACTTCTTGTATTTTAGCGGCTGCTGAAACACAGATTTTCATTGGATAATTGCGTTGATCCTCTGGAAGCATACTAAGAAAAATTAAGAGACTTTTTGTAGCGATCCCCGTCTGGGAAGTGCCATCAAAGCGGGCGTATTGCAAGAATTTGTTCTGTGGCTGTTTGGGGCACTGTAACAGCTGCTCTGAGAGCCTGCTAACGAGCTGATCTGTTTTCGGTACCTCTTTCCTTTCAAACAAATCATCCCGGGTAACATCCTGAACCTGGGAATCATCCACTTTCACCGTCTTAATTCGAGCCGCTTTTCTGCGCGCCATGTCGAGTTTCTCCAGTTTCTGGGCTGTGTTCGAGCGATACCGATGCGCCCCAATTTCGGGGTACATCTGAATGTCGAAGGACTGCGACGTAAGGTCGAGATCCTCGTCGTCACTCAGGTCCAGCCCCGGGTAGCAGATGTACTCGACACTCTCGTCCGGACGGGGGTTGTTCGGCCCCAGCGACTTCTTCTGTTGACACTTCTGCAGGAACTGTTTTGGCAAATCATCACTCAACATCACCGTCTCGCACAAGCCCGTGTCGTCCGTTGAGATGAACGAGTTCCGGATGTGCGACAGGAGCCAGTGCTGATTGTTGTAAGTCGCCATTCTTAGTAATTTCCAGGATTTTCAATCCACTTCCACTCAGGAACCAAACTGTTTGACAGTTATCAACACTCCACTGACGTTCGACGTCTTCTGTGGTTGTCAAGTTGTCAGCTATTCAGGAAAATGTTGCTACAACTTGGGGTGGTTGGTCGAGGCCGCTGAAATGTATCTGGGGTAATGAATTTTTGAATGGGAGTGTACTCAAATGCGTTTTTCGTTTTATGTGAAGTAAAATTGTTGTGGGGAATTTTTGACAGCAAGAAAGAGAAATTGTGAGTTTTTCCCTGTGGAAAATTATTTGGAATTTAGAAGACAATGTTTTTACATTCCCTATGTGTTATATAAAATATTCGGGAAAGTTTAAATATTTAAAAAATGCATATTTAAAAATGACGACGTTTCTAGGTTATTTGGGTTTTTGGAGACGTCAAATTTTTGTTGTATAAAATTTGATTCTTATAAACTTGAAGTCGGATATAAAAATACTTAAGACTAAAGTTGTTCAGTTTTTCACGATAAATAAGATTCCGCAATAAAATATACAGGTTTATTTTTAATTTATAAATAAAATAATAAAATTCTAAATTAAAATAATTCAAATTTGACGGTAAAGTCTAAGAGCTCTAAACTCCTCGTATGCAAAGACCGTGATAAATCATCTACAAGGGACAGTCAGGCAAATGCTCCAGTCTAAATAAATCCTTAAAATATATAATATATATATGTCAATTATTTTCTGGTTTATTTGTAAATATAAAACTGTCATTAGAACTGTCACAAGATTTGTCACATCACTAATTAAGTTGGGTGTAAAATAATAATGGATAAATCCTCTATTAAGATATCTCTTAAGGCCAAATTTGTAATAGTTAGACTATATTATTTGAATAACAACCAATCTTCAGTTTATTTGCCAGAATTTGATACTTAAATGTTAACTAATAAAGTTAAAACTAATTTAATATAAAAGCAACGTTTATAGCCTGAACCAAATCTAAATGGACATAAGGAAACTTAATGAATCTTCGTTAACGCTAGAAATGTCAATTTTGCCATACGCAAAGTGCCATAAAGATAAAAACGTAAAGTGACGGAGGTACTACTAGTTTTTTTTTAAAAGTTATATAAAATTCAAATTGAAGCTGTTAGGGAAGAAAAAATGTTCTGATCCTAAAAACAAAAAAACCAACTGAACTGATTTTTTTTTTTTTTTAATTCAATTATGTCACTTTACTTTTCTATTTTGGGCAAAATGCCAGTTTTGAGTTAATTTCGTTAAATGCTTATGTTTACAGCTGCGTTTTTTTAATGATCAGGATCCGGATCTAAATCCGGACCAATTAAAAAACGACAAGGGAAATTTATCAAGTGAGGGACCGAACCTATATTCGTTCCTTAGTGAAAGTGTCAAATTTGAAGGAAAATTGAGAAATTTAAAGTTAAAGGTTTGTTAGTAACGAATAATTAGTGTGAAGCGATTTCTACAAAATAATAAATTTAAATTTATATTTATTTAATGAATATTTATTTACAAAGTTTCTTCAGCCATGTATTTTTTGTAAACCAGTGACATTTTTGGCATTTGCGAATGAAATTGTGAAGTAATGTCACTTTACTTTTCTATTCTGGGCAAAATATTAGTTTTAAGCTAAATTTTGTTAACTTTTTATGTTACGTTATGCTTCTTCACGTTTCTATTTTGGCTCAGACTAATTTCAGGGACGACTTCTTATTTTATTAGAGTTTTTTTTAAATCAGAAAATGAAAATGTTTAAAAATTGCGAATATTTGCGTATTCAAATACGAATTTTCGTCGCTGTAATGCGAAAATGAAAAAATTATTTAGTGGTAGCAAATAATGTTAATTAAATTATTTTTCTAAAAAATATGTAAAATATTTAATATATTTATTTTCAAAGAAATAAAGGGAAAAAATTCAAAATTATGGGAATATGTTGTAACGAAATGTCAGACATTTTTATTTTTGTCAGGGAATTGCATACGTAGTGAAGTGAGTTGCAGGGAAATTAAGAATTACAAATGGCTGTCATCAGAAAGTATTGCCACATACGAAGTAGTAGGAGTAAAGCAGATTTTTTTGACTTCAATTAAAAGGTCCTAGACTTTACATTTAATAATGATTAAAAGATGTTATTTAATCTTATCAGTTTAATCCCCCTTGAGGCATTTTATTTGTATTTTCGGTCAAAAGTGAATTTTCCTTATGTGGCACTACAGAAAATTTCCCGATATAAGTGAAACAAAATTTCCTTGTATTCCGCAGATTCCGCCATTACACGACTTATCCCTTGTTACCTAATTGTACTTCACGTAGCAGGAATTGTCAAAGTTGTGTTTACGTGCAGAATAAATTTGAAAAATAATTTTAAACGGATGACAAGCATCGGTGTTTCTCGTCGCGCGGACCTCTGAATCAAACCACTGGACAAGTGCGCAGTGGACACCAGAAAATGGCCCTGACGGTGGTGAGGCTGAAGCGTTCCCAGACGCAGGACACTTCGCTGCCGAAGTACATAAATGTCTGCCCGACCCCGCAGAAGGTAAGTGCCCCAAAAAATAATTAAGTTATATTTATGGCTGCCCAATTGCAATGCGGAAGTGCGGAATTTTGGCGCAATACGGGCGAATTTCCGCGATACGTTTCACGAAATTTCTCTTGTGAAATCCTCATTGTGGCAGCATTGCGTCCCCCAAAAACGAAACTCTCCCCATCAACAAAACAAACTTTCGAGCCACTGTGGGAAATTTTTGTGGCGGACGGGACGCCGTCGAGTGTGTGCGTGGGAACACACTTCTGTGTGTGTATGTGTAGCGTACGTCCGCTTCTGTGGGTAAGAGAGAAAATGGCAGATATCAAAATGTCAAATCGGAAATTTTTGATTTTCTGAATTTTCGGGCGTTTTATGACTGAAATTCTTACGATTGGGCTTGTGGGAGCGGGGCGCCTGTTCGTATTATGGAGAAAAGATATCGAAAGTGCGCCGTCCACGACTGCTCGAACGTTTTTCAAGTGGCCAAGACCAGGCAGAAGCAGTGGCTTAAGGGTGGCTCGCTGCAAGAACTCGCTGATTATTACCTCTGCGAGGAGCACTCGAAAGTAAGTACGAAAACGCTCGAGAAGAATTGCGCTCTTTATTCCCGGCCATTGGACGTTGCAGCGGACCCAAATCAATTTACTTTCTTATCTAATGGGGCAGCGTACTACCAGCGCAAGTGCGGCTCAGTGTGAGCGGAGCTTAGTGCTAGTGTACGATGAGGGCGCGAAATCCAAAAACGTTCCCGATAAGCCCTTAAGCTCTGCAGGAGTATAATTAATTAATAGTTCAAGGTGAAGTTTCCTTTCTACGATTTAGGGGGTTTGGACTAATCCCTAGGAAAATTTTGCACTCTTGAAAACCTTCGACGTGACTCGTACTCGAGTTGTAACCAAGTCGCTTGGTCGTAGCGTTTGGGGGTGAAAATCTGAAATCAGTAGGAGGCGTTGGTTTTAAATTAGGTGCATATTTATTTTTATATCGCTCATAACCTAAATATAAGTCAAACATATGTTGAGTATTTGGCTTAGGCCACGGGGCCCACGTAAAAATTCATGTTTAAAGAATTTGGAGGAAAACACTTTATACAGAAACCACTCAATCAATCAGGGTCAAACAAAATAATCTGGTTAGTATTACACAATATTCAGCCAATGACCTAGAGTTCATTAAACGCACATTTGGTTGGATTTAATAAAACTCTTGCCACCTGCAAATATTCTTTTGTTACAAAAAGAACACAATTATGCTGTAAATACTACAAAGTAAATTAAAACATATATGGTGTTTCGAACTCTAATAGGCGCCAATCTCAAATTTTAGGTAAAATTTTCGGCTGGAATTCTAAAAACGTCCAATCTCAGATTTTATGATTTTTGGAGCATTTATGAAAAAACAAATTACATAAGAAGAGCTGGGCTGACAAGACCAATTTTTGGCCCAGCTTAGAATCGAAGGAAAAAGGTTGTAGGGCTGTTTTGAACTTTTTGTATTTTGCTATATCTGGGGGCGCCTTGCACAAAATGTTTTTAAAAAAACCCAGAAATATAAATAAATATGTATATACAATAATTCTATTGTAGCCTACTTGTAAAAATAAGCTCTTCAATTTTTCAATAAAAAAAAATTATTTTTAAACTCATAAAGTTTTTTTCATCTAACAAAACTATGCTGATGTGAGCCACCGGTGGTACACGTCGCCAGATGAACTATTCGCGTGTGAACCACCGGTAGTACACGCCATCGTTAACGTGTTAAATAATTCATATACATTTTTTAACTTCACACTAATATTATTTTGGAAATGGCGATAAGCACCTAAAATAGTATCACTAATATAAGTAAAAAGTGATTTTTGGAAACTTTTACCATCTTTTCGGAGATACATAATTTTTTTTAATTTTTTCAGAAGTACATTTTTTTTTATTTGATAGCGTATAAATCAAAGATTACTATATGTAAATTTGAAAGTGGTAACCTGTGGACTTCAAGAAGATAAAAAACGTTTACAAAATATAAAAACCTATTTCAAGATTTTGCCTGTATGTACAAACTTAAACTATAAAGTTAAAAATAATATTATTTATTACTTTAAAGAAAAGAGCATTAAAGAACAAAAAAAAATTATTGATAGTTAAAGGATTTCTCATATATTTGCGCTCGTTACTACCTGTCCTGTTTTGTATGAATTTCTAGTTTCGAACCGCACGGTTGCCTGTTACACAGTACGCAATATTTTATTCTGTACTAAATTTGAGTCTCGATTTAGACGGATTCGACTTACACGGAACCAATTAATCGTGTAACTCGAGTGATTACTGTGTTCATTTTTAGTTGTTATTATATCAAGAATATATTCATGATAGTGCTGTTTTTTCATATATTTTTATCAATAGTTTTTAATTACGTGAATGAAAGAATTGTTTACTTTTGCTAATAAAAATTGTCTTGCATTATCATTTAAAAATTCAATGCTAAAGAAAATCATTTTGCATTATTATTTTAAAAATTCAACGCTAATGGAGATTTTGTTGCATTATTATTTAAAAGTTATTGCTAATGAAAAAATGGGAATTAGTTGCATTGTTATTGTATTTTTCAGTGATAATGGAAACTCAATGATAATGCTTAAATGGGTCATCTCATCTCTCTAATTAAAATCAAATTTTTACTTAAACCTGGATATTTATATATTTTTTTCAGGATCCCTTATTAAAAGTAGCAAGTATACAAGACGCTGGCACTTTGGCAACTACAAGTGCAAACGCATCGCCTTTGAAGAGAGCTAGTTCAGCTGAAGGTAATATTATATATATTTCATAAAAAATCTGTACGCTTGCCAACATTTCGAAAATATTCCAGAGAGCCCAGTGGAGGCAAAAACCGCAAAACTGACTTCGAAACAGCAAGTGTCCGTGCAACCAGTCGTAACTCCAAGTTCGCCGGGTGCTGGATTCACAGGGACATTGGTCAGTGTACAGCAAAAGCAGCCAGTTATAAGAACTGGCAATGCTATCAAATTTAAGCCGGGCACAGCAATTAAAATCTCAACGCCAAACAAGCAGTACACGATACCGTTTATATCATCAAATGGGGCTTTAAATACATCAGGACCAGTCCGACGGCCGACAATATTTATAAAGGGTCCGGCGAAAAAAACTATTCGCAATGTTACAATTGAGCTGATAGAAAAATCTCCAAAATTACACTTAGGTGTAACATCGGAACGATTGAATATATTGAAAACTATAATTTGTTCGAAGGCAAACATCCCCCTCGTCGAATTGTATATAACTCTGAAAAAGTTGCGTTTAAATGAGGATTTCTCTCTAATAGGTGAATACTTTGAATATTCAGAGTCGGAAGTACAGAAAATATTTGCTCGAACCGTATGCAAATTGGCTAGATATTTAAAATTTTTGATCAGATGGCCAGAAGGTAAGAGATATTATGATCGTCATAAAAATCTTCCAATCGCCTTCCGTTCAAAATTGTCTTACGTTCAGTCACTAATAGAATGTGTAGAGACTGCGGTCCAGCGACCAACGAGTCCGACGCTAGAAATGTTAGACTGTAAAAATTTTAAATTTATTTTAACGATCACACCCTCGGGCATTATAAGTTATATATCAGACGCTTATATGGGCAACAATGATGACTTGACAATTTTCAATGAATGCAACTTCCGGAATATAATTCCCAAGTATTTGTCACTTGTGGCGGATCCGGGGGAGGCGTTACGCCGCCAGAACAATGCATTTGATTCGGATAGTACGACAGATTCGGCCGATGAAGCTGAAGATATGAAATATCCTCAGCGTTCCGGCCATAGACGGGTTACAAGCGTATCCCATACCATGAATATTGTAGATAGTCAGCTAACATCCCTGAAGGTGAAAGACTTCAGTATTCCAACGTTGCGTGTCCGGGAGCCAGCATGCCGAATGCAGATAAGGAGTCTTATAGAAAATCTCCGGGAATTTAAGGTCCTACAGCCGTACTCTGTATTAGAGCCACAAGTGTATCAATATATTAATGAAATGCTAGTAGTAATATCAGCCCTTACGAATTTGCAGAGGTAATAAAATGTTTTTTTCTCTACGTAATTGCTAAGTTTTTCGTAATATTAAGTTAAAATATTGTTTCAACATTTTGTTTATGCAGATTCCTACACTATCTCCTCCTTTTTTCTAATAAACGACCTGTTAAATCACGCCTATTCGTTTTTTTCCGGTTTCTAAATATAGCCAGTCGCGGACCAATTGTGATAGATTGAAGTGCTACCGAAGATTTGCGGCGGTTCGCTTTGTTTTTTTTTTTTTTTTGGAGGCCTCATTTTTTAATTAAATGTTTTTTAAACTAAGTTAGGCTACTTATTTCTAGCAACAATTTTGTTCTAATCTAGAAAGGTGTTTCGTTTTGTCTACTTATTGTGCATTGCAAATACACAAGTTAATAAAAAGCACTCTGGGGTTTACCTTCTTATAATATTTTTTGAGTTTATGGATCTTTTTCTATATAATTTTGAAGTTGTGTACAATGTAAGAGTTTTAGGTGCACTAGGAACACTAGTTGATATGATACACATCGCTGCTAAGAACTGGGGCTCTATTATAAAAGTAGAAAACAAAACGAATTTCTAGCCGAGTCATTTTACATCTAGAACGATATTCGAAAATGTTTCCCGCCTAGCAGAATCGCATTCCATATTTCCCAATTTCCAAAGAAATTTAAAAATTATACTTGAGAATAACCTTTCCCAAAAAGAATTTCAATACTGAACGATTGAGCACGATATAATATGCCATTATTCTTTTAAACCACTAAATAATACCGTCTACTTTCTAATCCGCGGATTTTAGCAGTAAGGTTTTTAATAACAAATTATGTTTAATTTTTTAAATAACAAGTAATAATAAAGTCCAAATGGAAATTTGAGATAAACGAGGAGTAAATTCAATCTTTTGTTACTAAAAGTCTATTAGACAAATGTGTTTTGAATTCTTTTATGCTTTGAAAAAGAAGAAAATTCTACTTATTTACGCTCATAAATGCTAATCAGCGAATTTGTGGAAATTTTAAAATTATGAACATGTTTCCCCATTTTATGTTCTGCATGGGTGTCAACAAAATTAAAATTAAAATTTTTCCCTACATCTTTTGTAGAGACACCCCCATCTTGAATTTACGAGGTGCATGTGTAATTTGGAATAAGCTTTGATGTATGTTTGATGTATAAAATCGGAGCTGCCTTCAAAGTTATTAATAAGAGATATTTGAAAAGCAGTCCAAGTGAACATAAACCAGGGAGACGTGTAATGCGGATATGAGCTCTATTTTATGAGGAAAGTTTGGTGCCAGGCAAAGTAATTTTATGATAGTGTATCACCACGATTCGTCTGGGTGAAATTAAAATTTAATAACTCGTCACTTAATGATTCGAGTTAGTTTAGGAAATGTGTTATTAAAATATTCTTGGCGACTAGTTGCTTTTAATAAAATTTATAGTAGCTATGGATCCGAGTACTAGACGATGTAATCAATTTCCTGTTTGCTTAGTTTATCGTTGTTGCTTTATCTCAATTAGATATATACATATGACCTTATGGTAGAATATGTCGTGCTGAAAGTGAAACACCCCCAAAAGTGGAATATGGATTTTCTTTATGAAAGTTTGCTATTGATTAATATTTTGAATAAGGAAAGGAAATAGCTTTTCCCTGTCTTAATATTATGCAGTCATAAGTTTCTAAAATTATATTTTAGCTTAAATATCGTTTTTAGCCAGGTAAGAAATATTTTCCAACATCTCTAACGTAATAAAAGCTCTACTTAATCCAATTTTCCGTATTTCTAAAAATATCGATCATGTAGAGTTGTGTTTTGATTGAATTTTAGAAATAAAGTTAATTTAGTTAATTTAAAACTTAATAAATAAAAATAATAGAGTCAGAGCTTTTTTAACCTCCGGAAAAACATAAAAGACGATCCGATTTCGTATTTTTTGCTTTCTAAATCAATTTTGCGTTTTATTTAGTTTTGAATAAATGATTTTTACATAAACAGGCTTTTTCTATTTTTAATATCTCTTGCATGTTTCGATTTTAAATAAAAAATTTGGGTCTGGGTATTTCGCGTGTTTTGATCGTTCTCAGCCCCGTAGAGGATGGCAATAAAAATTTTAATATATTTATTTTTAAAAGATTTAAATTAGTAATTTTAATGTAGGAGCAATATAACACATTTCCTTAAATATTTTTTAGCTAATTCCGTTTTTGAGCTCAACCACACTAGCATTACTTCTCTGTTTTCCGATGCAGTCCGACCTAGCAAACAATTTTCCGAGGGTTCGTAAATTTCAAATAAAAGCGAAGGTTTTTAAATTAATATTTTAATTATTTGGACTTTCGTTAGTGAATCGTTTTAAACAATTCGTTACTTAATCGTGAAATTTTCGAGAAAAACGAATTTTAATTTGTCTAATCTACTCGCGAAAACTAAATTTAAGTTAGTTAAATGTTCGTCCATCAGTAATTCATTTCTGATTTATTTATCATGAGTAAATAAGGAGATTTTATTCAATTTTTCCCGAGATTTTTACAATTTGATAAAGAATCGTTTAAAGCGATTTACTAGCGAAAGTTCAAATAGGCCGAGAAGTGATTCATTTTTGGCACTTTCTCGATACTTTCTCGATATTGTTGACGAACTATATGTTCGCTGAAAATGATTCTTTTTCAATTCATTTGATTCGCTGGGGAATAGTGCATAGAGCGTTCAAATTCAAACATACTAAAGACTGTACTAGGACTTGTTTATTTGTTATAAAATTTGTTGTATACACTACACTAAAATGGAATTTGTAGAATTTTTAGTATTTGTAAAATTAATTTGGAATTGTAAAACTGTGAGCAGGAAGTAATCGTTGAAATTGTGGTAAGACATTACGCGAGGATTGGTTTATGGGATAAATTCAATTAAGTACAAATTTATTTCAGAACGAGGAAGTGTTTAAAGGTAGTGTTGGTGAAAAGTGGTAGTGCGGTTTATTTCGAAAGTGACCTTATAGGAAACGACATGAATCGAAGAGAAAGGACTATTTATTTTCTTTTTATTATACCCTAAATTAAATCTATTAGTGATAACCCACTCTTTCGACTATTATTCTTCCTTAAACTTGATAAAATGCAATCGAATCGTTTTTTCCCACTATGCTAGAAAAAATAAAGGTTCATGTGAACCCCTAAATTAACAAAACTGTAGGTGTAGCAGTAGGTAAGGCGGGTTGGGGCGGGGCTGCAACGCCATGGATTCATGTTGCCCTTAATCTAAAAAGTGCAATAATTTTCGGGACTGTAATCCCTCCTCCCGTAAGTCAAGAGGATTCATTGCGCCATTTATTCCGTGATGAAGAAATCCGCGGATGCACCTCTTTCCTTTCGAATTTTCAAACATCCTGCAAAAGAAGGAAATCCACACCGGGGGCAGGATAGAGAGAGAGTTAATCTTTGGGGGAGTTTGAGAGACCTTTTTCGACAATTTAAAATGCTTGAAAACTTCCAACTCCAACCCGACCCGCCTGAACCCGCATGCACCTTAAGCTCTTCACCCCGCCGTTCCTTACCCTTTTCGTATCGTTCTCTAAGTCTACGTTCGCGAGGCCCAGAAAGACCCACCTGAATTGGGGGCGGGGACAAACTTTAATCTGTTAATTATTTGTCTTCAGCACCTGCTTGCACCGACACCTGGTTTAGGGCAGGTAGGCGGTGGCAGGGGCGGGTGGGGGCGTGAGACGCAGGTTCACAGAGATAAGCGGGCTAGTGAATAAGGCGGCACTAAGTACAATAAGTAGCGATCTCCCTGTAGCCGCTTTAAATAAATTATTTATCCATTCCGAATAATTAAACGCTTTCTTTATCGCGCCAACCTGCAGGGCAACGCTGAGCTGCAGCAGCAGCAGCAGTAGAAGAAGACTGTCGCCGCCGCGCGCCGCCTGGCGTATCTTTGAGCCCTTTGCTGCCCTTTTCGTCTCCTAAAACTTAAACGAAATTCGCCCAACTTATTCCCTGGGGACCGAACGGGAGATGTCCTCTTTATCTTATTCAAAAGTTAAGTGTTAATTGCTTTATTTTTTGTTTGTCCCTTATGAAAGCCCTCTCGGACTCTTCTCGACGTTGAGGAAAAGCTCTGCCATTTCTGTGCCTTTTTCAAGTGTTTGAACACCCCACACACGCGCTGGGGGCGGCCCGGGCTTAGGCGCTCTACTGCTCTACGTCGTCGTCGTGTGGGTGGGGGGTGGGCCTGAAGTGGTTGGCATCCGAAGGAAAGGAAAAGCGGATGTAGGCTGAGGGTTGGGGTCTTCTTATGTCCTTGTATGCAGTACCCACCGGACCCTATCGGGGCTGTTTGTAATCCAGCACCCAACCCGCCTCGCTGAATGAAGATCTCATCTGGCGCCTTTCCAGCTACGGGGGCTTGTATCTAGTGAAGGATGAAATTGACTCTTATCGAGTTAATTACTTCGCAACTTAGACAGAATAATTGAAACAGTTAAAACGTAAAGACGACGGCTTTTGGTCGAATTATCGTGGATTTGTCAACTTAGTTCCAACATGCATAATTAACACTTGCCACTTGCCGGTGATTTTGGTTCAGACTTTTGTCGCTTTTGATAATATCCCAACCCTATTCCATTTTGGTCAAAAGAGCGTACTGAAAACAATTTTATATAAGAGGTCATTGAAATAAAGATAACCCTCCTATAACATGGTAGATAGATTTCTAGAAAATGCTGTGTTGTGTGAAACCGTGTTATATGAAACTAGCGGCTAGTACAAAATAGGGAGATATGTTTTCTAAACGTTTTAAGGGGACATTTACTTTCTAAATCGAAAAAAATCATAAATGTGTTCTAAAACATCACAGAAATATACTTCCAAATCCGTTTTGAGAAATTCAACATAGAAAAAAAGTTGTAGATATATTTGTAGACCTTATGCTTGTCGTACCTTAAAATTACCGAAAAAAAAACTTTAAACGCGATTTTCTCGAAACAAAATTGTTTGAACTCGTGGGGGACACATTTCTCAGGCTCAAATCATCCGATTTGAAAAAAACCAAAAAGCATTCCAGTTTTTCTACAAAATATTAGGGGATATATCGGGATTGGTCCGATTCAATTGATTGACGGCAATATGGATCAAAATCAGTATGTTAATATTTCAAGAGATACAATGCTGCCTTATGCAGAAGAGTATATGCCTCTTAAATGGGTCCTGCAACAAGACAATGACCCTAAACATACATCCAAATCGGCAAAAAAATTCATTCAAGATCAAAAAATCAACCCAATGGAATGGCCATCGCAATCGCCCGATTTGAACCCCATAGAACATCTATGGGGGGACCTGAAAAAGGCTGTTGGTGGACACCGGTTAAAAAATAAAACAGAGTTATGGGAGAGAATGGTCTAAAATTCCTATTCATGGGAGAGAATGGTCTAAAATTCCTATTCATGGGAGAGAATGGTCTGCGATTCAGCGATGCCGCCAATTAATTGATTCAATGCCAAATAGATGCGCGGATTTACTTAGGAATAATGGTCACAAAACTAAATATTAAAGAACTTTATATTTATTTTTAATAAAATGCTCGAATATATGAATTATTTAATTTTTTTCTTCAGTGTCTCTATTTTATTGTCCAATGCATTTTGTAATTTTTTAATTTTATTGTTTTTTTGGAGTAAGCTTAACTTAAGGAATTTAATTTATTTGTATAGCATTTCAGTAGAATTATTTATTAAAGCGTAAAATAAATTATTACTCTCTTTAACTTTAGAGATTCTCTGCTTTTTTGAACAATTTTGTTGTGTCTCTATCTTAATGTCCATGACAGTATAAATACAAATCCATCCTTTTTACAGGGATAGTTCACCCCAAGAAAAGGTAGATTTTTCAACACATTTTGAAAATCTTGAATAAAGTGACGAAAAATATTTTTTTTAAAATAATTTTTTAGGTATGTTCCCTAGAAAAATCTCTAAGGAACATAACCCGTTTTGAATTTTGACTTGACTTTTTTTAGAAGCTCAGAAAGTGTCTCGCCGTTTAAAATATAACTTTTGGAATGCCCCCTTTACCGCCGATATGAAGAATAAAAAGTCATTGAAAAAAATTTTCTTTATGTTCTTCAATAAATATATTATAATATTCAAAAGAAAGTTTTTCAGTAAATATTAAAGATTTTTTTAAGACCAAGTTTTTTTTTTTAATTCAAAAATTTTTGAAATTCGTCACACCATAGAATGGAATTTGTAATACCTAGGACCTAGAATTCATTTAAGATAAAACTCTGACTTATAAGTTACACATTTTAGACACTATTCATAAGATAAATATCTTTAGGGGGCACGACTAGTGTTAAGCAGTCACACAAAAAAGGTAATTTTCGGGAATTTATTGGAAGGAAAGTATTGCATTGAAGGTTTTGAAATTTTGAGGATATATTTATTCATAAATTACGTATTTACTGTAATTATTTTGTATAAAAATATTCAATTTTCCGCGACTTATGCGCCATCTCCCGAGCTTCAAAACAAAAAAAAAACTCCCTCTGCTCTTACGCACGCTTCTAAACGACGAGCAGCTGCTTTTTAGAAGGCTGTAGCTCAAAAACTATTTAAGGTACACACTTGAAATTTTAATATATTATTCTTAAGGGTATATACTATAAAAAAAAGAAGCCATGAACCAAAAACCATTTTTTGAAAGTATCACACTAGTCGTGCCGCTTAAACCAGAATAGTATATGTATCAATTTATGAATAGGAAATCAGTCCTAAGCTTGAATAAAAAACTCCTTATTGTATATAATGGAGTTTTCATTGGGTATAATAATTGTGATAGCACTCGTTAAAAATAATCACCAGATTGCTCAAAATAAATCCCTCAAAATCATACTTACTCGTAATTTACCATAGCATTTTTCAACAAAAGCATTGCATTTAATGGGAGATATTGAGGCTAAAGTAAATATATTGGCTGAAAGCTAATTTTATCAAGTGTGAAAATTACAGCAATCCCCTTATTCGGCAAATTTGCCTACCTTAGATAATAACAATATATAATAAATACTAAATTCTTCAACTTAAATATCTAAGGTCTATCTAGGAAAATCTGAACTCTAATCTGAAAATTCTTATCGTGTAAGATCGAAATCGTGCTTTATAATACCGTGTTGTAGGAGGGTTACCTGTATTAAATGTTCATATAGTTGATTAAATTCCAAATGTAAATTGTTTGAACGATGTTTTTGAACTACATAAATTTTAACTTCATACCTTTTAATTATTGTTTATTTTAATGTTTATTATTTTATAAAATTCTCAATTCCACTGAAATTAACCCACCTGGTGCAAATAATATGTTGACTTTGCCTGTAGGATCTCAACCAGGGGCATTTCGATGTTGGGAATCATGAGTTCATACGGCGAATTGTTTTCATATTTAAATGTAAATGAGTTTCTGCATGCATATGAATGAAATGTGTAATTAGAATAATTCTGCCGTGTGTACTATTGAACTAAATTAGTTTGCCATTCTTAGTTGGCAGGTAGTGTTGTACATATTACTTCGGGACAGACCGTCATTTCAGAATAGACCGCAGCCGGAAGGTAGCCACAGATCCCGCAGGAGTAATCAGCATTCGATTTGCCATTCCGTAGCAATTATTATGCATTCTATTAATATAAACCCAAGGTTCGCGGTAAGCATCGGGTTCCTTTGAATTAGTTTAATCATTTGCAGTGGTAATTCATTAGGAGAATTAATTTGAGTGCTTAATTTTAACAATTTTTTTTTATAAATACATAATCAATAGAATAATGTATGTATGTATCTTCGTAAAGGGCTTTCAGGGAAAATTAATGTTCATTTGTGGTATTTAATGTTTTAAGAGATTATTATACGAAAAGGAAAATATGAAAACATAATAAAATTGTGCGATCTGCTTTCCATTAATAAACTACCTGTAGTACTTCATAAAATTAATTACAATATGATTTATGAATATTCTGCAAATATTATATAGTAAAATACAGGTATATGTACGATTGTGCCCAATCAATTATACTATACAGTATATTTACTCATTACAACAGATTGAATTTATTTTACAATAGTACAATGTAGTTTTTACATAAATGCAGAATTATTACAATAGTATAAATACAGATTTATACATATTAGCTGCGTTTTTTTCATCTGGATCTGGCTCTGGATCAGGATCAAATGAAAAAAAACAATTCAGATTAATCACCGGGATCACGATTTTGGGTTTGAGGAGCTGGAATTCCTGTTTTTGCTAATCTAATAAGAATTGGGGATTAGACGACAGCTTTCGTCAAAGAAAACTCAAAAATGGCCTTCAAAGTTTTGTTTTTTATTAAATACCATAATCAGAAAACCGATTTGATTTATTTTGTTACTATAAATTACTTTTTCTTTGTGTGCTCAGAATCAATCGACTACAAATTTCATTGCTGCCATCATTTCAGACAAGAAAAACTACAGCAGCGACTCTGTTAGAAATTTCCAAACTATTCATCCGACACTAGCACTTCTCGTAGAATTTTTTGTAACCACTTCTTGCGGATCATTGATTCTAATCCAAATGAAAGTGTGGATCACCAGTTGTTGTTGTATGTCAATGTTAAGAGATTGATCCAGATCCTGATCCGATTGAAAAAAACGCAGCTAATATGTATATAAAATATCATATAAAATTTGTTTATGCTTTTTCATAGAGATTCATTATTTTGTCATGATTATTAAAAAAAAAAAAAAATCTAGTTAGGAATCAAAATTTATGCATATACCATAAATGCAAAGGTTGGGCCATCGGCTGGTTTCTTTTTAAAAATGCTTTAAATTAACACAATTCAATATTTTTCATAGTTTGTTGATTTCTTGAAAAGAGTAAACTTTCCGATTACTTATGGAATATGATTTCCAGCAGTTCATTATAGTATATGGCAGTGGGCACATATCAAACTAAATTTTTTTTTTCAAATTTCGCACTGTTTTGGTAACATAGCCACTCACTTTGGAAATAAGTTTTTAATATTTTCCAATGTTGTTTAAGGGTACCGCCGAGATATGATTCTGTGTTTTATCAATTGTTTGCGCGCGAAAGAGCTGTCTGTGTCATAATAACATATAGTTTAAAAAACCAACAGATGGCCCACCCCTGGAGCTCTAGTCCGGGTGAAGTTGAGCACTTGAGATAGTAATTTTAGATGGAATAAACTAATGCACTTACATACATATATACATACATGTGATGCATATAATACAAAGAGCACAGATCAAAGGTAGAAAGCACTATACTTTAAAAATGATTTGCACTTTCCTATGCACTTACCTTTTCCCAAATGACGAAAATCTATTTTTGTGGTGAATATCGATTTTGTACAATTTCCTTAAAATTTTCATCACTGCCCCAAAGTGTTGGTGCAAGGGTGGAAAAGAAAGGATGTCATGCAAAATTAATTGCAACCCCATTCGCCGGCGCCTCTCCAGCTAAACAAATTCAATTTTCCATGGCACCTCCCAGGATTCGGAGAGTGGCCCAACCAAGACCAGGGCAGAGGCTGTGTTGGATCCCTTGTTTGGGGGTTCCAGGGAGCCGGTGGGGTGGAGGCCGAGTGAGGTGACACTCTTAAATTCCCCGTAAACCGAACACTTTAAGGTATTTACATATTGAAAAGCAGTAAAACCAAGAAGTCAGTGGGTTCACAAAGTCTGCCACTTCTCGAACCGAGAGAATCTCCCCTGGGATTCAGACAGAGCGCAAATAGGATTCGAATGCCAGAAGGCCAGGAGAAGGCTCGACTCACAATCGCAATGAACTTTTCCCGGTCCTCTGCCCGCACTCTCTGGGTGGGTTCTATTAATTATAAATGATATCCGTAAATACTTGCCAACTTCTGCGGGACCTACATAGGTTAGGATCCGGGGGGAACTGGGAGCCGTATCCGAAGTCGGAGGATTCCCTTTTTCAGGGCCGATGCACAAAACCCGCAGATTCCTCGAGATTTCAATTTGCATTCAGGGTATTGTTCGGGATCTCCTCGAGAAGCCTCTTGGCTCCTGCACAAGACGCATTCAACGGTGGTTTGGATTCGAATTGTTCTCTCTGCAAGGAAGTCGAACTTATGTACATTACTTTCCGTGGCGGTTAGACAAGAAGCCCCAAGGCTTCATCGTCGTCGGGGTGGGGCCGAGCAAGTGCACCCCATAAACATGTTATAGAATAATAGAAATCACTTAGCGCTTATAAAGCGGAAAGCTTTAAAAACTTTCCAGGTTTCTGGATGAGTTCTGGGGTCCTGGGAGCGGCTGCTGGTGCACCATTGGCGTCGTACATTTCCCACTTGTTTTATCTCTTCCTGCCGCAACGCGCGGCGCATTGCATCCCGACGCCTCCTCGGTGATGGTGGTGGCATCTTAAGTTTTCTTCTCCTTTCCTTATAAGCCACACAGAGCTCGCTCTCAAACGCGCATTATTCATTTAGGGTTTTTCCAAGTTTCTATTCGGTTTTTCGGGGCCGCTTTCGAGGCGAGACCTGTGCACATATGCGACATTTGCAAATTTATAACCAGAATGCGAACGAGCGCCCCATAATACAGCCAGTGGCGGCGGGCGTCGCGGCGGTCTACGTGGCACTATTGGGAGACATAAGGTGAGTTTCGGTGCAGCTGGGGTGTAAAAGTTTCTTTGAAAAGAAGATGGTTCGCTGGAATTCGGATGTTATAAATTAGAAATGAACACCATCCATAGAGCGGGAATTTACAGGGGGGCGGGCCAAGTTAACCCCGCCACTAGAGAATTTGTGTTTTACGAGGCATCCGCTCAAGCATACAAATTCCTCGCAAGTTACTTCCTCTTCGGTGGTTCGGTGTGGGGCGACTTAAAAATTTCAGGAGTCTGTCATAAATCGCGTGTTTTGAGGAGATCGATCGCCTGTCAGAAGAAGCGCTGATGAGTTCTGATTATTATAAATGGTCCTTCCGTTTTACCCATTTTCCTACATTCTGTGCATTCATTTTCATTCAAGTGTTGCACCTGCACGAGCCAGAAATTTATAGTGTGGTGAGTATCATAACTAATGGACACTACTCCACTATAGTTCCACTATTAGAGTGTTTTGTACATCCGATTTATCATCTTTTGAAAAAGTAGGCGATGTTAACATCTTCAATATTAAAAAGTATGCAGTGGACTCGCTAAAGCGACGAGATAAATATTGAATTATAGAATGTGATCGAAAACATATCTCTAGCATAAAAGTAGGATTAAGAGAATGTATAGTAAAGACGACTTTTATTTATAACAATCCGAGTCGAACTTTTGGTACTTTTCAAAATCTAATGGTTCTACATACTTTTTAGAATTTAAAGGATATAAAAAAAGTAGAGACTTCAGTAGCTGTTTAGGCGTTAAAAATGTATAATTAACGCCTTCTCTAAATCTAAATATATTACAAAAACTCATTAAGTTCCATTTATTCTGACTTCTTCTAATATGTAGAATATGTAGAAGTTAATTACTATATGTAAAATATTAAAAATAAGGTGTCCTAGTTTGTAGATTTTGGTTTGATAGAATCGTTAGGAGTTCTCGAGTTTGTAGTGTATACAAAGGCGTTAAGAATTCTTTAAATGCAAAATACTTGTATTTAAACTAGAATTTTTAGAGCTAATAATTTTATAATAGTATAGATAGTTTTTTGAGGTTAAAAAAATATGTTAATTCTCACTTCTATAGAATTTTTAGTAGTTAGTGAGCCTATGGAGTGTACAAAGTTCTTATTTATGCGCTTTTAAGTATAAAAAGTATTAATAGGGAAGCACATTACATTTATTTATATAGAAAAAACTATTGTAAAATTGCCTAAACCAGCTATGTAAAATATTTATTATTACATTTATATTTAAGTAACAATTTCAATAGTATTTTGTTGTTTTGAACGAAGCTAAGGATTCCTAAGATTTGGTAAATTACCTAAAATAACTTTATTGATTTGTCCCAGAATTTGGGGAATTTTTATCCTTATATTTTTGCCACATTCATGTCAATTGTCTTTTAAGAGAATGTGGCAAAAATATTTAATACTTCAAGGCTGTGGGTTCATTATTTCCTAGTCTTGTTTATTGTCATTAGCAGAAAACTATTATTATTATTGAAAAGTTCGCGACCTGAATATGAAAACGAAACCAGAAGATTTTAAAATTATTTTTATTTTCCGACATAATCACCACTATTGTCAATGCGCTTCTTCTATCTAGTTTCTAAAGCCATTATACCATTTTTAAAAAATGCCTCATCTTTGCCCTCAAAATAGGCATTGACGGCAGCTTCAATCTTTTCGTTTGATGAAAATTTCCGTCCTCCTAAATGTTTTTTTTTAGATTGGGGAAGTGTTGGAAGTCAGATAGTGCCAGATTAGGCGAATAAGCGGGGTGTGGAAGTAATTCGAACCCACAATTATGAATTTCAGCCATCGTTTCGCAGGAGGTGTGAGGGCGTGCGTTGTCGATGTTCGATTTTCTCCCTCGTATATCACACTTGAAAATTTTCCTTATTTGGGTTGTAACGCATTGCTGAGAAGAGCATAGTTTAGGATTAAAGCTAGTTAATACCCTTGAACTAATGAATTATAAATTTCTGAATTTCTGAAGCATAGCAATACCTACTTAATCTTAATACCTAACAATTAAAAACCGATAAACCATAATTATTAATAAATGTAAATTCATCTAAATGAAACGAGGCTTTAAACCCCCTATTTTGATGGTTAAAGCTTGAAGTCGGCGGAGGTTAAATTTTTTTGAAATGGAGGGTGGACGGAAGTAGCACGGGTCGAGGCTTTCTCTTCTCTGGAGGAGGTCAGCGAAGCTAGATCGTGGCAGATTGAGGTCGAAAGTAAAAAAAGAAGATCGTCTAGAAAAATTAAAAGTTTTGGTCAACGGGAACACGACGGTTCGCCATTAAATAGGCACGCGCCCAAATTAAGCGCCCTACGTCCCAGGACAGGACGATTAAGGCAGAGACCGTCCCAGCAAGCTAAGTGGACCGGAGCCGAATTCCACAGCCTTCCTCATTAATTGAGCAGCTTCGTGAGATCCAGCCAGATTCAGCCAGATTCATCTGCAACATCATCCCTTCGAGATTTCGAGATGAGTAAAAGAAATAAACACCTAATATTAATATTATAAATAATCCGCGCATAATAAATACTAACATTTAGTTCATAAGTACTAGAGTAGATTTAGTAGAATGTATAACCAGCAGGGCGGCCGCGAGGTAGGATCAATTGTTATATGATAAGCTGTCTTCAGAAATTAAAAGATCAAATTAACGAAATTCTTAAAATTTTGAATTTTAATGCAAGCAACCTTCCCCTAGACTTAGGATTGCTTACAGGGTAAAATATAAAAAATGCTTGGTTAGTTTTTCTTAGCTTCCTGTATAAGATTGCCCTAGTATTTTTAGATAATTTACCGAAGTTTTTAGTCTGAAATTACTTTTCTTAAGCTTTGTTTAATTTTTTTGGGTGTTTTACCTAAAATCGCAGTAGCAATAGTGCACTCTTCACAAATTATTTGAAAACAATTTTACATAAGTTTCTCTCTGAGTGTATACAGATTTGGAACAGTCTACTAATTTTAGTAGACTATTATGGTATATTATATATAGTTAAACATGTGTAGATTGTCGTCCTAAAATTTCAGTCTAAAATTCGCAGTCCTCCCGAAGTTATAGCCTGTGATCGCTACTGACCTCCATTCGGTTTGAGAGGTATAAGTAGAAAAGTGTTTGAAAAAATATCTTCTATTAAAAAAAATGTTTGTTTAAATACGTATAATTTTTCGAATTTTCATTTTTCTTTGAAATTTTCTTGGATCTGATGTTTGAGATTAATAATAACCACCTAAAATTTATATTAAATTATGTAGAATAAATACTTTCGGTACAAAGAAATCTTTAAAATTCGCTTATTTTCGGCTGCTTAAAGGAAACTTACCCCTTCACACTATCAAATTTGTAAACTCGAGTTAAAATCACAAATTATAGGTTTTAATATTTTTGAAAGTCAATAATTCTAGTCATTTCATTACTCATATAAATTAGGAACTACAAACATAACCACAAGTTTCGTCATATCTGTTTGACAGGCTGCCAATTAAATTCGTACAGACCGAGAGGGCGATGGCGTTCACTTGTTGTGCCTTTTGCCTCTTTTACACTTTTCCTCTCCACAAAAGTGTGAAAATCACACTTGAGCTGATTTTGCGGCAGAGTTGAAGGCTTAGCTCTTCTGAGCCGAGCCCATTCCCAAGATCTAGTAAAAAACAGAATAGAATAGGGTGAAACACCCGTCCGCTCGTCATCATATATGAGAATGTCCTGGACTCTGGTGCTCTGCTGCAAGCTGCTGAGTCAAGTGCTCCTAATTCCGGAAAACTGCATCCTCCTTTTTATTATGCATAAAGCAGAGCGGTGCACTTAAATCAGAACACACTTTGCGCACAAATCTTGGCACTTAATCTTTCTTACAGCAATTAGCTGAACATACAAATGGGAGGAATAAGTGGAGCCCCATAAACATCCCTCGGGAGCCCATTTGCAGATGGTGGCTCTATTCGGGGACGGAATGATGGGGGTTCTGGATGGAGCTGGATAAAGCGAACTCAGTGGAGTACCGATTCAATGGATGTGGGGTGGGGCCAATGGTGGAGCACAGCAACAGCCTCAGGAGTTTGTGCGCGGGTGTTCCAGGGGAGAGGGGTAAGGGGGTGCGAGTGGAAGCAAGCAACAAACCACAAAAAAAAAAAATATATTGCTATATATACTATACTATATAGTGCAAGGAAACAAGCCTCAAACAGACGCTCAATCTGCTTTCGTTAGAAAAAGCTAGGCCGAAATGGGGATGGGAAGAATGATAAAAGGAAAATGGGGAGGAAATTCGTTTTCCTTTTCAAAAATAATTATGGTGCATGGATTTATCGTTATGCAAAAACATTGGTATTAAGCAACCAATTCCTGGAGGTAGGAAGGGGCCTAGGGAAACCGAAGAAGAAGAAATAGCCAGCGACGTGTTGCCACAATTGCTGGCTACGATTGTAACAATGTAAACGCACCCGGGAAATGTGCAAAATGCAGCGAACAGGAGCAGCAGCCACACGGATCCCGATGCAGCTCATAATGGCTTAAGGGGGTGATTTGATTGAATTCAATTGCACTGCTGTATCGACGATGCATCGATGAGTAGCAGCAGCAGCAGCCCTAGAAGTTAGGCGGCCAGTATAGAACAAGGATAGGGATCCGGGACTCTATCGTCGTCGTAGCCGCCCGCTGATGCCGCCACCATCGCTAGTCGTCTTCCGCAAAGTCCTGGCGGAGTACCGATAGAGGGCATGGCAGGAACAGGAGCAGGAGTGGGATCCATTGGCTCAACTGATTGACTGTATTGATTCGTTTTGGGACTGTGTTCGCAACACGACGCTACGCTACTCCTTCCACCTTCCCGGATCCGGGGTATGGGACGGATTACGGAAACCCAACCAGAAATTTGTATTCCGGAGAGAGAACCGAACTAATGGAATTAGCCGAGTTGATATTTTATCGAAACAGTAGGGAATTGGATTTCAATAAACGTTGCTCTCCGATAACAAACCCGTCCTCGTCCACATCTCGAGGGGCTTTGTTGTGTTGTGTGTTGTGTTTTGTATATTTTCCTGGAGTCCTCCTATGGAGTCTCCGGGCTTTCGCTTCGGCTCGGTACCGTCGTCCCGCAAATTGTCTTTCCATCGTCTCGGTTTTCATTTCGATGGTGTCCTTCTTCATTCCTTTCCCGGTGAAAGGCACGATAAAAACGCTTGTTATTGTCTGAAAAATATTGTTATGGTCGCAAACAAACGGCTTACCATGGTTCGCATTGGAAGGACCAATTGTGTATAGTAGTAGTCTTACTCTGGAATCACCAATCCTGAACCAGACATTTCTTTATTTATTTAAATAACACTCCCGAGTCCCGGTCTGGCCAGGCAGGCACTTCTGACTCCTGGGTATCGAATTGCCACTCCTCTTCCTGGTAATTACAGCAGATCGCTTAAGGTTTCATTGGGAAAACAAAATTGGTATAATTAGGTATCTCAACTAACCTAAGTATATTCGCTTATATACATATTTTCAATATTCATCCAAGACGTAGTAGTTTAATGTACAGATACAATAATATACTATTTATTTATCCACGAAAATGTAGCGACGATAGCCTACAGAATAAATCCAATTAAAGACTACCCATACCTTAGAAATAAAAAATCAAATTGAAAGGAGAAAGAGTAATAATAAAAATTATTAATATAAAAATAGGAAAAAAATATCTAAATAAATAAATCCAATACAAAATTAAAGAAACTGAGAAAGAAAATAAAAACTGAGCAATTAAAATCTTATTGGCGGGAAAGAATTACGTAAAGGATGTGAAAATCTCATCTCTTAAAGATACAACTAACCCTTGTATACTATATCGCGGGAATTAGGTGCTAGAAAAATATCGCGGCTAACAAAAAGCAGGTTTATAATTTTTAAGAAAATTATTTAACTATTTAATTTAAAAAAAATTATATTTTCATTTATTTCACTTATTTCGAAGCGTAATAAGTAAAAAATGTATACATCTAATCACTACTGTCTTCTTAAATTTCTGGTGATCATCTTCGATTTAACCCTAGAACTACAAACCTACTTTTTTCACCTTTTAAATACAAACCGGGGTAAATATTTACCCCACGGGTTTTTTTGATCTTAGAATGGTTTTAAAATCAGTAATTCGACTTGTGATTATATGTACTTTATTGTTTTTTCATGCTGAAGAGAATGGTAAAGAGCAAATTCAATTTTATTAAGTATTAGTTAGTGAAAAATCGATTTAAGCAGTTAAAAGTGCTGAAAAACGGTCAAAACGTCATTTTACAAATAAAAATTCATAACTTCATAAACATTCAATTTCAAAAGGGGGCACATTAGGCTTCGAGAAAAAAATAACATCATAATATTTATTTTGCTAAAAAAGTCTATTTATTTGGGATTCTGAAAACTGAAAAAACTAGGAATTTTATATACGAAAAACTCAAATGAAAACCCATGAAATATTGGTTTGTAAGAATATATTTCGGTTTTTTTAATGCAAAATGTAATAAAAATAGGAATTTATTAAATATCAAAAATAACTTATTCAAAGGCACCACAATCGCTGCAGTAGATGACTCTGTGTTATAATATGCGAATTAAATTTATTTTAGTAAGAAAGAAAAAAATAGCTTACCTACACAAGACATTAAGGCGAACTATAAACCGGGGTAGATATCAACCCCACACTAGCTTTATGTCTTCACTTCGTCACAGTAAACAAGAAACTGAAGGTTCAGGCGACGTCGCTCTATCACTAGAACTTTAAACTAAATTATGGTATAGGTCTTCAGTCGATAATGCCACTGACTAGCTTAGGAGCAGAGTTCTAAATTTACCTGGGGTAGATATCTACCCAGGTTGGTAGTTCTAGGGTTAATAAAGTAGATTCCGACGGTTTAAAATACTACCTTAGTACTTACGTAGGTGCGTTATATTAGTACTGGGAACAATTTATGAATCACATTATATTGAAACCGCGTTTATTTTGAAGGAATAGAAACTGAGACTGAAGATATCAATATTATTGATGTTTTTGTATTCTTAATTAAGGTGAATTCTGACGAATATTATTGTAGTTTGTAGTTCTAGCGATTGGAACTTTAAAAATTAAGGAAGAACAAGAACTTCTCGGTGGACTAAAAAAGTTAACCTTGTTCAATTAGACGGGAGTACTAAAATGGTTAATGGACAACTTTCCAAATAAAAATTTCATCAAGGTAATATCAGCGTTCTTCAAGAGAAGGCATATTAAATCGGTTGAAACGGGCAATTTAATCTAGGTAAACAAAGTTTAATAAAACGATTTTATACAGATTCTATTTACTGCACATATGAAGAGCCAACATCTTATAAGCTTTGCAGATTAATCTGCGATTGAAAAAATAGCTTTTGTTCAAATGCTATACGTAAAAATATTTATAAGCAAATTATGAAAATTGATTTAAGGCTAAAGTGGGAAAAGAACTATCTTCTATGGGAAAAGAAGAACAAAATAAGATTGTAAAAGGAGTTTTTTTAGAAAGAAATTTAGTCGTCTGTAATTTTCAATAATTCCTTAAGATTGGACTATATGACTATTTAATGACTATACACTATTATATACAGTGCCGGTTTTAGCACTACCAGCGCCCTGGGCGAGATTTCTACGGCGCCCCCTATCTGCCATTGAAACAGTAGGTAATGGGTCAGTTACCTACTTGAAACGCATACGAAAAAAAGGCAAGGGATATAATGAAATAACCATTTATTAAAAAAACTAATAAAATTTCTTTTCCTTTCTATCGGCAAACTTTTTTATTAAGACATCAAGGTCTATGTTTTCCGCAATTTCATTTTCGATTGACAAAATTGCTAAGTTTGTTAATCTAGATTGAGATATTCTGGATCGCAGATAGGTTTTTATCAGCTAAAGCTTGGAAAAACTCCTTTCCCCACTAGCCACAGTTACAAGTATAGTGATCAATATTCGCAATGCTATCCATTCATGTGGATACAGACAGCTCTTGTAAGTTGCGATCTTTGATAAAATTTAAAATAAAGACAGGATTAAAAACATTCTGATCAGGCAAAAAAGATTTTAGACATGAGTTCATCGCACAACATACAACCATCTATACCTGATTTAGAGTCTACAGTTAATTTCAATTGGAGATCACTATAGAGTTTGAGAAGGTCTAGTTTTTCCGGAATCTTTTTTATATTGTACAAAAAAGACCAAGATTCCCAGTATTCATTTAACTGTTCAAATCTTTCATTGAGTGAATTTGTGGTAGTGTCCAAAAGACAATTGAAAAATTCAACTTCAAATTTCTTTTCTGGAGAAGTTATAGGCTCATCGCGAGTAGTTTCACCAGCTTGGCGTTTAACACGTCGAATTTTTGTCGTCGTTCTAAACATAGGTTCAATTCCAACTCCTTCGCAGTTAACCCATTAATGGGCGATTTCCTTCCAAATTCGTATACAGGGGTTTTTTTGGGTTTTTTTTTTCAAAAACCAAAGCAAAAAAAATATTTCAAAACCATGGTTTGAGGAAGTTTAGACATTCGGACGGCGATTTCTGGTGGTTATATAATCATTTAATATCAGCAACTTCAAGATAATCGACTTTAAAAAGAAAAATGACCAAAAAAATCAGCACTTTTTTTTAAAAAACACAAAAAATAATAGGGTTTTTGAAGCTTTTAGGCAAAACAAATGCCGGATTCTGAAAGAACATCCCCAAAAACCTCCTGTATACGAATTTGGAAGAAAATCGCCCAAATTTGCTATTCGAATCGTGCAATTGAACTTGCGTGCACAAAACCTCGTTTTCCTCATTAATGGGTTAAAATGGCGCTTTTGAAGCCTGTTTTTCTATATTCTTCCAAGAAAGCGCAGCTTTTTTTCAACATTTCTGTGCATTTACCGAGATCCATGTCTATTGATTGTAGAGATTTACTAATGACATTTATTTGAAAAAGTATATCATACCAAACAACCAATGAAACCGAACACTGCATTCCATTCTAGTGTTGCCGTCATAACGATTTTGTAACTAGATTTAGGGAATTTACTAATAAGTAGGACTCGCTCAATGAACAAGCGGATATAAAGGGGGGCCTGCGGTGCCCCTTCAAATCTGGCGCCCTACCCTAACGCCGCTACTGATTATATATAATATCAATGTGCAAAGACGCACTGGTACTAGAAAATTTCACTGCTAAAATTAAATTTAAGTAAGACTAAAGCAATCATTTTCAACTTCAATGACCAAATCAATATATGTAGAAGTAGATAATGAAGTTATATAGCTAGTGTACAAAATTAAGTATCTTCATGTAGCTATTGATAAAACTTTAAAGTTCAAGCAACATGTTAATAATATTACTTCAACGTAGAATAAGGAATCAAATTAATTTGAAGACTGCAAGGATTCTCTCTAATGGTCTAGTTCGTCCTCATTTTGATTATTTTTCAGCTATTATGCTTTGCATAGGTCGCAGACTTCTGTATCTAAACTATAGATATATACGAGTATGTGATTTTTAAGTGTAACTCCAGGACTTCTTTCAGGTCAATACGTTAACATTTGGGGTGGATTTTTGTTTGAAGTATAATGCGTTTTTTGTTTGCCTTCAAGTTAAAACGCGGATTGTTACCTAGGTATGTAAATCCCTATATACAGGGTGTTCAGAGGTGGGTGGTCAATACTGAAGGGGGTGAAAGGTCAGACCGAGACAAGCAAAAAATCGTACGGGTGGGGGGGGGGGGGGGCATCTCGCACCGTTTGGCAGTTACAGGGTGATTCGTAAATCAGGATTTTGCCTTATATGGGAACCGCTCTTGTATTTCTATCTTTTTTTCTACGCATCGCAGCGGCCCCAAACTGATTTTAAAAAATCACTATGTGGAAGCCCTTTCAAAAAAAGTTTACACCACCCCCCTATCCCCAACCCCTTGGCCGCAATCCCCCCTGGAAGTTGAAAAAATTAACTTTTATTTCACGATTTTTCACCTTTCGCCCCACTTTTCTCTGAAATTCATGTTATTAACATACCTACTTTTTATTTTTTTTAAGTTGCCTATCTAATTACCTTTCCAAAAAGGTGCAACATGCCCAGGTAGGAAAAGGATACGAAAATTTATTTACAAAAATCCTTTTACAGAATATCATGATAATTCGAATTTTTAGGAAATTATACTTAAGTTTACTAAAAAATACATTTTGTTCGCTTAAAAACTAATTACAATTAAAACGTTTGTCCTTTAAAAGCTGTTCAAAATGTTCTCCGCTAGTTTCGATGCATGCAAGTAGCCTTCGTTTTATTTCACGTTTGAGGTCTATGGTAGCCAGCCTCTCCCGTATTTTCGTGGCTGCAGTCCCAATCCTGGTAACTAATTCTTGTCTGGTGTTGATTTTTCTTGAGTAAACATCATCTTTCATCATTCCCTATAAGAAAAAGTCCAGTGGAGTAAGGTCCGGTGACCTAGCAGGCCAAGGAATCGGTCCACCTCGTCCAATCCAGCGCTCTGGGTAATTTTCATTTAACCTTGCCCTAACAATGTTCCCAGTATGCGCAGGTGCTCCGTCGAGCTGTAAATAAATTGCGCTTCTGGTGGCCAGGGGGATGTCCTCCAACAGATCCGGAAGGGTATTCTCCAAAAAGTCCGAGTATAGCTGACTATTCAGCACTTGGGGCAAGATGAAGGGTTCTATCGACTGGTTGCCAATGATGCCAGCCCAGACATTGACACTAAATCTTTGATGGAAGGATCGACACCTGGTCCTATGTGGGTTCACATCTGACCAGGTGTGGAGGTTGTGGAAGTTTGTGATGCCATCCCGGGTGAATTGCGATTCATCCGTCCACAGAATTCGGTCTAGAAACCTTCTGTTTTCGATGTCAGACTCGAACAGCCAAGTGCAAATTGCAATCGTCCTTCGGAATATCCTTCCTGTAGTGCTTGGACCGGGATATAGTGGTATGGATGTAGTCCCTCTCGGTTCACAACGGTCCAAACTTTCCCTGAAGACAAAGCTAACCGTCGTGCGACCTGCCTGATGCTTATTACAGGGCTGTTCCTGACGATGTTGAGGATTTGTTGGTCGGGGTCCGCTGAATCGGCCGATTTTCCTGCTCGCGTTTCTGCTCTGGGGGCGGTTACACTTCCGGTTTCTTTTAACCTTCTGAAAGTCCTTGAAAATACCCTTCTTTTGGGTACCCGGCGATTCGGGAATCTCCTTTGGTATTCTCGTACGGCCTCACTATCATTTCCTTCTACTAAACCGTACACGTAAATTATATCGGCAGACTCTTCAACACTGCATTCTGCCATTTTATCTTAAATTTTTCTATTAAACACCCGGTTTTATCGCTTGCTTCTTCAACTGTGGTCAATGTCCTTTCAAACCTACCCATTTTTATACCATAATTCATAGGAGGTATTAGAAACGGAGCGTCAGGATACTTAAGAGTCAATACTGGATATAATAATCTAATAACGCTATTTAACGAGATTAAATTTATTATTTTATTACTGTTTTGCTGAAAAAATAAAAATGTATTACTTACTTACTTCCTAAATAAACATTTCCGAACTTGCTGTCATAAAAATTGTATACTTAACGATTTTTTTCATTATGGTGCAATAAAGTAATTAGGTACCTGTGAGGATGTTTTAATTTCAGGACTTTTGCAACCCTTTTCTACCTGGGCATGTTGCACCTTTTTGGAAAGGTAATTAGATAGGCAACTTAAAAAAAATAAAAAGTAGGTATGTTAATAACATGAATTTCAGAGAAAAGTGGGGCGAAAGGTGAAAAATCGTGAAATAAAAGTTAATTTTTTCAACTTCCAGGGGGGATTGCGGCCAAGGGGTTGGGGATAGGGGGTGGTGTAAACTTTTTTTGAAAGGGCTTCCACATAGTGATTTTTTAAAATCAGTTTGGGGCCGCTGCGATGCGTAGAAAAAAAGATAGAAATACAAGAGCGGTTCCCATATAAGGCAAAATCCTGATTTACGAATCACCCTGTAACTGCCAAACGGTGCGAGATGCCCCCCCCCCACCCATACGATTTTTTGCTTGTCTCGGTCTGACCTTTCACCCCCTTCAGTATTGACCACCCACCTCTGGGTGGTCAATACTGAAGGGGGTGAAAGGTCAGACCGAGACAAGCAAAAAATCGTATGGGTGGGGGGGGGGGGCATCTCTCACCGTTTGGCAGTTACAGGGTGATTCGTAAATCAGGATTTTGCCTTATATGGGAACCGCTCTTGTATTTTTATCTTTTTTTCTACGCATCGCAGGGGCCCCAAACTGATTTCAAAAAATCACTATTTGGAAGCCCTTTCCAAAAAAGTTTACACCACCCCCCTATCCCCAACCCCTTGGCCACAATCCCCCCTGCAAGTTGAAAAAATTAACTTTTATTTCACGATTTTTCACATTTCGTCCCACTTTTCTCTGAAATTCATGTTATTAACATACCTACTTTTTATTTTTTTTAAGTTGCCTATCTAATTACCTTTCCAAAAAGGTGCAACATGCCCAGGTAGAAAAGGGTTGCAAAAGTCCTGAAATTAAAACATCCTCACAGGTACCTAATTACTTTATTGCACCATAATGAAAAAAATCGTTAAGTATACAATTTTTATGACAGCAAGTTCGGAAATGTTTATTTAGGAAGTAAGTAAGTAATACATTTTTATTTTTTCAGCAAAACAGTAATAAAATAATAAATTTAATCTCGTTAAATAGCGTTATTAGATTATTATATCCAGTATTGACTCCTAAGTATCCTTACGCTCCGTTTCTAATACCTCCTATGAATTATGGTATAAAAATGGGTGAGTTTGAAAGGACATTGACCACAGTTGAAGAAGCAAGCGAAAAGAACGGGTGTTTAATAGAAAAAATTAAGATAAAATGGCAGAATTCAGTGTTGACGAGTATGCCGATATAATTTACGTGTATGGTTTAGTAGAAGGAAATGATAGTGAGGCCGTACGAGAATACCAAAGGAGATTCCCGAATCGGCGGGTACTCAACAGAAGGGTATTTTCAAGGACTTTCAGAAGGTTAAAAGAAACCGGAAGTGTAACCGCCCCCAGAGCAGAAACGCGAGCAGGAAAATCGGCCGATTCAGCGGACCCCGACCAACAAATCCTCAACATCGTCAGGAACAGCCCTGTAATAAGCATCAGGCAGGTCGCACGAAGGTCAGGATTGTCTTCAGGGAGAGTTTGGACCGTTGTGAACCGAGAGGGACTACATCCATACCACCATATCCCGGTTCAAGCACTACAGGAAGGATATTCCGAAGGACGATTGCAATTTGCACTTGGCTGTTCGAGTCTGACATCGAAAACAGAAGGTTTCTAGACCGAATTCTGTGGACGGATGAATCGCAATTCACCCGGGATGGCATCACAAACTTCCACAACCTCCACACCTGGTCAGATGTGAACCCACATAGGACCAGGTGTCGATCCTTCCATCAAAGATTTAGTGTCAATGTCTGGGCTGGCATCATTGGCAACCAGTCGATAGAACCCTTCATCTTGCCCCAAGTGCTGAATAGTCAGCTATACTCGGACTTTTTGGAGAATACCCTTCCGGATCTGTTGGAGGACATCCCCCTGGCCACCAGAAGCGCAATTTATTTACAGCTCGACGGAGCACCTGCGCATACTGGGAACATTGTTAGGGCAACGTTGAATGAACTTTACCCAGAACGCTGGATTGGACGAGGTGGACCGATTCCTTGGCCTGCTAGGTCACCGGACCTTACTCCACTGGACTTTTTCTTATAGGGAATGATGAAAGATGATGTTTACTCAAGAAAAATCAACACCAGACAAGAATTAGTTACCAGGATTGGGACTGCAGCCACGAAAATACGGGAGAGGCTGGCTACCATAGACCTCAAACGTGAAATAAAACGAAGGCTACTTGCATGCATCGAAACTAGCGGAGAACATTTTGAACAGCTTTTAAAGGACAAACGTTTTAATTGTAATTAGTTTTTAAGCGAACAAAATGTATTTTTTAGTTAACTTTAGTATAATTTCTTAAAAATTCGAATTATCATGATATTCTGTAAAAGGATTTTTGTAAATAAATTTTCGTATCCTTTTCCTACCTGGGCATGTTGCACCTTTTTGGCAAGGTAATTAGATAGGCAACTTAAAAAAAATAAAAAGTAGGTATGTTAATAACATGAATTTCAGAGAAAAGTGGGGCGAAAGGTGAAAAATCGTGAAATAAAAGTTAATTTTTTCAACTTGTAGGGGGGATTGCGGCCAAGGGGTTGGGGATAGGGGGGTGGTGTAAACTTTTTTGGAAAAGGCTTCCAAATAGTGATTTTTTGAAATCAGTTTGGGGCCGCTGCGATGCGTAGAAAAAAAGATAAAAATACAAGAGCGGTTCCCATATAAGGCAAAATCCTGATTTACGAATCACCCTGTAACTGCCAAACGGTGCGAGATGCCCCCCCCCCCCCCCACCCATACGATTTTTTGCTTGTCTCGGTCTGACCTTTCACCCCCTTCAGTATTGACCTCCCACCTCTGAACACCCTGTATATAAAGTTCAATTCAGTTTTTGTCCGAATGTAGTATAAGCAACATTTTTTTTCGTATAATATATAGGGTTTCAAATTGGCGGATCCAAAATGGCGGTTGAAAATTTTAAATTTGAAGCGCTTTTTATGAAAATTGGCACTTAGGGGTTTTGTGAAAAGCTGATTTCGAGTCCGCTGTCGAAATTTAGAAATTCAAGATGACGGATCCAATATGGCGACCAAAACTTCTCGATTTCAGCGGATTTTAATGAAAATTAGTACAATGATTGTTTTAAGATCACTGCTTTTGAATATTATCAACAATTCCAAATCCAAGATGGCGGATCCAACATGGCGACTTAAATGTCTTGATTACAACGTATTTTAAGGAAAATTAGTACAATTATTATTTTGAGGCTGCTTATTTAAAATATTACAAAAATTTGTAAATCTAAGAGACCAAAATATTATTCTGAGGCCAGTAATTTCGAATATTACCAAAAAAAGCAAGATGGCGGATCCAATATGGTGATCAAAATTTCTGGTCTTCAAAAAAATTCTTCTAGCTCTCAAAATTCCATTATGAACTTCCGAATTACATTAGACAAGCAAGCAGACTATTTCGTTTTAAGCGTAAACTTTATTAGCATATAAAAGAATAAATCAAAAAATTAGTACTATTTATTTTTCTATGGTCGAATTTATTGAATTTAATTTTCTTAAATAATAAGCAATCTACAGAAAGAAATTGAGTATTTCCCTTAAGTCTGTTCGATTTTTGTAATTAGTAAATAAATAAGTAAAATAAATAAATATTATTTAAAAATAATTATCTGAAATCATCCTAGAGATAAATATTTAATTTTGTAAATATCCTCTTTAAAGCGAAAGATTGTAAAATTCATTAAATTTTCGGTGTTGATAAGGAATGCAACCCTTAGAAAATAGAAGAAAAAAATTTCAAGTAACCCCAAGCTGTCGCCTTTCAAGTGAAATACCTCAGGGTTGGATCCCGAGTGTCCTTACCCGGTTCCAGTGATCCTAAGAAACTCAATTAATTGTAGTGATTATCTCGAATAAATAATTCTTCGCCGGAGCTCCGCCGGAATGCTCCTCGCTGCGGGGTTGGGCGTGTGCTTGCTTGCTTAAGTGCGCTGGTGAATGGCAGACAGATTTCCTTCTCCGTCTGCAGAGGGCTCCTCCGGTCTAATTACATTAATATCCTGCTCCTGCTGTTTTATCCGTTGCGCACGTCAAGTCAAATGAACTACCCTTTCCTTGGAGGAGGCCCTCCACTTGATGGATAGACGCTCGAAAGGTATCCGGGAGAAGGCCTTTTGCACATAATACAGCATAATCTTGGCATGAGAGCGCCTTCATGCGAGCATATGCACTCGGAACAAGTTCCATCTGGCAGAAGGGCGCCGTGTTGTGAAGGTTCCGGGGGAATTCATTTAGATGACCTATTCACGTTTGTGGAACGTCGGAGGAGAACAAATCTCTGGTATAGAGAGGCTGCCTGGCCACAAAGCTCAATTAAATCCTGTGCAGCATATGGCCGGATATAATAAAACACGGACGACTCCATTCCTTGATCTCATTTTGCGGCTACAGATAGCTTGTCCTGCTGCCCTAGCTATTTCAGAAATGCGTAGATAACCACCCCGAAAGCCCCCCGAATCTAGGGACACGATATCGGATCAAAAGTATCGTACCTTTGAGTAGTATCGGATAAAAAGTATCGATACTTCATGATATCGATGCTTTTCAAGATTTTTTTATCAATTACATTAATTCACGAAAACACTGACTACTCATTAGTTTTTATTAGTTGTGATGTGTGTTTTTCCATAAGGGCAAATTAAAACTTCACCTACTGATAGTTCCTAATCTGAGTTTGCAATAATTTTAATCATTCGTGATTTTATAATAATATTTGTTTGTTAGTATTGATAGTTGTTGTAAAGATATTTAATACCAAAACTCTGATAAACTAGCAATCTTATGCCCTAGACAGACAGCACATATAAATTACTAATTAGTATTAATTACTAATTTAGGTGCTGTCTGTCATGGGCTTATCATCATTATGGCCGCTAAACTTGATCATTTATGACTTGCTAAATTACCATAATACTAAAATTCAGCTGATTTTATACTTTTATACCAGTTGTAACATTACTTTGCGCTATCCATTACAAAGAACAATACGAAGAAAAGCCCAAGGACTATTGAATAATTGATAGCTGATAAATGATGATTAAGAAATTACTGTCTGTCATCACTTCACTACTTAATAATTAGTGCTAAATGAGTAATTAACTAATTATTAATTTAGTGTGCTGTCTGTCTAGGGTATTATTAGGTGAAAATCAAAAGTAACAATTGTTAAATGAACAATGAACTTATTTGTTTGAGCAAGATACTCTACATAGCATAGTAGTCCTAAGCTAAAGAGATTAAGTTTAATTTATCTGTAATTCGTATACTACTTTTTGGAAAACCTGCCTTTTCCGAATTTAGCGGAATATATTATAGATGGTTTTAAGGTGTAATATGTTATAGATGGTTTAAGCCTTGAATATTTTTCATTTCAATTAAACCAAGTAACAAGCTCATATAGTATATGTTAGGTTTCTGAAAATTTCCAAAAATCCTAAGTGATAAGAATTTTACGTTTTCAAATTTATATTTAGCATTAACTAAATAACATTAGAAGTAGATGTTAAAACTTTTCATTGTCCATATTTCGTATATTTGTGTAATTAAACGCGTTTCATGCATGCATTATATGTATGCCAAGATTAGTTAACATTTAACATCGCTCTTGAAAAATTCGGAATATAGGTTTGCTAATACTCATGTAATATCGCTCTTATCATGCTATCATATGAGCAAGTGCAAAGAAGTATCGATTAAAAAAGTATCTGTATCGAATACAAAGTACTCAATAAAGATTAGTATCGATATTTTCCCATATCTCTACCCGAACCCCACTTCTGAATGTATTTAACTTAATTAATATAAGCGTCAACAAAGCTCCATTTAACTCCTTCGCAATTGCGGAATATCTCAAGAAAACGTGTGTGGGGAAGGGCTCGTTTCTTAAAAGCGAAATCGATACAATTGCATGATCGTCGTTTCCCAGATCATCAAAGTGTGGAGCAAGCCTGACGCTTTCGTCGCGACGTCAAGAGGGATGACGACACAATGCATTCGTTTGCCCGGTAATGGCATTTGCATGCCACTGCTCCGGGGGAAGAAGTTTGTATGCAGCAGTCACCTCGGCCCGGCGAAGCGATGCACAAGCTCGGTGGGGGGATAAAGTTGCTGAAACCTTTGTTGCCTTATCGCCCGGGCGGGACTCCTCTGGTCCCGGGATCCTGCCGGGGCAGACGATTCAAATCATTTACTAGTTAGCTCCTTTCGAGGGCTGTGCTGCTCGTCATGGGGCATGCAACCGCCCCCATTCAGGCTTAGCGAAGGCGAATCGCCTTTTGATAGCGCCTTTTTTCGCCAATACTTGAGCGGAAGCAGCAGCTTTAAGGAAATTGAAAGGATTATGATAAGGACGAATTCTTCCGAGGCACCTGGATAGAGAGTTCGAGATATGAAACTCAATGTGTGGCCAGGATGAAGATACTCTTTTGCTGGTGGGTGGGTGTTTCGGATAAACTCTGGTTACTGAGACTTCCTGGATTCCTCTGCATCTTTTGAAGAGTCTTAATGTTTTCTTTTGCAGGATTCTCTGTACGTAAGTTAAAGTTGTTAGGAAAATTCATGAAGATTTTAATATTACTATTTTCTATAATAGTATACGTTCAAACAGGCTTTTTGTTATTAGACTATTATATTATGAAACTTACTGACAATCAAACATTTCAAATAATTCCCTTCTTTCTGATGTACACAAACCTGAAATTTGAAATAATATAAATTTTGAGGTTTTGAATAAAAATGTATGCTTTAATGGATGCTGATTTGACTTGTTTGTAAATGAAAATTTAGAAATCCGGAATTGTGAAGCTAATTCCAACATAATACATTTTTAGCTTACGGATTTCCTTGAAAACCAATTTATACAAAGGTGTTGTCAATTTTGATTTTATTTTATTGAATCTTGAAAATTTAAAATAAATAGTATATCCAATATATGGCCATCAGAGTTTTAGAATGATAACCCAAACAGTAAAATTTGATTATAAAAGAAATCAGTTTTTTGCAAATATACGGGTCTGATGAAAAAAGTAACTATTATAAAATTTGCAGATCAGAAAATTCTCTATAAAAATGCTTCATGGTATTGATACGTTGAAAGAGTTTTATTATCGGTTCACAAAGTAAAAATATTGGCATATTACAAAACGTCAACATAAATGACAGCAACAAAATTCAGTATATAACTTTCAAAAATTTAGGTACCTACATGACTAAAGTTATTTTTTGTATTTTGTTCAAGAAACTTTATTCTTCTTCCTTTCTGCAGTTTTCTTCATCTATATCTATACTCTATACATTTTAATATATATAAAGTAGGAACCAATTATAACAGTTATTATTCAAATTTTATATTAAAAAATCATTTAGAAGTAGTAGTTAGATTTTTTGATTGACTGATAGTTTTTCATGTGGTCCTGATGGCATCCCTGTCGCTTTCATCAAGCGCTGTAGTTTGCCCCTAATTTCTGTTCTCTGTTATTTGTTTAATTTGTCTTTGTCGGCTTCATAAAAAAGGGAGCAAGTGCGATATTTCGAACTATCGCCCCATTTCTAAGTTGTGCTGTATTGCTAAAATCTTTGAAGCTATGATTTGTGATGTTTTTTACTTTCATTACAAACCTTTCCTGCTCTCATCTCAACATGGCTTCATGAAAGGTAAATCTACTTCTACCAACCTTGTTGAGTTTTCCAATTTCTGTTTATCTGCTATAGAAGCTGGAATGCAAGTTGACTGCATCTTCACTGATTTTAGCAAAGCTTTTGATAAAATCAGTCATAAGATTCTAATTTATAAGCTATCTCTTCTTGGTTTCCCCGCTGTTTTTGTGAATTGGCTACTATCCTATTTGACTTGCCGCACACAAAGAGTGATCTTTCGCAATGTTCTCTCCTGCGAATTTACTGTTACATCCGGCGTTCCTCAGGGCAGTCATCTTGGTCCCCTTCTCTTCATTATCTACATCAATGATGTATCTCTCATTTTGAAAAATTCCAAGATTCTCTGCTATGCTGATGACACCAAGATTTTCCGCCGCGTTTCTAACGCTGTTGACTGCGAAACTTTGAATTCCGATTTAGACATATTTTATGAATGGTGCTCTATCAACCGTCTTTCTCTCAATATCGACAAATGCAATTCCATGACTTTTTCTCGCAAAAAGATTCCGTTGCACTTCTCTTACACCCTGTCCGGCTGTTTTTTAACGCGTGTTGATAAAATTAAGGACTTGGGTATTTGGCTCAACGTCCGTATGTCCTTTGATGACCACATCAATGCTATCGTTGCTAAGGCTAATGCTACCCTTGGCTTCGTTAAGCGCTGGTCCAAAGAATTTGAGGATCCGCACATCACGAAACTTTTGTATTGTACTTTCGTTCGTCCCATACTGGAGTATGCAAGTCCCGTTTGGTCGCCCTTTTATGCGGTTCATATTAACCGTATCGAGGCGGTCCAGTCTCCATTGGGATAACCCCGTCATCCTCCCGCCCTATGAGGACAGGCTTAAGCTTTTTCCTCTTTCTTCTCTTGAGACTAGACGAAACAAGGTCAGAATTGTTTTTGCGTTCGATTGCGTTCAAGGATCGATAAATTCTCCTGAATTGTTAAATATCTTTAATATTTCTGTCCTTGCTCGCTCCCTGAGGAATTATGACTTCTTCCATGTTCCTCAGCATAGTACCAATTATGGACTGAACGAGCCTACCTCATCTATGTCACGCCTTTTTAATTTGCATTATGACAATCTGGATTTTAATCTTTCAAAACACCAGATTAAAAATCTGCTTTGCTAAAGTTACTTTATTTTTTTTATTTTTGCTGTAGTAATCAGTAATTTGATGAATGTGTTGAATAAATAAAAACAAATAGATACATATGATCCGTTGTAAACGTACTTTTCATTAACTTACATATTTTAAGATTTTTAATTTTAATTATAAAAATTGAAAGTTAATCGTTAATTTTAATTTTTCTAATAATCAGAATTTAATAACAGTTATTGAATAATTCTTAATTGCCAGATTAGGTATAAAAGGTTGAGATGATTTTTATTTTTTTTAGATAAGGAATAAAAGTTATTGGATGATATTGATTTTATAAGTCAAGAATAATTAGTTATCAACGGCTCTGAATCAATTTTGTTTTGGATTTTTTTATATTTCCAGGAATTTATATTTAACAAATCGTATTAGCATGAAATATATAGGCGCGGAAGTGTAAGGTTTTTATTTGCGACTCGTTGAACACTGGAAGTATTTTTATAAATAAGTAAAAAACAATGTTTGAAAGTTATTTCAACTAATGTTTTTATTCCACACGTTCTGAATTCAATTTAAGAAACATAAAAGTTTTCAGGTTGGCCTGAAATAAGTTATATCTAAGAAGATCATCTAAAACCAATTTTAATGCTGAGAATGCTCTTTCTACACATGACATGGCAAGTGATATAAAACGTGGCATGTGACATGACATGACATGATACATGATATGACACAAGATAGTGAAGAAGATGAAAGGTGTAATACAAAAATATATTATGTATTATTAAAATAAAAAGTATCACTCTGTTATATCAAATAACATTTTTTACAAGTGACCAGTAATATTAAATATAAAAGGTAGAAATATAACAACAAATAAATCTGAAAATATAATAATAAGCTAATAATAAGTACAAGAAATATAAAACGTATTTCTCAAGAACAATTTCACAATTTCGAAAACTGCAAACCTAACTAGAAGCTCACAAAAACCACTATCCCTTTCACCTTCACGTTCGGAGAAAGGAGAACAAAGCCATTAACATCTTTTATAGCATAGTTTGGAAATTTGCCCCATAAATCTGGACCCACCTGTGCCATTTCATTTTTCCTATCATAAACTCTTAGGTGACAAACTGCTCTCAAACAGCTTGCGGATGTGCTTAATTAAGTCTTCCCCGTAAAGAGCTTTCCCAGTGTGCCAATTAGTTGATTTTATTGGCGAAACAAAACTCCCAGAGCCCCGCACACATGGGCGCCCCAAAAGTGCCTCTTCTACCGGGGGAGGCGCACACCCACCCGCTCATATATGCGAAACTTTAAAACCAGTGCACATCAATATAAAAAGTGCAAATTTATGAGGGAGCTCCGCCATCCGCCCGCCGCCGCGCTCCGAAGTTCCCTAATATTTCATCCCGTCGCGGCGCACTACTACAGGTTTGTTGTGGCGCTCTGGGGCGGCTCAGGTTTTATTAGTTGTGTTTATTTAATAATTTAGGTGCCCCTGCAGAGATGATTTAACCACATAAAGAGATTCATGCCACTGCAGGGATAATAACTTCCCCCGTCGCCCTGCGCCCGCCCGCCCTGGCCAGACCGATTTGACCACTTATCAAGGATACATGAGCTTATGCAGCTCGAAGCCAACATACAATACATAGGTGGTATATAAGGATTGTATTGAAGTCCACAGTCCATTGCCTGGGCACTCCCTCCGGGCCTGGATGACCACCCTGTGTAGGAGCTGCGGACGCCTCGGCATTGTCTCCCTGCTTTATAAAATAGTTTTAGCAGTAAAAGAAATAGGACCCCGTGCTGGAAATTCAATGAGTCGAGTTTATTCTGAACTCAGGTAGGTAGCTGGAGCATAGTGCCGCATAAAATATGCATCAGTGAGTTATGACTCCGCCAGGATTTTCGGCCGAGCTGTGGTTATTATGACCCTCGAAATTATGCTTGTTGTGTTGTCTCCAGCGCAAACAGCTCGTTACCGTCGCTACCGATGCTTCCTTTCAGAGAAATATGCTCCCGGTAGTTTCACATAAAAGTAACAGCTGATCACAGGTAATTTCAATATGTAAAATGAAGCAAAAGTTTTTTAAATTAAATTTTGAAAATTCTAATGATACCAATGTTATTTGCAGTAACTTATACTATGCATATTGATACTTAAACATTTCCATAAGATTCTATAAAATTTCAGGAATCGAAAATAATAATTATTTTCAATTTTTCAAACCAAAAAATCATGCAGACAAATTTGTGGGAAAATTCGTTCAAATTTAGCATTATGATTCTTATGGCCTGAGTTTTAAGAATTTTATGTGCTTTTTAAATTTGTAATTTTTTCCATAAAAATCAAAAGAAAAAAATTATTTTCGCATTTTTATTTTTAAAATCAAAAATAAAAATCAGAGTATGATTTTTATTTCTAAAATCAAAGCTAAAAATAAAAATATGATTATTATTAGAATTATTTTTATTATTAAAATCAGAGTATGATTTTTATTTCTAAAATCAAAAATTCAAATCAGAATATGACTTTTATTATAAAAATCAAAAATAAAAATCAGAATATGATTTTTATTTTTAAAATCGAAAATAAAAATCAGAATTTTTTTCTTATTTATTAAAATTTAAAATAAAAATCAAGAAGTGTCCGGCATGATCAATGTTTAATATTGCGTGTATTGCTATCACAGATGGCGCTCCCATTACCGTCAAATATTTAGTTTAGCGTATTGTTTTTCCTTCCAACCGGTGACGCAGTTTAAAAACAAATTTCAAAGTAATCGGTGAAGATTTTAATTTTTAATTTTAATTTTAAAAACAAAAGTCATTTTTCGATTTTTATATATTTTTTTTAAAATAAAAATCATTTTTTGATTTTAAAAATGAAAATCATATTCTGATTTTTATAATAAAAATTATTTCCTGATCTTCATTTATGATTTTAAAAATAAACATCATATTCTGATTTTTATTTTTAATTTTAAAAATATGTAAAAATAACTTTCTGATTTTAATTTTTGATTTTAAAAATAAAAGTCATTTTCTGATTTTAAAAATAAAAATAGTACTCTGATTTCTATTTTTTTAGTTTAAAAATAAAAATCAAAACATAATTTTTATTTTTGTCTAGAAAAATAACAGTCAGGAAATAATTTTTTAGATCTGATTTTTCAATCAATTCTCAACTTTCATTCTCGTTTTTGAGGTATCTTATTTTAAATCTCCTATTAAGATTTAGAAATTTAAGAAGATTCGTCAAGTCGAGCTTCCAAAAATGGTGTTACTGATGTAATCACCAAGCTAAATTCTATTTTTATAGATCTTCTATTCTAGATTTTATTAATTGCAAAGTTCATTGGTTTCGTCACTCACTGATGATCATCAAAAAATTTTAGAGTACTTCTCGTAGTCCTAGAAAATTCAAATTTGATATGCAAATTGGGTGCTAAACTGCTTAGCGCCCAAGTAATGAGAAAGTAAAAAAATCTATGATTCACATGATTTTTAAGAAACAAAAAAATCCCCAAGTTGTACAGAATTTTTTTTTAAAATAAAAAGTGAAAACTTTAAATAAAATATTACACTACGAGAAATTTCGACTTTTTTAGGTGGGCTAAAAAATATCCCACCGTGCATAAAAAGCTAAGTTAGTTAAGAAAAAGAATAAATAGCAGCTTCCACTCCTCTGACCCATTCGCTTTAATTACACTAGGTTACAAGATTTTTGTTCCTTTAAAAAATTTACTAAGTATGTTATTATTAATATTATCTGATTTCGAAAAAAAATTAATAAAAAATTCCATCACGGCACATTTTCAGGAAAAATTGGGTTAACAATTTAAAAAATCCGTATTTTAGCCATTTTTAGAATACTTTTTAAAAAATAAAGGGATATCGTAGCGGTCCCAAACGTAGTTCAAATG
Source organism: Dysmachus trigonus (assembly GCA_949715965.1). NCBI lineage: Eukaryota > Metazoa > Arthropoda > Insecta > Diptera > Asilidae > Dysmachus > Dysmachus trigonus. Next base: position 98,625,972 of record OX454319.1, on the reverse strand, counting down.
AAAGTTTAAATTCAATACTATAGTTATAAAATATCAGTTAATTAAAAACTTTTTCAAGGTTTGTTTGGGAGATACGGTTTTTATTAGAATTCCACTCTTACATACGGTTGGTTCATTTAATTTATATGGCAGAGGGAAGAATCATGAAAAATTCGTTTCCTGAATAAATCTTAATAAAATTTACTAATAACATATTATAAACTTATAGTTTAGAATTCAAACTTTGATTTTACTTACGTTTCGAACTTCTACGAAATTCCGGTGTTTTTAAAATGTTTTTCAAAAGTGGCTAAAATATGGTTATTTTCATTTTTTAACCCTACTTTTCTTGAAAACTTAACGTGATGGAAAAAAAACTGATTTTACTTTACTGATTAGTTTAGTTAGAAAGGTAAGAAAAATTATAAAATTTGTAAACTAGTGTTACAACCTCGACCGAAATATTGATCCCATGAACGTATTGTCAAAGTTTGATTAAAATCGATTTAGTAAGTTCTGAGGTGGCGAAATAATCATTATATAATGAAGCTAAGCCTCAAATTTAGGCAAATCTCTTCATTTTCAAATATGATCAAGGTTTTGTTTTGATTAATTTATAGTTAAAGTTTGATTGAAATCAATTAAGAAATGCAGGAGTTATAGTGTTATAATTAATTTTAAGTCATCACTCCTTTAAAACTTATCTGATTATTAGGTTTTGCTTTCCTGTCATCCTTGTTCTAAAATTTCTCTTATTATTTTAATTTAAACAAAAAAACGTGTTGATGTACGAGAAATGTACAAGAAACTTTTGTTCAGTACATTTTCTAGGAGAATTTTTAATCACTCAGTTACATTTTCAGTATAAAAAGGTAGAAAACCAGGTAAAACACAAAAAAAAAAAAACTCAATATCCGCCTAGAAGGCGACAAGGTTCCGTTCCGGTGCACACGACATGCCGTGTGAATGATGCAGCAAATAACTGGGTCCAGCATCCGATCCCAGAACCATGCTAAAACCACTGATACATGTCTATTTAAATTTCGTACCTCCTCCACACAGAGGTATAAAACACCTTCAAGTTAACAGCATCCTTTTTGCCCTGGGGAGCAACTAACAAACGACCTGAACACAACTTTGAAATTACTATCGGTAATTTATGGTATAGTTGTTGAACAAGGACTTTAAATATATGACCACCCCCACATGTATGTAAACGTCCCGGATCCTGAAGTTTCCTCTCCTGCACCACCAGCGCCATCTACCTTCACCGGTGGCACGGATGAAGATTTCAGGTTCAGGTTTGGTGCCGGTGCCGGTGCCGGTGTTCGTTCGGTCCAATTCATGCCGTCTTGTCGATGATAAATTCGCCCTAGAACAGGCCACGAAAGGCATTCAACAGTGCCGAGAGTCCAGAATTCGGAATCCAGAATCCAGGATCCAGAGTCCAGACACCGGGATCTAGAACTTGGACAGAAAATCCTTGTAAGACATGGGTCACCTATTCGAGGAATTTTTGGAGACCAACCACCGACTTAGCCCTGGGAATTGTCTGTCTGTTCTATGCCTGTCCGCCAGACCAGGACCAGCACCAGGATCGGGAACATGGCCTGGCTGGCTCCCTATAATTCCATGTAATGAAGAGAAAATTTGTTTTCGGAAGTGCACACTTAATGATGCCCCGGGAGCTCCACAGTTTGCTCCCGAGTCCCGACTAATCGAAAGTTATAGAGGTGGAATTTTTCAGCTGGTGCTGCCGGTGGCCAAAAGTTCCCCGACAGCGCACCCGGCTCGGTGGCGCCCTCTCTATTTCAGGTGTTTGACCATGCAAAACGCCGGCTTACAGTTGTAGTCCTCAGGGATTAACGAGTTATTAGCTCTTGAAACTTTCAGCTTTTGTGTATGTGGAATTGTTCCCGGAAAATTTACGGGCCCGCACGCTTTATATAGCCTCGCAGTGGTGCTCTCGCTGCATTTCTATCCAGAAAATATTTTCGTTGACAAGGAAGACGATTCTAAAGTTTTGTTTTTATGTTACCACATCGCGGAGTTATGGCCACATTTAATAATTGGAAAATAAATTAGAAGTTTATTCACAGAAAACAAGTAAAGTAAAAAAGAAGAAAGATTGCTTTACCTTAAAATAAGATAATCTTAACTATTTTAAGTATTTTGCTCTAACATATTGAGGTTTTTCATTTAACTACAATATATAGTAAATCGTTATCATTTTGTTTAGCGTGAATCAATATGCAAAGGGTGGGTCATCGGCTAGTTTATTTTTAAAAATGCTATAATATAAACTCTATTCAATATTATTCAAAGTTTTCTGATTTATTGAAAAGATTAAATCTCCCGATTACACTGTTGTACACCGAGTTTTACCTAAGGTCGAGACTAAGTAGAATGGATTCATTGTATTGAAATATGACATTTCGCCAAGTTTCATGCAAATTCATAAAAAAATTAAAAAGTTATTAATGTTTTAAAAGAGACGAAAAAAATATTGTCCAATTTACTTGGTTTTTGGTATACGAGTTGAGAATAATTAATTAAAACTGTTTACATTGTCAACAATTTTTTATAATAATTAATTATATAAGTTTTTTACACGAAAATTTTTCGAAAAATGAAAAGAAAAGTTATAAATCGGCTCATTAAGCAGAATGTTTGTCGAACAAAAAATTTTTTTATGCACATCATACATTTCTATGATCAGCTAGAAATTCTGCATACAATAAAAAAAAATATATCTAATTTTCAAAATTAACAATTTTTTGTTAATAACTTTTTAATTTTTTTATAGAATTGTTAAATATTTCGGATTATGAATCCTCTTGATGTCCTTCACAAACGCTATAAAGGGTTTGCTTAGGTAAAATTTAAAAGTCGATTCTGTACAACAGTGTTATTTATGGAATATGATTTCTTTTGTCAACCCAATTTTCCAGCACATTATCTATGGTTTGGAGCCATATTTCATGAATAGCTCGATCAATATTGTGCTTAAGTACCTAAATCGTTTCTAGATTGTCAGCATAACATTGATCTTTACAAAAGCTTAAGGGCATCAAATCGTAGCTGCACTGTTTCGGCAAAATAATAAGTTTTCAATATTTCTCAACGCTATTGAAGCGTAAATCTGTTCGTTTCGTACCGCGGAGATATGATACTGTGTTTTTGTCAATTTTATAATTGCAAAAGAACTGCCTGTGTCCAAATAGCATGTAATTTAAAAAGAAACCAATAAATGGCAGAGTAGCCTATTACCAAATTATACTAGTTAGTGTAATAATATATGGATATTTGGACGTTAGATCAATTTGAATTTGATATTTATTGTCCTGTTAGTAAAACTTTTAACGTGATGAGCATCTTCTCAAATGATTACACTGGTCAACATTTTATCTAGGCTTGTGCACGGGAATCGAAGATGGTATCCTAGGGCTTTTGGGGTCGCTGATTACGATGAGTGGGTCGGTTAGGCTCCATCACGTCAAGTTTAAGGTCATTTGAAGGTCAAACGGTCAAAAAACCTTCTAAAAATCTGAAAAAATTCATGGACATGTTTTTGAGGTCGCTGAATCCGAATCCGGTGTTTATTTTTACTTTGCATGCATCCTCGAGGTCATTCAAGGTCATCTCAAGGCAGGTAGTCTAGTTCTGTGGCGCAATTGTGCATTTCGCAGATTGAGATTAGAAGGTTTTTTGACCGTTTGACCTTCAAATGTCCTTGAACTTGACGTGATGGAGCCTAACCGACCCGCTCATCGTAATCAGCGACCCCAAAAACCCTAGGATACCATCTTCGATTCCCGTGCACAAGCCTAGATGAAATGTTGACCTGTGTTATTAAATCGAAATATGTTCTGAGCATACACTAGGATTTAGGTTTCAAATTGAGGTATAAATTTAATTAGTTAATGATGTAAGATTGTTAATCTTGTGTACATATATCCGTAAATATGTTATAATTATTATTAAGTCGTAGCTGTTAATTAAAATCATGTAGTTTTCTTCAAATATTACCAACAGAACAGAAATATGAATTAACTGACCGGGTGTTTGTTAGTCGTTTTAATTTATCGTCTCAAATTTCTCTTTCATTGGACTGTTTTCGTTTTGTAAGACAGCGAAACGACGAAGCTCCACAGCATTGAGCGTAGACTCCCTATAAAGTAATTATATCGCGGGGGGATGGCGAGCGGAGGGAAGACGACACCACTTTTAGTACCTTTATAAGTCTTCTAGAATAAACTTAGACTGCGTTCTTCGTTGGTTAAAACCTATCCGAAGTTCCGGCAAACTTGCCATCCCTTGAATTATTCATAACTTCTATCTGCCATCTGAAGGTCTTCTTTTGCACGGAAAGTGGATTAAAACCGTTGATAAGCGAGTCCAAATTCAAATTAAATAAAGTACTAAATTTTGGGCCAAGAGGACTGCTGGCACACTCTCCCCCCGCCCGCAATGGCAGCCGGTTCGGTTTGGACAAACATACAGACAAACAGAAACCGCACTTTATCCATAGACCATTAAACGATATTATTTTAAACAAATTTACATAAATGTTATACCGAGATCTGGTCCTGGTGGCGGGCGGCGCGGGCGGCGGCGTAGAGTTTGTCAGAGTCTTCTTGTATTTGCCTGCTGCCGAGTCCGAGAGCGGTTTTGTAATACAGTGGCAGGCCTGGCCGGGGTGCGGCTGTGTGTGCAATAATAACTTGGTAATAACACTAACACCCAAAATCAATATGGAATTAATTTGTAAAGTAAATAGAGTCTGAGCGGGGACCGAGGGATTAGCACCGGACTGCACCACCACTAACACCACGGCGGCAGCATTGGGGTTGGTTCCGTACTTCGAGCTTCACACGCTTTGAAGCGAACGTGCCTTAGGAAGAGGCCGAAGGATGCCGATTGGGCGGCTAGTACTGCTGCTGCTGCTGCTGCTGTTGCAATTCTCTGGTGCATTCGAATGATTTTAAGATAATTAAATCTCTCCATGTTTCGAAAACATCAGGGGCTATCTGGGCAGGTTGTTTGCTGCTTTTTTGCTCTATCCCAGAGATTTCCTCTGTCGTTTGCATTTTACGAACCCACCCCCCGGGGGAGGAGGAGGGGACAAGTCCAGAAAACGAACGACTACGCACGTTGAAAGGAGTAATGGAAACTTCGTCTATTAACTTTGTAAATGGGCATTCCAACAGTAATGGAAGGAGGATTTCACCAAAACTTCAATTTCACTTTGTCCTTTGATGACATTAAATAAATATCTAAGTCGAAAGCAATTACGACAGTCTATATTATATATTACTATACTATCATAGTTTCCGAGCGAATGGTTATGCCAAATGTACTTTATTTCGGCAGTTGGGCTAAATTGTGTTTAACCACGTGATTTCATGTTCGGCGGTAGTTTACTTCGAGCTTTGGGAAAATTATTTCATTTAAGTAAGACCAACAACAAATAAAGCTATTTGAAAAGTAAAGTGAATAGTTTAAACTATGGGTTAAATTATAAAATACAAAAGTGTACGAAGGGGTATGCTTTAGTGAAGGTAATTTCGTAATTGTGTGCGTTTTTATTTTTCCAGGAAATCCTTAGTGTTATCATTATATATGTTTTTGGTAGCATGTAATAAGGATGTAAACAAAGACAGTCACCAAAAATTCTTTAAGGTAACTTTTCGTCTCATTTTTGAAAAAAAAATACACATTTTAATTTTGTGTGTATGAAAAAAATATTATATTTATCAAACTAATTTTTTTTTGCATTTTTAGTGTGTCTTGTTGATTGCAGAGGGCGTCTTCCAAAAATCACTTTTAAACGCCCGTATTTTTCTAGGACTTCCTGTAACACATTGAGTAAAAATTTCAATGAGATTCTATTCATAAGGCTAAATACTACTAACTAAATTTAAAAAATATTTTATATTTAATATTTTTATCATTTTAAAAACATTTTTCTGAAAAAAAAAAACATTTTTTGGGGGTAAACTACCACTGTATAAAAAAATAGGGGTATGTAACATACTATTTTTAAAGGTTTAGTTACTAGTATTTTAGAACATTATTTCTGTGATATTATATAACACTTTTATGTCCCCTTAAATCTTACAAGGAGACGGCGTCACCTTGGGGTCGGGGATTTGCCCGAATTTTTTTGTGGTGAAAGAGGACCCATAGTACCTCACGTGGTTAAAGCAGTAGGATGCACTACTCGGAAAAATCCGAGAAAAATCGATTCAAAATTTCCTAGGCGCCTTATGAGTTAAAAATGTGAAGAGTTCGTCGAGCCGCTATCTAGACTAGACGGTTAAGGCTCGGTCTCATGTGCCGAAGGTCCCGGGTTCAATTCCTCCTGCGGATCTTACTTTTTTTTCTTTTTCTTTTTCTTTTTTTTTGTTGTTATCCTAACAATTATTAAAAGCGTTTCTCATCCCTATATTATTTTTTAAAATTTATTTACATTATTTTTTTTAAATCATTTTCATTTTTTTAAAAATTATTTTCTTTTTATTTCCAATAAAATAATTCATAACGGTGGGTTTTTTATTTTTCATTGTAAAGTATATGAGGAGCAACATTGGGTTTTTAATGAGAATAACAAAGTCGATTAGGAAAAATTAAATTTTTATTTATATAATAATTATATACAAAAACCGCAGTGTTAATTATCGTAAAAACAAACAAAGCAATAATTTTTGCGACATCTTGCGCAACATATAAAAGCGGATTTTTTACAATCGTAGGGAGTTTGCAATACATCATGAGCGTAAATTAATTCCTCTTCAATTACGAATTTTTTTTCACCCAAAAGTTCCAATGTATTATTATGAAGTTCTCCGGCCAATAACATAGCATCGTGAGAAATTTCTTCCGAAGCTGTCGATGCAATTAAATTATTTTCCGTCAACAGCTTTTCATAATGAACTACTGCGTTCTTCAATCGAGATTTTGATTTATCACTGTACATGGATTCTTCAGGTATTTCTATTCCTATTTATGAAAAACTTCACGTTCTTGAGCTAAAATAAATTTTAAAGAATAATATAGGGATGAGAAACGCTTTTAATAATTATAAGGATAACAACAAACAAAAAAAGAAAAGAAAAAGTAAGATCCGAAGGAGGAATCGAACCCGGGACCTTCGGCACATAAGACCGAGCCTTAACCGTCTAGTCTAGATAGCGGCTCGACAAACGTTCCACATTTTTAACTCATAAGGCGCCTAGGAAATTTTGAATCGATTTTTCTCGGAATTTTCCAAGTAGTGCATCCTACTGCTTTAACCACGTGAGGTGCTATGGGTCCTCTATCACCACAAAAAAATTCGGGCAAATCCCCGACCCCAAGGTGACGCCGTCTCCTTGTTAGACTAAGTTGTATTTAATAATAAGAGCCAAAGTAAAACTAAGCGACTTGAACAAATAAATATTTGGTTTTCTGTTATAATGTTGAATAACTTAATGCGTATAAGAAACACATAAAGAAGAGCTTGGGTCCTTTTTCATATAAAAAAATTTTTATTTTGGAGAATTAACGATTTTGGTAAAGTAAATCAAAGAAAACGACGGCCGCGAATTTTTGGCTCACGCTGCTCAAAAAATATTTAAAAATCCCGAGCAGTAAAATAAAAATAAGAGTTGAATTAAAATACATAGTAAATATAAAGACTTAAAGAATCATATTTAGAAATCCTAAAAAATAAAAAAATAAAAAATTAGATTAAAAAGGAAACGTTGTCAGGTGTGTTTCACCGATTTTGATGAAATTAAAATATGTTATAGAGTATCGAAAAATAAGAGACACGTATTTTTTTTATCTGCGGATACGCACATTTAGGGGGTGAATACCACCCCTAAAGTTTACCCCCAAAAACAGTTTTTCCTAAATATTTCAACTTCTAATGAATTTTTTCGAATGAAACAAAATGGAAATGATGTCTCATAAATATACTAACCTTTTGTAAGTAATCCGGTTCCCGGGAGTTGCAACCCTTATTTTTTATTGCAGAAAAACAATTTTTTTTTTTATATTTTTGCTTCACAAAAATAACAGTTTTAGTTAAAAATCATTGAAAAATATTTTTTTTACATACGATTTTGAAAAATAAAGTTGATGTGTTTTTGGATTTTCTTAAAAAAAGGCTCCTCAAGGAACAACCCCTAGCACTAATACGTAAATGACGTATATTATTTCAGACATCAGCTTTTTCGTGAAAACCAGTATTAAGGGGTTTTTGGAGTCGCTGATTACGAATCTGATGTTAAATTTAAAAAAATCAAAATGGCGGATCCAACATGGCGGATAAACTTTTGAAAAATACACCAATTTTTATAAAAAAAAAAAAAAACAATAAATAAAAGTACCCACTAAATTTTTGTTTCGAAATCATCTACTTATTTCACCATATTTTTAACGTATTCACCCCAAATTTTAAAAAATGCATCGCTCGGCTTTCGAGTTATAAGAGACATCATCTTTAAAAAGTATGTTTTAAGCAAACGTAGTAAAAATAACAAAATGAAAAAATTCCTAATATTGTTTATGTATAATAGTGAAAACAATCTTAATTTTGAAATAATAATAGATAGACGACGCTAAAGCAGTGATACAGATATGTTATGATATATTTACAGAGTTAGAACACTTAAATAAGCATAGTTTTACGTTTCAAACACTATTTCATTTATTTCTTGTGATACATAGTAAATAAAAATGAGAAACTTTTTCGTATAAGACATTGAATCTAGAAAATCAACATTCATCATTCACATTTAATCAGGAATTCTTTACTGTATAGTGTGTACCACAAAATACATTATAGTTCACATAATGGATAATGGATTTTCGTTTTTCATTAAATGCAAGCCTTTCAGAGTAGTGGACATTTAAAAATAATTTGTTTTTTCCTACACAAGAGAAGTCTTCTACCATTTCAACGAAATAAACATTTTCTCAGGAAGTTCGTTTATCACAAGTCCAGAAGGCATTAAGTGAATTATGGAAGAAAAAAAAAACTCCTTTGTTGATTGAAATGCGCGAAGTTAAAAGTTGTATTCACACGACTGCCGTCCGCCGTCTTGCCCGTAAAAGTGAAACAAACTTAAATAAGATTAATTACAATGCCGGCCACACGTCCTGGCGCAATACAAAACCCCAAAAGAGGAATTAATGACCTTAAACTGTCTCAGGACAGCTTCCACAGTTCCGGTTTCGCCCCCATTTTTTTGGGGAGCAGCTCGTTTTTTCTAAGACTCGTCGTTGCCACCCTCACTTATTGGCGATTTTCTTCAGTGTCCAATTTTTTGCCATTTCAACTCGACTTCTCGAGGAGTATTTTTCCAATTTAAGCTCTGGTGAACAGAAAATGATACTGATTGGGGGTGGTGGTAGCTCACAACAAAAAAAAAAAAACGTGAAATCAATGATTCTTTTCTTGATTTCGTTCACAATCGGCTTCACGGTAAATATTTTGTGATTTCTATTCGAGATTGAGACTTTTGAACTGTCGAATTGAAGTGTTTTTTGTACTCGTTTTCAAAACAGGAATATAATTTTTTTTTTTAGATTTATAAATACTTGTTTAAAATTAAATTATTTTGAAGTAAAGATACCATTACTGAATAATTGTCACTGTTGCATTTTAAATAAAAAATCATTTTCATATATTTTTGATATTCTGAAAAGTGCAATTTATCGGGTTGGCTAATAAGTAATGAGCGTTTCAGTTTTTATTTTCTGGAAATTTCGGGTAAGGTCGAGAACGTTCTGTTGCAGGGGGTATATAAAGAGCGAGTCGTGAGCATGCCGTTAGTAATGTTTCGGTTGTCATTGCGTAAAGAACCACGAACAAAATGAGTGATATTAAAACGCATATTCGGCACTGTTTATTATACGAGTACCAATCTGGGCATTCGGCTGCAGAGGCTGCACGTAATATATGCCAGAGGATAGCTGATGATGCAGTCTCCGAGGCTACAGCAAAGCGGTGGTTCCAAAAATTCCACAAGGGTAACTATTCCTTGATCGATCAACCAAGGTCTGGGCGTCCGGTAGAAATAGATATAAATAAACTGAAGGCATTAATTGAAGAAGAGCCTCGAAGCACTACGCGCAATTTGGCTCTTAAGCTCGGATGCTCGTTTTATCGTTCCGTCGCACATTTAGCTGGCTCGTTACTGGAGACGAAAAGTGGGTTATCTATATCAACCACACACGCAAGCGCCAGTGGCTGGGCCGCAACGAACCAGGTAAACCTACGCCAAAAAAAGATCCTCATACTCGGAAAGTGATGCTCTCGGTCTGGTGGGACATACATGGAATAATATATTGGGAAATTCTTCCTACTAATACCACGATGACGGCAATAGTATACTGTAATCAACTTGAAAATCTAAAGCTTGAACTCCGTCGTAAACGTCCACAACATGACAAAATATTTTTCCTTCACGACAATGCCCGGCCGCACATCGCTAAGAGTACCCGACAAAAGCTACTGGAGCTCAACTGGGAAATAGTGCCACACCCTCCATATTCGCCGGACTTAGCCCCAACGGATTTCAGTTTATTCCGGTCTCTCAGTAATCATTTACAAGGAAAAAGCTTCGATGATGAACATCAGTTGCAACAATACATAGATGAATTCTTCAAAACAAAACCGGCGAAGTTTTACAGGGATGCCATCTACTCTTTGCCGAATCGTTGGTGGATGGTAGTAGATAACGACGGTGATTATATTGTTAACGATTAATAGTAAATTATTAAATAAATAAATACAAACATAAAGTCATGTATGTCGCTCATTATTTATTAGCCAACCCGATATTACCAAAATGATATAACTATCAACAAATAGTAGAATTCGGTTTTCGGATTACACAATAAATTTTCTCGGTCTATTTAAAAGAAGTCCATAATAAATTCTAATTGATACCATTAAATTGATGAATATTCAAATTTTGTTCAATACGTTAAAAATATATGTAAGTGCTTAATTTTGACAACTGGAGCCCAATACTTTTAGTAATAACCTTTATTGATATACGGCCGTATACATAAAAATATTTTAAAATAGATCTTATTTGTTCATTACAACAACATTATTTTTTTCACATATTTTTCCTGATTCTGCCTCAAAATTCAAAATTCCACCCCTGAATAGGGGTGGTTTCTACAAATTGTGTATTAATAAGTGTCATGAATGAGCATTTCAATATATAAATCCTGAAAAACCTTCGACTACTTTGTCTACACATTTTTTCTGATTTTTACCCGAAGTCCAACAACTCCACCCCTTAAATAGGGTTAGTTTTCCACATTATAAGTAGATATTTATATATACACTAGCAGACCCGGCCACGCGTTGCTGTGGCTAAGTATCTATAATACGTTGAATTAATTTTATCCTAATCTTTTTAATACAGTCAAATCAATATTCACTTATAAAGATAAAAACGTTTTAGCTGATCTAAAAAGCTATGGGATTGAGAATGGAACGTTACACCAAATTTAAAAGTGTTCGGTAAAAAATTTAGGAGAGTTAACATTTTTATTTTATACATCTCATATTTGACTATAGTATGTATTAATGATTCATTCATTAAGTACTACATATAAAAACTTATAAAATAACATATAAAAATTAAATTTTATAAATGATAAATTAAATAACACATAATAAAATAACTAACAATTAATTAATTAATTAATTGATTAACAATTAACAGATTAAATAATTTGAATAAAATACAAATAAAAAATGGAAAGCAAGCAAAAAATACTTACAGGTTTGAGAATTTATCGTAACGTTTCCTTGAATGTTATGAAAATTAACGAAAAGAATTTTTATAATAAATTATATATTCGAAAATCATCACATTTCACCCCCAAAAAAGAGGTGGTTTTGCAAATTGGGGTTATCTGAGGGTTATCATGATCAAGATAAAACGTAATTCGATATAACCCTTACACAGGGGTGCCTGTACAATTTCCCCGCACTTTTGAAACTTCCAAAGTGTGTTATTAAGAAAAGATGACATAGTTCTACACTTTTTGGCTGTATATTTTCATGTTTAACCAAAAGCCAAAAAACACTTATATTTAGCATTTTCCTTTTTATTTTATGTGATATCTTTATAAAATAAAATATGCAGTACGTAAAACTATCCGACTATCAATTTCAAATATTCTGAATTCAAACAGAAATTAGTTTACCGACTTCAAATTCATCGGAAACTCTATTTAATTTATCGCAAATCCAATTCCGGAAATCCTTTTTTAGAAGACGATTGTATAGAAATCAGCTACAATAAACACGTATCCTGTCGCGGTTTGTTTACGTTAAATGTCCAACTATGAGATCCATCAGAAACCCTGATTTTGTAAATGTTGCGGTCGTCGTGCCAGGAAGTTATCTAATATTCTGGATATATATCCCGAAAACTGTGTGTTGTACACAATATATAATACATATAACATATAGTATGGTCAAAGTCCTGATTTTACATGAACACCTCATGAACACATCCATCTGCTGGACGTTACCTCTAATTTATTTTTGCCCAAGGGTGCAAGAAGAAGGGCCTTGTGTGTGATTTACAGTTTTCGGGATATTTTCCTTGACAGGACGAAGAGGAGAAGAAGCTGCCGTCTGGCGTCTACCGGAGATATGAGGTGTGTTTGAGTGTGCATATAATGGATAGAAGAAGTGTTGAAGAAACCGAACTGCGGTCACTTAAATCACTTATGCGGCTTACAAAGTGCGGGCGTTTGATTTATTTTCTCAGGCGTTTCGGCAATGAATGCATAATTTATGTATATCTTGGAGAATGCCCCCAAAAATTTCACTTTTGCCACTTTACTCAGCACGCCATTGTTGTCATAACAAAAAGTGGGGCATCCAGAACACTTCAACTTGATGAATTACATAATCATGGGTTTTGCCTTGGAACAGCAGCTCATGGCATGTATAGTAGGTATGCAGGTATGTGTGAATGACTGCGGTGCTGCATTTAAATCGATTTATTGGAAATTAGCTCGGTTAAGTCGAAAGGTACTGCGGCACAGAGAGGAAGAGGAAGGGAAAAGGCAAATTCCAGAAGCACTCCCTGCCTGATTGAATAAATTACGTATTATTGTCCTAATTGACGAATACTAGTGATTTGTGGTGTGCTAACAAAGGCTACGAGAATTTCACATAAACTCACCGCTTTAAAGGATTTAAATTGCATTCTCAAAGTTGAATTAAATGTTAATTCTGTTTTTTTTTGTAGTTTCGAATCATTTTAAATGTAAGGAATAAATAGGATTAATGGAAAATTTTGAACATTATGAAGTTATGAATAAAACTTAAATCTTCTGGACATACGAGAACTAGACAGACAGAAAGCACGTCCAAGTTTCAGTTTTATATCAATTATATTTGATGTTGGTAATTCCTATTAAAATTATGTTTCTGAAACTTTTAACAAGCTTTTATCTGACCCAGTTTTTTCTTAGCGTATGTTTGATAAATCAAGGAATTTTTAATATTTTCAAATAAGATATCTTTTCATGTAGAAAGAAACTTTTAAATCAATTTTTCATAATCTTCTCATAACATTTAAAAATCGGAACCTTACGAAACAAATTATTAAAGTTTTTTTGACTATTTATTCTTATTAAATTAAGAGTTTGCGAGTTTTGAACGGAAAACGATTTGAATCTTTATATAAATATAGGTATTAACCCATTAATGCGCAAAACGAGGATTTTGTGCACGCAAGTTCAATTGTACGATTCGAATAGCAAATTAGGGCGAATTTCCTCCAAATTCGTATATAAGGGGTTTTTGAGGGTGCTCTTTCAGAATCTGGCATTTGTTTTGCATAAGAACTTCAAAAATCCTATTATTTTTTGGGTTTTTTCAAAAAAGTGCCGATTTTTGTTGGTAATTTTTCGTCTCAAAGTCGATTATCTTGTTGTTGCTGCTATTGAATGATCATATAACTATCACAAATCGCGGTCCGAATGTCTACACTTTCTCAAGCCATGGTTTTGAATTTTTTTTTCACTTTGGTTTTTGCAAAATGGCTATTTTGTACAACAGTGTAAAAAAAACGTCACGATTTTTTTACACGAAAAGCATCAACTTTACAAAAAAAATGTATATGACAAAAAGTGCTTATAATTAGCCAAGGAACACATGTAAATTTTTTTAGAATTTTTTGGACTATTTTTGGTTTTTTGGATTTGGCCAATTTTTGAAAAATCCAAAAATAACCCGAAAAATTCTGAAAAAAATTCACATGTGTTCTTTGACTTTTCGTCATATAAAATTTATTCGTATAATTGATCGTTTTTGAGTAAAAATATCACAAAATTTCATCATAAAAAAACTTGGTGATATTTTTACTCAAAAAGGATCAATTATACGAATAAATTTTATATGACAAAAAGTGCTTATAATTAGTCAAGGAAAACATGTAAATTTTTTCAGAATTTTTCGGGACATTTTTGGATTTTTCAAAAATTGGCCAAAACCAAAAAACCAAAAAAAGTCCAAAAAAATCTGAAAAAATTTACATGTTATCCTTGGCTAATTATGAGCACTTTTTGTCATAAAATTTTTTTTTTTAAAGTTGATGCTTTTCGTGTAAAAAAATCGCGAAATTTTTTATTACATTGCTGTACAAAGTGGCCATTTTGCAAAAACCAAAGCAAAAAAAAAATTCCAAAACAATGGTTTGAGAAAGTTTAGACATTCGGACCGCGATTTCTGGTGGTTGTATGATTATTCAATAGCAGCAACGACAAAATAATCGACTTTGAGACGAAAAATGACCAAAAAAAATCGGTACTTTTTTGAAAAAACCCAAAGAATAATGGGGTTTTTGAAGTTCTTATGCAAAACAAATGCCAGATTCTGAAAGAGCACCCTCAAAAAGCCCTTATATACGAATTTGGAGGAAATTCGCCCTAATTTGCTATTCGAATCGTACAATTGAACTTGCGTGCACAAAATCCTCGTTTTGCGCATTAATGGGTTAATATTTTATAATTTACATTATATTATAATTTTATCGTACTGCATTTCCACTAAAAAATTTCGGAATTTTATAATTTCGTTTCTTCGATCAAAACATATTTACAAGGAAATACTATAAATTTAAACTATGTACTTTAAAAAGTTCGTCTGTATGTACTTTTTTCCTTATATTTCATTAAGTTTAGTAAATAAAATCAGTCTGTGTTTGCGATCCAAAATCGATTCCTTTAATATTGCCATTCATAGGAAGTAAGTTTTAAAAGTTACTTTTTCCAAAATTGAGCATTGAGAATAAAATGCATGTAAAATATTCACAAATTAATGAATATGAAATGTATTGTGAAGGTGAAATGAATACAAAATTAGCTCTTTGCATTGATTCCATCTTCAAAGACTTCATGAATTAATTCTTGTATGTTTTTCTGCGTTATATAGGGTGGGCCATCTGTTGGTTTCATTTTAAATTATATGTTATTTTAACACAGACAACTATTTCGCCCCAAAAAAAATTGATAGAAATACAGAGTCATATCTTCGTGGTAGGAAATAAATACATTTACACTTGAACAACGTTGGGAAATATTGAAAACTAATTTCAAAAGTTAGTTCCATGTTGTCGAAAGTATGCACCAACCGCGGCTGTTTTACCCAAGTTTGTGAGATCGATATGATAATTGAAATTGAAGAATTGGACTTGGACAACCTCTGGTTACAACAGGAAGGCGCTACAAAATGGCCACACAAGCAGTGCAACAATCGATCTTCTGTGAACTAAGTTCAATAATCGTGTAATCAGTCGTTTTGGAGATGTGCCATACTTACTGCGCGATGAAATCATATTCTGTAACTAATCGGAAGGTTTACTATTTTCGATAAGTCAACAAACTTTGAAAAATATTAAACAGTGTTTATTTTATAGCACTTTAAAAAAGAAACCGACCGATGGCCCACCTATTATAGGCGATATGTTAATTACATATTCGAAAAAAGTAAGCGATTAGTTGGATATCGCGAATTAGACTCGTGCGAGAAAGTCATACAATTTTAAGAAAGATACATCTTCACAAGTGATTGAGGAGTATTCACCCCTATTTTGGTTCTGACGGAAATCCAAATCTGTGAGATGGAAGTGCCAGAGAATTAGAAACTTGTTGGATTTGAATTTCGTCGGTGATTTATATTAGTATATGTATATAACAACGACACAAAAAAAGTGGTTTCCCCTGATTTTCGAAAATAATTTTATCTAACAAAGATGTACATGTTTGCATAATACTAATCCTTTTGAATTTTCCATTGAAATTACTAAAGCCATTGTGGTGTGTGTCTGCGGCATAAAGTTGTTCACCTGACCAAATGCATTCGCCACCATTCTATATATTTGTTTAATACCTTACACCTTTTAATGACTCGTGGCGCTTTTAATGTTGAGTAATTTGCAAAACAATTGCAAATATTTGCTGTTCATCAATCATTCGGCAGACGAGTGAGTGTGTTTCCATTACCTTTTTGGGTTCGGTGGTTTTTCGGTTGAAACTCTACAAAAATTCCTTGGACACGAATAATCGTATTCATGTGGCCTGAAAACTCCTACTGCCAGACGGCGCCACTGCCATCGCAATCAGTATTCTCGTCTGTTAGAGAGCAATTTAAAAATGAATAAATAAATCGGCGTTAAACTCTACAATATATGATTTCGAATACAAACAGCAAGTGGTTCATAAACAAATTATTTTCCATACATGAGTAAATCCCTTCCCGCTTACGGCGATGCATTCAGGTGGATAGAGTGCACCATCGAGTTGGACTGCACCGCATCGCCAGTTCGGCCGGCGGTGGTGGCAGCAGCAGCGGCAGCGGCAGCGCAGCCCCACTTTACCCGCAATGTGGGGCTGCATCTCCATTTATTTACGAGCATGAGGCTTATTCAGGCCCAAAAATGGCCAATTCATATGCCGATGAAGGGCGAGCGGGATAGTGTGAATGCACGAGCCCCCTTCGCACCGGAGCCCTATGCCTTATGCCGGAATTTAAATTTTGTAAATGATGATAGATAGGAGTCCCCTGCCCCGCGGCCAGACGATACGAGCTGCAGATACACGGTCTCGTTCTGCTGCTGCTGCTGCTGCTGATTTGCATGTGCTGGGTGCACAAATTCACATGCGAATTATTCAGGTCCCTTAAGTCAAATTTACGATGGATTCTTGAAGTTAATGATCTGCAAAACAAGCAAAAAGCTTTTAACAGTTTAATCTTAACTCCTATCGGGGCGGAATGCCGTCAGACGCTCCGCCACACACCTCAACAGGGTGGTATTAGCTTATTTCGCTCTCATTTGCATTAACCACTGTATGCATATATTTTCGGCGCAAACACAAAACCCTTTGCAGTCATGTGCACCTTCCCACACACAGTAAGAATTTTCGTTAATTCTTAATGCATCGCAGTAACTTTTAATAGAATTGCCATTTCGCATACGATTATGAGTAGGAAATTCACTAATTATCCACTGCGGCGAAATAAGTTTTGGTAGTTAAATGAAATTTGGTTTTTAGTAGTCTATTTTTAGCTCTTTTCGATAGATACTATTTTTTTTTTTTTTATATATTTTATATTAACGATTTTTTGTATTTAAAGAAACATATCATTTCAATTAACCCTTATAGTCACAATTTGTCTGTTTTTGTCCGTCAACTTTAATCTCAGACAACTTTGTTATTTATTTTTAAAAAGTTCTGATAATTCTTATCCGGGTATTTTCAATAGTGCTCTTTCAGAATATGACGGCAAAAAAACTGTTTTCTAAAAAAGGGCTTCCCGGTTCTGGATTTTTGGCTAAATCTGCTCTAAGTAAAATAACTAGATGATTCTATGCAAAAAACAGAAAAGTCTACAGGAAAAATTCGGAGAAGTTTAATTTTTACATTTTCCGGTGCATTTTTTAAGCCTTATACAGGCAAAAAAACTGTTTTCTAAAAAAGGGCTTCCCGGATCTGGATTTTTGGGTAAATCTGCTCTAAGTAAAATAACTAGATGATTCTATGCAAAAAACAGAAATGTCTAGAGGAAAAATTCGGAGAATTTTAATTTTTACATTTTCCGGTGCATTTTTTAAGTCCTATACAGGCAAAAAAACTATTTTCTAAAAAAGGGTTTCCCGGATCTGGATTTTTGGCTAAATCTGCTCTAAGTAAAATAACTAGATGATTCTATGCAAAAAACAGAAATGTCTAGAGGAAAAATTCGGAGAATTTTAATTTTTACATTTTCCGGTGCATTTTTTAAGCCCTATACAGGCAAAAAAACTATTTTCTAAAAAAGGGCTTCCCGGATCTGGATTTTTGGATAAATCTGCTCTAAGTAAAATAACTAGATGATTCTATGCAAAAAACAGAAATGTCTAGAGGAAAAATTCGGAGAATTTTAATTTTTACATTTTCCGGTGCATTTTTTAAGCCCTATACAGGCAAAAAAACTATTTTCTAAAAAAGGGCTTCCCGGATCTGGATTTTTGGATAAATCTGCTCTAAGTAAAATAACTAGATGATTCTATGCAAAAAACAGAAATGTCTAGAGGAAAAATTCGCAGAATTTGAATTTTTACATTTTCCGGTGCATTTTTTAAGCCCTATACAGGCAAAAAACTGTTTTCTAAAAAAGGGCTTCCCGGTTCTGGATTTTTGGATAAATCTGCTCTAAGTAAAATAACTAGATGATTCTATGCAAAAAACAGAAATGTCTAGAGGAAAAATTCGGAGAATTTTAATTTTTACATTTTCCGGTGCATTTTTTAAGCCCTATACAGGTAAAAAAACTATTTTCTAAAAAAGGGCTTCCCGGATCTGGGTTTTTGGATAAATCTGCTCTAAGTAAAATAACTAGATGATTCTATGCAAAAAACAGAAATGTCTAGAGGAAAAATTCGCAGAATTTTAATTTTTACATTTTCCGGTGCATTTTTTAAGCCCTATACAGGCAAAAAAAACTATTTTCTAAAAAAGGGCTTCCCGGATCTGGATTTTTGGCTAAATCTGCTCTAGGTAAAATAACTAGATGATTCTATGCAAAAAACAGAAAAGTCTAGAGGAAAAATTCGCAGAATTTTAATTTTTACATTTTCCGGTGCATTTTTTCAGCCCTATACAGGCAAAAAAAACTATTTTCTAAAAAAGGGCTTCCCGGATTTGGATTTTTGGCTAAATCTGCTCTAAGTAAAATAACTAGATGATTCTATGCAAAAAACAGAAAAGTCTAGAGAAAAAATTCGCAGAATTTTAATTTTTACATTTTCCGGTGCATTTTTTAAGCCCTATACAGGCAAAAAAAACTATTTTCTAAAAAAGGGCTTCCCGGATCTGGATTTTTGGCTAAATCTGCTCTAGGTAAAATAACTAGATGATTCTATGCAAAAAACAGAAAAGTCTAGAGGAAAAATTCGCAGAATTTTAATTTTTACATTTTCCGGTGCATTTTTTCAGCCCTATACAGGCAAAAAAAACTATTTTCTAAAAAAGGGCTTCCCGGATTTGGATTTTTGGCTAAATCTGCTCTAAGTAAAATAACTAGATGATTCTATGCAAAAAACAGAAAAGTCTAGAGAAAAAATTCGCAGAATTTTAATTTTTACATTTTCCGGTGCATTTTTTAAGCCCTATACAGGCAAAAAAAACTACTTTCTAAAAAAGGGCTTCCCGGATCTGGATTTTTGGCTAAATCTGCTCTAGGTAAAATAACTAGATGATTCTATGCAAAAAACAGAAAAGTCTAGAGGAAAAATTCGCAGAATTTTAATTTTTACATTTTCCGGTGCATTTTTTCAGCCCTATACAGGCAAAAAAAACTATTTTCTAAAAAAGGGCTTCCCGGATTTGGATTTTTGGCTAAATCTGCTCTAAGTAAAATAACTAGATGATTCTATGCAAAAAACAGAAAAGTCTAGAGAAAAAATTCGCAGAATTTTAATTTTTACATTTTCCGGTGCATTTTTTAAGCCCTATACAGGCGAAAAAAACTACTTTCTAAAAAAGGGCTTCCCGGATCTGGATTTTTGGCTAAATCTGCTCTAAGTTAAATAATTAAATGATTCTATGCAAAAAACAGAAATGTCTAGAGGAAAAATTCGGAGAATTTTAATTTTTACATTTTCCGGTGCATTTTTTAAGCCCTATACAGGCAAAAAAAACTACTTTCTAAAAAAGGGCTTCCCGGATCTGGATTTTTGGCTAAATCTGCTCTAAGTTAAATAATTAGATGATTCTATGCAAAAAACAGAAATGTCTAGAGGAAAAATTAGGAGAATTTTAATTTTTACATTTTCCGGTGCATTTTTTAAGCCCTATACAGGCAAAAAAAACTATTTTCTAAAAAAGGGCTTTCCGGATCTGGATTTTTGGCTAAATCTGCTCTAAGTAAAATAATGAGATGATTTTATGCAAAAAACAGAAATGTCTAGAGGAAAAATTCGGAGAATTTTAATTTTTACATTTTCCGGTGCATTTTTTAAGCCCTATACAGGCAAAAAAAACTATTTTCTAAAAAAGGGCTTCCCGGATATGGATTTTTGGCTAAATCTGCTCTAAGTAAAATAATTAGATGATTCTATGCAAAAAACAGAAATGTCTAGAGGAAAAATTAGGAGAATTTTAATTTTTACATTTTCCGGTGCATTTTTTAAGCCCTATACAGGGAAAAAAACTATTTTCTAAAAAAGGGCTTCCCGGATCTGGATTTTTGGCTAAATCTGCTCTAAGTAAAATAATTAGATGATTCTATGCAAAAAACAGAAATGTCTAGAGGAAAAATTAGGAGAATTTTAATTTTTACATTTTCCGGTGCATTTTTTAAGCCCTATACAGGCAAAAAAAACTATTTTCTAAAAAAGGGCTTCCGGATCTGGATTTTTGGCTAAATCTGCTCTAAGTAAAATAATTAGATGATTTTATGCAAAAAACAGAAATGTCTAGAGGAAAAATTCGGAGAATTTTAATTTTTACATTTTCCGGTGCATTTTTTAAGCCCTATACAGGCAAAAAAAAACTATTTTCTAAAAAAGGGCTTCCCGGATCTGGATTTTTGGCTAAATCTGCTCTAAGTAAAATAATTAGACGATTCTATGCAAAAAACAGAAATGTCTAGAGGAAAAATTAGGAGAATTTTAATTTTTACATTTTCCGGTGCATTTTTTAAGCCCTATACAGGCAAAAAAAACAATTTTCTAAAAAAGGGCTTCCCGGATCTGGATTTTTGGCTAAATCTGCTCTAAGTAAAATAATTAGATGATTCTATGCAAAAAACAGAAATGTCTAGAGGAAAAATTAGGAGAATTTTAATTTTTACATTTTCCTGTGCATTTTTTAAGCCCTATACAGGCAAAAAAAACTATTTTCTAAAAAAGGGCTTCCCGGATCTGGATTTTTGGCTAAATCTGCTCTAAGTAAAATAATTAGATGATTCTATGCAAAAAACAGAAATGTCTAGAGGAAAAATTAGGAGAATTTTAATTTTTACATTTTCCGGTGCATTTTTTAAGCCCTATACAGACAAAAAAAAACTATTTTCTAAAAAAGGGCTTCCCGGATCTGGATTTTTGGCTAAATCTGCTCTAAGTAAAATAATTAGATGATTCTATGCAAAAAACAGAAATGTCTAGAGGAAAAATTAGGAGAATTTTAATTTTTACATTTTCCGGTGCATTTTTTAAGCCCTATACAGGCAAAAAAAACTATTTTCTAAAAAAGGGCTTCCCGGATCTGGATTTTTGGCTAAATGTGCTCTAAGTAAAATAATTAGATGATTTTATGCAAAAAACAGAAATGTCTAGAGGAAAAATTCGGAGAATTTTAATTTTTACATTTTCCGGTGCATTTTTTAAGCCCTATACAGGCAAAAAAAACTATTTTCTAAAAAAGGGCTTCCCGGATCTGGATTTTTGGCTAAATCTGCTCTAAGTAAAATAATTAGATGATTCTATGCAAAAAACAGAAATGTCTAGAGGAAAAATTAGGAGAATTTTAATTTTTACATTTTCCGGTGCATTTTTTAAGCCCTATACAGGCAAAAAAAAACTATTTTCTAAAAAAGGGCTTCCCGGATCTGGATTTTTGGCTAAATCTGCTCTAAGTATAATAATTAGATGATTCTATGCAAAAAACAGAAATGTCTAGAGGAAAAATTAGGAGAATTTTAATTTTTACATTTTCCGGTGCATTTTTTAAGCCCTATACAGACAAAAAAAACTATTTTCTAAAAAAGGGCTTCCCGGATCTGGATTTTTGGCTAAATCTGCTCTAAGTTAAATAATTAGATGATTCTATGCAAAAAACAGAAATGTCTAGAGGAAAAATTAAGTTAATTTTAATTTTTACATTTTCCGGTGCATTTTTTAAGCCCTATACAGGCAACAAAAACTATTTTCTAAACAAGGGCTTCCCGGATCTGGATTTTTGGCTAAATCTGCTCTAAGTAAAATAATTAGATGATTCTATGCAAAAAACAGAAATGTCTAGAGGAAAAATTAGGAGAATTTTAATTTTTACATTTTCCGGTGCATTTTTTAAGCCCTATAGGGCCATTCCACACGTGTATTCTCGCAGCGTATTCAAACCGATTTTATAGGGGAGAAGGAAGCGACGCGAGGAGAAATCTCTACAAAAGCGCTGAACTTTGGAGAGTAAATATGCATCACAAATCGAATCTATTTATCGTGTTGTCACGAACTAACACAACGAAACGAGCAGGCGGGTTGTTTTGATTGATTGATTTGATAGATTTTTAAATAATACGGCACACACACATTGTTAATTCTTATTCGTACAGCAATGTGCATCAGCAGCAGGAATACCCGTGTGGAAACGCTGACTCTCCACTGTGTGTTGTCAAAACGGTTTCAATACTGCTGCGAGAATACACGTGTGGAATGGCCCATACAGGCAAAAAAACTATTTTCTAAAAAAGGGCTTCCCGGATCTGGATTTTTGGCTAAATCTGCTCTAAGTAAAATAATTAGATGATTCTATGCAAAAAACAGAAATGTCTAGAGGAAAAATTAGGAGAATTTTAATTTTTACATTTTCCGGTGCATTTTTTAAGCCCTATACAGGCAAAAAAAAAACTATTTTCTAAAAAAGGGCTTCCCGGATCTGGATTTTTGGCTAAATCTGCTCTAAGTAAAATAATTAGATGATTCTATGCAAAAAACAGAAAAGTCTAGAGGAAAAATTCGCAGAATTTTAATTTTTACATTTTCCGGTGCATTTTTTAAGCCCTATACAGGCAAAAAAACTATTTTCTAAAAGAGGGCTTCCCGGATCTGGATTTTTGGCTAAATCTGCTCTAAGTAAAATAATTAGATGATTCTATGCAAAAAACAGAAATGTCTAGAGGAAAAATTAGGAGAATTTTAATTTTTACATTTTCCGGTGCATTTTTTAAGCCCTATACAGGCAAAAAAAAACTATTTTCTAAAAAAGGGCTTCCCGGATCTGGATTTTTGGCTAAATCTGCTCTAAGTAAAATAATTAGATGATTCTATGCAAAAAACAGAAATGTCTAGAGGAAAAATTAGGAGAATTTTAATTTTTACATTTTCCGGTGCATTTTTTAAGCCCTATACAGGCAAAAAAAAACTATTTTCTAAAAAAGGGCTTCCCGGATCTGGATTTTTGGCTAAATCTGCTCTAAGTAAAATAATTAGATGATTCTATGCAAAAAACAGAAATGTCTAGAGGAAAAATTAGGAGAATTTTAATTTTTACATTTTCCGGTGCATTTTTTAAGCCCTATACAGGCAAAAAAACTACTTTCTAAAAAAGGGCTTCCCGGATCTGGATTTTTGGCTAAATCTGCTCTAAGTTAAATAATTAGATGATTCTATGCAAAAAACAGAAATGTCTAGAGGAAAAATTAGGAGAATTTTAATTTTTACATTTTCCGGTGCATTTTTAAAGCCCTATACAGGCAACAAAAACTATTTTCTAAAAAAGGGCTTCCCGGATCTGGATTTTTGGCTAAATCTGCTCTAAGTTAAATAATTAGATGATTCTATGCAAAAAACAGAAATGTCTAGAGGAAAAATTAGGT
Organism: Dysmachus trigonus; assembly: GCA_949715965.1. Taxonomy (NCBI): domain Eukaryota; kingdom Metazoa; phylum Arthropoda; class Insecta; order Diptera; family Asilidae; genus Dysmachus; species Dysmachus trigonus. The sequence goes on along the minus strand of OX454319.1, from coordinate 98,601,881 downwards.
TAATTTTAATTTTTACATTTTCCGGTGCATTTTTTAAGCCCTATACAGGCAACAAAAACTATTTTCTAAAAAAGGGCTTCCCGGATCTGGATTTGTGGCTAAATCTGCTCTAAGTAAAATAACTAGATGATTCTATGCAAAAAACAGAAAAGTCTAGAGGAAAAATTCGCAGAATTTTAATTTTTACTTTTTCCGGTGCATTTTTTAAGCCCTATACAGGCAACAAAAACTATTTTCTAAAAAAGGGCTTCCCGGATCTGGATTTTTGGCTAAATCTGCTCTAAGTAAAACAACTAGATGATTCTATGCAAAAAACAGAAAAGTCTAGAGGAAAAATTCGCAGAATTTTAATTTTTACATTTTCCGGTGCATTTTTTAAGCCCTATACAGGCAACAAAAACTATTTTCTAAAAAAGGGCTTCCCGGATCTGGATTTTTGGCTAAATCTGCTCTAAGTAAAACAACTAGATGATTCTATGCAAAAAACAGAAAAGTCTAGAGGAATAATTTGGAGAATTTTAATTTTTACATTTTCCGGTGCATTTTTTAAGCCCTATACAGGCAAGAAAAACTATTTTCTAAAAAAGGGCTTCCCGGATATGGATTTTTGGTTAAATCTGCTCTAAGTAAAATAACTAGACGATTCTACGCAAAAAACAGCAAAGTCTAGAAGAAAAATTCGGACAATTTTAAATTTTTACATTTTCCGGTGCATTTTTTAAGCCCTATACAGGCAACAAAAACTATTTTCTAAAAAAGGGCTTCCCGGATCTGGATTTTTGGCTAAATCTGCTCTAAGTAAAATAACTAGATGATTCTATGCAAAAAACAGAAAAGTCTAGAGGAAAAATTCGCAGAATTTTAATTTTTACATTTTCCGGTGCATTTTTTAAGCCCTATACAGGCAAAAAAACTATTTTCTAAAAAAGGGCTTCCCGGATCTGGATTTTTGGCTAAATCTGCTCTAAGTAAAATAACTAGATGATTCTATGCAAAAAACAGAAAAGTCTAGAGGAAAAATTCGCAGAATTTTAATTTTTACATTTTCCGGTGCATTTTTTAAGCCGTATACAGGCAACAAAAACTATTTTCTAAAAAAGGGCTTCCCGGATCTGGATTTTTGGCTAAACCTGCTCTAAGTAAAACAACTAGATGATTCTATGCAATAAACAGAAAAGTCTAGAGGAAAAATTCGGAGAATTTTAATTTTTACATTTTCCGGTGAATTTTTTCAGCCCTATACAGGCAACAAAAACTATTTTCTAAAAAAGGGCTTCCCGGATCTGGATTTTTGGCTAAATCTGCTCTAGGTAAAATAACTAGATGATTCTATGCAAAAAACAGAAAAATCTAGAGGAAAAATTCGCAGAATTTTAATTTTTACATTTTCCGGTGCATTTTTTCAGCCCTATACAGGCAAGAAAAACTATTTTCTAAAAAAGGGCTTCCCGGATTTGGATTTTTGGCTAAATCTGCTCTAAGTAAAATAACTAGATGATTCTATGCAAAAAACAGAAAAGTCTAGAGAAAAAATTCGCAGAATTTTAATTTTTACATTTTCCGGTGCATTTTTTAAGCCCTATACAGGCAAAAAAAACTATTTTCTAAAAAAGGGCTTCCCGGATCTGGATTTTTGGTTAAATCTGCTCTAGGTAAAATAACTAGATGATTCTATGCAAAAAACAGAAAAGTCTAGAGGAAAAATTCGGAGAATTTTAATTTTTACATTTTCCGGTGCATTTTTTCAGCCATATACAGGCAAAAAAAAACTATTTTCTAAAAAAGGGCTTCCCGGATTTGGATTTTTGGCTAAATCTGCTCTAAGTAAAATAACTAGATGATTCTATGCAAAAAACAGAAAAGTCTAGAGAAAAAATTCGCAGAATTTTAATTTTTACATTTTCCGGTGCATTTTTTAAGCCCTATACAGGCAAAAAAAACTATTTTCTAAAAAAGGGCTTCCCGGATCTGGATTTTTGGCTAAATCTGCTCTAGGTAAAATAACTAGATGATTCTATGCAAAAAACAGAAAAGTCTAGAGGAAAAATTCGCAGAATTTTAATTTTTACATTTTCCGGTGCATTTTTTCAGCCCTATACAGGCAAAAAAAACTATTTTCTAAAAAAGGGCTTCCCGGATTTGGATTTTTGGCTAAATCTGCTCTAAGTAAAATAACTAGATGATTCTATGCAAAAAACAGAAAAGTCTAGAGAAAAAATTCGCAGAATTTTAATTTTTACATTTTCCGGTGCATTTTTTAAGCCCTATACAGGCAAAAAAAACTACTTTCTAAAAAAGGGCTTCCCGGATCTGGATTTTTGGCTAAATCTGCTCTAAGTTAAATAATTAGATGATTCTATGCAAAAAACAGAAATGTCTAGAGGAAAAATTAGGAGAATTTTAATTTTTACATTTTCCGGTGCATTTTTTAAGCCCTATACAGGCAAAAAAAACTATTTTCTAAAAAAGGGCTTCCCGGATCTGGATTTTTGGCTAAATCTGCTCTAAGTAAAATAACTAGATGATTCTATGCAAAAAACAGAAAAGTCTAGAGGAAAAATTTGGAGAATTTCAATTTTTATATTTTCCGGTGCATTTTTTAAGCCCTATACAGGCAACAAAAACTATTTTCTAAAAAAGGGCTTCCCGGATCTGGATTTTTGGCTAAATCTGCTCTAGGTAAAATAATTAGATGATTCTATGCAAAAAACAGAAATGTCTAGAGGAAAAATTCGCAGGATTTTAATTTTTACATTTTCCGGTGCATTTTTTAAGCCCTACACAGGAAAAAAAAACTATTTTCTAAAAAAGGGCTTCCCGGATCTGGATTTTTGGCTAAATCTGCTCTAAGTAAAATAACTAGATGATTCTATGCAAAAAACAGAAAAGTCTAGAGGAAAAATTCGCAGAATTTCAATTTTTATATTTTCCGGTGCATTTTTTAAGCCCTATACAGGCAACAAAAACTATTTTCTAAAAAAGGGCTTCCCAGATCTGGATTTTTGGCTAAATCTGCTCTAGGTAAAATAATTAGATGATTCTATGCAAAAAACAGAAATGTCTAGAGGAAAAATTCGCAGAATTTTAATTTTTACATTTTCCGGTGCATTTTTTAAGCCCTACACAGGAAAAAAAAACTATTTTCTAAAAAAGGGCTTCCCGGGTCTGGATTTTTGGCTAAATCTGCTCTAGGTAAAATAACTAGATGATTCTATGCAAAAAACAGAAAAGTCTAGAGGAAAAAAACTTAGACCTTTGAATTTTGTTCCAATAAATGCTGAATATCAGAGTTATAAAAAAAGTACTACTATTACCATTACAATTACCAGTTTTAGGAACTTAAATTTTGGAAATAATTAAGGCTTTTCAATTCCACAGATAGTGCCATCACAAACTTTAAGGAAAGTTAAAGTTAAATAAACTCCAAAGGTTATTCATCTTAAATTTGTATTTTTTTCCCACGTGATTCATTTTACCAAAAATTGTATAAAAAAGCTCGTACTTGTATCCACCTGAGCAAAATTCGAGTATAATCGCTACGTTGACTCTTCACAAGATATAAATTTTAATTTTGTGAATTCTTTATTCCAAACGTAGAATTCAAAGAACTTTTACGATTTTAATATGACTCGTCATTAATTGATTTGAGTGTCATCGGCTATATTTGTATAAAATCCTAAGGTGAGCATTAGATAGATAAATAATTAATGGATAGATTATGCAAAAAACCACTTTTCGACAAGTTATGCACAGAATAAAAATTTTTGGAGCAACATTTGAGAAATTATATTACGCATCTACTATCTGTCTGATAATCTCTAATTTGTTCAATATAAGTGTAATTATTTTTTTTATATCGAGAATCAATTGGTGAAAGCTCACCTTTTCTTTTTCTAAGGAAAATTAATGTGGGTTTCATTTGTTAATGGTACAATTGATTCCACATTACAGCTTTTCTGGAGAAAATCCCAAAAATTTATGAGGTACTTCTACAGAAATCTATACAAAAAAATCTCACAGAAAAAAATCCTACAAATCCAATACAATGAATTAATAATTTTAATTTCCGAGAATTCTCTTCAAACCTGTCAATAAGAAAAACATTCTGTAAATTGGTTAAAAGAAATCAGAAGAAGGTGTGAATAAAACTTTAAATAGTATTTTTTCACTGACTTCGTCAGCAAAGCCTTTGATAAAATTTCATACACAATTAATAAAGTAAAATAATTAAAACCAGTTCCCTTGGTTTTCAACCGCGCGTTTTCTTTCTTGGATGAGATCTTACCTAAACCAATGTCAATATTGTGTTCTGTTCGAGTTAACAAATTCTAACCCTTTTATAGCTGGTTCAGGGTCCCGGAAGGTAGCCATCTGGGTCCACTGATCTTTATTATGGCTTTAAACAGTGTTGAGTACACCATAAAACACTTGGACCTTCAAATTTACGCTGATAATATGAAGATCTCCAAACACCCAATTTTTATAAGAAGATCTGGTTTCTTTTTGCATGTAGTGCTCGGCTTTGTGAAACTCTGGTCTATAAGATTTAAAAACCCATACGGCACGAAATCTCCATTCACGCATATCATCAGAATTAAATCTGATTCTTAAAGTAGGCGACGCGATTCTAGCGATATTCTTTTTATTTAATAACTACTGAATGAAGTTAGCTCTGATACAGTTGATATCGCTCCACATTAATCCCCGTCGCCCTAGATCGGTCCTGAACCGTCCCTTTTAGTTTTAATTATTTTCCCTGTCTTGTCTACAAGTTCTAGCTTTTGAAGTTTTTATCCTTGTTGTTTATATGCAGTCCCTGGCTAAAAAATTACAAACATTTATAATTTTCATTATTACCTGCATCCTTTCTTCCTTACTACTCACACAACAAAATAAATTTCACCTTATGTAGTAGTCCAGTTTGCCTCTGAATATTTTAAAATATTTTTCAGATAGTGTTTACAGACAAATCGACATTTCAATGTATTACAGAAGCCAATGGAAAAACCATAAAACCATGAAAAACACGAAAACCATAGAACCATGAAACAGGACCAATACAAAAAAAGTTTTGAAGACCGGAGCGCTGTCATATTTTAATGAAATCGGCTTGTGAACATCTTGTTTCACTTTTATGCAAGACGGCGCCCCATGCCATACTGCAAAATCAATAAAGAAAATAATTTCAGAAAGAAAAGAAAAATGTGTGGCATGAACTAAAAAAAACGAGTTTATAAAGAAAATAATAAAACTCGTAAAATTTTAATAGAAAATATTAAAAGTTGTGCAGAGAAGAATCAACCATCGTTATCTTTTTGGGGGTAGGTATTTATTTTAGGAAACGGATTATGGGTTGAATAAGTTTTAAATAAAAGACAAAAGTTCAGTATTTACAAGAAAAATTTTACTCGTTTATGTCATAGTGTAAACTTTTCCAATCTCCTCATTGTAATGTATAATTTTATCTTATTTCCTTAAAATAATGTCTTTATCCATATAAGTTTATTCCATGTTTAATAGTCAATCATATTTATAGTCATGTTGTATGGCTGGCGCATACAAATCAGATAAAATCAGTAAAAGTAAAAAAGAAACAATTTGTTTAACCATTATCCCTCTTTTTTCTTTTTCTTTTTTTTTTAATATTTGTTTACAGTATAAAAATACACGTTTTCTGAAGTTTTCGTTAAACATTTAATTTTCATTAATTTACTTCACATTTCGTTCAGATGTTTTTAGCTCCCGAGTTAAAGTTTTTTCTTCTTCTTCATTTATTTATTTATTATTATTTTTTATGTTTTTTTTTTTTGCTCGTTTTTGTCGCTTTTTTGTGAGATCGGCGGCGCTCGGGCACTCCTCCGGATCGGGCTACACTGGCGGCCGTCCAGTGCACGGTGTGCCCAATGTACAAACACCTTAAAATCTGCTCTTCTTCTTCCTCCTATCATTTTTTTTTCTCTTCATATATTGAATAATAATTTAATAAAATTTACAAATATTTTTTTTTTTTGTTTAATATTTTAGAATTTAATTTTTTTGTCTATAGTTCTGCATGTGTTCAATATTCGTAAATTTTTTCTCATCGACAATAAAAAGTAACAAATTAATTTGCAGTTATGTTAAACAATTTTCCCATTTGTTCTGTATAAAAATCTTTGAAAATTCCGTCTTTATTGTATATTTTCATCGTAAAACGGTGTTTAAAATATGAATAGTTTCATTATTAATATTTCGCTTGAATACGTTTTTTTAAGTGCTTTTTTCAGTTGTATCTCTAACGATTTCATAACAAATTTTACACTGTAGATGGCGCTTTTCGGGGTCTATAATGGTCTAAATGAATTTGAGAGAGTCGCACAAAAATGTTTTCTTCGGTCTCTATCGCAATCGTGTCTGGGGTGAAATGATTATCGATTTCGCGAATTATGGGTGGGTGGGGGGAATAAAAGCAAATTTAAATACAATTATTAATATATATTATAATATTCTGTGATCACGCGGACGACTGACTTGATTCCGATGTGACTGCTTTTCGCTTTACTCTCAACTTATATCTAGAACAGTAGCACAGCCTTTGATAGGCTATCTTTAATTTGAATAAGAAAGATTGTCGCCGGGATTCGAAATTCAAAAATTATTTTATTTTATTTAAAAAAAAGAGAATTTAATTTTCGCTATTTTGTGTCTGTAGAATTTTTTATTTTTTGTTATATGCTGTGAATCGTTTTAGTCTCATTCAAATTGAGACAACATTCCAAAATAATAGTAAAAAAAATGGAAAAAATGGAAGACACGTTTTATTTTATTTTTATTCTGTAAAAAACGGATAAACCGGCCAATTTTTAATAATTTTCAAAAAAAAAAAAAAACATATTTTATCTACAGTGTAAGAGCTTCCAGAAAAATGAAAAAATTTTCCCCTATAACAGAACTATTGATCTAAAAATCAACAAATTAGGAAGTAAATTAATACCTAGATCACAAATTTTCATACCTAAAAGTACCTTTCCTTACAAATGTTTTTTTTATTTTTTATTTATTTAGGTTGTTTTTTTTTTTTTTTTATTTAAAATGAAATTTCCTAGAACACTTTTCTGTTTTTGGAAATTGTTAATTTTTTTTTCTTTTATGTGTATGCTTATGATAACGTTGCTTTTCTCGCTCAGATAGATGTGATCACATATATGCTGATTTTTATATTTTATTTATCTATATGGGGTTTAGGATACAAAATTTCGTTGTAAAAGAAAGTGGAGTTTAAATAATAATAAAAATATAATTCGTACTTTTAAAATCTGTTGCATATAAATAAATTAAATAAAATTTTTTTATTTTCATCAATATTATTTTTATTGTCTCTTTCCTCAGTCTAGACCTTTTTGTTTTGGAAAAAAATTGTAAAATTGAACAAATATCAATTTATATTAAATTTTCAATCAATACATATTTTATAAGAATAATTTGGTAATACAGAAAATTCTTTCTCAACCCATTGAAATGTTATGACGGTTATAACCGAAAATATACTTAAAAACGTAAAAATCTTGAAGAGTTAGCCTTACAGATATTGGAAATGAGTTAGAAGTTGGAAGACAGTCCATTAGCATATCATAGACAGAGCTGTAAAATATAGCATTACTTTGGAATGCATTAACGTAGGCATTATCATTACAAGTAATGCAATTTAAAGATGATTACCAGTACCATTACTAGTAATGGTAATGCAAGAAAATCGAATTACCATTACAGTTACTGTTACTGGTACTTCACCATTACTGTAATCACAATAGCATTACTTAGCATTACTTGGCATTACTAACATTACTCGGAATTACGTAGCATTACATGGCAGTACTTTGCATTACTCCCACTTATACAACAGTACTCAGCATTACTCATAATAAGAAATGCCAATTTGAAAGTTTTTTTTACATTTTGGTAATAAAATCTTCGATTTTATATGAATAAATATATATTTTAATATTCATTCAAACATGTTTATTGTAATAATTTTGAGTAAGGCTGAGTACTACTGCTATACTGAGCAGTAAGTAATGCTGGTAAAGGAAAGTAATGCTAAATAATGCTCATGTGAGTAAGTAATGCTATAAATGGCGAGTAATTCTAAGTAATGCTCATGTTATTACAGTAATGGTGAAGTACCAGTACCAGTAACTGTAATGGTAATTCGATTTTCTTGCATTACCATTACTAGTAATGGTACTGGTAATCATCTTTTAATTGCATTACCTGTAATGGTGGAAATGCCATTTTTTACAGCTGTTTATGGGTCATCTTTCGAATTTTTGATAGTAGACAAGTTAACACTTTTTATACAGACTCCAAAAACATTTTGAGTATGAACGACCCAATTTCAGTTTTAACGCTCTAATGCTTTACCCTCGCTTTGTATAGAATTTTTTTTTCAGAATATACGTCACTAAAAATCGATATTCTACAAATACCAGCCCGTTGGTTTAAATATAATTATATGAAGCACAATTCCATTAAAAAAAGAGGTCAGGATAGAAATTTCCTATTAAATCCAATGTCCTAATAATAATAATAATAAATTGGCAAGATTAATTCAAGAATGAATGTTTTTATCACAGCTCAGGTTGGCAATCTGAGAGTAAATTTGCATCTGCTGCATATGCATTCAAAGCCAAAAATAATTAAATGACTCATCTAACCAATATAAATAATTAGGTTGAGCATTTTACCACAGTCTTTCATTGATATCTCACATTCAATGTTGATTCCAAAATAAAATTTATTTTCTTCTCACCCGTTTCATTCTATAATCTTACTTTTACAATAAATTCCTTGTGTCTAATAACTTTCAATCTTAAGAAGATATACAGCTACTTATCTTCATAAAAATTAGAATTCCTGCTGATTTAAATCCGCATATGAAGACAAAAGCATTCCATTTTATATGCAAAAAATTATCAAGTTTTTTTCTTTTTAATACTTTCTATCACCTGGAACAGCAGACAATTTTCAGTTCAGGATGGATATGTGCATATCTTTGATATGATAATTAAATTGACCCAAAACATGCGATATGAGACAATGTCGATGAGAGAACTAGGAGAATTTATAGCTATGCAAATCGACATATATATTGAGGAAATTCCAAAATAAATTTATACTTGTTCTCTACTCTACAAGTTTTGTCCCTCTTTATAAAATTTATATTTATTTTAGAAATGTTTTGTTCCGCAATAAAGAGCAGATTTATTTCACGAGATAGTTCCCCTTTTGATAGGAAAATTACTTTGAGTAATTGTGCTAATGAAATCGCCACCTCTGGATTGATTGAATTAACTGCGTGAATGGGGGGTGGCGCCAGCCCTATTTATTTTATGGTATGGCATTCAGCATTCAGTCTGACTATCGGACAATGCTGCCGCCTCGTTAACCTAATAAAATTTCGGTGTGTGACGGAAGCGAGAACACTCGGTCTGGCAGCTCTGTGGCACATTGCCACTTTGTGTAACACTTAAATTATGCGTGTAAATCTGAAACTGGGTTAAAAGTGTTAAATTTCGATTGACGACAGACTTGACCGGTGCGGCCCAGCGCGGCGGTCGGGGCCCATTCAATAAATTTTATTTAGTCCGGGCATGGCTAATAATATCTGGGATTATTTTTAATTTATTAATATATATAAATTTGAAAAACAAAAAATGATGGGGAACTAATTTTATACGCAAAATTTTAGTTGATAAAAATAATTTTTTGTCGAAAGTTTTCGATGAATTTTTTTATTATAATAGAACTTGTTTGGCACCTACGAAAATTCTCGTATTTTTGGGGCAAATTTTATTAAAGACTACATTAGATGTTGGCAATTAATCACTTTGTTTTATTGTTCCGCCAAAGATATTAAGATGTAAACATTTTTATCTTGGATATGAGTTACGGAAATAATAAATATTTTTATTATATTTCAAGAAATGCTGAGATGTTAATTTAAATTGCTTGAAATATGCTATATCTTAGTAAAAACCCATAGAATCATGTTGGATTTTTTTAAAATAGTATCGCATAAAAAATTTTCCACTTTAGCGGGTCTTACTTAACCTTACAATTTTTTGCACGAAAGTTCAATTGTATGATTCGAATAGAAAATTGGGACGATTTTCTTCCAAAATCGTATATAGCGGGTTTTTACGAATGCTCTTTCAGAATCTGGCATTTTTTTTGCATAAAAGTTTCAAAAACACTATTATTTTTGGATTTTTTAAAAAAACTGCTAATTTTTGTTGGTCATTTTTCTTTTCAAAGTAGATTATCTTGATGTTGCTGCTATTAAATGATCATATAACCATCAGAAATCGCGGTCCGAATGTCTAAACTTTCTCAAAACATGGTTTTGAAATTTTTTTTTTGCTTTGGTTTTTGCAAAATGGCCATTTTGTACAGCAATATAATAAAAAACTTCGCGATTTTTTTACATAAAAAGGATCAACTTTACAAAAAAATTGTATAGAACAGAAAATGCTTGAAATTAGTCAAAGAACACGTGTGAATTTTTTAGACTATTTTACGTTTTTTGGATTTGGCCAATTCAAATCGTGAAGTTTTTTATTACATTGCTGTACAAAATGGCCATTTTGCAAAAACCAAAGCAGTACAAATTTTTAAAAATCATGTTTTGAGAAAACTTTCGACATTCGGACCGCGATTTCCGGTGGTTATACGACCATTTAAAAGTAGCAACAACACAAAAATAGACTTTGAAAAGAAAAATGACCAAAAAAATCAGCACTTTTTTTTAAAAAACCAAAAAAATTATAGGGTTTTTGAAGCTTTTATGCAAAATAAATGCTAGATTTTGAAAGAACATCCCCAAAAACCCCCTATATAAGATTTTTGAAGAAAATCACCCCAATTTTCTGTTCGAATGGTACAATTGAACTTGTGTGCACAAAATTCTCGTTTTAAATTAAATAAAAAATTCGTGATCTATGGCAAAGATTTTGGATTAAATTGCCATAATTTTTGAAGCAAAATGGGCATAAATAAATGCAATTTGATGTTATTGAAAAGTTTGAGTAGGTGCTTTTTTTCGTTAATAAAGAACAATATAACAATTTTTATTGATTGAAACAATATGCATCAAATTTTGATACAATTTCAATCAAATCTTGAAGTGAAACATTTTCAGAGTAAATTTTTATACAAAAGTGATTGTAAGTTCCGGCAATTTGATGTTATTTAAAAAAAAAATGTTAAATCTTTACTGAGTTACTCATGAGAAATTTCAATTAAAAATATAATTTCCTTATGTTTTGTATAGATGAAAAAAACGCAGCTAGATCAGATCACTAAAGAAACCCAGTTTTAATCGAAGTTGATCAAGTAAAAATTCTTCAGTCGATATTTTATATCAGAAATTTTGTGTTTGTCAAATTTTGATGAATTATCACTAGACGCATTACTAATATATATAAATCTCGTCTGAAAAATTAATCTTGTTTTATTTTATCACATTAACCAATTTAATCCTATAGGAAAATTGATAGAATATGACAATTTTCCCATCATATGACAATGTTAAAAAAAAAGCTATAATTCATAATTTTGTTATTTTTGAGTCTTTCAGTGCACATTATGAACCATCGAAATGTTATTCATCAATTGAAGGCACGTTCACGATTATATTGCATATCAATAATATAAAAAAAATCTCAAATTTGCTATTAATAGCGATTTTTTGGTTATTATATTTAAAATTTCAATCAAACCCATATCGTTCCAATAAAATGTTGTCTCCAAGGTTAAATATTACTCTCCGAATATTCCAAATATGTTTTAAAATAAAAAAATAAAATTGAGAAAAACGAGTGTATAATCAAACAAAATTTGATTTATTACGTGCACAAATTAATATTACAATAAAATCATGTCATCTTACGAAAGTTTTATCACAAAAATAATCGAAAATGTCCGTCATATAAAAATAAATCGAAAAACATATTGTTTTGGGGTTTTTTCTCTTTTTTTGTTACAGTAGAAAAACATAATTAAAATAATAATAATAATAATAGTAATAATATAATAATGATAACTAAAAACAATAAAGTAACTAAATAATACAGTCGAAAAAATCTAGCTGAATATCTGTGATCACATCTCTTCGTGGGAGCGGGTCATGATTCAAAATTGAGATTCATTTAATTCCAGCTCCCGTGTTCGGGTTTCATCGTATAATTATATAAAAATATATACAAAACATGAAAATAATAATAATAATAATAATAATAAAAAAAAAACAATTCCTAATTTTACGTTTTAATGCTAACAATTTACAAAATAAAGATGTAAATATAAAAAAGAATAAATTATACGGTGATCGAATGGGCGTAACTTAATGTACGTCATAGTAACTATGAGAGTATTTTTCATTTTTTTGTTTTTTTTTTTTTGTTAAAGATATTAAAAAGTTACTTTAATTTCTTTAGGTTTTTTTTTTCTTTAAGATTTATCTATGCATAATGATTTACTCACTTAAAATCACATTTCTTTTACACGTTTTCTTTGTTTATTTGCATTTGTCTATATGTGTGTGTATAGTGTGTATGTGTGAACATGCGGATAGTCCGTCGATAGTGTGATTTTTTTATTTTTTTCTTTATACTTTACTTCTGCTTCTGCATTTAAATTACCTTTTACCTTAGTGTTTTTCATTTAACTATTTTTTCTCTGTTATTATTATTTATTATTATTTTTTTTTGTTGAATTGATTCGCCGTACTTTGCTTTATTTTGTGTTTTGTATTCTTTTATTTTTTATTTTTTTTTAATTCATAAATCGTTGCAAAAATAGGACGTGACAAATTGTTAGCGCATCTTCTTAAATATTGTTATAAACGTTTTACCTTTACTTTTTTTTTTTTTTTGTTTAAATTTATTTGTTTTTTTTTTTTCTTTATTTTGTTGGAACGCTATTTTACTAGTAATCTTTTGTTAATAATAGTTTATGAAAATTTTGAATTTTCTCTTCAATAATTTTGATCTTAAAAAGATCCCTATATAAAGTGTCCTTTCAAGTCTTCTTAATTATAAACGATTTTTCCTTAGTTTAACTTAAATCGTGTAGGTGTATATATATAAAGTATTAATATTTCTCATATATTTTGTAGATCCTTTTTTGTTGTAAAGATTTTAGTGCCTATATACTTGTCAATGTGTATATATTGGTGTGTTATATAAATGTGGGTGTGTGTCTTTACAAGATAAATTATACAAAAGAAAAATTAAAAAAAGGAAACGGAGAAAACAATTAATATAAACGTTTTTTTTAATATCAGATCCGTTGTCGACGAAATATGTGTTTATAGGGGGTACCTCTGTGACCTGTGGTGTGTACCTTTGATCCTAAATTCAAAAAACATCAAAGACTTACATAACTTAACGCGTAGTTTTTTTTTTCTTTTATTCTTTTTTTTTAAACTTAGTTCGACGTTGTAGCTATTTTTGGGAACTTCGCAGCCGACATGTTGCCAATTGTGGAAAGGTTCATGTTCATGTTGATGCTCCCGTAAGGGTTAATGGTGGCGAGTGACGTCGTTGCCGTGCAGACGTTCCCGCCACAGGCAGCCGGCGTCATGGCAGGAATGCAATTTGAGTTTATGTCACTGATGCTACTGGTGCTTGCATTGCTTGTTAATGTAAAATTACCATTGTTGATACTGCTGCTGTTGCTGCTGTTGATGTTGCAAGCGCTTGTTGCCACTGGTTGTCGTGGAGCGCTCGTATATTCGGAATAACTGTATGTTGTTATCGGAGTCTCACTAACCAACAAGCAACCTGCTGCAGATGTTGCCGCCTCTGCTGCTGCTGCTGCAGTTGATGTTGATGTTGATGTGGCAGACGACAACACTAAATCTGTTGCTACAGTCGCTTGTTGTATTTTAGAATCATTAGAGTTAATATTATTATTAGTATTTATATTATTGTTGTTATTGTTGTTGCTGCTGTTGCTGCTGTTGTTGTTGCTAGGTAGCTGCGATTGTTGCGCTTTAAATAATGTGGCCATTACATTAGCTGGTGGCAGGACAATCGGTATGTGATAGTATTTACATTGTTTACGCTTACATTGACCATTTGCATGGTCACGACACACAGCCACACGTTGATCACATACTTCAACTTTATCGCCTGTAAATTGGAAAAAAAAAAATAAAGGAGAAATGTTTTAGTTTTTTTTTTTCTATAGGAAAGTACTTTATGAATTTATTAACTTTTTATTCAATAGATAAATTAAAAAAAAAATAACGCACCCGATATACAGTACCTGGCCAACAAATTAGAACTACCATTAAAATTTTTCCATTTCTTTCACGTTCAACCCTTCCTACCTACTTAAAGGTTATAGTGCAAAAACAAACGATGCGCGAAAACCGTAGCTTGACAAAATTGTTGGCCAAAAGATCTTAAAACTTAAGACTTCAAGCTTCAAAAAGCTTTTTGTTTAATCTCGATACGATTATTTTTCACTAAGATACAGCCCTTCAAAAATTGGTAACAAATTTCTTGCTCCCTTTATTTTTTTTTTGAGTAGTGTAGGTAACATTTATTAATTACAATACGTTACGAAAGGGAAATTTCGATTTTCAAGCACTTTGCTGATATAAATAAATAGGAAAACACAAAATATCAACTTGAAATTCTTTTAATTAAAATTTGAAGATCTTTGGACGTTTAAGAATTTATTAAAAAAAAAAAAACCGATTTTGTATAAAGAGGAAGTTTTTTTTCCAATAAATTTTAAGTTGTTTGGCAGACTCATCTGTGGTCCAAAGTACTGAAAACCCATAAGCAATTTCACATTCACATCCCTTTTTTTTTAATACAAATAAATGTTGATTAAAATTTTAATTGCTTTCGTGAAGAAAACTGTTATTAACATTAAATAAATTCAGAAAAAACCGATTAAATAAATAAGCAATCAAGGAAAATCAATTTTCAGTACAAAAATTATTACATTACACACAGTTGCGCTCAAAAAATGAAATAAAATAAAAGAATGGGGGGGACAATCGTTAATTTTCGTTCAGAATAATTTCAGAAAATTTATTTCGTACATTGGCTCATATTGTTCAATTAAAAACATTCAAGAGTGTAACAGAAGTTGAACGATTATCATTGAGAAATTTATATTATACGAATTATTGAGGGTCATAAATACCATCTATGGTAATTTTTTACATACAAACATTTAATATGTTTGTAATGTGGTAATAAAATGAATTTTACGACATCATCATTTTACCATATTACTCGTTAGCTTTCCGTCTTTTAAAAGTCTTCAGTTCAAGTTGACATATAATTGCATATAATGTATTTAGGTCATATACTTTTCGTACAATTGAGTTACAACTACCATTAAATTAAATAATTATTATGTCTGGCAGTTTGAAATTAAGCAGAGTGTAAGTTTGAATTCCTTTATAGTGGAAATGTTGTCTTTTAATGTAAAGGCTTTAGAAAATAAATATTCTATAATTTTAATATATCGGTAGTAGTTTGAAAAATAAATTAATTTCATCTTTATCCCAGGAAAGCTTTAAAATTGATAGTATTCACGTTAAACTGATTAATTTCAATACTCGTAAATAATACTTTATTCCCGAAATCAAGGCTCAGTTATAAAAAAAAATAGAAAACTTTGTGAATTTCATTAACCGTCGTGTTATTGAAAATTTTGGTTGAAAAACTTCAGGACATTGATGTTTATGACGTGTGATTCCAACAGGATGGCGCTACGTGCCATACAGAGACCGAAACAGTCGATTTATTGAAAATACAGGGTCCGCCAAATAACTTTTTTTTTTGAAAATGCTATAAAAAAAAAAACTACTGAATATTTTTTCAAATTTCTTTTTTTATTTCAAATTACAATCCTTCCGGTTAATGATGGAAAATAATTTCATTCAAATGGCTGCCTCGGCTGGCCATGCAGTAGCCTACACGATCGGTCCAATTTTTAAGTACATTATCGATTGTGTGCAGCTGTATTTCACCAACGGCTTCACGAATATTGTCCTTTAAAGCGTCAATTGTCTCTGGCTTGTCGGCGTAACACTTATCTTTGACGGCACCCCACAAATAATAGTCTAACGGTGTCAAATCGCAGCTCCGAGGTGGCCAAACGACATCAGCTCTGCGGCTGATAATGCGATTTTCAAAAACAGGGCGCAAAACATCAAGTGTAGCGTCGGCTGTGTGGCACGTAGCGCCGTCCTGTTGAAACCAAATGTTGCCAATATCCTGCTCTTCAATTTCTGTGAACAAAAATTCGTTCAACATGGCCCGATAACGATCGCCATTGACTGTAACGGCCACTCCTTGCTCATTTTCGAAGAAAAATGGCCCAATTATGCCTCTGGACCAAAATCCGCACCAAACAGTGACTCGTTTTGGGTGCATCGGCTTTTGAATGAATGCGTGCGGGTTTTCTGTGCCCCAAATGCGACAATTCTACTTGTTTACATACCCGCCAAGATCGAAATGAGCTTCATCTGAAAAGATGATTTTTTTGGCAAAATCCGCATCTTCTGCAAGTCGATTGCAGGCCCACTTAGCGAAGCGAAAACAAGCGTATACACAACCATATTCGTTCAGCGGAAGGATAAAACTAATTATCTGTCAAATCAGACATGAGCTAAGTGTTGCCATCCACGAAATAAGCACTAGTTGAAAAAAAAAACGTTAGATGGCGGACCCTGTACAATTTTGCGAATATATTATTTCAAGAAATGGACTTATCTATAGTTTATATACAAGCCAGTTTAATTACAAGCCAGATACTTTTAATAATGGTGCGTTATTCTTAAATTAATTTGTTATTAAAGTAGAGTGATTTGTTTTTTTTTTTTCTTAAATAATATTAATGATATTAGAAAAATTTTAATACTTACTTTCCATTAAATGAACAAATCTACAATTTAACCGACTGCACATAGATCTATTAAAATCTTGGCACACCGGGAGGGTGTCCAGTAACTGGATAAGAGAAGAAAAAGAGAAAAAAAAATTATGATTATTAGTAAATGCATGCGTATTTTTTTTCATTTCTTAATAAATAAAAGGAAAAAATCGAAATATATAGCTATATAGTTATTTGGTTATAATTCGTTTTGGCATTAAAACTAAGTAATACAAAAAAACGTATTACTAAGAGCCTAACAGCGATCGAAATTAATTTCATCAATTATATTCATTTTATTACGCATAAAAAAACGCGCTAAAAAATTTCCTAGTCGAACAACCTAAAAGTTCGTTACTTTTTTGTTTTTTGTTTTTTTTTTCCTAAGCGTCTTAATTAAATTGATAATAATATATATAATATATATATATATATATATAATTTATTATGTTTTCCTTCCAACATCTTTTGTCTTGATAAGAAAAAAGAAAATGTGTGTTTTAATTGCAAATTATCATTAGACAAAAGCGAGATACGAAGCGTCGACAACTAACTTTCAGATACAAAAGTCCTTTCCCACGCACCCTACAGAAGTGGGGTTAGTATACTAATTATAATTATGTAAAAGCATTATACCAAGTAAACGCTGTGGCCAATAAATATAATAATTATAGTGTAAGCTATCCTATGTTTTGTTGTCCATGGTAAAACAGATGAAAGACAGAAGCAGAAGCGTTTCACAATATGGTTCTCAATAAGCGACTTTAAATAACTTAAAAATAAATACTTCACACTGTAGGCAGACATTTTGGTAGAGCAGAAATAAGATAAAAGCTAAAGTGAATTTTTAATTATTTTTTTTTTTTTTTGGTTCACTAATTAAGAAATGAAAAATTAACAAAATGTTTTTTTTTTTTTTTTATATCAACTATATAGAGACCATGGCTTAAACTCACATAGTTTGGTGTAGCACAGTATCCTAATAGGAGGCACTAGAAGGGATGCAAATTGGACATTCATAAGCGAATCTCAAAAAAATATATTTTTTTTTTCTGAGAATGGTTTTTTGTTTTTTTTTTGTATTTTTAAAAAAAGAAGCAGTTAATAATGATCGGTCCGATTGTGGCAACGCAAAAAAAAAAAAAAAATTATAAACATAATTTTGTTTTTACTTATTTTTCAAGAGTTACTTTTGCTTTTAATGTTTTTTCATATATATATATATAAAATACTGACTAAATTTGTTACTTAAAGCAGCACACAATGCCATATACAACTGATCATCGCTTAAAAAATAGTGAAATTTATGTTTTTTTACCTAATCACATAAATTATGCCATTCATTAAGATAGGACACTGCGAGTAAATTGCACCCATCTCCGGGGGGGCTGAAAATTTAACGAATGTTTTTTATAAGGTTAAACTTATCTTTCAGTGAATATTTTAGTTGTAATTTTGTATAAAAGGAATGGGTCAGATATTTTTTTTTTTTTTTAATTAATATTTGTTTTACATAAATTTATCATTTTTTTTTTTTTTGTAGTAATAAAAGTAACGGAGTTGACATCACAAAGCAACACATTTAATCATAAAATTTCTACTTTTTTTTTTGTGTGGATTTTTCGTATTTTGTGGAACGAATATTTAATGGATTGCGTTTATCAAATTTTTTTTTCTTCTATATCAGCCATGACAAAACAGCTACGTAGCACTTGCTGAAAGCATCTGGCACGACTAATTTAATACATATAGAATTTTTAATAATAACATATCTAATATTTTTTTTATAATACGATTTTATTATAAATTTAACCCTTTAAACCATTTTTTGTTTTTATAGCTTTCTTTTAGATTCGCATTTTACTAATTGGTTTTCAGTCGAGTATATTTAGCGATTATGTATATAATTTTTGGTTTTGTTTAATAATAGATGTTATTAAGATGTTTTCAAAAGATCTATCAAAATAAATTAATATAATGGTTTTTGCTAAATTCTTTAATTCCTGATAACTCCAATATATAATAATCAAAAATATTACGATCAAATAGATTATAAATTACCCTGTTGATAATTTCTACCAAATTGTGAAAGAAAACATGACAAAATATTTATTTTAGTTGAAATTTTCTTTGAAGTAATTTGTTTTTATCATATAAACCCAGCTTGTGGTTGAATCTAACAGTTAGAAAACTTTTAAAAATTACAGATCAATGTGAATGACTATTTTTTGTAGCTTAAACTTGAAAAATAGACACAGATGATCTTTATTTTCAACAGGATGGTGCTATGTGCCACACAACACGTGAAAATATTGTGTTTTTGTCATATAAATTTCCAAGTCCAGTAATTTGAACGTAGATGTGACATAAACAATAAAAAACAACATCTGGACTGAAATTATTGAGCTAAATGCTTTAATTTGTGAGAAAGTAATCGAAAATTTTGATAATCGTATTTTGATAATCGTTTAGGAATCAATTTTGAAAGCTTTTTATAATGTTCTAAGTACTAAATTGGGTTTAACTGTATGCTAAACCCTGCTTAAGTTTAAGACTTAAAACTTAAGTTTCAAAGTAAAAATCAGCTGACTTTATTTGTAATAAAATTTTCCTTACAATTATGAATACGTTATAAAAAAATAAAATTCTTTATAAAATCATAAATCATAATTACGATTAATGTAAAGAAGTTATTTTTCATTTGTGTACTATTCAAAAAAAAAATAGAAAAACCACAGATTAAATATTTTTACTTAGATTATTGCAGAAGATATTTTTATTATTATTAATGTTATATGAGGGTTAATGTCTAACCACAAGCACAATGTGTATTTTTTAATCATGCACAAAGATTTTTTTTTTAACAATTTTCGCCAAAATTGTAAATGTTCCTTTAAAACAAATTCAATTATTAGAATTTAGTGGTAAATAAATAAAATTTTGTTTATTTAGGGTTTTTCCTGATATCTACTTTAGTGTAAAATGCAAAGATTATAGTGTTATATTATTTTAGAAGTGTACAAGCTAATCGGTGAAGTGGTTTTTAAAAAAAGCTGGGAAAAGGTTGGTATTAATTTTATAATTTTTATTTTTAATTTTAGTTATATGTCTTATTAAATTTGGTTAAATATACTCGACTGTACGCAATATTTTCGTAATTTAATTAAACATTTTGCTATAAACTTCCGCCTGCATCCCTTTTTTTTTTTTAAACAGAACTGTTTACTAATTTAAATGTCTTGTTGTTTTTGATAGTTTTATTTTAATCAACACTAACAGAAAGCTTCTATCAAAATGTCTGCTACTTGAGAAAGAACGATGAAACCGCCATTAGATTAATTCCTTGGAGATTTGCCATAATTCTCAAAGGTCTATTGGTGGAATAAATAAAAAGCTTGGAACATGATATTAAATATTTTTTGAGGAAACACGAAAATTCAAATATTCTCATTCCCAGAGGAGCGCAACTATCGCTTTCAACGTACAGTAGATTAGATTACAAAATTTATGAATAGAAAAAGAAAAATACATAATAATTGCGTCTGATTTTCATTACTTTTTCTAATAGTGCGACCATCGAACGATGCAGAGAGAGACCGCTTTTGTAGTAAAAAAAACTGTGTATTATATTCGCTAGCGAAAATCCGAATAAATTCCAAGTCCACCTATTGTTAGAATTCAAGTATTTTTTAATTCTGGCAGAATTTTTCATTACTAACTCTGAATGGAATCGGCGATGCTTCTGATCAGGTTCTACCTTTTCTCGTTTTTTTTATTTTTTTCCCATCCCGGCGAATTAGTTTCGATCCAATGAGCAATTGCAGCCTGTAAACTTTCATTGCACAATTTTTCCCCGCAAGGATAGGTTTCGAGTCTTTTCATCCTTTCATGAATATGCCGGCCAAAGATAGCAGCCAACCAGAAGGTTGTAGGTGGAGCAGTTAATCCAGATATAATCTCTTGATACTCGGTACTTTCGTTGGTTTGTGGGGCAAGAGATAATTGGAAACAATATTCACAAAAATGTAGGAGAATTAAGGAATTCTATTTTTATATAAGGGTTTCTTTAAAGAAGAAATGGATAGTTTTCATGCTAGTTAATTGGCAATCATCACAATTTATATAATGGAATCTTTGGGAAATATTTTAGAAAACAAAAAAATAAAAAATAATAAAATACATCGAACTAATGCCATAACGAAGTAAAATTGACTCCAGCGTTAACGTTGGAGCTTATGTTAGATATTTTCGCAAACTTTTATGGGAAAACAAATATTTTAATAATGTTCGGAAATGCAGTAAAGATAAAGTTTTATGTTGTTTATTTTAAAATAGCATCGGAAGTAATAAAAATGGGTTTTTTACGCCTTTTGGCAAAATTAAATAATGTTAGTACAATAATTTTTCATTTATGGCTTCTATGCTTTCAAATATATCGAGTTCAGCTTACAATTAGTCAAATAGAATGTAAGAAAAGTGAAGAAGTCGACGCTTCCAACAACAATGAAAGTATTTTTATTATATTGATTATCTATCAGATTTGCTACAAAACTCGAGCAATTTAGAACTTGTAACTTAAGTTTTTAAAAGTCGAGTTTTCTTTAAATTTGTGCACCTCCAAGAATTTGTGATTTTGTAATTATAAATTAGGAGTTTCCTCTCTCAAATCATCCTTAATCGAATTTGAAATTTGTTTTGGCTTTTGAGGGAAAAAATTTAAAAGTATTGTAGTAGTATATTTTTTGTTCACTATAGGGTATAAAATTGGGTATTGTTAAAAAACCATAGTAGGAATTGAAATTTTTTAAAATCAAATTTATGAGAGGATATTTGAGAAATATTTATCTACAAAAAAATATTCAAAACACCTTTATTTGAAGAAATGGCATGAAAAAAACTGACTAACTTAATGGCAATTTTTTCGAATATCTTATATTTATCGCAAAATATTTTACTGATTAAGTAAATTATATGATTTTTTTGAAGAAACAAAACTAGGGAAAAAGCTAAGAGAACCCAAGATTTGATAACCTAGCCTACCTATCCTAACTAAATATAAATTCTGATATATTTAAGTGAGAGACCTAGAAAATCTCCGGTTAATAGGATATAGATTAATTTGTAACCTTTAACATCTCTAGCTAGATACTAGCTAGCGATTGAATTAGAGTGTTTTTCGATGAGGAACAGTCTGACAGAAATTTGTCTGTTAATGAAGTAATTTTAGAAGATAAAGGATCGATGTTGGGTATTTAATCTAATATCATTTTAAGTGTTTTATTTTGCTATTTAAATATTTTACGTTTACTATTAGAATTGAATAAAATTTAATTGAATTCTAAATTTGTTAGATTGATTTAAATGGGATTTAGTTCCCAAAAGGCATTCAAAAAAAAAATATAAATAATTCATGGACGAAGCTATGTGCAAAAGAAAATTTGTAATATTTAATAATACTAATGTCGCCTGTTGTCGATATTCGACCAACGTTTCTGTTTCTATTTCGAATTGATCTGACTTCGTTTCTATGACTTCGTTGTTCAATTTGACCGTTTAAAGTAGGCCGTTAAGGCATATTTATAATAAAATAGCACACATTATTTAAACTTTACTTTACCGGACTTTCACACTTTTCCCTATGCATATACCTGAATAAAACATATATTCTGCACATCTATGAAAAAATACCTTTCTCTTGATATATGTTTCATTAATATACATGCACGGGAAATAGGTTAAAAAAGGATTACAATTTTTGTAATTTTTTGAAATTGTCGCATTTCAGTCTGGAAATGAGTTGTATATTTGATTGATTTTATTTTCTACATTAAGTTTATGAGAAAATATTATTATCTACATTAAGTAAATTACTTATTTAACATTATGTTTTCAATTTTTATAAAAATTTTGTTTCTTTTTGAATTATATGTTCCAAACTTTTTTTTTTTACTAAACATCTGAAATATGAATGAATAGAACAAATACTTGAGTAACCCAAATACTGTCGCCAATGTGAAGTAGATAACATCTATATATGTATATATATATAAAGTAAAAACTCCTCAATGGTTGCTATTACTCTAAAGAAAACGTTGAATTAAACACTGTAAGAAATTTCTTAAATCTATAGGTAAAAAAAAAAATAAAATACAATAATAGTATAATAAATAGTAAAAAAGTTAGTAAAATAAATGCAGCCATAATAATGAAAAAATAAGCAAAGTACCTGTCCATTCGCATCAGTGTAGATTACGTAAGAAGCATTGAGGGGAATGTTACTGGATGCTGCGTTTATCCCAACAAAACGTTTAATAAAAATTTGATATTTTTAAGCAAAAATACGAGGCGATTTTCATGCACACAACGCCAGCCAGCCGCCGAAAAGGTGTCTCACAAACAATTGTAGTAGTAGGTAGTAGTATGGGCAAATGAATTTAATTAAAAGCGAATTAACATAATCACAATTTTCGTTCAAAAAATTAAAAACAAAATAAAAAAAAAAGAAATGAAAAAACAAAGTTAATATAATTCGTTAATTAATGCAATTATGGGTTCATTATCCCCCAGTGATGGGGATTGTGAAGGCAGGTGGGGGCGTGGTTGGGCGTGACCCAGACCGAGCGGTGGGCGGTCCGTATTTTATATATATAGTAGTATAGGTGTTCCGGTTATTAATTTTTTTTTTTTTTGATTTTTATGTGAGTATTGCGGTTGCAAGGCATAGGCATGTAAAAGAAATTTTTAGAAAGAAGAAAATGATAAATTAATTTCTCATGCAGAAATTATTCAAACAAGATTGTGGGGGAGTTGGGTGTTAGATAGTAGTTGTGTGGGTGGGGATGAGACTAACGACTCTTTACAACCAACGGGGGGTTAGCGAGCTGGGTGGAGCCAAAAGCGGCTTCTGTTGGCAACAGCTGTCCGCTACCGAAAATGTGACAATAAATTCCGCAACATAAAAATACAAAAAAAAATACCTATATATATAAAAATAAAAAAAACAGATGACGGAACAAGAAAGGACGCACTTACACAAGCATAGTTTTTAAAAAGAGCTCGACGAAAAGCTCCGACTTGCGGGAACAAGCGAATGCATGCAAAAATTGCTTGAGAGGAGCTCGTTCTGAAGGGTTCTTAATTTCTTCTACGCTCCTTCGCCGGCCTGGAAGTGATTTACGTCACTTGCATCCATATTATTTTTTTTTCTTCTTTATATTTATTTATTTTCTTTATTATTTTTATTTTTACCCGCAAGTCGAGCGCTTCTCGGCGGCCTTTCATCGTATTTTCTCATTTCAATGATGCCATCATTTCTTGTTATTATATGAAAGGATTCCGCGGCTAATTTAAACGATGAGTTTGTGCAACGTACAACAGAAGCGGGGTTGAACCTCCTTTTCTCCTCCTGAGTGGAGTTCTTTGTTGTTGTATTTTTTCGGGTACATTTGGGGCTGCAACAACTTAATGCGTTACATTTTAACGTGCACACACCCGTCCGTTTCTCGAATGCAGCAGAAGTGCAACGCTGTAAATGAACTCTTCCATTACATTTTATATTATTCAGTTTTTTTTTTTTTTTCCTTCCCCCTTATATTTATTTTTGTCCGAAAAATCAAAATAAGGTTAAGTGGAGGAAATAACATTTTACTTTCATATTGCCACAAATGTACTTATGGCTCTGAATTGAGTTTCCCTGAATTGAGGTGAAATTTGGTCCGTTCTACTGCACCACACTACGCCACTGGTCTCTTCTGGTGGTGTTCGAAAAAATCAGAAATGTTGCGAGGTCTCTGGGTTTATGGCGGTGCATTTTGTGCAAACTAGAGAACGAATCGACATTACTTTTCCAGAATTATACCCTGCTGGGACTTCTTTGACGTGGTCGTTTTAAATATGTTATCATATTTGCTAACAAAATCACCGAAAAAAATATCTAGTCGTCGTTATGTAGGACTTTTTATGGAGAAAACTCTGATCCTGTACCAAAATCTTTGCATATATTTTGCTAGAATGGACTTTAAGTTCCGAACTTTATTTAAGGAAAAGATCTACACTTATATTATACTGGTTTTTCTTCTTTTTACGTAGAAATTATGTTTGTATACAACTCCTTAGGAATAAAAGTATAACTTTTATGGTAAAAAAGACTGCTTTTTTATGGATAATAGGTTTAAAGGTTTGAATACATATTTATGCGGTTTAAATAGGTGCCGAAAATATAAATTGAGGGAGATGAAAGTTGTAATAGACAATATTTAAGCATGTACGTGAAAGAAACCCTATATAACAAAAAAAAAAAAAAAACAATATTTCCTTTTATTTTCCCGAAGTTGTTTTGGGTGCTCAAACTCCATCTATGCTGATATCAATTTGTATCGTTCTAGATTAACCAATTAACTGTGGTGCCCTCATCGAACCATGACGAGTATATTCGTCAATCACAGAATAAGTTGCGCTGATAAGATAAGGTCATGCACAAAAACCTGTCCTCAGATCGTGATAATTCTATGCATTTTTGAATGAATCGTCGGATAGTCAGTATCGTTTGCTTATTTTTGGTAAACAAATTGAGTGAATTCTTGGAACACTAAACCGAGGGAGATAATTTCCAAGAAAATTTTGTGCCTCTCAGTTCATGTGCTTTGTATTTGGAATGGTTTTTTGTTGACATTCATGCAATTAGCCCCTTTCTCTGCCCGACAGCTTCCAATTCTTTTATAAAATCTAAATTATTTACAGACTGACAAGAGTTCTTTTGTACTTTCATATTTTTTGGTTAACATCTAAAAAACGTTATCATCGCACATAAATAAATTCATTATGCGAACTGGTAAACTTTTTCAACCAGTGCATACCGGGACGCATGAAATCATCTCAAACTGTTTATATTTTCTACTTGTTTGTTTTATTCCGGCATAGCCTCAAAATATTCTAAACATCTTTAAATTTGAGAATATGTTTTGTTTTTCTCAAAAATTGCAATTTAAATAGCCAATGGTCACTGATTGATACGCATGACGAGTATACTCGTCAATCACAGTTAACTGGTTAATGAAACTGGAGACACTTGATCCCGCTTTTTCTTTTCAGTTAACATTTCCTCAATTTTAGAGTGATTTAAACAATATTAAGCTGTATCTCTTTGGAATTTAGTTATTTATG
Source organism: Dysmachus trigonus (assembly GCA_949715965.1). Lineage (NCBI taxonomy): Eukaryota > Metazoa > Arthropoda > Insecta > Diptera > Asilidae > Dysmachus > Dysmachus trigonus. The sequence goes on along the minus strand of OX454319.1, from coordinate 98,575,778 downwards.
TCATTCTCAATTGCAAACTCGAATAGAATATTAGTTATTAAGAGAAAACGATGAAAAGGTATTTGAATCATGTCATTCTAAACTACATCCAAAAAATATATTGTTCAAATAACTAATTTCGTAGTTCACTTGAGTATTTGTGCTTTTGATTATCACCAAACAAAATTTCCGGTTAGCATGACCACAAAAGTCTATTTAAAAATCATAAAACCATTATTAAAATAATTTAAAAGCAGGTATCTTTGCAATTTTGGAATTCCCGAGTTCTAGGCTGCTATTTTTGACCAAATTGAGTTATACTATCTATGAGATCACTATAAGAAATAGTCGCCAAATTTTTATATGTATTAAATCTTTTTAAGAAAGTTTTATCATAAAAAAGCTATAGCGAAACGAAACTTTAATTGCGATTTTCTTGAAACAACATCTCGTTTAGTTAGAACTTCAAAATCGGATACTAGCTACCACTACAGATGCTTTTTAAAACAAATATTGACCATGTTAAGTTATGAAGAATATCTGGTCAATTTAACGTGAATTAAAAGTTAAATTGATATGATTTATTGTGTTTATTTTAATTATTATCTAGTAAAATTGAAATTAAAATAGTTAGACAAATTAGGACCTAGCATCTAATTTGAAACACAACATTTGCACCAGCTGAATTAACTAGACCTCATTGTTGAATCAACTACACAAATTATTTTTCTGTATGAGTGAATTGATCCAAACATAAGTTAAATTTAAATTACAGTGAAATTAAATTAGGGCAGATAATATTATTAAGAATATACAGAAATGTATTAGACACATCAGTTGATTCCACAACGTTTGAAACGATACTATGGTCAAATTACAATATTTCGGAAAATTGTCTGAGCATAATGAAGGTATTTAAAAGACATTTACAAAAGAAATTAATAGACAACAAATTTGTAAATTAAAAGCACTATGTTTTCCAAGTGTCCCCAATATGATTTATATATTTAAGAATGCTGTGAAAGACAAACAATTGGTCCTGAACAATAAAAATAGATTGATATTTAAAAAAAATTGCTAGAATTTTATAGCAGTTCTAATTTTAAAAAAAATCTCCTAGTATATGTATAATGAATTTGCTTATAAAGCTCTTATTTTGGTTGGTCCAACTAATTTAAAATGTTGAACCAAAATACTTCAATATATTTGCACCAGCTTCAAAGTTAAGATTTTTTATCTTCAAAAAAGTTTGTTTTATATTTTCGGCAATTTTGGGATTAATTAGAAAATTAGTTAAAATTATTTTCTGCTATATAAAATTCTCTCCTAAATTCTTGGAGATTTATATAGATAACGAATTACGAATTCGGACCTGAAAAAATCCCGGAAACATAAAGTTAATAATATTTTTAGAAGGATTATTTTCTGCAGATTATTAATCTAGAACAGGAAAATGAAAATTTTGTTCACAGTTTTTTAAAGTACAAAATAAAAACAATTTTGATCTTTTTGAATCCTTTTCCTTTAGTATGAATATGGACTTTTTTGCGCCTCCATCAAATTTTGATGGAGTATATTTTTATTTAAGTATTTATGGGAAAAAGGGAACCTTAAATTCCAATAAAAATTAATTCGTATGAATCCCAAAATAATTTTAGACTGCTCTTGTTTCTGTTTTTCAGAATACTGAATTTAAGATATTTTATGAGAATTAAGAGAGACTTTAGCTAAGATAATAACTTCAAAAAATTATTTTAAATGTGTTAAAAGAAAAAAAATTAGAGTATTACCTAAACGATGAACTTCGAATACGATTGAGAATGTTTTCTTACACATGTTTTACCTCTAACAAGGAGAGGTCACACTGTGTGGGTCACCGATTTGGCCGAGTCTCCGTGTATTTAAAGAGGTTCACTAGTGTAGTAAATCCCCAAAGTCCTAGGGTGCAACACTCGAAAATAAGGGAGAAATTTCTCTCGAAAGTTTTAAGTTTAGCAATTAGTACAAGTTCCAAAAAATCTAACTTATGAAAGTTGTCTTGGCGAATTGAGCATCGTAGATGTTTCTTCTACCTTTCTTCATAAAACATATTTATTTGCCAGCATAATTTGGATTATAAATAGCATACTTATGGAATTGCTTTTTTTTCAATGATACTTCGCCACGACAGCTTCGAATTTGTGGAACTAGTACTATTGGTGAGTCTAATTGATTTCTACCTTATTTCTGAGTGTTGCACCCTAGGGCTTTGGAGATTTACTACATTAGTGAACCTCTTTAAATAAACGGAGACTCGGCCAAATCGGTGACCCACAATGTGTGACCTATCCTTGTAAGTGACTAACTAATTAATTTTCTAACTTGAATTATGACTGCCTTGTTTTTTGCAATGAAAAAAATATATGAACGAACACCTGTTGTTTCTATTAAAGTCTTTTTAAGAATATAGTACTTATAAAAAGCCATATTTCTTAAAGAAAACCTTTTTGTATTAGATTTGACTCATAATGATATTATTAAATAGTAGTCCCAGAGTTTAGTTATTTGTTCTTAAATTTTTTTCTTAATTTATTATTTATTATACACTTCCAAAAAAATTATTTTAAAACAATAATCAGAATAATATATCTTTTGAAAAGTCAATCTTACTTGGAAGTTTCCATCAAAGAGGATACTCGACGACGGACGAATGGTGTTAAAAGTAATATAATAACAAATTCTTAAAAAGGTAAAATATTAATACGCCATTAGAAATAACACAGATCTGCAAAAAAAAGGGGTTTTGATTGTTTTTGGGCAGCTGAGGGTCATTTCCGAAGTAATTTTCTGCGTAGAATTTGAATCCGAGCTCAGTATTGGCCCATCACGTCAGGCTTTTAAGATATTTTAGATTATCTATACGAAAAAGGGCTTTTTTTTTGCTACTTTTGAGGTTATGTACAGAACGCACAACATTTTTTTTTTTATCTATCCTCCATATTCCATCATTTAGTACTACTATTACCCTTCAAAATGTGCTCTCGGATGGTGCTGTACGATTTTTCCTTCAAAAGTTATGGCCACTTTAAGATCACGTGATGAATTGGAAAGCATATGGTATGCTGGACTTGGTCTGTATATTAGTGAGAAGGAATTTTGAAGGGTAAGAGTAGTACTAAATCATGGAATATGGAGGATAAATCAAAAAAAATGTTGTGTTTTCTGTACATAACCTCAAAAGTAGCCATAAAAACAACTTTTCGTGTACATAACCTCAAATATCTCGAAATTCTGACGTGAAGGGCCAATTCTGAGCTCGGATTCGGATTCTACAGAGAAAATTATTTCGGAAATAACTCTCAGATGCCCAACAACAAAACCTTGGAGATCTGTATAATTTTTAGAAAAATAATTCATAAAACTTTTAAATGAAACATTTTTTTTTATGAAAAAACTAATAAGAGTTTCAAATTTCTTTGAGAATTGACTCTTGCAAATTGTTAGTTGGGTTAGGCTCACCCTGGTAAAACTATTTTAACTATGCCCATTAAAAAAATTATAGGATCATGTTCTGTAACGTTGAGTCAAATTGGTGTAATTATACCCCAAATTCCAAAAATAATTAGAAATAAATCTGTTTACTCTTGAGACCAATCGAATATTTATGGCGTCAATATAATTTACGAACTTTTGGAGTTGGGACAACACACATTGAATAAACGGGGCACTTTGTACGTCCCTGAAATATTGAATAAGTCATTAATCATCGATTCGAATTCAATTACTTCCGTATTAATTGAAGTTCAATTTGGATGCATGAATTTCCGTCAAAGATATGATAATTGTCGGGTAATTTATACCATACCCATCTTAAGATGCATCCCCGCCGTCGTTTAGCCGTCGCACAAACTCAAAATCGTTGTCGGAACCCTCTCTTTTTTTTATTTTATTTTTAATTAAGCTAGGTGTGCGTGTTTGTGTGCATTTTAATCAAATAAATGTTACCAAAAGCCAAAAGCGTTTCAAGTATTATACGACTCTACCGAAAGCTGCGCAAGATACCTGTGCTGCAAAGATAATGAAAACATATTAATTGAAAAGTATAAAATAGTGTAAATAAGGTTGCAAAAGGGGATTTTAAATGCGCTTAAAATTAATACTTACTACGCAAGCCTGTAAAAAATCCATTAACCAATATTCTAAAGGTATTTTTTTTATTATTTAATATATAGTATAGTATATATTAATTATCCTGTTAAAGGGGGGAAATTACGTGTGTTTCTATATAATGTTGACGTTAATGTGCGTTCAAATTCAAATTTTCTTTATATATTAAAAAGCGTGTTTTCTTTTGTGGCGGCAAAAGCACAAACAAAGCTGCAAAGTACATATCTGTTATATACCAAAAGAATACTAGAAACAAAAAAAAATCTGATGTATTGCAACAAATTCGTAAAATCGTATTAATTTAATGGCTGCGGATTTTCTAATTCAACAAGCGGGAATGCGGCGGGACAGCATCACAGCTCCTCTGATATCCTCCGTAACTGTAGCGTTAATTCGTTGTAGGCAATATTTTTTTATTTAATATTTTACTATATTATAAAAAAAATGATTTGCGGACAGTTTTTACGTGTATTTTCTGCAACATTTATACTATAGAGGAACATCAACCAACAAAACACAACTCATGCGATCAAAGGTTTTATAGTCGTCCATCTCCCGCGGCCCTCGGAGGGGGGAAAGAAAAACATATAGTAGTAGTATGTATTTATTTTTGTTTTTCATTCGTTATTGTTATTTTTAGCAACGATCAGGGCGTTTAAAATTCGGAAAAATAAATAAATTCGGCACATTCAAGCAAAAACTGTGTTAGTTCTTTTTTCTTGGTTTTGTTTTTTGTTTTAAGGAAAAAAGCGAATTCATTACACTCCTCAAGCATAACCTGAAGAAAAAGAAAATTATATGAGAGGCGATTTTACTTATGGATAAATATCTAAATAGAAACAATTCAAAAAACGTATCAACCTTATTTTTTAGTTAGTCACACAACACTGAAAAAATATAGGAAGGGTTAAAGCGGTGCATCTTACCTTTTCTGTGCGAACATCAAAACGAAGCTCCGATATATTTTTATATTTTTTTTTTTTTCTCAAAATAAATTAAATACCGAGTTTTTTACGGATTTACGAATTTAACGTGTAATAATATTTAAAAAAAAAAAAAAATTTTTTTTTCCTGCATTTTATACTGCAACAAAAAATTTCTTTTTTTTCTCTCTTTCTTTCTACTGAAATTATAGCAAAACGAAAAAAATACACTCCAAAAGTTCTGTCTTCTACGCCTCGTCCAGTCCACGCTGCACGATTTCCGCTAAAATATAGGCCTACTCTTTTTCCAAAACAAAAAAAAATCTTTTTAAAACAGTCCAAAGCAGCAACAGAGAGAACGTGTGTGTATACACCAACAAAATAATAAACAACGTATTACTCCTTATTATTTTTCGAAACAACCTCTCAAAGAAAATTAACCAAGTGTAATATTATCACTTTTTTTAATCACCAATTTTTTACTTTATCGCAGATGGTGATTTAGTGTGGAAAGTAACAAAATACGGAAATAACTCTCACAGAAGGATATTACCATAAAAATACAAATCTTTTACGACAGCTCAATACCAAGAGGAGATTCCACACAAAAAACTATTTAATAGAAGATAACACACAAAGAGCCGTTCACAATTTTTTTTTAAAACTTATACTTTAAGTTTTTTTTTTACTGATTCGCCAAAAAATCACCCCCTAGCCTACGAAAGGGGGGTTGAGGGGGGCCTCCATCCAACAGCAAAGATGAAAAAAAATTTGAATTAAGTGCCAATGATTATTGCTTTTTTTTTTTTGCCGCGCCTCGCCCAATTTTGGCGCTCTAAGTGAAATTTTCAATGAGTTGGAAGAAAACAGCTTTTGTAATGTTTCGCTACTGCTAGGTTTGATTTTAGATTCATTTACTAAAATACGCGCCTTTTCCTAATCAAAAAAAAGAAATTACCCGCCAAATTGCTCACAGACGATATTTTTTAAAATAAATATATCAAGAAATGGAACATGATATGACTTCCGAATTTTATCATTAAACGCTTCTAATATACACTATACAGCTGTAGTAATAAGATAAAACTCTATAAATTTTTTTAAACAAAAATTATTTTAATAGCTAGCCTAGATTTTTATTTATAAGGCACTTTCTCTTATGGGTCCAAGTTTGTTTTGGTGGTTTTCATAATAAAAAAAATTATAAATCGGTGTAAGATGTATTTACACGCGGAGTTTTGTTAAGTATAAATTTTAAGTTTAGTGTTAAACAAAAAACTTTTCTAAACCAAGATTAAAAAGATGCTCAATTTTGCTATTTAAAAATTTAAAACTGGATCACATTTTTGTGTTCTTTACTAATTTAATTCAGCTGACTGAAATAAAGCAACTATCTTTTATAAACTTTTATCTTTACCATCATCCTTAAGAAAAGTAATAGCTAGAATTTATTATTAATATAATTCATGCAATTTGTCCTTATTTTGAAAAGAAATAAATGTATATAGAACATTCAGAGGAAAAATAATTAATAATTCACATCAAAAATGGATTCGTAACAAAATTAGGCTTGTATGATAAATGTATTTTGCAAAATCATATGAATAAAATTTGTTTCATTGTTAGGATATTCTTATAAAGCTATAAATTATCTCTGAAATACAGACAATTTGTCCTGTTCTTAAGGAAAATAGTCGAATAAGATAAATAACTTTTATAAAAATTAGGGATATTCACTCAACGTCTGTTAATAAGATCGTGAATAAAATAAGATTCACAGATTTCGGATATTGTAAAAAATTATGAAGTTTTTTGAAAATTTTTTTGGGTTGTGTTTTTTCAGATCATTGCTTGAATTTTTTAGATCATCAAGATCAATGAAAAAAATGTTTATCACAAAAAATTGTTTATGACATACAAAAATTTAATTGTGGTAATTCATTGTACTAATTCACTGCAAGGCTTAGTGTTTTAAAAACGCTATATTTGAGAGTGCTTAAAAATCCAAAATACTGAAAATGCTTATGTTGAAATTGAATAAATATTTCATAAATAACGCTTTAATTTCTTAATTAAATGCCTATGAAATAATTAATCCACAAAAAATAATTTTGATACTAGATTTATTGATGTAAAGAATTTAAAATTCCTTACTTTAGGCTTAGAAATACACGTTTTATTCCATTAATTAATTGTGAATGATGTGAGTTTATAGGACAAATTGTATGATGTCTCATGGTCTAAAAATATAAATACTTTTATTCATTAAAAAATATATTCCTTTCTTTAAAGACATTTTTCTTATTATTTGATTATTTGTTGCTCAATCACGCTTAAACGCTTGCATCTATATTTTTTATTTTTTGTCCGAAGGTAGTTCTTATTCCAACTTAAAGTATAGGCTAATTTTTTTCGGACAATAAATGGGGTTTCACAATGGCGGATCCAAGATGGCGCTTGAACATTTTAAATTTGAAGCGATTTTCATGAAAATTGGCACATAGGGGTTTTGCGGAATGCTGATTTCAAATCCGCTGTCCAAATTTAGAAATTCAAGATGGCGGATCCAAAAAATCGTATGTACTTTATTTCAAAATCTTTAAATTCGAACAATAAATGGGGTTTCAAAATGGCGGCTAAACATTTTAAATTTGAAGCGATTTTCATGAAAATTGGTACATAGGGGTTTTGCGGAATGCTGATTTCAAATCCGCTGTCCAAATTTAGAAATTCAAGATGGCGGATCCAAAAAATTGTATGTACTTTATTTCAAAATCTTTAAATTCGAACAATAAATGGGGTCTCAAAATGGTGGATCCAAGATGGCGGTTGAACATTTTAAATTTAAAGCGATTTTCATGAAAATTGGTACATAGGGGTTTTGCGGAATGCTGATTTCAAATCCGCTGTCCAAATTCAGATATTCAAGATGGCGATTCCATAAAATTTTATGTATTTTATTTCAAAATCTTTAAATTCGTTCAACATTAAAGCGTTTTAAAATGAAAAATCAGTGTGTTTCAATATAAAACATTGAGTAAACACTATGATTTGCAGTGAGTTAATAATTTATTAAAATAGAACACGAACAGTGTTAATTTTCAAACAATACTTTTCTAGTGTATGATTCTTCAAGGAAAATGAATTAAATTAATTTTTACAGATATTTTAAAAGTAAAATAAGTCACCAAAAGTGATTAAGAAAATAAAAACGTTGTTTTACATCCAAAATATCCTGAGGATTTTTTGTGAAACACGTAAGTGCAACAAATTTCACGTTTTGTTTGTACTATGACTAGAAAAATTACGGACTTCAAGGGACCAATTTTTAATACTGAGCAGTAATTTTCATAATTTGTGAATACTATTTAATTTATTTAAAGTACACAACAAAGCAGATTTCAGGCACACTTTCTTACTAAATTCATTGTGAGGCCAATTATATCGTGCAACAAAATTTTTAAAGAGAAAAATAAAAATACTTTTCTGATAGAAAAAATTCATATTAATTCAGATTTTCCATTATTTGATAGTGTGCGTGTAAATACTGTTTTATACCTTTTAAATTTAAATTTTTAATAAACTTAAATAAAAATTAATAATAAGAATAGTTGCAATAATTTCTATATAAAATATATACTTATTATGGCACTTAATTTCGTTGTTAGAGTAATTTTTCACATCTACGATAAAAATCGCAGTAAAATTTCATAAAAGAGAAGGTATATAAAATTCAACTTGTGTTTTTAATCCCCAAACAACCTCACAGTGACTTCTGACTAAAGCCCTACCTCTAAAGTGTTTTCTCACTTTAATTTTTATAGGGTAATTTGCACATTTAAGGGATGCTTTTTATGTCGTCTCGTTGATGGTCTTGTTCATCATCGTTTTACGTTGCAGGTCATGGGAAGTTATTTAATGTGCATAAAATAAAGTGATATTAAAATTTTTAACTATATTTTACAGAGGTATATATTAAAAATAATAAAAAATAAAAGATCCTTTAAAGATAGTTATATCTAAATACAGCCATAATTTTCATAGTTCCATTTCTCAATATTTCAACAACAAGCAGAGGGTGGTAGCAATTTTTGTAGCATTTTTTCTAAATTTAATTATATCACGTTGAATGTAGAAAAAAAAAAATATAAAATATAAATATATATTTAAAAATAAAAATGACGATTCCCCCAGGAGAAGGCCCATTTTATTTGCTTTTAGTGGGATATGCTGTCCCATAAAAATTGCAATTGCTGTCTCTCGAATAAAATCAGTATTTTTTTGCTATAATTTCAGTGGAACAGGCAAAATTATAGTGAAAAAAGCCTCAATTAGTTTTTATATTAATAGGTATGTGTTTAGTTCCTAGACTTGCACCAAAGCATGACGTGTTATATGTTCGCCATGTTTAACCCTAGAATTATCCAAAATACACTACGGTACGGGAGGATATCTGAAATATGGATTTTTTTTTGTTTTTTTTTGCTAGCTGAAATATACGTACTCGAGCATGCACAGCTATTTATATAAATAATTTAATTTTTATTTTTTTTGAAATATATAGTGCGCATCCTGTGTTAAAGCGGTTTCAATGTGAAAAATATAGAGAAAATATTGTTGTTTTGTTTTATAATTTTTTTAAAAAAAGTACACAATTTGCCCACATGTAGGTAGTCGGAAAGCAATGGAAAAAAAAGGTCAACTTACTTCGCAATCTAACACAAATATATAGGAAAAATACCTTATACGCTAGAACATAAAAAACTTAACCAAAACTGCCTTTTATACATATGATATTAAAATCGAATAACCAAAAAAAATAATAATAAAGATAGTAAATGATCTTCGCGGGGAAGATTGAGAGAGTTTTTAAACTAAAGTTAGCATACTTAGCAATGCTGAAACGTTACAAAAGCTCTGTCGTACTTGTGTGTTTTTTTATTTTTTTTTTATTTTCTTCAGTATATGTCACCATTTGCCCCAAAAAATGCGTTTTTTAATTTTTTTTTTTAAATATCTATTCACACTAAAAATGGCGTTTTACAAAAATAGCTGTAGCATATATATTGACGCAATGAAAATAATTCATAATTAAAAATGAGGACAAACATTCATTGAGGTTTCTGTCAATACAGGTGTTTGTGTGTATGTGTGTGTGGTGTATGGTGCGGGTGGAAGCGTCTTTTCAACATATAAGTATAATACATCCGGGTAACTATAAATTGTTATTAATTTGTGTCAAGGCAGATTTGTTAGTAAGCGGCTGTAAGTCTTTTCTACGGTGTGTTAGGTGTTTTGCGAATAAAATCATAAATAGTTCTTTCTCTTTCCATAATTATTGTTATTTTTAAAATGTAGGCCTGGTGGATGTGTTACGTGTTTTTTTTATTTTTCGAAAATAGGTTTTAAAACCTCTAAATATAATTTCAAAAAAAAAATTTAGCTCTGTATTTTTGTAAAGCGCAACTAAATCAATGGTTATACTGTTTTTTTTGATAGAGAGTTCGAGCGTGTGGGTATTTTTCTATGTTTTGTTAGAGTATTTATGTTTTATGTCGATGTTTTTATTCTCTTTTTTTTTTTTTTTTTTTTGGGGTGTAAAGGTTAAAAAATACTATAACATATTTAAACGGCCAATATAAGGCAAAAAGCGAAAAGAATCACGCTTCAATAATCACTAGCACTACAATTCGCATTTTGATGTAAACAGGGACAAGTCATATTTTGCAGTAAAACTAAAAATAATATAATATTTTCTAAATAAAGATATAAAAAAATAGATTTTTCAAATTACAAAACGGGCAGGATTTAAGGAAGGTGGAAGGTTTAATTAAAAGCTTGCTGGGATGTATTGTCTAATTTGTGAATGCAAGTGAAATCGGTGCTCTATACGTTTAAAATTTAAGACTAATGTTTTTTTTAATTTTTCAATCTAGCTTTGTTTCAACGAGTGTTATGATTTGATTTAATATCAAAAATATAGGTACAGCGGTCTCAAAAAGTTATTAAATTTTGTTTTTTGTTTTGTAGATAGCAAAAGCACTTAAACTATTTTTTTTTTTTAATAGTGAAATATATTAAATGCAAATATAGAGATATGTAAAATTATGCTTCATGCTTTTTCAGTTATTGTAATCATACAAAAAGTTCTAAGAATCATATCAGCTTGCCATAAATATAGCTGAAGATTTACATACCTACATAAGCCAATCGTTAGGTAATTATGAAAATAATATAATAGTAATAAAGTTATTAGGATAGTAAGTTGATTATTATTATTAAAAAAGAAAGTAATATTTTTTATTAAAGGTTTAATTAATTTCGGCAACTTATAAATTAGATAATAACGATTATGAGGTAATTTTGATGAAATTATGAATTCTGGGGACATCAAAACGTGTTTATATAGTCTATTAAATCTATCTATTAAAATTTCGATTTTGAAAATTTCATCAAAAAACTACATACGGTTCAGAGTGATAACATATTTTTTATTTTTTTTTATTTTTAACTTGATAATCGTTATTTTGTAATTTACATTTTTTTTAATCATAATCATTACAGTCCCTGAAATAAATAAACAGAAATTGTTTTTTTTAAATAAAGGGTATCTCAGTAAGTGTGCACTTTTTAAATTGAGTGTCATTATTTTTTTCGTGCAATTCGTAACTCTGAAATTCGACAGCTGTCACCTATGATTGTTCCGATTATTAAAAAGCGGCCAAGTGCGAGTCGGACTCGCCTATGAAGGGTTCCGTAGCAGCAAGTAACATAATATAAAAGTTCTTGTTATTATTAGAAAATAATGGTTAACAGTTATGTTTATGAAATGAAATGTTTTATTTTTATTTTTATATTTGAGTTGATTGAATGAAAGGTAAATTGCGGTTTACGATTTATGACGTATTAAAAAAAACTACGCACTAGATCTCGTTCAAACCAATTTTCGGTGGAAGTTTGCATGGTAATGTACATCATATATATTTTTTAGTTTTATCATTCTCTTATTTTAGGAGTTCCCCCCCTGTAACTTCACACATTTTACCACTTTGGAAGTGTCTCTCGCGCAAACTATTCAGTTTAGAAAAAAATGATATTAGAAACCTCAATATCATTTTTGAAGACCTATCCATAGATACCCCACACGTATGGGTTTGATGAAAAAAAATTTTTGAGTTTCAGTTCTAAGTATGGGGAATCCCCAAAATTTATTGTTTTTTTTTCTATTTTTGTGTGAAAATCTTAATGCGGTTCACAGAATACATCTACTTACCAAGTTTCAACAGTATAGTTCCTATAGTTTCGGAAAAAAGTGGCTGTGACATACGGACGGACAGAGAGAAAGACAGACATGACGAATCCATAGGGGTTCCGTTTTTTGCCATTTGGCTACGGAACTCTAAAAATGAAACGCTACATGAAAGAAGAACGCGTGATTGGGCCTTATTTTTTTGAAAATGAAGCCGGAATTCCAGTTACTGTGAACGGCATTCGTTAGAGGAACATGATAGCAGAGTTCTTGTGGCCTCAACTGTACGGCGTAGATCTGAACGGCATGTGGTTTCAGCAAGACGGCGCCACTTGCCACACTGCGCATGAAAAAATCGATTTTTTACAGCAAAGATTTCTAGACTAAATTATCTCACGAAATTCTGATGTCAACTGGCCACCACGATCATGCAATTTAACGCCGTGCGATTTTTTTTTCTTTGGGGTTTTGTGAAATCTCAGGTTTATGCGAATTAAACAGAAACAATTCCGGAGCTCAAGGCCGAATACCAACAATTCACTTATAAAATACGTGTTTTTGTTTATAAATGAAATAGTGCACTCTTATTGAGACCCCTTTATAAGGATCTTTTGATATTTAATTATTAATAATGATTACTTCATTCGATCATTATTTAATTTATAAGTATGCAAAGTGTTTGTGTTTTGTTATCTATAAAAATATTAAGGGTGTAAAACTTTTAAGAGTATAAATTTAATTTCAAGACCACTGTACTTTATATCGTTTAATTGTAAATTTAAATTATTTAAAATTTGAAATCTCGCCGACCATCCCAAAAAGCTTAAAAAATAATAATAAAATAAAAATAAAATAAAAATAACTAAATAGAAAAATCTGCAACATCAGGACAGATATAAATTTCTGAAAAAAAAAAAATAACAACTAAAGACAAACTTAAAAGGAACAACAAACAAAAGGACGTTTCTTTTTTTAAAGAATGAGAAGAGTAAGAGAATAATATGAAAGAAAAAAGCATCAAAGTACAGTATAATATGTATAATATAATATATTAAACATTCATGCATTCATATATGTATATATATTTCTTTTAAATCTGTATATATAACCTTCACTTTATCCAATTTTAAGTATACAAGTACTATTACTAAGCTTCAAATATAATCATTAATTATTTCTTTCTTTTATTTTGTTTTGTGTAGGTTGTTGAAACTTCAAAGATACTCTGTTTTTTACGTTTTTTTTTAGATTTTTTTAATATTATTTTATTACAAACACTGTGATCTAAATAATCATTATGTCTCCTACCATTAGAATAATTTGGATTTTAAAGTAATATTTAGACAAGAGTATAAGTAATGGTTTTTTTTGATAAGTTAAGGTAAATAGCATTAAGTTTAAGTCAGTAGTAAAGTGCTCCTTTTTGTAAATATAAATGCTAGTTTTACGAATTTCTTGAAAATAATGTAAATATTCTGCTGTTTTCTTTTTTTTTCGCATTATTATTATTATTATTTTTATTTGAATTTAATATGTATTTAACGAAATAGTACGAAAATGAAACAAAATTAATATTAGCATTAATCGTGTTGAAGGCACTCGAATGGAGGTCGCGAGTGTTTCCTTTAATTATGTATTGTCTCGGTTTTTTTGTTTCTTTTTGTGTAGCAATATGTGGACGGATGTTGCTTAGTTAATTTATTTTCTTATTTTTTCCTTTTTTTTATGTTTGTTAAAAAATATGTCGGAAGTAGAAAAATTTCTAAGTTCTACATGTAGGAAAATTGTGTTATTTTCAATCTTACAGTGTCTTTGTGTGGCGGATTTGTCTTTTGAGAAAATTTTTTTTATAACGATTTTATGACCGGAACCTTTAGGCGGACTAGTTTTTTTTTTTAAAAAGCGTTGTTATCACTCGCGACCTCCATTGAGAACTCTTTAATTTTTTGTTGTTAATTTTAACATTAAATTCCGCTCCTATAATGTGATATAATATCAATAAAAATTTTGATTGTAATCACTTTATTAAATTTGCTTTTATTTTCATTTTAAATTAGGCACTTTATAGGACTAGCGGGTCCCTTTTTTAAGCCGCCGCCTTATTTTTTCTGATGTATTTATATTTTTTGGTTTTCCCTAAAAATCAATTTTTTATGTTTTTTTTTTAAAAAAATAATTTACACAGACTCAATCGGGATTTTCAGGTACGTTATATATTTATTTTTTTTTTACTTGCAAAAATCTTAATGTCGTGTCATGGAAAAAAAATATTTTCTTATCACTTTTCATAAAGTTTTTGAATTATATTCCGCATGAATTTTTGAACTACAATACATTTTGAGGTTAGTTCTAAATTTAATTCTGAAATTTTACGGAAAAGGGATTTTATTTTTATATATAAAATATGAAATATGCTTTTGAGTCTACATCGCGGAAAGAGGAAGCGTTTATTATTAGGCCTAAGGTTTATGGTAAGAGCATAGCAGTGAGTATGTACACTGTTTCTATTTGTGAAAAATCTCATATGATAGTAGAAGCTAAGTTTTTAGTGGTTAAGTATACTAAATAGTTTGTTTTTTGCATTTTTGGTTATTTAGTAAGGATTAAAGAGGGACATTTGCATTTTTTTACTGGACTATGCTTATGCTTGCATGCTCCTTACACTCAGTGCATATATTGTTAGGACCTATGCAGTTTAAAAATAATTTTTTTTTTTTTTCAAAGCAAATGGGAGCTTAGCAACAGCATTGATTATAGTATTTTGTGAATTTTTGTAGCAAATGAGCTGAGGAAAACACGGGAAAAGCGATGCAAATTATATATAAATTTTAATGGAATTCTTCAATAATAATGAATATTTAAGATAAATTTATTATATAATTTTTGAAAAAAGCCATGCAATTTAATTCTTAAGTTGCAAAATTACCCGGTCTTGATCATTTGCAGTTTGGCAATTGTTTTTGCCTAATTATAGTTATTTTTTGTGGAAGTTTTAACATTTACGAAGCAATATAAAGTGAAAGGGTGAAGATATCTTGTTTAAGAAAAACCAAATTTGGGTAAGAAAGGTTCAATAGAAAATTATATCTCAGATTATCATAAATTATTGGCTTTTTGGGTTTGGCGAAAAAATGTATTTCGATAGTGTACTATAAAATATTCCGCTTATATACAGGGTGATTCGTAACGATATGTTCTAACAACATTTGATCCGAGAGACCCTTTCTAAAATGTGTCGTTTAGGAGTAACAGATAGAGTTTTAATGTGTACGGATACTTTTTTTATTTAACACCCTGTAATTTTTTTTTAACGCACTCCCTATGAACCTCATTAAGGTGGAAATTAATAGAGAATCTTTTCTCCCTTACAACAATTTTTAAATCACTTCTCTACCCCGTTTCTATCATGAGTTTTAAATTGACAAACTTCAAAAACCTGTAACTTTGTCACTAATTTAATATATAAAAATAATAAAATTTAAAAAAATTAGTGACGTTATCAGTGTTTAACAGGGTGTTTAATGAAAAAAGTATCCGTATACGTAAAACGGCCCGTAGCTAATAAATGAAGCATTTAAGATTTGATCGGTGAATACCATAAAATCGATTGGCATGTTTGAACATATCGTTACGAATCACCCTGTATTATTGTACACATAGAGGTTCTAATAAAATAATAAAACACAATTGTGAAGAGTCTCTTTTATAGATTTAGAAATTGGCGTAGTTTGAGTATTTTCCATCTACGAGAAAACTTTTATGGTAGCGGGAAAATGAAATAGTAGTTGTTACATTTTATGGTTAATGTAAATTGAATTAATCTTGAAAGTTCGGTACCGAAAATAAAAAAAATTGTGGTTCAGACCTCTTGAATAGTACAAATACGTAAAAATACAAATTTTCGCCATAATAGGGTATTTATAAAAAATTATGGTAAAAAAAAATTATAACAAACTTAAAAATCTTTTTTTTTTTGTAATTCATAACTTAACTACGCATTTTCCTCTTCCAGAGATGATTGGGGGGAATCGTGTACTATAATATTCCTAATGGTAGTAAGTATGAAAAGCATAAAAGCAATATTACATCCAGATAAAAGTTTAAAAAAAATTTATGGTATATTATAAAAGTTTGCCGAAATGTTTTAGCAAGTAATGGCGAAGCGAAACGAAAAAAAAAAATAACATATATATATATCTATTAGACCATGATAAGGATAATAGTCACAAATTAAATAAAGCGGCGACTCGCAAATATTTTGGGTTTTTGTTTCACATAAAAAAAAAATTAATAGCAGAATATTGTTTTAAAAAAAAAACAAATATTTACACATTAAAAACAAAGAAACAACAAAATGTAAAAGAACATCGCGAATTGCACAAAATTGTGGAAATTGTATGAAAAAGAGGATAAAAACAAATTTAAAACGATATGCAAACGGAAGAAAAATGTTTTAAAACTCAATGCTTTTATAAAAAAAATGGAGCTTCTGATTACAGATTCTAATTCCTATAGCCTTCATAACAATTCTAATGTGTGTTGTATATATATTTTTCTTTTTTATTTTTAAGTAAATTTTCTTTTTTAAATTTATAAATAACAAGCGCATTAAAAATTCAAGTAGGAAAAATTCCACAAATATATTGCAAACTTAAGAAAAATACTGCTGTCGGAAGTGATTTTATATTATTTTATTTTCTTTTTTCATTAAATATTTTCTCGTTTTTTTTTTTTTGGATAAGTGAATTTTTTTTTAGATAAATCGCTTATTTGATATCACTTCTCGAACAGAACATTTTTTTTATATCATGAAAATCGAGAAAGAAAACAGAGTAAACAAAGTACTTACAACAGACACTTATTACATAGATTGTGTAAAACATACATATAAAATGAGCTCATGTGTTTTATGAGGTATAAAAAATCCATTGTGTGTTAGTGTTTTTTTTTTTTTTTGTGGAAGGGCATTAAAAAGCAGCTTTCGCAGGGTGTGTCTCAGGGAGGAAATATTAATTACAGGGAAAATAATGACATTGATTTTTCATCAAGTGAACGACTCTCAGCCGAAGAAGCGTTCTGCATGCAAAGTGAAATTGGGGGAGGATAGAAAATAAGTACGCACTAAAGGAACAAAAAAAAAAAAAAAAATTATATATCATCAATAATAACGTCCCATGTGAGTACTTTATGAAATTTTCAAGATTGGAACATTATTCGCTTAAGATATTGGGAAGATACTAAATTTTATTTATACATTCTAATAAAATGGACTGCTCTTTTTTTCCCTAAAATTTCCTAAAAATTTGTTGTTGTTGTTAATTTCTCATCCGATTTTAGGCCAGCCCTTCTGTTGGGGGGTTTCTATTTAATCTGATCTAAATCCTGCGGCTAGTCTAAGTCTAGTACTGTTTTTTAGCTATTTTTCTTGGTATATATATATATTTTTTTCTTCACGCTACACATCGTTTATAAAATTTCTTTTTTGTATGCTAGAACTCGTTCAAAATACATCAAAAGTTTTGGAAGAAATTGCCAATTTAAAGACAATGTTCAACATTTTCATTTGAATTTAAAAAAATAAAACGTATTTTAAACGTACAAACATATTTGTTGCCTCGATAAATACTCTTTATTCATTTTATCTGCCAGTCTGAGTTCATTTTATGTTAACTATATCTAATAAAATTTTACAGAAATTGATCTTTTTTTAGTTCAAAAATTGTATCATGTATTTATTATATATCCAAAAATATATCTTTAAAATATTAAAATATTTCACCTTTTCTTCTGTAAAAAATGGCATTACAGTAACATGCATTACAATTACAGGTAATGCAATTTAAAGATGATTACCAGTACCATTACTAGTAATGGTAATGCGAAAAATCGAATTACCATTACAGTTACTGGTACTGGTACTTCACCATTACTGTAATCACATGAGCATTACTTAGCATTACTCGCAATTACTAGCATTACTTACTCACATGAGCATTATTTAGCATTACTTACCATTACCAGCATTACTTACTGCTCAGTATAACCAGTAGTACTCAGCCTTACTTAAAATTATTACAATAAACATGATTTAATGATTATTAAAATATATATTTATTCATATAAAATCGAAGATTTTATTACCAAAATTAAAAAAAATTTCAAATTGGCATTTCTTATTATGGGTAATGCTGAGTACTGCTGTTTAAGTCTGAGTAATGCAAAGTACTGCCATGTGATGCCACGTAATTCCAAGTAATTGTAGTAATGCTCCTGTGATTACAGTAATGGTGAAGTACCAGTACCAGTAACTGTAATGATAATTCGATTTTCTTTTTAATTTAATTACTAATAATGGTACTGGTAATCATCCTTAAACTGCATTACTTGTAATGGTAATGCCTACGTTAATGCATTCCAAAGTAATGCAATATTTTACAGTTCTGCACACTAGTGATGCCCCTTAAACGGCAAAATTGTCAATTTAATAGTTCTGGTACTTTTTCGACTTTAGACCAGAACTATAAAAATAATGCATTATTTTTGGAATGCATTACCATACTCAGTACTACTATAAGTAATGTAAGCAAAACAAATTATCCATACCATTACCAATATTTGTATTTAAAAAAATTTAATCACCATTACCAAGTAATGGCACCGGTACTTCACCATTACCGCACTTCAGAAGCATTACTTAGCATTACCTAGAAATAATCAGAGTATTTTTTTAAGTAATGCTCTTGAAGTACTAATACTGGTAATGAAATTGGTAATTTGTCTTGATTGCTTAACTTGTACTGGTAATTGTAATGGTAGTAATTTTTGTACAGCTCTACTTTAGACTTTGTAATATAAAAATATATAAAAGAAATCAAGAAATAGTTACTAGTGATCAATCTGTATTTCTTAAAAGAAAAAAATAGTCTTCGTACAGCTTAAAAATTGTCCAAAAGTTCAAATCAAATTAAATGGCAGTTTTATCGTACTGAGTTGTGAATAAATTAACAATAACACAATTATATCACATAACGAGACAACATTTTTAATTATAAGAAATTTTTTTAATTTTCCAAATCTTTTATGCAATTTTGAACGATTTATGCATTTTTAATTTTAAATCCATACATTCTTCACTATAATATTTTAGTGAATGATTTATTTCCACATAGCCAATAGCCGAAATATCGGAATATTGTTTAACATCTTCTCCTTTTCGGCATATTTGGACGTATTATCTGTTTTTTATTTTTTTTTTTAAATTTAACTCTGTACGGCTTAAATATTAGTAGAGCACTAAAGTTAATCATTAAGTTGGTTAAAATATAGTAAAATATCCAGCAATGATATTATTTCTTTGTATGTACATGTCTATGAATAAAAACAGCCAAGTTATGGTGATTTTATATTGTGTTCTTATTTTTTTTTAAATTTTATTTTATATATTTTTTCCTTTATTTTAGATGTCTAAAATTATTTTCTCGTTTCGTGTATATTCTTATAAAAGTAAACGTATTGGAGTAAGTTTCATATAGATCTTGTTAAATATTTCATAATTCCAAATTTTTATTCACTTTATACACATATTTTTTTCATCATTAGCTTTACAATTTAATTTATGCTCTTTTTCTTGTTTTTGTTTTTTTTTCTTTTAAATCAACAAAAAAAAAAAATTGTAAAATAAATTAATAAAATATATCACAAAACTTTGCAATGAATCGTTTTTTTTTTCTTTTTATTTTTTAAAGAAAACAAAAATGTATATTTGAAAACTATTAAAAAAATAAAAAATTAAATGACTGTGCGCTTAAACAAATTAAATGAAAATGGCAAGCATACACCCAAATATTTTTCTTTCGTTAAAATAACTATTAAAAAAAAGTAATAATAATTTAAAAAAGCACAAAAGCCAATCTGAAGTTTTCTTGTTTTGCTCCTTATAAAAACTCTTTTGTTTCAAAATGCTACGAAAAACATTATTACGTTTATTCTTTATTTCTTTTTCTTTTCGAAATTCCACTCATCTCAAAAATGGAAGACATCTGCTTTTATTTTCCTCAGTTAAATGTTATTTTTCTTTTTTATTTAAATTCCTTCCTTTTTTTTATAACTCTCATTTTTATTTCACTCCTTTTTTTTTTTATATCAAAATGAAAAGGAACCTTATTTAGTTACAACTCTTCTGACAAGGCAATTTATTTTTTTCCAAAACGAAAATATGAAAGAAAAATATAAACAACAATTAAAAAAAAAAATAAAAATGCAGCACGATTGCAATTATCTTAAGTACATGACTTATTTTAAAAAAAAAATTTACAAATTAAAAAACTAATAAATTAAACACAGCAATTTAAGTTGGGACATATTTCTTTCTTTTTTTTTTTTTGATTTTAATAGAAGATTGAACAAAAGTACATAAAAAGATTCGTTTTCTTCTTCATTATTTTTTTTAAACATTGAAAGTCATAAGATCTGTAAGTTCTTCTGAGGTATTTATAACATCATTCTTGATTTTATTTTTTTTTGTTTTAATTAAAAATTAAAAATTATATTCCGGAAACTCAAGCGTACGCTTGACTGAAAATGGGAGCGTTTCGACAGCTTGATGTCTCCAAATGGATATGATTCCTATAGGGGCCTATCAGACTAAAGTATATTTTTATTAAGTAAAAATTAATTTTATTTCATCCAAAATTTTTTTTGAAAAAAAAAATAGCTAATATGTTGTAACATTACATTGCGATTCGAAAAATTCAAAATTTTTTGTTCTAAAGCTTGTTTTTAGTTCTGAAGTTGCAAATCATAAAATACATAAAATTTACTAATATCGAAGAAAATATTCCTTTTGAAGTTTTTATTTGAAATTTAATTTATTATTAACAAAAGCAATTTACAACATTTATGATTCCTTTCCTAAAAGTTTGATTAAAAAAAGTTACAGAACTTTAAATAATTGTAGTTTTTCTCGACTATAAATAATATAATTTCATGAGTTAGAGTTTTTCTATATCTATAATTATGAAAATTAATTTTCGAAAAACTATTTATAGAGTCTTAATTTTCTAGGAAAACAATTTTAAATCTTCTTTATTAAATATGAAAGCTTTCTTCATTCAAAGTGTACCAAATCAAAGTATAGGAGATTTTGTGATGAAAATCTTTTTTTCAGAGATTAAACCGTTCGCTACCAACCGTCACACATATGTGACACATCAGTTTCTTACCACAGCCCGACGTCACATATATGTGACAGACGTTTTTGGTCAACTTACTAAGGCATGTTTAAACATGTTGTATATTGGGCAATACTGTTTAGTTTTTATCTATAGCCCAGCGTCACATATTTGTGTCAGTTTGAGAAAATGTTTATTTTGTTTTTTTAGATTGTTATAAATACACATACGTTGAATTTATTCCAATTGGTTTCATATAATCATGAAAAAAGTCTTGGGCTGTGGTGGCGGTTTTCTCCGGGAGATCCTGGTAGCGAACGGGTTAAATTCTAATTGAGTTTTAAATTTATTATTCAGACCCATAATACAGCAATTAAATCAACAACAAAAAAGACAAGGGCTAAATATCACCATCTGGAAACTATTTAATTTATTTTCTTATGTATCATATATTTGTTAATATATATATGGGACATTTCACGTCAAACGGATCACCGGCGCCCTCAAAATTTGAATAAACCGATTGAGATAAATAAGGGCTCAAATTTTTCGTCTAAATGAGAACTTTCGCAAGCCATGTGGTATTTTTTTAAATTCAACATGGCGGCCGGAAGACGGAGACAAATCGAATGTTCAGTAAAAAAAAGCTTGCAAAAATAAAAATTTGCAACCGATCGGGTCGAATTTTCTCTCAGATTGCAGCTGATGGGTCCCTAAAAGTTCGGTATGGTAGGTTGCCAAAATCCAGTATGGCGATTCCAATATGGTGGCCGAATTTTAGAAAATCAACCGATTTGCACTAAATTTGGTATACAGGGGTTTTTGGGGAATTCTGATCACGAATCTGAATTTGGATTTGCAAAATTCAAGATGGCGGATCCAATATGGCGGAAGTATTTTTTTTAAATCGAACGATTTGCACCAAATTTGGTGCACGGGAGTTTTTCGGGTCGCTGATCACGAACGTACAGAGGGTTATGAGAGATGTATGCCCATCGTATTGAATAATATATGAATTTTGAACATTGTCAATCAAATTATGCAGCAGAAAAGGGAAACCTTAAAAACGCTCATAGCATTCGGATTCGTGATCAGTGACCCCAAAACTCCCGTTCACCAAATTTGGTGCAAATCGTTCGATTTAAAAAAAACTACTTGCGCCATATTGGATCCGCCATCTTGAATTTTTCAAATCCGAATTCGGATTCGTGATCAGAAACCCCAGAAACCTCCGTATACCAAATCTGATGCAAATCGGTTGATTTTCATAAATTCGGCCACCATATTGGATTTTTAACTGTCATATTGTATTCGACCGCCGCCATGTTGAGTTTTAAAAATACCACATGACTTTCGAAAGTTCTCATTTAGACAAACAATTTGAGTCCTTATTTATCTCAATCGGTTTATTCAAATTTTGAGGGCGCCAGTGATCTGTTTGACGTGAAATGTCCCATATATATATTTATATATTTCCTTTATCGATCGATATTAATGAAATATAGAAAGATGTGATAAATAATAATCTAATGAAGATATTTAGCACTATTTTAGATTACAAGCCTCATTTAAATATTTTTTCTCATTTCAGCCTATAATATACTAGATAATATTATTTCTTGCTATTGAATTTTCTATAATATTATTTTAATTTAAATAAACTTAGTATTTGCGAAATTGTCTGATTGAATTAACTGATAGAAAAAGTATTATAATTCAATTTCGTCGATAACACTAAATTCTGAACATTAATTTGTTTAAAATTTTTGAATCTATAAAAACCAACCACTTTTTGTTAAAAATTGAACATATATTTTAATTTTTACATATCTAAAATTCTGAATTGCAATGAATTTATGCTACAACATATATGCGTGACTAGATTATATATTTAATATATAATATAAAGAAAAAAATAATTTTGTTTACATCCAATTCCTGTATTTAAAAAAACACATTTTAAATAAAATATTCCACGGAAAGGTGAGTTTTAAAAGTTCAATTTTTGAAACAATGTTACATCATTTTAAAACTAGGATTGATTAAAATTAAATATAAATTACTGCTAATAAAATTTTGCAATTAAATTGCACTCGAACTTCCTTAAATACATATTACGAATATTAAACTAATCATTCAATTATAATCCTGTCTTATTATTGATTGATCACGTTTAAGCAATAAGTTTAAACTAAAATTAAAATTACAATTAAAAATTTTGACGATTTTGGTATCTGTACGACAACCCACACAAAAATTGGTGATTGTTTAAATAAAGAAAAATAATAATAATTAAATAGCACACTTGACGAGTTTAACATCGAAACAAAAAAAAAAAACCAAAAAAATATATTTTTTTGAAAAAATTTATTTTTAAAATAAAAAAATTAAGTCTCCAAGAAAATATTGGTTTTAATTGTAAACAAATAGTATAATAAAAACACAACTAAAGAAAAGCTGAAAGGCCACCCATGCTTTAGAAGCATAAAAAGAAAGGAAAGTAAAAAACTACACGAACGCAATTTTAAGTACGCTTCCTTTAAATTAAAAGGTATAAAATATTTACTGTGATTCAGCATTCAGCAAGCTATTTAATATAGACAGGCACAAGTAGCCAAAAATAATTATTTTATTCCATATTTATTTATTTTTTTTTCTGATAAAAAGCAGTCAAAAAGGCGCTTAAGCTGCAGTTCTACAGGTCACATCATATCCACTGAAGTCAAGAAGCTATCCAAGAACAAGCTCCGCATTTGTACAGTAAAAGATATAATTATATATTTATATAGGTTTCCGAGCCTTACGATCACCATAAAGTAAATAGTTATAATTAATTTTATACAGTTCAATTGTACAGTGACTAACAAAAACATTTAAGTAGAGTAACTTAGGAGGTAAAAAAAACAACACACGAGATCTAAAGTCAAAAGAACTATAAGTCAAAAACAAAAATTAAAATAAAATAATAAAACAATTCGAAAATCGTAACTAACCAATCAAAATACAGATACAACTAGGTTGCTTGCTACGGCTACTACTTCTTCTAGCATAGTCACGGGTCACCTAGTCTAGCCCTATATGTCTAGTCCTAATCTCTAACTCTAGCCTAGCTACTTAATTAGTAAAAAACCTCAAGGTTTGAAAGGTGCGTCTATCGTTTATTACGTTGTCAATAGGATCTATGGCGGTATAGGAACAAAATAGATTTTTTTTTCTTTTTTTTTTTTTTTTTGAGGGCAAAATGAAGCTATCACAGTACTTCTTCCCATCCGTTCGAAAATATTCTAAAAAAACAAATATTACATAAAAAAAAAAAAAAAAAAACCAACAATTTAAAACTTCGAACTTCATCGAGGATATTTCGATTGAAGTCAAATAAAATTGTCCCCAGCGCTGACGTCATCGCACCGCAGCCGCTTGTCTTGCGCCGAAGATTGGTGTTAAACGCTTCTTTCCGCTACTAATTTCTAATTTTCATGCTTTCACATTTATGTTAATTTTTTTTCTTAAATTTTTAACTTTAATTTAGAGTTTACAAGTCTCTCAGAAATGTCAGCGTATGCTTTAAAATATGGGGTGTAACACCTAATTGCATACTTTCTGGCTGCATTGCATACTTTCTGGCTGCATTGCACAAAGGTCCGATTGCAGAGACGACAGTTTGCATTTAGAATGCGAGAGCATAACATTACTAACGTTACGTGCAGTGTATTTGTTTTTTAAAAATTTTTTTTTATTGTAAAATAATCATCGAAATTTAGTTTGGTTTTTATATATTTTTTATTTTTTACATGTAAATGTCTAGGCACGTGTCATATTCCTCGATCGTTTTCAAGGTGCAGCAATAATGCACGGAATTTACGAGGTCTTCATTTTTTTGTAGGGATTTAGGACCACTGCACTGCCAGGATTACCTTGAGCTGGGGTCACAGGAGTGACTGTGGGTACAGTTGCAGTTAGATTAGCTGGAACAGCAGAGGGGACAGCATGACTGGCAAGAGTAGGGGTAGCAGCCCCCATACCAAAAGGATACCCCATAAATCCAGGATAGAAAATATTCTGTGGATGGCTTAGGAACTGCTGATTAGCTGCAGCTGCAGCTGCTGCATAAGGATTTGTTGCAGTAGCAGCGGTGAGGGGCATTTGGGGTCTCAAAAGATGGTGTCCAGCTTGAATGTAGCTGTTGGGCGGTCTAGAAATTAAATTAGGCGCTGAATGGGGAACCTGTGGAACTGACCCAGCCATTGGGGTCATTCGGGACGAAAGAGCAGCCTGATTAACAGCAGCAGCATTTGCTGCAGCAGCAGCTGCTGCAGCATGTGAAACCATTCCTTTATTAAGGGCTACACCGGTATAGCTGAGTGCTGTTAAGGGTTTACCAGAAAGTGCATTCGATGCTGCTGCCATCTTAAGTGCGTTTGCGTAATTCTTCTGTGCAACTTCTTTAGCAATTGTTGCTGCATCTTGATAGTAACTGGGGTGCTGAAGTGACGTCATCGGGAACGAATAGCTTAGGGCAGAAGAGTGGGGTACTGTGATAGCGGATGACGCATTTGAGGTGTGTGTTAGTATCGAAGCCGCGTGAGAGGTTTGATTATGCATCGGATTATGCTGATTATGCTGGGATTGCATAAGAGCGTTATTGTGCTGCTGCTGCTGTTGCTGCTGTTGTTGTTGTTGCTGTTGCTGCTGCTGCTGAACCTGAACCTGATGTTGGTATGCTTGATTTTGTTGCATTGTCTGATGTTGTGTGGCAGCAGCAACAGCTGCTGCAGCAGCAGCAGCAGCAGCCACTTCAGCAGCGACAGCAGCAGAGTTAGCCTCTGCTTTAGATTTAGTTAGTTGATCAGCGGAGGTTACTGTGCTGCTGGCAACACTATTTGCGGAAACGGGTAGCGTCATGTGATTGCTGTTAGTGTTGCTGCTATTGTTATTATTATTATTATTATTACTGTTGCTGTTGCTGTTAATGCTATTCAAGTTGTTACTGTTAAGAAGGGAGTTATGCTGCGATGATGTCTGAATGGATGCAGAAGTTACAACAATACCATTACTACTACTAGCCGTACTGTTGCTGTTAATGTTCGACAAATTATTTGATAAATTACTATTGCTTACGACAACACCGTTACTATTACTGCTGTTATTTAAACTGATTTGATTATTTTTATTATTATTAGCAATAACTGGATTTGCCGTGGTGGATGATTGTGGTTGTGGAATTGCTGTTGTAGCTGAAGGACTTGGACTAGGGTACTCACATGACACTGGTACAAATGGCTGCTGCAGTTGCATCAGCTGTTGATAGGTTGTCGCTCCGGGCTGATACACGGGAATTCCGGACTTTTCGGCAGCTGGTCTTTTGTAGGGTACCATACCAGAAAATGCCTGCTGGGGAGGGGAGAGAGAAATCGAAACCGATATTGAAATTAAAAATTTATATCATGTAAATTATACTCATAGCTATTTTTTTGCAGTTAGTTTATATTATATAAAAATTTATTTCATGTTTACTTGATGTTAATTCTGATATATGCAAACAAATTCTACTAAACACGTTAAATTAGTTTTAATCTTATCTACTTCTTCTAAACTTCGAGATTAGTTTTTTAATTTGCAAACAAATCATTTTTGTCGTATTTTACATTAAAAATTTCATCATTAGAATTTCTTTTAAATTAATGATGATTTCAAGAATACAAATAGAAGAGTATACATATAATATTAATAAAAATATATATAGGGAAGTCATAAACTTATAAATTTATATAAAATGGAATGAACAGAACCAAAGTACTTCGGAGGTTTTGACAAACGAAAAAAACTATTTCAGTTTTTATGTCTCAAAATGATTTAAAATTCTTAATACTAGGAAAACACTATAAAAGAAATTTAGAATTCTGAGCATATTCAATTTAAAAATTAGAATTAAGATTTTTAAATCGTTGCCTATAGAAAGGATTTTAAATTTTGCGAAAAACATATAAAATTGGCTTGATTTCTATCCATTTATTAATTATCAAATTTTGTACTGAAAAAAATTACTGCATTAATATTTTGATGCAAAGTGGGTATAAGTTTATATCAATAAAGAGTGACCGTAAAAATTGCCTAAATTAATCATCGTAAAAAATCAAGAAAGGCATTGCCTTCATTGAGGGTTGAAATCACCCTAAAAATTAATTTTATCAAAAAATTATGATTTAGCAGAAAGATGTTTCTTATTAGACTATTTATCAAAAATCAAAAATGCAATGTGATGTGTTTTCAACAAAGAATTGTTAAAAATCCACCTATAGGCTCTAAAAAAGGGTGTAATCATCCCCCAAATATTGAAATAATCTGAAATATTTTTGAAAATTCTAATTTAGTATACTTTTGTGCTTCGAGTCATGAAAAACACATGATTGGCAATTATTGCCAGTTTTGAGGGAAAAATGACCCTCAGCCTAGTGAAGCTACTCTCTTAGAGGGTGAAATCATCCCCTAAACATAAAAAATACTGTAAACAATTTTTTTGAAAAGCACAAAAGTGTATTACATTTAGAATTTTGAAAAATATTCCAGATTATTCCAATATTTGCGAGATGATTACACCCCTTTTTTGCGCTTACAGGTGGATTTTTAACCCTTTTTTGTTGAAAACACATCACATTGCATTTTTGAGATTGATTTGATGTATGTATGAATAAGTATGATAATTTTTTGATAAAATTAGTCTTTTAGGGTGATTTCAAACCTCAATTAGGGGAGATTTTTTAATATTTTCGTAAAACTAAAAAATTTAAGTGAAATTTATGTCAAAATCTTTTTTTGACGGAATATTCATCAAAATTTCCTTAAGAAATTCAAAGATGATGACATTTTTTTAAATAGCTCACGAATAAAATTCTAAATTCTAGTCTTCATCTTCGGCTTCGGTTTCGTCTTGTTATGACCGATACATTTTGAATAACATTGGAGTTTAAAAGCGTCTACTTATAGCCTTTAGATTTCCCTACAAATCCATCAAATTGCCATGATTCGCAGACATAGAAAACGAATAAGATTTGAACCTGAAAATTGTTGGTTCAAGTTTTGACGGTTTGTATGGGTATGACTGATTTGATGGTTGAGACGGAGACGAAGACTTGAATTCGGACAGGCCCTTAGCTTATGGTATGATCCTAGTACAAGTTAGATCATTTTCAATATTTGTTAGTTTTATTTGGAAGTAGGTATTATAAGGTATCAAGGTTTTTTAACTATTGAAATAAATTTTAAATCTTAATATGCGATTCTGTGGAATTTTGCACTTTTATATCTATTATACCATAATACTACTTCTAAAATAGTTAAAAATGTTCTCAGTATTAATATCAAGTAAACATATTTTAAGCGATTATTAATACAAAATTTTGGATATTGCATAAAATAATTTTAAAAACTCTTACAACGAAAGGAACCAGTAAAATAAGCGGAGGATTAATAAATGCATTAATACACTATAAATTGATCTTAAAGTTAAAAGCTACATCAGATAGCGAGGATAATCTGAGTGAGACAAATATATAAGACCAAGTGAGAAAAAGACCAAAACCGCATCAAAAACAAAAATATTTTGCCAGAGTAAACAAACGTGTGAACAAAAATACTACAAAAAGCGCCGAAACGATATCATGGACATATCCACAGTCGGTTTTTGATTGACTTAAAAGAAGAAATAAATTTTTAATAATAACAATTTTTTTTTTTTTTTGTATTTTATCTTTTTCATTAATAAATTTGTTGATGTTGTGAAAAAATGAGCGTTAGAAATTATTTGGGCTGTACTTACGAAATTTTCATAGTAAAATGAACCAACCGTTTTCACATCCATCTGTAAGGTTTTCGAAAAAGGAAAAGAAAAAATTACAAGGAATTAATTACGTTTATTAAGGGTTTGCTATTGTTTGATCTTATATTTAATAAACGAAATAATATTTTTCTTATCTCAAAACAAAAAAAAACCCTACACCATAATGCCTTACAGTTCTTAAATTAATTAATTTAAAAAAAAAATAAATAAATAATTGAAGTACCACCACTTTAAAGCGGTTATTTACATATATAAAAAAAAAAAAGAGTTTAAGTTGCGAGGATGCATTCTATAAGAGTTATGAAAAGCCCTATAAACTTAGGTTTTAAGTTAAAATTGATATAATAATCCGTTTATTCAATTTTTCCGGCAGGCACCTAGAAATCATTTATGTGAAATTTTTATTAAATCCTGGAAGTCCATTAATAAATCCATAGTGTGCCGGTTTCTGGATCAATAGACGCGTAAAATGTTGCAGATGTTTTCGAAAAAAAAAGAAACAACTAAATAGCGCAAAATAAAATGTAAAAAAGCACGTTTTCTTCTGCATCTCTTATAATAATTTAAACTAAAGGCATTCACACAGACAAAATATCTTCAATAAGAAACAATTGCTCCCGTACACTGTGTAGTGTGATATACACTTAAATCTGGATCGTGTTAAAAGCATCTGCGGTTTTGAGTTTGCAACAAAAAAAACATAATTTTTATTTTGCCCAAGTTAACTCGGAATCATTAATATTTGATAAACACAGCCGATATGTGGTAATAATGCAATCTTTAATATTTTCAAAAATAAAAAAATAGGCGTCGTTTTAGTGTATTTTTTGCAATATATACGAATTTTGATGTCACCATCAAAACTTAAATTTCCAGATATTTTCAAGATGGGTACATAAGGGTTTTTGGAATTACTTATCTGAACCAAGATACAAAAAACCTCATACTGTGGTATTACCATAAATCTGTGTAAATGTGTAGGTATCTAGAACCTTCCGCTTTTGACGATATTGACACTGCTATGAATGTATTTTAGTAATTTGATGTGGCAGATCTTATTAAATTTTTCGAATAATAATTATAATATACAAATATAATAAAGAAAGCTGCATCAAAATCCTTTGAAATTTAAGTATCAACAATGTTTAAATCCAGCATACACAAAAATGAGTGTTTTTTTTTTATTCTCTACCCGAATTATATGATTTTGATGAAAACTTCCTTGAAATTGCTTCACCTTATCTACGTGTCTTGTGTTATTGTGATGCATATCTGTGCGTGTGTATGCTGCATATTGTGTAATTAATATTAAGTCTGTGATCTCATTTCTCTCTCTCTTCAATTTTCAGAACGTAAAAAAGTTACACCTATGATAAAAAAACACAAACTTATCCATTTTCAATCGTAGTTAAAATTTTCGAGTTTGAAAATTTCCTTACTTTTGTTTATTAAAAGTTATTGATAGTTGTAGGAACGCAATATTTTAATTTCTTTGGTCAAATGTGAATAGCACAGAATGAAAATAAACAATTTTGATATAAACTATAACTTTTTGTGAGGTTTTGATGATACTTAAATTGTGTTAAATACCAAAATAGCTCTAATTAATTTGAATTGCATTCATCATTTAAATTCGAAGCAATAAATTATACAATAAAACAGAATTCAATAGAGCATTGCTGTCAATTGGCAACAAAATAATTAATTGATCTGTTATCTGTTCATTTTATAGTGTCTATTAATTTGCAATAAATTCAAATCGTGTAGACGTTCATTTCCACGTCGTACTTGGGCTAAATGGAAAGATACACTTCAGGAAATAATAAACGACAAATTTTTAACGATTCCTTAAAGCCAAAAGGCATATCATTTTGATGAAGTGATTTATAATCCATAAATTAATCAGTAAACTGACGCCTTTCAATGATTCTGGAATTATTAAAAGTACACCCAGGTATACACGAATTGAT
Organism: Dysmachus trigonus; assembly: GCA_949715965.1. Classification (NCBI taxonomy): domain Eukaryota; kingdom Metazoa; phylum Arthropoda; class Insecta; order Diptera; family Asilidae; genus Dysmachus; species Dysmachus trigonus. The sequence continues at coordinate 98,544,504 of OX454319.1, read as the reverse complement.
GAGTTCGTTTGCATGTCGTTGTACTATACCTCAAAGACTGAGGGTTGGGGGGGTAGGGGAGTAAAAAGCTGGAAGGTTTGCGTTCCTGTCGTTTTGATGATATTTTCAGGGATTTATCCAGAAGCGTTATAATAATCCTGTCAGTAATTAATTGATCGAATGCTCAAGTAATCAGACATTTTCCATTTCGAGGCTAATTGAGGTAAAATCAGTAGAGGAGCAGATGACACGTTTATCGGGGGCGTCCAACAAACAGTGATTGGGGGTACGTTGTGCTATCAATTAAGTTTAATCAGTCTATTAAAAGTTCGATGCAGGCTGGGCACCATTATATCGGAAAAGGTTAATTCCTCTACTTTATGACTGGCACTAGCAGGTAATCCAATTTGTTAAGTCTTTCCCATCGGCCTACAATCGATTTTGGGATTCTGAACCCTTCTCCCAGAATTGAACACATACATACATAGCTGTATTATGGTCTGAAAATACATTTTCTACTTTTTATACATTTTTTTCTTTTGTGTGCTTTACTCCCCCGCTGCATTATTACCACATAGCCGGTGATCCTTTGAAGCCGAGCTCCCATAAAAAAAGAAGGAAATGAAAAGAAAATTATCTATAAAAAGAAACTAAAAGCTGGTTATAATAATAATTATAATCTCGCGACTCCACCGAATGTGCTCTCATTAAAAGCCTTTGAAATGTTCTCGTCTCAATCACGTGCATGCTAGCAACTTTAACTCACTTTGCGAACGTATTGTCAACTAACTAAGATATCTATACTCTAGTAAGTGGCTCTTGTTGGTTCATATTACAGATTGTCGGAGCTTTATGTATGCGATTTATGCGAAATGAAGATCTATGTGAGTTTAATTGATTTTTTCCTATCTATTATATTCTATATTATACATCTACCTGCTGCGTCGTAAGAAAAGCGATTTATTTTTATTTGAAAACTTCTTCAAGTCATTTCCTTTTTATGATTTAATTGCGATGGTGTGGAAGGCGAATGAAAGGCATTTAAATGTGCTTCCTTGCAGAGAATCATGATAGTTAAGATGAATCATCCAAATCACTAACAGACCCATTAAATGTTTGTTATTTTTAAACGATGTTTAAGACTTTTAGTTTTTTTATATACGATATTTAAGGATACATTCTTATCGAAGTCGTAAATTTAACAAAATTGTTCTAGGTGATAAACAATTCATCATATGTAGCCAGATATCTTTAAAAAACTAATGTAAGATTTTTTGGGTACTAATATTTAAAATGTTCAGCAAGAAAATGAGTATTATAATTTTGTTTTATTCAAGAATATGTTTTCACATTTAATTTTTCTATAAATAAAAGTTAAGAACATAACATAAATTAGTAAATTGAGTCTCAGAAAAGAAATAAGAAGACGTTTATTTTTTGTCTAGACGATTTTAAATAAAATCTATTTAATTAATCTACTTTTCTATTCAAGTCACTAGAATAATCTTTATTATTATTTATAAAAATTGGGCAATATACTGAATATCGTCAGCAATATGAAACTTCTTTTTCTGAAATTACGAAAACTTCTTTCTTACTCTTCTGATTTTTCGTAGAACGAGTAATTCATTAGTCTTCGAGTTATGTTGCGTATGGACGGACAGACATTCAGACAAACTGAATTTTGACAAACTCTTAAAAAATATACATTTACAATAGAAATTTGAAATATTTAAATATCTTTTTGATACTATTTTTGAAAGTATAAATTCGGGATTATTTTGATATCATTAGAGCCTTTTATTTATGGGAGAATTTTGATAACTGATATACGTGCGAATCGTATAAATGACCTAGTTTAAATTTCAACTATTTATTATTGTAATTTAGAAAAAAGGTGATTTTTGGGGAAAAATGCTCATATTTTTATTAAAATTAACTGGGTCTGGATTGTCCATCGAGTTGGTAGTACCAGTTTTATCATCTTCGAATACGTATGGTAAAAAAGTTATTATGAAGATTTTGTTTTGTTACTGATAGATGTATGAATAAAAGTAGAATTTTTGGGGTTCATATTTTGTATATAAACAGCAATGATTTAAAAGAACTTGACCTGAGAACTTTAACAGCGTACTAATAAAATTGATCTATTGATTTAATTGGGGGACCATTAGGTGGTTTCTTTTTAAAAATGCTATAAAATAAAAATTGTTCAATATTTTTCAAAGTTCATTGATTTATTGAAAAGATTAAACCTTCCGATTAGTTGTGGAAGATGATTTTATGTAAATGGCTACGACGACTGGTCTATAAACCCAATTTTGCAGAACATTTTCAATGTTTTGGGGTTCTGTTTCCCGAATAGCCTGATAACACAGGTCAACAAAATTAAACTTTTTTTTTTTGAGTCTAAGTTATGAATGCTATTTTCTTATTGCTTGTGTCCAAAAGGAAGGCAAAATTGTCATAATTTTGTTAAAACTTTGCTTTTGTGAAGGAAAATTTGACATTCGTTTGGATAGTTTGAACCTCAATTACAACTAAATGCGTTGTGCGATATTTCTGATTTTTTGCCAAAAAGTACGTTATACTAGAGAAAACAGTATAGGGTCATTCCATACAAAATCATCAAAAATTAAAAAAAATTGAAGCCGCACTATTTTTGATTTGGACGAAACTTGGTGGGTATCTTTGTTTAGATGTCAGAAGAGAAAATTCACCATCATTTAATTTTTCTGATGTCTCAGCTTCGGTGAGCGACCGCTAGAGCACTCAAAAAGTGTGATTTTTACGCTCTACTACTATGCGCTGTCAAAATTGTTCTATTAGAGATATTTGAACATTTGTGGTCGCAGTTGAAAGCTAAAATATAGTAGTTTTAGGAAAAAAATATGGAAATAGAAAAATATTTTTATTCGAAGTATACTAGCATCATGAAAATACGATTTTTTTCACATTTTTATATGATTTTCAAATGGCTGTAGTATCTTTCCTGGTAAATAAAAAAAATTTACTTTTTGTGTACATCATGTCCATATATTAAACAAAACAACAGTTCATTATAGACTCGTTCGACAAATGTTTTATATTAAAAAAATAAGCTTGAAATTTGAAAATTTCTGAAAATTGCATATTTCGAGCTTCAAAATGAAAATGTGGGACAGGAGATAGAGAACTGAAATTCTCAGGAAATTTAGGTGTAACCTTGAACTTTAAAGACCCGTTGAGTTTGCTTTGTTTTTTGCATCCCTCTAGTAATTACAGCCATTTCAATACAGCTAGTAATGCAGATTTTCCTTTTTAATTAGTTTCTTTTCTTACTTCACAATACGAGGAAACAATAATGTAGTAATAAAAAAAGAACAATGTGCAGCAGATACTCCGTAAATGCTAGCAAACAAATGAGATCAAGCCACTTTACTTCCTTTTTTAGTGTATCATAAAAAAGATAGTTTGATTTATAAGTTAAAAACATTTTGTGTAATTAGCGACTACTTAACCCATAGTACTGTAGCATTCTATTCATTTCAAAAAGTGTTAATTCAATACATCAAAAGATATTATCCAGAATTTAAAAAAGTTAAATATTTCATCGATGGATCAGCGGCTCAATACAAAAATAAGAAAAATTTTGTTAATCTATGTCATCATAATGATGATTTTGTGTTGGAAGCAGAGTGGTATTTTTTTGCCACTTCTCACGGGAAAAGTCCATGTGATGGTGCAAAGGGAACGATCAAACGAATAGTGCGGAAAGCTAGTTTACAACGAATTGAAGATCGTCATATATTAACTACTAAAGCTATGTTAAATTTTTGTTCCGAACAAATTTCTGGAATCGAATTTTTTTTTTTTTTTTGTATCCAATGCTGATGTTGAAGCTGCGGATAAATTTGTATGTGATAGATTTAGTAATATTGTTACAATAAAGGGAACAAGAATGTTTCATAGTTTTGTACCCATTTCTCAAAGTAAATTGAAAATTCGTAAATACTCGGCTTCAAATAATTCAGAAATTATAAGTATGTCTAACATTTCAAGCATAATAATATAAAATATTAATAATTCATTGTTGTATTAATAATGATATATATTAATATTAGAGTAACAAAATAAAATTCTGATATTTGAAATCGCATTCTTCATTTACGATAAATTGCATTCTTCTTTTGGGATATATTTATTTAAATCGCCTTCTTCATTTGGGATGTATGTATACGGAGTATCTACTACATATTGTTTTGTTTTTTATTGTTTTTGTTGTTCTTTTTTATTACTGCGTTGTTGTTTCCTCGTATTGTGAAGTAAGAAAAGAAACTAATTAAAAAGGAAAATCTGCATTACTAGCTGTATTGAAATGGCTGTAATTACTAGAGGGATGCAAAAAACAAAGCAAACTCAACGGGTCTTTAAAGTTCAAGGTTACACCTAAATTTCCTGAGAATTTCAGTTCTCTATCTCCTGTCCCACATTTTCATTTTGAAGCTCGAAATATGCAATTTTCAGAAATTTTCAAATTTCAAGCTTATTTTTTTAATATAAAACATTTGTCGAACGAGTCTATAATGAACTGTTGTTTTGTTTAATATATGGACATGATGTACACAAAAAGTAAATTTTTTTTATTTACCAGGAAAGATACTACAGCCATTTGAAAATCATATAAAAATGTGAAAAAAATCGTATTTTCATGATGCTAGTATACTTCGAATAAAAATATTTTTCTATTTCCATATTTTTTTCCTAAAACTACTATATTTTAGCTTTCAACTGCGACCACAAATGTTCAAATATCTCTAATAGAACAATTTTGACAGCGCATAGTAGTAGAGCGTAAAAATCACACTTTTTGAGTGCTCTAGCGGTCGCGCACCGAAGCTGAGACATCAGAAAAATTAAATGATGGTGAATTTTCTCTTCTGACATCTAAACAAAGATACCCACCAAGTTTCGTCCAAATCAAAAATAGTGCGGCTTTGACCATTTGATGATTTTCTGTAGAATGACCCTATACGTACATTTTTGTATTGGGTTCCAAAGTGGTGAATAAAATATGTCGTCCGAACATTTGCAATTTTATGGGGTTTTTTATCAAAATGAATCAAAGAGGTCTTAGGGTCGCTGAAACTTAATCTGTTACCAAAATATATATTAAAGATGGAGGATCTAATATAGCAACCGAAAATTTAAAAAATCTCCGCCCCCAAAAGATCTATAAGGAAATGAAAACATAACAATTTTGATGATTGGTCATTTTAAATTTGCTGTCCTGGGCACAAAAGGAATTTTTTTTTAAAAATCATGTTGATTTTCTTCAATTGTGAGACGAAAGCAATGAGGAATGACTGCATATTAATCAGAATCAAAAATCGTGTCGACTTATGTAATTATTGTGCTTAAGTGCCTGAATCATTACTGGGTTGTCAGCATAACACTGATCTTTAATAGCATTTTTGGTAACACAACACTCATTGTGAAAAAAAATTTTCAATATTTCCTTACGTTTTATGAGGGTAATTCTATTCATTTCGTAACGCGGAGATATGATACTGTATATTGGTAAGTTTTCTAAACGCGACAGAGCTGTTTGTGTCAAAATAACATGTAATTTAAAAAGAAACCAGCAGATGGACCATAGATGTAGATACCTACATTTAATTCAATTAATGATATAATGAAACTAATACTGATTCAATTGTCTCCTAATCTGACAGCCTTACATACAAATACTCTGACAAATTTCTCAACTGTTGTTGAGAGTTGAGTGTATGGTAGATCAATTTAACTCACATAGATCATGATTATCAATTTCTACTTTGCAGAGCTTGAAGCTAGTGAAAGCATTGGAAAGTCTGTTTGATAACACAAGTAGATATTAAAATTTTACGCCAATCCATCGTTACATTGCAGACTTTCCAACAGCCTTACAGCAGAGGCACAATAAAATGTGATCTAAGAGGGTTAACCAAAAAAACCAACTAAAGATTGCTACGATACGAAATTGGCATGCATGGAACAAACATCGTAAAAAGCATATTGCAGAAGGCAGTACCAGTTGAAACATGTCATTTTCAGCTGCACGCTTCTTGCCAACTTCCAGAGGATGGCCAATGGTAACAGCAGCGGTTGGTGCAGCCCCAGGCGTTGGGATGGGATGTGTCATAGTGGCGGCAGCGACAGCAGCAGCGGCTGCGGTCAGAACTGGACCGGCGGCCGAGCCAGCAGAAACAGGTGCAGTCTTAAGATTTTTTTTCAATTTTTTCAAATATGTGCACAATTTTTCATAATAAGTTTTTTCCATTTTTTTATATGTATTTTTTTTTTTGTTTTTTTTCCAAAAGTGATTTGAGAATTTATTTTTATATTTTTAACGATTTTTTTTTTTTTTTAATATTTACATTTTGTGTGATTGAAGAGGTTAGATATAATGCATAAGCCACAAGCAATTTAAAAGTAATTTGATGATGTGGAATAGTTTGCATTTACGTAATATATAAGTATTTTTTTTTTTTTTTTTGGTTTTTTTGGCATTTAAAGTGGTTGACCATCCATCGAAGCAAGATAGCAGGCGAACAGGTAAATAGATAAAAAAAATGAATAAAATAATTAAATTAGAAAACGGCCTTAAAGAACGATAAAATTAGATTGAATAAAATTTCTTCAAATAAATATATATACAAAATACATGTAAAATATCTAGATATCTTCGAAAACTAAAGGCTACTTATAGGCTGTAAAAATATTACTCGAGGCAAAAGTGTTGCTCATATGAGGTAATGATAAAAAAAAAAAAATATATATATATAAAAGCACTTTGTAATATTAATCTTTGTGTGGGAGATCCCTGCAGAGCACACACTTACAAATTAGTCGCACTTCCACGCATCGAACAAACAAAAGGCGACGGAAATAAAGCGAATAATATTCAATAAAGCCTCGAAATTTTGCGGAAATATAATGAAGCAGTTTACAAAGACATAAATTGCTGATGAAGCTTTTAAATGATTAAATATTCAGGAGAATCTGGAAAAGAATTGTTTTATTTATTATCGTATATATACATAGTCGTGCCATAAGTTCTGTCCCAAAGGAAAAATCAAAAAAAGCTCATATAAGAAAAAAATAATTAAATTTTATTTATTATGTTTAGTAATATACTTATTCTAATTTACAGTAATGCAGACGATTATTCGAAATGCCCACCCTTTGCAGCTACACATTTTTTTAAACGTTTCGGCCATTCATCAATCGCAGTACGCAAGACATCTAGTGATATTTCCTTCGCTGCTTTCATCAAACTTGCTTTTAATAACTCAATGTTTCGATGTTGAATAGAGCAGGCCTTCTCCTCTAAAATATTCCATAAGCGGTAGTCCAAAGGATTTAGGTCTGGACTACCAGAAGGCCAATCTTCAGCAGAAATGAAGTCAGGAACATTCAATTTTAACCAGATTTGCGTTGTCTTGGCTTTATGAGCTGGTGCTGAGTCTTACTGAAACACCCAATGCTGACCATGGTATATCGTTGTGTTGAGCGGCTTCACCATCTTCTCCAGGATGTCACTTTGATAGTTCTTTGCCTTCGTTTTCACGCCTTGCTCACAAAAATGCAGCTCCGTAGCACCGTAATAGCTAACTCCCCACCAAACCATGACTGGGGCGGGATGATGGCCACGCTCTACCTTGGGTATCTTCTCAGCCGCTTCCTTAGAGCTATGCGCGTACACTCTGTCATTCTGTCGGTTAAACTTCTCTTCAATAGTAAAAAGTTTTTCGTCTGAAAAAAGTATTTGTTGGTATTTTTTCCCGCGTACTTCTTCAAGAGACTTTTAGATCGCATCTCTCGTATCGCACGAAGCTTGTCCGTAAGCCGCTGCCCTGTTGACCGTCGATAAGCACTAAGCTTAAGGTCTTCCTTGATAATACGAGACATCGTCCTTTTGGGTATTTTCATCTCCCGTGCTATCACCTTTTGTTTTCGGAGCGGATTTCTCAGTATGCGGTGACGCACCGCTTCTACTGCTGCTGGTGTACGAGACGTACGAGGCCTCCCGCTCCTGGACCTGTCATCGACAGAGGAAGTCTCACGGTATCGTTTGATAGTACGATGCACAAATTTTATTGTAATTTGTAGTGGCTGAAGAAGCTCAAATATCTCCTTTGCTGACTTGTTGCACTTAAATAGTGCAATAACGGCGATCCTGTTCTCTTTAATGCCCCACTCCATGTTGCTCGTTCGAAATCCAATGACAAAATGATATTTTTTTAACAAAGCGGGAAGTATTTAAGCTAATTCGCGACAGGTAATCGAGATGCGTCGTGACCCTTTTAGTGGAGGGGAGGGAGACAGAACTTATGGCACGACTATGTATATGATGAATCAGGCTCGTGTTAAAGTTGCATGTCCGGCACTGATGAGGAAATGTTTTTATGTAAATCCTGAAAAGTTTTTTTTTCTACATAAGTTCACGAAACAAACCAACTTTGCTTTTGTGATTTTCATAATTTAAAATTTTATTTAATACTAAATAAAAATATATCTCTGGAAAAACAAATATTAAGAAAAATGTTTGTATTTAAATGACATGCGAAAGGGAACAAACGAATATAAAAAAGAAAAAACATTAATTAGGTTAATTGTTAACTCCTGAGTACATTAAATAGAAGGTCAAAAGGCAGGATACAAGAAAAGAAATCTTTTAAGTCTCAAAAGTTCCCGAAAATAATTTTAACATTTCATTAATTTTAAAAGTTTAATATTTTTTATATTTAAAACTTAACATCAAACTAGCAACTTAATTAATTAAATTTTGAACTGAATAGACTATTTTAGATATTGTCGCCTCACAAATATTCTAATTTTCTAGACCCCAATATAAAATCAGTGCGGAAAAACCGAAAAATCGGCTCAGAATTAGTAAAAAAAAATACAGGTAGAAATTATAATGTTTTTTATAGAATTTTCCCAGTATCATGCACCTATTTTGTCGCATACAGAGACGTATTTCGTCAAACATATGTACATACCATAAAAAGAAGACTAGGGTAATTCCCTGGAATTGTAATTTGTAATTGATATGTTTAATTCCTTAGTACTGGACTTGAAAAAATGTTGAATTCCATTAGGAGAAATTGGAATTGTGAATTGGTAACGATCAACTACTTAGTAATCGACTTGAATTATTAGTCAATTCCATTCCAAAGAATTGTAATTGTAATTTCGTTTTCCTCAATTCCAAAAAGGAATTTACAAAGTATTTGGAAAAAAAGGAATTTCGCTCAACGTGTAATCAGTTAATATTTGATTTATGTACTCAAACATTAACTGATTCCAATTTCTAAGATCTGCATCTAAAAAAGATTCAAATTCTTTATTTTTCCAACATGTAGGCTCACATCTTTTCGGATATAATATGTATGTAGGGTTCCAAAATGGCGGCCCCAAGATGGCGACTGGAAACTATAAATTTAAAGCGATTTTCATGAAAATTGCTAATTATTATGGCTAAAATATCTCAATTTCAACGGATTTTTAAATAAAAAGAATTTACATATTTGGAAAGTTAGTGACCTCAAAACAATCATTTTACTAATTTTCATTAAAATCCGTTGTGTAAAATTTTGGTCGCCATTCTGAATCCACCATCTTGAATTTCTAAATATGGATAGAGGATTTTAGGTCAGTATTCCCCGAAAGCACTAAGTACCAATTTTCATGAAAATCGTTTTAAATTTAAAGTTTTCGGTCGCCATCTTGGATCCACCATTTTGAAAACCTATATATATATATATAAATATAGATTTTTTATATGAAAAGAATTATTAGTATGTTAAGTTGGAAAGAAGTGAGAAAAATAAAGAAATAGAGTCTTTTTGAGAAGCAGTTTTTAGAAATTGGAATTGAAGTACTCAAATATTAATTAATTACACGTTGAGAAAAATTTGTTTTTTTCCAAAAACAGCGAATACACTAATTTTTGTAGTATCTCAGCTTTGAAAAAATAATACGGCCCTTAATTTAATAAAATTATAAGGGATATCTATATAAATGAAATATTTAAGCATTTGATGTAATTCAAAAATACGTAAACAATAATTTTTAAATAAAATATGTGTTTGCTGTAAAAAACAAAACATGTAATATTTTGAAAAGGGGTAAAAAAAAAAAAATTATTCGATATTATCGTCGCAAAGTTGATTAGTTTCCGCTTAATGAAAAAATCTTACAATCTAAAAAAGGTATCCTTAATCTTAATAAAAATATTTAAATATACTTAAAAGCCTGAATATTTGTCGATGAATCAAAAGGTGAAGATGTAGAAAAACTTAAGTCCGAAGAGACAAATATAATTACAACAAATCCCATCTTATCACACATTCGTCGAATTGTTTCAGAAAATAAGATTTTTGGTTTTTTTATAAGTGAATATATCAAAAAATTTACAAAGAAAGATGTCCAATTTAAAAGTTAACCGATGCACCGTACCCCGTCGTCGAAAAACCATAGAAAGGAAAGACGAATCTTTAATTAGCACATATGAGGTTCTGTTCCAACCGTACATTTGGTTAGATATACATACATAAATAAACCTCTTTATACCATTTATCCTTCGTTGGCAATCGAAATTGTTCATGTAATAAAACAATAAATCTAGAACTCACCTAATCTGTCTAGAAAAGCCGTAAAATGTGCTCCATTGCGAAAGTAGCGAAACTGAAATCCTAAATCACATTTTACCCGACGATATAGAAAACGTTATTCTGATAGTTGTATGTATGTATGTATATGTGGTGACAGCTCCACTATACATGTATATATACTTTTCCTTATTAGGACCCCAATTTTAAGGGGGTTCGAATGTATCACTACGAATTACACGTGGTTTTTCGCCAGCCCTTTTAAACTCCGCCCTTTGCCAAGTGCTTTGCTCTGACGATAGTGAGGGCAGTGGCGCCGGGGGGATCTAAAGGCGAAAAGTCAACTCTAAGCCTTTGTTAACGTCGACCCCAGATTGAAACATGTTCCTATATAGATGTGAAACTATCATCTACACGTGCGGGTAAATGCAAACGATATAAACCGCAGGGATTTGGGTCAGTGACAGACATAAATACAAATTTCCATGTTCATTACGTAACACGGGCATAGACATAAACACAGTCGGGCAGAAGGTCTATGAGCGCTTTATCCAATATAACTTACTTTGCGGAATAATTTTCAGTCCCCGGATTAGAGGAGCCCCAAAATATAATATGGGAGGCGGAGCCGGGGGCTATTCGACCTTTCCTCCACTATAAGTAGACATTCCCCGCCGAATAAAGTAGAACACACCGCCGAATTTATTCAAAATATCTTCATTTGGCGGTAAAATGGAAATGGGACGATGACATCAAAAATTAGACCAACATAAAGAAAACATAGGGAAAAATTATTACTGCGTCTGGATAGGTAAGGGGGCGCGGGGTCGGGGTGCTTCGGGATTAAAAATAAGTTATTCGGATTTATGTGGAGCCGCCCAGATGGGAAATTTTCGGGGCCAATTAAAAGTTTTACACATATTATAATATATATATTTATCATCATATGCTCTCGCTTTTTGGCTACTTTTTTAAAAGCTGTGTGTCTTTTACTGTTCTGTGTGGAAAGTGTTCAGAATTCAAAATTGATGGCATATGATTGAAACAATTGCGGACCAAAAAGGATAATCTAAATTGGTTTCAATGTGCGAATATTGCCAGGTTTTGATAATTTTTAGGAAAATAATAATATCTATTGATGTATTTCATTAATACAGATGGTAGATGACAGTTATGTTAAAAAGCACTTTGTAGTTTTAATTGGATTAGATAATTTAAGGTATTTTTTTAATATATTTTTTATATACCAAGGTGTTTTGTTCATATATCAAGAATTTAAGTAGAATAAAATTAGTTCGTCATAAAACTGATTTTGCTGTGACCCGGGTAAAAGTATCTAAAATTTAGAATGCACAGGGTCCATTTTTCAGACAAATCTGGCTACACCAAGGCCGCATTGTAAAATATATCAAACATTTAATTTAGTAGCTACCACGGCCGCACCATCGGCTGAACCAATTTATAAATATATATTTATACGGCAGTTGCTATTTGTATTCAAATTCAGCCCTCGTACGGCTATCGTGCGATTATTAAAAATGTTCAAAAATTATTTTTACTTCCTACGGCCGTTTCTTATATTTCAAAAACACTGCAGATAATGTGCAGCCGTCGTATCACCGTCTAGAAACCGTGTGGCTGTGGTGCGGCCGATATGCAGCCACCCTTCATCTTTACTCAGGGTTTTCTAGATATAAAGAAGAGCTACACACGTTACACAATTACACCTGTGATCAAAAAGTAAAGCCAATTTGTTTACAACTTTGAAAATTTTTATTTATTCTTCCAAATCTATATCATCTCCTTCAAAGTAGTCCCCATCCGATATAATACACCTATGTCAGCGATTTTTCCAATCCTCGAAACACTTATGAAACTAGATGATTGGAATGGCCTTCAGTTTTTTCTTCGATTTTTCTTTTATCTCATTTGAATCGACCTCAAAACGGCGTCCCCGAAGCGGTCTTTTGAGCTTAGAGAATATCCATAAGTCATATGGAGCTAATATGGTGGTGGTAGAATGATATGCATCGAATTTTTGATGAAAAAGTCTCTAAGAACCAATGCAGTGTGAGATGGAGCATTGAGTGTTTTTCGAACCAATCGAGATGTGACTCTTCTCAAGCATAAATGTTCATTCAAAATGGTTTGGATCGATCCAAATCTTTGTTTTTAACACTTTCTCTACCTTCTTTGAACGGTTTATACCACTTGTAAATATTTCTTTCAGACAAAACCTGATCGCCGAAGGTCTTCTTCAACATTCTGCAGCAGAAATTTCATTCCGCAAACAAAATGTAATGCAACTTCTTTGCTCAATAAATCACACATTGTAAAAATCGAAAAAATCACTTTAAGTTGATCAGAAAATCCAACGACACTAACAAAAGCAAATGACTGCCGTGAAATTTTATACAGATATAAGTGACAGTTCTGCCAACTTAAAAACAATAAGATTTGTTCGAATCGATGTTCCCGCGCAATTTAAATTCAAAATTGGCTTTACTTTTTGATCACAGTGGTATTGTATAATATTGAAGTTAAAATGAACAACAGGTTTAATTTTATATTGCCTGTTGAGGTACATATATCAATACTATTAATCTTTATCCTGTAACTAATATACGACCAAATGAATGGACAATTTTTCCAGTAATGAAAAGAGTAGCTCAACAGTTTTTTAACATAACCATGAACAAAATTATTTCATAATGTATAATTTTTTATCACTCAACAAATGAAATACACGTTTAGCAAAAAATCTGTTATTGTATATTTTACCTCATTGAGATCAAACTAACCAAAAATTATATCGTTTTCCGGTTTAAAAACGAAAGACAAAAACTACTGAATTGCTTTCACATACAAAAAAAAACAGAGAAAATTGCAATTGTTAATAAAAAAAAAAAAAAAAAAAAAAATTTAAATACATATACACGAGGCAATAAAAATGGAAATACGAATCAATTACCACTAATGGAAGGGATGGCCACAGACATCCTTTTATGACGTCCCCAATGACAAAGCGGCAGCAGCTTTAACTTTGCCAATTAAAATGTAACTTGTTGAAAAATTTAAAACATTTTTGGTGACTGGGCGGGCGTGTGAGGTTATAAACAGAAATCCGACAGCCATTATGTCAGATAAAAACTTTATCAGGATCTCTCAAAGCTAAAAAGCATTTACATATCAAATTGAAATAAATTGCATTTATTTACTGCACAGATGTGCACGCATACGCCGGAATGTAATGAAATTATTTTCAAAAATTAATTTATTTCGATATACGGGGAAAAAATAGTAAAAATTTAATCGAGTCCCTGGTCTCTATTATGAATATGTTTATAATATCCAGAATATGAATCTCAGATATCCTTTAATAGAGATGTAGTTCTATTGAAATTATTTAGACTTTAGATAAATTCACATTTTTTTCAAGAAAATCATGTGAAAAACACAAAAAAATTCAGTTTTTGACTAATTCGTATTTTTGATATTATGAAACTTTCTAGGTAAATGGAATTTTTAGTAAGCAAAGGGAATTTTTTCTAAGTGATAGCGCTAACCTTGTAAGATTTTTTTCTTTCATTGATGCATAAAGTAGGCAAAGCTCTTATGCTACGAAAAAAAAAAAAACAAAATATATGGAAAGAAGACTTGAATAAAAATGTTTCCCACCACAAAAGTGTAGCATATTTTTTCTGTAAGGTCGGGTCCTCTTAAAAGTGCTTTTAGATGTTTATGCCATCATTGCTTATGCTTAACTTTTACAGGGAAAGCCCTTGTGAAAACAACACATGAAAGCAAACAGTCGTCCCATCTTAAACAAAAATGAAAACATCTTTTAGTTTAAATATTGTGACAAACAAGAACGTTTTCAGTTCTTTATAGAAAAAAACAAATAATAATTTTTTTGGCAATATTTCGCAGAAGTACTAAACGAAAAATTTTATAATTTAAAGCAAAAAACACTTGATAAATTAAAAAAAAAAAAATTTATAAGATTTTTATCAAGAGGGTTGGGATTACAGATAGAGGGGTAGCGGAGCAGAGCAGTATTTGTACAGAGCAGAGTATATAGTAACACAATGAGCAATATTACATGTTGCGTACAGCCATAGCAATGGGATAAAAATGAAAAAATCAAAAAAATATATTCTTTACATATACGATCACAATATATTACTGGTGATTTAGGGGTAGCGCTGCATCGGGCAAGCTAATGTATAGAAAAGGGGGATTTTGTTGCATTGCATTGTATAAAATGAACAAAAAAAAAAAAAAAAACGAGAACAGAGGTTTTATTAAACAAAATTCAAAAATATCCAAAGATCAACAATTAATAAATCATACGGAACAATATGGTATATAATATATAGAGAACATAATATAAACTAATAAAAATGAAATTTCTGTTTACAAAAGTCTTTTGATAATAAAAAAAACTTTTAATTTCTAGTTTCGCTAGTTTTCTAGGTAATTTATTTACTGCAGTTATGATTTAACTAAATCAATATATTTTCTACTTAAGAAGACTCATTGGCTGTATCTTCTATTCTAAAAAAAGGTACAAAATTATAATGGTCATGTTTCAAAACACTACTGGCTAAAGTTTATTTTCTAGTTTTTTTGTTTGTTTTTGTTTTATATTAAATATATTTTATATATATATATATCTAAGTTTTCTGTTCGAGTGTGCTGTTGTGGAGTTTGTTTGGTTAGTGTTTTTCGTCTACAATGCCTAAAGTTAATATAAAACTTACAGAAAAAACAATCGAAATCATTTTCAAAACAAACCAACAAGGAATTTTTATATATAACAATTTTTGATGATGTACTGTGGACAATAAGTCGGTTTTGCCATTCTTTTCGGGTCCGAATAATTTTTATTATTATTATTTCATTACTAAAGATATATCAGAATTTAAGCAAATTTAATATTTAATCGAAAGATGTTAAGTAGAAGCGAGAATTGCATTGTAGTAAAATGCACCGGAAAATGTAAAAATTGAAATTCTGCGAATTTTTCCTCTAGACTTTTCTGTTTTTTTGCATAGAATCATCTAGTTATTTTAGTTAGAGCAGATTTAGCCAAAAATCCAGATCGGGAAAGCCCTTTTTTAGGAAATAGTTTTTTTTGCCTGTATAGGGCTCAAAAAATGCACCTGAAAATGTAAAAATTGAAATTCTGCGAATTTTTCCTTTAGACTTCTGTTTTTTGCATAGAATCATCTAGTTATTTTACTTAGAGCAGATTTAGCCAAAAATCCCGATTCGGGAATCCCTTTTTTAGAAAATAGTTTTTTTTTGCCTGTATAGGGCTCAAAAAATGCACCGGAAAATGTAAAAATTTAAATTCTGCGAATTTTTCCTCTAGACTTTTCTGTTTTTTGCATAGAATCATCTAGTTATTTTACTTAGAGCAGATTTAGCCAAAAATCCAGACCCGGGAAGTCCTTTTTTAGAAAATAGTTTTTTTTGCCTGTATAGGGCTCAAAAAATGCACCGGAAAATGTAAAAATTTAAATTCTCCTAATTTTTCCTCTAGACTTTTCTGTTTTTTGCATAGAATCATCTAGTTATTTTACTTAGAGCAGATTTAACCAAAAATCCACATCCGGGAAGTCCTTTTTTAGAAAATAGTGTTTTTTGCCTGTATAGGGCTTAAAAAATGCACCGGGAAATGTAAAAATTAAAATTCTGTGAATTTTTCCTCTAGACCTTTCTGTTTTTTGCATAGAATCATCTAGTTATTTTACTTAGAGCAGATTTAGCCAAAAATCCAGATCCGGGAAGCCCTTTTTTAGAAAATAGTTTTTTTGCCTGTATAGGGCTTGAAAAATGCACCGGAAAATGTAAAAATTGAAATTCTGCGAATTTTTCCTCTAGACTTTTCTGTTTTTTGCATAGAATCATCTAGTTATTTTACTAAGAGCAGATTTAGCTAAAAATCCAGATCGGGTAAGCCCTTTTTTAGAAAATAGTTTTTTTTGCCTGTATAGGGCTTAACAAATTCACAGGAAAATGTAAAAATTGAAGTTCTGCGAATTTTTCCTCTATACTTTTCTGTTTTTTGCATAGAATCATCTAGCTATTTTACTTAGAGCAGATTTAGCTAAAAATCCAGATCCGGGAAGCCCTTTTTTAGAAAATAGTTTTTTTTTCCTGTATAGGGCTTAAAAAATTCACCGGAAAATGTAAAAATTGAAGTTCTGCGAATTTTTCCTCTATACTTTTCTGTTTTTTGCATAGAATCATCTAGTTATTTTACTAAGAGCAGATTTAGCTAAAAATCCAGATCGGGTAAGCCCTTTTTTAGAAAATAGTTTTTTTTGCCTGTATAGGGCTTAACAAATTCACAGCAAAATGTAAAAATTGAAGTTCTGCGAATTTTTCCTCTATACTTTTCTGTTTTTTGCATAGAATCATCTAGCTATTTTACTTAGAGCAGATTTAGCTAAAAATCCAGATCCGGGAAGCCCTTTTTTAGAAAATAGTTTTTTTTGCCTGTATAGGGCTTAAAAAATGCACCGGAAAATGTAAAAATTGAATTTCTGCGAATTTTTCCTCTAGACTTTTCTGTTTTTTGCATAGAATCATCTAGTTATTTTACTAAGAGCAGATTTAGCTAAAAATCCAGATCGGGTAAGCCCTTTTTTAGAAAATAGTTTTTTTTGCCTGTATAGGGCTTAACAAATTCACAGGAAAATGTAAAAATTGAAGTTCTGCGAATTTTTCCTCTATACTTTTCTGTTTTTTGCATAGAATCATCTAGCTATTTTACTTAGAGCAGATTTAGCTAAAAATCCAGATCGGGTAAGCCCTTTTTTAGAAAATAGTTTTTTTTGCCTGTATAGGGCTTAAAAAATTCACCGGAAAATGTAAAAATTGAAGTTCTGCGAATTTTTCCTCTATACTTTTCTGTTTTTTGCATAGAATCATCTAGCTATTTTACTTAGAGCAGATTTAGCCAAAAATCCAGATCCGGGAAGCCCTTTTTTAGAAAATAGTTTTTTTTTGCCTGTATAGGGTTTAAAAAATGCACCGGAAAATGTAAAAGTCTAAATTCTGCGAATTTTTCCTCTAGACTTTTCTGTTTTTTGCATAGAATCATCTAGTTATTTTACTTAGAGTAGATTAAGCCAAAAATCTAGATCCGGGAAGCCCTTTTTTAGAAAATAGCTTTTTTTCCTGTATAGGGCTTAAAAAATGCACCGGAAAATGTAAAAAACGAAATTCTGCGAAATTTTCCTCTAGACTTTTCCGGTTTTTGCATAGAATCATCTAGTTATTTTACTTAGAGCAGATTAAGCCAAAAATCCAGATCCGGGAAGCCCTTTTTTAGAAAATAGTTTTTTTTGCCTGTATAGGGCTTAAAAAATGCACCGGAAAATGTAAAAATTGAAATTCTGCGAAATTTTCCTCTAGCCTTTTCCGGTTTTTGCATAGAATCATCTAGTTATTTTACTTAGAGCAGATTTAGCCAAAAATCCAGATCCGGGAAGCCCTTTTTTAGAAAATAGTTTTTTTTTTCCTGTATAGGGCTTAAAAAATGCTCCGGAAAATGTAAAAAACGAAATTCTGCCAATTTTTCCTCTAGACTTTTCTGTTTTTTGCATAGAATCATCTAGTTATTTTACTTAGAGCAGATTTAGTCAAAAATCCAGATCCGGGAAGCCCTTTTTTAGAAAATAGTTTTTTTGCCTGTATTAGATATACACTATCAAATACCATAAAACAAATGGCAAAAGGAAATCTCTCTTTATCTCACTTTTTAAAGTTGTAAAGCCTATAGTACATACCATATTTTTTAGTTAACTCACTTACTTTATCAGAGACTTAGCCATGGCTTTAGTACTTGATTAATCACAAAGTTCTATAGCATACATATATATTTTATCTACCGTCTAAAAGAGATATATTCAGTGTGATGACTGTAACATTTCATACATGACCCTTTCGGCCCCTCTCCCATATATCACGTAAAGGAGAAAATATCCTGTCACATTCTGCAGTTTTATTACACGATTAGCCTCATCCTAATAACAGCTCCGACACAGCTGGATTTATGGCGGCAATAATGCCGGCCACAAGTCCTGCCGATTTCGCTAATGGATTCAGCAGCACGACCTCTTGTCGGCAAAGTCTTCGTACGTTCGTTGAAGATTTCTGCGTATATACTATACATATGGTATATATAAAAAAAATAATAATAATACGAGCAAATAGCCCTCGGTGGATTTATTGATTTTGCCACCTTTTTGGCGCGTTTTCGTCCACAGTACACAACATCAAGTTCGAAACAAGATGTTTTTAGGGGACAACACAAAAGTGTGAAAAACGTCTGTTACAAAAATCTTCATACAAATCAGCATGCATTTGACCGGAGCTAAAGAAGGTCAGAGGTCTGGAAAGGTTTTTGGGAAGGGTTTGGCATTGGTATGTATATGTTAGGGGGTATATACTCTGAAAAAAGAGCTTGGATAAATGTTGAAAATGTTTCAACAAAAACAACAACAACAACAAAAAATCCTCCATCGAGTAGGATAAATTTTGCGAATCATTTTCAACAGTGGCGGCAAAAATAAGTTAATAACTTATTCTTTCCATTAAAATATTCCCGAATGAAATTTGTTTCTTTCATTTAATTTGCTGTGTGAGCCCATGCTGGGCGAAATTTTGATTTATTTCGCTATGCTCGAGCGAATGCAGCCAATTCAGCAAGCAATAAATTGAATTGAAAGCGAGGTTTTGAGGATATGTGGGGGAGCGGCTGGCTGATATGGTTTAAGTTTTTTTAAAAAAACATATTGTTATTTTTTTTTTAAATTCGAAAAATGAGTATTTAACAAAAAAAAAAAAATTATTATGTCATATTGTCTGTCTGTTTTTAGTAGATATTCTTGTCGGTGCTCAGGCGTGCCCGCCTCGTCCGAGCTGTTGGTATAAGCTTAGTAAGTAAGTAAGTGTGTTAAACAAATGTCAAAACGATTGTTGCAAAGTGTTGCAAATAAAATTAAATTAGAAAAAAAACACAAAACACTTTTTTTTTTTTTTGTAATTAATTTTTTTTTTCTTTTTGTAAATGGAAGGATTAAATTTAGCCATACCGCGGTAGCGCGCGACTGCGCTGCTTTTATTTGTGCCTGAAGGTGCAAGGGGGGATGGAAGTAGCGGCAGGGGTCACGTGAACATCTACCCTTCACGGCGTCCATGCACACCGTGACAGAACCATCTTCGTGTGTTGTCACGCTCTCCTGAGGGTGAGCAAAACGGCATTCGGATTCAGCTCGCTTGCAGGCACCGCGCATAAACTCGCGACAAACCTAGATCCATTATATATGACAACTGTTTATGATAATGCGGACTGACTAATCAAAAGGTGAGTGTTATTGTTTTTAATTTTTATATTTATTTTTTAATATTTTTTTTTGTCTTGCTATTAATGACGCTTACTTGCCTGACAACATCTCTGCATTATATATTATATATTATTATTATTATTATCATATAAAGAAAACACAACGAACGGATTAAAAATGTCCAAATACAAAATGTGCATCAATTATATAGTATATAGTATAAGATCAGGCTACAGAATTATTTAGCGGATCTGACTTCGATAAATTGTTTTTACTTTTATTTTATTTTTTTATTTGTGTGGCAAAGATTTCATGCGGCTGCTCAATCAATCAGCACACGTAAAAAAATTTCAAATTCGTGTTAAATTAAATCATTAATCGTACTAAATCTAAGTTAGCTGTAGCACAATTCGTTTTTTGAGTAATTAGTTGCCGAATTTTACAAGCTATACAGTGTGGTGGTAGGTGGTTAAAAACTACAAGTTCAATATATATATGTATATATATAAATAAAGGGTGGGCCATCGGGTGGTTTCTTTTTAAAAATGCCATAAAATCAACATTGTCCAATATTTTATAAACTTTGTTGATTTTTTGAAAAGAGTAAAGATTCCGATTAGTTATGGAATATAACTTCATTTAAATGGCTGCCCCGGCTGGTTTGGGCAATGTCTCATTCTGTCAATTCAATTTTACACCATAATTTCGATGGTTTGCTCGATGTACAGCTCGATCTTTCACACGGAATCCTACAAAAATAAGTTCAACGGCATCAAATCGCAGCTGCGTACTAACTCTGCGTACAGCAGACGTGATTTCGACCGAAATTTCTTTTACAATTAGCACTGTTTTGGCAACACAGTACATTTCGTATTGCGGAAATGTGATACTGTGTTTATGTTAATTTTTTGAGCGCGAAAGAGCTGCCTGTACCAAAATAATATTTAATTTAAAAAGAAACCAACAGATGGTCTGCCCTATATATATTTATATTATATATATATCTATATAATACGATAGCCCATTGCCAGGTATGAGGTGAAAACAGCCTGTCGCAGGCTACGATATTTCTAATTCTGGGAAACATTGACCTGAACGAACTGTGCCATAATTTATGGTAATCCTAGAAACAGCGAATTATGACTGTATGCAATGTTAACCCTTTTCATGATTTAAGCTGTGGCAAATTGTTTTTTGGTCGTTATTACGTACCTACGATACGATTAATGTTGATATAAAGTAGAATGAGAATATTGCGTGCGTTCGCTGAAGATATATATCACCATCATATTTACTTGATATATGATTAAGGTGGATATTAAAGTCTTAAGTTTTATCTTTTACAATTAAACAAAGGTCAAAGTCGATAAGTACTTTAAAGAGGAGAGTATGATTTTTATACATGAAATTGCAAAAAATATCTTTTGGTGTCACAAATAAATGTAATAAATTAAGAATTGAAAATACTTTATAATGGCTACTGTTCTGAGGTTTACACAAAACGAAATAAATTCAATTTTTGTAAATTCAGAAATTTAGAAAGTGTTTTACTTAATTGGAGCTTAACAACAGCTAGCCAGAGTAAAGATATAAAAATTGTTGGAAAATACAAACAAAAAATATCCTCATTTAGTACATGAAAAATTGCATTTTTGCTGAAATTTTCAGACCCATAGACCCTCACATAACCTCAAAACAAATTAAATCGTAATTTTCAGTGTTTTGGCGATATCTCGGCTTCTTGTAGACGTAGAAAATTATTTTTCTTCTCAAATTATAGGGTCTTTTGTCAGCTACAAAATAATATTTTTTTCGAAATTTTTGGCGAGAAATTCAAATTTTTATACAAGTTTGAAATTTTCAAAATTCAATTTAAAAAAAAGAAAAAAAAAGTAGAAACGACGAAAAAAAAAAATATGTTATTCTCTGCATGTCAAGCTATATCCATGAATTATTTCAGATTTTTAGATTTGGTGCAACAGCGTCAAAATATCGAAAAACCGTTTTTTCAGCATTTTTCGGTATTTTTACATCTTTTTTAAGTCTGAATATTCTTTAAGTATGCATTTCTTTTAAGTCATTTCCTACCTTGATAAACAAACAGTTTTTGAAATTCACAAAGAGATCATATTTTCAACCTGGCGTGACATCATGGCTGAATTACACTCACCCCACCGTTCATTCATATTTGTCATGCATGTTTATACAAATTAATAAGTATAAAAATAAATATAGATAGAAGATCACCTGAGCAAGAAGAAAAGTCTAAAAACATAAGACATGTATTATGTCGAACCTGAAAACATAAGACAATAGATAAAATCCCGTATTTGAGACATGAATAGGACATATCATATATAACATTTTTTTTCTTCGTCGTTTCTATTTTTTTTTTTGTTTTTTTTTAATTGAATTTTGAAAATTTCAAACTTGTATAAAAATTTGAATTTCCCGCCAAAAATTTCGAAAAAATATTATTTTGTAGCTGACAAAAGACCCTATAATTTGAGAAGAAAAATAATTTTCTACGTCTACAAGAAGCCGAGATATCGCCAAAACACTGAAAATCACGATTTAATTTTTTTTTTTTGAGGTTATGTGAGGGTCTATGGGTCTGAAAATTTCAGTAAAGATGTACTTTTTTATGTACTAAATGAGGATATTTTTTATTTTTCAAAAGCGCTGGGGGCACTTTTCACCTCCTTAACCGGCTAGACCCTTTGTTTCTTAGACCTTTGTTTTTAAAAGCTAAATAGGACTTTAGGAGTGAACCAAGGCACTGGTCAAAATATAGGATCATATTCTAAAATACTAAGCAGTCTTCGTTTTTTATATATATAGATAGAAAAACCAAGTTTTATCTAATTCAAATTGGTTTTTTATATATCCAAAAATTCAGACGGGTTTTGTTAATTTTTTAGAATATGAACTGAATTCGATGACCAAAATTGCCATGTATGCACATTTTTTAAAAGAGTTTTTAATCATTCCAAACCGATTCGAAATCAAAGGGAGTCTATATCACTTCCCAAAAAAACTTATCAACCACACTGTATAGTTTGCTTATAGCTCTGTTAATAATTTAATCGTAAAATACACCAATTCATACAAAATTATCCACGTTTTTTAGTATAACGAATAATTTTCATCGAAATCCCAAAATATAAATAAACTAAATATTCATAACGAAAAATAAAAAACTTTGGTTTTTAGAAAAAATTCGTTTTGCCATTAGCAAAATTCTGTTCGTCATCTATTTTAAAATTGAATAAATTTGTGTTTCACTAAAGTACTAGGAACAATCTCTAATCTAAGCAAAATTCTCTCAGGATAAACTGTAGTACTAGTAAAAAACATTCATAGAGAGTAAAAAACAAATAATAAACAAAGATCAAAAATAAAATTAAGCGTTTGATAAGTGTAAATGAATAGATAAATTATTAATTATAATTTTAGCGAAAAGTGTATGCAGAGGATGCAAAGATAGAAATTATTTTTTCAGCTCACAAAAAGTATTAGTTTAGCTAACAAGCAGTAAGTTTAATAGTGAGTAAGGTTTAATGCATTATTCTTTCATTGTGTGGTATTTTATTTTATTTTTGGGGCACTTAAGCGCATTATTATATAATAAATGTTTTTGGGGTAAACTAGTTTTGGCGTATAATATTTTATTTGTTGAAAGTTACATTGTATATTTGTGCGAGGTATCTTCATTTAGCAAATCAGGGTGGATTTAAGCGCGATTGAAGCCTTTAAGAATTTGCAATTTTGCAAAAATTCACATATAATAGGAGCTGTTTCAGTTCTTGGAAAAAATTGTGTATATTTAGTATTTTTGGGGTAAGCAGAGAACTCCTTTTTTGCACATATTTTAACTAAAGTAATATTGGCGCGACGTACGTTAGTAGCAAGTGACAAGTGACATGTGACATATAACTGCTGCTTTTGGTACGCTACAATCAATTGGCTTAAACTCTAGATTGAAAGTTTATATTAATAAATAATAAACATGTAAGCACAATAAAACTGCAAATTAAATAGTGTAGTTTAAGGTTTTTTCTCAAAACTAGAAATCACCAGAATTTTATTTTATTTTGTAAATAAATATAACATTAATATTAAATTACAGGGTGGGCCATCTAACGTTTGGAATTGGAACTATAGGTTATTTTGAGGTTGGAAGGTTTGATGACATTTCCGATGTGACAGAAAATTAGTTTTATGTTTGACATTTATGAAATGGGTCGCTTTTCGCTTGAACAAAGTTGGGAAATTTTAAAAACTGTGGGGAGTCCTTCTACTCAAACTGTAAGAAATTTACGGTAAAAATTTGACAAAAAGGATGTGCCAAAAACGCAGTTTGTGGATCAATTTGTGAAGCGAGTTCGTGAAACTGGATCGTTGTTGGAAAAAACAACCCGTGCACGTACTCGTCCAGTGCGCTCAACCGAAAACATCGCTGCTGTTGCTCAGAGTTTGCGTGAACAACCATTAACATCAACTCGTCATCGTTCTCAAGAATTGAACATTTCACGCACTTCTTTAAGAAGAATTTTGCATAAAGATCTCGGTATGAATGCGTACAAAGTTCAATTAGTGCAAGAGCTGAAGCCGCATGACCATTCGATGCGTTTTCGGTTTACTCAATGGGCCGAAGACCGCTTGATCGAAGATGGGCATTTTTACCGAAAAATCATCTTTTCAAATAAAGCTCATTTCCACCTCGGAGGATACGTCAATAAACAAAATTGTCGTATCTGGGGCTCAAAAAATCCACACGTCATCATGGAGAAACCAACGCATCCACAACGAGTGACTGTCTGGTGCGGATTTTGGTCTAGCGGCATTATTGGGCCATTTTTCTTCGAAAATGAGCAAGGAAACGCCGTTACAGTGAATGGCGATCGCTACCACGCTATGCTAAGCGATTTTTTGTTTCCCAAAATTGAAGAGTATGACATAGACGACATTTGGTTTCAACAGGACGGCGCAATGTGCCACACAGCTAAAGTAACAATCGATCTTTTGCGCACTGTTTTCGGAAATCGCATAATCAGCCGAAATGCTGATGTCAATTGGCCACCTCGAAGCTGCGGTTTGACTCCGTTAGACTTTTTTTTGTGGGGAGCCGTTAAGGACAAGTGTTACGCTAACCATTTAGAGACGATTGACGATTTGAAACGTGAAATCGAAGTTGCCATTGACGAAATAGAGACCAAAACAATCGACAATGTACTAAAAAATTGGACTGATCGAATGGGGTATTGTAAGGCTAGCCGTGGCAGTCATTTGAATGATGTTGTCTTCTATTCCTAAATGGAAAGGTTCAATCTTTCTAATAAACCCATAAATTTGAAAAAATATTCCAAATCTTAAATGGCCCACCCTGGAGATGTTCCAGACATCATTTTACAATGTAGAAAACAAATCTTTAGTGTTTGCGCTTTGATGTTTTCAATAAAATTGGGTCATATGAAACTGAGTGGCAAGTTGTACAATAAATAGAATTTAAAATTCAAAGTCAACCTTTCATAATGCAATTTAAAATGTTTGAATTTTATTGCAATTTTCCAATTCGTTTGGATGTCTTGTACTATCAAAAATTATAAAATCTTTTAAATGGAATAAGATAGGTGCATTTTTTTAAAAATTACTATTGTTTTAGTAATTTATACGTAGAAAAATAATTTCTCACCACATTTTTATAACCTTTTGATTAATTTGTCACCACATTTTTATAACCTTTTGATTTGTAGTTCTATGCGATTTTAATTATTGGAAACATTGAGATAAAAAAGGTTATTATTGCGGAAATGTCGAATATAGGTCACCTGTAGATGTACAAATTTAATGCATCCACTACTAAAGACCTTACAATTTTTAGATTGGTTTAATTGGGCTGTTTTGATATATTTTTTATATACGATTTAATATAATAATATTGGTGATACACACCTAAGGGACTGCAAGATGAACTAAAATTCATATCTACCAGTATATAAATTTGCTAATAACATGCTAATAAAATATCAAACTTTAATACTTCGAATAAAAATTTGTTTTAAAACTAATAGTAGATGTTTGATAGGAAATTTAACAATTCTAAGTATTGCTAGGTATATGAAAAATGTCTAACAATTAAAAAAACTCTAGTAGGTTTAGATTAAACACAACGCTGATTTCGATAAGACTACAAAAATAGTAAAAACAATATTCAAAATGTACCCAGAAACGCATATGTAACTTTCCCCACTTTAATAAGAAAGGATTCGTAACATGAATAATGCACTTTACCTTACGATAGATAGCCTTCTAAAAAAAAAATAATCATAAAAATGATAAAGTAAAATAATAACAGCAGAAGAAGAAACTAAAGAAAAATGAATAATAACAATAATAATAAGAAGAATAGAAAAGGTTTTTTTAAATACAACAACAACAAAAGTAACGATCTATTTTTTTTTTTTTCACTTTGTTTACCATTTAGAACAAATTTGTAAAGAATTTTGTTAAAAACAATTACAAAAAACTGAGAGTAAAAAGACCACGGAGAATTTAATTTAGAAACAAAAAATTATTTACGAATGTGTGATTAATGGAATTTTGTTGATTAATCGATTTTTGCTCGCTATCAAATATTAATAAGATCTTAAACTTAAATGAAATAAAAACAAATATATATGTATATATATTTTTTTTTTTAAAGGCAGACTGACCTATCTTGACCCGAGTAACCGGTCTCAAAATCAGGTTAGCCTGAAGACTTAATGGTATCCAACAAAAACAAAAATACTGACAATTACACGACCTATATAATATTTAATAGATTTACCAACAATTGATGGTCAGTATTTATATCAATATCAATATCAGTATTTTTCTTTGTGGAGGATTTTTGATTTTTGTTTTTTTTTTTTTTAATTAAACATTCCCAAGTGACAAACATCTTCGCCGGGTATATTTATGTTGAATCTAAAGTAAAAAAAAAATTATATCCACAAGGCGGTGAATGATAAAAATAACACAAACGTGCCGTTAAGCTGCAGCATTCCAGATTAACATTAATATATAATATGTCTCATAACCTAACGATGTTTAAACAATTTGCGGTGGCTAAGTTATTTGAAAAAAATTGTTTGGTTTTAACTAAGCATTAAAATTAGAATAAAAATTAAGAACAAAATAAAAACAGAAATTGAGGTTAAGTTATATGTACAGAATAATATTTTGGTAATAAATATCTTGGAATTTATTTATTTATTAATTTTTTTTTCATAGAAGCTTCGCTGAGGTGTTTGAGCAGTGGATGTTAACGATTACACTGATCTGCATTTTTCATGCTTGCCCTGATTTTGAAAATGTTTTATCAAGTTTTCGAGAAAAATAGAGAAGAAAAATGAAAAAAACCATATTTTAGCCATCTTTTTAAACAATACAGTCAACAATCCTATAACGCGTTTTTCGTACAAGAGCATTCCAACAACTTAAAGCGGTTAAAAAGTCTATCTATGGCATTACTTTTTCGAAAGCTTGAAATTAATGGGGAATCCCCTTTTTGTAGTTTATCAGTTATCAGGGAATTTTCTTTAAAATGATCAAACGATAAAAAAATGTTAAAAGATTGTTTTTAAATATATTTAAACGTATGTGAAATATGTATTATTCGATAAATCTACATTGAAATTATTCATTGCCATTTGTATTACAAAAATTTTAGATGGACGTTCAAAATTAAGGGATCACCCAAAAAATCGGAAAATT
Organism: Dysmachus trigonus; assembly: GCA_949715965.1. Lineage (NCBI taxonomy): Eukaryota > Metazoa > Arthropoda > Insecta > Diptera > Asilidae > Dysmachus > Dysmachus trigonus. The sequence goes on along the minus strand of OX454319.1, from coordinate 98,516,765 downwards.
TTTCTAATTTTTAAATCGCTGTGCTGTATCTTTGCGAAAAATTAATGGATTTGGATAAATAAGAAAATTGATTATTTAATGTGATTCGTTTTATTAAAAGTAAGAGACCCAAAAACCCCCCTATACCAATTTTGGTGTAAATCTGTTGATTTTCAAAATTTTCATCCGCCATCTTGAATCCGCCATTTTGAATTTTGCCTCGGATTCGTGATCAGAGACCCTAAAAACCACTCTAAACCAATTTTAGTGTAAATCGGAATTATTTTCAAAAATTTCGTCCGCCATATTGGATCCGCCATTTTGAATTTTGCAAATCTGACCTCGGACTCGTGATCAGAGACCCTAAAAACCATTCTAAACCAATTTTGGTGTAAATCGGAATTATTTTCAAAAATTTCGTCCGCCATATTGGATCCGCCATTTTGAATTTTAAATCTGACAACGGATTCTTGTTCAGCGACCGCCAAAACACTTTTTCTGAGTAATTTGGCTAAAATTATAGAAAAATTATAATTTTCTCAATCATTTTTGACTGAAAAATGGCATTTTTTTGCGAGTTGCCTCACTTTAAACAGTTTTTTTGAGGTTAGAATTATTTTTTTTCAAAAAACACCAAACGGCTTTAAAAACTAGACCTTCTGACAAATTTTTTGGTTTGCTCAAAAAATTTTTTACCCCAGAATTGTAATGGCCTAGGGGGGTGGCTGATTTGAAAAAGAATTCCCCATATACTATAAATACCAATTATTTAGAAAATAACAAGTGTATTTTCAAAAGACACTTTCAGTTTTCTAATAACGTTGCAAACACTCTTCTATGATCATTATTTTGGGAGATATGGAAGCTCAAAATTGAAAATGACGTTTCTGCTTTGACAGCTCATAACTCCGTTGAAGAACATCACAGGAAAATTTAAAAAAAAATGTTTTAAAGGAGAAAATCAAAAAGCCTTCAAAAGTCACAATATTCAACTAAAAATTTGTGTGGGGATTGGGAATGGATTTATTTTTTAATACACAGGTTTCAAAATAGAGAGTAAAAGCTTGAAAATGAGCTTTTATTCATCCAAATCCATTAATTTTTCGTGAAGATACAGCGGATTAAAAATTAAAGAAATTTTCCAATTTTTTCGGTGATAGCTTAATTTTGAACGACAGACGATAAAGGCCTAAACAGATAAAAAGTTCCACAGCACTCGTCTCCACTCGCAAAAAGTAACCGAACAGATAAGCCGTTCACAAATGTCAAAAATCTGTTCATTGGATGTGTTACTTTTAGTCGAATGCACTGAAATTATGGAGGAAGTTGCTTCAAAACATATTTCATGTCTCTAAATAGTTCCTTATCAGAAATTAGTAATCGCACTTCACATCACACACATCACCATCACAAAATCAAGAATGTCAAACTGCCCTTTTGACATTTGCGAGTGTTAAAAGTAGAAAGTTGGCGAACTTTTCAAGGGACGAGTGTTAACCACTCGCTTATCTGTGCAGTCCCCTTCATTTTAATGTAAAATTGATGTATTTGGCATTTGCGAGTGGTGACGAGTGCTCTGAAACTTTTTATCTGTTTAGGCCTTAAGTCTGAAAAATTTGTATGCTTCGAGCTCTTACGATATCCAATTACTTTTTTAAAAAATTTCCAAAAATGGCTAAAATTCGGTTTTGGTTAAATTTTAAACTTATTTTTCTCGAAAACTTGATTTGATATAATGTTAACCTATCAATTAAATCGGGGCGAAATTTTTGAAGACCAGTGTTATTTTCTGTTAATAAACTACATTAAAACTTCTACTAGTTCATTTGTCCATTCATCCGTTCTGCTCATACACCTTAGCGATATTTGCAAATATTTGCATATCACAAAAAACGAAAATGCAGAAATGAGAAAAGGGTCAGCGTAGATTTTCTCGGAGTAGGAAAAAAAGGTGACTTACCTCTAATCGGTCGGATCTCGGTATTTTTTGCTGGGCAACAGGAACTGCTTGTGGTACAACTGGACCTAATTGTGATGCAACAGTCGAAGGATCTGGTCCTAATAACGCAGGCACTAGGTGTCCAGGAGCAAAATATGGACTGTACGTGCTGGCTGGGATTCCAGTCAAATAGGGATTTGTAGCCTGTGAATAGAGAGGGTATGTTGCATACTACATATAATTATATAAGTAAGAGCTCCGGTACTCCGGGGACATCGGGGCCCAGCGCCCCCAAAACACCACAGAGAATCAGCTAATTAAGTTTTAATTAAGTTGTCCCTGTCTTGACCGGCGCTGGCCACCACTTCATTGAAAGCAAATTGTCCGGTTTCTCTCACACTCACTCTCGATCTCGATTTCGGGGTGTGTGCAAATAATATATACTATATGTATGCAAATGAGTCCGGTCCGGTGGGAGTTTAATTTTAAATTCAATAGTCATAACAATTAGAATAATTGTTATATGTGTAAATGTTCATTATGTTCGCCACTCTCGTCCGGCCACGTCCGCGCCTCGTCTTTCTAATCGCATAAAGCTAGAACTCTAGCCAAACTCTAGGGATTAAATTGTGACGGCAGTGGCGGCAGCAGCAACATCCAGCATCCAGCCGCTGGACCCGTCGTTTGTTCGTTCATTGCCTTTCAGGTGTGCATCAAATTTGCACGATATTTGGACTTGGCGGCGGGGAGTTGAATTTAATTTCGGAATTATTTCATGCAAAATGCGTATACAATGAAAGTACGCTCTGTTAGCATTACGAGGAATTACTGAAAACACAGTGCGGTGCGGTGTGGCGTCGGTCTATAGGCACCAAGTTATGTGCCGCACTAGTGCGCCCCGTGGTAAATTGAAAACTAATTTCGAAACACACACACACACAGTGGGGCTTAAGAGATTTATGTCCATTTGGAGAAAATAATCAAAATTAATTTATTTGCTTTTATAATACCTCTTTGAAATTTCATTTAATTGAAACCGTCCGATGGAGTAGTAAGGCCCTATGGACAGATTCATGACGCGCTTTCGATTTGGGAACTCAAAACCGCAAAACCCTGTTTGTGTTCATTTTCATTTTTTTTTTTGGGTAGCCCTTTGGCAAGAATTTTGTGAAAATCTTTTCGGTATATTTTATATAGGTAAAAAAAAATTCCTTTCTGCCACCACTGAAATTTTAATAGAATAGTGCATAGCAAATTTATTTGTAATTCCACAAATACAACCAAGTGAAATTTATTTCGAAAAAACAAAAGCTATTATATACTGTATTTTAATTTTCGATCCAATCACAATATCACGAAAAATTAATTCAGTTTAGCATTAGTTTAGCCAAAATGATTTACTTAACTTTTTCTAAGCCATCTATTTGTGAATCTCATTAAATAAAGGGGATTTTGACATTTAAAATCAATCAATCACTTTTAAATACAAATTCTACGATTTTCACACGTTAATGACAGCTTTGACAGTTGTCAATTCTATCAGTTGTAATGAAGTAAAATGCTGTGTCTAACTACTACGTCATTAGAAGTTAAATTATAATGACGTCCTGCTTCATAATGAAGACAAGTGTGTCGATGGTATAAGTGTAGGCTTTTGTTTGTCAAAGTTTAAATGACAAATTTAGTGTAATACTCTCGATATACGAGCAAGATCAAATGACAATTCAGGAGTAATCATCATCGGTTGTGCTGTGTGTCACTGTGGATTAAATTTCAATCTTCATTCGTAATTTCATTCAAAATGATATTTAATTGACTCAGCTGACTCATAAGCTTGTGGTGCTGAGAACTGTCAAAATTCCTGCGACACTTCTGAGCTTTTCATCTCATTAAGAAGCTTATTAAAAATGAAAATTATAAATTTTAAAATAAAACAACTATTTTGTGATAAATCCCTTTTGTATTGTATTTTTTAATTTAAAAAATAAAAATACCGATTTTTTTGATATTTTCGATATGAAAGAAGTTTTGGAAAAAGCTAAAACCACAAAAACTTCGGCTCAAAATGTCGAATAAATAAATTTATTAAACATGGAGGTATGATTTTTATCATTAAGGGGTTGTAAATCACCCCATCAACATTTTTATGTTAATTCGCTATTTAATGGATTTTTCTGAAAAAAATAGGTTTCGGCTTTCGAAAACAGGTGAAAATGGGAAAAAATATAGTTGGGAGGATAAGAACCTCAATCCTTTTGTTATCTAAGGTTAAATTTCATCAACACCCCAAGAAAAAGCCCAAAAGGGATAACATTCGGCAGTTTTTCAAAAACACTGTTTTGAGAGCTAAAGAATTGTGAATAAATTAAATTCTGAAAATAAATAAGAGTGAAATTTATGGTCTTACATACTTATGATAGAGTGAAATTTAAATATTCTAGCTCAACAACCCATTAGTTTTACTCAAGCCACTGTCGTTTTTCGATGGTTTTTGGCATCGCGGATTGTAAATTTTCAACTATTGTTGTCCCACAACTGTCTTCTGGGGTGTAAAAGACTCACGTTCATGATTTTATCGATGGTTTACAACCCCTCAATGATAAAAATCATATCTCCGGGCTTAATAACTTTATTAATTGGACATTTTTAGCTGGATTTTCGTGGTCTTGGCTGTTTCCAAAACTTCATATCGTTTCATATCGAAAATATAAATTTTTTATAAAATTGAGTCTTAGAAATCGGTATTATTTTTTTTTAATTCAAAAATATAATAGGAAGGGGTGTTTTTTTTTAATTTTCAGGTGATATTCTGAAAGAGCACTATTGAAAATACCCGGGTATGAGTTTTCAGAACTTTTAAAAAAATAAATAACAAAATTGTCAGAGCTTAAAGTTGACGGACAAGAACGGGTAAATTGTGACAATAAGAATTAAACTGGATATTTACACAAATTTTAACTATTTCGACTCGGATTGGATTTTTCTTTAGGGTCTTAATTTTATTCTACGCCAACCTTCCGTACAAGATAAGAATTATGTTTCTTTCATTATTCGATCTGAATCAGATTAAATACGGTCTTTTTTAAATTATAAAATTTGCAAAAAACGAATCGAATTGCTATGATTTTGCATTAATTTTTTTTTATTAAAATTAAAATTGGGCTGCTCTGATACAAAAAATCTATTTTTTCTAATTTTTCACATAGCTTATTTTAAAGGCAATTCAATTCTATTGTATGTTAACTTTAAAGATAAATAAATAAATAACAGGGAAATTGCTGCATTCCTTAAGGCAATGTACGTTATTGAGTTTTTTTAAATTTAAATTTAAATTTTTTTTTATAAATTACCGAACGCGTGGACAATTTGCTTTCATATTCCTCAAAATAAATAAATTTTGAATATAAACAATTAAATAATATCATAGACTCACCACTGCTGGAACTTGTCCAGGTATAACAGGTTGACCGGGCGCAATGCCCATTTGTTGCATTAGTGCATTTTTCAAGGCAAGGTGGTTTCTTCCATTTATTAACAACTGATCTTTTAAGTGCTGGGGAGGGTGAAAATACTTGCACGGCGGTTTTTCACGATTGCAGCGACCCTGAAAAAGAAAAGAAACAATAAATTACACAAAAATTAAAATTTTATAGATTAACTAATTAAGAGAGTAAACAAAACTAGTAAGCTAATTATTTTCATCCTGCTGAATGTCGTCGTAATGCACCGAATTATGGTAACAAAATTCAAACAAAACGCTTTTATTACACCAACAGAAGTAAATTTGTTTGTAATTACTGCTAATTGCCCTGCGAATTGTTTTCGGTGGCTTGTGGAAATTGTAATTGGTGCGATGATACCACCACCATTTATAAAATTAGTCCGGCCAAGGGAATATCTCAGTGCGTTAAAATTAATTGTGTTCGCTTTTGGGGCCTTCGCCCCACCGCCCGGAGAGAACGCGAAATCCATAAAGGAAACAAATTATGCCTGGGGCCCATTAAGGAAATATCTGAAGATGAATGGTTCCAATCGCGCTTCTGCACCAGATTCAGACCCCAAAATGCCCAAGATTTTGGTTAATTGGAAATTTAGGTATAGTGCACGGTACGAGCTACAGTCTAACGAATGTTTATGACAAAAAAAAAAAAAAAATTATAATTTCTGAAAGGATGATGTTAATAAATTAATTTTGGCTAAGTTGTTTTAGGAGAGATTAAAGATATTAATTATTACATTAAAATTTAGGTAACAACAAATTTATAATCATTTACAATTTTTATAAATTTTGAAATAATATAGATGTTACTGCATTCAATAAATAATTTTACATAATTTAAATACAAAAACTTTTTCGGAAATTTTATTTAAATATCTACGTATTTTTGAAAAATTAACAATTTTTATTAATTTATACGCAAAAAAAGTTTAAATGTAAGAAACCGATTTTAAAACTAACTAATTAAATTGCTTTCTTAATTCTCTTTTAATAGAAGACTGTATAAATGAATTTTAAGGGATCAAATATGTGATCTGGTGTTAAAAGGGCTAATATCAATAGTCCTTACTCATTATAAATAATATAAAATTTAATTAATCGGTGTTGAAACATCATCCCCATTAACCTTTTTTGAGAAATTATTTTTGACGAGTAATATTAAAGTTAGGTCCTTTTAGCACGAATATATTTGATAATTTTTAACTATTTTAGTATTAAGGCTCCTGTTCTAACTTTTGTACGAAATTCTTCAAATTCATTCAAAGTCCAATTGATTAGAAAATAATTTTTTCTCACGTATTCTGACTCTCATACTAAATTGAATATTTGTAAATTTAGAGTCCTGCGTTCTGTAGAAAGGCCAAAGAAATTTATTCTATAGGGTCACACACATTATTTCAAATTATACTAGGTTGTTCAGAAAGTTTTGAAAGCGGAAATGAAGATACTTTTTTTTTGTTGGTTAAATCACTTTTATTGTTCAATATAATATCCCATAAGATCAATACACTTGGTCCAACGGTCTTCCAACTTGCTTATCCCATCATGGAAGTGACTTTCTGCAAGGCCTGCAAAATACTCCTCTACGACGGCTATAACCTCTTCGTTTGATGAAAAATGCCTCCCACGAAGGAATTTCTTGAGGTGTGGGAACAGCCAGAAGTCAGAGGGAGCTAAATCAGGCGAATAAGGTGGATGCTGCAACAATTCGTACTTTAATTCGCTTATTTTAGTGATGGTGTTTTGAGCTGTGTGAGCGGATGCATTGTCTTGATGAAAAATGATTTTTTTCTTCTGCAAACCGGGTCTTTTTTCACGAATTTTTTTATCCAATTGGTCCAAAAGGTTACAATAATATTCAGAATTTATTGTTTTGCCAGTTTGGAAATAATCCACCAACAAAATCCCTTTTGCATCCCAAAAAACTGACGCTAACACCTTCTTCGCCGATTTCTGGACACGAACTCGCTTCGGTGCCGAAGTGCCTGGTTCACACCACTCTTTAGCCCCTTGTTTTGATTTAGGGTCATGATGGTAGACCCAAGTCTCATCCATAGTGATGAACCGACGCAAAAAATCCTTTTTATCCTTACGAAAACGCTCCAAATGTTGCTCAGAAAGTCGCATTCGAACGTGTTTTTGTTCCATTGTGAGCGACTGCGGCACCCATTGTGCACAGAGCTTTCTAAAACCCAAAACTTCATTTAAAATATGACTCACACTGCCTAATGAGATGTCTAGGGTCTCTGCTAAATCTCTCTCGGTCAATCGACGATTTTCCAAAACCATATTCTGTACTTTTGCTATTAGTGCTGGTGTTGATGCACTTTTTGGACGTCCTGAGCGTGGATCGGTTTTTTCCATTGTACAAAAATACACTGACACGTCAACTTCAAATGGCTTGTAAACAAACAATGAATTGACAGAGTGAAATGAAACTTTGGGTACCTTCATATGAAAGATGAAATATGAAAATGGCGGAGAAATTTTGGTTCTTCTACTGCTCTATAGATGTCGCTTTCAAAACTTTTTGAACAACCTAGTATAATAGTAAAATCAAATAGAACAAACTAAAACAATTGTTTTCGTTATTGTTTCGATTGCATTTGCGCAGAAAAATCCGGATACTTAAGACTTATTCCTCAAAAATGTCATAAAAATTAGTAATCTTTAAATAGATTGAATGAAGAATATAAATTTTGCAATTCTTATCGTCTTAAATCTTCTGAGAAAATTTTTTTTGTCGTTGTAGTTAAACAAATTTTAGAATTTAAATTAGATATGTACAGGGTGTCCCAAAAGTAGTTGCTGAAAATAATCGACTGTAATTTTCTAACGTTTGCAGCTTTTCCAAAAATATATTTATAGCATTTAAAAGAGAAAATGTGGATGTTTTATTTGAGTGTATGGCATAAATACATAATAATTTTGGAAATGTGGAAAATCTCTTCTAAGTTATAATTTTAAGTACACATCATTCTCTCTTTTTACACGGTATATATCTTATTCGAAAAACCCGTGCAGAAAAGAGTAAAATGAGTAAAACGCTCCATCTTTTCTAAAAATCTGTGTTAAATCAAATAAAGAGTTATATTTAATTGGGAAACCGTGTAAAAAAATAAAAACATAAAAAATGCTATTTACAGATATACATATATAATAAACGTGTCTATATATGTACAATACAAAAATGCATTTATGTCCTTATTATAATAGAAATATCTGACACTTTCGCCGATCCTGAATCTAATTAAGATTTCCGTCCGGTATTAAAATTTTGATTAGTTGGACTGCTTTCTGAGAGTTTTTCTGATTTTAATTTTTTATATCAGAAAAATGAAATCTGCAAACCACGAACAAATTGGATTTTAAACTCGTGTAATAATAAATAAACCATGTATACCAGTGGCGGATTTACACATTTGCCGCCAGTAGGCTATTTAAATTTCGCCGCCCCTATTCACCTCTACAATTCGATACAACCATATTAATTAGAATATTTTTGTCAACGAAATTGTAACTTTATGATTTGTGCACTATCGTCCTAATTATGAATACTATCCCTAAGCTAATGATGCTCTGGTTTCTCCCAAAGCGGCTTCATTGGTTAAACATATATTATCGTGAATGAGCAGAATGGAGTTTTCGGTCGTAGATCCACTATTTCGAATTTAGCGATATTTAAAAATGTCTGTGCTCTTAATATAGAAAATGTTATTCAAGTGGATGTACTGTATAATGACTTTTCTAAAGCGTTTGATAAAGTATCAATTCCGATTTCATTGGACAAAATACTTTGGATTCAATGGATCAATTTTGAAGTGGTTTCAGTCGTATCTTATCAATCGTATACAACGGGTAACGATAGGAGGTCTTTATTGTAAGGATATTATTGCCTCATCCGGAGTACCACAAGGCAGTCACCTTGGGCCTCTATTATTCATATTATTTATCAATGACATTGTTGAAATATTCTCTTTTGCTAATTTGAGGTAGTGTTTCTACAATTTAGCTCAATAATACATGAAACTTCCACACTACCTCAACTTTGAAGCCCAATATCTCAAGAAATATCGATGTTAGGGATTTGGTGTTCAAAAACTTTTTGAAGTAAATTAAATTTCCTATAAGTCTGTAATATTCACTTTTTCTGTACCTGTTGTTGTTTACGAGATAGGGGCAAAAAGCGAGAATTTCGTGGAAAAATTGGGGTCAATGACCCGTACTACCTCGCTGGTGGGAGTTAGGGTTACATCGCACTGGACACTTTTGTAGAGCATTCAATTCTGAACAAACCCTACCATTGACCAAGATTATACCATAAAATGCCTGTGAGCTGTAGAGTTTTGAAGAAAAATTATCAAAGTTTACACATATGGGAAATCTTTATACGCCTTGGTCTAGTACTTAATACTAATATTAAGGGCTCCAATTTTCAGGGAATTATTGTTTAGGTATTTGTCACAAAATTTCGAGGTGGGACTGAAAAAAAAAAAAAATAGTTGCGAAAAAAAAGCACCCTAGTGTACATGGAAGTGTTACTTCAAAATCGTGTAAAAAGAGACTTACTCGTGGGGAGAATCACGTCAACTGTCCCAGCGCCGCGGTGGACGGCCCGCGCGGGCGTCAAACACGACGTTTTCAACTCGTCGTTTCGGTGTCAAAACTTTGATAAAAAAATTATCTAAAAACATATTCTTACGTATTTTTTCCTCAGCTTTCCAGTGGTGGCATCAGTTTTTCGAAAATTTGCTCCCATAACCTCGAAAAATGCACTTGTTTGAAAAACACGTTTTATCTCCATGATCTTCAACTTTTGGAATTTTTTTGATAGTCTAGATCGAAAGATGAGACATTTTTACGTAGATATCGACAATAAAAAAAGAGGGGTTTTTCGTTTTTATAACGTATTTAAACGACGAACGAGACGATGCGAGCCGCGGCGGCCGGGCCATGCGCGGCAGCAGCGCGCCGTCTGCTACCGTCTCTCTGACTGGATGTAAACAAATACACCTAACCGTGACGCCGCGGCTCGCATCGTCTCGTTCGTCGTTTAAATACGTTATAAAAACGAAAAACCCCTCTTTTTTTATTGTCGATATCTACGTAAAAATGTCTCATCTTTCGATCTAGACTATCAAAAAAATTCCAAAAGTTGAAGATCATGGAGATAAAACGTGTTTTTCAAACAAGTGCATTTTTCGAGGTTATGGGAGCAAATTTTCGAAAAACTGATGCCACCACTGGAAAGCTGAGGAAAAAATACGTAAGAATATGTTTTTAGATAATTTTTTTATCAAAGTTTTGACACCGAAACGACGAGTTGAAAACGTCGTGTTTGACGCCCGCGCGGGCCGTCCACCGCGGCGCTGGGACAGTTGACGTGATTCTCCCCTCGTATATCTAGTAAAAGCTAGAATTTCTGAATAAATAATAAAAAGTTAATTTTTTTTTATAATCGTTAAAATTGTCCGACTTTTAGAATGAAAACTTATGATAAAAAAAATTTATTGTAATTTATTTCATGTTACAAACCTAAAAACTCAAACTTTCGAAAGAGGAGACATTTTTTTTTCTCCACAGTTTGATCGTGACACGATAATCAAGGTCTAAGCGACGACACTTGCTGTTTATTCGGAAAATCCAATTATATTTCATCCTTTTCCCATAAAATTCCGGGCCGATTTTAAGATTACACTGAAAAAGTTCTGAGGGAGAAGAAGAATCTTTCCCAAGTCGAGTCGGGTGCTGCTTGCATATTAATAAATTTTGTTCCGCACCTTCGGAGAAAGTTCGGCACCGTAAGCAATCAATACCAGCGCCCTCTGCAGAGATTTTTCCTACCCCCGGTGGAAAGGCAGGAGCGCGGCGGTAACTTTCGACTTTGGACCAGATGTTACAAGCCAACTGGATTAACTTTTTTAAAATTCCCCGGAAAGATGCTCTCCTGGATTTCTGAATAAATTTTGGGCGCACCCGCTACATTTCAGCCCCTCGCATCCATCTCTCGGCTGAAAGTTGAGTCTTCTTCTTCGGTTCTTCAAGATTTTCAGGCGATACAGACCGGCGGCGGCGGCTGCTGCTGCTGCTGCTGTCGCAGATGAGATCCAAGTGATGACGATATTAACGACAAAGTTCCCACGAGACAAAATTCTACCGATCCCCCTGCGCTACACATTTTGTGGAGTTGTGATCTGCATCATCCAGCATCCACCACACAGCATCCCATTGTGTGTGCAGAAACTGGACCAGAACAAGCAAAAAGGACTCGCTCAAGAACCAGTTTATTTATTTATCTGGTAGCACCGGTTTTTAAAGATTGCGTCGAACTCCTTTTGTGCGCCGTTCCCCTGCTTTATGGTCATCAACAAACAGTTGAATTAGGGTCATCTGCATGTTTCGCGCCAAAATAATGCCGCCGCGGCATCATTCAAATAAAAAGGAATCTTCTTTTAAATTATACGAAAAGGACAATCAATTTGCCGTGTGTGTATCCTTGTCCTGTTCAGGAATCTTCCAATTATCTTATAGAAGGAGATGGTGTACCTGAAATTCGGTTTGTCGCGTGCCCAGCCCACTTCACCGCGGCGGTCATGGGGAGGGTCCCAAACGAAGATTCACCTTCGGGTCATTTTTTATTCATGCACATCCGCCACAAGTGATAATAACGTCCCAGGTAAGGGTTATCCGCAAATGGGATAATCCCTCCGGTATGTCAAGCGTGACAGAATCACCTCCTCACCTTAAATTTGACATGTTACCGCACCCGTTACGAACATATACCTTTTCTTCTTTCTAGAGGGCTGAGCCTTAACCTTTTTCAATGAAGAGGTTTTTGTCCCATTTGTTTACTTTTCCCTTACCCATCCCTAAACGGGACACTCTAATTCATTTTCTTCACCGTAGATGAGAGGGATCTTTCGAGGGAAATTTATGGTCAAAAGGTGAAAAGTTTTTACGTTTTGACGTGTACTGTGTTGACGGGTAGACGCGTGTACAAATTGCGTTCGACCGAAGTCCCGCCGCGGGTTATGATCTTTATAGGTAACAAATTTGATGGGATGACTCCGAAAGAATGATGGAATTTGTTGCCTTTGATTTTTGGGATACTAATTGCAGTATTAATTAGGTTTATATATGTCAACAATTAATCATTTTGATCATGACGTAAGTATTATATTTTAAAATAACTTTCTGGAGTATTGAAATTAAATCCTTGTATTGAAAATAGCATTGAATATCGAAAAAATATGAATTTCAATTTAGTATTTTCAGGATAATAAACAATTGATTCATTCAAAATTCATTTACTAATCAAAGTAAAAATGTACAACTGTATAATGAAAAATTAAATATGATTTGATAACACAGGTCAACAAAATTAAACTTTTTTTTTGAGTCTGAGTTATGAATGCTATTTTCTTATTGCTTGTGTCCAAAAGGAAGGCAAAAGTGTCATAATTTTGTTAAAACTTTGCTTTTGTGAAGGAAAATTTGACATTCGTTTGGATAGTTTGAACCTCAATTACAACTAAATGCGTTGTGCGATATTTCTGATTTTTTGCCAAAAAGTACGTTATACTAGAGAAAACAGTAGAGGTACATTTTTGTATTGGGTTCCAAAGTGGTGAATTAAATATGGCGTCCGAACATTTGCAATTTTATGGGGTTTTTTATCAAAATGAATCAAAGAGGTCTTAGGGTCGCTGAAACTTAATCTGTTACCAAAATATATATTAAAGATGGAGGATCTAATATAGCAACCGAAAATTTAAAAAATGTCCGCCCCCAACAGATTTACAAGGAAATGAAAACATAACAATTTTGATGATAGGTAATTTTAAATTTGCTGTCCTGGGCACAAAAGCAAATTTTTTTAAAAATCATGTTGATTTTCTTCAATTGTGAGACGAAAGCAATGAGGAATGACTGCATATTAATCAGAATCAAAAGTCGTGTCGACTTGTGTAATAGCTTGTGTGTTTTAATAATCTGATTTAAATCTGGAATACTCATAGCAAAATATTTTAAATTTACAAAAAGCACATCAAATTGCATTTACTAATGTCCATTTTGCGTCAAAAAGTTAAGCCTATAATTTTTTCAGTTAAAGATTTAAAGTTTAGATGCGTAAAAATCATGACAATTTAATGAGTTTATTGAACATTTACAAATCTTTGCTCAATGACCTCAATTCAATACAAAATTAGATTCAGATAAAGTAATTAAGAAAAGCAGCTAAATAGTGATAACTGAATAGAGTTTTGTGGATATAATGTAAAGGGTGTCCCAAAATCCACGCAAGAAGTAATTTTGATAGAAAACACAGGTTTGTAATTAAAAATTGTAATTTTTTTATTGATCCATAAAGTATACAGCCTCTACGGCTTTGCTGGAACATACGCACTCTTTTGTTGAAATTTTCCATGATCGTTTTACATAAATGTATCTGAATTTCGTTGATACAGCGCTCAATTTCCTCCTTAAAAGCGTGGGTGATCGTGGACTTATTGGCATAAAGCTTAAACTTAAAAAAAACCCAAAGAAAAAAGTCCAACTGCGTTAAATCGCATGATCTGGGTGACAAATTCTGATCACCAAAACGGTTCACGATTTCACGACCAGGCAATAATTCATCCATTAATTGGAATTGTTTCTCAGGCTGTGTGGCATGTGGCACCGTTTTGTTGAAACCACATGTCGTCAACATCCATATCTTTCAATTTAGTCACAAAAAACTGGATTATCATGTCGCGATAGCGAACACCAGTAATTGTTACTAAAAAGGAAGGTATCTTTATATTTATAAAAAAGGACGATAACTTTTTTTTTTGGCGGACAAGCATTTTTTTATATATTTTTTTATTTAAAACGAACACGTATTTACAAATTTTTTCTGCTCACTCAATTTCAATTGATCTGTATTGATCTGATTATAATTTTTGAATGTACACTTTATTTATATGCATTTTTCATTCTTTTTCATGTAGATTAATACCCATTTGGTCGTTTGAAAAAATACTGACTATAATTAACATAGGTAAAAACTTAAAACTGGATCTTAAGGTGGTTATCTTTAGGAATACATTTTAACCCAAAAAAATCTATCTCAGTTCATATCCAAATTGGCGGTGACACGTCTGAATACTAGTAACAAAGTCTTTCCAATCAAGAAAATATTAAAAAACATTAACAAAATATTGCTTGTATCCTTGTAAGTATTTTAATTTGTGGTTAATTTTATGGGTCCCATTTCTATGGGTATCAGAGTAAATTAATGAGTCTTATTGACTTAATTAATGATTAATGAATCTTATTACCTTCATTAGTAAAAGTCAATGTTCTTTAAATATACTTTGAAAGCTACACTACACCGTGAAAGGTCAGGGGTGACACGTGCAAAGTAACCAAGGCTTAGATTTTGGTATCTCTTGGATTCCGATTTAACAGATTCATTCTATTTGAACAGTGCGACAATGTCCCTGAACACTGAGCCTCGCCAGAATGCTTAAAATGAATCAGTCCTCGCCCGCGGCGCAATCTAGTTCCGAGATTGCAGGCGTTGGTGGAATTTGCTCCAAATCACGGAGCACCCTAAGCCCCGCGGAGCACCTGCGAGTGCAAATCGGTGAGAGTGGAACAAGGCGCGGGGCGTGTTATTCCACTGTGCAGCGATAAATCGAAATGAGTAGAGCAAACACAAAGAAAATAATTTTCGATATTTACACTTCTGTGCGAGTGAACATCCATCCCGGGCTCCATTGTGCAGGGCAGCCGGCCCCGCCCGTGCGGCCAGTCGGACAGAATGCAGTCAGTCCGTGGAGCAGTTGATCGAAGTTTTTCTCACAAAACATTCGCTCTTAATTTCCGTTTTTTGATTGAAAATTGTTTTAGCAAACTGCTGCGCTGGACATGTTCGGGGGGTCGGGAGTCCCGGGACTAAGCACTCCTTCGGTGGCCTTGTGTCACCCGACAGGACTGCGATATTTACCCATGACTCCTATGGTCCACACGTCCCCGCGGGAGCCGGCCTCTGGTCATTGAGCTGTGCCGGATTTTGTGTTTTTGCGCCACCCCCGCACGTGTTAGACTTCCATTAGCCGAAATTACGCGGTTCCACATGATTTTGTGTGCCGAGGCATTGTCCTGCTTCGCGGCTATTTATTCGGGTCCTGGATTTTTAGGACGCCCTCTTTTGTTCTGGTTCGGGAATGTCCTGCGGAAATTTCACTCGGTTGAAACTAATCGCACGGTTGTTTGACTGTGAAATCTTTAATCGCAAAATTGAGAACTAACGCGACGCGTTTTGCTCTGATGAAGCTAAGATAATATTAATTGAATATTTTGCAGAACAGCTGGCGATTACTAATCGAGTTATTGTCGCTTTATTAGAGATCCAGCCGCACTTCCTCGTGATAATAATAAGGTTTTGCTTATTTTGTAATACTACAATTATTGTTTTTTGATTTGTGCAACATTATCTGGCTCAAAATGTGCCCTGAAAAAAATATTTGTAATTGATTCAACAATTAGGGCTTGTTAATTCATCTGGTACGAAATTTCTGTTTGCGGAAAGTGCTATTACACTATTTTATTGCAAAGAAAAGTGCAGCGGGAACTCATCGTTTGCTTGTGGAGATTTACGGTGAGCATGCTTCATCTAATACAACTTGCAAGGAATGGTTTCGATAATTTCAAAATAATGATTTTGGAACTGAGGACAAAGAACATGGAAAACCACTAAAAAAATTTGAAGGTGCTGAATTGGAAGCATTATTGGTAGAGGATTCTTGCTAAACTCAATCAGAATTGGCTGCAGCATTAAATGTGAACGATCAACTGTTGCAAAGCGTTTAAAAGCAATGGGAATGGTTCAAAAAGGTGTTAACTGAGTTCCATATGAATTGAAAGAAAGAGAAATCGAACGTCGAAAAACAATTTGTGAAATGCTACTTCAAAAGCAGCAAAGAGAGGGATTTTTGCATCGAATAATCACAGGAGATGAAAAATGGATATATTATGAGAATTCTAAACGTAAAAAAGTTTGGGTGAAGTCAGATGAACCCTGCCCATCACAGCCAAAGAGAAATATTTACTGTGACAAGGTTATGCTTTGCATTTGGTGGGATCAGAGAGGTGTTGTTTATTATGAGTTGCTCGAACCCTCTCAAACTATTAGTGGAGAAGTTTACCGACGACAACTAATGCGTTTGAAGGGAGCCATAAAAGAAAAACGACCAGAATGGGTGAATAGGCACAGTAAATTAATTCTTCAACAGGATAATGCGAAACTGCATATCGCACAAGTCATGAAAAAATATTTAGACAGAACTGGGAAGTGCTACTCCGCGAAACTAGTAATACTACTAGGTGAAACTATATACTAGATATTTAAAAACATTTTCGTACTGAAATAATTATTTCAAATGGTAATTTCTTCTGAGAGAATGCGAAAAAATGCTATGAGTCAAAATTAGCAAAATTTATTTGATAAAGCTATAAATTAGAATGTAAAAGGGTGTAGAAATGTAATTGTATTAAGTGAAATATTAAAGCTAAACAACTCGACGTGTCTAGGCTTTGTATTTGTGCTTGTGTCATCTATCCGGTACAAACTGTGCGTTACGATCCGTAAAATGATTGGACGCAAAACACCTTCAGATGGTCTTTGCTAAACCTAAAACTTTTATGGGGCAATTACGATAAAACCAGGAAATTTCCCTTAGGGACACACAGGAAAAATATTAAAAAGTCATCAAAAATATCATCACGTCCCTGGGACCCGATCACACATATCACCCTGGACGTGTACGTTCACGCTGCTCTCATGTTAATTTGTCAGCGACTCTCAAATAAACTTGCGGGGAGGCCTCAATAAAACGAAAATATCCCTAGCAGGGCTGTGGATAGCGCCCCCGTTTAGTATCATCCTCGGAACGCAATCTATTATTTTAGCATCCCAATAAAAAGGTCAATTTATGGGTATCTCAAGTTGCGCCCTTAATCCGGGCAAAGAAATGGAAATTCGTTGCCTTTTTGGGCCCCATCTACACAACATATATACCGTCCAGAATTTACTTGAGGTGCCATTAGATCGGCAAAAATTATAAATTATGGATATTGCAGCAGAACTCCCTGAATTTTCGGGGATCTAAAGGCCGCATAACCGAAACCCATTAACATATTGATCTCAGGATATGTCTCACAAACGGAGCCCCTCCTCAGCTGCTCCGAGAAGACATGTGTGATGTGAGACGGCCGGCAGAGGTCCACGTCCAGGTCCAGGTGAATTTCGAAAGATGGAGGCTTTTTTATGCAAATTACCTTACTTTTCCCAGGTGTGCACATGTCGATTTTGACCCTCGCCCGGACCTCCCCCCGTCTTGTCCAACTCTCAGAGCCTTATTAGAGAGGCACATCTTATTTCGGCCGTTACACGGATGCTGGGCTTCGTTTCCGTTGGCCAGTCCTTCATTTTTCTGCTCGAAGACTTGCTTCTTTACATATATTTTTTTTTTTTTACTTTTTTCGTTCCTCTTCATTCCCCAGAGCGAAGCGTGTTCACCTTTCGCTTTAGGACATATGCCGAGGGCATGAATTTCATTAAACCAACATTTTTCTGGGGTTTATGAAATTACTCCCAGCCAAAAGGAGAGGCTGAGGAGTTTCTAGTACTTTTTCGGGTTAAATAAATTTGCAATTTCACAGCTTCCCATAAAATGTAGCTTTGGCCTTAGTTCCAAAGCTGCTGCTACTTGCGATGAATTTTAAATTTTTGGGTTTAACGTAAGACGACGTTTGGGGTGCGTTTGCGTGATGACGCTTTGTGAATTCATCATGCGACGATTTAAGCGCGTTTTTTTTTTCTTCCAAAATTGAAATCAGGAAAGTTATGTGCGCAAATTATTTTAAGGTTAATTCTTAGGGTGAGGGATTATGTAAATATATTTCGGTATGTTACCGATTACTATTCGGATTTTGTACCAACTGTTGCTTTGAATCAATAGAGAATTTCACCAATTTCATTTAACTATAGAACACACATAGACAAATTCAGGGATAATATCCCAGTTCCAGTAATGGATTAAAAGCTCAATAACATTTTCATCTCGGCTAAATGGCAGGTCACTTCTATAAGATTTTACACGATTGCGAATCTGAAAATCAGGTTTTCGAAAAAAAAAAAAATAGGGGTCACTTCTATAAGATTTTACACGACGATTGCGAATCTGAAAATCAGGTTTTCGAAAAAAAAGGATTCAATGAGAAAATGCGTATTTTGACCAATTTTGAAAATTTGAAAACTCGAAACAAAATTTAAAATAAAGGCGTTTTGGGTGATCCAAAAGTAATGATAATCGGATATTTGGAGAGCATATAAAAATATGAACAAAATTTTTTTTGATTCCTCATATATCTACTAGGTCAGCATAAAAAAATCATATTAATAGGCCACAATCTCCGGGAGGTACATTAATTTAAATACGAACAGTCGTAGAGAAAACATCAAAATGGAGAAAAACGAAATCAGAGCTGTCATCAAGTACCTCTGTTTGAAAAAAATTGTCTTTCAAAGACATACACAGCGACCTAGTGGAAACATTGGGGGACTCTGCTCCTCCATATTTAAAAGTTGCGCGCTGGGCAAAGGAGTTTAACCTGGGTAGAACAGCTACAGAAGATGAACATCGTGAGGGACGCCCATCCACGTCCCTCACTGCAGACAACGTGAAAAAAGTCGAAGATGTCGTGTTGGCAGATCGAAGAGTGACCATAAGGCATGTAGCTGAGGTCACAAGGATCTCATATGGCAGTGTTGAAAGAATCTTTGCGAACGAACTGCATATGAAAAAGGTCTCTGCGCATTAAGTGCCGAGAATGTTAACCGTCGAGCAAAAGAAAAAACGAGTCGACATTTCGAGGGTGAATCTCGGAAAGTTCCAAGCGGATCAGGAAAATTTTTTGTCTCGTTTCGTGACCATGATGAGACCTGGATCCACCATTTTGATCCGGAAACTAAACAGCAGTCAATGACTTGGAAACGAGCTTCTTCCCCGACGCCGATGAAATTCAAGGTGTCAAGTTCGGCAGGAAAGGTTATGGCATCCGTTTTTTGGGACGCTGAAGGAATTATTATGGTGGAATACTTGGAAGGGGGAGCCACTATTACGGGCTCTTACTACGCAGACCAAATAAGAAGATTGCGGGAGGCCATCAAGGAAAAAAGACAAGGAAAACTGCGAGCTGGAGTGTTGTTTCACCAAGACAACGCACCGGCTCACAAAGCCGCCATCGCGATGGCTGCCATTCAAGAAACGGGATTCGAATTGCTCGAACACCCACCCTATTTGCCAGACCTGGCTTCCAGTGACTTTTACCTCTTTCCTCGGCTCGAGGAACACCTCCGACGCAAAAAATTTGACGACGATAGCGAGGTGATGACTGCTGTAGAGGCGTTTTTGGAGGGTCAAGGCAAAGAATTTTTTTCAAAGGGAATTATGGGTTTAGAAAAAAGATGGACTAAATGTATTGACTTGCTAGGAGACTATGTAGAGAAATAAAATTTTTTTTAAACTAAAATCCCCTTATTTCTTATTGATTATCATTACTTTTGGATCACCCCTCGTACTAAGCAATACCTATTAAATATGATTTATATGCCATTCCTTTAAGGTCTTTTTGATGGCATTTGATCTTCATTTACTATCTATTGTATGAACTTTAAGCTTTTTGTGTTTTTATGTAATAGCATAAGGTGCGAACTTTTATTTGAGTCACGTAAGACCTCCTATGACCTTTAAATATTTGAAAAATTCCCGCAAAAATTACCTTTTTATTAATTAATTTCATATTTCTTAAAAATCCTATGTCATGCAACAATTTTGCTTTTAAAGCATTTTGAAAAAAAAAAAAAAACGTAAATGCAAAATCAAAACCTAACAACACAATTACGCGCGCATTTGCGGACGCAGTTACGCCGAAAAAAACATAGGCAATTCAGTCAACGCAGAATTTTATTCGTCCGAAAATCATAGAACCCGTTGGAATTCATTTTAGATATTTTAAATTAGCTTGTCAATTTTAAAAAGACAGCAGACTTTCATTCTGTCAGGTAATTTGCTAAAAGCTCGGGTCTTAAATGAAGTGAAAATGGCGAAAATGAGTGTATTTTAGTAAAGAGAAGGATGGCGAATTAATTGATTTATTAAAACATAATCCAACTCTTTTAATTAATAATATTAAAACACTTTTTGCAAAATAGTTTCACCTACGACGCAATTACGCCGGCGTAAATGACACGCCGAAAAAAACATAGGCAATTCAGTCAACGCAGAATTTTATTCGTCCGAAAATCATAGAACCCGTTGGAATTCATTTTAGATATTTTAAATTAGCTTGTCAATTTTAAAAAGACAGCAGACTTTCATTCTGTCAGGTAATTTGCTAAAAGCTCGGGTCTTAAATGAAGTGAAAATGGCGAAAATGAGTGTATTTTAGTAAAGAGAAGGATGGCGAATTAATTGATTTATTAAAACATAATCCAACTCTTTTAATTAATAATATTAAAACACTTTTTGCAAAATAGTTTCACCTACGACGCAATTACGCCGGCGTAAATGACAACATAAATTTACGGCGAATCTCAGACGTGCGTTTGCGTCAACGTTTGCAATTTATTGGAAACGATAGCTTAACATGCCTGTAATCGATTCGTATGTAGTTAAAAAAAAACATAGGTTAAAACTCTAATAAAAATGGTTAAATTAATCAAAATTTGCTATTTATTCATTTGTGTAAAATGCTTTTGAAATTTTAATTTGACTCCATTATCAAGATGAGGTATTCACCTTTTCCCAATGAAGTTTAATTACCCGAGAATTTAAAATTATGCTAGATAATAGAAAAAATTTCCTCAAAAAACCCCCGCATCCTTGAAGTCTTTTGAATAGCAATTCTATCCCACAGAAATGCAAAATGCAAATCAGAAACCAATCCTCATTACTTGGATACCTCAAAAAGATGCAAAGATTCCGTCCAATTTTATCCAAGAGTATTTCGCTGAAAAGTTCGTCGAACAATCGTCTCATTTTGGACTGAAGAAAATTGAAAAAGGCATCTCTTCTTTGGATAGAGAGTGGTGCATCAATTTCCTGCTTGTCGAGGATCCGAACTGAATCTTTAATAAATGCGAACCAGATATTGCTAATCTTATTGCAGTGGAAGGCAATTATTTGGAAATCACATTGTTTTCGGAGCGCCTTCATTCGCTGCCTCCTTCCGTTTCCTCCCAATTAGACAGTTGATTTGCATTTTCTTTCTGCAACATTTCTTTCAAGGAGACCAAATCTTCTCAGGGTCCGGAAATTACGTGACGAGTAAGCCAATTCCTTAGAAGACGTTGTGTGTGTTTTTGTGTTTGTGTTTGTGTTTGGGGGATGCACCGGAACGAAGTCGACGTTGGAAACTGCTTCTGAAATGTTCGAACCCGAAATGCACCGCACCCACACCAGTGGCAGCATCGTCGACGAAGGACGACAACTTAAATAATAGTCTGTGGAAAGTTTTTCGGGGACATAATTAAAATCTTTTGGGGCGATTGTCTGACTTTAGGTTTTTGCCTCGGTGTATCTTGGCCGACTATTTCGGTTCAAGGAGTCCCTCTCTCTTTCGATTATCTTGTCCGGCAGGGCTATAATATAGCTTGGATCACAAAAAGGCCTTCGCTAAGAAAATCAGTTAAATGCAGAAGAAAATTCCCCCCGAGGAGCAAAAAAGAAAAACTGGAACGAAATAGAAAAATCGGTTCTTCTTCTGCTCGGACTGCTGTTCTATATTTGCCCAGCAATTTTCTATTGTTGCTCGTTTATACACCATAAATCCCATTTTTCCGGGGAACACAACACAAACGTCCGCTTGTCCGTTCGCCTGGCCCTTCCTTTTGTTTTATATTCGACGGTAATGCAATTATCTGCAACATAAAGCTTCATTACAATCACGGCCCAATCTATTTGCCCCCTGGAGCCCTCTGGAGTCCTCTGAAGCAACCGGAGGATCTACTGCGAATGCCATTTTTCTTCTGCAGGAGAGGAATGTGCATTCAGGGTCCTCTTTTTTCGTTCCTTCGTGCGAACATAATACGTGTACACCCGAGAGCGGAGGAGGATACCGAACGCGGCCAGAGATAACCTTTGTGTTTGAAATTTAAAGCCCTTTCTAGCTTTACCACTGGTACTTCTAGAATTGCATCCGCCCCTGCACATTCTGAACCTGCCCCAACTTCAATAGCCATTTTCGTTGCCCCAATCCCTGTTTTTTTTTGTTTGCCCTGCTATGAACTGTCCGCGTTCTTCGCTAATGGGCTATGCATCAGCATAAATTATGTGTTTTGCGCGTAATTAAGCTCACAATTTAAGGATTTGACACAATTTGATAAAAAATATATATAAATATTTAGGAGTAAAAGCTGCACCATCTATCCACACAAATTTTTGGCATAAGCCACACTCAATAATCACGCCTAGTCGCATGATATCAATATTTATTATATCATCAAATTTATGCTCGTTTGCCAGCGAGCCAGAAAAAATATTAATTGAATTTTACTAAGCGAAATCGATATTCACCGGTATTAATATACATTAACACAAAAAGGAGATTTATAGGGATTAGAGGGGGAAAAAATTGGGAGAAATATATTATAGGTAGGGTCCAGTTCACATTACATGTTTTAATTTTTTCTCCCGATTATAAAAAGATTAAGTATTGATATATATTTAAAAATAGAGCTTTTATCGTCTTAGGCGCTATTAAAAACAATTTAAAGAATTTAATATTCTAACTCAGACATTGAGTGATGCTAAAAATACGTTGATTTTTCCATTATTTGTGGATATCTAGTTAATTTACTTAGAGTCGATTTAGCCAAAAATCCCGATCCGGGCAGCCTTATTTTAGAAAATAGTTTTTTTTGCCTGTATAGGGCTTAAAAAATGCACCGGAAAATGTAAAAATTTAAATCTGCGAATTTTTCCTCTAGACTTTTCTGTTTTTTGCATAGAATCATCTAGTTATTTTACTTATAGTCGATTTAGCCAAAAATCCCGATCCGGACGCCCTTTTTTAGAAAATAGTTTTTTTTGCCTGTATAGGGCTTAAAAAATGCACCGGAAAATGTAAAAGTTGAAATTCTGCGATTTTTTCCTCTAGACTTTTCTGTTTTTTGCCTAGAATCATCTAGTTATTTTACTTAGAGAAGATTTAGCCAAAAATCCAGATGAGGGAAGCCCTTTTTTAGAAAATAGTTTTTTTTGCCAGGCTTAAAAAATGCAGCGCAAAATGTAAAAATTGAAATTCTGCGAATTTTTCCTCTAGACTTTTCTGTTTTTTGCCTAGAATCATCTAGTTATTTTACTTAGAGAAGATTTAGCCAAAAATTCAGATCCGGGAAGCCCTTTTTTGGAAAATAGTTTTTTTTGCCTGTATAGGGCTTAAAAAATGCACCGGAAAATGTAAAAAGCGAAAATCTGCGAATTTTTCCTCTAGACTTTTCTGTTTTTTGTCTAGAATCATCTCGTTATTTTACTTAGAGCAGATTTAGCCAAAAATCCAGATCCGGGAAGCCCTTTTTTAGAAAATAGTTTTTTTTGCCGGGCTTAAAAAATGCAGCGCAAAATGTAAAAATTGAAATTCTGCGAATTTTTCCTCTAGACTTTTCTGTTTTTTGCATAGAATCATCTAATTATTTTACTTAGAGCAGATTTAGCTAAAAATCCAGATCCGGGAAGCCCTTTTTTAGAAAATAGTTTTTTTGCCTGTATAGGGCTTAAAAAATGCACCGGAAAATGTTAAAATTAAAATTCTCCGAATTTTTCCTCTAGACTTTCCTGTTTTTTGCATAGAATCATCTAGTTATTTTACTTAGAGCAGATTTAGCCAAAAATCCCGTTCCGGAAAGCCCTTTTTTGGAAAATAGTTTTTTTTTGCTTGTATAGGGCTTAAAAAATGCACCGGAAAATGTAAAAATGGAAAATCTGCGAATTTTTCCTCTAGATTTTTCAGTTTTTTGCCTAGAATCATTTAGTTATTTTATTTCGAGCAGATTTAGCCAAAAATCCCGATCCGGACAGTCCTATTTTAGAAAATAATTTTTTTGCCTGGATAGGGCTTAAAAAATGCACCGGAAAATGTAAAAATTGAAATTCTGCGAATTTTTCCTCTAGACTTTTCAGTTTTTTGCCTAGAATCATCTAGTTATTTTACTTATAGTCGATTTAGCCAAAAATCCCGATCCGGACGCCCTTTTTTAGAAAATAGTTTTTTTTTGCCTGTATAGAGCTTAAAAAATGCACCGGAAAATGTAAAAGTTGAAATTCTGCGATTTTTTCCTCTAGACTTTTCTGTTTTTTGCCTAGAATCATCTAGTTATTTTACTTAGAGAAGATTTAGCCAAAATTCCAGATGAGGGAAGCCCTTTTTTAGAAAATAGTTTTTTTTGCCGGGCTTAAAAAATGCAGCGCAAAATGTAAAAATTGAAATTCTGCGAATTTTTCCTCTAGACTTTTCTGTTTTTTGCCTAGAATCATCTAGTTATTTTACTTAGAGAAGATTAAAGGTACGGACACACCAAAAGCGAAGCGAGCGAAGCGACGCGAATAATTTCAAATTTGGGAACATTCTGTCGCAGTAGCCGCTTCGCTCATGTCGCGTTCTATTCGGACACTTCAATTAATTTGTACGGCACCCAAATTTTAAAATTGTTCGCTTCGCTCGCTTCGCTTTTGGTGTGTCCGTACCTTTAGCCAAAAATTCAGATCCGGGAAGCCCTTTTTTGGAAAATAGTTTTTTTTGCCTGTATAGGGCTTAAAAAATGCACCGGAAAATGTAAAAAGCGAAAATCTGCGAATTTTTCCTCTAGACTTTTCTGTTTTTTGCCTAGAATCATCTAGTTATTTTACTTAGAGAAGATTTAGCCAAAAATCTCGATCCGGGAAGCCCTTTTTTAGAAAATAGTTTTTTTTGCCTGAATAGGGCTTAAAAAATGCACCGGAAAATGTAAAAATGGAAAATCTGCGAATTTTTCCTCTAGATTTTTCAGTTTTTTGCCTAGAATCATTTAGTTATTTTATTTAGAGCAGATTTAGCCAAAAATCCCGATCCGGACAGTCCTATTTTAGAAAATAATTTTTTTGCCTGGATAGGGCTTAAAAAATGCACCGGAAAATGTAAAAATTGAAATTCTGCGAATTTTTCCTCTAGACTTTTCAGTTTTTTGCCTAGAATCATCTAGTTATTTTATTTAGAGTCGATTTAGCCAAAAATCCCGATCCGGACGGTCCTATTTTAGAAAATAATTTTTTTGCCTGGATAGGGCTTAAGAAATACAAGGGAAAATGTAAAAAATCAAATTCTGCGATTTTTTCCTCTAGACTTTTCAGTTTTTTGCCTAGAATCATCTAGTTATTTTATTTAGAGTCGATTTGGCCAAAAATCCCGATGCGGACAGTCCTATTTTAGAAAATATTTTTTTTGCCTGGATAGGGCTTAAAAAATGCACCGGAAAATGTAAAAATTGAAATTCTGCGAATTTTTCCTCTAGACTTTTCAGTTTTTTGCCTAGAATCATCTAGTTATTTTATTTAGAGTCGATTTAGCCAAAAATCCCGATCCGGACGGTCCTATTTTAGAAAATAATTTTTTTGCCTGGATAGGGCTTAAAAAATGCACCGGAAAATGTAAAAATTGAAATTCTGCGAATTTTTCCTCTAGACTTTTCAGTTTTTTGCCTAGAATCATCTAGTTATTTTATTTAGAGTCGATTTAGCCAAAAATCCCGATCCGTACGGTCCTATTTTAGAAAATAATTTTTTTGCCTGGATAGGGCTTAAGAAATACAAGGGAAAATGTAAAAAATCAAATTCTGCGATTTTTTCCTCTAGACTTTTCAGTTTTTTGCCTAGAATCATCTAGTTATTTTATTTAGAGTCGATTTGGCCAAAAATCCCGATCCGGACAGTCCTATTTTAGAAAATAATTTTTTTGCCTGGATAGGGCTTAAAAAATGCACCGGAAAATGTAAAAATTGAAATTCTGCGAATTTTTCCTCTAGACTTTTCAGTTTTTTGCCTAGAATCATCTAGTTATTTTATTTAGAGTCGATTTAGCCAAAAATCCCGATCCGGACGGTCCTATTTTAGAAAATAATTTTTTTGCCTGGATAGGGTTTAAGAAATACAAGGGAAAATGTAAAAAATCAAATTCTGCGATTTTTTCCTCTAGACTTTTCAGTTTTTTGCCTAGAATCATCTAGTTATTTTATTTAGAGTCGATTTGGCCAAAAATCCCGATCCGGACAGTCCTATTTTAGAAAATAATTTTTTTGCCTGGATAGGGCTTAAAAAATGCACCGGAAAATGTAAAAATTGAAATTCTGCGAATTTTTCCTCTAGACTTTTCAGTTTTTTGCCTAGAATCATCTAGTTATTTTATTTAGAGTCGATTTAGCCAAAAATCCCGATCCGGACGGTCCTATTTTAGAAAATAATTTTTTTGCCTGGATAGGGCTTAAGAAATACAAGGGAAAATGTAAAAAATCAAATTCTGCGATTTTTTCCTCTAGACTTTTCAGTTTTTTGCCTAGAATCATCTAGTTATTTTATTTAGAGTCGATTTGGCCAAAAATCCCGATCCGGACAGTCCTATTTTAGAAAATAATTTTTTTGCCTGGATAGGGCTTAAAAAATGCACCGGAAAATGTAAAAATTGAAATTCTGCGAATTTTTCCTCTAGACTTTTCAGTTTTTTGCCTAGAATCATCTAGTTATTTTATTTAGAGTCGATTTAGCCAAAACTCCCGATCCGGACGGTCCTATTTTAGAAAATAATTTTTTTGCCTGGATAGGGCTTAAGAAATACAAGGGAAAATGTAAAAAATCAAATTCTGCGATTTTTTCCTCTAGACTTTTCAGTTTTTTGCCTAGAATCATCTAGTTATTTTATTTAGAGTCGATTTGGCCAAAAATCCCGATCCGGACAGTCCTATTTTAGAAAATAATTTTTTTGCCTGGATAGGGCTTAAAAAATGCACCGGAAAATGTAAAAATTGAAATTCTGCGAATTTTTCCTCTAGACTTTTCAGTTTTTTGCCTAGAATCATCTAGTTATTTTATTTAGAGTCGATTTAGCCAAAAATCCCGATCCGGACGGTCCTATTTTAGAAAATAATTTTTTTGCCTGGATAGGGCTTAAGAAATACAAGGGAAAATGTAAAAATTCAAATTCTGCGATTTTTTCCTCTAGACTTTTCAGTTTTTTGCCTAGAATCATCTAATTATTTTATTTAGAGTCGATTTGGCCAAAAATCCCGATCGGGACAGTCCTATTTTAGAAAATAATTTTTTTGCCTGGATAGGGCTTAAAAAATGCACCGGAAAATGTAAAAATTGAAATTCTGCGAATTTTTCCTCTAGACTTTTCAGTTTTTTTCCTAGAATCATCTAGTTATTTTATTTAGAGTCGATTTAGCCAAAAATCCCGATCCGGACAGTCCTATTTTAGAAAATAATTTTTTTGCCTGGATAGGGCTAAAGAAATACAAGGGAAAATGTAAAAATTGGGACACATATTAAATTAAAGTTTAATTAAAGTTAAATTATAAGATTTTTAAATTTATTGCACTAAACTAAATTTAGTTTTCAATGTTATAAAAAAAAGATTTAGCTCTGGTTAATTGAATTTCCTAGGGAAAAATCGTTTTCTGTGTTACCAAATTTAAATGTTTTTGAATAAATTTTTCTCACTGTGCAGAGATCAATTTATATTTCAAATTTGACTTCGTATCTTTGTTACTGCTGATAATTTTTTTTAAATAAACTAAGTACATAAAAGAGGACTCTTCAGCGTAAAGGATAGGCTATTTTATATTCTATGGAGCAGAATATGGCAGAACTAAAATTTTTGAATTCATGAGATTTGCATAAAAATGATTACAAAGGGGTTTTTGCTTCGCTGATTCTGAATGTATTATCAGAGTTGTGAAATCAAAGTTCTAGTGAGACGATTATGTTTCGATTTATATACAATTTTTAGATGATAGACATATAGTTTGGATTTTTTTAGTGATATGATTTTTTTAAGTAGAATGTTCTGATATTGATCTCCTTATTTCTTAGGCGTTATTATATAAAAATTCCTAACCTAGTAATATAAAATGACCTGATTCTCAAGATATTTTGAGACGATCTTATATATATATAAAATCGCACCCTTCTTTACTTCAAAATCACCTACGTCAATTGCATAGCTCATTACATCCCAAAAAAAAGAGCTGATTTCGCACTACCTTGACAGCCATATCTAAGGGGATTTGACATGAATTGGGTTCGCGTCCCCCCAGCCGCTCGGAGCTTCGATTCGATGGGTGTCAACTGGAATATCTCCATCAAGGAAACATTAGCCTATTATTGGTTTTCGATTGAAGTTATAATGGCGGTGATGGAAATTCCTCCAAAATGGGTATATATAAGAAAGGAAGCAGCTCCATCACGATTTTCATATAACTCAGTCAAGTCATGCCCCGCGTCCGTGCCGTGGTGGCATCATCTCGTGTGATGGAGGAGGCGAAGGCAAAACCCATTTATTGGCCAAGTTCTTTTCAAAAAGGGAAAATCGAGAAAAATCAAACCGAGAAAACGAACGATAGAACGAACGCGCCCACCTCCCCTCCACCCCCCGTCCTGTGTTCGGTTCTCCTCCGCACGCGCTTACAGTCAGCACCAATAATTTTCGGTCGTACGTGAGCCGTGTATTTATTATAAGTTTAATGCAGAAAAATTGGCAAAACAAGAGAAAAATCATTTTCTCTATGTAGTTTTTCGGTGCTATCTGCTCCAGTGGCGGCGGCGGTGGCAGCAGCAGCCGGCAACTGAGACACTAACGCTGGGTCTCACTGCCCCGGGGAGCATTAGCTGCTACCGCCGCCAATGGGTAAAATTGTTACGAGCGGTACCAGCAGGCTTCCGTTTCGCTCCGCATATGCGCCTACGGACGAGTAGTCCCTTCCAGTTCGCTTCCTTCTGCCTTCCATGTGGAAAGTCGTTATTTCAACTTTTTTATACTTTGCAGCAATCGAAGGCAATCGAAGTATGTGCTAAAGATGTGATCGGCATCTCTTATAAAGACGACGCGACGGGTCTTGTAAGATGTTCGCTGGGGCGAGGGGGCTGGGGAGGTCCCATTTCACATGCTGATTACGATGGCAGGACCGTTTAATGGAAGAAACGAGTTTACCGGCCTCTTCAAGTGCCAATAACGCCGGAATGTGCTCGAACATTAAGTCCGCTATTATTTCATAATCTTGCCACGGGCCGGGTGTGGTCTTGCGCCCTTCTTGTCTGGCATCGGGCGGTTTACCCTCTCATTGGTCGGTGGCAAAAGGTGAGCGAATCACGTCTTATCCTCGACCGGGACGGAAATGATATCCCTTTTGTCAGAGGGTTCAGAAATGGGGTTGTTTTTTTTGTGTAAAGGACCCGGACTGAGGAAACCCGATGTTAAAGTGAACCGAAGATAATTAAGCTTATTTACGTATATGCTTACAAACTGGCATAACATGAATTCACTTTCATACAAATAATTAATATTTTTATAGACTGAAGTAATGATCACTGTAGGCATTTATTACCTTTAATTTGTTAATTTCGTTAGTGGTTATCTTTAACCCTTTGAGCCATAAAATTCGAGCGTAAATTAATTCTTACTATAACGTATTAAGTGAAGGTTTTTGGGTCGTTGATCACGAATCTGATGTCAGATTTTGAAAATTCAAAATAAAAGATCAAATATGGCGAACTAAAAATTCTATATTTCATAGAAATTGGATTAAAAACTACATACATGGGTTTTTTACGTCGTTGATCACGAATCTGATTTTGAAAATTCAATACGGCCGCCATATTGGATTCGCAAGTTTGAATTTTGGAAATTCATTTGCAATTATGATATCAACGAATGAGTTTCAAATATTTTTAGCATAATACAAAAAACATATTATGTTTATAATAAAAATTTCACCGCTAACAATTTAGAATCACTTAAATAAGTTTTTTTTTTGCATATATTTGTTTATAACAATTATAAACAATCATTAGTTCGCAAAATATCATAATCATTCTAAAGTCCAAGTATTTTTGTACCTAAAAATGCAAAACGAAACTTGAGATTCCCTTTAGAATTGCAAAAAAAATTTAAATTGAAAAAAAAAAATGAAAAAGAAGGGTTGGTTCTGTGACTGAAAGGGTTAATGAAAAATTATAAAATTAAAGCATTGTTTTTAATGAAATTCCTGAATTATCAGATTTAAATTTTGCACGAAAAGGATATTAAACTGGGAATGCTTTGCGTTTTTCCCGAATTAATAATAACATCTCCTAATGATTGTTGAAAGCTTTGTTAAAAAAACAAATTTAAATTCATATTCTTCCCATATTAATTTTAATTTAATTAATTCTATGTTACTAAAAGATGATAAGAAATATTCATTTTATAAACTTTTGAAAAATTCAATAAGTATATATTTATTTACATACTATACTTAACTTAGTTACAAAGATATCAAACATTCGAATTTCCGCTTGATTACAAAAAATTCAGCAATCCTCAAATGCTCGTCTCTTGATTTTTTTCAAAATTTCTGTTTCGATTTGGTTCAATTTCTGTTTAAATTGTAGTTTAAGGGGAGGTTCTCATCTAGAACGTCAAAAAGTAGGTAAAGTTCGTGATTTTTTTGAAGGCAAATGACAAGACATAGGGAAATGATATTTGGCATTATCTTTTATTGTATATTTATCTGTACGAAAAAATTTTTTTATTAAAAAAAAAACAAAATGGCGCCCGTTATTCAACTTCTCCGGAGGCATGTTTTTCGAAAATGGCCCAGCTGCGTACAATTTAGGGGTCGCAGATTGGTCTGAAATCAAATAATGATGACATTATTATAAACTAGACTAAATTTGTCTCAGAAAGAGTGGACGACTTTTAAAAAAAATTTAAAATTGACGGAATGGCGCGATTTTGAAATTTTAAGGCCGTTTTCGGCCGTTTTTTTTCATAGTTTATCACTTACAAAAAGGAGATAATGTTACAATTTTCAAAATGTGCTCCACTCTTTCTATGAAGAAAATTGTTTACTTTAATATGCACGAAACTAGAAGTTGATCGGTTGAACCGTTTTTGAGTTATCTTGTACGCAAATTTGAAAAATCTTGAAAAACAAAGTTCCGAGATAATCGTGATTGAACGGCACGGCACAGGCTGAGCGCCCCACTACGATCATGACACCGCCAGAATCAATGGGCTGTAGAATCCGTTCTAGTGCTCGGATCGACTAAATATTTTAAAGCAACATTCTAGACATATTAAACTTTAATAATATGAAATAAAAAAAAAATCGAAAATTTCAAGATTCTAGATGAGAACCTCCCCTTAAGGGGACTTGACAAATATTTTTTGAATAATTGATTTTGATACGCGTTTCTAGAGTCCGTGTATATTATTAAAAAAAGACTCTTGGTCCGATCGATCGGTCTGAAATTTTGATTTATTTGACAAATGATTTTCCAGAGATTGAATGACGGACAAAAAAGATTTTTCGATTTTCATCAGGTTTTTTTTGGGTCAAAAATGTGCGTTTTTTTGAAAAAATGTTTGTAATTTTTCGATGAAAATTGTTCCTTTTGGTTCAATCCCTAGAGATTTTCATGCCAATTAAAATCCCCTTTTTTGTCAGACGTTCCAATGACTCAAAATCGTGTACATCGTGATTTTTTGAGATTTTTTTTTGAAAAAAATAGAACCAGCCAAAAAACAGCCTTGCAAAATCTAAAAAAATTTCTTTGGACTGTTGGAAGAATATGTAAAATTTCATTAATAGATCTCTTTTTTTTCCTTCAATTTTCCAATTTTCCAACAAAAAAAAATTAACTTTTGGGTATATCAAGCCCAAACATATAATATTTGCGTATCTTTAGAGATTCAAGTTTTTATTAATTTCTGTAAAAGTTGCAAAAGTGCAAATTGTCAACTTCGTTTTTAAACCCCTCATTTCATTCATGTGATTTTAAACGTTAGCTGAATCATTTCTCGAATCAAAAGAAAAATGATTTTCCTCTTTAACTGACAAGGAGAAGGCACCTGGTCGTCATGACCGATTTCGCTCAAATTTATAGCACATGTAGGGCTTGGCAACAAATGAAAGTACCCGAAGTGGGAACTCCAGATGGCCGTGCGTTTACAAAATAATAGTATACAAAAATTTCCACGCGGCTCTATAAGTTTGAATTTTAATGTACAAAGTCTTTTGGTATGCGCTTTAATTACAATCCTTTGCTGAAAAGTCCGCAATCCCAATTTTTTTCCTTATTTATGCCTTTTGCGTATAAATAAATAAAAAAAATAAAAATTTATCACTTCACTTAATTGCGGACTTAAATCTTATAAAAATTGGGAAAAAACTGAAAAAAAGCATCCCCAACACTGGGATTCGAACCCGTGACCTCTGAATCCCAAGCTCAGGTATTCACCACTGCACCAGCCGCCTCTTTGGGAATGTATTGCAATGAATGGGATTTAGAGCCGCGTGAAAATTTTTGTATACTATTATTTTGTAAACGCACGGCCATCTGGAGTTCCCACTTCGGGTACTTTCATTTGTTGTCAAGCCCTACATGTGCTATAAATTTGAGCGAAATCGGCCATGATGACCAGGTGCCTTCTCCTTGTGAGTGTAATTCTTCTATCCAGAACAATAAAGCACTTTTTATTGAGCTTTCAATTTTACTTATAGTCATACAGAATAATTTTCTTCTTGGAATCCACGAAAAAGTTCATATTTTGAACTTACAAATTTTCAGATTAATTTTTGACTTATAAGTTATGGCAATTTGATGCTATTTTTAGAAATTTCTAAATCTTTGCTGCCTGTTGCCTCGCAATGAATTCAAAGGATTTATGTCGAAAACGTGTTCTCAAAGCGCCAAACCGAAATTTTAAGTGAGCGTTCAGAAAATAATAAACACATTTGGTTTTTTCGGAATCATTAATACGTTGAGGAAAAAAATTGTATTTAAAAAAAAACCAAGAATCATTAAGAGTAAATGTATGATAAAAATTTATTTTATGGAAAAACATTTACACTAATCACATTTTATGAAAACTAGTGAAAACCCTAAAAAAAAAAGAAAAACTAATGAGTTTGTTTATCAGTGTTTACGTGTGTTTATAAATTTTTTTTAATGAAGATTTAACTGAATTTCTTCTTAAAACAACCATAAACTTACTTATATTTATATATTAATATGTTCCGAAATCACAATAAGATCATATTTGAAAGTTCTTATTATAAGAATATTTTATGTTGTTGTATTGGAAACCACCTGTCTGAAGCACATATTTAAACATGCTTAGAATATAGGTACATATAAGGAAAGAAACTAAATTTAATGAGTTCAATTAAATTTTTCATCAAGTTAATGTAACAAAAAATAACTATACATGCAATTATTTGAATTATAGTAAAACATTTCATAAACAGAAACAAGTTTAAAACATTGTAAAAAAAATTGCTGCTTTAGAAAATTTTATTTTCACAACAACCATAGATAGTTTTTTGTGAATTGCATCATTTAAACTGCAAGTGACTGCATCTAGGTGAACAAAATGCACTGGTTTGTTAGAGATATGTAAAAGCGAGCACAAAAGCGAAACGACTAAAAGTTTCGTTTTTGGGTACCAGTTAAAAAAAATAAATACTATATATATATATTAAAAAAAAAAAAAATCAGAGACTTCTGGGACAAGGAGAGGAAAATACGTAAAAAAAAAACAAAAGGATTCCAGAGTGGCCTGATGGTGCCCGGGGAAAATGTTGCATTATCGGGTGAAATGCAATTCGTGTCCATGACATCTGCAGGAATGCACACGACGCCCCACAGGGACGAAAAAAATTTGATTGGCCCTTTATCTGAGAGTACAAAGCATGAAACCATGTTTTATTCATCCACTTGAAGCCATCCCTGAAACGACCTAGTTTCGATGAGCGCGACCCCCCGAGCCAGGCACAAAGCCACGCGAGGCGAGGCAAAGCAAGGCAAAGCGAGTCAAAGTCATTAGGAGCACGCTCAGAATTGCTCCCCAATAAGAAGAGCACTTTAGTTGATTTGGTTCAGGTACCCCCGGGTAGAGTTCATGGGGACATCAAAATAATCATCAAAAATTGAAGTGCAACCCATAGGGGATGCAATGCATTGCGCTTCGGTGAAAAACGCTATACCAAACCCTAGTGCTTCCGAGACGTCTATATGAGCGGCTCAAGGCTCAAGGCTCAATAAAATCATACTCTATGCACACGTTGGTGCAACGAAACGAGCCGGGAGGAGTCCTGGATGGCAAAAAGGGGAGACCCGCCCATACTATATATCGAATCGACGATGGGGCGATGCTTACAAGCCGGGACCCCACAACCTAGGGCTCTGGAACAGCTTGTTTCCTCACAAGTCCGGGACAAGATGTCCGGCACACCGGGCGTCCCCCGAGTAGCTCCTGCAGGACTCTTGTTTGGAGTATGGAGCCACCGCAGAACTTCCCTTAATAAATATGTGCCAGACATTTTATTGTGCCTTAATGCGGCGGCTCCGGGACACGGGACGAACACGACGACTACGACGACGACGTTCCGGCTGGAGTAATGACTATACAACAGCCCGTTGGACCCGTCGTCCTCTTCATCCCGTCCGGGCAAAAATTCTTGATAGAAATTTTCCTGGCTGACCAGCAAGCAGCGCACAGTGGGGGTCACAAAAAAATGTCCGCCGCCTTCGCCGCCCGACTGGCAGGAAGGACATTCACAAAATGTTCGCAAACAACACTTGTTGACAAGCATAATCCCGAGTCATCCCTCTGCCGGAGCAGGACCCGCACCCGGCTTAGGCCCAGGACCTCCTGAAATTATCTTACGTGTGGATGGTCAGCCCGAGCAGCTCAATTTAGAAATTCTCCTCGGAAATAAGTGGGCGGGTGGAGTACGAGTGTATGGGTAGAATGCACCACATACATACATACAGACATACATCGGTAAACCTCGGATGGGGTCCCGTAGGAAAAAGTAGGGAGAGCAAGATGTCCTTTGTCCTGCACTTTATACGAGCCTGCACTCATCCTGGGAAGAGTAATCGATGACCCAATGGACTCGGAGGGCTCGGACCAGCATATGCACCTTATTCGCTGGATTCACAGGGTGGTCCTTTCAATATACGGACACATAATTTCCTATAAATTTCGTAGTCTTCATGTAGTTTAACATTCTTCTCGAGATTCCCGCATTAAGGACGATTTGGAATTATACGAGAGAAAATCCGGCACATGAAAATGCGAATGAGGATTTATTTGATATCAAATTTACTTCAATGAGCCGAAATGAAGTCATCGATTGAGTCCCTACAGGAAGTTCGCTTCCCGGTTCTGTGTATTAGTGGAACTCTGAATGGCTGGTTTTCATCTCGTGAAATTCTGAAGGATTTTTATTAATGTGTTGTGATTATAAAGGTATATCGAAAAATAAGAGACACGTATTTTTTTTTTTATCTGCGCATACGCACATTTAGGGGGTAAAAACCACCCCTAAAGTTTACCCCCAAAAACAGTTTTTCCTAAATATTTCAAGTTCTAATGAATTGTTTCGAATGAAACAAAATGGAAATGATGTTTCATAA
This sequence comes from Dysmachus trigonus, assembly GCA_949715965.1. NCBI lineage: Eukaryota > Metazoa > Arthropoda > Insecta > Diptera > Asilidae > Dysmachus > Dysmachus trigonus. The sequence continues at coordinate 98,480,587 of OX454319.1, read as the reverse complement.
ATACGTTAACCTTTTGTAAGTAATCCGGTTCCCGGGGGTGGCAATCCTTATTTTTTATTGCAGAAAAACGATTGTTTTTTTTATATTTTTGCGTCACAAAAATAACAGTTTTAGTTAAAAATCATTGAAAAATATTTTTTTACATACGATTTTGAAAAATAAAGTTGACGTGTTTTTGGGTTTTCTTAAACAAAGCTCCTCAAAGGGTAAACAACCCCTAGCACTAATACGTAAATGATGTATATTCTTTCAGACATCAGTTTTTTCGTGAAAACCAGTATTAAGGGGTTTTTGGAGTCACTGATTACGAATCTGATGTTAAATTTAAAAAATTCAAAATGGCGGATCCAACATGGCGGACAAACTTTTGAAAAATACACCAATTTTTATTAAAAAATAATAAATAAAAGTACCCACTAAATACGTGTCTCTTATTTTTCGATACTCTATAAGATATTTCAATTTCATCAAAATCGGTGACACACCTGAGAACGTTTTCTTGTAAGATTAGAAACGTGGTCTTAGTTTTAGTCTCGGTCTTTCAAGTTGAGTCATGATGTTTGTATTGCTACCCCAGGTATAGTATTGCCCTCGGTCTTGGTCCTAGATTTTCTGCAAAACCGAGATCAAGACCATTTCTGCTCATCCCTAGTCCGGATAGTAAAAGATCTCTATATTAAGTTGCAAATATGTATAGCTCAGAATTTGAAGAGCTTTATATTACAGGTATTATTTTTAAATTAATGCGTCCAATAATTTTTTCTTATTATCGCAATATTTATTATATTATATTATAATATTCCCCTATTCTTACGAAGTGTATTTTCGCAGCATTTTCAATTTCTTTCCACTTAATTTGAACAATTTTCAATTCAATGCAAGAACGAATTTTGTTTCTTAGTAGGATAAATTAGTTTTTTAATTGACCAGTTTTTTAATGCTACTGGGATTTTATACGAATTTAGTTCCATACGAAAATCAGAACAGAAACCAATGTCTAAAGCATATACAGGGTGGGCCATCTAACGTTTGGAATTGGAACTATAGGTTATTTTGAGGTTGGAAGGTTTGATGACATTTCCGATGTGACAGAAAATTAGTTTTATGTTTGACATTTATGAAATGGGTCGCTTTTCGCTTGAACAAAGTTGGGAAATATTAAAAACTGTGGTGAGTCTTCTACTCAAACTGTAAGAAATTTACGGAAAAAATTTGACAAAAAGGATGTGCCAAAAACGCAGTTTGTGGATCAATTTGTGAAGCGAGTTCGTGAAACTGGATCGTTGTTGGATAAAATAACCCGTGTACGTACTCGTCCAGTGCGCTCAACCGAAAACATCGCTGCTGTTGCTCAGAGTGTGCGTGAACAACCATCAACATCAACTCGTCATCGTTCTCAAGAATTGAACATTTCACGCACTTCTTTGAGAAGAATTTTGCATAAAGATCTCGGCATGAATGCGAACAAAGTTCAATTAGTGCAAGAGCTGAAGCCGCATGACCATCCGATGCGTTTTCGGTGTGCTCAATGGGCCGAAGACCGCTTGATCGAAGATGGGCATTTTTACCGAAAAATCATCTTTTCAAATGAAGCTCATTTCCACCTCGGAGGATACATCAATAAACAAAATTGTCGTATCTGGGGCTCAGAGAATCCACACGTCATCGTGGAGAAACCAATGCATCCACAACGAGTGACTGTCTGTTGCAGATTTTGGTCTGGGGGCCATGCTAAGCGATTTTTTGTTTCCCAAAATTGAAGAGTATGACATAGACGACATTTGGTTTCAACAGGACGGCGCAACGTGCCACACAGCCAACGTAACAATCGATCTTTTGCGCACTGTTTTCGGAAATCGCATAATCAGTCGAAATGCTGATGTCGTTAAGGACAAGTGTTACGCTAACCATCCAAAGACGATTGACGACTTGAAACGTGAAATCGAAGTTGCCATTGACGAAATAGAGGCCCAAACAATCGAAAATGTACTGAAAAATTGGACTGATCGAATGGGGTATTGTAAGGCTAGCCGTGGCAGTCATTTGAATGATGTTTTCTTCCATGCCTAAATGGAAAGGTTCAATCTTTCTAATAAACTCAAAACTTTGACAAAATATTCATTTGTTTTTTTTTTATAGCCGTTTCAAATTCCAAATCTTAAATGGCCCACCCTCTACTTGTTTTAAGCTCCCTTGTGAAGATTCGATACAATCCAAATCCCGAAGATTACGATGCAAGATTACCAAATTTAATTCAGTTCTTACCCTTGGTATGTTTGAGAATCTTACCTGGAATAAAAGATAAAATATGTTACTAAAAAGCTCAATATTCGTGTATATTTATTCAATAATAAAAGAAGTACATAATTTAATTAACTATGATTAAAGAAACCATATTTTAGAAGTTTCGATGTGGCAAATAAGTTTACAAAAAAACTTCTAGGTATGTTGTTGAAGAATTCAAATTCTGGAGAGTATTGAAACTTGTCCAAGTTTCGCTATGTGTTTACCTGAACATCTTCAGATTTTGTAAAAAATATGTTAACATCTTGACCAATATGTTTGTAGTAGTAATTGTTGTCCCTTAGAGCATCAGATTCAATCCTATTTTTGCAATTTTTACCAAACATCAAATAAATCATGATACAGAGAAAGATAAACGAAATTTTCCATACAAATTACAACCCGAATACACTAAGAGAGATGTTTTAATGTTTTACTACATATAATATGACCTAACTTTGTGATGAGTAAAGTTATAATTTAAACTATTTCACGAAACTATAAAATAAACTCTTGGTAAGGAGTACACTTTGAAGAGATGCATATTTTGAAGCAATTCCACCTCTTGACTTAAAATAAATACTTCAGGCGAACCTCCAGATATCATCAAGATATTTCGCGGACAGAAAGGTGTTTGTCTTTCATTATCCAGCGCGCGAAATAAATGAGAGGTTCTTCACTTAAAGCTAAGGTAAATTGCTTCCTTTTCCCAGTGACCCAGATGTTGTACAAAAGTAATGACCTATAAGAAAAGTGGGTTCGCCACAAAGAAGAACCCCTTTTTGTGGCCTCGTTGAGCAAATTTGCGAGGAGACATTGGCTTATTAAAAATAATTTTTTTCCATCAAATAGACGGAAAGTTGAGAAGCGCCTGTGGGTGTTAGTAGGGCTCCGGTGCCCCACTATCTTATAAGTTGCCCCCGAACGAATGTCGCAATTTTCTTCTTGAGTTATTTGCATAAATCTGAAGGAATCGGAGAGTGAGACGACGCCTTCGCCACTGATTCAAATTGCAATACACTGGGGCGCTGTGGATGCAGTGGAGCTCCTCAATATCGCTTTTCTGGGAAAATAACACCAAAGACTGTCCCCGGGGGGCCACCGCCCCGACTACATGAGGACGATAGTGGAGCAGGATTTGAGCCGGATTATTTTGCACAAGAAGTGTCTCGAATTCGACGGTGCTCCGAATATATTTATATACTTTGGATACGAGAGATAACATCGTCTCAAAATCGTTTTGCAAGCTTCTTGCTTCTTATTGAAGATTTCACGCATTTTACACGTCTCTGCAGAGATTTTCATGGAAATTCAAAGGTGAGCCGCAGGAATGTTCGTGACATGAAAACCTTGTGGATGGAAGCACATTTATCACTGAATTCTCTGTTAAAGTAGAACACACCTTTGTGAATTTTAAATCGTATATAAGGATTAATAGAAAGGAAAGTAGAGACGGTTTTGAATAGTACAAATAAAGAGTTTTCGTATCCAAAATTATAGTTTTAAAGGTACGGACACACCAAAAGCGAAGCGAGCGAAGCGAACAGTTTTTAAAATTTGGGTGCCGTACAAATTAATTGAAGTGTCCGAATAGAACGCGACATGAGCGAAGCGTCTACTGCGACAGAATGTTCCCAAATTTGAAATTATTCGCTTCGCTTTTGGTGTGTCCGTACCTTAAACGGTCTAGCCGGTTAAGGAGGTGAAAAGTGCCCCCAGCGCTTTTGAAAAAAAAATCCTTATATAATACATGAAAAAGTACATCTTTTCTGAAATTTTTAGACCCATAGACCCTCACATAACCTCAAAAAAAAATTAAAACGTGATTTTTAGTGTTTTGGCGATATCTCGGCTTCTTGTAGACGTAGAAAATTCTTTTTTTCTCAAATTATAGGGTCTTTTGTCAGCTACAACATAAGATTTTTTTCGAAATTTTTAGCGGGAAATTCAAATTTTTATACAAGTTCGAAATCTTCAAAATTAAATTAAAAAAAAACTATATCCATGAATTATTTCAGATTTTTAGATTTGGTGCAACAGGGTCATAATTCATAATTCAAATTTTTTAAAGCATGCAGAAATAGTCAAAAAGATCGAGACTTGCTGCAATTTTTAAAATTTCAGTCTACTTTTAAACTTTCTACGTTTTGAATGGACAAAGTCAAATTTTATCATAACAAAAAGATCAATTTTGAAATAAGTTGAAAGATTAATTATTCGTTTCGCTCAAATCAAATCTTTTTGTATTTTAATTGATCTTGAAATCTATTGACAATACTGAAATACCAGTATACATACTTAAATTTTTTTCTGTTCAAATTCACTGAAATTCTAGTTGTTTGATTCTAGAACACATTCGAAAAATACATGACACACGAAAATTGAAGTCTTCGTATTTTCAATTTATTTAATGCATGACAAACACAAAGAATTAAATAAAACCTTTTTAGAAAATCAATAGAACAGCTGTCAAAACTTCAAAAACCTTCAAAAAAATATGAAATCATTTTAAGATTTTACCAGATATTTGAAGCGCGATAATTCCAGCGATATAAAAATCTAATGCTAGAAAATTATAGACAATCAGTTTTGTCTTCATGCCGATTTTATAAAATTTAGTAAAATATTGGAACATAAATAATTATTTTCAATTTTTCAAACCAAAAAGTCATGTAGACAAATTTGTGGGAAAATTGGTTCAAATGTAGCATTATCATTTTTATGACCTGAGCTTTAAAAATTTGTTGTGCCTTCTAAATTTGTTATTTTTTCCACAAAAATAAAAAAAAAAAAATTTTCGCATTTTTATTTTTAAAATAAAAATACAATTTTTATTTTTAAAATCCAAGATAAAAATCAGAAAATGATTTTTATTATAAAAATCACAAATAAAAATCAGAATATGATTTTTACTTCTAAAATCAAATTTCAGAATCAAAAAATGATTTTTATTATTAAAATTTAAAATGAAAATCAAGAAGTGAATTTTATTTTTAAAATCAAAAATTGACTTATATTTTTAAAGTCTGAAATAAAACCTTAAAATTATTTTTATTTTTAAAATAAGAAACAAATATAAAGAAAATATTTTTATTATTAAAATCAAAATATTAATATTATTAATATTAAAACCAAAAATAAAAATCAGAAAAAAAAATTCAGCGATTGGTTTCAGAATATAATTTTTATTTTTAAATTCAGAAAATGTTTTTTATTTTTAAAATCAGAAAATTATTTTTGTTTTAAAAAAACTGATTTTTATTTTTGATTTTAAAAATCACAACTTGATTTTGATTTGTGATTTTAAAAATAAAAATCAGTTTTTGATTTTAAAAATAAAAATCAGTTTCTGATTTTAAAAAACACTACTTGATTTTGATTTTTGATTTTAAAAATAAAAATCAGTTTTTGATTTTAAAAATAAAAGTCAGTTTTTGATTTTTAAAATATAAATCAGTTTGTGATTTTAAAAATAAAAATCATATTCTGATTTTTAGTTTTGATTTTAAAAATAAAAATCATTTTCTGTTTTGTATTTTTGATATGAATTTGGACATAAATCTCATTCATATATAAAGCGAATTTAGATACAAATCTAGTTAATAGAAATTCATTCAATTTCTAGTGTTCTCTTAACTCTAGTTGGAATTTTGCTAGAATCGAGTTGAAAAACATATTTTCTTCTTCTCGAAATCTATCAAAATTTATGAGCCTAAGAATAAAAACTGAACAAAATTCTTTTGACAATAAGTGAATATTTTTTGAAAAGTCTCATTTGGTTGGGAACTTAATTTAAAAGTCATTAAAAAGAATAAGGGCTCTAAACTACAAACAGAAAAATCAGAAATGACTGATTAAAAGCAATGCAATTTTATAAAAGTTTTCTTGCTCAGCTGAGTATAGTTTCTTGTAGCAAAACTTTTTAATTTTGCTCAAACTGGGTCAAAAAATAAGTCCAATAATTTTTTCAGTTAAAGATTTAAGGTTTGGATGGTAGTCAAATTCACTGACATATTCAAGTCTATCTGATGCTCTTATCTTATACTTTTATATAAAAGTTATATTAAATTCTGAAGTGATAGATTTGCTTGTATTTTCACTATTATTATTATCAACATGCATGCTGTACATTTTTTCCATTTTAAGAATTAATAAAATTGCTATGAGATTTCAACTTCAAATATTAAAGTTTCATTTCCATTTGGCGCAGAAAATTTGTGGAAAATAAATCCATCAGTTAAAGACACACGACTTTAAAGACAAAAACATGAGTGATATATTGAAAAATTAATTTTGCCTTATATTCAAGTTGATTTCTCATTTAATTTGACTTTTTAAAAAACAATAAATATTTGCCTACTTGTCTTTAACTTACGCTCCAAGTTAATCTTCCAAAAAACATTTATCTACCTTATCTAGAAAATTAAATTATTATCTCAGATCTTATCTCGTAAGCTTTTAAATCAAAGAATTGACCGACATTTGATTCTTGGCTAGGCATTAAAAGATCATAGTCGTTAAACTCGTCGACGGCATCCTAGATTAACTTCTGCCTCTTTTTCTTTATATTTAAAAGTGCTAATCCCTCGCCAAAGTTCAAGAGACTAAATCCTTGAGCCCTTGAAAAAAAATTTTTAATGAGTAGTCCCTAGGGAAACTTTTCAATTGCTCCCATATCTTTGGTAACTTATCTTAAATAGGTTTATTCTCGTCCTTGATGAACTCACTGTCAGCATAATCTTCGGTGAGGAAATTAAGGCGACTGGGGAAAATAAAAGGCAAAGGGTCTTCCCATCCGGCAGTTTTAAAAGCACAAGACAAGACAAAACAAAATATATATATATATAAAAAAAAAATTATGATAAATTTTGCCAGTACTTCATGGAATTTTCTCCACATTTTCGATGTAACACAGAATCGCGTACTTCTTCTCAAGACACAATGTTCCCGAGCGACAATCTTTCGCTCTAAGAAAATGAAGATGGGATTACGCTAAGTCGAAATTATCCGACGTTTAACTAATGTAGTTTGTCTTGGGGACCAGAGTTTGTGTCCCACAGGAGCTCGCAATTGAGAGAGAAATTTCCCGAGTTCTGCACTATCCTTAGAATAACGTACAACAGTGCAGCGGTTTTGCAATCTCTTCGAGATAAATAAATAAAATTTTCGCTGTTAGTTAATTCTTTGAATAAGACGATCTACCGTGCGAAAGGATAAGCACCTGGCGTTAAATTGAGCGCACCTCCGCTTACCTGACGTCGCTGTAATGGGTTCGCTGCAGCGCTGAGGATTTAGAAGCACTTAACTATAATATAACAGCAGGAAAGACATTTCATTATTAACCCAATTCTCTGTACAACGAAAGAAAAATGTTGGTTAAATCAACAAAAACATATATTAAATTAAAAATCTTCGTGTTTGAAAATTAAGCGAAGTCGAAAATGGTTTTTTAAACTACTTTAGGGCTTAATTTAAACACGTTCTTAGTTAAATTACAGCTGGGGTTTTTTTTAATGCTATATCCGGATTACAGATAATTAAAAAGGGATAAGGGAAATTTATTAAGTATGGAACAAAACCACTGATTTTCGTTCTGTATAAAATGACTAGAAAAAAATGATGCATATTTAATTTTTTCTCTATAGCAAGAAAAATTATGTTACTCTTGAAACATGAGCAAAACCCACTGATATATAGTATAATTACAATGGGATTACTCGTCTATATGATTTACTATAGAAGCGAACAGTCCGATGCCAACAACATTTCGAAATTGTGGTGTATATTTGCTAATTTTACACTTTTAGCCCTGTGGCTCTGAGATGAGGAGAACTTCTAAAATGTCCTATAATTTGGATAGATATCTAGATAAAAAGCTAGGTCTTCACGTTGTGTGGGGATATCTTTATGGATAATTAAAAAAAACAGATTATAACAATTTGAACTAAATAAATATTCAAAATGTTATTAAAAAATGTAATTAACAAGTGTTTTACTTTTTGAAAGGAGATTTTTAACATTTTTTGCATTTTATTCGAAAAGTTTGAGGTTATCTCGAAAAATAGTTAAGACATTAATTGTAGATCTCTTTATTATCTACAACTTTTATATATAACTTTTTTTGATCCGAGCTATAGTTTTCTTTTTATTAACAAAAAATCGTTTTTTTTTACGTGTCGCGCTATATAAATTAATGTTTTGGAAATAGTAATAATAAAGGTACTATATTTTGAAAACATGTTTTTTATGTAAAATTTGACGGAGAATACGATAAAAATACTAAAAACTTGCTACGAACTAGGGTCCATTGTTAAAAATTGATTTAAACAATTAAATTGTTAATAACAATATGAATTTGTTAATAATTTGTATTAATAATATTTTTTTTTCTCAAAACTCAGTTCTTTAGATTTAAAAAGGAAAAAAAAAAAAAAGTTTGTAGCTCAAATAGAACCAGAGTTATAAATTTTTGAAAATGGGTCTCCAAGCCAAAAAACTCGCTATTCTCACATTTTCGATCACTTGTATTATCAAAAATACGCGGAAAAAAAAGATCATTAAACATTCAATAAATTTTCTGACCCCAGATTAAGTAGTTCATGTTCTTGGAAAATATGTTAGAAATGTATATAAATTTTATTTCTGATTACAAATAAATATTACGACCCAAGAATGCACCTAAGATCTGATGTGGAGAACTGGTAATAAATTAGCGAATTTTGGCTGAAATTATTTCAAAATTTAAAAATCTAAAAAATTCGAAAAAAATTTAGTATATATAAAATAATTTTCAAAATATTTTTTTTACTGGAATTGAAATTTTGTATTATTCATAAAAATTTAAAAAATTCGAAAAAATTGTACATAAATCTTGTTTAACTCGGATTTTTTTTTATTTAACTATTTACTCAATATAAAATATTTTAGAATAAAAAAAATGATTTTTAATATATTTTTTTAATGGAATTGAAGTTTTTTATTGTTCATAAAAACTTAAAAAATTCGAAAAACTTTGAAATAAATTGCTTTTAACTCTGATTTTTTTTTTATTGAACTATGTACTCAGTCTAAAATATTTTTTCATTTACCGCGTTCAGAACAAAATTATTTGATCCAAGTACAAAATATTTAAACAAAACGGAATTGCATTTAAATTATAATAAATGAAAATCGTTAGATTTAAACTTTGTGTTCGCGTTTAAATTAAATGTTCACCGTGTTTATTTCAAACGCAGGGTATTTTTCTGAGTTTATAAATTTAATGCGGCTTTTTTTCATATTTAGGTGAATGTAATAAAAGAAAAAATTAAAAAAAAAATATATATAGTAATAATAAAAAATTTCGGGGCACCTGTTTCATTACGTTCAACCCATTAATTATTTTCACAGCTTCGTTGGTGCTCCTCTTTAATGTTATATTTATAAATCAGTCTGCCAAGTCGCGATGGAAACTGAATGCTGCCGTGCCACAGAGCACGAGGAAAAGAAATCGTCCGCTTCTTTAAGACGCGCAGATAATTTAAGAAATGCGTTGCTCTCATACAATTTGCGTTGCTCGTCGGAGCAATTAGATCTCCAAATGTGCATTAGGACACTGCATCTGGCTGCACATGATGCAACCGCGGAGCAGCAGACTTCTGACGATGGGCAGCATCTGCAACAAGAATTCTTCCGAGCAAATTCCGGTGATGTTTTTCTATAGGTCCGATGAGTGCACGATTCGCGGTCCTACGGAGCCAAAGGGCACATTTTCGCGGCTCTTCGAACATGAGAAGGAGCGCTGAACTCAAATTAAAATTTCTTGAATTGCAGATCGCTTCTCTTTTTTTTATATTGTTCCTCTTTCATATGTTTTGTTTTCTTGTTTCTCTCAGAATCGAGCAGATGCCATCACGGTTTGTGATGTAATTCCGGCAGCACTCTTACTTTTTTGTACTGATTTGCATTTATGGAAAATTCATGAATGATAAGACCGAAGAAGCAGGATCCGAAGAATCAGACATTAGGATTGCTTCTGGATTTGATGAAGCGCACCAAAAATAGCTAGCTAACTTTAGATTTACAAGGTTTTTTTTGTGGAGACACACGATGATGTTTTAAAATTTGCCCACATGTGAAATACTTTTGAAATTCCATAGAAAAAGGGCGGTAGAGAAATGTTTTTTTGAAATAAGCGTTTTTGCCTTGACCTCTTTCTTTTATGATTGCTACATTTTTTTTAAGCAAAAACTAAGAGGAAAAAATTGATTTGTTCTTATATTTATTACTGAACAAATCGCATTGGATTAGGTATTAAGAAAGATTTTAATTACACAGGTTGTAGTGTATGATTTTTGAAAGCAGAGGAAGTCAAGGAACCAATTTTTGCTTATGATAATAGGCAATTTTTTTTTTTTTGGCGCGAACTGTACGGTTGTAGCCGAAAGTAGAGTCTAAACGAAATAAATCTTACTAATTAACTAAACCTAACTAAAATACTACCATGATCAAAGGTAATGAGAAAAGAGAGAAATAGAGAATGTCAATGAAGGTTCTACCAACCAAACAAAAACAAAAGTATTGCAATCGGACAACAGATGGCATTGTAGGGTCAAAAGTCACATTTCTTTTTGATCAAGTTCGTAATTCGTATATACTAGGCTTCGTATTCCTAAGGGCTAAAATAATTAAATACAACTAAATTACGAATTTGAATATAATCCCTGCATGAGTAAGTCATTGTAAAATTAATGTTGTTTAAATTTTGAAAATTGAAAATTGCGGATTCAATATGGCGGACATCAAGTTTTGAAAGTCTTGTAGGTTTCTATGAAATTCGAGGTTTTTTGTAGTTGCTGATCACGAATTGAAATTTCTATTCTTTGCGGAATCCAGAGACAACGGCGTGGACGTGGTAGAATTTTGTCTCCTTTGGGGTGCTTTATTATAGTGAGTCCCCTTGCCTCTCACTTCTCGGGGTGCTTTATTATTATCCGCCATATTGAATTCGCAATTTTCAATTTTCAAAATTTGATGTTAAATTTGTGATTAGCGACTACCAAAACTCCTATATACTGAATTTCTTGAAAATCTGTGAGATTTTTAAAATTTGTTGTTCGCCATATTGAATTTGCCATTTTGAATTTTAAAAATCCGATTTTAATCTCATAATCAGTGACGATAAAAACCCCTTGGTACAGAATTTCACGAAAATCTGTACGATTTGCAGAGTTTAATTTTTTCAGATTTTCAGAATCTCCACTATAGAGAATCCGCCATTTTGAAAAGGTTATGAGTGATTGCGATCAGCAAAAAAAAACTTTTTTCTGTAAGTTCCAACATTCCGATCACCGTTGATCATAGTAAAAATTGCATTGCAAAACTTTATTGACTTGAAAAAAAATTACAAAAAAAAAAAATTCAAACTTTTTGATACTTTTTTTCCAAAAAGTCGCCATATTTAATTTCCTATTGGAAAAAACTCAATTTTAACGACAGATTCTGAAAGAGCACACTCAAAACTAGTAGGATTCATGGTTTTTATTGGAAAATAAATGTCCTGTAATTGTAAGAATGAGGTTTCAAACTGCACAAAAAAATTAGGTTCTTTGGGCGTTAATGAGTTAATAAAAAGAGGGACAGATCATCAGTGGTGAAAATTCTAAATCTATTAAAATTAGTAAATTAGGTCATAGTAACTCTTCTAGACTAATCATTTCAGACATTAAGATAAAAATAGCTCTGTTGTAAGATAACACAGGTCAACATTTTATCTAGGCTTGTGCACGGGAATCGAAGATAGTATCCTAGGGTTTTTGGGGTCGCTGATTACGATGAGCGGGTCGGTTAGGCTCCATCACATCAAGTTCAAGGACATTTGAAGGTCAAACAGTCAAAAAATCTTCTAATCTCAATCTGCGAAATGCACAATTGTGCCACAGAACTAGAATACCTGCCTTGAGATGACCTTGAATGACCTCGAGAATGCATGCAAAGTAAAAATGAACACCGGATTCGGATGCAGCGACATCAAAAACATGTCCATGAATTTTTTCAGATTTTTGGAAGGTTTTTTGACCGTTTGACCTTCAAATGACCTTAAACTTGACGTGATGGAGCCTAACCGACCCACTCATCGTAATCAGCGACCCAAAAAGCCCTAGGATACCATCCTTGATTCCCGTGCACAAACCTAAATAAAATGTTGACCTGTGTAATTAATAACCTTTAAGTTTAGTTTTAGTTTTAAAAAATAAGTGTATGAAAATTATTGCTTTAATAACAAAAACTATTAAAACTAAAACTCATAGGTAGCCACCGAATTTTTCTTTAAGAATTCTATAAGAAAAGTACGTAGTAACATTTGATATTTATTATTTCCTGCTTGAAGTTATATGGTAAAAAATAAAAGAATTTATTTATTGTTTTCAAAAAGATAATCAAATACGATAGGTTACAGAAAAAAGGCAAAATTAAATAGCCTAATAAGTTCTTATCACTAAAACATAGTCTAAAACTAAAATCTTGGCTTTAAGGATATAACACAAAAACGTTTATTGATTTTTGTTTAATCAGAAAAAATTATATCAAAAAATGATGGCTTAATAAAGTTCTATTTTCAAAATAATTATCGATATCGTTGAGTTTTGGCGGACTTATTGAATTATTATAATTATATTATAATTTATCACTTTTAAAATTTTTTTTCAAATAGTATGTATAGAATTTTGAAAAATTCTGCATTATTTTAATATTTTAATTCTTCTTTTGTGTGTATTTTTTTTTCAAATATACGATAAAACACTTCACATTTAATTCTCTTTACACTCTATTAAAGTGAAATTTTCTTTGAACTCTCATTGTAATCTCTGAACTCAATCGAGTATCTTTCCATTTCCGCAATAAGCACATAATTTAACAAACAGGATTAAGAGCGGCTTAGAGTAAAAAATTTTTGTCGAATTTGCAAAAAAAAAAAAGGACCCCTTAATCGGTGCGAACTCATCACTTTTTCGTTGATACCCACCCACGACAAAAGAATGGGGCAACAAGTTTAAGGCAGCATAATTCCTTTTCCACCATCGCACATCATCAAGGCGGCGGGAGTAACTTTTCCCACAGGAAGGAGGTGTAATCCCCTGTGTGGGATAAGAATTTACAATTTGCAAACATGTATAAATATGAGAATGGCTGTTTAAAGGTGGTTTGTTTTCGAAATCAAGTCGGTTTGTGTCGATACCTTCTAAAGTTGTATATATTGTATATAGGAAAAAAAATAATCATCCTTTGAAATCCTAAAGGGACCTTCTGCTGCAGGTCCGGGAAGATAATAACATGATTGCAGGGGCATAAACCTCGTACTCTGCACCAAAAGCACTCGTATTTGTGAACCTTAGCAAATCGGTGCAGTTCGATTCGAACTAATTTCCAGATTTTCAAGGGAAACCAGCCCAAAAGCACATTTACTCTCGCCGCTACAGGATAGAATCCTGCAAAGTTGGAAGTTGTGGTTGAAAACATCTTCCTGACACTCCCTCTTCATTTGTAGGATCCTAAGGGTATTTGTATATATATGCAATACACCCATAAAAACATACATTCACCAGTTCGGAACTGGACATCATAATCAATTCAAAATTCCCTACCAATGTTCCAAATCTTATGGTCTCCTGTTTGCATGCACAGGTGTTTTGTGTGTTATGCTCTGGCTGCAGGATTCAGCTTCGAAATCTGTTCGATTTTCGAGAATTTCGTTCTGATGATACCGAAAATGGAACATCAGTGGGATAGTTAGGAAATATCGTGTGTTTTCTGTGCATAGTGTGCACTATATTGATCCCCTTAAAACTATATCAGTCTACCACAGTGGCTGTTTCTATCATTTACAGCATCCATTCATGGGAGCATCCCCGGGCTATTTGGTGCATTAAATGCACGAGTTATGTACGGTTCTGGGGATTATTATAATCAGAGCAAAAGATTTCAGTTCGACAGCCTGTGGGTGATTTTTCAAAAGGGACTACCCAACTGAATGTATAGTGGGTATAGGGCTAGGGCATTGGGACAAAACTACAGGTCCAAGCAGTTTCTAATATTGAATGGTTTAAATGAATAAAGCCTACAGGATATCTATAAAGACCTGATCAGAAGTGGGATACTTGAAAATTGTCGTCTATATGGCGTTACGTAAGTGAAACTACATATCCTCTTCATTGGAGCAAAACCAATTTCATTTCCGATGACCTAAAAACAAGAGAAAGACGAATTGTTCCAGCAAATCCGCTAAACACAAGTGATCCCCGGAGGAGCTCTGAGGCGTAGCTTTAAATAATGAAAAGTGGGGGAGGGACATGGAATAAAAAACAAAACTGGACGTTGAGGTACGTTTTATTTATTTATTTTTTTTTTTTTTCGAAAAAACAAAAATAAATCGAAATGGAACATCGTTTTTCAAAGGACACACTATGGGAAAATTGTGAAATACCTGTGGCAAGCGATGCTCATTGCTCCTGGGCTCTGAATGGCAGTCGAGCGGAGCAGGAGCAGTCAATAGACCACAATGGGAAATCTCTTTGAAATATTCCCGATCGAAGGTTCGAAGTTCCACTGTCCAAAGCTATATACGAGGAAGCCAGGGAACTGGTTGGATTGAACGAAAAATTGCTCTCTCCAGCACAAGCAGTGATGCACAGAGTACAGCATCCCAGATACATGTATATATATATATATATATACGATTCCCGGGAATGGCCAGGATCCGATGATAATTGATGTCTCAAATGGGTTTTACGGGTGGAAATAAACAAAAATCCTGAGCAGAATATTAAGTGGCATCCAATTACCGGCTCAGTGGCCTCTCCTCTATGCACACCCTGAATCGAAAATGGGACATCCACCTACTAAAAATCCCTAAAATATCTGAACCATCCCCAAACTCCGACCACATACGCGAACGATATCTTACTTGCACACTTCCGGACTAATGTTTTTCACTCCCATGCACATGAAATTTCTGTGAAAATCAGAGTTTAGGACTGTAATTAGATTAGACCTGGTTTTCTCCAAAAAGAATTCCTCTTCTATTTTACTCGGGACTCGGGAATCGTATACATATAGTAGGATTTTATGGGTGTATTTCGCTCTAGGGAAAAATTAGTTCTGAGTCATCAATGAGAGAGAAGAAAAGCTGCTACGATTCCGACAATGACGGGGGTGGAATTGAGAGGGTCGGCGGATTTACAGGGATAAAACAAATTCAATTATTGTTAAGGCACATGAATTGACCCAGCCGAGGACGAGGAAAGTACGTGTTTGGTGCGATTTTTTCCCTACGCATTCATTTACTTTATTCGGTCAATATTATTTTATACCTTATATACTTAGTTGCGGTGGTTTTAAGGCTTTCTACTTCAGATCCAATTACCTGTATCATCAGTAATGTCTATTGTCTAATCAAAGTTACCTACTACTATAAGTTTCAACCGTCTTAAAAGGATCATATACATCCAAAGCAATTTCTTATATTGCTACACATAAAATTCGTAGTAAAGTAGTAGTTATATTAACTTGCAAAAAGGAGTAGGTAAAATATTTCTAATTTTAATTTAGAAGACATGAATCATAATTTTTAAAAGAAAGCCAAAAGTCTAACAATGACGAATAAAGTTCATATATGTTTATTCAGAAATGTACTTGAATTAACTAGATTAATTTCTGAAAACTCATATCTATGATTTATTTGACTCATACTTTCAGATGCCGCAACGAGTTTTATGGAATCAAATAACCTAGTGATGTTTTTCCATTTTTAAATTAAAATCTTTTGAAAAATTAGTAAATTAATTAATGATTAAAAATCATGTTAAAAAATGTAATCTAATGAATTATGCATTTATTGTACATATTTAGGTAAAAATCTATATTACACCGAACTTATAAAGGATTTTCAAATTTGATTTGTGATTTTAAATTTACCGGCATTTATACTATTTGTACTATATTGTGATTTCATTTTTGACAGCTGTCAAGTAGTAATATTGTAGTTAGTAAATATGAAGCGCTTAGGTAGTGCTAGCACTTGTCAATTATGCTTTAGCAAAATAGGAACTTATGTTTTAATACTGAATATTGAATTGTGGTACAATTTCCATAAATACTGATATTAATGTAAGTAATTGACACATTAAGATGCTGTTTGTCCAGACTAGAGCATAAGAGTCTTATAAAAAAATTATAAATTACTGAACTCCAAATAGTAGACAGCAAGTTGAGTAGTAGATGCAAAAATATTGTAAGGTGTAGGAAAACATTACAAGGACTGCTTGACAAGTATCATGCTTTTGATATGAAATGACTTTTTTAAACAAAATTATATTTATATGATATTTCGAAATAGTCTTCGTACACACACTTGGATAGTTAATTTGTTAATTTAAAATGGTTTTATAGCATTCGAAAGCGGGTACAATTTTTGATTCCTTTCTACAAAAAGGAAAATTTCGGAAATACAACTTCTTTCTCTTTTGAACGACGAATTAATATTTTTTATATTTCTAAGTGCTTTAAATCAATTGAAAATCGGTTCAAAACTTATATAAAATTGAACATTACACAGTCTTCCGTTTTTCAAATTCATGATTTGGAAAAACTAACTAGCATGCTTGAAATTAATATAGCAATTTGTTTTAACCCCATTAAATTGTTAGATCAATCATAAACCTTTTCTAGACTATCGAGATTAACTTGTTAAATGTGTCATCATTCTTTCCAATCACTTCAAAAATTGTGAATTTCATATCGGTTAAATATGGTTTATTTTGGATTGCACCAAGACGATTAAGGGGTCTTTTTACCTTGAAAATGGAGAGGAAATTTTCTTTAAACAATTTTTTTTTACAGAAGGAATCAAGATATTGTTTTTAGAAGTATAAAAATATTTTTTTTTTTTGGATTTTTACATTTGTTTTTTTTTTGTTCAAACGAATTTTTTCAAAAAAACATCAAAAAATTACGGTTGACATGGCCATCTGGAACATTTGAGAAAAAAAAGGCAAATTATTAAGTGCTAAATTCGCTATAGTCCACAACTAAAGGAACTTTTTTCATAAAAAAAAAAAAAAAAAAAAAATGGCGGCCGTTTTTTTAAAAAAAAAAAAAAAAAAAAACAAAACACATTTTTGAGGTCGGAAAATCGACTGTAAATCGGAAAATCGTTACCTATCTTTTTGATTTAGGTCCGGGCTATAGGTATAAATGTTTATAATAACATATTAAAAAATCAGAGCAATCGATTAAGTAGTTTTTCTTAAATCATGTCAACCAGGTCAAAAACCATTGTTTCGAGAAAATCTTCTCTTTAAGATTTTAAGAAGGATGTTTTTTATTAGAATTTCTAGAATTTTCAAGGTAGAAACATCCCTTAAGTCGATTTTTTAATTTTTATGTTGTATCTTTATTTTAATTATCCCAAGTCCAGAAATGAAATAATTCCAGAAAAATTTGTGAACAAACAAATTTATATAAGAAGTTAGATATCACCACATTTCAGACTATTACTACAAATACCGACTATAAACCTATTCCTCCCCGAACATTGTGTTCCATAAAGTTCTACCAACAAATTAAAGGGAAATTACATTCCCTTAAACGTTGTCGCCGAGTCGTCTAAACTAAATCCTTCCAAGTGCATTTCTCCGAGTCCTTAAAGTCCTGGAAAAACTTGCATTATTGAATCCTAAAAATATACTGGCGCCACCCCACGCCAGCATTCAGTACTATGTATTCCGCCCACAGAGAACTTCATTCCGACAGTCGTGGCGACCATCATCTAAAAATTCATTGCCTATTTTTGTGCCCTTTTCGTAGAAGTACGAAAAACAGCACAGAGCACAAAACTGCCACCAGAGTAAGGGTAGTAATACTAGTAGTAGGGGCGGACCATTGAATATTCAAATACCAAGTTTAATTAAAGTACAGTGGCGCTTGTCTGCAGGTAGCTCTATCACAGCCTCCTCTCGACTGCCTGCCAACACCCCACTTCTGCGGCGTTATTTATCCTTTTAATGCACCCATGCACGGTCAAGTGTGCTCCTTTTAAGCCCTCGAGCAGCCGAACAGCGCGCAAAAAGCGGCTATTACGGCGCCCATGCACTTAATATTCTTGTTCTCCAGCAGCTAGCTATATTGATATCGCGCGCTGGTCCTTTATTCTGCGAAAGGATTGTCGCCTCGTATCCGTTTCTCAGGCATATTACAAATTGTTAGCGTTCCATGGAAAACTATCCGGGTCGAGTCCGGAACGAGCCTGGGACACGCTCACTCACCTACAGAACTCATAGGCGTCCTCCCTGGGGAGGGGCCTTGGTCGGGAGGAGAGGAACTGGGAAAGGTGCCCCCTATTTTCTGTCCCCCGCCCGAAGTAGTGAACAAGGAAAAGCTTTTCAACTAGAAAAAAGTCCGCAATGGCAACAGCGACGCCGGCGAGCGCCACGAATAATAAGGGCGAGCGTCGGGGCGCCGCGCCGCGCCGGTTATTTGCTTGCAAAAATGAAATTTCATGGTACACCGTCATCGACCAAGCGCCAGTGGGGCCGAGTTGGGCCGAGCTGGGCGCGCTGTGCTGGCGCCGCGACGGCTGTATATATATATGGGGCGCTGAGGACATATAGTGTAAATAGGATTTATATCGAAATTAAGCAGACTTGAAAGGGTGTGTGTGTGTGTGTGTCTCAGGGGGTGTGTGTGATGAGACAAACTGGCCCTCGTCCGCCCCCAACGTTTTTCAGCTTGTACCAAGGAAAACAGATGGGCGGACGGACGGGTGGGCAACAAACATGCGGACGACGACAGAACACACAGTCGTAATAATGCCACGCCGCCTCTGGAGGCCTTCGGGGGTTTTTTTACCTCTTTCACCGGCCAACTGACACCGAAGTTTTCAAGGTTTTTGCCTCTGTCGCCTTCCCTGGCCTCTGTCGCATTGTTGCAAGTCCTCGACAAAAAGGATACTACCGGATTTCAGGATCCAACACTCCAACCTACATACCCACATACCTACGAACATACCCCACTCTATACACGCTGCTGACAGTCAGGGAAATATAGGAAAACATTAAGTGCGGAGGACGGCGGCGGGTGCTCCAGGACTAAACATTCCTTTTCCTGTTATCTAATTTCGATCCTTTTTATCCTTATTCTGCAGTATCGCACTGCTTGCGTCGTCTGCCTGCTTGCTGCTCCCGGTCTTACTGGCACCCATGCGCCGCCCCTGCCCGCCCTAATGGATTCTATGCGAGTTTATATTCCTCCTACGTTCATATTATTGGGTTTATTTTCGGAGCTGATGATAATTAAGCGTCCTAGCAAAAAAAAAAATATATAAAAACGAAGGCAACTTTTATTGCTTATAGCGCCGCGACGACGACGGATCAGTTTTACGATCCGCGATAGCGACGACGACGCTTTTTTAGACCGATACTGTGTAAAGTAGAATGAGTCACAGTGACGTATACTATCTGATTTTTTGGGGGGAGTATTTAAGTATGCAAAATTTACCAAAATGATTACTTTAGTGTAATACACAATTAAATGATAGATACATATGTTTAAATAATAATTTGCAAAAACTATTATATAAAAACATCATAAAATTTGAAAATTTTTTTATGGTTTAAGGATATTAAAAAAAAAAACGACATAGAATTAGAAATTAAAGAATTTTGAATTTTTTTCGTTACTTATGCTATGAAACCTTACTACATGCCAAATGTCAAAATTCTAGGTCAACGGAAAATACCCTATAGGTTTTGATGTGTCAGTCAGTGAGTAAGTCTGTCAATATGACAGGCCGTAACTTTTTATTGCATTGAGTTAGAAATTTTTGCTATTAATTTCAACTCGATACCTCTAGCCGTTCCTGACAAAAAGGGTCTTGACGGACAAACAGACAGACAGACATTTCGAGGTACGGAACCCTAAAAAGGAATACCTACGACTACAATGTTCAAAGTAAAATCCATACGTAGTGTTGACCTTAAAATAAAGCTGTAATAGCTTTTAATCATATATTTGTTTGTATTTTTATCTACAAGAAAACAAAAATTAATTTTGAATTCTATTTTAAAAACGTAAACGTCAATATTCGATTCGTCAAAACCAGATTTTTATGTTATTTTATAAATTTTATTTGTATACTAAATAATAATATACTATAATAAAAATCGATATCTTGGTTATGGCTCATTAATTATATTTTATACTCTGCAGAATATTGAAAAACAAGAGAAATATTCTAATAAATGTTTTATATTTTTAATTTTTTTAATCTATTCATTAAAGCGTGATGCGAATTATGAGAATGCTCGGTAAATAAAATTACTAAAAGTGCTGCTGCTTGAATACTAACGTAAATTAAGTAATATAGAATACTAGCATAAATATAAAGTAGTAGTCTTCCCCTATTTTTACAAATCAAATTAATAATACCATCCAGTTGTTAAAATATTGTTGAAGAAATTATTTCAAATAAATTCTTTTCTCTTAGTAATTTAGCGATAAAATTCAGTTTTATTATTGTAAAGAATTTAAATACTAGATTTTTAGTATAAATGTATTATTGTGTGTATTCTTTTCATCATGTTAAATTTTGCATAAGTCAATAGAGGTCTAATATTTTGATAATATTTTATAAATAAAAGCGTTACTTGCTGATAATTTGATTATAACAAACACGGCAATTATTTTGGTTATAATAAACAAAGCTATTTTGCATATTTCCAAAAGCTATTTTTTTTTTTGTTATCTACCGAAATGCTTAAAAAAATTTAATTACAGTGGTATCTCTATATAAAGAATTTGCATATGTCTCATACGCTATGAAAAGTTTTATTTGACAGAGTAGAAGCAAAATGCAGTATTGAGCTTCTTTGAAAATTTTAATTTTAATAAAAGTAGATAAAACAAATTAACAACTTTGGCAGTAATTAAATTTATTAGATTATTTTTAGCTTTATGAGTTGTTGATTTGATTATAATCATCGAATTGCTAGCAAATTAATGTTCTAGAAGGTCGGTCGGTATATAGAAAATAAAATTGTCCATTAAGAACACGTTTTGATTTAGAAATAGGTCGTTTTATGGAGATTGAAGAATTTTATTATGTAGTTATATCAATTTCTTTAAAATATGTAAAAGTCAAGATTGCTACCTTAACTTTTTATATTAGGGGGTTACAGTCATTGGAAATTGTTTACAGACCATTATTAATGAATATTTCTTCAAAAATATCGATGAAATTGATTTTGACGAGATGTGGTTTCAACAGGATGGCGCTACGTGCCATACAGGACACAAACCATCGATTTATTGAAATTACGATTTGGCGATAAAATGATTTCATGAAATGGTAAACCAGCGACAATTGACAAATTTGGAAGACAATATTGTTCTTGTTATTTGTGACATACGACCGACATTGCTAGAAAAAGTGATCTAAAATTGGACTGACAGAATTAATGTCATGAATTGGTCATTCACAAAAAAAAAAAAAAAAAAAAAAAAAAAAAAATTGTAAAGTTCTGTAGAGCCTAAAAAACATTCCTTATACTCAGAAATCTTTTATTTCTCTAAGCAAACTTCCGGAACTTAGCGATATGAAAGAAAAACATACGTCCGTGATCAAGAAGGTCATGATGATGTAATGAGAAAAAAATGTTCAGCTATTTGTGATGAGACACAAATGCAAAATTGCCCTAATTGTGCCAATTTTCAGGACATGGAAATTTGACAAAACATCGTCATTGTTTATTTTGAAAAGATCTCCATAACCCATAAATTTTCCCACCACCAGAGCTCGATAACTACAAGGCAAACTTCCTGGTAAAAAAAAAATATATATATATAATTTTTTTTCCATCGTACTTGCCCTGTCCTGGTCTTCACCTTATGGCTGTCCAGATGAAGTGGGGCCCTTGAGAGTTTTATGAAGCCCCGACGACTGCGACGGACGGGGTGCCGTCCAGCAGTAGCAGCAGCGCAGCACACGAATATTGGTGAGGAAGAGCCTTTTCCCAGGATGTGAAATACAAGGAGCACAGAGCATATTGCTGGCGTACCTAAATAACTGCCGCAAAGGGTCATGCCGAGGAAGGCTTAATATCCGGTCATTCATATGTATAATCAAGAAATATCCACCCCCGGAATGATTTGCATGCAAAAAAAAAAAAAAGCGGAGACCGACCATCAAAGGGAAATGCTCACAAGGAGTGGCAGCGAACCGGCAAAAAATATAAATTTCACAGAGGAGAGGACGAAATTGGAGGAAGCCGGATGGAAGGAGCCGAGGACCTTCTTGTCATTATAACTTATTCAGTCGAACTGGAACCGGAGGAGCTGGGGCTAGAGCTGGAACTAGCCAGTTGAACTTCCTATTCGCTTCCGAATTTCTGCTTTTCTTGCTGATTAACTAAGTCTCAAAGAATTCTTGGGGAGGGGGGCTTCAAGAAATGTGAATGATTCTAGGAGGGCGGTGGATATTTCGATCCATATACCAGCAGCGGTCAGGGGAATTCTGTCAGAACTTTTAATTCGTTTCGTTTTGATGCCAGACCACACTGCCGCCGTATATTTATGCTATGTCGTCGTCCTTCCGGAAAACCTTCCTTTTGCCTCTTCTTCTCTCTAGACAGAGGCGCAGTATATTATTACAGAACATACGAAAATCACCTTCAACTTCGGAATTAGAAATGCAGGTCGTTTCCTGTTGTCAAACTTTGATTTATATCCGATGTCAAGTTGAGCAGACCCAATTACGCGCTCCACTTGAGGCAGACCCACGTAGCCATGAGGCGGCCGGCGCCCGAATGTTTCATGAATTTCTTATCTTTGAATCAATCCCGCCTTTATCCACTTGAAACCGGCCGATTGAGGTCTCTAAAATCGGACAATAAGTGACGTAAAAACTTCTAATTTCGATGCAGCACAATAAACCATGTTCTCTCGCTATTCACATTTGAAATTACGCTCATTAAGATAACCATTTCTAAAATTGAATTATCTACTTATAGTAGAAGTTATTTTAGAAATTTTATTTTTATAGTCAAGAGCTTGTTTAGTTGTATAGTCATACTTAATAATATTTTTACAAGACAAATAATCATAAGAGGTAATCTTCGCGATATAATATAATATCTTAAATCAATTTCGATATTTCTTTGATCTATTAATTTTCTATCTCGATTTAAAAAAAACCTTCTAAATTAAATTCCTTTTCCGACGTTTTTTATGATAAGCGTACTTTAACAGGGAAAACTTACGTTTACAATATTATAATAAATTAAACCATTAAGCCCCAAAAGAACATATTTTTTTCGTTGATCTTTGAGCTCCAAACTCATTACGAATAATGGAGTTACTATAACTAAAAATTATGTATTTTACTATTTTCGGGTGTGCTTTATCGATATCTGGAGTCTAAATTGCATTTTTGTGACTCTGAAAAAAATATGGCGGATTTTAAGTAGACAAGTACCAAAAAATGAGAGATTTTTTTTTTTTTCACTAATTTTTTTTTGAGTCAAAAGAGTATCAGAATTAAATTTAAACTACGATCAATGGTGATCAGAATCTCAGAGTTTAAGGAAAAAATTTTGTTTCAGACCTTAACCCCCTCTAACCTCCCCAAAATGGCGGAAATAACGAAAAATTGGGTAAAACTTCACGATTTTTTTGCTTGAAAAAATGTTCATAAAATAAAAAATTCTCAGAATTATCCAAAAAACACGTGTGTTCTTTTCCAGTTTTTTTAAAACCATTTATTGGTTTTTTTGGATTTGGTAAAATTTTGGAAAATCCCAAAATTTCCCCTAAAAATTGCGGAAAAAATTCACACGTGTTTTTTGTGAATCAATAAATGCTTATAATTAGCCAAAAAACACATGTGAATTTTTTCAGAATTTTTGTGGACGTTTTTGGATTTTGCAAAAAATGGCAAAATCCAAAAAAAACAAAAATGCCTTTAAAAAAAACTGGAGAAAATTTACAAAAATGCAAAAATGTTCTTTTGGGGCTTAAGGGGGGGTAAGGTTTTCAGCATGAAAAAGAAACACTTTTTTTGGTTTGAGCAAATTTATTGAAATCTTTTGTATATTATTAAGTATGATTTCAGCAATACTCAGTAATTTTTTTATCCGAAAATATCGACAGACAAGCCGGTGACTGAACTTTTTCAAAACCACTTTTTAAAAGTCCGTGTACACTGCTATTTAAAAACTACATTACTGATTCATTTCAAACTTGGTACACACTTTCTATATATAAAATACCTCCCCCCAACGTTGAGTTTTAAATTTTTTTTTTTACATTAAGGGGGGTTTCCACTTACAAAATGACGACATTTTTCGTAAAAAATAGCAGTTTTTATTTTAAATGACCACCAAAAATTTATAAATGAAAAAAATAATAATCAGAGAACGTTGGGGGGAGGATTTAATGATACTCTGACTAAATTTTAAAGGCTTTTAATTGCGGATAATTTCCGGCTGAGATACAGTGTACACCGCAAATCGTCTATTTCCAAAGACGTTCTTGGAAAAGCTCCGTTACCGGCTTGTTTGTCGATATTTTCGCATACAAAAATTACTGAGTATTATCGACATCATACTTAATAATGTACAAAAGGTTTCAATAACTTTACTCAATCCATATTTCTAAAAAAAAATCGGAAAGAAAAGTGTTTTTTTCACGCTGAAACCCTTACCCCCTTAATCTACACTAATAGAATAAAGAGGAAAGATTTGTATTTTTGTGTGTATGTTTATAATGAATAAACTCAAAAACTACTGTGCCGATTTCAAAAATTCTTTCACCATTAGAAAGCTACATTCACTCTGAGTAACATAGGCTTTATCCAATTTAGAAATTCAAGATGGCGGATCCAATATGGCGACCTATATTTCTCGATTTCAACGGATCTTAATGAAAATTAGCACAATGATTGTTTTGAAGTCACTGATTTTGAATATTACCAAAGTTTACAAATCCAAGATGGCGGACACAATATGGCGACCAATATCTCTCGCTTTCAATGGATTTTAATGAAAATTAGTACAATGATTATATTGAGGTCACTGATTTTACTTTTATAGTTCTCATTTCTAATAAATAAGAATAATTTTTCGATTTACTTTTATTGGTTTTGGGTCTATCGAATTTTATAATTTTTGTCAATAATAAGAGTTATTATTCCACTTTAATTTTTATGGTCATCCACCCTTGCATAAGATTTTTGCCATAATTATAATACATAGATAGATTATAATGATCTTAAAGTTTTGAAAGAAAAACAGCTATAAATATTGATAATTGTTCAAGTTATCTTAAGGCAGTATCAAAAAACATTATTTATAAAGTTTAGGATATTTTTTAGATAAATACCTATTGTAGGATTTAAATTATGGATATTTGAAAGTTTCAGGTGTTTGTAATCCCTTAAGTTTTATGAGAATTGAAATTCATCCCTTTAAGTTATGTATATTACAAAAACATAGGGTTTTACAGACTATCAAAAAAAAAAAAAAAAAAAAAAACCAACCCAAGGGCACCTTATCCCACTCAAACCTAATGAAATCGAAAAAGTTCATCAACAGCAATGGACCATCGCACAGCAGCTCCCCAATGACGGGGAGGGGGGCCATAAATGAAATGCGCCATCCGCCGAACGAATTGAGTGTTTTCGATACTCACGTTCTTCTCGTCTATTTATGGATAAAAAAAAAAAAAAAAAGAAGAAGAAGAAGAGTAACCTGGGCACAAATTCCTCATCACTTTGCTGGTTCAGGTGCGCATACATTTGAAGAAATGGCATCGGGGGGGGCCAAAGCACCAATAAGTGGGCTATATTTTGACGCTTTTTCCCCGGCGGGCAGCTGAGGGCACTGTGCGGAGCGCCACCACCGACGACTAACAAGCGTGAAACCTTTTTGCAAAGAACACATGCCAATGTGGCTCACCAAGTAATCATCATAAAAGACATATGTGGCGCAATGCGAGAGAGAGACGTGGAGAGGGATAGGGAGAAAGTACCCTAGGTTTTGGGTTACATTTTCGTTGGTATTAACCCGAATCCCCGGACGGAGGCTTCCAATATTCAAGCTTCGAATTGAGGACCTTAGTCTATACCTACATATACAAGGACAGGTGAATTTCGCCCTTGTCGGGACACACGACTTTTGAACTTTTTTGAGCCAATACAAATTCACAAGCGAATAGGACGAATGCATAACTATTAAGCGAAGTGGATAGTCGGGTTCGAGGGGGGTCATTGGGTAAGTTCCTGACAGGCTTTTGGGTTCTAGACCCAGACAGCGGACCCACAACAAGCCAACTTACCACACAAACCAGCGCCATCTCTTTTTCAGGCTCATCGAACCATCCTGAAACATTCTGAACCAACGTCACCGGGCCAGAAAGGCAGCTACTTCCCGCAGGATCGGCCTGGTTCCATCCTGAATCAAGGATCCGCGGAAAGGGTTCAGAGGGATGCTGTAATGTGGTGGTGGTGGTGGTGGTGGCGCCGGGTGAACGCAGCTTACAAAGCTTTTTAACTAGCCGCCAAGAGAATGTTTCTGTGTCGACTTTTGTTGCATCGCTGAGGGGGCTGACACAGGGGGGTCCCACAACGATTGGGGGTGGTTTTTTTGGCCCGTCGTCATCGTGTCCCTTAAGCGGCTCTGGTGCATCCGGGGCGCAAAATTCCCTGTCTATCCTTGTTCCTGACAATTACAGGATGGATTCATAATGGGTGAGCGTTTTAAGGTAATTAAAAGGAAGCTAAACTTTAGAGACACAGACTGTGGGACGGGAGGGGGGGAATCGTCGTTGGCTCATAATACCGAAAAACCATTCACTGTCTTCTCGTTATCTAATTAAGCTTTATAAGCGAGGATTACAAGCGAAAGCCGACTTGGCGCGAGAGATTTTCAAATTTTGCCGGGTTTCCTTATACCCTTATATATTTTCCTACTCACCCCTCATCCTTCTCTTCTATAGGGGAATCATTATCATGCACATCACCTTCATTTTTACGGTTGACTTGCATTCCGCGTATAACCGAAAAAAAGCTGCAGATCCCTCGATTCCAACTACCTTTCCTGCAGGTGCAGCAGCATTAGGATAGACGTCCAGACGTTATGATGTCAGGCTCAAGACAGGTTCGAGTATGGTGCGCGGTGGCGGCGGGAAGACGACGCTTTGAACGACGTAATCTACTTTAGAGATTTGACAAACGTTCCTAGAATTTTTTATTTTACCCTGTAATAAAAGTTTGCAAGCGGGCTGATGGCAGAAGGACGGGCTAAGGTACCGGCATATGAGCCTGCATAAACCAACGTCTGTCCCTCCGCTTTCACATGAGCGATTTTCTCCTATCCCCAATCCCTTTAATACCCTATATCTCCCCTCTTTACTTTTAGAAGGGAGGCAAAAAAAAGTTGCAAGACTATCCGGAGCCGCCCCTGATCCACAGAACGTTTTCAGACAGAACATGTTTTTTTTTTTTTTTATATATATTGTTCAAAGTTTTGAGCAGGATGAGCGCGAGGAACCTTTTTATTCCCTGTAAAAAGTTTCGAATATGTTTTTTATATTTTTTTTATCCACCCCCACAATTTTTGGGGCTGGTTGCATGTTATGTTTTTTTTTTTCTCATCGTCATTGTAAAGTTATGGGAGTGTGCTTACACAATCACTTTCAGAGCTTAATTTGAAGGTATTTACACTGAACATTAGCCGCCTCGAGTTGAGTCCTTGTTTGTCTTCTTTCATTCATGCCACATGTCCAAGATTTTTGTCCTCGACTGTGTGTTGCAAACAGATTCTCAAGCAAGATTTTAGATGCAATTTTGTGGATAATATATAAGTATACATATGAAAAAAATATATATATACGTACTCTTTATCCTCTCAGGCGGGGATTAATGACAAAATTGGCTAAATCTCCGTACATACGCCAAAAACACAAATATTTGCGCAAGTTATAGTCATGTGATATCCTTCGGGATCTAGAACTTGAATCCGGGCGGGCGGGCGGATTATGTGATATAATATTGGAGAAACTTTTTGAAAGCCAAGCTTAAGGTTTTTTATGTATGTATGTAGGGAGAGAATATACAACCTCATTTTATGAATTTTTAGATTCACGTCTCAGACATAAAAGGCGATTCTTTACGAAAAAAAATATATCATTTGAGTAATATCAGTTTTATTTCGACAGAGGAAGTGAAAGTGATATGACTATTAAGATGTTATGAGAAATCACAAGTACTCTTCTCGTATTCTTTCTCAGTCATTTTGTACTTTATTAGTACATACTACTATATATTTTTTAATTTTCGGCATTCATATGATACTACAATCAAACAATTCCTGTTTAGAAATCAGAGATTGACGTTCAGAAGCAAAATAACGAAAATATTACATTCGAAAGCAAATTTTGAAATATGACTTAAAAGAGACAATAGTACGAAAACATATTTCAGAAAAATTTATATATTATGTATTTATAATATTAACAATTAATAATTTTTTAAATAAACGCGGCGGTTCTAGAAGTCCACTGAAGTTAACAACTAAAATTCAAAAAAATGCCTACAAATAATAAATATACAACATATAAAAAAGTCAGGACTATGGTGCTTTTGGATTTATTGGACAATATAATTTATTGTCTGACTCCCTTATAAATACAGGGTGGGCCATCTAACGTTTGGAATTGGAACTATAGGTTATTTTGAGGTTGGAAGGTTTGATGACATTTCCGATGTGACAGAAAGTTAGTTTTATGTTTGACATTTATGAAATGGGTCGCTATTCGCTTGAACAAAGTTGGGAAATATTAAAAACTTATTTCCAAAGTGGTGAGTCTTCTACTCAAACTGTAAGAAATTTACGGAAAAAATTTGACAAAAAGGATGTGCCAAAAACGCAGTTTGTGGATCTATTTGTGACGCGAGTTCGTGAAACTGGATCGTTGTTGGATAAAACAACCCGTGTACGTACTCGTCCAGTGCGTTCAACCGAAAACATCGCTGCTGTTGCTCAGAGTGTGCGTGAACAACCATCAACATCAACTCGTCATCGTTCTGAAGAATTGAACATTTCACGCACTTCTTTGAGAAGAATTTTGCATAAAGATCTCGGTATGAATGCATACAAAGTTCAATTAGTGTAAGAGCTGAAGCCGCATGACCATCCGATGCGTTTTCGGTTTGCTCAATGGACCGAAGACAGCTTGATCGAAGATGGACATTTTTACCGAAAAATCATCTTTTCAGATGAAGCTCATTTCCACCTCGGAGGATACGTCAATAAACAAAATTGTCGTATCTGGGGCTCAGAAAATCCACACATCGTGGAGACACCAAGGAAGGAAACGCCGTTACAGTGCATGGCGATCGCTACCGCGCCATGCTAAGCGATTTTTTGTTTCCCAAAATTGAAGAGTATGACATATACGACATTTGGTTTCAACAGGACGGCGCAACGTGCCACACAGCCAACGTAACAATCGATCTTTTGCGCACTGTTTTCGGAAATCGCATAATCAACCGAAATGCTGATGTCAATTGGCCACCTCGAAGCTGCGATTTGACTCCGTTCGACTTTTTTTTTTTGTGGGGAGCCGTTAAGGACAAGTGTTACGTTAACCATCCAGAGACGATTGACGACTTGAAACGTGAAATCGAAGTTGCCATTGACGAAATAGAGGCCCAAATAATCGAAAATGTACTAAAAAAATGGACTGATCGAATGGGGTATTGTAAGGCTAGCCGTGGCAGTCATTTGAATGATGTTTTCTTCGATTCCTAAATGGAAAAGTTCAATCTTTCTAATAAACTCATAACTTTGAAAAAATATTCATTTGTTTTTTTTTTTATAGCCGATTCAAATTCCAAATCTTAAATGGCCCACCCTGTGTATTTCTCCTGTTATAGAATATTTAAAAGAATATTCGTCTTGTTATAAACTACTACTGTGATCAAAAAGTAAAGCCAATTTTAAATCTAAATTGCGCGGGAACATCGATTCAAGTAAATCTTCTTGTTTTTAGGTTGGCAGCACTGTCACTCATATCTGTATAAAATTTCACGCCAGTACGTAATTTGTTTGATTAGTTTCGTTGTGTTTTCTGTGTGATGTGTGATTTTATTGAGCAAAGAAGTTGCATTAAATTTTGTTTACGGAATGAAATTTCTACTGTAGAAACGTTTCAAGCGATCAAAAGCAACATTTGAATGAAATTCAGTTAGAAAACACTATAAAAAGGTATGGACAAAATTCTTATTCATGTTCATGTTTTGTCTCGTGAATTTTTCTTTAATTTAATGGTGAATGAGATAGTTTATTTATAAATTCTTGCATAAAACCGATTGTTTTTCGGTACAGCTAATAATAAATAAACAAAATCAGTAAATGAAATCCAAATAGTGTTTTTGATACTTGTATTATCTATTAGCATATGTTTTATTATTATTCTGTGATATTAACCTCATAATATATATTGGAAATTCACATTAAAATGGGTTTAAACTAAAAAAGGTCCAAATAGGTAGTTCCATCACATAATTGCCTTAAAGGGCGATGAATAAAGAAGCAACATCTGTTCGATGTTCGCCAAAATTGCTCTATTAAAAAGCATACTTTCAATTTATGATACAGAACAACATATTCATTTACTTTAGCACTTATACTAGAGGCTATTTGGCTTACCATTGAACGCGTTCCCGGCTGTAAAAATGCGCGAAATATGTTTGCTTTTAATGCAAGGACGAACAGACACGAACACGATTGCAGGCGCCGCCGTCGAATGGGCGCGAGTCGTATCCAATTAATTGATTCGTATCCAGAAACATTTCAATAAATTCACGTATCGGCGCAGGGAATCAACTGCATTAGTCCCACTAGGAAGCCAACAAGTGATTCGCCATAATCGGACCCATTAAATTTATGAATGCGTCGGGACTGCTGTGTCCGTGCCGGGTGGTGGTGGCGAGCCCCGTCTGTCTGTCCGGAGCACCCCCCTCCCTTCGGTATTTGCGCGCTTCCGGACATTGCACACGAAAATCTAGAAATGGATTGCCATCATAATATTCGCCTATGAAATCAGATGTAAGCTTTAAATCATTTCACGGATCCGAAAGCAATAAATGATTGAAGCGCATTAGTGCATTCCGCGGGGGGAGTATCCAACGACTTGATTGTCCGTCCGCCATTTTTAAACAGTGTTGCAACGATAAATGCTCGTAAAAACCTCGTCACTGGCGACAAGTTCCTCGTTAAATGCACGAGAAATGATCGAATAACCCTTTTTGAGTGCAAATACAATTAACGTGGACATAAACGAGCCCTCGTTACGCAGGGGTCCCTTCTGGGCCAATATCCCGGATTTAATAAAAACGGGGAGCTAAGGGTGAGTGTAAAATCGACGAACGGGGAGAAAGCAATAAATCCCGGGGCTATTCCTTAAGTCCTCCAGGCTCCTTAGAATCCATAGAGCTCCGGATTAGATAAACTCACGTTCGGCTTTCCGATTGGCATGTTCATGCTGCATGCAGTCAAGTCCCCTGTCGCAGCAGAGCTTCATAAAATTTTAATTTTATTTTTTTTTCAGCGTTTTATACATAGGACAGGGATTTAACTACGTATCTACGGACAGAGGAGGACCAGAGAACCCTAGTTTCTGAACTCACCCCCGCGCCGTCCGGTATATAAAATTGACGATTACGGCGACCGGGGAGTGGATGTTGTAATAATTTTTCAATATATGTGCACTTCACGGTCATGCTCATGTTGGTTGACCTTTTTTTTTTTTATAGGTTTCAAGTAAATCAGGGTATTGAAGAGGGGAGGAATAAGCGTGACGTGTTACATGCAATTTTTTTAATGCTTTGGGAGTATACTGGAATAAATTGGGGTCTGAAAACTGAAAAGAAACATTTCTTACTCCTCTTTTCTAAGTCTTGCGAAGGTAGACAGCAGAAGCTATTAAGAAAAGGTATCAGTCGAATTTTAGGGGAACTTTTTTTAGGGGAAAAAAACATGTTTTTGGAAGACGCAAAATTGAAATTGTGTTGAATTGCTTGTTTATTGGGCATGTTTTGTGGATTTCCATTCCCCAGAGGGTTTAAATTTGGGAACAATCTTGAAATTACATTTGATGTTTTGTAGTAATGGGTTTCAGTGCAGGTTTAACCCATTAATTCGCAAAACAAGAAATTTGTGCACGCAAGTTCAATTGTACGATTCAAATAGAAAATTGGGGCGGTTTTCAGTATTTGGGATTTGTTTTGCATAAAAGCTTGAAAAATCCTACTATTTTTTGGGTTTTTCAAAAAACTGCCGATTTTTTTTGATCTTTTTTCTTTTTAAAGTATATTTTTTGTTGTTACTGCTATTTAATAATCATATATCACCAGAAATCGCGATCCGAATATATAAACTTTCTCAGACTAAGCTTTTGAAAGGTTTTTTTTTCTTTCATTTTTAATCGAAAAGGATCAAATTTACTAAAAAAAAAATTATAGATCAAAAAAGTGGTTAAAATAAACCAAAGAACAATTTTTTTTCAGAATTTTTGGTTTTTCGAATTTAGTCATTTTTTGAAAAACCCAAAAATTCTGAAAAAATTCACACGTTTTTTTTTTTGTCTAATTATAAGAAATTTTTGTTCTATAAAAGTTACTTACAAAAAAAAAAAAAAAATTATAGTTAAAATAAACCAAAGAACAATTTTTTTTCAGAATTTTTTGGACAATTTTTGGTTTTTTGAAAAACCCAAAAATTCTGAAAAAATTCAAGGTTTTTTTTTTTGGCTAACTATAAGAAGTTTTTGTTCTTCAATTTTTTTTCAGAATTTTTTGGACAATTTTTGGTTTTTCGAATTTAGTCATTTTTTGAAAAACTCAAAAATTCTGAAAAAATTCACACGTTTTTTTTTTGTCTAATTATAAGAAATTTTTGTTCTATAAAAGTTACTTACAAAAAAAAAAATTATAGATCAAAAAAGTGGTTAAAATAAACCAAAGAACAATTTTTTTTTCAGAATTTTTTGGAAAATTTTTGGTTTTTTGAAAAACCCAAAAATTCTGAAAAAATTCAACGTTTTTTTTTTTTTTTGGCTAACTATAAGAAGTTTTTGTTCTTCAATTTTTTTTCAGAATTTTTTGGACAATTTTTGGTTTTTCGAATTTAGTCTTTTTTTGAAAAACTCAAAAATTCTGAAAAAATTCACGTTTTTTTTTTTTGTCTAATTATAAGAAATTTTTGTTCTATAAAAGTTACAAAAAAAAAAAAATTATAGATCAAAAAAGTGGTTAAAATAAACCAAAGAACAATTTTTTTTCAGAATTTTTTGTTTTTCGAATTTAGTAATTTTTTGAAAAACCCAAAAATTCTGAAAAAATTCACCGGTTTTTTTTTTGTCTAATTATAAGAAATTTTTGTTCTATAAAAGTTACTTACAAGAAAAAAAAAAAATTATAGTTAAAATAAACCAAAGAACAATTTTTTTTCAGAATTTTTTGGACAATTTTTGGTTTTTTGAAAAACCCAAAAATTCTGAAAAAATTCAAGGTTTTTTTTTTTTGGCTAACTATAAGAAGTTTTTGTTCTTCAATTTTTTTTCAGAATTTTTTGGACAATTTTTGGTTTTTCGAATTTAGTCATTTTTTGAAAAACTCAAAAATTCTGAAAAAATTCACACGTTTTTTTTTTTGTCTAATTATAAGAAATTTTTGTTCTATAAAAGTTACTTATAAAAAAAAAAAATTATAGATCAATAAAGTGGTTAAAATAAGCCAAAGAACAATTTTTTTTCAGAATTTTTTGGACAATTTTTGGTTTTTTGAAAAACCCAAAAATTCTGAAAAAATTCAAGGTTTTTTTTTTTTTGGCTAACTATAAGAAGTTTTTGTTCTTCAATTTTTTTCAGAATTTTTTGGACAATTTTTGGTTTTTTGAATTTAGTCATTTTTTGAAAAACTCAAAAATTCTGAAAAAATTCACGTTTTTTTTTTTTTTTTTGCTAATTATAAGAAATTTGTGTTCTATAAAAGTTATTATTATTATTATTATATTCGTAAAATATATCCTTTTTGAGTAAAAATATCACAAAATTTCATAATAAAAAACTTTGTAATAATGAACATTACTTCCAAAATAATTAATTCAGACCTCCGATTGCTGTAATATTTTAATTATTAATCTATTAAATATTTTTTAAAGTTCTTAAATATGCAGTTCAATGTTTTACATAAATTTGAAACCTTTAAGTAAACGCTACTTGTATAACATCAAAGATTCTATATTTATTAAAAATTCCATTTCCATTAAAATCAAAGGCATTTTAAACACAAAAATTTCCCTAAGAACGAAAAAAAAGAGGAAAAAAATTACATCACATAAAAACAGGTTAAATCGTTTATTAGGATTTTATTAAAGAAAACAAAAATGCCAAGTATAAAGCGCAAAAAAAAAAAAAAAAAAATCCCACACAAAGATAAAAAGGTTAAAAGGAAAGGGCTAAAAGATGAAGAGCGGCAATCGCAAAGGTGAGCTTCGTCCTGCGTTGATACTCAAGTTGTGAAAAATGCGGCAATATTTCAACGGCCCTATCTTTTTCAAAAAAAAAAAAAAAAGGGGAAGTCCCTCGGTATAAAGCCAGAAAACTTATCTTTCATCCGGCAAATGAGGAAAATGTGTAGAAAATTTCAGCGATGTGTGCGATGGATGTTTAAATAGAGAACGACGATAAATATTTTTTTTTTCTTCTAAAACGAATCGATATTTTGTGTGAGGGTAACTTTCGTGCATTTGTTAAATTATTTCATAGTATAATTTTGAAATCTTTCTAAGATTATGCAAAGCAATTTTAAACAAAAGTGAAGAAAAATTCTGAAAACGTTCACTTTAATAAAACATTGAAAAGTTTCAGGAATAACACTTAAAATACACAGATTAAAGATAGTGAAATTTTGTTCTATTAGTAAAATTATATTTTACTTCTGATATTGAGCCTACAACAGTGTAAAAAATAAAAAAAAGTACACAGAAGTAAAGATCTACGAAAATAACTTAATAAATGAATGAAATTATATAAGAGAAAAATTAAACCCTATAATATAAAATATTAAAGTTCGTTTGTTTGTTTGTTACTTAATAACCCATAAACCCTTGCTTCGATATTATTAATTTTTTTTTGCAAATGTTGTACATATTCTAACTTAAAATATAGGCTACTATGTTTTTGAAAAATATATAGGGTTTCAAAATGGCAGACCCAAGATGGTGATTGAAGATTTAAATTAGATTAAATTAAAATTTGTTCTTAAGGGTTTTGGAGAATGCTAACTTCAAAATTTCTGTCAAAATTTAGAAGTTACAGATTTAAAAAAAATTAGGTTACAAATTTTGAAAATTTAAGATGGCGGATCCAATATGGCCACCAAACTTTTTCAAAATTCAAAGGATTCTTATGAAAATCAGTATAAAGGGATTTTGAGGCTACTTATTTCGAATCTACTAGAAAAAATTGTTAAATTCAAGATTTATTTACATTAAAATTCTGTAGAAATTAATATCCAATAATAAATGGATTCATTTTCCAGCATTTTGATTTTACAAAGTCAAGTATAAAGCACAATATAATGCAATATTGCAACTATGAAGACTTTTTAATGTCAATGAGGTTTTTAGATGTGAGTATAAAATTTCCAGTTTTATGACTACTATAAATGTATGTATGAAAAATGCCAACAACATTATGAATGTATGAATTTGGATGGCAGAAAACGCATACAACCGCATCACTACCCCTCATTAAGTTCGCATTTTCTTGATGAAATGAATTCCTAACTCGCCTTTATGACTTTTTATTAATGTTCCGTCCCTCGGATAAAAGTCCATAAAACTATATTTCCGCCCTGTTAACCAATAAGCATTTTCCGATTATTATTTCCAAGTACAATTTATCCTTGAATATGGTTCGCGGATTCAATTTCTGCGATTTCCTCCTTCCGTCGCTCATATGTCGAATAGTCGCGTATGCAAAAACATTGGGCACACACCGTTTAGAGAACAAATAGAAACCTTTTGTGGGGAAAAAAAATTGAACTAAAAACAAGAACGAAAGAATAAATAGTAGAAAAACACAAAAAAAAGTTTTTTTGACGGGAACAAAAAACAATAGGGCGACCAGGACCAGCAGGACGCCCCACCGGGACATAGAGGTGAAAATAAATATTCATTTGCACAAGAAATTTATGCATTTGATTTGGTGGGCTTTGAAGCTAAGCGACTGCAGTTCAGTGCATTTTTGCCACTGCATTCACGTTGCACGGGGACCCGGAAAACAAAAAAAAAAAACCTTGACGCTTTTACCACCAACCTGGAGGAGTTTCGGGGAATATTTGTTTTAGACCGATTGGTTGGGGATTTTCTGTTATTTTTGGGATAATTTTGTCATGAATGGCAATGGATGGAAATTTTTATTTAAACTTTAATCCCGAAAGCAAATTTTCCATATGTAGTTATCACAGCAAAAAATTATAATAACAAAAAAAAAAAAAACATACGTAATTATACGCGCAATAACGTGTGGACCAATAACGTTTAGATCTGCAATGTATTTCAGATAATGCATATAATTTTTCTCCTTTATTTATGGCATTGAATTTGCACATAATTTTTCAGGGTAGATTTTGGGAAATTTTATAAAATTTTCTACCATATGCTGATTAAAAATAAAACAATACAACTCTGCTTTATTGTACCCATAAAACTGCAACCTAAGCTTCCCTAAACTTTATGATAAAAATAGCTTTACATATTCAAAGTTCAAAGTAATGAAATTTTTGAAAAAAACAATATTGTACACATTTTTCATCAATTTTATATAGTCGAAAAGCTTCAGCCGATTTTCATACAACCTTTTCCGACCCTGTCTTGGTTCTATTTGGTGTTCCATAAGGTAGTCATCTTGGACCTCTGTTGTTTACTACTTTTATTATCGACGTTTCTGTTTATGCTCAATTTGCTTACTGTAACGTATGTGAATGACTTAAAAATCTTTAAACAAATTGTAAAGTGGTGCTCGAAAAATCACATGGTTTTCTCAAAAGGCCAGAGCTAAAGTAAAGTAGTAGACAGACGTTAGAAAAAATGTGGCATGCATTTTTAATTTCAAATTTAACTGATTCCGAAGAAATATATGCATTAAAGGTGACGACTTTTTTAGGCTTCTAGTTGAAAAGGGAGTAGGAGTTTTTTGAATCGTATATTTCAATTAAGGATAAGGCACATAAAAGTCCTTTTCTCTTTTTCGGAGGTTCAAAAACTTCTGAAAAATTTACAATAACATAAAAATCGATGTCAAAAATGTTGGGATATTATTTGTTTAACCCATTAATGCGCAAAACGAGGATTTTGTGCACGCAAATTCAATTGTACGATTCGAATAGAAAATTGGGACGCATTTCCTCCAAATTCGTATATAAGGGGTTTTTGGGGGGTGCTCTCTCAGAATCTGGCATTTGTTTTGCATAAAAACTTCAAAAACCCTATTATTTTTTGAGTTTTTTAAAAAAAAAGTGCCGATTTTTTTTTGTCATTTTTCGTCTCAAAGTCGATTATCTTGTCGTTGCTGCTATTAAATGATCATATAAATACCAGAAATCGCGGTCCGAATGTCTACAGTTTCTCAAACCATGGTTTTAAATTTTTTTTTTGCTTCGGTTTTTGCATAATGGCCATTTTGTACAGCAATGTAATAAAAAATTTCGCGATTTTTTTACACGAAAAGGATCAACTTTACAAAAATAATTTATATAACAAAAAGTACTTATAATTAGCCAAGGAAAACATGTACATTTTTTCAGAATTTTTTGGACTATTTTTGGTTTTTTGGATTTGGCCAATTTTTGAAAAATCCAAAAATGTCCCGAAAAATTCTGAAAAAATTTACATGTTTTCCTTGGTTAATTATAAGCACTTTTAATTTATTCGTATAATTGATCCTTTTTGAGTAAAAATATCACCAAGTTTTTTTATGATGAAATTTTGTGATATTTTTACTCAAAAACGACGAATTATACGAATAAATTTTATATGACTAAAAGTGCTTATAATTAGCCAAAGAACACGTGTGAACTCTTTCAGAATTTTTCGGGACATTTTTGGATTTTTCAAAAAATGGCCAAATCCAAAAAACCAAAAATAGTCCACAAAATTCTGAAAAAATTTACATGTTTTCCTTGGCTAATTATAATTATATATATTGTATATAATTGTCATATAAATTTTGTTTGTAAAGTTGATACTTTTCGTGTAAAAAAATCGCGAAATTTTTTATTACATTGCTGTACAAAATGGCCATTTTGCAAAAACCAAAGCGAAAAAAAAAATTCAAAACCATAGTTTGAGAAAGTGTAGACATTCGGACCGCAATTTGTGGTAGTTATATGATCATTCAATAGCAGCAATGACAACATAATCAACTTTGAGACGAAAAATGACCAAAAAAATTGGCACTTTTTTGGAAAAACCCAAAAAATAATAGGGTTTTTGAAGTTTTTATGCAAAACAAATGCCAGATTCTGAAAGAGCACCGCCAAAAACCCCTTATATACGAATTTGGAGGAAATTGGCCCCAATTTTCTATTCGAATCGTACAATTGAACTTGCGTGCACAAAATCCTCGTTTTGCGCATTAATGGGTTAATATGGTTATATATTTTTATATTTGTTTCTATTCGTATTAAATCCGCGGACAAATTTTAAATCTGTATAAAGTGGCACTCTTTAACATTATTAAATGGCATGTGAGTTTTTTTACATTTGATAATCTCTACTGGTTCCCCCCAAAAAAGATTGATCTAATCTTACATAGGCGAGATGGTTCTCAAGCTACATAAAAAGTAAAATAACTCAAAATTCTCCATTATCTGGAAATGCCACAAAAAGTGTCGAAAAAAAACCCCGATCTAATAACTTAAGCAAGAGCATCAATATCTTATTCAAGGCAAAAAACAGGGCTTTAATTTCTCCCTTAAAAAAACACTTAAAGGGCATGCAGCGTTCATCCGTCTATTGGGGGGTAGATTCGACGAGTCACAAAACCCACATAAACTTGTTTCCTCGACGAAAGGAAATCGCTAAATCATGTTTGAGTTCGGGGGACAACACGCCGCTATTAGCAATCTCAGCCGGGAGATTCGGGAATTCGGGGATTCGGGATTCAGGATTCACATTCATTGCCACTTTATTTTTCACTCGTTACGTTTATGGCTTCAGTAAATTTAGCGAAGGCACTTCCTAATAGAAAGCCACTTTTTCGCTGTTTCATCCCCCACTGGGCGGGCGTCCCCCCACCCCCCGGCAGCTGGGATAAAAGCAACAGCATGGTTTATGGAATTTCTGCACTTGCCCTAAATTAATCATCGGTTTTGCCGGCGCGGCGCTGGAATGAGTCCTCAGCCCCCAAAATAAACCCAACTTTCCTTTAGGCAAGAGATATCAGACCAGATCTTTTCCCCAAAATATTCTCACAAATAAAGCTGACGACCCCAAAAATTTATCTAACCGACCATACAGCCAGAGCATTGGCGTCTGGAGTTTCTTTAGTCCTTCAAAAACGGCCAAAAACTCCTTAATTTTGTGGGTTTTGTTCCTGTGGATGCTGCTGCTTTGTGCCTTGAAAGATTCGTAAATGCTCTGTTTCTTTAAGGGTGGGGGTTCATCATAGGGTCCGGAATAAGTATGGAACGATATACGCCAACTTCAGATGGAACAGTGGGAAAAAAAAAGGAAAAAAATCACTGAACCGCTGAATCATATAGCCTGTTTTATTTACGAAAGATAAATTTTATCACCACCCTCGCGAAAATCTCCACCTTTTATATACGAGATGTCGAGAGTTCAGAGCCTCAAACAAATATTATCATTTGATCAGCGAAAATGTGACGCTTTTGTTCCTTGAATTTTCATATTGTTGATTTTTTTTTTTATGATGACAAGCTATTTCCCGGAATATCTTTCTACCAAAAATTCATGAAATAGCGACTATCTGTCGCATAATTAAAATTTCATATCTTTACAGTTCATAAAACAAAATCGAAAAGGTTAAAGGGTGATATAAAAATCAATGCAAATTGGGTAATACAAAAATAACTCTGAACTTAAGGAGGGTTTTTTACACAATTTTTTATAGAAAAATTGAAGACCATGGTAAAAATATGCGTTGCAGTTTTAGTACAACAATTTGGTGTAATATTCCATAACTTTTTTTATAAAAATTGGTGTATTTTTCAAAAGTTTGTCCGCCATATTGGATCCGCCATTTTGAATTTTTTAAATTTAACATCAGATTCATAATCAGCGACTCCAAAAACTCCTTAATACTGGTTTTCACGAAAAACGTGATGTCTGAAAGAATATACATCATTCACGTATTAGTGCTAGGGGTTGTTTACCCCCTTGAGGAACTTTTTTTAAGAAAACCCAAAAACACGTCAACTTTATTTTTCAAAATCGTATGTATTATAATATTTTTGAATGATTTTTAACTAAAACTGTTAAATTTGTCACGTAAAAATATAAAAAAAATCGTTTTTCTGCAATAAAAAATAAGGGTTGCCACCCCCGGGAGCCAGATTACTTACAAAAGGTTAGTATATTTATGAGACATCATTTCCATTTTGTTTCATTCGAAAAAATTCATTAGAACTTGAAATATTTAGGAAAAAATGTTTTTGGGGGTAAACTTTAGGGGTGGTTTTCACCCCCTAAATGTGCGTATAACTTATCATATGTAGTTTAAAGATAATACATTAATAAGAGTATTTCCGAGTACGACTAAATGTGCAACTTTTACATATTCTGTGTATAGCACTTACAATTCAAATGCAACCATTTGAATAATTAAAACAATCAAATCATATTCAACGACAATAAAATCAAATTTAATTACAATAAAATCAAAATCTAAATAAATTAAATCAAAATCAAGACCAACTTTTCAAAATAACTTACTATTTTTCAAATTCAGACACAACCAAAGCTGCGTTTTTTTAATGATCTAATTTGGATTTGAAATTTTGGATTGAAATGAAATTTCTGATTATTACTCGTAGTAAAATTTTTGAATTTTGCTAAAAGAACATCAAACTGCCGATTTTGTGTCAAAAATTGAATCTAATAATTATTTCATTTAAACATTTGCAGTTTGAATAGATAAAAATTATGAAAATTAGATCAGTTTATTGAAAATTGTAATATCTTTAATGTAGATCACTACTTTAAAAAATTCAATTCAATGCAAAAAATTCGAAATCTAGATCAGATCATTAAAAAAACGAAGCTCAGCTATTTTTCACATGTGATTGTTTTTTAAATTTATATGGTTGTATCTGAATTTAAAAACTTAGTTTAGTCCTGGTTTTGATTTCGTTGTTGACATCATTCAAATGGTTGTATTTGAAGTACTTATAAATTTTATATACAGAAAGTGCAATACCTTTCCTATTTAATCAAAAATTCCAACAATTTCTTCCCACAACAATAATTTAATATGCCCTAAGATATTTTACCAGTGGTTTAAGCTACTTGATTTTTTCGCGTCAATTCCATGTCATTATAGAAAATCGCATCACAACTGAATGAAACTCGTATTCATAAAAAAAATCGTTACTTCTTTAAAAAAAAAGAAATACGATTCAAGTGACTATCCACAAATTGAGTCAATTTGATTTTCCATCAAATTGAACTGTCACATTTCTCAGTGATTTTTTATCGCAAAGAAATCAATCAATCGCATTTGAAATTCCTATGAATTTAATTGAGAGAGGTGTGTTCATGCTATGAAAATTCACCAAGCACAGCCTCTCTTCTCAAGGAGCTCCCCGGAACTCCGCACCACTGTCATGAAGCCCAAAAAGGTGTATGTATCAATGGATGAAGGGAACCACCACCACCTTTGGGACTGACATGTGCTGAAATTA
Organism: Dysmachus trigonus; assembly: GCA_949715965.1. Classification (NCBI taxonomy): domain Eukaryota; kingdom Metazoa; phylum Arthropoda; class Insecta; order Diptera; family Asilidae; genus Dysmachus; species Dysmachus trigonus. Next base: position 98,438,283 of record OX454319.1, on the reverse strand, counting down.
TGGATATATGTATTAATAATGCAACGGAAATTTGGGGCAATTTTATTGCATAGAGTGCCTGAATGACGTGCACTGCATCGAAGTTATCGATTTCATTGTTGCACCGTGTTCGCTATGGAAAGTTCGGGCTTTCTACGGCTCCTACGGAAATTTAGGTTAAACAAGTTAATGGAGTTTCTTTTAAAGAGTAGATATTATGCTTGATTTTTAAATTGCTTGAAAAGATCAATTACAATGACAGCTCAAAAAAAGTTATTAAACGTATCTTTTAACTTTTTGGGCATACCTTTTAAATCGAATGCTTTGGCTTGATTTATGGGAAAGATAATTAGGAAAAACAGATTGACTCTTAACCTTCTACATTCGTTCATTGCGGCTGACATTAATTCTATTTTGGGTCCAATTAGACCAATAACATGATTCGCTTGGCTACGATGTTAAATGATGATCTTTTTGAAGGTATAGATATTTTATCATTAGCTTAACGCTTTTTATAAATATGACATTATTATGAAAATAAAAATAGGAAATATTAGGTTATTCAGAAATTATAATCTGTATTATCTATGTCTACACTATGTATTATATATAAAGATGTACATTTTGTGTGTTTGTTTGTTTGCATGTCGCATATTCGGTCCACTTATTTTGACATCACATATGACAACATGGCATGACATCTGACTAATTTCATTTCAGGGTGATAAAAAAATATATTTCAATATTATTTCATTATTCTATATCTAATTAAATAATGATATGCCCGGGTGAAACCAGATAGCTCAGCTAGTCTATAATAAAATTGTAGTGGGTGTCTGTCTGTTTGAGACGAATAAACACATACCTTAATAATTACTGAAACTTTGTAGTTATATGTATTTTCGTATTTATGATATTGTATTTTTAATTATAAATTCTTTTAAATAATAATAATAGTATTTTAGTACACATTCCAGCTATACTCGTAAATACTCTTTGGTATGATTTGGTAAGTAATTGGTGGCAATTTTCAAAATTGTGGTTCTCAGAACCTATGTAAACGTACAAAGTTTCTCTTATTTTATCATTAATTTTATGAAGGACATGTCAAATTGACGGCTACTCAATTTCTTCCTTGAATTAGTTATATTTTTCAAAGTTATCTCTCAAGATTTATGCCAAAACTTATTAAAGTTCATAATTACAAAATATTTATAAAATTTAAATTTAGGTAAATTGCTTTGAGATACAGGGTGGGCCATCTAACATTTGGAATTGGAACTATAGGTTATTTTGAGGTTGGAAGGTTTGATGACATTTCCGATGTGACAGAAAGTTAGTTTTATGTTTGACATTTATGAAATAGGTCGCTATTCGCTTGAACAAAGTTGGGAAATATTAAAAACTTATTTCTAAAGTGGTGAATCTTCTACTCAAACTGTACGAAATTTACGGAAAAAATTTGACAAAAAGGATGTGCCAAAAAAGCAGTTTGTGGATCAATTTGTGAAGCGAGTTCGTGAGACTGGATCGTTGTTGGATAAAACAACCCGTGTACGTACTCGTCCAGTGCGCTCAACCGAAACATCGCTGCTGTTGCTCAGAGTGTGCGTGAACAACCATCAACATCAACTCGTCATCGTTCTCAAGAATCGAACATTTCACGCACTTCTTTGAGAAGAATTTTGCATAAAGATCTCGGTATGAATGCGTACAAAGTTCAATTAGTGCAAGAGCTGAAGCCGCGTGACCATCCGATGCGTTTTCGGTTTGCTCAATGGGCCGAAGACCGCTTGATCGAAGATGGGCATTTTCACCGAAAAATCGTCTTTTCAGATGAAGCTCATTTCCACCTCGGAGGATACGTCAATAAACAAAATTGTCGTATCTGGGGCTCAGAAAATCCACACGTCATCGTGGAGAAACCAATGCATCCACAACGAGTGACTGTCTGGTGCGGATTTTGGTCTGGCGGCAGTATTGGGCCATTTTTCTGCGAAAATGAGCAAGGAAACGCTGTTACAGTCAATGGCGATCGCTACCGCACCATGCTAAGCGATTTTTTGTTTCCCAAAATTGAAGAGTATGACATAGACGACATTTGGTTTCAACAGGACGGCGCAACGTGTCACACAGCCAACGTAACAATCGATCTTTTGCGCACTGTTTTCGGAAATCGTATAATCAGCCGAAATGCTGATGTCAATTGGCCACCTCGAAGCTGCGATTTGACTCCGTTAGACTTTTTTTTTGTGGGGAGCCGTTAAGGACAAGTGTTACGTTAACCATCCAGAGACGATTGACGATTTGAAACGTGAAATCGAAGTTGCCATTGATGAAATAGAGGCCCAAACAATCGAAAATGTACTAAAATATTGGACTGATCGAATGGGGTATTGTAAGGCTAGCCGTGGCAGTCATTTGAATGATGTTGTCTTCCATTCCTAAATGGAAAGGTTCAATCTTTCTAATAAACTCATAACTTTGAAAAAATATTCATTTGTTTTTTTTTTTTTTTTTTTTTATAGCCGATTCAAATTCCAAATCTTAAATGGCCCACCCTGTAGTATTTTAGTGTTTTCTTCTAAACTAATCGAAAAGCAAAGAAATGTAATAAGAAAAAATTATCATAAGGAAAAGAAGGCGTACTTTGATGAATTTATTATAATTGAGTCAAACAACTGAAAGGTGTGACAGCTGGATGTAAGTCACTCCATATAAAGGTATACTTGTAACGGTCGTTCAAAGTTCAAGTGAGAATAAATCTACAAGAGATTGGTTTCCTTTAATTTTGGGTAGTACAGGTGAATTCGTAAGTAAGATGCATTTAGAGGAACTTTAATAGGTAAATAATGCAAGAAGTAAGTCGAATGGTCCCAAAAGCAATAGAATAAATTGACCTTATAACTACTTTCGAATTCGAACACTTCACAAAAGTAGAGAGACCACCTCCATCTGAAATTCCACCAATTAGTCCTAGATTAATTGAGACGGACGCATTGGCTGCATTCACTTCTAATTTTATCGCTCTTGCTGCTGCTGCAAGTAAGTGCAGAGCCAATTTGCAGTTTTCGAACTCTGAGGAAATGCGATGGGATCCCCTGCGGGAAGATTTTGACCTATCCCGACCATCAGAAAGCTCCAGAATCCAGAGGAAATCGCCTCAACTTCGAGAATTTTCCCGAAATCATTAAAACTTGCTGTGGCAAGTTGGAGTAGAGCGAGCACTGCCTTTTTTTTTTTTGAAAAAATAATTCCCGCAGCACAATTCGGGACGCAAGGAATGGCGGAAGATTGGTTGCTGCTGGTGCACCAGAAATCGGAGAAACATATTAAAAAATTAATAGCTAAAGGAGTGGTCCAAGTGGCGCGTTCATCGGGGCCCATCTCTCTACTAGACACAACTTTTACCCGACACTTGTACAAGTTACAAGACATCTAATGACAATGCCGACAACTGCAAAGACACTTTTTTCCGCCAACAGTCCAGGGATATAATTTGAAGTTAAAGTTTTTAATTAAAAACTTTCTGATTTTAACCGTAAATTTAGGAGAAAAGAAAAAAATAAATAAAGTTTCGTACTTAATGTGTTGCAACTTTTATGCGGGCTCGGATATTTTTCTTCTCGCCCAGTCGAAGTTTCGTCCAAACTTCCTCCACGGGCGCTTTTCGCTAGCTCCTTTTGCGCGTCTCCTGGTGGAGTTGATTTAAAACTCTTCGCAAACAAGAAGTCACATGTTCTTCAAATGCGCGCCGGCACATGAAATCTGATTTTTTTTTTTTTTTCGTTCTTATTTTATATTATATTATATATAAAAGTCGTCCTTCTCGCTTTTCGAGGACTTTCTTAAGACGGTGGTGCAGCACGTGAAGGAGGAGGAGGAGGACCTCCTCAAGGGCTTATTACGCTCGAATGCCAGACGTAATGCAATGGAATTTCCGTGTAGATGCGCCGCCCGCTGATGATCGAAAAATGGGGCTCGCTGCCTTTGGAGCCGTCTTTGGAGCCTTAGTGCGCATTTCTATTTCGAAGGTATCGGTGTGTACAGAAAAAGAAAACTTTTCGTTTTCCTCCAGAGACCCGGAAAATAATAAATTTGAATTAGGTAGATTGAAAAGTTGCATATACTACCAGCGACGTCGCGGAACGGCGAAGAGGGAATCGTCGGCGGCCGGGCTCCAGCCTTTTTTTTTTTTTTATTTACCCGGCATTCCAAAGAATTCGAAAGAAGCAATTTTATCGATTAATTGGCGGCACGCGGGGGACTTGATAAATTGGAAAGAATGAAAAGATACCCCCGGGACCTCGCGGCCAATTGTGCAAAACGTACTTACTCTGATGTAATAAAAGCAATTAGACGCAGACATCGATCTTGTGCTTACCTGAAAAGAGAAAAGAAAAATTCAATAATTAAAGATAACTAAACTGAAAACTCAGGCCGGAATTGGTCTGGTTGATTTTGATTAAAGGTTTCAGCGGTCGGGGAATTCGTTTTTTGAAAATTAAATCAAGAAGCCCGGAAATTCTAAATGTAAGCGAATTCATTTTTTTTTATGTTGGCATTACGTCATTATACAATTTATTTAAGTCGACACTTAAGTGTTACAATCATTAATAACATTATAAATTGAATTTATTAAAAGTTGTATGAAATAAAACGCATACAGGGTGTCCCAAAAATACCAGGTCAGAGTGACATGGAAGATAGGTTAGCCTTAGATCTGTCAGATAAAATAAACTTGACCTTGGTAACTCTCTACTTTTAGTTAGATTTTCAACTACCATTGCTAAAAATGACTTCAAGTTGTTTACTTTTTTATTTTGCAGGTATCTTGAATAGTTGTTTCAGGCGTTAAAAGTAAAATTCTGCCGAAATTTAGTGTAGAAAAATAACTCATTTGTGTTACCTTTTTAGCTCTGTCAAAATTGTAACTTTAACTTTGACAATCAGTTGTGGAAAAAAAAATTTTCTAAAAGAAACTGGCAAATTGTCTTAAAAACTACTCAATTTAATGCAGATTCAGAAATGGTATGACATTTGGGGGTTTATTTTACAAAAACTTAGAAATTGCTATTTTTATCATTAAGGGTTGTGCTTAAGCCGGACTCTATTCTGAAAACTTGTTATTATGCACAATGAATAGGAAGCTTGTCGGCTAGCTGCGGACCCGTCCTCAATTAAAAAAGTGACAATATCTCGAAAACTAAGAAACTTTTACTGAGGTCATGTTTATTTTATCTGACAGATCTAAGGCTAACCTATCTTGCATCCTTCCATGTCACTCTGACCTGGTATTTTTGGCACACCCTGTATGTACACTCGAAAAAATATAATACGTGGCAAATTTAAAAATTCTCCATTAAAAGTACATATTTTGTATAAAAAAAGTCAGTAAATTCACAAAAAATTGTAACTTCGCAATTTAGGAAAAATTTACTAAAATCAAGTAAAGACATAGTCAAAAGGGTCTAGCCGGTTAAGGAGGTGAAAAGTGCCCCCAGCGCTTTTGAAAAACAAAAAAATACCCTTATATAGTACATGAAAAAGTACATCTTTGCTGAAATTTTCAGACCCATAAACCCTCACATAACCTCAAAAAAAAAAAAAAAAAATTAAAACGTGATTTTCAGTGTTTTGGCGATATCTCGGCTTCTTGTAGACGTAGAAAAGAGGGCAAACGTTTCGGTTTCATTTTGTCGACTCACTAATCTTGTCTTTAGGTAGAAAACCGTTAATAATATGATCCCTTTGTGAATTTCAAAAACTGCTTGGATTATTTCAAGGTAGGAAATGATTTAAAAAAAAAATGCATACTTAAAAAAGAGGTAAAAATACCGAAAAATGCTGAAAAAACGGTTTTTCGATATTTTGACCCTGTTGCACCAAATCTAAAAATCTGAAATAATTCATGGATATAGCTTGACATCCAGAGAATAATATATATATTTTTTTCGTCGTTTCTATTTTTTTTGTTTTTTTTTTAATTGAATTTTAAAAATGTCGAACTTGTATAAAAATTTGAATTTCCCGCCAAAAATTTCGAAAAAAATATCATGTTGTAGCTGGCAAAAGACCCTATAAATTGAGAAAAAAAAATGTTTCTACGTCTACAAGAAGCCGAGATATCGCCAAAACACTGAAAATCACGTTTTAATTTTTTTTGAGGTTATGTAAGGGTCTATGGGTCTTTTTCATGTACTATATAAGGGTATTTTTTTTGTTTTTCAAAAGCGCTGGGGGCACTTTTTCACCTCCTTAACTGGTTAGACCCTTTCTTTATTTTATGTTTGTCGATGGAATAGATTTCAAGTAAAATAGTCTTTAGCTTTAAGAAACATTATAAGATTTAAGAAAATATTTCTTTAAAAATTACTTCAGGTTTATAAACTTGACCATATCGCTTGATACATATTTTTTTATTTTTTTACTTTTTTGTAATAATTTATTTAATTTTACAATTTTTAGTTGATGGGAAGGGGGTGAAATTCAATAAACGAGATTCAACCCCTCATTTTTCACCCTTAGAGGTGGGATATTTTCTTCAAATTTAAATGGGACCATCCCCGAGATATATCTTATTCAATAAAAAAAGAATCATTAAAATCGTTTCACAATCAGTGAGGAAATCGCGTAACATACACACATAAAAATAAAAAAACATACAGCCGAATTGAAAACTTCCTCCTTTTTTTGAAGTCGGTTAAAAATAGAAAATATTTCATTAAAAATAGAAAATATTTCCTTTTTCATTGAATACCTTTTTTTTAAGTACATGATTTCTTTAAATATATGATGCTCATTTTTCTGAGTCTAAATTTGCTTCATTCACTTTGAAATATGTATTTAAAACATTTTACAGGCATTGTGGAAAAATACCTCAAAGGAGGAAAATTGAATGGATAATCGTAGTAAAATTTGATACTAGCAACGTGTAATACTACAGCGATTCTCGATGTAACCAACTTAAAACGTAAACTTAATGTTTAATACATTTTACTATGTTCATCGTACGAATTTTACTAAAAATATGCAATTTTTCTGATGAGCTAGTAAAAAATCGTGCTAGTTATGATGTTATTGCGTTATTTCGTCCTTCGAGAAATATATCTTGAAGTTATATACACAAAATAAAACATAATAATAGCAGTTCGGAATTTTCTATAGTTCCTGTGATGAATTTTGATTTTTTTTTAATTAACTATAGCCTTTCAGAAAACATTTTATTCCAATCCAATTTCTTTCCATCTCTGCTCTAATATTGAATTATTTTCAATTATTTTATAGAGCTGTAGCTTCACTTTAGAAAATTTAAGTTAATCTAAATATTAATGAATTTTTTGGATATACCTCCGTGTGAATGTGCCCTAAAGAATTTGTAATTTTGCTCCATTTAGGTTTAATATTACAATGTTCACATTTAAATCTATAATATAAATTCTCCGGTGAATATTTACATTCATTTATAACAATTTTACACATTGGAAAATTTTGTATCAAAGTTTATCGTTGTAAAATATTATAACATAAAATAAAAAATTACACAATAGAGCCTGATGCCCTTTAAACTTTGTCAGAAAGTCCCATAAATATTTCCGAAATGAAAAAAGCTGCTAAATTTGTTTTGATATATTGCACTGTCCTGTTAATCTTAAAAGTTATAGGGTTAATCTTCATAATCTTATAAAAAACTTTTTAAGTCGCAGTTGCCATCGTCGGCCACTAGTTCTTTGTCTACTTTAGAGTGAACTTTCTATAATTTGTTTCAGGTAATATCTCACGGGGACTGCAAAAGAAGTTTTATGTGACAAGGTCTTTGAAAAATAAGTGGCATTTCTTTATTTTTCAAAGTATTTATTTCACAATTTTGTGTGTCCGAATTCCTAAAGTTTACTCCATTCAAATATTCAAATATTTCAATACCATTGAATTTGTAACGAAATACAAATTGTAAATTAGAGAATTAAGTTTTCGATTTGAAAATATGCGTGTTTTGAATTATCATGTCTTTAAAATTAGTTATAAAAATATTTTATTTGTAACAACTCGTACTAGGGGGTTATATACAGTCAGGAGGCTCAAATTCTTCGATTTTTCAAGAATTTTTCTTGAAATTACCTTTTGAGTTATTAATATCAAAATTTGTACACATATTATGGTAACTCTTGAGTGTATTTTAATGTTTTTTATTTGTAAAAATTATTATTTTAAAAGCTGCTACAGCTGATCTCCGGGAGCAACTCTAAAAAAAATGCGTTTTACGGTGAGCACGATATCTCTGGACTGGATCATCCAAAAAGAAAAAACCAAAAATATTTCGTTAATATATTGTTTTATCTCGTAATTAATCGAAAGAATAAGCAAAATAACAATTTTTGACAAAATGGCGGCTTCTTAAAAAAAAAATCCATTTTTAACAAACATTTTGGCATTAAATTGTTTATAAAATGGAAAATATTTATCGGTGAGAAAAAACCTTCGATTAATTACTAAAAAAATATACTTAAAAAGCTTGTGTTAAAATTTGAAACTGATCGTTTTAGCCTTTTTCGAGAAATCTTGCTCACCAACTTTAAAAACACGTTTAAAGTTTCAAAAGCTATGCAAGGTGTAGTCAAAAAATCATTACAAATATGCGTGTAACTTCGAGAATATTCACCGGATTGACATGAAATTTTCTGTGGGTGTACTTAAATATATTATGAATATAAAAAAAAAATTAAAAAATCAATTTTCTGAAAATTCTGACTGTACAAAACCCCTTAAATAAGACATCCAAAAAAGTGTACTTTACAACGAGTCTTGTCTATCTATCTTGCAATTTTCTTGAGAGGACTTATGATACTGCATCTCCTGATAAAGACATTTTCAACTAACAAAAAAAAGGTGAAGGAGTGATTTTAGGGGGATTATCTTGGAAGAAACGATTTTCACGAGACACTCCATAAAATCAATGGATACATGTTGGAAAACATCATTCAGGAACACCCTGTATAAAGCGATTACGCAGAGGTACGAAGTACTAAATTTGTTATTATAGTCTACATAGGCATAGATATTTATTTAGCAACTACTTAATTTCTTACAAGGAGAGGGCACGAACGAAATATTTTCGTCCAATACCCAGTAGTAGCGGAGAAAAACGCACACAAAGTTCACTTATGGCAAGTATACTGACATGAAATACTACTACTAGACAAAATTGCATTCAAATCCGTTTCCCCAAGGTCGTGCCCCCTCCTTGTTAGACTAAAAAGCTGAATTTTTATTTCAAAGTTTAATAGCATAGTATTTTATTTTGAAGTAAATACAAACAATAGTTGAATCAGAAGCTCTAGATAATTTATTTTACTGCGAAATGCTCCAAAATGCTAATACTTTTGATTAAAAAACCATTTAACCACATTTAATAACGAAAATAAAGAATTTTGTTTTGAATATGTTTACAATGTTGTATCAAACTTGTTTTTTAGTTTAATACGAAACGTAGTTAAATTAATAATCGGCATTGGCGCCAAATCATATTTGAAAATTATTGGTTTGATTTTGATTTGTTTCCCCTATTTTCCTTTCATTGTATAACAAAGTAGTGGCGAGACAAGTTAACTTCATGACATTTATTACAAGTCGGCGGTGAATATTATGAATTCAACTAAATACATGTCGACTTTGCAAAAAAACATGCCAAATCCTCATAAAATGCTGCTGCAAATTTTATATGCATGCTCCGATGTCATTGAGGACGACAAAGTGCCGTCCCAACAGCCCCAGCCTTACAGTCCTTCGGGAGTCAGCCGCCATCCAGCCGAGAAGTATCCTGCAGGATTCAGCCCGTTTCCCCCTAACATGTGCGGACCTAGACAACGTTCGGTTGGCCCAATCACCGGCAAAATTGCTCTCATAGTTTACTGGCGAAGTGCCAACTTTTTACGATCTTTCGTTGCGAGAGAGCTCCCAAGGTACGTCATTCGGGCGTGCTGCCCCCCCTGTGGTGCCCCACTCACTCTGGCTACTTTGGCAGACTTCTTAGCAGGTCTACCTGCTCCTTACGTGATAAAGTATTAAAATTTCTCCTATCAGCTGTGGTTGTCAGGGAAACATGCTTTTTACCGCGGTTCGGCTCCATCTCAAACGTGGTCTTTAAAGTTTCAGAATCATTTTTGCTGCCCATTGCTGAAGGTGGATACGAACCAGGCTCCCGATGATGATAATTGTTTATTTTATAAGAAATCTATTTTTGTAGAGACCGCGTCATCGTCACGATGCAGCTAAATACATACATATATGATGTAACTCGTGGCCACCCTCGCACCCATACACGGATCCCATGCTGCACTTAATCCGATTATTTTCTGGAACGTTGTTCCCTCTATTTTTAATTTTCGTGGAGTTCCAATGGAACACATATATATATATAGTAGGTACATACACATATGTGGAACAGAAATATTTTTGAGCAGATGGCGCATTAATCGGCTTGCGGTCCACTCGCTAGGAATTAGTTCCACCGAAAAGGGGGTTAAATTTTAAAAGCTTTTAGTTTTTCTCGACCACGCAGCGAATCGGTTAGTGCTTTTAAAGATTAGCAGTTTGGAAATTGTTACTAGTTCAGCTGCTAACTTACTGGAACCTGGTGGTAAGAGACCTATATTAATTTTTTTTTTCATCCCCACCTGTATGAAGTTGGATCGATAGACGGACGAAAAAAATAATTTTTCTGCATTACAAACATTTTACAAGCTTTTATTTAATTTCGTTTAGGTCAAAATCGTGCAAGTCAATTTCGACCCACTTCAGGTTATCCAATTGGGTTGAAATTTTGCATACACGTATAGTACTGATGACAATACAGTTAAACGGTTTTATGTATTAAAAATTCAAAATGGCAGCAATATGACGGACGATTTTCGAATTTACTATATGTTCCGATCCGAATAAAAGTCGATATCTAAGGGTTTTCGGTGTTGCGGATTTCAAATTTTTTATAAAAAATTTAAAAATTCAATATGGCGGACGAATTTTGTCATTTATGATCCGGTCCAGCACATGTAAAAGCTTTTCACGAGATTTGAAATTTGAAATTATTGTAATTTAATTCGTACAAAATCATTAACATTGTAGTAGGACAAATTATGTCTTTCAATGTAATATTTTAAGGATAATGGACAGTTGATACAATCGTCATCGAGCCAATGAAAAATCATTCTTAATTTACTTATTTACGAAAAATTACATAAGATTGTAATATAAGGTAAAAATGAATGTAAATTGTAAGTTTTAACTTCAAAACTATTGTAATCAATGCAATTTCGCTTTAAAAACGCAAGTGAATCTTATTATTAAGTACAGGGTGACAAATGGAAAGTTGCCTAAACTAATCATTTATAATTTTTAAAATCAGTGCAGGTAAAAATAAATAAAAATATATATAAATTCAGTAAAGATGTCATTTTTATTTGAAATTAGTTCCAGTTGAATCGGACTTTTTTGACTTGACTTTTTGATACTTACTTTAGGCAACTTCTCATTTGTCACCCTGTAGATATGAATTCGGTAACATTTTTACAAAATGATGATTATACATTGTGTATAACATTACTTAGGATTTATAAGCGACTGAAAATGTTTATTACATTGTATAGTATAAGAGGTTTTCATTAAAATGGCTATTAGGAGTTTGCGTCTAATTAAAAAACCATTTTATATCAGATAGCAGAAAATTTGCATCATATAAGGCCGTATAAGATTTAGCCATATAAGATTAAATGACTACGAGATTTTTTATTTTTTTAAATACAAATTTAGGTGATTATTTTTTATATTGACGTTCTCTTAATAACAAAGTTTAGTGAGAAAAAGGGTCAATTGTATTATTATGTATAAAAAAAGAAAAAAATATTTCCTTAATATTTCAAAATTAAGTTATAAATTACATATTAAATTTCGGAGAAATTTGTCTTTACAACCCCTTTAAGTACATTAAAATGAACCTTCTTCCAAAAGAATGATAAAAATTCTCACTTCTTTAACACTACCCACAAAAGGCAGAAAAAGGCACACTCTAATCGAAGTGCATGCTTTAAATTGAGCAAAAATTGAGAAGTTCATTATTTCCCGCCAAATTAGAAATTAATTAAGAGCGCTGTAATAAAGTGCAGTAATGGTTCGCCGCTTAATGGGCGCCAAGTTGCATCCCATCGGACGGCGCGCGGGCGGGGAGCCCAAATCCTTGCCCTCGACCTCATCATAATCTGGTCGTTTTATAGTTCATCATCTGCAACGTTCCGCGCCGTAATCCATTCAATTTATGGAAATGGCTCGTTCGTAATTTGCCAGAAGAGATGATCTCCATCAAAATACAACGTGAAATCACTTCATATCGCCAATCCGTGCGCTTCAGCTACACCCTGTGGGGTCCCACAGACTTGGAGCTCGAAAGCGAGGAAAAGGGTCCATATTTACATTGCAGATTATGATTATCCAACTACGCCCGAACGTTCCTCTAAGTATTAGACTGAATTTTTAGATAAATAATTCGAGCGGTATACCTAGCGAGATGCAACATAACCAGGACATAATTAGATATCAAAACATTTGATACGGGCACTTTGCGATTGTACTATAATTTATAATACGCAATCTGGAATGGCGGCGGACATGTGTTTAATGGGTCATTTGTTTTCGGAGCGCACAATAGAGACAACCATTAGTTCAATGCGAGGGTGTATGGGGCGCGGGGGAGCGGGGGACACGTATGCAGTCGGAGAAAGCCGCAACAATGCACATCACAGGCCAACATAATTAAGTACAGGTAATGGGAAGGTAGTTAATTAATAACTGGTTCAAAGTGAATAATTGCTTTCGGTTTCGGAACGTCCCCTTTTCCCGCCACGCCGCCGTGCTGCTCTATACTTTCTCAGCATCCAGTCCGGGAGAGAGGGAGAGCAGGAGGAATTCTGGATGGTCCATGGCAGTGGATGCTGCAATTGCTGCTGCTGCTGCTGCTGCTGCCTTTTGTACTCTAGTTCCCGCCGGAACTGACTGATGTTCGGGGATAGTTTTACACGCCAAAATCCAATTATGCTGAAGGATCGTAATTGAGTGTTTCCGAGGAATGTGGAATCCTTCGGAAGGACTTGAATTGAAATTTGATTATGGTGGGGGGGTGGGGGTGGAGCGTTAATTGCGAACAAACGAAATGCGGCCGATATGCATGAATACGCATGTCGCATGGATTTAAAGGGATTCAAATTCTAAACTTCTAATCCGACTGCTATGTGATCATAACTCAAAAGCATTGATGTCAATACTATTACGCGTAATTACACCTGCTTAATAATTAGGTAATTAGGTTATTCAAGTATAATGGTTTAATATAAAAGGCACATTCACTTTTCAATATCGAAATTGTATGCATCTGATAAATGGATATATTAACGTTGAATTTCATATCATTAACAACTCCATGAAATTAAATTTCGCTATTCGCAATTTGTGAAAAAATAATAGGGAAAAAAATAAAGGTTTAATAGTTATAATAATACAAGTTATATCATATACATATCCGAAAAAAAAAAATCAGATTGATTCAAAGAACTTTTAATTAAAATTGCAATTGATAAACCGTGCTAAAATCTTCGGAATGCGTTATAAGAGTATGAAAAGAATAAATCCAATAGGCCAGTACAATTATGAAATCTTCCATATAACAACTTGATTTTTCAGATTTTCTCTGTATGAGAAGATTAGGATTAAAATTAATTAAACAGACATAAAACCAATAGCAAATTGGATGTGTAATGAATATATTTACCTATAATATAAAATTGCCGTCAAAAACCTAAGGGTAAATTTCGTTTCGTATTTGAAAAAAAAAAAAAAAATTTTTTTTTGATCAGCGACCCCAAAAACCTCCACATTCCAAATTTGGCGTAGATCGGTTGGTTTCGAAAATTTCGTCAGCGATATTGTATCCGCCATCTTTAATTCTGCAAACTAAACTTCAGATTCATAATCAGCGATCCCAAAAATCCCCACATACCAAATTTGGTGTAGATTTGGTTGATTTTCGAAAATCTTTTCCGCCATTTTGAATTTTGCAACTCTGACTTCAGATTCGTGATCAGCGACCCCTAAAACCCCCACACACCGAATTTAGCGTAAATCGGTTGACTTTTGGAAATCGATTTTTCTGACCCGGTTTTTTGAGGTTAGGAAAAAAAACATGACGTGCCACCTCAACTCTGACAGTGAATTTGGATTCACGGGGTTATTTTACATAAAAATATACATCTGGATATGAAAAAAATAAATTCCTGTATTTTTCCTTGTACATTTATCCGGATTTTTGCTATTTTTTACCTGTTTTTTTGAGGTTAGGAATTAACTGTGATGTGATGGCTCAATTCTAACTTCAGATTCGTGCTCAGCGCGCGAAAATACAGTAAAGTACAGACCACTTTTATTTTTTTGTGTAGCTGTGTAATTTTTACATATAAAACGCATAGAGGTAGCGTTACAAATATAGGTATAACTTTTTTTCCTGTACGAATTTTTTAAAACTGTTTTAGGACAATATTTCTGTGATGTTAAAGAACACTTTTATGTAAAAAAAATAAAACGAAAACTCCCCTTAATCCAAAAATATTTCCAGTTTAAGTTTTGAAATTTGCATGAGTAAAAATTATGAAAATTTGATGAGCTTTTCTTAAATTTTACAATTTTATTATACACGTAATGGTCTTAAAAATTCAATTCAATACAAAATTTTCTATCTAAACTGATCCAGATCGGATAATGAAAAAAACGCTGCTAATATGATAATATTTGTAAATTTTTACAGATAACCCTTTAGACTCGTTTTGTTATTTAATAAGTCTAGTGAAATTAGAGTTAATTTAATCTTTTTCCATTCATTTTCTTTAATTGGGTAAAAACAAATTAGTAAATTGGCATTTAGAGGTACCCACCAATTTTAAAAATTATTAAAAATTGGGAAATAATTAATAAAACTCTGACTTTTTCCATATATGTATGTACTTTGTCTAAGAGGCCAAAGACATATTAGTTAATGTAACAAAAGTAGTACCAAAGACAGTTTTAAGAAAAATGAATGTGTCTTTTTAGCATGAATACGCTGAACCACATAAAAAATTACCAAACTTGAAGAAAAAGTTAATCAGCCTCGAAATATTTGCATTTTTTTGTACATTAGTTACGATGGTAATGAAAACAACAAAATTAATCTCTAAAGTTTAAAATAGGGACTTATCAAAATCCAAAATTATTATCTTATAAATTACATACTATTTTTAAAAATTTTAAACTTTTAAATTTATACAAGAATATAATCCAAAGTGATAAGATAAATAGTAAAAAATCAAAAGTGTGTTTACTAGTAAGATAGGATAATTTTAAATAAAAAATTAAATAAAAAACGATGAACTGAGACGAAAAATATTCATCTAATTACTATAAACGCGATAATACCGCTAAAATATTGATTAGCGCGAAGTCACTGACCACCGAATTAGACAAAACCAATAATAAATTTTTCGTAATTAATGTGCCCAATGATTTACCAAAAACAGGAATACAACCAAAAATAGGGGTAATTTAAACTGAACGCAATGACATGCATTTGAAACAGTCTGGCGCTTTTATTTATGCAACCGACACGTCAAAAACTAAACAATAATTTGTGAAATGCGTTGTTGCAACAACAAAAAAAAAAAAAAAACAGAAGGCCTTGGGAAACTGCAATTTGGGCGCATTCGACCACCAAAAACATGGAATGTATCCGTGAAATTCGCTTGATACCACAAAAGGCCGCTCTCTGGTCTGGTTGCAATCAATGCGGCGATAACAAGAGCCAAAAATAGAAAATTGAATAATTAAGCGAGAAATTTTCTGGTGTAAAGTGAAAAATCAAATTTTTTTTTCTCTCCTGGAAATCGTAAATTAAAACAAATCAAAGTTCAAAAGGCGGCAAATGTTCGTTGATACATGTGGAATTCAGCTGGCTTTACTCGCACTTGACAAGTTCGACGGAAGGTGGGGAATCGGGAGCAATATCGTCGTTATCAAGAGAACAAATTGCGATGATTCAGTCATACATCAATTTTATACGGATAGTGTGCAGGGACTGTGCGGGGTAAGATGTGGATCCGGTTGTGGAGTAAAAAAGAGTTTTATTGATTGATAAATGTCTTTTCAAGGGTTGAGCTCCACTGCTGCTGCTGGCGTGTACTCGCCTCGGTGACATTTTCACGGGTAGTAAGGGCCCTTTTAAAGCGCGCCACCGAGTCATTTCCCTTCACATTCCGAACATATCAGCTTGCTAGGAAACACGGGTACAAGGGCACCACACGGCAGCACTGGTGTGTGATACGAACGCACCCCGCCAGAACATTAAAGGGAAACAGGGCGGAAACTGATTGAGGTGATCTGGAATGACACACACACACACACATACACACCCTGACAGCATCCAGCTTAATTTTTGTGGTGTGTAAACAAATTCTTGATTTTAGCTCTCTCCTGTGTCTAACAGCATGAAACAAATTTGCACCCAAAAATTCTTCTATCCTACAAAATTTTAATACTCTTCAACAAATTCGTGTTTTTGCAAATTAACCAAACTGTGGATCTGGGTCATTTTTTGGTACTTGTTTATAAGGATTCGTTAAATTAGGATTATACGTCAAATACCATGAAATGTTCAAGGTACAAAAGATCTGAGTTAGGCAAAGGTAAGAATAAACTGAATTTATTATAATTAGAGAAACGTGAGATAATTAACTAGCACAACTCTTGCCCATATTTTCTTATCTACCTAAATCTACATCTACACTAATATATAAAGAGGAAAGATTTGTATTTTTGTGTGTATGTTTGTAATGAATAAACTCAAAAACTACTGTGCCGATTTCAAAAATTCTTTCACCATTAGAAAGCTACATTCACCCTGAGTAACATAGGCTATATTTATTGCTAAATTCAAGATGGCGGATACAATATGGCGACCAAGATTTCCTGATTTCAACGAATTTTAATGAAAATTAGTACAATGAATCTTTTGAGTTCAAAGATTTTGAATATTATCAAAATTTAGAAATCCAAGATAGCGGATCCAACATGGCGATCAGAATGTCTCGATTTCAACGGATTTTAATGAGAATTGGTACAATGATTATTCTGAGGATCCAAGTTCCGAATATTATCAAAAGTTGTAAATCCAAGATGGCGGATCCAATATGGCAACCGAATATCTCGATTTCAACGGATTTTAATTAAAATGATTACAATGATTATTCCGGAGCCACTAATTTCGAATATTATTAAAATTTCCATATCCAACATGGGGACCAGAATTTATCGATTTCAACGGATTGTAATAGAAATTAGTACAGTGATTATTCTGAAACCACTAATTTTGTATATTATTAAAATTTCTAAATGCAAGATGGCGGACCCAACATGGCGTCCAGAATGTCTCGATTTCGACGGATTTTAATGAAAATTGGTACAATGATTATTCTGAAGCTACAAATTTCGAATATTATCAAAATTTGTAAATCCAAGAGGGCGGGTCCAATATGAGACCAAATTTCTTGATTTCAACGGATTTTACTAAAAATTAGTACAATGATAATTTCGAATATTAGCCAAATTTCCAAACTCAAGATGGCGGATCCAATATGGCGACCAACATTTCTCGATTTCAACGGATTTGAATGAAAATTGGTACAATGATTATTTTAAGGCCACTAATTTTGAATATTATTAAGATTAAGAATTTCAAGATAGCGGATCCATAAAGGGGTTTTCGGGTTGAAACAATTTCTAGGATATAACATACTAGAACATTTGAGAAGTGTTTAATTAGTTAGTATTTACCCAACGCCGGGTGAAACCGGGTAACCCAGCTAGTGTGTTATATAAGAATTTTTTTAAACCTAGAAATTGTTCGGAAGGTTCAAAAAATATTTATATTGTGTCAGATCGCCATAGAACGGAGTGGGGTCATTTTATTTTTAAATTTTTATTATTTTCTTGCTTGTAGAACTGAATTTTGCAATCAGAAAATTATTTTAATCGAATCAGTACATATCAAAAAAAAAAAAAACTGTTATTTAAATACAGCATTAATAAATAACCATGAATTTTTGTCAAATGTTTGTTTTCATTAAATATGCGGTAAACAACATTAATGATCCAGTTTTACATTTTCTTCATAAATCGGTTTATTGAAATCTTGAATCTTGGAAATGTGGCAAAATTAATCAATTCATTAAACTCTGTATTTCAAAAAGTTAAAATTTAACCGTCTAAAGGTATTATTTACTCACATGATAACGTTATACCTCACAAGAAAAATATTGGACTTGGGATGGGAAATTTTACCTCACCCAGAACGGACGAGTGACACACACACAACAATGTTTGTCCTAGATCGCCTTTAAAAATACTTAATGAAAAAATATAAACAATCTCATGCGTATTTATGCTCGGTGTATGATACCTGCCTCTTCTCCCTTCTTCGATTTGCCATTTTCCTATAACTTAACATAGCAAGGGGAGGTAGAATTGAGAAATTAATATCAATGCAATTGTTCCAGGTCGCCTTTAAAAATGTATTGAGTGTAGTCAGCCCAGATACGAGCATCATACAATAAAACAACTTTATATATAATTAATTTATAATGAGATTTAATCAAATTTCTCACTTTTTGGTGTGCAACTTGAATAATAATGTTTTATCGAATTTAATACCAAGATATTTCAGTTCGTTACATCATTCTTATAAGAATTTACAGAGGTATTAAGTCTAATGGTGTATTTTTGAGAGCTTGGATATGGGTTGGAATTTCAAGAGCGTATTAGAGTTGTCCCTTCTTTTTATAAATATTCTTTGCTTTGAAAATGGCAAAAATTGGATAGATATAAACTTTTGGAAAAGTCCACTTAATCGAAGTGTACATTAAATTTAAACAGATTATAAAGGGGACCAAAAAGAAGGGTCTTTTATATCTTTAAGATACCAACAGATAGAATTTAAGAAGGTCCTCCAGAACGAAGTTAAGCTCACATATCTTTTCCAGAACTTGGAATAGCCGTGCTGTTGCGATACCCACCTCCATATAGAGGCGATTACTAACGTCGGGACGACACGGCCGTGCTTCAGAAGAGGAAGCAGACACTAATTATGATTATAACAATAATACGAATAATAAGGAGCCCAGTCGGGCCCGCACCGTCGTCGTGCAGCATAAGGGGACATTGAGAAATGGCTCTGCCGCTTTAAGACAGCGAAACAGCGCCAAGACGCCCCCGCAAGAAGCAGAAGAAGGCGACGACGACGACGAGGAGGAGGAAAATATCTTGTTACATTTTCCGCCAGCCGCGGCTATCGCGCGCTCGCACCAAAGATTACGTGTTCCTCGCCCGAGCATAAATTTATTCCGCACTCGGAGGTTTCTCGAGGATTTGTTGTTGCGCTAAAATATCCCAAAGCCATTTCGGAGGGGGGGGGGGGGGGGGGGGGGGGGGGGGGGGGGGGGGGATTTGGACGTAAGGAGGGCAAACACTAAAATATATATATATATATACATGCATAATATATATATATCTTCAGACAGACAGACGGACACACTCTCGCAGTCGCGGCAGAACTTAATTCGTAAGAAAAGCGCTGACGACAGAACAATTTTCAAGGAGTTCCAAGAAGCTAGCCAAGGAGAAGAAGAAAACGACGATCGACCAACCGCCGCGCCGCTTGCGAGAATGGCAATAAAATTTAAAAGGAGGGCAGGCAAAAAAAAAAAAACGCTCCTGAAAAATATCCTGGAGGAATTATAATTACATTAGTTTGGTTTAATTTAAATGACACGCAAAATTATGCTCGAGCTGTGCGACGAAGGTCTGGATTCTGGACTCTGGACGACGACGACGACGACGAAAACGGCAGAGATGAAAACGATTTTTCGGGAACCAGCAGGAAGATGCGCGGACCTCTGGAAAATTTAACTTTTCCTGTAGATGCAAAACTTCCTGGATGCTGGAACCACCATCGAGTTCTGGAGAGACGTCAGACAGAAGGTTTTTATCCTTATTATTATTATTATCTTTTTTTTTTTCTTCCTTCTTTCCTTTCGAAGGTCGGAAGCTGGGTAATTTGTCATAAGTTGATAACGATGAAAATAATCTTTTTCATCTTTCCCACCAAGTTTAGACTGATTTTTGTCCAAAAAAATATGAAAAGGAAATTTTTTCAAATATATAGACGAAAGCTGCGAAGATTTCCCGATCCGCGCCAGCGGCTCTGACAAATTGCCAAATCACTTCTTTAGTTAGATGAAGGTGAAATAGTTTGAATTTGCCAGAAAGTGGTAAAATGGAGAAAAATTGATGATATAGCCGCACAATTTTTTGAAATAGGATTTTTCTTTTCTACATTATTTTGAAATTTTCATATCATGAAATTCAAAATACCTACAACCGAAACATTAGGTATTTTTTCTTTTATAATTCATTTTTTTTTTTTTTACTTCAAAATTATGCCAAAAATTGAAAAATCGTCAAAAAAAAAAAACCTCGACGTCATTACCTCGAGAAACTCATAAACTAACCAAATATATTCGATTTTTTGATTTGAGATAATCCAGTAATGAGTTCTGGTGTCCACCGCAAACTGTGTTTTTTTTTTTTTTTTAAAGTGTAAGATCCGAAGATTTGCTCTGAATGGCTTATTTCTTAAGGGGTTACATGGGTCTTAAAGGTATAAAAAAAACGACTTCTTTAAAAAATTTTATTTCAAAAACGAAAAATCTTTTTTATTTAAAATTTAAACATATGAAAGTTAAGTACTTAAAGTACTTGTAAAAAAATTTTCAGCCAAAAATATTGAAAATTTTCCATTTGCCAGCCGTTTTTCGCCGTCAACCTTTTTTTTTTGCGGTGGACACGATTTCTCGAAAATAAATTGACCGATTTGGTTGAAACTTTGCACAGTTATTCTTTATAGTATTGTTTCTTGATTGAACGAAGGAATTTTCATTCGGTCAAGTCGTTCTTGTTTTATACGAAAAAGACCCTTTAAAAATGATGAGAATCGAAAAAACGCATACAAATTTGAGACGAAAGTAGATTCAAACTCATGTCTAAATGTCTATTACATTTTTTTTTTCAATTCCTTCGTTCAATCACGAGCCAAGGGCATAAACTACAAGAAAATATTTGAATTTTTGATTTCAGATGAATCCACACCGAAATATCATGTCCGCCCGCCGCAAAAAAAAAGGTTGACGGCGAAAAACGGCTGGCAAATGGAAAATTTTCAATATTTTTGGCTGAAAATTTTTTTACAAGTACTTTAAGTACTTAACTTTCATATGTTTAAATTTTAAATAAAAAAGATTTTTCGTTTTTGAAATAAAATTTTTTAAAGAAGTCGTTTTTTTTATACCTTTAAGACTCATGTAACCCCTTAATATTTTTATATTATAGCATTTACTATTTTCAAATAATTCACGTATATTACAAAGAAAAAACAAAAAAACAAAAAATAGCCAGAAATCCAATCCTTACTTTGACTGTCCTTTAAATATGGCAGAACTAATTATATGTGGTTTATCTCAAAAGAAAAGACCATATGATACAATTTTTTAGTCAACCAACCCCTTTAAGTCGGATGAATCAAGTGGCGGTTTCCTTACAGATCACATGGTTGAATATTCCAAAAAAACATCCAGCTGATGCTGGACCCGCGAATTAATGGGACCCTTTTTAAAGAGTCTAAGGTTGGCGAAGGCGGTCTCCTCCAAAAAAGGGTGGGTTGGACGACAATAACAGCTGGAAAATTGTCATTGCGGGCTACTCGGTAAGAAGAAGGGTGAGATTTTGGGGTATATAATACAAAGCAACAATAGCCTGACAAGAAGCACTTGCGCGGAAAATTTTTCCTTTTCTTTCTGTACACAGAGTGGCGGAAAGCGAAGAAAGGCGCAGTCACAAATAAAAAAAATCTCCCGCGCGCCCGTTTTTCCCCCCTTACTGGGGCACAAGGTGGTGGTGGTGTGGTGGTACTTTATACCACGGGGTGAGAGATGCTGCCGGCGAGCGGCGTCTTGAAAAGCCATCATCAATTTCACCAGCGAGGAAATATTTTAAGGAAAGTTTAATAATGTGTAAAGCCCTGTGCAATTATTTGAGCTTCCCAGAGAGCATAATCATTAAATACTTGAGCTGCTCACTCGACCCAACAGTTTCCTTCTTGCTTCGTCTTCTTCTTCTCCTTCTGCTCCCACTTCAGCCGGGAGGAGAGCTTTATTAGTTCGGTCCTTGGTGGTGATTATAGGACCCTTTTCTTTGCAACACCACCCCGAACACACCCCTTCGGCCAGGAAGAGGAACTATGTGCCACCACCACCAAACGTGTATAAGAATCCCAGTCAGAATGATATATACGATCCTGACTAGTTATAAACGACATATCGAAGGGATAAGGGGTAAGGCGGGGGGGTAGGGAATTAGGGGCGGATGATGTTCAGCGGATGATGTCAGGCCTCGGGCTGTTTACCCATTTATATCCGACACACATTAGTGGAGAATTCCGGAATTCCAGCGGAATTAATGGCGAGAGCTCTGCCTCCCTTAAGTTGGTAGCTGATTTAAGTCACATTATCCGGGCGCACTAAAAGGAAAATCGATCGAATCCAGGACTAGCTTTAAATCGGGTTTAATTTGCATCTGCCACATAGTAAGCTTCTTCTACAATATATATGTATATAGTAAGTATAGTATAGTCGACCAGAAGCATCCGGAAGCGGTGTTGGTGCGACATCCGAATCTCTGGAAATGTTGCAATTACGTCCGCCAGATTCTCTGTTCATCCTAATAACAGAGACCCACCACTCTGGGGATGTTGCCCTATACCCCCATCCCAAACCCCCTATCCTCCCCTCCCCGTATCCTTTCTAAATCGACTTTCCAAGAATTTCAAATTCGCTGAAGTGTAACGAAGACGAGAAAATATGTCAACATCTTTTCCGAACCCTAACTTTGGTTCTTTACCCCACCCTCCCCTCTCCACCAACCCCTACCATTCCCGACTTCAGCCCGCGAGATCTCATACTATACAACCCCGTGAATTTTGGCTGAATCGGAGCAATTTGTCATCGGAGACCACTAAATTTAGCTTATGAAAGCAGGTCCCGTCTGGTTCTGGTCTGAAGTCATTTAGAAAATGCAAATAGTCATTGAGACATCGTTTGGGTAATGGATGTGGTCATCAAGAGTCTCGTTATCATTGCACAGGACTTCGGACTTTCCATTACACTAATGGTGAAAAAAGGTAGAATTCTTGCTCTTGCTCAATCGATGCCGCATTCCTTTTCTACCAAATTCAAGCCTAGCCGCCAGGTATTGATTTCGATCATTTCTCACAAATCGACTCTTTATTATATGTACATATATCGCACGCATATGCAGGTAATTTGGAATTACCTTTTTTTGGATTAAGGAGCTGCTGGCAATGGACTGGAATTCTCTAGTGAGGAAATTATCAGACTTCTAAGCTAAAGCTTTCCTCCATCTCTCTGTGCAATATTTTTCGGTGGATTGGCGACTGTTATTGAATGCACCTAAGTAGAAGTGATTGATTGACTAAATTCTATTAAGATGAGGGGGCTTAGAAGTTGAGTTGATTAGATCATTTGTTTACCTGTCTCATGCTACATACATAGAATAATTGTTTGCGTTTACGATGAATCTTATTCTGCTTTTGCCGAAGGTTTATACTGTGTAAGAAAGATCCCTGGAGTAGTTTTATTATACAGATGATTTTTGGAACCCGGAAAAGGTTATATGAATTTTTTAGAAAACATTTTCTTTTGTACTTAAAAAAAAAGTTCTTAATAATAATTAATTGAAATAAAAATATTAAGAAAAAATATAGTGTTTAAACACCACTTTATTATAAATAGAAAAATCATCTACACAAACAGTTTTTTCACCTACTTTTCAATAAGCAAATAAGATGTATATATAGCGATTCCACCTATATGGTTATAATTACGGCTTATGAGAAACATTTTTGATATGTATTCACATAAATTTGATTATTAATGTTAAAATAACCTAAAGATATTTTAAACCATTTGATTTTACGCCCCCTTTTTATTTTTCTGCTAATTTCTGTCCTCCAGTTAAAAGAAATTCCTGTGGACCACCGATGGTCCACACCTAGTTTTCTCTAAAATGGACATATAATAGGAGAAAATTTTGAATTTAGCTTTTTATATGAAAAACAATGAAATCAATCTTACAAATTTTATCGAACGAATAAATATAAATAAATAACGAATAAAATATAAACTAGCTGGGTTGCCCGGTTTCACCCGGCGTTGGGTAAATACTTACTAATTAAACACTTCTCAAATCTTCTAGTTTGTTATATCCTGGAAATTGTTTCAACCCGAAAACCCCTTTATAGATCCGCCATTTTGAATTTCCAAATCTTAATAATATCAAAATTATTAGCCTTAAAATAATCATTCTAGCAATTTTCATTAAAATCCGTTGAAATCGAGAAATCTTGGTCGCCATATTGGATCCGCCATCTTGAATTTCTAAATTTGGACAGCGGATTTGAAATCAACATGCCGAAAAACCCCTATGTACCAATTTTCATGAAAATCGCTTCAAACTTAACATTTTAAGCCGCCATCTTGGATCCACAATTTTGAAACTGTATTATCCGATATAGCCTATATTACTCAGGGTGAATGTAGCTTTCTAATGGTGAAAGAATTTTTGAAATCGGCACAGTAGTTTTTGAGTTTATTCATTACAAACATACAAAAATATAAATCTTTCCTCTTTATAATATTAGCTGCGTTTTTTTCAATCGGATCAGGATCTGGATCAACCTCTTAACATTGACATACAACAACAACTCGTGATCCACACTTTCATTTGGATTAGAATCAATGATCCGCAAGAAGTGGTTACAAAAAATTCTACGAGAAGTGCTAGTGTCTTTTCTGAAATGATGGCAGCAATGAAATTTGTAGTCGATTGGTTCTGAGCACACAAAGAAAAAGTAATTTATAGTAACAAGATAAATCAAATCGTTTTTCTGATTATGGGATTTAATAAAAAACAAAACTTTGAAGGCTATTTTTGAGTTTTCTTTGACGAAAGCTGTCGTCTAATCTCCAATTCTTATTAGATTAGCAAAAACAGGAATTCCAGCTCCTCAAACCCAAAATCGTGATCCCGGTGATTAATCTGAATCGTTTTTTTTTCATTTGATCCTGATCTAGAGCCAGATCCAGATGAAAAAAACGCAGCTATTAGTGTAGATGTAGATTAGTTTAAATTCGACTAATTCTTCGTATAATCTTAATCTAGGGCTTTATAATTTAAATGGATTTATATTTTGGATCAAATATACCCCACAATTTTTTACCGTGGGGGGAGTCAAAATATTATTTAATTTATATAGAATCTCTATAGTGTTAATTATTTTTTGGTTCTCCAAGTTTATGTGGGACCAATGGGTTTAAAATAAAATTAAAAAAAACATTCGAGTATATTAAAAATCTTCCTTATTGTAATTACAAAACTCCCTAAGGACCCAGTTCAGTTTATGACGTAACATAGTGTATGTATGGTGAATCTCAAAATAAAATGTTTAAGTAAAATTTTCATTCTATTTGCCGAATGTTCTTCCTCTTTCGATTTGTACGCGCATCGCCCTCAATTACACGCCGTGTCAATAAGACGCGACGCAGCCCGAGTTCAACAGGAACCGCGCTTTCCGGACGGGTGCTCTCCCGATTCCCAGGCACAAGGAACAGGGACAAGGAGGACTCGTGGGTGATAAATTCGAGAGGTGATGTATTGCTATCTGTACTACGGGGTTTATCAAATTACAGAAAGGTCACACACCCTCGACTTTCCTCCCGGTGAGTTTCCTTCCTGTTTCTGGATGAGGGGGGACCAATCTGCCGGAGTTCCCGAATTCCAAGAAGCGGCAACAGCAGCCGTAGCGCCCTGTGTGTTTGCCTGTAATCTCGTTTGCCCGATTATCAAAGAACTTTTGCAATTTGTAATTCATGTATTCACCGGGAAGCTATCAGTTCCCTTAGGAGTGGACCATTATTCATATCAGGTTTGGGCGCTACCTTTGGTGTTGCTAATTCGAATTGCCACAGCGTGCCCGACTCTCGGGCTCCCTTCAAGTTTTGCCGCTATCGCAAGCAAACTTGTGCCAAATTACAATTCCAGTCTGAGTGATGGTCGTCGGGACCAGGATCTGGGACTTCGTGTAGAATGCCTATACTCCTGCACAAAGGGGGGAGGTGGGGACGAAGAGGAATTGGAGAAAATCTTGTCGCGGAGTCCTTGGTAAAATTCATTTTCGTTATTTTCCTCCCCGACTTTACTAATTTGTAAAACAGGAATTTTTCCGCACTTTCTGGAAATTGGAGGCATTTTTGTTGTTGTCCTTAGCTATTGATTATTGCGATTCCTAAGACGAATTTTGGGCTTGTTTCTTGATCTGGAGGCACTTTCACGTTTTATCACTGTTGATTCTTAAGATGTTTCTTCTACTCGAAGAAATGGAAAAACTTTATCCATTACATTTCATAGCTCGACGCCTCTGATTTCAATATTGTCAACATATATTAAAAGTTGTAGGATATATATTCTTGGGAAATATTATTTCACGCGCCATCAGAATTGACTATTCTCTGATATTTTTATTGTAGGACTCTAAGAAAATTATAAGAAATCTTAAAAACTTGGCAGAGGAATATTAATTGAATTTTATTCAAGTAACTGAATTTTATTCTGAAGCAAAGAATTAATATAAACAAATATTGAAGGTTTCAGAAGCTAAATAACACATTCGTTAATAACTTACATATTAATACAATTACAAAAGGGCATTTATCAGTGTAACTAATTTTTTCAATTTGGTCTCATTTTTTCTCAAAATACAATGCGTTATATTAAATCGAAATGAAAAATGCGTATTTATATATCATCAAAATAAAAATAATAATAAATGGAAGAAATCTGGGCTTGGAACCTATATTTAATTATTTAAAATTTGATAAATCACAAAAAATTACGACTGAAACAGAATAATAAATAAAATACATTTTATTTATTATTCTTCTCATCCAGCTATTTCATTTCTCAATAGTCAGACAAATTTATTCATTAAACTAATTTACAATATAATGAATCATATAGGCTGTGTTTTTAAATTACATTTATAACTAAGTAGCTGAGCTTTCGGTTTCGAGTTTAATACAATAAAATAAAATTTAAAAAATAATAATAAGAATTTAATATTTGAACACAATTTATTGAGGGTACTCTACTATCAAACATTTCATATTTTTATTGTATAAGCATAAAAGGGGAACAAACCCACCGAAGAAGTTTTAAGTCACCCCATCCACCGGAAAACTCATGGCCACAATGTTTTGGGATTCTAAGGGAATCTTACTGATTGAGTACACAAAAAAGGATCAAAGTATTACTGCCGCATCTTACGCAAACACCCTACGTAATTTAAAGGATGCAATTAAAAAGCAAAAAGACGTGGAAAATTGATCGTAGGTGTCTTGCTTCTTCACGACAACGCGCCGGTTCACACAGGGCTCGTTGCCAAGGCTGCTGTGCGGGAGTGGGAATTTGGAGAAATCAATCATCCACCCTACAGCCCGGCTCTGACCCCTAGTGATTACTTTCTGTTCCCAAATCTTAAGAAAGATCTTCGAGGTAAGCATTTTTTCGACGATGAAGAGTTGAACGCGGCAATTGATGAACATTTTTCAAACAAGGAAGAAAAATATTTTTTAGGGGGTATTGAAAAGTTACTTTCCCGCTCAAATAAGTGTATTGAGGTGATGGCGGACTACATTGCAAAATAAATTTTATACAGAATTTTCCGCTTATTCTTTCATGACTATACCGAGAATACATTGCACACCCCTCGTATATAAATAAAAATAAACACGTGTTTTTATATACCAAATTTTTTATACAGTGCCATCTGTTGAATGTTATAGCAACACACGCAATACTAAACATTGATCATGCCGAACAACGTACTTCTTGACAGCTGCTGTCATTTAACATTTTCAATGTTTCTGATTGCAAATTTATTTTTAAATTTAATTTTCATAGATTTCGATTGATTTACATTTTGATTTAATTATTTGGTATGACATTATGTTGGAATTGAGCTGTGTCGTTATAAAAATGAATGTTTGTTTGTTTGTCTTTTATAGGTTCTGAAACCGCTGCACCGATCTCCTTGAAATTATTAGTCTCTATATATAGGGGAAGCATAGACAGGTAGATAGATACACAGATATAGATAAATACAAGGTGTCCCACAGGAAGTATCTGAAACTAATCAGCAATTATTTTGAAATGTATGCAGGTATCAAGATGCGTCAAATTGCTTTCAAAAGAAGACATATGGAGGTTTGTTTTCATTTATAAATTTATTATGATCACTAATATGTTAATACATTTATTTCCAATTTTTAAAATCGATAAATTTAATGATAAAATCGACGAAGTATTGACCATCACCACTCGAGAAATTTATAAATAATAGTCGTATAGTTTTCGTAAACAAAAATACAAACAAATAATGTGTTATTTAAGCATTTTGAAGGGTAAGTACCATTAAATTACCATATTGAAACAAGTAAGATAAAGATACTTAATTTTTTGAAATACTACACAAAAAAGTTAATTTTTGAATATAAGCAACATTTTCTAGAAAAATACCTTGATATATTCCATTGACTGCTAACTCGTAAGTTTTCAACCCATAAGTCAAGATGAAATGTTTTTGATATTGTTTTTGCAAGTTTAAGCCATTAAAAGACTGAATCCACCATAAAAGGAATTTTACTGCAGTATACGAAAAGATTGCTGCAGTTCTCGGTCTTGTTGAATTTTTATTCCTTTAAAAAGACTGAAAATCTCAAGGAATCGTCTTCTGCACTCAAGAAGGTATGACGACATGCCGACGACTGAGAATGTCTCAGTAAATCAGAAAACTTACTAGAAGCTTGGTTCGTTTCGAAGTCCGGAGTAATTTGTAACCAAAGTTGACTTTTATTCGAAATCATTAAAGGTAAGAGAACTTCACAAGAAGGTGCACACACATACAGGGGTACTATGCGAAATTCGTACTCACCTTAAGGTCCTCCCTGTCTCGTTTGCATAATATCCCGCTCTAGATCCAGCAACTCAACCGAAATGTTGAATATTTCTCCAAGAAAAAAAGAAATAATTCACCACTAAATCGCAGAGAAAAATTTAAGAAATTGCCTTTTGCTTCTCCATTCGTCCCTTCCCTCCCTGTGCTCAAGGAATAGCCAGAAATATCCAGGAATGGATGGATGGGAAGGAAGCGGACATAATGACTCCTCTGAGACATAAATTTGCTCCTCTTCCTTTGGCGTGGCGCCGTGGCTTCCAGGAAAAATAGAGGAAAACGCTGGGAAGAAGGTATAAAAAAAAACGAAAAAAAAAAAATTCATAATTTGGTTCAGGGCTTTTGTTCAAAGGGCAAAACCACCTTTACTAAGGGGTATACGGAAGGCAGAGAGCCAGGGCTTTTGGGAGTGATTTGCCACATACTCTTCTTCACCGACCCGCCGCCAGGTGCCGCACCACAAGGAGATTGCCAAGAGGGTGGAAGAACGAGGACATGCCTTCTTCTACTAGGGCAGCACTGTTCCGAAAACCCCAACTCCCTTAAGGGCGGTGAAGGGTGGAGGAGGCAAAAAAACGGCACACGTCGACTCCGAATGAATAGAAGGAACTATTTTGAAATATTCATCGCATTGAATATTTTAAAGGTTTTTGTCCAGGTATAAA
Source organism: Dysmachus trigonus (assembly GCA_949715965.1). NCBI lineage: Eukaryota > Metazoa > Arthropoda > Insecta > Diptera > Asilidae > Dysmachus > Dysmachus trigonus. The sequence goes on along the minus strand of OX454319.1, from coordinate 98,408,379 downwards.
AAGAATTTTTGTGCTCAGGACCCGAATACATCACCACCGCCGCCGGCTTGAAACTAGCACACGTATGAAAGAATTTCAAGAAAAACATAAGGCGCGCAAGGAAGGTGGAGATCAACAACGACTCTGGGGGATTCTTTTTAATTTAGTTGTTGCTTTTTTTTTTTTCTTTTTTTATTATTATTCTGGAGGGTAGAAGCATGCTACTTAATAAATTAATGCAGAGTTATCTTCTCGCGTGGCCATGAGCTCAAAATTTTCAGGTTTTTCGAGGAAGAATAAAATATTTTAGATCTTTAGGGTTTCTACGGGATTTCATAGTGAGATATTTTTGTCAGGGCCAGACTAAGTATAATTTATTAGGTTTTATTCTGCACTGTCTGCTGACCTGTTTTGACTGGATATATTATATTACATATAGGCAAACAAGGACAACAATTACAAAAGACACATTTATAGATTTACAAGAAACGTGTTGTTAAAATTAAGCACTTTTCTAACTTTTCCGATAGCTAACTTTAGAAATGCTTTTTATTCCTTTATAATAAATTGTCAAATTTCAAAAACCTGTAGCATTATGACTAATTTAATAAATATCCAGGGTAGAGAAGTAGTTGAAGACTCGTTGGAACGGAAAAAGAGTTTTCTATTAATAGATATCTTAAAGAATTTCGTAAGATGTATATTAAGAAAGTTACAGGATATTAAATGAAAAAAGTATCCATACAAATAAAATTGTCGATAGCTCCTAAACGACACATTTTATAGGTGAGCTTTTGGAACAAACATTAATCAGGGAATTCCACAGAATCGACTGACATATGTTGGAATATATCATTTCGAATCACCCTGTATATGTAATTTTCTGAGAAATTGTGGTAAACTTTTGTTCAGAATAATGCTCTAGACAGACAGCGCACTAAATTAATAAATTAGTTAATTACTCATTTAGCACTAATTATTAATTAATGAAGTGGTGACAGACAGCCATTTCTTAATCACCATTAATCGGTTGTAAATTATTCAGTAGTCCTTGTGCTTTTCTTCTTCTTGTTCTTTGTAATGGATAGCGAAAGTAATGTTACAACTGGTATAGAAGTATAAAATTTGAAAAATCTGAATTCTAGCGCACTTTTCATCATTTTATACCTAATCATATGCTTTAGAAATTAATGTCATTTAGCAAGTCATAAATGATCATTAAGCCCATGACAGACAACATCTAAATGAGTAATTAATACTAACTAGCAATTTATGTGTGCTGTCTGTCTAGGACATAATAAATAAAATACTACAATATCAGTAGTAAGCGAAAGAAAAAAAATATAAATCCAATGAAAATCAAATAGCAAGAGAGCTCGAATTTTGAACAGATCTTGATATTGTCGTTTTAAAAAATGTCGCACGGAATAAAAAAATAGAAAATAAACTAAACTACCGATTTTTTATTTATTTATTGGACGATACTGACTTAGAGACATTTATTTTTAGTTCTAGAACTAGTACCTGTTTCACCTTTAAAATTCTATAGTTTGATATTGCCCGAAATTTTGTGGAAGAGAATTAGATTATTAACTTTTAATAGCTGGGTCATTTCACACAAAATCATCACAAATTAAAAAAAAAATTGAGTCGCACTATTTTTGATTTCGACGAAATATTTGGGTATCTTTGTTAAGATGTCAGAAGAGAAAATTCACCATCATTTAATTTTTTTGTTGTCTCAGCTAGAGCAATCAAAAAGTGTGACTTTTAGGTTCTATTACCATGTGCTGTCAAAATTGTTCTATTAGAAATATTTGAACATTTGTGGTCGCATTTGAAATCTGTTAAACTAATATTACAATTAACCTTAGTACCGATGTTTTACAAGATGGTTAATAAGAGAGTTTGGTGAACAAATACATATTTCAAAAAATTTAGCTGCTATAATATTTAATTTGTTTTCAATAACCCGATTATGCAGTTTAAAGGTGGAGAAATCCCTATATAAGTATATTAAAAAATGAGAGTGTGTTTGTTGCTCAATTACGACTAAAAGCTTGCCATCGGTATTTTTGATTTCTTGTTATTCCAACATATAGGCTAATTTTTTTCCAGATAATACATAGGGTTTCAAAATTGCGGATCCAAGATGGCGGATGAAAATTTTAAATTTGAAGCGGCTTTCATGAAAATTGGTACTTAGGGGTTTTGCGGAATGTTTCGATTTCGACGGATTTTAATGGAAATTAATACAGTGATTCTTCTGAGGCTACAAGTTTCGAGTATTATCAAAATTTGTAAATCCAAGATGGCGGATCCAATATGGAGACCAAAATGTGTCGAATTCTACGGATTTTAATGAAAATAAGTCCGATTTTTTTGGGGCTACTAATTTTGAATATTATCATCATTTCTAGATCCAAGATGGCGGACCCAATATGGCGACTAACATTTCTCGATTTCAGCGGATTTCAATGAAAACTGGTACAATGATCATTTTAACGCTACTCATTTTGAATATTATTAAGATTTGGAGATTCAAGATGGCGGATCCTAGAAAGTACACCATTCAATAATTTACTTATAGTAAGGGTAGTTAGATAGAAAACTGCTCTCAGAAAAATTATGTTGAGTTGAAAGTCCTTTGGTCGTCAAATATTTTGCATAGTAGAATAAGATTAATATTTCTATATATTTACGTATATTTGAAAAGTTGACAGAGTGCCTGCTGTCTAGACTTTGAATCGTTTTCCCTCCCTCTTTCTAGCCATTGAAAGGGTTGTCCTACATACTTCTTCTAGCAGAGTAACAACATTCGCAATTAAGTGTGCGACCACAAAGTGAATATCTTTATTTGCTATGGGGACATTTAAAATTCCGCTTTTACCTCTCTTTCCCCCCTCTCCCGTTTTTTTTTTTTTTTTTTTTTTTTTTTTTTATATTTTTTATTATCCTTGGTCTTCATATTAACGAAAGACGAGAATTCATTTATTCATCGACATTGGAATTCTTAAAATCCAGGAGGGCTTTCTTCACTCTATCCCGCCGGCTTCCCGTGCTGGGGCGCTGCGTTGGCTGAAGGAGGGGCTCAGGCTGTGTGCTCTATTTATTCAGTTCACGTTTCACGACCACAGAAATTTCCATCAAAGAAAAATTATAGCGGAAGAGACGAGTACCGAGAGAAGAAAACTTATTGAAGAATAATACGCGAAATCCTTTATGTAATATTCTACACTGGTCGCCAGAGTTCACACAAAGACGAATTCTCGTGGTGGTGGTGGCTGAAAAATTTGATCTGGTCGTCTCGAAATACATCAAAAAGCTTCTTCTTGTCCTGCCCCCCCCTCGGAAAAATATATTTGGCTGCAACTGTGGAATACGAATTGATCCTTATTATGCTAACATGCCAGAGTATGAGAATGATGCCGTCACTCCAGGCGAAATACGGGTGTATGGGGTTGATATCCTTTTATTGATTGGATGTTTTTAATTAATCCCGGCGCGCTAATGGGAAGTAGAGTATTAAAATGCCATTAAAACGTTCATTAGAGATATCTAAGCGATCTGAAAGTGCCGCAGGCTGGGATAGGGCCCTACCTAGAATTTTGAGGAGCACTAACAACAGCAGCAGCACCCAAGCGAAGAATAAGCGGTGCGGAATGGCGCCGGTAAGAGCGCCCTTGGAGTCGTAATCAAAGTTGCGATTAGCAGAAGCAAATCGAAACCAATCACGAATTTCAACGGTTTTAAGGGTAATTACTCAAAGAATCAGGAAATAATGCAGAGATTTCTGATTCAGGAAAATTTCCCTAATGACCAAAGTTCCCCACGTGCCGGATTTCGCTACGGGAGAACCATTTGCAGATGTTTGAAAAAGAAAAAGAATAGTAGTAAAAATATAAATGCCTTTTAATTAAAGTTGATATAAACTTTTCGACTACACAGTAAAAAAAAAAATTGTTGAATAGTGGATTCAGCACAACGAAAACAATACACGAAGTGTTATCGTCATTATCTTGCAGAAACTTGACTGTTTTTACATGTAACATTACATTCAATTGAATTTTTAAAGCTATATTGTAAAATTACAACACACATATATTTTTGCATTATATTACAATCTTATGTAATTTTTTTTTAGTCAATTATAAATGTTTTACATTGATTAGTAAATAAATTAAGAATGATTGCCATCGGAATTATTTTTAAAATAATACATTGAAAGTTATAATTTTTCGATATTGAATATAATTTGAATTGTAATTAGTAAAATTAAGCATCATATTGAATTTTGTTATCAAATTTATTATTTTTTATATTAATACATGAATCGTATATGGTAGTGTATAGTTTTTGAAGAATTGTTTCTTTCTGGTATGTTTGTGAATTGTCCACTGTATTTTTTACTATTTCGTTATTATTTTTACTATAAAAAATTGTTAAAAATTTATTTCTCTCAGTATAATAAAAATTAAATAATAAGACTAGTTTACAAATAAAAAATCATAACATACTCAAAATTAAGGAGACTAAGTAGTATTTATTGATTTATTCATGCCCAGTTTAAACACACACTGAACAAGTTTAAACCCCATTTAACTCTACACCAATTTAAAGCCTATGTTTAATATACAATTTTGTCTTTTCAGTGCTGGTTTAAATATCTCAAAAACACTTTTTCTGTATTTTTCTTTGCTTTCAACTGTATGTAAATACATATATATGTATGTGATTTTAAACCAGTATAAACCTTTTCTTTACGTTTAAAATATACTACAGGGTGTCCAATAGGAATGTTTGAAAACTAATGAGTCACTTTTTTTTTTAACGGATCGGTAAAATTTAAATATGATGGTTTCAAATACTTCTTGTGTGTGATGAGGTACCGTCTTGAATAAAATAAAAAGATTTAACGAGACCTCTCTTTTTCGCATGACGAAAGGATTTGATCTCTAACATCCATTTGTACGTCTTTCCGCCGACGGGAGATTCAAAGAAATGCAGGTAGATACCATAAATATGAAAATCTCAAGAACTTCTCCATTCTGGTGAATCTGTGTGGTCAAATTTCTATGAAATTAAAGATTTCTGACTATTCTGACAAAGTGTTTTGGAACTCAGTCTACAATAAAGGTGCTAAATGAATCGGACAGCTGTCGTCAAAGGTGAAACAAAATTAGCAGGACTGTCGTCAAGGACTACATCCATGCTTATGTGCAACCAGTAGCAATTATGTCTAACAGAGAAAAACATCTGAGTGACGATTAATTAAGTTAAACATTCGTTTTCAAAAAGAATGGACTGATTGACCTGAAAGCTCACTAGACCTTAATCCGATTGAGCAATTGTGGGTTTGACTTCAAAATTCTATATTTAGCTATCCAAGACTATAACAACAAAATAAGCCTAGTTAACAGATTTACAGAAGAGTGAAATTGAATTACGTCTGATATCTTCTTCTATCACTGTAAAACACATCAAATATTTAATTAGATCAAATCTCAACACCAGCGGTTTAAGCAGTTGGTTTAAACTTGCGTGTGAGTTTAATTTACGTAATGTTAATTAAGAAGAAATTCGTAAGTACGTCATTTATATTTAATAAGATGTAAATTTTTCGGTTAACATCTTTAATTCATCTGTTGCTTCTTTAAATTAAAGCAATGTTTCCGTTGAGAAATTATGTCCTTGTAATTTTTTTGGGTTTTAAGGCGATTAAATGGGCTCCTAAATTTTTTCTTACAAGGAAACGTTCTCAGGTGTGTCTCACCGATTTTGATGAAATTGAGATATGTTATAGAGTATCGAAAAATAAGAGACACGTTTTTTTTTTATCTGCGGATACGTACATTTAGGGGGTAAAAACCACCCCCCCCCCCTCCAAAAAAAAAAAAAAAACAGTTTTTCCTAAATATTTCAAGTTCTAATGAATTTTTTCGAATGAAACAAAATGGAAATGATGTCTCATAAATATACTAACCTTTTGTAAGTAATCCGGTTCCTGGGGGGGCAACCCTTATTTTTTATTGCAGAAATCAGTTTTTTCGTGAAAACCAGTATTAAGGGGTTTTTGGAGTCGCTGATTACGAATCTGATGTTAAATTTAAAAAATTCAAAATGGCGGATCCAACATGGCGGGCAAACTTTTGAAAAATACAATAATTTTTATTTTAAAAAAAAACAATAAATAAAAGTACTCACTAAATGAAAAAAAAAAAATACGTATCTTATTTTTCGATGCTCTATAACATATTTCAATTTCATCAAAATCGATGAGACACACCTGAGAACGTTTCCTTGTTAATTTTCTGGTTTTACCTTTTTGAGATAAATTCAATAAATTCATAGGTATGTATTTAATGTACTATATGTCTGCGACTGGTCGAATCTTTGGCATGAAGATGTTATCATTATTTTACCAATTTAAAATACTACATTATGTTTTAATTAAAAAAAATTGTTAAGTAATTAACGACAAAATTATAAGCAACTGCCTTTTTTTCCCTCCTTTCGGACATGTTTACAAATTCCAGGGCCAAGACGACAGGATTTCTTTCTGTTCGGGGGCAAGTTGCCGCCTCAAGCAAAAATACACATCCATGTAAAAGTTAAGCCAATTCTGGACCGGGCGGAGCATTACAACTCGCTCCTGGGAGCACACCCTGACAGGGCGAACCGAGAAAAATTGTCTGCATCGCCTGACAAAAAGGCGTATCGATGGCCGGAGCTGATGCAGTAAATGGCAAAACCTTTTTAAACAGGTTTGCTATCGCAGGTCACGTCTTAGCCCTGCCCGGGTGGGTATAAAAATAAAATATATATCGTTGTCGTCGTCGTCGTTCTCGAAAGACAGCTCTTCTGCTTTCCGGTGTCTCGTTCAGTTTTCTAATAACATTTTAACGTTGGGCACATATCGAGGGAAGACACCTCCGCCCCATTTTTCCAGAGGCTCCGGGTACCCTATCCAGAAAACCCGGGAAGGAGCAACCACCCCCTGGAGGACACCACTGTGAATGGGTATAACGAAACTTTCAGCTATTGATAGGTTCGATATTGACTTTTTGGTCGGTTTGCGGTTTTGCTGCTTCCCATCAACGGAGAAATTCCTGAATTTATGCGGTTATCTCGGGTATATCGTGAAAAGGGCAACAACGATGACTTGGGTGCTCCAGACTCAGATGTAGGGGCTCCGGGGACACGAGGACGATGAGGACGACGACGACGACGACGACGACTACGACTACGACTACGACGTATCGCTATAAGAACCTCTCATGAATAAAACCCCATTTTTTTCCTCATCGTCCTCCTCCTCATCACAGCCGAGAAGAAGGTAAGGAGGATGTCAAACAGATATCTCTCCGCTAAACTCCTCTAGATGTTTTTCTTAAGCGTGGCGAGATTTAAGACAGCAAATTCTATTGGAATCGTCTTTTTTTTTTATTTTTAAAAAGAAATTTTGCCCTTTACTCAACGAGCACCTTATGCACTTGAAGGGAATTTGATCGGTGCGGTGCGGTGATCTGTTGGCTTTAACGTTCGATTGATTCACCGATTGTTACTGATAAAAGTCAAAATATTTTGCAGAAGTAGTTTGATACCCTTAGTATTGGAGTTAAAGCTTCGGGGTTTATTGCACAAAAATGCTAACTTATGAGATTTAAGTTATGTGCCCTTGCAGAAGATACTTTAGATATTCTAGGTAACTATAAAAAAAAAGGCGAACTGAATGATTTAACACAACTGGAAAAAATGAAACTTCTTTTAAAGTTCATTGTCTTTTCAATTATATTATTTATAAAAATATATAAGACCCCCTAAAAAAATGGACCTGGGTGGTGGTATGGTAGATTTTGACTCTTTTATTTATTTGAAAAACAAAAACTATAAAATTATTAATCAGTATGAGTGCAGTTATGGCCGGAACTAGAACAAGAAACAAATATTAAAAATTGACAGAATGGCGCGCTTTTCAAATTGAAACTCTGAAAAAAGAGGCCTTTTTTTTACCAATTTTTAAATGTAAAAAAAAAAAAGTTTTTGAAAAAATTTTTTTTTGTTCTAGTTCCGGCCATAGCCACTAGTGTTCTGAATAACATATCAAAATCCTAATATAATAATAATAACATATCAAAATCCTAATAATAATCATATAAAATCCACAATTTTCAATTTTCAAAATTTCATGTTAAATTTGTGATTAGCGACTACCAAAACTCCTGTATACTGAATTTCATGAAAACGTATGAGATTTTTAAAATTTGTTGTCCGCCATATTGAATTTGCCATTTTGAATTTTAAAAATCTGATTTTAATCTCATAATCAGTGACGATAAAAACCCCTTGCTACAGAATTTCACGAAAATCTGTACGATTTTCAGAGTGTCAGATTTTCAGAATCTGCACTAAATGGAAATCCGCCATTTTGAAAAGGTTATGAGTGATTGCGATCAGCAAAAAAACTTTTTTCTGTAAGTTCAAACATTCCGATCACCGTTGATCATAGTAAGAATTGCATTGCAAAGCTCTATTGACTTGAAAAAAAATTACAAAAAAAAAAATTTCAAATCTTTTGATACTTTTTTTCCCAAAAAGTCGCCGTATTTAATTTCCTATTGGAAAAAACTCAATTTTGACGCCAGATTCTGAACACACACTCAAAACTAGTAAAGTTCATGGTTTTTATTGGAAAATAAATGTCCTTTAATTGTAAGAATGAGTTTTCAAACTGCACAAAAAAATTAGGTTCTTTGGGCGTTAATGGGTTAAGTAAAAAGTCTTACTCTTTCCGAATCTGAGGTCAGAGAGGCGTCGGTAAAGACGAAATGTTAAATTTTATACAGCCGTATTTTATTTTAGATGGCAAACGAACAGAAAATTTTTAAAAACTTATGAAATTTGAAAGCAGTTGAGTTGATTTTATTATTGCAGTGGCCATATTGGATCCACCATTTTGTAAAATGAAAATCTGATATGATTGTTGAAATCAGCGACCTAAAAAACATAAGTAATGGCTACTTGCATGCTCTGAAGAAAAGAAAAAGAAAAAATTGTTTGTTGTAATGGCGGCCATATTGGATCCGCCATCTTTGAAATAGTTATTGCTAACAATAACTCTCTGTACTCTGTTATTGTTATACATTCCAAAGATACAGTATGAGTAACTTTAGAAAGTTATTTCTAAGAATAAATTAATACTAAGTTTATCAAAAATTGGACAATCGATGTTTGAAGTTTAGGCATCTTTTGGCGGCCATATTTAATTTTTGGTGAAATATTTTTCAAATCTGACCACAGATAATTAAGTAAAGTTTTAGCTAGCTTCGAATTTTGATTTACATATACACGAAAAAAATAATTTTTTGAAAATACAATAACAAAATTAATTTCTTTAGTAAGTAAAGTAAAAATATTTTCTATTTTAGAGATACATACTACCTTAAAAAGACAAAACATAAATTTAAGCAAAATATTCTTAATTTAAAAAATGTGTTCTTTAATTTATTAGAAATAAAAATCTAGAGAAAAACCTAATTTAACGAGTAAACCCAATAAACCTCCGTGTCCGAACAAGGAGCATGTTGGATTTAGAACCCAAAAGACCCAGGTGCAATCCCCCTAAGCCTTACCGAAAATTATAATTGTGAATACTGTTGCGAGAGTAAAGAAATAAATGGTGAGGGGACTTTTTCTTAGTTTCTGTATATTCCTTTAATCATTTGTTTTCCTTTAATTAAGCAATTAAAATTTTCCTTGTTTTAAGAATTGCTTTTCTTGTTTCAAGAAAATATTAATCTTGGTTGTTATTCAGTGTATAATTACTTTTTTGAAGGAAAATATTATTATAAATATCAAAATTTCTCGTTTTATGTAGTGAGTTAGTGTTTTAGAAATTATACACAAATGATAGTGAACAAGTTCAGCCCAAATGTCTTTTATCAATGAATTAATTTGGTGCCAAACAAGTGATAGGTTATTTCTATAGATCACGAACCTTGAAACAAAAATCTCCCATTATGCTAAATTTTTCGGGAAACCAGGTTTAAAAAGTAGAAGGAAAGTCTGTAAAGAAGTTGACAAGAAGTTAAGAAATCTTCTAACTAACTAAATATTTCTATATCTTCGACTGCTAAAATATGTGCGCGTCACGTCGTTTTCGTGAAAAACATCTGCGACAGACAGACTGACGTAAGAGTGACGTGTGTATGTATAATTTTTATTGAAGATTTTTTATAACATATCCTAATTCACATACGAAAATGTTCCGTGAGATCAATGTCCAAAATACAATAGCTTTCTGTTTAACCCTACATTTCTCGAGGAGGTTAACTCATGGAACAATTTCGTTTGCAATTTTGTAACTAAAGACAAAAGACCTGTACATCACCAAATATATTAGTCAGAAAAATTAATTAATAGATTATTAAGGAAAAATTCAAGAAAAACTTTGCCAAAAAAAGTATTAAGCCACACACGATACAACTGCTCTGACCTCGGACAGACTGTTCAATCTGAACTGAAGGGCCAGTTGTATCGCTAGTGGCCGGCTTTAGCAAGAGTTGCAACTAAATGATATGGACTGAAAAATCTCATCCCTTCTTACTGCCAACTCTATAGGCTGAATTTAAGAAAATCATTTTAACTTCAGTAGGTCAGAGCTCGGTTTTTCTATTTATTTGATAGGATATGTAATTTTATATTTTTTTAAGTTGAAAGAAAGGTCGCCAGGGTCTTAAATAAGTATAGATATGTATGTTCATACAGATACCCATTCTTAATAGACAAGTCCATTAACACCGAAGGTCAAACGAATGTTAATTTTGTGTATGGTAACTTCGCAATCGTCGAAACAGTCGAATAAACGACTCAACTCCACTCAACATTAGTTGAAATTTCACTGATATTTGCGGAAAGAGTTAGCAACTTGTTTTTTTCGTGCATCTAGGGAATTTTCCAATTACGGGGGAGTTTCGGGAACGGCGGATTCCCGACTAATTACTCCTTCCGGCGAAGTTCGCTTTGATGTGTTCCGCTTATTAATGAGAAGAAGTTTGCTGCTTGCCTTCTGTTTGCACTTCATTACCGCACTTGACACGACGACGACGACGATGACGACGACAACGACAACGAAACTCCGCATCGTCGTTCGTCCTGAGTTTATCAAACTGCTAAGCAAATTTGACGAGGATTAATAACTTTAAAACGCTTCAATTATCTCTGAAATAACTTTCGTTTCACCCATTTCCGGTGGGAAAGTGAAAAGTGGATGACTCCTGAGTTGCTTCTAGGAAATAGACAAGGAAGTGGGTGTCAAAACGGAGCGAGAAAAGGATTATTGGGATGATGCAAATAAAATCCTAAATCTAGACTAGAAACAAGCTACAGGTAAATCTTTTATAACGCGATATAAAAACAAGGGTTGGGTTCTTAATAAGATAAAACTTTCTTTCTAAACAAATTAGAATTTAACATGAAATAAAACTTATATGAAATTATTCCTTCTCATCATTATTTGATTTCCTCTTAAAAGTTTTATTGAAGTTATTTCAAAATCATAAGATTGACGGTTTCTATGGTTTTCTGCTATTAAAGCTTGTTTAATTTGTTATTTATACCTTTTTTCAAGAAGCTTTTCATATTTTTCAATACAACAATATCATTTTTTATTTTATTCGTGTGAATTTTCATTCGAAAATTTTTAAATGAAAATTGATACCATTGAATTATAAATTGATATTTTTATAATAAAAATTTACATGAGTGAAATAAAAAAATGATATTGTTATGTTAAAAAGTATGAAGAATTTCTTGAATATGGTAAAAATCTTTGTAAATTTTCTCAGTTTACTAGGAATTTCGTCACACAACTTCGTTTTAGCTTAAAAAGAGGAACCCTTATAAGATCACTCGCGTGTTTATTCGTCTGTCTTATCCGATTTTCTCAGAACCCATGCGACGTAGAAAATTGTAATTTAGCTTAGTAATTTATATATAATAATGTGGGATATCATTTAAAAGATCTTGTTATGTGGAATACAAAAATATTGTACTTTTCATAATTTTAACCAGTTAACTGTGGCGCCCTCATTTAAAACTGTGCACAGTTTTGTGTCGTCAGAATCGAGCCATGACGAGTATATTCGTCAATCACAGAATAAGTTGCGCTGGTAAGATATTGGATGAAAAGGATGGGTTTATTTTATAAAATTGAAAATTTTATTACTAATATTTACTTCTTACTTATTTTTGGTAAACAAATTGATTGAATTCTTGGAACACTAAACCGAGGGAGACAATTTCCAAGAAAATTTTGTGCCTCTCAGTTCATGTGCTTTGTATTTGGAATGGTTTTTTGTTGACATTCATGCAATTAGCCCCTTTCTTTGCCCGACAGCTTCCAATTCTTTTATAAAATCTAAATTATTTTCAGACTGACAAGAGTTCTTGTAGTTTCATATTTTTTGGTTAACATCTAAAAAACGTTATCATCGCACATAAATAAATTCATTATGCGAACTGGTAAACTTTTTCAACCATTGCATACCGGGACGCATGAGATCATCTCAAACTGTTTATATTTTCTACTTGTTTGTTTTATTCTGGCATAGCCTCAAAATATTCTAAACATCTTTAAATATGAGAATATGTTTTGTTTTTCTCAAAAATTGCAATTTAAATAGCCAATTGCCACTGATTTATACGCATGACGAGTATACTCGTCAATACACAAAATTTTGCCACTTCTCCATGACGAGTATACTCGTCAATCACAGTTAACTTGGTAAATAGCATATTTAAAAAGATATTTGCTTCAAGCTTGGCCCGGCTTAGTTGAAGTTTGTTTCTAGCCTGATTCAAGCCTAGCTCTAGCTGAACTAAACATGTTTCAAGCCGACTTAACCCTAGCTTATGAAGGATAATATATAGCCTATCCTTTGATGAGTAGTCCTTTACGAATGTGTACAAAATTTTATTGAAAGCGGTTGACGGGTTTAAAAGTTATGGCGAAATAAACACACAGTTACTGTTTTATTATTAGTAAAAATAAGGATAAATGATATTACGGAGCATACGTCGAAAAAACCATATAAAATACATAAACATAAATGTTTATATTATTGTTTAGTATATCATTTTAATACTTTACTTGTTAGGCGCTTTGTAGCATAGCAATCGTATAAAAAGAAGTACATACATAAAAAAAGGGTTGTAACGAAAATCGCATTGTAGTCGTACTGCGTTTATAAGAAATTCTGCAATTTTTGCGCCCATCGCATTTAAAGAGGTTCACCTGTATTAAAAAAAAAAAAAAAAAAAAAAAAAAATCCGCCACAATTTTTGGCCGCATAAAATTTTTATGAGACATAACGACACCAAAAAGGAATTACCCAAGTTAAGAAAATTTTAATTTTCTCCACCCATCGTCAAGAAGCAGCACGGGCCAGGGAAACACAAAAATGCGGGAGTGGAGGAGCAAGGTGCTGTCGACTGCGCAAAGAAACAACAGCCTAAAGTGGTTGCTGCTGTTGGCAACAATCGCAATTGTTGCTGTCATGCACAACAGCGAATGGATGGAGGGGGTGGAAGGGGGCAGATAGAGGGGTGGGAACTCGGCCGTCAGGCGGGCCGCAGTCCCGACAAAACGGCGCCCCTAGAATTTCCGTGCTGTTTGTTCGGTGGAGGACGGATGACGGAGGGATGGAGCCACTTTTTAGCTTTTTAGGCTAATTTTTTTTCACTATCGTTGCTCCACGACTTTCCGCCGGGGGTTGGGGCTGCACGACAGCAGCAGGTGGAGTCTTCGAGCAGGGGGAGAGGGGAGGGACGCGTTCTGCTACCCCCCCCCACTACCGCCCTTTGGTGGAGCTATCAAAAGGAGCCTTTGCGGCCCCCCACTCACCTTTGTGCTATTGTTGCGGCACTGTAGCTTTGTTAAGAGATTTTGCATAATTTGCTCAAATATGCGCAAAATAATGTAATTATTTTCGCTGTTTTTGTATGTTCGCGTTCTTCGGGTAAGAATGTCAATTTACAGGTGTGCACGAATTGCCGGTGAAAGCTCTTTCTTCGATAACTATTGTCAATTTGGAAATAACACTATCGAACAAAAAAAAAAACGATAATTAATTTCGAATTTCACTCTAACACCGCAATTAAAATTAATTGAAATATGCATAAAAGCACATTCGTTGTAAAGTTCGTTAATATAAATCAATTTGAGGTGTTCCGGTATTCCGGTTTCTTGGACTACAAAATCATTAAAATATTTTTAATGTGTAAGAATTTTAATGAAAGCTATTAAGCAAGATTTGAACAAAGTCTTTGCCTTAATTTGCTAGTAAAAGTGCATTCCACAATTTACTATCATTAAATTAGTTAGTGAAATTGCACAGCACATCGATGTGTTATAATGATTTTTTGTCCGTTTTGGAGTTGGAAAATTGAGGGTTTAAAATTGATTAACTAATTTTTCTTTAACTTTTTTGTACGAATTTGTAGTTTTTTTGGTTGTTCTTCTTCTTTATCTTCTAATTTTGTGGACCAAAATAGAGAACCTTATTATACATTCTTATAAATGTTAAATTAAATTTATTATTAACCCTTTCGGTCCTAACACCGCCTATGGTCCGCACTCATGAAACATTCTCTGGATACGACCGCCGCTTAAGTTCGGCATTCACAAAAGGCTCTGTAGGTACGATGGCTCTCGCCACTCGCTCTTTATTAAATTTACTAGTTTCAAGGAAAATGTCAGATAAAAATTGCCAGGCTTTATAGAGTAAATGATACGTTCGATTTTAATGCGTAATTATTAATTCCTGAAGCAAATGTGTTGTAGTAAAATAAAATTTGAAAAATATACTAATTTTCTAATTTTCTTGTACTTTTACATCGATTGTTTGCAGTGTAGGAAAAATAAAGCTATACAATGATAAATTAATTGGTTGTGACTTGATTATGAACATTTTGTGATAAATCGTATTAGAGTTCACATTTGAAGTTTGAATGTTTAAACACTTGTGACTTGAATTTTATGTTATCTGAGTATCGTTAGAAGGAATGAAACATCCTCTTTCGTACACATTTTCAGTGGGTTGATATCTTTGTAATTTTTTAATATTTGTTCGATACAAATTGCTACAATAATACAATACCCGATCCCTAAATAATCTATATACAGGGTGTCCCATAGGAATGTGTGAAAACTAAAGGGTCACAATTTTTTAACAAATGGAGAGATCGGTAAAATGTAAATATTTTTTAATAAAGGACAGTCGTCATTTTTACTTCATGTCCATTTTATTATAAAAAAATTAAATCTATTTTAATCTAACAAACCATTAATTTAAAAATATAGGGAAAAACGTGAATTATTAATAATATATATTTGTGAAATGTGAACCATCTACATAAAAGAGGTATCTACTTGCATTTCTTTGAATCTTCTGTCGCCAGAGAGAAGTACAAAGGGATGTTAGAGACCAAATCCTTTCTCATGCGAAAAAGAGGAGCCGCGTTAAATCTTTTTTTTTTATTCAAGACGGAGCAGCACCTCATCGCACACAAGAAGTATCATCAATAAATTTTATGGCGATCGACTTATTGGCCTAGGGTACCCACGCTTTGCTAGGGGAAAAGGAATAGAATAGCCACATGAGGATTTTATTAAAGACATTGGGAAGATCGTCAATGGCATTTCAAATGAAGCGTTAGAACATGTGTTTAATAGTTTTAGAAAGCATTTAGATATTTTTGCCAATTAAGATGGTTAAAATATCGAAAATATATATCATTAGTAACTAACGTCTTTCACAATATTTTTAAATTAATTATTTTGTATTAAATAGATTTAATTTTTTTATAATAAAATGGACATGAAATAAAAATGACGACTTTCCTTTATTAAAAAGTATTTACATTTTATCGATCTCTCCATTTGTTAAAAAATTGTGACCCATTAGTTTTCACACATTCCTATGGGACACCCTGTATATATATATATAAATGAATCCCTGTTTCCCTTGGTCATGCCATAACTTGAAAACGACTTTACCAATTTCATTCATCTTTTTTTTTTTAAAGTTTTCTAATACTTTGTAGAATGTTATTATGGAAAGAAAAGTTAAGAAAATTGCGCATAAAATTGGATAATTTCAGAAAACTTAACGACTATTTTAACTTCGGGAGTTTGATGAATGTGAATTTAGCAGACATCTGTTTTATATTTTTGTAACAAAAGAATTGTCTATGAAAGTTCGTTTATTTGTTTGTTTGTTGCTCAATCAAGCCTTAACACTTGCATCGATATTTTTCATTTTTTGTCCGAAGGTAGTACATATTCCAATTTAACATATAGGCTAATTTTTTTTTTTTCGGATAATGTATAGGGTTTCAAAATGGCGGATCCAAGATGTCGGTTGAAAATTTTAAATTTGAAGCGATTTTCATGAAAATTGGTACATAGGGGTTTTGCGCAATGCTGATTTCAAATCCGCTGTCCAAATTTAGAAATTAATGATTTTAATTTTTTGTTGAGAAATAATGGAATATAATATTAGCTCCAAATATAGTTCAAATAGCTATATAAAATTAGTTATTTGTTAACATTATTAAAATTTGTTAGGGAACAAGTTTTCCCGTCAGACTTTTCCTATTACTTGTGATCTGAATGAACGAAGTGGGACATATGACATTAAATTAAGTATTTAAGCTTTCTTTTGAATTATGTCTCGAGCTCTTACAACTTCACCCTTTATTTTTAAAGAAAATAACAAAAATTTTCAAAATACTGTTTTTGTTTTCATTATACTTTTCTCGAAAATGTGATGTGATGGAACAAATTTCATTGTTGGATTCGTTATTTATAAAACCAAAAATACTACTACGAAAAATTTAGAACAATGTAATTTCTATAAAGTTTCTCATTTAACGATTTAACACAGCTTATGTATATTTAGTGTAAGAATACCCATATAAAAATGTAATGCATTTAAAATTATCAAAAGAAAATTTAACGTGACAGTGGTACCTTACGATTGTCATGAAAAAAAAACGTCAAAATCACTTTTCACCAGGGGAAGCTCCGGGCAAGGGCAGGAAGTTCTTTAAAGTTAAGGAAATATGTTTGCAGATTTTATGATTGTCCCATGTCCCCAAGACTAAAAAGTTTTTCTTTTCTACGACTTTCGCCAGTTTGTTTCTTTTGGGAGCATCTTTAGAGTGATATTCCTGAAAGTGAAATAAAACGAGGAGAAGAAGCAGAACAAGAAGAAAAGCTATTCGGTGGGTTCCACAATGGAAGGCGGCCATTGTGCGCCATGTTGCGCATCGGAAAGAGGAAACTTTTCTACCACTGTTTGGGAAGGAACTATTTATCCGCTAGGGTTTTCTCTGCACCAGTTTTCTATTATAATTTTTTCGGTTCGCGAGATGAGTTAGGGTTGTAATCTATTTTTTTTTTTTTTGTGATACTTAAATTCCCTTCACGTCTCCTAATGACCGATTCTGTTCAAGTCACATCATCAGAACCACCCTGTGTGCCTGTGAGAGTGCGGCCCTTCTAATTTTGCTATTCACCTCTTCTCCAGACAATTTCAGACAATTCCGGGTGATTACTCATTTCATTTGAGGCGCAGCGTTAACAATGCAACTCGCTAGTGGGGTCTGTAAGGGTCTTCTGCTGCTGCTGCTTCGTTGTCTTCTTCTTCTTCTTCCTCCTGTTCGGCGTGACCATTCGAACGAGCACAATCCTTCTTCTTCCTTCCGCCACCAGAACATAAATTATTCATGAACGTTAATTTTCTGGCTCTTAAAGGATGAGGTGCTTATCACGTCGCCAGTTCGGTCTACTCATCGTTAAGTAAACATCGCGGGCGTGAGCCCTTCGTGGCCTCTCCCCGTTGAATGCACGTACGGGTTCCAGGACCCTGGGATAAAGCACAAAAAAAAAAGAAAACATGGCAAAAAAAAGTACGAAAACGAAGCGTCCGCACATTGGTAGTCCTGAGGTATTTGCATGGGAAGAAAATCTCATTTTCTTTTCCCTACAAAATTGCTTTCTTCTTGAGGTCTCTGAACAAGAAGAAGAAGAAGAAGAAGTATTCCCCCTACGCTTCTGTTGAGAATTTGCGAGCTGCAGCGCATTTTCTTGTCTTCTAGTCATTTTCAAGGAGATATCGGAAAGTTTAAAAAGTTTCAAGATTGCATCTCGCACAACAGACGCCCCAATCATTTCGATGGTGGAAATGCTGCATGTACGTGCTACACCACTCTACATACAGAGCAAGCTGACTAGGCGGGAGGGATCCAGAAATCAGATCCAGGAACCCTATCCTGGGACTTCTTCACGGACTCTCTGGACTGGCTTAAGAGACACGAGAAAAACAAATAAAAAAAAACTAAAATAAGCAACTGGGAAAAGACAAGAGACTTTGTTGTTTTCTCTATCGTTTCTACATTCAGATAGGTTATACTATATATACATGCACAATGTACATAGATTAACTTTAAATGGATTTCGATATAACAACCAGAATTTTTATTCAAGACAGTGCAAATTTTGGCACATTCTAGAAAATAGAATTGGGTCAACTTAGATTTTTGTTCTAACGTTTTTTGGGCGATAAAGTTAAATTCACTTTAGATTTAGAAGAAAAAAAAAACCTAAAGATAAAGGTGAGCGAGAACCACTAGAAGAACAAGTGTATTCGGATTGATTTTGATAAAACTTTAAATTAACTTTTCTCACAAGTTGTTTGTAGTAAGGGATTTTATTTATGTAATCTTCTAATAACAAGTTTTACAGATTTTCAAACATTACACAAACAACAAAAAGTTTTCTCTTTTCCTAAAGAGAACCCAGCATAGAACCCTGTGGTACGTCATAATGAAATGTTTTGTTATATTTATATATTTATTTAAAACTTCATAAAATCACTAATTATCGTATTTTACCCGTCAAACCCTTTAACTTGATACCCATATCAAGGGGGTTGTGAAGGAAAACGTAATCCGTTATTCTGGGGCGTCCGCCATATTGGATTTAAAACGATATTAAATATACTATATTGCATTGTCACCGGAACTACATAAGCCTGTAAAATTTCATCAAAATCGGATAATAGAAAGCGGTTTAAAATTCCAGTACAAATTTTGAACCGAAAATTTTGTGGTATGGAAAGTAATATTGCGAGATATGAAGTTTTTATACTTTAAGGGGGACCACTAGTGTGAAATTTGAAAAAAAAAAAATTATTTTTTTTGTCATATTTCGATAGTCTATACCTTTAAAAATAACATACTAAAATTTCAAGTGCATATCTCAAATAGTTTTTGAGTTAAAGCCATCAGAAGAGCAGCCGCTCATCGTATCGAGGTACTAACAAATGTATGAATTAAACTTTAAACGCGTTTTTCTCGAAACTACTTTTTTCAAATTTGCTGCAGTTGTAGCTCGAAGACAAATCATCCGATCGATTTGATTCTTATTGCAACTTCTTTTATACATGTTTCTTCGTGCCATAAACCTCCAGTTTTCCGAATCGAATAAAAAATGTAATTTTGGCAGGCCAAAAATCACCAATTTTTCGCGCGAAATTTTAATTTTTTTTTAAAACTCCATTTTTTTAAATTTAAATTTAAAATTTTTTTTTTTTTCGAGGTTTGTGGCACGGGAAATATCTTCTAGTTTGATAAACTTTTTGTCTTTTTTGGTTTCACGCAATGTGAAGGTCTCTATAACTGCAGCAGTGGGGGCACTTTTTTTTTTGGAGCCTTGGGAAATTGCGAATAACTCGCTGAGTTTTCAAATTTTTGGTTCAAAAATTTTATCATGTATTTACTATATATCCACAAATATATCCTTAAAATATTAAAACATTCCATGCAGTAGTTGTCTTTAAAAAAAATTCCAAAAATCACCTTTTTTTCAGGCGGTCACACTAGTGGTCCCCCTTAATTATCCAGATGACATTTTAAATTAGACGGGTAAAATCGTAAAATTCCATTTCTCGTAAAACAAAAATAAAGAAATTATTTTAAAGAATTCAAAAGATTCTGGCGAGCATTCAAGTGTTGAATTATTTTTATTTGGCATATTAAGTTTAAAGTCAAAACATTTTTTTCGTCAGACGAGGACGTGTTTATTTCTTAAGTTAGTATCTGAAAGTTTATTGCTGATGATGGCACGTGCATTGTGATTTATGTGCATGAATTTTTATTTTTATTTTTTTTGAAAAACCTGATATTTTTCTTGTTTCATTTTTTAAAGATAATTAGTTTTTAACTTGCCTTATGACTGATAAATTATTATTTACCAAAGATTGTATTCATTCAAGTCCAACCGCTGAAAGCTTCTTTTAATACTATGGAAATTTCACTTACCTGAAAAGAAAACATAAAAAAAAATTAATCGTAGTTCAAAATTTCAAAATATTTAAGTATATTATAGGTATTATAGGAAATAAAAATAGGTAAGATGTATGTGACAGGAATGACATTCAATTTATGTTTTTTTTTTTGGAAATAAATATTTCATTTTAGTACTTGTTATAACTTTTTAAAATTTGTTCGGACTAGAAAATTCGTGAAGACGAGAACTAGGACAAACTTTTCGTATTTCTATCATCGACAAGAGAGTTTTATGACAATTTTATTAAACTTTTATCGCTTAGAAGACAATACGGATTTGCTGCTTTCTAAAATTTTATAACGAGAACTTTTGAATAGTTTTTCTTTGCATCTTTATTAACAATCGAACATATTTTGCGACAATATTCCGATTGATTTAATCGTTAATTTTTTAAAAGAGGAATAGAACAATATAATTGAAGATATTAACCAGTTAACTGTGATTGACGAGTATACTCGTTATGGAGAAGTGGCAAAATTTTGTGTATTGACGAGTATATTCGTCATGCGTATAAATCAGTGACCATTGGCTATTTAAATTGCAATTTTTGAGAAAAACAAAACATATTCTCAAATTTAAATATGTTTAGAATATTTTGAGGCTATGCCGGAATAAAACAAACAAGTAGAAAATATAAACAGTTTGAGATGATCTCATGCGTCCCGGTATGCACTGGTTGAAAAAGTTTACCAGTTCGCATAATGAATTTATTTATGTGCGATGATAACGTTTTTTAGATGTTAACCAAAAAATATGAAACTACAAGAACTCTTGTCAGTCTGAATATAATTTAGATTTTATAAAAGAATTGGAAGCTGTCGGGCAGAGAAAGGGGCTAATTGCATGAATGTCACTCCACAACAAGAATTTGAATTCTTTCTTTTATATGTATAATATTTAATTGAATTTATTGAGTTTTTAGTTTAATATGTATGTAATATATGCTTATGTTAACCAAAGAAGTAAATATTAGTAATAAAATTTTAAATTTTATAAAATAAACCCATCTTTTTCATCCAATATCTTACCAGCGCAACTTATTCTGTGATTGACGAATATACTCGTCATGGCTCGATTCTGACGACACAAAACTGTGCGCACTTTTAAATGAGGGCGCCACAGTTAACTGGTTAATTTAGATAGATTTTGACTAAATTGCTAAATTAAATCTTTTTCCGACCCTAGTAAATTTCATTCATCTCAAATTTGAGATTAAAGACGGCAAATAAGAAGTTGTAAAAAGTTTGTTTATTGTGGAAATGGCAAAGTCCTAAATAAGTAAATTAAAAAAATTTTAAGCTTTAACTCAACACTAAAAGTCGGTCGAATCGAACCTTTTTCAGCTCTAACCCAACACTTTTTAGTTTTAACACAACTTTTTAGTTTTAATACGTTTAAATCAAATACATTCACATTTATTTGAAATTATTATAATTTAACTAAGTGCACGTTTAAATTAAATCCGACGATATGTTTAAAACAAACATTTTCGAATTCGGAACATTTCCAAATCTGAAAACATTTGATTTAATATATGATTTTTTTAATCTGACCGAAATTTTGGCTTCAAAACTGATAAATAAAGAGTTTACGAGGGATGATCCAAAAGTAATGAAAATTATAACTAAAACAACGTATGTAATTTAAAAATTATATGTATTTTTTTACGTAGTTTCCTAACAATCACAAACACTTAATCCATTTTTTTTTCTAAACCCCGAATGCTCTTTGAAAAATATTCATTATATTGATCCCCACAAAATGTGTTCAAGCATTTCGAAGCCTTCACAATTTTGGTTTTGTGAGCGAGTGCGTTGTCCTGTCGGAACAACACACTCACAATTTTTTCCCGACTACTCGTATTCAAATGAATGCATCTCCCACAAATGACACGCTATTTCTACGATTTTTTAGCGTTTAATTAATTAATGAGGTTATGATGAGCCCAAAATCAGTTTTTTACTTTTCATTCTGTGAATTAGAAAGAATCACATGCAGAATAGTGAATTTAGTAACGAAGTGTACCCAAATTTCACCTGAGATCTGTCAGAATTATTTAAAAAATGCCCGAAAAAGTTTAATCCCATGAGATTGAAAAAAAGAAAGAAGCGAAAACCTTTACGTTGACGAAATTAATTTATCTAGTTGCGACCTGTTCGGTGAATAAACTCCCCCGCATTACTATGTATGTATATTGTAGATGTCAACGAGCTGCGTCAAAAAAAAAGTAGAAGAAAACACGCGGTTTTTCGTAGAAACAGCGAAATTTCATTGTGTGACATCGTCGCTCTAACCACGTTTGTCTTAATTGTGAGAGCAATCGGACTGAGTCTGGTGCAAACTTTTTCATTAAAAAAAAATAGAATAAACAACGTCAGAACAGAATTTCACCTGGCGGTGACATTGCTTCGCTTGCTTAAAAATTGTCACAGAAAGAGAGGAATTGGCTCCAGTGGGCTTTTTAGTGATTTTATTACCGCACCGGGAGCCTTTGTTGCTTTATTTTTGTTCGTGAAACTCGTTTTCGCCAACGACAACTGCGACGACGACGACGACGACGACTGTAGGCAAGGTACCATTTGCATTTGGACACAATGTCTCCCAAGAGTTCGATGAGCTTCCCCGAAAAAACTTACTTTTCGATTGTGCTTTATTCAAGAAAACAGAAAAAAAAATATATGTACAGTCGTCGTCTTCGTTCCCTAGAATTGAATGACTCCCAGGTTCTGCGGGCATGTTACTTCAAAATTCAGGGATTCGGGATTTCGAGTGAGCAAAAGCAAAGCATCGCCTGGACAAAATCCGATTTAAGTCGCGCTGTTTCCTGGTTGTAAATCCACTTACACAGGGGGTGGTGGGTCTTGAGCACTTTATCATTTCACAAGGTGCCACTTACTCCACCTGTGAGAGAAGAGTCGTTGTAGGGTACAAAAATTCCAGGTCCAACTTCCAAGTTAGAATAAAATTACTTTCGAAAAGTTACTTGCCTGCTGAAGTAGAACCATTTAAAATTAACTTTGTTCCATTCTTGGGCGCTGGTAAAACGTGAAAGTTCCAGCACACTTTCCTTTTGAAAAATGTTTTTACAAAAAAAAAAAAAAAATACTATTTCTCTTCACCCTCTGGGGAAGAAGACGAAATCTCTGAATCCCACCTGGGGGCCCCGAGGGTGCAAGAAAATATAATAAAATATAAAATCTCTTGCCAGCACCGAAACCCAAAGAATGATGTCGATTTATATAAGAAAAAAGTATTAAATGCAGTGACTTGTGGTGGATTTGCAGTGCACCGACAATCGACATTTTGACTGTAATTTGTGGCGATTCGTTGGCGCCGCGACGCTGCTGGGGCAAATGAACGGCTCCCATAGAAAGATGATAAACGGCGCCGCTGATATCTTTTCAAATAAATTGTTTTAGTTCGGATACCATCGCGCTCTATCCCTTCCCACACTCTCTACCCTCGGGCTAGAATGGATTTTTTATGGGAAAATATGATAAATTCTTCTTCTCTCGATGTAACAAGAAACTTGCAAAATTATGATTTGTAGGCGACACTTATTCTTGATATATTGAGGTGCATTTGTTCGTCTGGTCCTTGAGAAAGAAGAAAGGTTGAAGGTTGAATGGATTTTCTTCCAAGGTGGAAAACTCCAAGCGAAAGAGATACCTTTTTCGTTGTATCTTACTTAATACTTTATATTCGTTTCGAGATGAACGGGGGTCAGTTTGTCATTTCACAGAAGAAGCAGAAGAAGAAGACAAACCTTCTTCAAAATTAAACAGGCTAACTGTGGCCATCTGTTTTGGGTTGCACCTTTTTCATTCGAGACCCGACCGGAGGGATTTTTAGTAATTCATGTCACCTTTTCGCATAAAGTTTCGAGATTTAAAACTTGAAATGTTTAATCTTAAGAAAAAAAAACGAATATGGCTCAAAATCACCAAGGTGGAAAATTTGCTTCGGAAGGTTGTAAAATAATAGAAACCTGATTATATTGGGCTATTAAATACCAAAATCTAAATAACTTCTTTTATTTCAACTGTACATCAAATAATGTCTTTAAAAAATTATCTATTTTTAATAATAAAACAACCTATACATATAAAACGTCATTACGGGAACGCGTCCCTGGGTACTGAATACATAAGAACTGTCACTGCAAAATATGGAAAAAAATTAATTAATTAAGCGGTTTTAGCGTCATTAGCCTTATTTTTATTTCCTACCTCATATTTTACATAGTTATGGATAAAAAAAACGAAATTCATACAACAATCTTAGTTCAAAGTTTGTCCGATTCCCGTTGCGTCAACTCAGTGAACGCTGCTGTAATTAGATTTATTTGATTTTTTCGAACGCCGCCGTTGTGCTTGCTTGTGTGAGTTGGTGTAAAATAATCTTGCAGGAGTGACTGACATCTCGTATTTTCCGACAAATTAATGGATAAAAGTGGTAAGTACCGTATAATTCATTATTAAAAGACCGTACATCAATAGTGCATCAATACGGGAATGCGTTACATTGTTTAATATTTTAGGAAATTGCTAACATAAGGGGTAATTCTAAAATAATTATTGGGTATATATCACGATAACCTTGAAAAACCGCATTCAAAATGGCAGACGCCAGTATAAAGTGCGCGTTTGTTTAAAATTGTCATATCGGGAACGGTCATTACGGAAACGTTCACTGACATGACGCATTGTTCCCGGAATGACCGCGGCGTTCCCGATATGACTATTTGGTTCCCAATGCAAGTTTAGTGACATTACACGGTTTGTATGAAATATTTATTACATTATTTTTGAGTTACATTTTTATAATTAATTACAGCAGATATGGAGTCTCAACAAAGCGAAAAAAAGAAAAAAACATCTAAAAAGCAACTAAAAAAAGACAGCGCGGCTTATATAAGACAAAGGGAAAAAGCCAATGCTAGGAAAAGGAAGTTTTTGGATAAGATGTCAGATGCGGAAAGGGAAGTTAAAAGGGCGAAAGACAGGGAATACTATAGGAAGAAAAAGTCTGAAAAGAAAATGAAAAATATAAATGATTTAACAGAGCGTGAAAAGCGGAAGCAAAGAAAAAAGTGGAAGGAGGCATCCAAAAAATATAGAGCAAGGAAGAAAGCAAATGCAGTATGCAATACACCACCGCCATCAGATGATGAACCAACACCAGCATCTTCTTTTTATTCTGCACGACGACAGGTAGGAAGAAAACAAGTACGAAAAGACAGGTCGAAAGCCTACCGCACAATAAAAAAACAGGCTGAAATAATTGCTCAAATGAAACGTAAGATGGAAAGCTTAAAGAAAAGAGAACAGAGAAGGAAAAGAAAAGAAAATAGGAGAGAATCTTTGCCTCTAACTCCTAACAGAAAAGTGGATAATTTATTAAAAGACGTTACCGTACCCAAGGAACTACGTAAAAAACTTTTGTTTGGTGAAGTATTATCTACGCAACTACAGGTCAAAGCTGAGACTCTAAAGAAAAATTCTAAAGAGAGAGAAATTTTCCAGAAAAGCGTTAGTGGGACTTCTTTAAGGAAATATAAACTACTACACATGGCTAAGAAATTCTTACCGAGGGAGAAAAACAGTGCCTCAATTTTGACCACCGCTAAAGCTCGACAAGTAGTTTTAAAACCTGACGTTTGTCAAAAGGTCATCCAATTCTTCGAAAGAGACGACGTCAGCAGGATGTGCCCAGGAAAGAGAGATTTTGTGAAAAGCAATGGTATCAAAAAACAAAAACGTGTTCTTTTATCTACAGTCAAAGCATTGACATCAACTTTCGTAAAAGAAACCGGTATCAATTTACCATATTCGACGTTACTCAGAGCGAAACCTTTTTGGGTTGTAGCCCCAAAATCAAGAGACCGACAAACTTGTTTATGTTTTAAACACGAAAATTTTGAATTGAAAATACAGAAGTTGAATAGCTTACAGCAACTTAATCAAAAGAGCACAGACGAACTAATTAAGGATAACAGCTGCGATGTAACCTCGTATGACTGTATGAATGCTTTGTGTAATGCGTGCAAGAATCTAACGTTGGATGCAGGAGACAACGAAAATACTTTGACATACTTTAAGTGGCAATCCACCAACGAAGAAAAGATTGTCAAGGGAGAGAAAAAGACATTCAAAATCACTAAGAAGGTTCTTGTTTCAAGTACAACAAAAAACTTAAAAATGGCCTTAATAGCAGAGATTCCAGTTATGAAGAAGCATCTTTATGGCATCTATTACTACAACAAAGTAAAAAAAGAACTGAAAGAAAGATTGACTGAAAAAGAAGTTATGATACAAATAGACTTCTCAGAAAATTATACCACTAAATATGCACAGGAAATTCAGTCAACTCATTTTGCCAAGAATCAATTATCTATTCATACAGGCGTGTACCATTCACGAAATGTTGACAAAACTTTGGAAACAACATCTTTTGCTACAATAAGTGAAAACTTAGATCACCAGGCCCATGC
The DNA here is from genome assembly GCA_949715965.1 of Dysmachus trigonus. NCBI lineage: Eukaryota > Metazoa > Arthropoda > Insecta > Diptera > Asilidae > Dysmachus > Dysmachus trigonus. Next base: position 98,381,494 of record OX454319.1, on the reverse strand, counting down.
AGTTTGGGCTCATATGAAACCCATCTTAACAAAGATTCTGGAAAACCAAGAAGTTGACACAATTCATATGTACTCTGATGGTCCGACATCACAATACCGCAATCGTACGAATATTTTTCTATGGCTAAAAATATTGACTGATCAATTCAAACAAATAACAAAGTCTACTTGGACGTACAGTGAACCTGGTCATGGAAAAGGACCTATGGATGGCGTCGGTGGTACTCTAAAGAGAACTGCAGATAGAAATGTGTTGATGGGAAAGGACATTAAAACAGCCTCTGATTTTGCCAATCTCTTCACAGCTTCAGCTATTACAGTTATAATAATATCTGATGAAGAAGTCACTGCAATGAAAGAGATAGTTCCGAAAACTTTAGATGCAATACCCGGGATCATGACTATTACAAGAATTAAGTGGCAAAAAGGACCTGACGTTACCATACAATTATACCAAAACGAACATTTTCAGAAGGAAATAAAACTGTCAATATTTTCCAATGATGTAGACGCGAACGTAGAACCCATGGCTCTTGACAAGCCTTTATTGGAGTACACAGAAGAACCTATAGAAGCAGATTATTACCAAGACCTGTTAAGATCTAATGATCGGCAAAGTGTATACAAACGGATTTACGGCTCTTCCTCTTCAGATGAGGAAGATTTAATGACAATTTCTATTCGTGACAAGAACAAAAAAACTAAAACTGAAGCTGGTACATCGTATGGACAAGATAAGATAAACATGCATCCAAATTTGATATCTCCTGGGACTTTTGTATTGGTCAAAGTACCCACTCAGAAAAATGTGTTCTACAGATATGTTGCCACCTGTCAGACGTGTGTTGAAGATGACGGAGAAGTAAGAGTTACTTTCTTGAGATCCGTGCGCAATAGCGCCAAAGTATTTAAATTAGACTCCAAAGACATGTCTTACATTGAATTTGATCAAATAATTGATATTATTGCTACACCTACACTGAAAAACGAAAATCATCGTGCGTACTACTACTTTGATACCAGTATTGATATTTTTGAAAAGATTTAATATTTTTTGTCATTTTATTGTTTCTTAAATAGTTCTACTAAAAGTGTTCCGTTATTTTCGTTCTTTTATAATTTAAAATTCTATGTGATAACGTTTCATCGTCTTAAAGATGATTAATAGCTTTATAGTTAGGTTTCACTGGGCTGTGTACTTCAATTAAAAAGACTGCAATATGAGAACTGATTAAAACTAAGTACGATAAGGTGATTTTTTAAGCCACACTGTCATTTCGGGAATGCGTGGTCATTTCCGGGAACAACAATGAATTATATAAAAACACTCCTTTTTCTCAGTTCTTCTTTGTAAATAGGTAAATAATTAAGAATTATATATTGAATTCCTTGTAAACAAATATGCTCTAAATAAAAATATAATTTATATTGTTTTCATTGGAAGGTTTCAGACCTCTAAATTGGTAACTTTACTCTGGTTCTGATTCACTTTCGCTATATAGCTTAATTGAAAGTTATTTTGTTTATTATTATTTTTTATTTCAATAACAATTACATACTCTATGCTTAAAGGTGACTAAATATTTAATAACTCAATTAATAGATTATATTATTAATTTTTAAAAACGTTCTCGAAATGACGCTTTTTGCCACATTGTCTCATTAAAATGATAATTTCTCAAAAACAAATGAATTCTATGTTTGCACCTTCTGAATATAGAATATACACAAGTTTAGTAATAATGTAAACAACGTTTAAAATTCATAGCTTCTAAATATTTTTATCAATAATACAAACTCGGAAATTACCACCTTGGTGATTTTGAGCCATATGAATAAGAAATAGACTTCTTGCTCGGAAAATTCCACTTAAGAGTGAAAAATTTAACGAGCACTCAAATTTATATTCTTGTTATTTTATAATCGACATAATGTTTGACGAAATTTATAGAACACGGGTTTTCGCAAGAGAAAAATCCATTTAGCTAAACAGTCAAGCAAAATTCGGAAGCCTAGCTCGAATTATTTAATTTCTTAAGTCTTTGCACTAACCATCTTAAGGTTTATAGGTATATTCTATTTCTAGCATGTAAAAATATATAAAACATTCAAATAAAAAAGTTATTTTCAATTTGAACATATATATGATCCTACTTAATTTTTTTCTTTAACCCATCTAGCGCAAGGTTGGGTGAATTACACCCAGGCTATAAGAAATTAATGAAAACTCAAAACGTATATTTCTTTTTTATTCCTTTCTTTTCTCCCTTTTTATATCGGACATTCCACGTCAACCAGGCCACCTAAATGATCAAAAATCCTAGAGAATTGTTTTTGGGCTTAAATTTTTGACCTGGCGTTTTGAAAAATTCAAAATGGCGAATCCAATATGGCGGTCAAATTTTCAAAAATGAACGAAATTTGAATAAAAAAATACTATGATATTCTGAAATTTAATTTTTCATAAAAACCGAAATATCTCGAAAACGGTGAGGTTTTCACTAAGGTCATATTTTGATATTCTGGTAGGTCATGACCCAAGCTACCATCCCCTTAATTTTGGCGCACTACTTCCCGGACACCCTGTATATATATATAAAAATTAAACAAAAGTTGCATATTATTATATAAAAATAATATAAACGAATTTTATGGAGTACTAAGGCCACAGTAAACCTTCTAGGTGTTTTTTCACCCACTTACACTCCGTGTTACAAATTTAAACCTTACGCACGACGCGACGGTTTAAGAATATAGCGAAGTGGTTAGGGCGAAATATTGGAGTGCAAAGGGTTAATTAATTATAATATATGAATATATGAAAAACAATTAATTAATTAATTTAGTGCTCGAATTTACAATCCATTCATCTATAATATTTTTAGTGTGGCCTAATCAGAAGAGTAAATATTAGATAACGAAATTTAATGTCGGGAGGAAACTAGTTAGAAGAAACCCAGTGACAGTAAGTTAAAAACTATTTTTACATACTTACTAATTAAAAATTATATTCAATTTCAATTTATTATATGTCACGGCATATAAATGTTTGTTTAATTTAAGCGTGTTTGTCAAGGGTGATACCAAGGTATTTAACATGATCACACCATTTAATTTCTGACTCATTTAGATTTAGTTTTCTATTTTGCAGGTATCGTTTATTTCGTCTGTACATAAAAAATATGGCTCGAATTGAGTTTAATTTTACATTCCCGAAAATAAGCTATAAGCAATAATTTTCATGTGAACAAAACACGGCAGTATCGTCTACAAAAATTAATGATGAACAATTTTTTATTTACGAGAAATCTGCCGTCTAGATATTATACAGAAACGGGCCTAGAACTGAACCTTGAGGAACTCTTGGCGTAATTTGAAGTTGGTTGGAAGACACGCTGCTCAGAGCTGTATCTTGAAGAATCATTTAACTAGAAAATTTGTTACTATCATAGTTAGATCATCGGGAAGGTCAAGGCTTATTATTTTATGAATTAGGGCATCGTGCTAAATGGAATCAAAGGCAGACTACACATTAATTCCTAATTATAGACAAGCTTAAGTTCTTAAAATTGTGGCTACGTTGAAAACTTAAATTAGGTTTTAGGCAGGCTTGAGTCAAGCATAAAACAAGTTAAATTTAAGCCTTTCAGTGTTAGAGGTTTTTCCTTCAATAGTGAAAAATATCAACGTCTTTTATACATTTTTGCAATGTTGTAGAATATGCTTTGTATCAAAGTCAATTTTTAAATATTCTTCTAGCAATTCATAAATTTATATATCCAGGCTTGAACCAACTTAAGCCAAGTTTGAACTAAGCTTAAGTTTGGTTTGAGCTTAGATTACTTCAGGTTTGAGTTAGGCTAATCAAACATAATAAACATTTACTATTTTACCCAGACAAGTTCACGTTGTTGAGTTCTAGATGTTTTGGATAGGTACTAATTTAAAATTACTTAAGAAAATAAATTTTATTTTGGGTTAAACTTCATAATTTTAGGAATATAATGTATTTTCTTATTGTTTGGTAAAAACAAGTATACCACTCTATTTTTATAGAATGGATATGAACAATAATATCGGTTTTCTGACAGTAATTTCTTTGTAATAGTATAAATACTGAACGACTGACTTCTTAAATTTATTTAAAAGAAAAATTGGAAATATAATTTTAATCAAATAACACCAAATTCATATCGCTTACTTATCAAAAATAAGAAAAAAATTGTCTGCTTTGATTGAAATTCCAATAAATGTTTGTTATAATCAGTGTAGCACTTGTAAGTTTGACAAAAAGCATTTCAAAGTAAATAAAATCTCTCCATCTGTGACACAAATCAATTTTATTATAACTGACAGATCCAATTCAGTAATCAAATAAACAAAATCATCTCTGGCTTTGATAGAACTGGTGTCTCGGTGGAAATATTTAAAAGGGAGATACAAACGGGGATAGTAAAGAAGTATACAATACCAAAAAAAAAACTACACTTTTAGGGAAATGTTTTGTATTTTAGGAAGATTAATTACTGAAAACATTCGGTAAGTTCTTGGTTATTTTTTAACAATCACAATAACATGATCTATTCACTATCAACTTTTTGTGAAACGAAATTGATAGTAAAACCAAATTTCAAATTTCTACTAATAATAAACATCTCTTAATCAAATACCATGATAGTAAAAAGAATAATTGTTCGAATATTCTATTTTATCTATAGTGTATGTATATAGGATATGTATATAAATGTTTGCAAAATTTGTAACCAAAATTTCCGTTGTACCCATAATTGATGGTTTTGGTAAATGGTTACCCCTAAAATGTTTATTCAACAAAATTTAACCAAAAATGTGTTACAAAATTTTTGGTTTTAAATTAAATAAACCAACAGCAGAGCAGTGCCAAAAAACATGTTAACAAATGGCCACACGATATACAGTCCTTTTACTTTCATCAGAGAATTTAACTTATCCACACAGTTGCAACATTTTAACAAATGTGAAACAAACGAGTCGAAAATTTAGTGCAACTATGCGCTGGTAAAAAGTAGCGACGAATCCATGTAAAGAAACTTCGTCCTGGAAACATCAACTCCACGTCGCACTTAATTTGCTCACTTCGTCCAGCAGAACGCAGAAGTTTTGCAGCTTTCTCTACGTCCTTCCGAACAATGGGTCCTGGCCGAGTGCGACTGTGTGTGTGTTTGAAATAAATCACTGATTACACGACAACTTGCCCTTTTGTTGGGAAATTACACACGTTTGGAAAGTAACCGATCCAACCACAGACGCAATTTTTGTCCTTTCTTTGAATTAATGAATTTATTGAAACAAAAAATTTTCTGATGCGCACAAATATTAACTTTTTTGAAATTTAATGTGACAATATTTAAAAAAAAATTTGTATGCATAATATAAACAAAATTTACGTCTATTGTTGGGTTTATTCGGAAATTAATTCTAAAAACTAAAAGAGGAAACATTTATATGATAATAAGGAAGGAGTTTAAAACTTGATTTACATGGGGTTTTAAGAAAGCTATTAAAACTTTTTATTTCACAGAAGACATTCAGATTTTAGTAACCATAAAATGTGGTGACAGTGACATTCGAGGACTTTGCCACCGTGTATCTTATTAAATTAATACAAAACTTTATTTTATAGCTATTTCATTGTAGTTTTCATTCAGTTTTTTGTTAATTAATTAAATAAACTGCTTTGTTATATTCACATATCAAAATTATTAGGGTAATGATTTTTTTGGTTTCCAACTTTCAATGTTTCCAAAACCATTCTATGTCTGTTTTTAAGGATATAACATTTTTCGAAAGTTTATGACAATAAAAAATTGATCTGCGATAGTTACAAACTAAGTTGACCATCTTCATGGTATTATTATTTAATCAGAAGCTCTTGCTTCAATTTCTTATTAAAATTAGCTCTAACTATGATAGTAAAAAGTCAAAAATTCCAACAGACTCTAAATTTTGTAATGTTTATGTTATCTAAACATTATTTGATGGTTCATCTTTAGAAAAATTGTTTAAAAATCTACTTGATATTTTGTACATACACTAAATGGTTTTCCAATGGTTTTGTGTAAAATTTCATTGTTAATTCAACTAATGTTAATAGTCAAAATACGTACATTTTAGAAAAATTATTTAATTCGATTTACCCAGATTAGTTAAGTGGTATAAATTATTTAATTGATTTTAGTTCGATCGTTTGATGTTATTAACTTTCGGCTCTTTTGTTAGCTGATCTTGTACTTTATTTAGGTTTTTCCTTATACTATACTATATAGTGAAATATTGTAAATATCTTTAAATAGTAGATATGGTATGTATAGTATTCTTTAGAAAAAAGGAAAGGCATGAGCTATTTCTTCCTGTATTTTATATAAAGGTTATTTTTTCAAAATATAGTGAGTTTTATACAAATTTCAGTGCATTCTGCATTTTATCTACCTTTTCTGAAAAATTTTGTTCAAACGTTTAGTTCTTGTGCCTTTAATTTGTTTGAATAAATAAATGTTAAATTATATCTACTATCAATTTACATACATGATACAATTTTTTTTAAGTGATGAAATTTGGTAATTTTTTCACTCAAAAAATGATCAATTTTACGAAAAAATTTTATATAACAAAAAGTGCTTATAATTACCCAAAGAACACGTGTGAGTTTTTTTCAGAATTTTTCGGGACATTTTTGGATTTTTCAAAAATTGGCCAAATCCAAAAAACTAAAAATAGTACAATAAATTCTGAAAAAAATGTACATATGTATTCTTTGGTTAATTTTAAGCAGTTTCTGTTCTATAATTTTTTTTTTGCAAAGTTGATCATTTACGTGTAAAAAAAAATCGCGAAATTTTTTATTATATTGCTGCACAAAATGGCAAATTTGCAAAAATCAAATTTTCAAAATCATGATTTGAGAAAGTTTAGACATTCGGACCGCGATTTCTGGTGGTTATATGATCATTACATAACAGCAACGACAAGATAATCGACTCTGAAAAGAAAAATGACCAAAAAAAACCAGCACTTTTTTGAAAAAACCCAATAAATAATAGGGTTTTTGAAGCTTTTATGCAAAAAAAATGCCAGATTCTGAAAGAACATCCCCAAAAACCCTTTATATACAAATTTGGAAGAAAATCGCCCCAATTTGCTATTCGAATCGTACAATTGAACTTGCGTGCACAAAATCCTCTTTTTGCGCATTAATGGATTAAGTTTAAACTCCATTTAACTCTAACGTCAAGTGTAAATTGACGTTTCCAACAATATTATGTTTGTCAGAGCTAGTTTGCAAACCCTCAAATACATGATTTTGACGTTTACAGAGTAGTACGCAAAACAGACAAGATGTATTAAAACGTAATTTATTTAAACGGTCACTCTTGTTTCACTGTAAAACAGCTGTTTAAGTTCTTGGTTTAATGAAACTTAGCTTTAGATTTTGACAGTAAAATTGGGTAAGAATGTTTACATGCGCTATCGCATGTTTTTAATATTACAGTGACTTACTAAAATGTTAACCTCGATGAAACATTTGTTTATCTAAACGACTGACAGAAATTAACATAAATAAACCAATTCGTATGTTAGTTTACATAAGCTGTCAATTAAATCGTTTACTAGTTACTTTGATCACAGTGCATTATGGCAATGTAATTGAATTACTTGAATCGGCGAGCATTTAAAGAGTTGTCTTTCAAGCAACGAAAGGAGCTCATCAAAGACTGCTGACTTGTTGACAAACAGGGATAATCCTCAAGTATCAAATGTCAGAGAGAGTGAAAGACCTCAGTGACAGAGGATGAATGGCGTCAGTGCAAACACCTTGCCGTAGCTAATTCGATAATTCAGAATCGTTTGCGTCTCGTGACAAATTGGTTCACTTCCAGGTAGGTGAAAAACGGTCACAAGCCGGCATTAAAACAGTGTGAGTGGGGGGGAAAAGTGGAAGGGGAAGATGGTGAGAACTGATAGAAAATAGACAGGATAATTTGAGATTAAAGTAGCAAAATTGGTGTGGACTACTCACCTTAATACTGTCGTAACATGCTGTCACCTTTCCGTTCTGTACTTCGACATTTGCAGGTGGATGGGCAAATTTGCACTCGGTATCTTGTCGCGAACACTTATTCCTCTGAAATTCCCGGCACACCTCCAGCTGCAGCCAGCGAGAATCCTTGCCGTTGAGTAGATTATTCATGTTCATCATGGCTGCCATATCCTTTTGCTCTTTTTTATTTTATGTTTTTTTCTTTATAATAGAGTCTCCTATTTGTTGTTGAATCGAATAAATCGAGGACTACTTAAAAATTTGATTGAAACACTAAAGTCTATGGTTTGTTTTTTTTATATATATATAAGTATATATATATATTTTGACCTTGGAAGGTTAGGACTATATTTTACAAACTCCGAACTCGGCGAACTCGAACGACACTCTCACGTACGTACTGTACGAGTAACTAGTTATAGTATAAGTAACGACTATCTCACTATCCTTTAAGTAATATACAAAAATATTTTATTGAACTTTATTTTTATTTTATTTTTTTTTTTACCTACTTAACACTCTCGCCTCCAGGGAATACCTTGAAAAAAGTCTCTCCTTAAAAACGTTACTTGGAAATATCACAAAATTTATCGATGTAAAAGACCTCTGCTCTTTTTTTTCAAGACAACTAAATAACTCAGGTCCTCTCTTCTCACGGAACAGTTTTGCAGCGTGTCGCAGCGAAATCGCGGTTTTTTAAAATTATTATAATTTTTTTTACCGGCACGGCAGGTGTAATGTGCTTTGATTTGGCGTTGACGTTTTTTTATTTATTTCACTCTGGGCGTGTTACCACGGGAACGGATTGCTGCGATCTGCTCGCGGCTACCTTACGAAAAAAAAAAAAAATCGTTTCTTTATCTTTTATACTTTTTGTTTCCTCTTATTTATTTTTTATTTTTTCCTTTTTCTCTTTTATTATTTTAATAAAAAATAAGAATTATCACGAAGGAGTGCAATATTTTTTCGTTATATATCCTTGCGTATGGCAAACCAACCGACTAGAAGGAATTTCAATGATTCGTTGATTTATTTATGTTTTTTTTTTTTTTTTTTATAATATTGAGACTGAAGCGGCGCGGGATAAATTTGGATGGCGCGTTTCTATATTTCACTTTATCTTCGATTTTGATTCAAAGGGTCTCTGGTTTTGTTTGTTATTTGTTGGCTCAAGGTCAAATTGTGGTCCTTGTCCACACGTGTTTCTGGCTGGAGGATATTTTTTTTCTTTCCCTTTTTATTTTGGCTGAAGCTTAAGCAAACTTGGCAATTTTGTGCTCTCGTGAATTTAATAAAGGGTAAAAGGACTATATAAAAGCGATGTTTTTTCTAAGTGTTTCTTCGAGTTTTCCTTCGATATTTTTTTTTCGATTTATTCGCGGGGCAATGGGATTGATGACTTTTCGGCGATTTATTTCACTTTTATAAACGATCCACACTGATGATGAAGATGATGTTCGCGATGGCAATGGCAATTGCGGCTGTTGTGCTAAGCTGGGAATGAAGCTTCTGAGAGGGGATGATTAGGTGTGGTGTGATGAAGCGTTGTTTATATCTGGAATTGAAGAAAAAAAAATTAAAGTTAGTTAACTTTCTCAAAAGGTATACTACACTATACTATGTATAGACAAAATATATTTAAATCATTCATCATTTAGGTTAAAATTGTAAAAATTGGCGATTTCAATCAAGTTTCAAGTGTTTGAAAACTTTAAACTCGAACTTCTCAGATTTTCTTTATAAGAATATGGCAATAACTCAATTTTCACCTAATGGTAAAATCATTTTCGTTATCAAAGATCGCAATAAAATTAATGAGCTTAATTCTAGTATAGTTTCAAATTAATGTTAATATGTATACTGAGGACAAATCAGACTTTAAAACTGAAATAATATAATTTAAAAACCTTTTATTTGTTTTTTGAGCAAACCATATTGAATTTATAAATTTCAACAAAAAATGTCTAGTCGAAAATCGATCTCAATATCAAATTTGATTTGAATAAACCTATAAATGACAATGTTAAATATTATTGTCATGAGCTTTATACATGTTTGTAAAATTTCAGCTCAATCGGGTAATGGGAAGTTGTATAAAAATGTGTTACAAATTTTGATCTCGAAAAATATACATACGCGTTTAATTGCAAAATATGCATGCATTTCAGATTTTACTCCAAAACATATTTGATTAAAAAGTACCTAACCGTCTTAGTTTTTAAAGTGTTACTTTTGATTTAAAAGGCGAATTTTTATTTAAAAGTTAATAAAAATGTGCGGTTTTGAATTAAAATCGTTTTTCGTTGGTTGTCAACATTATATGCAAAATATTAAGTATTTATTAATTTATTTAAAAATATTTTCCTTTTGAATTTAGCTAACTATCGTATTTGAAATTTATGAATTTTTGATTTTTATTTGAAAATCGGTATATTTGAAAATTTGGGTTTATTCGAAAATTTTATTATGTGACATTGTTATATTTAAAACAGAAGAAATCATCTCGTAAAAACTACAAAAAAACCTGCCGAGGTGAATAGGTGCTATTTTTTCAATTAATCATTTGTCTTTCAAGAATAAAATTTTAAAATTTTTATTATAAATATACGAGTATAGAACTTTTGCTAATTTTCACTAGACTGTTTGAACCATTGGGTTTTTCAAATGGCAAAATGTGGTAACTCAAAAAGAAAAATGGGTTGGGCTGCAAAATTTTTTGAATTATTAACTTAAAAACTATAAAAAAAATTTTTTTTCTTGTTGTTATATAAGATTGCTGCTTATGTTAGCTTACTATATTTAATCCAAATATTTTGTAGTTTATGTAGGCAAGAAAAGTTAATATATAACACAAGACTACAAAATTTGGATAATTTCCTTTTAACAACTGCTTTTAATGTTATTTATAATACTTAATAAGAATTTGAAAACGAAAATTTTTCTGCAAGTCGAGTTTTCCAGAAAAACTGAGGTAAAAAGTAAAATAAAATATGTTTTAGGTAATTTTTAAACCTTATGGTCTTAAATAAAATTAGTTTTTAAAACTCCTGCAAAATATTCCGTGAAATTCACGTTTTTTATAAACATACAAAAAGCGGCCAAGTGCGAGTCGGACTCGCCCATGAAAGGTTCCGTAGCAGCAAGTAACATAATATAAAAGTTCTTGTTATTATTAGAAAATAATGGTTCACGGTTATGTTTATGAAATTAAATGTTTATTTTTTATTTTTATATTTGAGTTGATTGAATGAAAGGTAAATTGCGGTTTACGATTTATGACGTATTAAAAAAATACTAAGCACTAGATCTCGTTCAAACCAATTTTCGGTGGAAGTTTGCATGGTAATTTACATCATATATTTTCTTTAGTTTTATCATTCTCTTATTTTAGAAGTTACAGTTACACATTTTACCACCTTGGAAGTGTCTCTCGCGCAAACTATTCAGTTTAGAAAAAAATGATATTAGAAACCTCAATATCATTTTTGAAGACCTATCCATAGATACCCCACACATATGGGTTTGGTGAAAAAAATTTTTGAGTTTCAGTTCTAAGTATGGGGACTCGCACTTGGCCGCTTTTTTTTCTATTTTTGTATGAAAATCTTAATGCAGTTCACAGAATACATCTACTTACCAAGTTTCAAGAGTATAGTTCTTATAATTTCGGAAAAAAGTGGCTGTGACATACGGACGGACAGACAGACAGACAGACATGACGAATCCATAAGGGTACCGTTTTTTGCCATTTGGCTACGGAACCATAAAAACGATTAACCTTCATAGTTCATGTAAATTTATGTGTATCGTTCTATGATCTTACATTTCACATTTTAAAAATACATAGAACATTGTAGTTCCATAGATCTAAATGAATAAATTCTCTATCCATGTTAAATGGACCACCAAACTTGTAAGATTCAGATGTAGGTTTCAATTTAAAACGTAAATCTTATAAATTAACTTTTGCACTGTAATAACAAATCGAATGTTTTAATTTACAATTATTTGGTATGATTTAATAATACCATTTTCTACTTAATATAACTATAAACAAATATTAGTTTTTAGATTAATAGAATCTTTAAAAGTACACAAATGTAAAAATGTAACAAAATTATTTTTCCTTCTTTCTGTTTACTTGAGCTCAATAAAAATAATTAAAAATTATTCATATTACATAAATTATATTAGTTTACCAAGAGGGCTATCGGTATATAGCTGATATATTTTCCAAAACATCTATTTCAATTCGGCGTGTAGTATGAACCAAAAAAAATTTAAAATACACTCAATTTTCAATGATTTAAAAACATATTATTCCTTTACAGGAATTATTATATATATTTATGTATATTTATACTTTTAACAACACATTTCGTTTAACAACATATTGATGTTTTTTATTTTAAGACCTGTAAAACTAAACATAAAAGTTATGTGATGAAATTTAAATGTTTCCTCCTTTTTATTGACCGATTAAGTGATATGCTTTTATAGAGTATTCTTTTAAGAAAATATTAAACCTTGAATAATGCCGAAATTCTGAAAATTGTGGAAATTATTGTACAATATTTTTGAAAGTATCATCAGTGATACTTAACATTGCGGTTGAGAAATTTAAATATGTCTTTATCAAAACAATTTTTTTTTTGAACTTCTAAAACTTGGTTCTTAATAAGTTTACCTTTATTCTTTGCGGATCTATTAACGAAAGAATTTTGCATTCGAATGTGTAATTTATAATTGTAATTAAATTAGCCAGATATTTGTGATTGTTTAATACATCGCTGCTTTGATATTTTTTCCAATTTACCAAAAACAATTTTTTTTCTTAACTCTAGCCACTGAAATGCTTAATAACATTAAAAAAACAGAAATCTTCAAACTAAAAACAATCCCCTGAGTTCACCTATATTTTTTTATGTTCAAACAGATGTAAATTCTTAATTAAATTTAAATTATTGATAAAACATTTCAATGCACAATGACTTGATAATTTAATGATATGGTATTTAAATTTCATTATCATTACGTTAATTAACTGCACTACGCACAATCATATAACAATTTATTTCCTTTTCACAACTGCTACAGAAAATACTAAAAAATATTCAGTAATTGTTTTGAGTTCGATTGTATGATTTTCGTGGTGGATGATTTTAAAACGAATTTTTCTGTAGTAAAAAAATGGGAAAATTAATAATTTCTTTCTCATTTCATTTGTCTATTAATTGAAAATGTTTCTTGTTCAAAATTCCTAATTTCTTTCAAATTGGCCAACCGCAGAAATCGTATTCGTGTCTTTTATTGATATATTTAGTATTTGAAAGATAAATTAGAATTTAAATATATTATAAATAACTTAGTTATTTCAGAAGATTTACAAATTTTCTTTTTTCTTTTAATATGTTGAAAAAGGATCGAGTTCTATTAATTTTTCTGTTTTTACCATGGCAAAAGGCTCCAGAAACTATTTTAAAAACGACAGATATGTAACAGAAATAGTAATGATTTTGAAACTAAGTAAATCTATATAATGGCTTTTTCATTTTAAAGATTCAATTATACCTTATTATATTATATTATTACCATTATTAAGATCATTTAAATTCATAGTCATTTATTTTGCCGCATTCTAGTGAATTTAAAAAGTTTATGAATTCTTTTCATGCTCATTTCTTTTAAACTTTGGTCTGCATTGCAAGAAATTCAATTTTATGGAATAAAGAAAAACATATGTTTTCAAGAAAAACACGACTTTAACAGATGAATAAACACACTCTGTTTAAATTTTTTTTTCCGAAAGATATTCGCATCAACTCTTAGAAACAGCTCATTTCGAATAAATTTATATCGTCAATAAAAAATCGTTATCGAAGAAAAGACTTTAACTTTGAGATTCCAGCAAAAACAAATGACCCGATCACAGAGTTGCGTAGTTTTAATTAAATTCACTCATTAATCCCGTGTCAGTTGTGATTCATCTTTGGATTTAACCTTACAAATCCAGATTAATGACGAGAGGTGCACAAGTCGCCCCCAATATAACTTTATTAACTTCCGGATGCCCCCGACGTTCAAATTAATATTCCAAAAAGGAAAAAACTTAATAAAAAAAAAATTAAAATTAGAACAGTCTGACTAACTAGTTGCTAAAGTTGGCTGGTCCGATGTAAACAAGATTTACATAAATTCTCGACGCCACAAAACGCACCTAAAAATAGGCGCTGTATCCAGCCAGAGACGAACTTCAGTGCACAATATTCCTTCTTCCAGATCTCGGGGTCCCAGAAATAGAAACTTTAAACGGAAATTTTGTATTCCACAAAATGGAAAACACCTCAGAGAAATGGTTATGCGGATGTGCCAACTATATGTTGAACTAGACGAAGACGACGAACGATCTCTTCCCGTAAAAAAGCAGGGAACAATAAAAACCGGAGCCGCCGAACAAAAGTTGCAACAGCTTAAAGCAGTCATGTCTTAAAAAGTTGTGTCACTTATAAATAGAGCTGGGCGCCCGAAGGGAAACTGTGGGGGAAGGGGACCGCGATGCACCAGCAAAAGTGCATCAGAAGAAAAACTTCCCTCCTCCTCGATGCATCTTGTGCAAGCATACAACTTTTACGTTTAATTCTTTCCAATTTCGCATGAAATGTGCTTTCCTTCTAATATGATGGGCATCGGACGTCCTGCCCATCCCGCTGGAACATGTGAGCGATATTAAGGGTCGTGCTGGTTGGTACTCGTGTTCGTCCGCGGTCGGGGGGAGGAAGGATGAGGGCGCTGTCATAGGGAAACAAAGGAACTGAAATAATCCCGACTTTATTGAATTTTTTTTCCCCCTCTGCTTCCCTAAGGAGTTGGAACTAAGGTTCTTGTGTGTGATGCTTATTGTCGTAGCGTTTTGAGAAGTTTTTGAACAGGACATGCGGTTGCATTATGTAACACCACTTAAATTTTGCTTTTTTAAACTTTTAAGTTATTTCATTATTATAACTTATTTTTATTTTTTCGATATGATAAATGTCTTCATTATTTCTAATTGTTACGCTTTTTGTATCGGGGATGTACAGAAGCATTGAACACGTTTTGAAATTAATCGTAAATAAAAACGACAAATTAATAATAAAGTAGGAAAACCTACCTATATTTTAAAAAAATTATTAAAAATTAATGGGATTTTGCGAGATATCAAAACTTTTCTCAAATCAAAGCTAGAGTATTCAGCTATAAATACAGGCAGTAATTTATCTGTAATTTTTATTGAGATATTTCAAAAGGTCAGTTTTCTAGGAATTTGCGGCAGTTGTGGTCTTAATTCACTATTTGTTGTATGGGATAATCTGTTAATAAAAAACATGAATTTCGCGAATTATTTTGCTGGAGTTTTAAAAAACTAGTTTTATTTAAAATTACCAAGTTTAAAAATTATATAAAATATATTTCATTTCACTTTTTAGTTAAGACTTTCTGAAAAACTCGAAGTGCTAAAATTTTTTCGTTTTCAAATTCATATTAAGTATCATAAATTACATTAAAAGCAGTTGTTAAAAGGAAATTATCCAGATTTTGTAGTCTTAACTTTTCTTGCCTACATAACCTACAAAATATTTGGATTAAATATAGTAAGCTAACATAAGCAACAATTTTATATAACAACAAGAAATACAACTTGTTTTTAGTTTTTAAGTTAATAATTCAAAAAATGTTGCAACCAAACCCATTTTTTCTTAAAGACTTTTTGAGTTACCACATTTTGCCATTTGAAAAAACCAATGGTTCAAACAGTCTAGTGAAAAATAGCAAAAGTTCTATACTCGTATATTTTTAATAAAAATTTTAAAATAGAAAAGAGAGAAAATTGTGTCACACAACTATCAGACCAAAATATGAAATTTAGTAGCAGAGAAAACTGATTTCATTAAAAGTAAAATATTATTGGGTTGGCACGAAAGTAATGAGACACTCTAGAAAACTCTACACATGTTGTTTTTCTAATCAATTGTTTTTGACCATATTCTAGTATGTTATAGATTATTCTAGGTGCTTCAGTCCTAGGGGTATATAAAAGCGCACGCACGATTAAAACAGTTAATGCTAACACATATGCGGCGCAGCTCGATAAACTAGTCACAGCTATCAAAGAAAAAAGACGAAGAAGAGCCAATGTCATTTTACTTCATGACAACGCTCGCCCGCACACTGCATCCACCACCCGCCAACAACTGCAGGGCTTAGGCTGGGAGACGGTACCTCATCCACCATATTCCCCAGACATTGCCCCTTCAGACTATCATTTATTCAGAGCCATGAAAAATGATTTGCGTGATAAACGCTTTAACACTTTTAATGAAGTTGAAATCTACGTAGCCACCTTCTTCAACTCACGGCCCGCTGAGTTCTGGCCAACAGGCATCCAGTCCTTGCCTATACGTTGGCCAGAAGTCATAGATGCTCACGGCGAGTATTTGATTGACTGAATGTATAGTAAAATAAAAATGTTAGAATTTAACATTTGTCTCATTTCTTTCGTGCCAACCCGATATTATTCTTGAAAGACAGATTATTAATTGAAAGAATAGCACCTATTCACTTTGGCAGGTTTTTTTTAGTTTTTTACGAGATGATTTCTTCTGTTTTTAAATATAACAAGACCACAATAAAATTTTCGAATAAACCTAAATTTTCAAATAAACCCATTTTCAAATAAAAATCAAAAATTCATAAATTTCAAATACGATAGTGAGCTAAATTCAAAAGGGAAATATTTTTAAATAAATAAACAAATACTTCTTACTTTGCATATAATGTTGACAACCAACGAATAGGTATTTTAAATAAATTTTGTTTTCATTCTCGATTCCCAGAAATGAAAGACAAGAAATTGTAAACTTTACTATTAAGATTTTACGTTTATATTTCTGCATGTGAACACTGAATTTTTGAAAGTAGTTACAAAATGGTTATATTGAATTAAAACGAATTCTTTAAAATTATATACAAGGTACTTCGTGACCAAGTTCTTACAATAGCAACATCATTGATTTCGCAAATATTAAAATTTAATTGGGTTAAACTAACTGTGTACTATTTCACTTTTTAACGCGTTTCAACAGTCAAAAAATTGAGGTCAAGAGCGATTTTACTGCAGGAGAACAACTAAAAATAATTTCAAAAAGTAAAATCGAACAAAAAATCGTGAAACTTTTGTGAATATACCTGAAAAAACTGAAAGGAAAAATTCACTTTCAGACTTATTCGATCGGAAAGCCAATCTCGCCGGTATGCAGGCAGGAGTGTTCTAATTATTTATTAACGAAACGAAACGAAACGAAACGTGATCATTTGCATTCTCTATCAATATGGTTTTAGTAGTTCAGGTGGCCGGCCGTTGTGCCGCAATTCAATTTTAATTCCAACTCTAATCTACACTACCACTACCCCCTGGAGAGGGCGGATCTAAAAGATCTTATCTGGCACGGAATTGAAGTTTAATAGAGATATACACATATAGAGGTATCACAGAAATTGCACGTAAGGTCCTGCTGTGATATAATAATCCATTATAAAGGCCGGTAACGTACCAATTAATTTCGCCACCGGATTGAACTGACTGTGAATATTTATTTAAAGTAGAACACATGGCGTCCGGCAGTCTGGTGCCGTGTA
Organism: Dysmachus trigonus; assembly: GCA_949715965.1. Taxonomy (NCBI): domain Eukaryota; kingdom Metazoa; phylum Arthropoda; class Insecta; order Diptera; family Asilidae; genus Dysmachus; species Dysmachus trigonus. Next base: position 98,363,742 of record OX454319.1, on the reverse strand, counting down.
TAGAGGAGTGGACACCACCGCCACCGTTCTAAATGTGTATAAGACGCGAATGTAAGACTTTTCATATTTTATTTGATATATATCGTGCTCCAAATAGGATAGTAGCGCGCTCAAGGTTGCCTTTTTTTTACGCCTTGATTTCCAAGAAAGATAGGCCCCGCACTATAAAGAAAAATGTTGCTGCTGTCGACTTTATATCGTCGTTGCCCAGCGGTGGTATAATCGTTCGGATTGAACGTTTTGGCGCAATTTCGTTACCAAGGCTAATATTTATAATGCCCAGGCACAACAGTACAACCATTATGAAATTACCTTACCTTTACCTGCACTATATGAATTAAATTAAGTGGCAAAAAGGTACTTATTTTGCCAGCAGGAGGTATGGTATGAAGGCTTTTCGGACGGTTGAACAGGAAAAAAAATAAAAATAAAAATTATATGCTTTTAAGGGGAGAAAAATTTGATTTGGGACTTGTTTCGTTCGATACAAATCTAAATTGCGTATGGCAAGAGAATGAGAAAATTAATGAAAAAAAAAAAAAATGTTGTTATCAAAGACAATTACACGCACCGATTTATCAACATTCAGACGTTGAGCTGAATCCAAAAAAATGACCGGGAACCCACTTAGCGTGATAAACGCAACGATGACATAAGATGTATTTATATAAAAATAAAACAATAGTCACTCCAGTATATAAAATTTATATACCGGGTCAGTGCCACTGAAGAAAGCTCTCACTTTCGAGGTATACACTTATTGAAAAAAATCACTTCTTCGATCATTTCAATATCACACCACGTGCACCATTTAATCTAAGCTAAAATTTCAAAGAAACTAATCTTCACGATCACTTATATTTTATTTTTTGCTTCTTTAAAAAAAAAACAATTTCTCACATTTCACCACAAAAGAAATAATAAAAAAAAAAAAAATCACACAAAATATTTAAAATCGATTTGCACGATCACTGCCACATGGCCACTTCGCTTTAATAAAACGATGAAATAATCCGCTGCTAAAGATATTTAGTGCGCCCACGCGAAACAAGAAAAATTATACTTTTTTATTTCTTGTATATTTTTCGTTTTCTTTTAATAGCAACTACACATGGAAAAGATCTTCTCATACGGTCATGTTTCGAGAAGACGGAAAAAAAAACTAGCCCGCTTATGAACCGATCTTATGTCTTTGGCGCCTCTGAACAAACTGATCTTGCTTTCGTCGTCTTCGTTTCAACAAAAAAAGATTCGAGATTTTCTCAGCAGTAAAGCAAGACGGATATATATATATATGTATATGTTATATACTCACTCTGTGATCGTTTCTTCTCTTGGAGAAAAGGATCGCGATCGTCTCTTGAGAGGTGATCCACCCCTTGACAATGAAAGTGAATCTAACGAGTTTTTCCTGTTCCTCTATTGGACGTGTAAAAGTTCTCTTGAAATTTCGCTACCAATTCGAGGCTTCACATAACCTACACACTACACGGACTATATCACCTGGGGTTATTTAAGCGAAGGTATAAGACTGTAAAGAACTGTTACACGCCAAGAAAGGGATTGGTCCGGTACGATTAAAGAGGGTGAAATCGAAAAGAATAAGGCAATGAACTTTTATGGCGAAAGGGTGAACATATTTAGATATCTTTTTTTTTAATATTATGGCACGCAGCAATTCCGATAAGATCATCGTTTTTTTTTTTCTGATTGGAATCTGATTCAAAAATGGAATTCACTCATGAATCAAAGTAAATACAAATCGTGGGTATATCTCACAGCTTAAGACAGGCAAATCAAGAGATTATAACTTATAATAAATTATTTTCAGTGACCAGCTGTTTTACATTACCGAAGATTTTTGAATTCTCAGTTTTTCTTCGTTAAAATTTGATAAGCAATTTTTCAAAAAATACATAAAAATAAAAAAAAAACAATATTTTTAGAAATTTTGAAATTTTAGAAGATTGCAATAATTCAGTCTTGGAATTTCAATAAATTATATATGTATATATATATATATTATTTTCTTTTTCTTTTGGGGAGGGAAAGAAATTTTTTTATTTTAGAATTTATGTCAAAGCTTCTGGGGCTAAATTCCAAATGAATGTGAAGATGTTAGATGGTGACAGCCACTTGCCATGATCTGTTATCGTTTTGTTTTGAGGGTTACATCATCGTTAATTTGCGTCTGTGAATTTCACATATTCATTAATTAGCTTGTTCATTTTATTAAGTATATATGAAACAAGGGGGCTTATTGCGTTATTTGGAGGTCAGAGGAGTATTTCTGGAATGAACTCAGAATTATATCAATTTATTATGAGAAGAAATCTTCTAAGTTAATGGGATATGTACACAGTTCTATATTTTTCTAATTTATAGTTATTCGTAGACATATTACACTAGAAGAAATATGCCTCGGAAGCCTACTTGAGTTGAAATTGAATTGAAAACTAAATTATATATTTTTGATATACATATCTACACTAATATTATAAAGAGGAAAGATTTGTATTTTTGTGTGTATGTTTGTAATGAATAAACTCAAAAACTACTGTGCCGATTTCAAAAATTCTTTCACCATTAGAAAGCTACATTCACCCTGAGTAACATAGGCTATATCCAATTTAGAAATTCAAGATGGCGGATCCAATATAGCGACCTATATTTCTCGATTTCAACGGATCTTAATGAAAATTAGTACAATGATTGTTTTGAAGTCACTGATTTTGAATATTACCAAAGTTTACAAATCCAAGATGGCGAACCCAATATGGCGACCAATATCTCTCGCTTTCAATGGATTTGAATGAAAATTAGTACAATGATTTTTCTGAGAACACTTATTTTGAATGTTATCAAAATTTCCAAATCCAAGATGGCGGATCCAACATGGCCACCAGAATGTTGCGATTTCGACGGATTTTAATGAAAATTGATACAATGATTGTTCTGAGGCCACTAATTTCGAATATTATCAAAATTTGCAAATCCAAGATGGCGGATAAAATATGGAGACCAAATGTCTCGATTTCAACCGATTTTAATGACAAGTAGTACAATAATTATTCTGAAGCCACTAATTTCGAATATTAGCAAAATTTCTCGATTTCAACAAATTTTAATGAAAGTTAGTACAATGATTATATTAAGGTCACTAATTTCGAATATTATTTAGATTTGGAAATCTAAGATGGCGGATCCATAAAGTGGTTTTCGGGTTGAAACAATTTCTAGGATATAACAAATTAGAACATTTGAGAAGTGTTTAATTAGTAAATATTTACACAACGCCGGGTGAAACCGGGTAACCCAGCTAGTATGTAATATTTTATTATCCTTAGTCATAACAAAATTTGTACGAAATTTGAGACAAATTATATCAAATTCTTAGCCCTAGTTGTGTAATATCCTTGAAAAAACTTACAAACAATTGTAGTGAACGAACCTGACTAACATTTTCAAACCCTATTTTGCAAGGGAAAGATTGATTTTATAATACATTAATAATAATAATATTTTATTATCATATTTATAGCAATTAGAAGCAGCGTTCTGGGATAATCGAATAGCACCCCCTGATCTTAATAAATATAGTTACACGTCCTTCTTAAAGATAATATAATTTGTTAAATATCCTAGAATCATATTACACTTTATTACTTTAAACAATTAATAGAGCACCAAATAACAAAAAATAAAGTTTAAAAGTTCGCATTCATTTACGTTTGAAATTTTAGTGTAGCAAAGAATACGTCAATGTTTTAATAAACAATAAAGAGCAATGGCCCAAGATGACTACCCTGAGGGACACCTGATGTGTTATTTCTTTTGTCAGAAAGAGCGTTGCGTTGTTACTAACACATTGTGTAGGGCCTAATAGGTAAGAAAGGATTCAATTAACAAAAGAAGAAGGAAATCTTAAGCGGCATAATTTAAGAATGAGAATTTTATGATTAATCCTGTCAAAGGCCTTATATTAAAATATAAATACAGATATGATATTGATCGAACGATCGATCTTGAGGCGATTTAGGTAAGAGTAAGATCAAGAATGTGCACGTTTCCATGATAAAACCTAAGTCATTGATTTAGCATTTCTTGTAGACTTTACATCGAAATTAAGTGATTTAAATTTAGAATTGTAAGGGAAAAAATAAGACAATTGAAATGATCAGTAGCATCAGTGTATACAAAACAAAATTTATTTTACTAATAGAAGATCTTCAACAAAAACTATTCGGATCACTTTCTAAATATATCCGATTACTTACAAAAACATCAAAATTGTAATAATATTGAAAAATACGTTGAAGAAATTACAAAGGTTTTAAATGTAAAACATATTGCTAGAAAATGCAACTTTACAATCTGACCTATTCTTAAAAGTCAATATCACCAAATGTACTACTGTGATCATAAAATAAAATGAATTTTTCGTTTAAACTTCACTGATACTATGATATCATGAAATTATTTGGTAGGTTGGTAGTACTGTCTTTGACATCTATGCAGAGTTTCATGCCAATTTATTTAATTGCTGCAGAATTACACGTGTTTTTGTAAACATACAAAAGTGAGTTTTTAGATTTTTACTATGTCTGATTATGTTATGCACAGAATTTTTACTAAATTTTGATTGCGGAATGAATATAGGTAATATATCTACTCTTGTTTTGGATCTACATACTTATGTGAATCGGTTTATCCATATTTAAAGCTCACGAAGACTAAATAATGGACTTTTTTTTTAATTATGAACGCTTCATTGGACACATGCAGATGCAAACTTCCATTAATAATTAAATAAAAATTTAAAATTTAATCTGTATTTTTTCTATGTGTACTTTTCAATTAATTAATTAATAATTTCCCGATTGTTACTTATTACTACACAAGTTACAAGTTTGAATGTGTTATCTTATCACAAAATGAACAAGGAAAAATAGTTTCAAAATACAACCTGAAATAAGTAAAGCAGCCTTCCTCTAGAGAAGACTTTAAACAGCAAGTTAACAAGAGACCTCACGGCAACTCCCACTACTCCCACAAGACCATATTAGCCTGCTTTTCGGAAGGAGCTCACCACCGTGCAACTGAGAGAAAAGTCGTCACAAATTGCTCCTAATTGCACGAACCTACAAATTCAACAATTTTTCGAAAATCGATGAGACTGCACCCGTGGTTGCAGCCCACGCAGTGCGCTACCGTTGTAATTAAACTGTTCTCCTTAAAATTTTTATTTGTCCCTATTCTGAGCGGAAAATTGGGGTGGGGAGGAAAGGGTTTAGTTCGGTGACCCTAACCTCGCTCTGGTTTCGACTTTGTAGCAGTTTTAGTTGGATCCCAACTGCATTTTATTAATAGTCCGGTATCTACCGATTGGGACACTGGGCCTCAATTCATCGTTGTTGTTGTTGTTGTTGTTCTATATAAATTCATCTGAGCCTCCCCCCACCCTAAATCCATTCAACTGATTCCCCAACTCATCCCCCCCGCCTCTCTCACGGGTTGGAATGGAAAGCTATTTTTCGATTTTCCGCAGCTGGCAAACTAATTGCAACTAATCGGCCGCACTTCATGCCTGGAATTTTCTCTCATTCGCAGTAAATGCATCGCCAGCAGACGCTCCACATCTTCCCTGGGGGTTGGGAAGTGGAGCCCGGAGGGATGGAGGGGTGTATCGAGCATGTGTGCAGTCATTTAGCGCAATAAAAAGGGAAACATCGGATGAAAACGGTCGAAACGGGTCGATCTGGAGCTAATTAAACATTTAGTAGCGTTCCGGTATGATATAAAAGTGGATGGCTCCCACTCGATGATGGGTTGCTCCAGGGCGGGGGAGGGGTCAGAACACACCCACCAACCCCATCAGATCCCCTCTTTTGCGAAAACTTTATTCATCCGCACGAGTAGTGCAGGGATGGAAAACTCTTGTGCCAGTATTCACCTGCTCTGATAGCAGAACGGGAAATAGGGTGGTTTAGGGGGTAAGGGTATGTGGTCAACTGGTCTATAAATATTCTGTTGTTAAACAAAAAAATGTATCCACTGACCCGGAGGGCGGCTACAGACTGCAGATGCTGCATTCAGTCGGAGCAATACTGCTGTAATGTGCGAATGCAGCCAAACTCTGCAACTTTCAGTGACACCCATTAGGTGAACTTGTTGCAGTTGCACTCGCCCCCGTGCAGTAGAGCCTTCGATAAAAACTTGATGATAGCGCTTGGAATCCTCAAAGGAAGTGGGATTTCATCTCCATAGTTTCACAGCATCAAATATACCTGCGAAGCCCCACGAGAGAGAATTAAAACTCTTTTGATTACTTATTTCTTATTTTGTATTCAACAAAAAAAATATTGGTGTGTTAGTTCCAGTGGCGGATTTACAAATTTAGGTTATAGTAGGTTATTCAAATTTTGCAGCTCAAACCGACCTCTAAAATTCGATACCCTAGTTCACAATCATATTAATTAAAAATTTGTTGTCATGTAACTTTATGATTTGTGCACTATTGTCTTAATTACACATTATTTTTACAACCCAATAGTTTTTGGGTATATTTCTGACCTAATAAAAACTTAATCACGTACTAATAATAAGACACTGCTTACACATTAATGTTCATTCGGTAAATGTAATTAAATAATTTGTATTGCGCTTACTTATAGATTTAAAAATTGGAACTATGAGGTGTGTTAAAATTTAAATTTCAAATATTTTTCTATTTATACTTTCTACACTTCTTTATTTCTTTTGATTTTCATATTTTGTTGTTATTTAAAACAAATTGTGCAGTCTAATAGTCTTTCGATTTATTATCTCTTATATTTATATATAATTTATATCTACTGGTAGGATGAAGACGCTTGAAACCACGGACTATTAGTTTAGGTATATGTATAAATAGGAATCTTTTTAAATTCTGTAAGGCATAAAAAAAATATTGGCCTCAAATTTACCTCCCTTAAAATCTGCCGCCCTAGGTTCCAGCCTACTTAGCCTGCTGGTAAATCTGCTAGTGGTTAGTTCATATAAAACTCGTATATTCGAAGTGAAAACTGGTATCACTATGGTATTAAAATTGCTATTTTTTGGTATGCAAAACGAATAATCTGTGTGCTAAAGACCACCAGTTCACCATTTCTGAAAGAGTAGTTCCGAGGAAAACGTTTTTAACATTAGAACAATCGTGGCCTAATAAGCAGAAATTTAAATTTATATTTTAAATACCTTAATTTTAGACAAAGTCAGAAAAAATCAGGGTTTTGTTAGTACGCTAGAAAGTCAAATTATAAGTGTTTTTTGGAATTTTTGCGCAGGGAAAAAATCCACCCAACTTTCTAACTTGCATGCATCCTCGGGCTCATAATTTTTACTTGAAATCAAAAACTAAATTTTTGAATATTATTAACATGCTTTCCAAGAATAATGAAATAATTAGCGATTAAAAAAGTTGAAAATTTTGTGACTATTAAAAGAAAATTTTTTAAACCAATCGGCCGCTATGCACGCAAATTGAAAAAATATCGTTTTGATAAAAACGCGTTTAAAGTTTCGAATAAGCGAGTAGTTTCGGAAAGAATTCGAATTTCGTTCTAAAACATAGAGTCGATTTAGCCAAAAATCGCGATCCAGGAAGCCCTATTTAAGAAAATAGTTTTTTTTGCCTGTATAGGGCTTAAAAAATGCACCGGAAAATGTAAAAATTGAAATTCTGCGAATTTTTCCTCTAGACTTTTCTGTTTTTTGCATAGAATCATCTAGTTATTTTACTTATAGCAGATTTAGCCGAAAATCCAGATCCGGGAAGCTCTTTTTTAGAAAATAGTTTTTTTTGCCTGTATAGGGCTTAAAAAATGCACCGGAAAATGTAAAAATTGAAATTCTGCGAATTTTTCCTCTATAGGCTTTTCTGTTTTTTGCATAGAATCATCTAGTTATTTTACTTAGAGCAGATTTAGCCGAAAATCCAGATCCGAGAAGCCCTTTTTTAGAAAATAGTTTTTTTTGCCGGTATAGGGCTTAAAAAATGCACCGGAAAATGTAAAAATTGAAATTCTGCGAATTTTTCCTCTAGACTTTTCTGGTTTTTGTATAGAATCATCTAGTTATTTTAGTTAGAGTCGATTTAGCCAAAAACCGCGATCCAGGAAGCCCTATTTTAGAAAATTAAATTTTTGCCACTAAAAGGCTTAATAAATACAAGGGAAAATGTAAAAATTGAAATTCTGCGAATTTTTCCTCTAGACTTTTCTGGTTTTTGCATAGAATCATCTAGTTATTTTACTTAGAGCCGATTTAGCCAAAAACTGCGATCCAGGAAGCCCTATTTTAGAAAATTAAATTTTTGCCACTAAAAGGCTTAATAAATACAAGGGAAAATGCAAAAATTGAAATTCTGCAAATTTTTCCTCCAGACTTTGAGAAAATATTCTTCAAATGTTTTGCTAAAGATTTATGAAATAAAAACGATCTTTTGAACTGTCTACTTTGGTTTTCCTCCTTAAAATAGAGAAATGACTTAAAAATTTATCAATGCAATTTTGAAATTATATTCATTTTGATATGACAAGTTTACTTTTTTTTTTTTAATTTGTATTTAAGCTGTTTTTTTTGAAATTGGTATAAGTCCATATTTAAAAAAATTGTAAGAGGACTGTTTAAACAAAAGGAAAGGCAGCTACTGATTTAATTATTACCTCATATACTTTACTCTAGAAAATTTCGAATTTTTGTATTTCTTTTATTAGTTATGCAGGAACTTTTAGCTATAGTAAAGTTTTGTACAAAATAATAGCTCACAAACGCATTTTGAGGTGTTATATTTTGTGTAAACATGTATATGTATATTGTTTTTATAAATACGAAAAAGGTTCAGTTCAAGCAATCATCTTAAAATGCTTTTTCTCACTCAGAAAGCCCACAACATCTCGTTAAAACAACAAAACAAATTTTACCCAAAAGCCAAACAAGAGGGAGCCACCACCGGGACCATATCCCTGGACACGACCTGTAAAACGGCCCCGAGGCCGGAACGGGATGGCGCAATGGCCGGCCGAGAAGGGTAGGGAAGAGAAGGGTAAGTGCGAGACGATTGGGGTATATACATCATAAAGAATAACGCTGGGACAAAACTCGATAACCAGGCGAGTCAATAAACGTCCCCCGTAGCGAGCACAAATGTCAAAGTTGCACTCCATCGGGCGAGCGAGCAGTGGCCCGGGCGGGCGGTGGTGCTCTCCGGGTAAATTGATTCGAATGACGGAGGGTTGGAGTTGGACTATTATTTACAAAACACGTCAGAAACGTAGGTAACAGGTATATAAAAGTTAGGGCATAGCTGAGGTGGACGATGATGTTAAAAGCTTTTCAAGAAAATTGCCTACGTGTGACAGGGTGTAGATTGATTGACAGTTTTTAAGTCCTTATCTAAACCTGTTGTGGGATATCTGTTGTTTAAGGGCGACATCCCCTTCCCTACGGGCAATAGCTAGAACGTCTTGACAGCTCTTGAAAAACCCTACAACAAAAACTTATGCCTTCAAGTTACCCTATCGATTTAGTTTTCGTCGTATTTCAGGCGACTGATGTGATTTTCATATGATGTCCTCAATTCAAAATTCTTATCCCTATATTAAAAATATTCCTCTGTCAGGGGAAATATTTTTTTTCTAGGAATGGGTCAGATCCCGGTAACTCTTGAGGGACTTGCTTAAGCCACTTTTTTTTTTATTATTTTAATGGACAGGTAACGAACATTTCAGAGGATCTTCTTATTTTACTTAAAATAATACTTGAAGTGGGAGAGAAATTCCCCAAAAAATTAAAAGGGTAAAATTTTTACCAGTGCTGTGTGCTCCAGCAGGTGTCTTAGATTATTGGGACTCGCGTTGAGATGTTTACGAGGCAGCAAATCACTTAATTTTTACAGGGTCCCAATAACAACCGATAGGATGCGACGACCGGTAAAAATGAATGTAAGAAACATCTGCGTCCACACATATTCCAAACGTTGCGCTGCACAAGCATCGTCTCCTCCATACACGTCTCCACTTCTGCAGTGGGGCTCTTATTCTGCGCCACGCTTGCAGAAATCGTTATTTTCCTCAGAAGATTACTGGGAGCTCCCCTGATTTATGGCCGTATCCTCGAGCTTTATATCGGAATGGATTTCATTAGGCTGATTTATGTACTTTGTGTACGCCGCCTGCCGCCTGTCTAGGAGGCCAGGGTATATATATATATATATATTGAGATATATACATATATACGTATATGTTATTTTTTCTTTTATTTTCGAAAGTCTGCAAAACATATTTCTGACGCCCGTCAGCTCCCAAATGGGGACAAGTGTTGTTTTTGCAACAGCTCTTAGCCTAAATCTAGCCGAACTAACTTTAACTTCTACAAACAAGGGGGATTTTTATTTAATCCAATGCACACATTGAATTAAATTTAACAAATCTAGCAAAAAAAAGAGAAGAAAGAATTTAATCTTACAAAAAGATGTATCATCTTTAGATTTGTAATTTTGAACATCTGGCAAATTTCAATCGACTTTCCAGATTTTTTAAGTTCAAACATTAAAATCTCTCTCATGGATTTAGATATTTTTCGGTCGCTTGTATTTCCTGAGATATTTAATTTTCGATTTCTGCATATACTCAGAAAATACAGAAAAAAAAACGTGCTTGTCACCATCGAATTAATCGAAAAGTTATTTTCTTTAAATTTTTTAATTTCAAGGAATCTTGTTAGTGTTTTTTACAATGCAAAGTCAGAAAAACATATTTAATTTAAGGTACTTACACAACCTATATTTACCACATCTAACCACAAAATAAGGTTCCGAGAACCTTTTTATTCAAATATTATTCTCGGAAATAAAAATGCAGAGCCATTCTGAAGAGATTTATTAATTAAATTCATTAAATTCAAGTATCATATATTTAAAAAATAAATTCAACTGTATCGTAATCCAAATCTCTTACAGAATCGTTTATTACTCTGAAGAAATTCTGATCGAAATTTAAAATGTCGTACATACCTGCTTAATTTAAATAATTCCTTAAGCAAATCCAGACCAATCTTCCGTAAAACAAAGATTTTGAAATAAATTGTGTACTTGAAATTAATCAAGGAAATATGATAATTTTAAAATTGAGTACACTCAAAATTCTGAATTTAGTTTAGAAGGTTTCGTTAATAACTAAAGCTGGGTTTTTTGAATGATCGATATAGATTCTGATCACAGATTATTAAAAAAAACGATGAGGGAAATATATTAGGCATGTTACCGAACCTTTTTTACCTTTTTCAGACATAGTCACTGAAGTACCATATACAGGGTGGGTCATTTCAGATTTGGAATTTGAATCGGCTATAAAAAAAAACAAATGAATATTTTTTCAAAGATATGAGTTTATTAGAAAGATTGAACCTTTCCATTTAGGAATGGAAGACAACATCATTCAAATGACTGCCACGGCTAGCCTTACAATACCCCATTCGATCAGTCCAATTTTGCAGTACATTTTCGATTGTTTGGGCCTCTATTTCGTCAATGGTAACTTCGATTTCACGTTTCAAGTCGTCAACCGTCTCTGGATGGTTAGCGTAACACTTGTCATTAACGGCTCCCCACAAAAAAAAGCCTAACGGAGTCAAATCGCAACTTCGAGGTGGCCAATTGACATCAGCATTTCGGCTGATTATGCGATTTCCGAAAACAGTGCGTAAAAGATCGATTGTTACGTTGGCTGTGTGGCACGTTGCGCCGTACTGTTGAAACCAAATGTCGTTTATGTCATACTCTTCAATTTTGGGAAACAAAAAATCGCTAAGCATGGCGCGGTAGCGATCGTCATTCACTGTAACGGCGTTTCCTTGCTCATTTTCGAAGAAAAATGGCCCAATAATGCCGCCAGACCAAAATCCGCACCAGACAATCACTCGTTGTAGATGCATTGGTTTCTCCACGATGACGTGTGGATTTTCTGAGCCCCAGATACGACAATTTTGTTTATTGACGTATCCTCCGAGGTGGAAATGAGATTCATCTTTTCGGTAAAAATGCCCATCTTCGATCAAGCGGTCTTCGGCCCATTGAGCAAACCGAAAACGCATCGGATGGTCATGCGGCTTCAGCTCTTGCACTAATTGAACTTTGTACGCATTCATACCGAGATCTTTATGCAAAATTCTTCTCAAAGAAGTGCGTGAACTGTTCAATTTTTGAGAACGATGACGAGTTGATGTTGATGGTTGTTCACGCATACTCTGAGCAACAGCAGCGATGTTTTCGGTTGAGCGCACTGGACGAGTACGTACACGGGTTGTTTTATCGAACAACGATCCAGTTTCACGAACTCGCTTCACGAATTGATCCACAAACTGCATTTTTGGGCACATCCTTTTTGTCAAATTTTTTCCGTAAATTTCTTACAGTTTGAGTAGAAGACTCACCACTTTGGAAATAAGTTTTTAATATTTCCCAACTTTGTTCAAGCAAAAAGCGATCCATTTCATAAATGTCAAACATAAACTAACTTTCTGTCACATCGGAAATGTCATCAAACCTTCCAACCTCAAAATAACCTATAGTTCCAATTCCAAACGTTAGATGGCCCACCCTGTATATAATTTAGGCGCAACATTTGCCTGTGTATTTTTTTGTACAGGCCAATCTCAAAATTAAAAAGTAGTGAGCTAATTTCCATCGAGTTTTATTAGTATTAAAAATGTCATCAACCAATAACCTGTAAGCTTTAGGCTATAAATTATTCAAATTGGTTTTATTGTGGAATTATAAAAGAATTAGGGAAGCTTTTATTATTTCTAAAAATGTTGTTTTAATTTAATATCTCTGACCTCAACGGAATAGTACCTAGAAAGTTTTATTGAAACCCGGAAGGTGAAGTTTTTAAACGTGTTATGTCCACGATTATTTTATAGTAAGTTAAATTTTATTTTAACTAAAAGTTAACATTTTCTTATATTTCCGAATTTCAAGTAGAATTTTTTGTTTTCAGCTGCAGACAACCGTACTTCTTTTCAAATATCTTAAGTCATGAGGACTGATGGATGGCAGCATCATTATTATAAACCAGTTGACTAATTGTGAACAACTTTGGGATTAGTGTTTTGGACGCCTTGGCCTTTTAATTGGAGATTAAATCAAAAAAGTTGCGATTTATAACTTTTGGAATTAGTTTTTATAGCAAATAAAACAACTAAATAACATATTAAAACTTGTACCATCTCGACAAAAATTTTGTTTTATTGCCCTTTTAGTCAAAAAATTCGTAAGGAAGTCTTTTGTGAACGTAGAAACTTACTAGAGAGAGAGTGTGTGCAAAATCGCTAAAATATTCGCATAAATCGCGACTGAATTATGTTTTTCCATTGCCATTGGGGAGAGCCATTAAAAAACATTTCCTGCTTCGGGTTCGCCATTGTGCTGCAGCCAGGCGCCGATAGCCATCGCATCGAGTTTCCATTTATAAGCTAAAAGAGCGTTACCAAACTGATTGTCAGCCTGTAGCCTGTAGCCGGTCTTTTGCGAGACGCGACACAGTCAATAAATCTGCGATGCAGCTCGGCAGAATCTCTTTAGCTCCTGAGGAGCCGGAGGTGGCGGACAGCGCTAGTGGGCTGCAGCAGCGACGTCTCTTGTGCAATGTCAACTTTCTAGGGGCGATCCCGGGGGAAATGGTGCTGCATCCCTTCTTCTCGATTGCCGATGCACACTCAAGGACTCGTGCCATAAAAGCAGCAATTTTCACTTTGTGCCCGGGAAAAGCGTTGGCAAACAGACGCGTGCCCAAAGCCCGGGTACTGGCTGGCGTTATATTGCCCCGCACTCTCCTAATTTAAGCCCACTTTGGGATCCTGTCCCCGGGACGCCCCGTGGTGGGCTGGCTGGAGGACGTCATGGGTTTCACTTCCGCCAAAGGAACTATCTCTCGCTATAATTAGCAAATTAATTTTTTCTACCTTCTCCACCGCCGCCTCTGCCGTCGCCAGTGACTCACAGGAGACCGACCGACGTCGCTGTCGTCGTCGTCGCCTATTCACCGTTGTCGGCTTTTTATCGTTTCATTAAAACTTTATCAACTCGTTTTGCCTTTCAATAAAGCTCATACAAGCTCGTTCAGTGCCGGCGGGCACGGAGAGGGGCAGCGTCTTTTCGAGTCAGTAGCGGGCGACGACACACATCTTTGCATGCACACGTTAAGCCATTCAATGGTACAGAAAAAAAAAGCACACTCACTTAACTCAGGGTGGCGGGGGTGGGCCGGCGAAGGGAGGTGAAAAAATGGGTAAAGTAAGAAGGAAAACAACAATGGCCCGCCCGCCGGAACAATGGCTGAAGCCTGCCAGAAGGAGCCGGCAACGAGCTTAACACCAGGCGACAATATGCGCTGAATAGTTCCGCCTTTTCACAGGCAGCCTCTTCAAGGTTCATCATCCACCGGAGCGACTCATAATTAGGAATAGAGCGCCGAGTTAAAAAAAAAAAAAATTATTTCGAGGACTAAAGGACTCTAGATAGGGTTACCATATGACCGCCCTGATGAGCTACTTACACATTTCGCAGTAAAGGTCTTTTGAAATTTACATAATTAGTCCTGGAATTACACAGGAGGTCACCTGGACCACACACATTTTTTTAATAAAATGAAATATCTCAGAATAAATGGGAATATTCGAGGCGCCCGGTGTAACGTTAAAAATACGTTTTCTCGAACTAACGACGATTCTACCAAAAAGTACACCCTCTTAGGTAAAAAAAAACCTTATAATACAATATAATTAAGGGAAAAAAAGCACCAAAATCTTTAACCCGCCTAAAGATACATAAATAAAATAAGCTAAAAAATAAGAAACTAAGAAAATACAGTTTTTTAAATTTTTTCTTTTATTTCAAACTTTTCCGTTTTTTAATATTGTACTATATTTATATTTTTGAACTCAGAATTTTCTCATTTTTCATTTAACATCCCACTCGATACGGTAGCAAAAAACAAAAAAAAAGTTTAGAGACCTCGATTTTTGGATGTAACATCCGCCATATTGATTTTGTTCGTATAAAATGCAGCCTATGATCATAATAACAAAGACTGCTAAAATCATAACCCTTCCTCTTGGCTTTGCCATAGTCGGGTAATAAAAAACATAGTTCACGAGATATAGTATAGCAGTTTGAAAATGTCCTAGGGTCAGTTTGACCTCCTTATCGCTTCAAATATCTGTTCGGAGGTATTAGGGTTAATAATTATGCATGAATAGGGAAAAGTGGATACGTTTTTGGTCTAAAAAAGCAAAATATTGCATACTCAAATTCAAGAATCCAACCCAACTCTAAAGAAAATACACATGAATGTGATAAAATAAAAATAAATTAAAATAACATCTTAGAAATGTTTCGATTAAAAATCGTTGACTAAAAAAGTTTATATATTAATTAATTAATTCTTATGGATTTGTTTAAATCATTGCATAGTTTTCGCGGTCTTACAATCGATAGGCAAGTAGTTCTAAAGTTTTGTAACCAATCCAGTGTAAAAATTTAAATTATTTATCATAGAATTCATGAATTAAAATAGAAAATCGGATTACAGACAATTTTTAATATGTATATAACCGGTGACACCATTATTATTATTGAATTCCGTTAAACCTTCGTCAGATTCTCTGACAAATAACTCTTATACACAACACATGCCATTTTTTAAAAGATAAAGATACATAAATATTGTTTTGAGAACCATTGAAAAAAAAAAATTATTTTATTTAAAGTAAAGTAACAAAAACAAATTTTTGATTATACCTTATTTTTTCTCAGAGTCACTTCTGGATCTAAAACAAAGCAAAGTAAATATAAAGACTTTTCAGTCTTCATTGTTGGCGAATGATTCCGACAGAAGTGATTTATTATGCAACTGATTTACTTCAGAAGAATATGGTATTTATTTGTTTTAATCAGAAGAATTTTCAAAAGTTTTTTTTTCAGACTAGGAAACACCAATTTGAACAAGGCTGATTGCTTTTCAAGTTAGAGTTTTTAAAACTTTTGTTCTTTTTTCATATTTAATTTAACTATTTGCAGAACTGAGGTTTAAAATATATATATTATATAAAAAAAAGTGTACAAGGACGAACATTTTAATACCAAAATTTAAATATAACATTTCCAATATCATTCATTCTTTGTCTCGGCTTTATCATTTTCGAATAATTTATCTACCGAGTGTAAAATAGCAAAAGCAAAATAAATTGACTTTTTCCTTGGCTTTTTTATTTGCAATCTAGAGTCATTGAAATTATATGTAACCCACAGTTTAAGGAGAGGTTTTGTATGTTAGATAATAGCTGCGTTTTTTTCAATCGGATCAGGATCTGGATCAATCTCTTAACATTGACATACAACAACAACTGGTGATCCACACTTTCATTTGGATTAGAATCAATGATCCGCAAGAAGTGGTTACAAAAAATTCTACGAGAAGTGCTAGTGTCGGATGAATAGTTTGGAAATTTCTAACAGAGTCGCTGCTGTAGTTTTTCTTCCCTGAAATGATGGCAGCAATGAAATTTGTAGCACACAAAGAAAAAGTAATTTATAGTAACAAAATAAATCAAATCGTTTTTCTGATTATGGGATTTAATAAAAAACAAAACTTTGAAGGCTATTTTTGAGTTTTCTTTGACGAAAGCTGTCGTCTAATCCCCAATTATAGATTAGCAAAAACAGGAATTCCAGCTCCTCAAACCCAAAATCACGATCCCGGTGATTAATCTGAATCGTTTTTTTCATTTGATCCTGATCCAGAGCCAGATCCAGATGAAAAAAACGCAGCTAATATGTAATAATATCATATCAGAGCTGTGCAAAGCAATGATCTGCGACTTTCTGCTTCCAAAACTTTGGAACATTGACGCTGATCACTTATGATTTCAACAGGACAACGGTACGTGACGTACAGCGACAGAAGCAATTAATTTATTGAAAGGAAAATTTGACGAACATTTTGTTTAAAAAAATGCATCAGCAAATTTATGGTCACTTAGTAAATTTTTAGTGTATTTTAGTAATTTTTTCTGAGTATTATTATATTACATACAGTAGTTAATATTTGTAATTTTGGAATTATTGACAATTCAAATTATTTTTAAAATTGTAAGACATATGATAAAGCGGAAGAAAAACAAATTCAAAAATTTGTAAGTGGTCTAACTCCTTAAGCAGGACATTTTTGACACAAACTTGTAGGATTTCATAAAGAAATAAATGGTAACCCTAAATAGGGCCCCATCGGGGCCCATTTGGTCCGCCCATCTGTGACATATGCACATGATACCGCCTTTCAGCGTTTATATGTGCTAACTATGCCGTGGTGCTCCCCCTGGCGGAGCCCGTTGGGGTTTAGCTGCGCTGCGGAAGGCACCAAGCAGCAGCAAGGAGCCCTCGCGGTGTGGGTACACGTGTGCCGCGGCTCTCCAGGACTATATAGTGGAAATAATAAATTCTAAAAGTATCAAAATCCTCATGGCATGTAAACGCGGGTTTTTGTGCTCGTTGTTCGCCTTATTCTTGGCCCCTGCAATAGTGTGGAGTGTGGGCCTTAAAGTACTTGTCGAGACCCGTGTTCTACACGGCCGGTGCGGTATGTGGAGACATTCATTAGCGCGTCCCTGTCCCTACAGCAGTCGGAGGGGGCGTGTAGAACTTGTTTGCTCCTCTGCTGACTATGGGTCTGTCTGTCTTGAGGTATGCAAGTGGTGCTGTGCTACCTGCCTGCGCTGCCTCCTTCTGCCCGCGCAAAGCCGGTCGTCGTCGTCGTCGTTGTAGTCGTCGTAGGTTCCAGGAGGCGGCTGGCGTCGTCGTTATTTTTTCCCTTTCCGCCCCCACCTGCCTCTGGCCACGCGCACGAGGCGCAATTCAGCCGGGAAAGCAATGCGGTTCCCGTGTATTGTTGTAACTCAACTCGGCGGGTATAATGAACTACTTTTGCTTTGCTGATTTATTACCCAAGCGTTACCGGCTTTAATTCCTTCTTCTATATAGGGCTTCTCGCAGAGTACAGGCGCGCATTTTGACATCGGGGCAGGTTACGTTCCGACACAGAATTTCCGCAGCGGCGGGCGAACATATTCCCGCACCACCTCTCTCTACATTTTAACCAACCCCCCTTCCTCCCCTGACCATACAGACAGACAGACACAGCGGCATACACCGATCAGAGAGACGTGTGCGACCGTGTGTTGTAGGGAGGAAAAGATATCGAAAATCGATGCGAACGACATAAAAACATTCTTTTTATGACTCCTAAGGACTCTCAGGGCCGCCGCTGCTGCTTGAATATCTTTTGGGCGCTGCTGCCTGCGTTGTTGGGAACGGCGGTAATGGCGTCTGACTGGCGGCCAAAGTTTCATGCCATGAAAACGATGGGCAACTTATTTAGCCTTGCTTAGATAACTTTTAGATTTCTTCCCTTTTATGTGCTGCCCCTCCCCGGGCCGCCACCCCCCACTTGTGCTCCTTGTGCGCCCTCATTCTTTTGTCTTCTGTACTATCGGCCGTGCGGAATTAGTTTCGCCGGAATGCCGTAATTAATTCACTTCAATTTTGGAGAGAACGAAAGGCGGATTGTATTTACGGCAAAACAATTCTAATGGAAAATGGAAATGAAGCTGATAGAGGATGACTGGGATTTGGGTCGTGACCTCATATACAGGGGAGCGGTGGGGGGGAGTGAGAAACAGAAAATATTACTCGGAATTGAATACCGGAAGGTGCCCTATCACACGTACTTATTTCTTATCATTGTACTGCGTCACAAAAGGACTTTCTATAGATAAGCTTTTGTTGTAGATTGTCCATTGAAGTTTGGAAATACTTTATCAAACAGCTTATAATTTACAAGTAAAACTTTAGTTAGAATGACTATTTATAAGATAAAGTTAACTAGTTGACTATGAAAGAAAAACGCAGTGTTAAAAATATTATTAAATTTCATTTTTAATACAATATAGAAAAAGTTTACCAAAGTGTCACATTCTAAAAAAAAACTGAACAAAAACTTAACTTCGACTTTCACAAAGGTTGGGCCATCTGTTGGTTTCTTTTTAAATTACATGTTATTTTGACACATACAGCTTTTTCGCGCCCAAAAAATTGACAGGAACACAGTATCATATCTCCACGGTACGAAATTAATAGATTTACGCTTAAACAACGTTAGGAAATATTAAAAACTTATTTCCAAAGTAAGTGCTGTATTCTGTCGAAACGTTGCGAATTTTGAAAAAGCATTTCGGTCGATATAATACTGTACCCAATTTTGTGAAGAAAGTTAATGAGTTTGTCATGTTAATTGTTAACACAATCGATATTTTGCGCATTTTGTCCAATAATCGTGTAATAAGACCTTTTGGAGTTGGGCCATGACCACCGAGAAATGAAAGCATATTCCATAATTAATCGGAAGGTTTACTCTTTTCAATAAACTAACGAACTTTAAAAAATATTGAACAGTGTTTATTTTATAGTATTTTTAAAAAGAAAACAGCTGATGGCCCACACTTTATAATATAAAAAAACGCCGAATTTTATCTTATTCAAATTGCGATCGGGTTCGGTTTTTCTATGCAAAATTGAGACTGACCTTTGTTCACTTGTTTCGAATATGAAACATTGTTTTTAAACTTTTGAAATTAATTTAAATAACTTTTTTTCCTTTGTTTTGTTTCAAATTCCAAAAACATTCAGAGTTCAAAATGATCTAGCATCATATGGTAAAAGTCCCAGATTACAAGAAAATAATTTGTTATGGTGGTATGCAGTGAAAAATAATTCAAAAAGGGTTGTTAGGACTTAATTTAATAACCACATTCAAAAATATCATAACGACTAAATAAAAACAGTCATACTTGTAAAATTTCATAAGAACTTCTTTTATAGTTCTCTCAATAATATTTGTCATGTTAAAAGACAACAAAGAAAGAGTTTTTCCACTTAATACCCAAAAATTTATTACTATCATCATGTACTTTTTAATAAGGACCTTACAAAGTAACCCTTTCACCCTGGCCCCATTTAGCAAATTAAACTGGAAAAATGAATCTAAGAAATTTTGATCGAAACTGTCGTAAAACTATTTTGGGGTAAAGAATCCCTGGGTAATATCCTCCATTCTTGAGTCATAGTACTTTCCAATTTCTTAAGTTTTTGGAAGAAAGTCCCCCTCCCCCCGAAGAGCGCGCATACCAAGGCCGCTGCCGTTTGCCACTATCATTCCTCCCCCTTCCCCCTTGGGTGGGTTGGGTGGTATGACTACTGATGGTGCTTGTGCAGCGAACAATTACTTTTGAAATTTCTCATTTTATTACAGACACTGGTAACATTTCGTGTTCGAGGAGAAAAACAGAAACTTTCTCTGAAAATTTCATTCAATGTTTATAGCCGCCATGGGTCTCATCATATCCGTAACAATCTCTAGAGACCGAAGAAGGCAAACATCTGCAAGGCGCAGGCAAAGTTACAAAGGAGTTAGTTTCCTATCTTGCAGTTTTGCCTTCTCCCCCTCCCTGGGCAACATGATTCTCCCTCCTCTTGCTCTTCTGTCCCGCATGAGCGAGTATCATGTTGTGATGTGACTTTCAAATAGTTCGCGGCGTTAACATGCCATCAACGAGAAGTTTGGTTAGAAGCCAAAATGCTTCTCACTCCGGAGGGCTAAGCCACTCTTTGGATGATGGTAGACACAGGACCCAGTGTACACCGGAAGAACTGTTACCCACTGCAAACTGGTCTTCCAACCGAGACTCTAACTTGACGACTCCACTGACGACTCCACAGGCCCCCCAAAAACATAAGCACATGCACACATTTCCCTTCTGATGTGCATTAGCCGGGTGCGATTTGAGAAGTGTGGGGTCCTCAAAAACTCACCCTCTATCCTGCGATGGTTGTAATTTTAAGATGAATGTCTGTCTCTGTTTCCCGAACTTCTTAGAGCTACTTTTATGCATTTCCTCCATTCAAGAATGACACGTCAGAAACATTAGGCGAGCATAAGTGGTCCCCCCAGGCTTGCGGTAGAGCATAAAAATAGAAATTCAAGCTGGCAAACAAGCCTCATCTCTGCTCAACTGTCCGCCACTCCTTATACTACTCGTATATACGTTTCTATTATATCCTCTGCAACTTTTTCTTACAAAAAAAAGACGAAGGCACCAGAGGAAGACATCAGGGAAAAGTTTTCGGTTGAGATGCTCCAAGTTGTCGAAAACTTTCCTTGCATCTCTCCTGAAAATATGCGCGCCACAGAAAACTGATATAAGTTTAGCATATGTGTGAATAGCGACGCGCTTTTTTTTTTATCCTGCATATGACAAATAATTTTGTTTGAAAACTTTTTAAAAAATTTTCAACCCTACTTTTCTACCTCTTTCAACCCCACAAAAAAAAAAAAAAAAAAAAAAAAAATAAAAAAAATTTAAAAAAAAATAACCTATAAAACAGACGAAAAATCTGGTAAATCTCTTCAAGGAACTGGAGAAAGGGCTTAATCCGAAAATTCTTTTATTGAGTTTGTAAGCAATTCCAAGTGTTTTCCACGCTCAAGTTTTTGGACCAAAGTTTGGAGCATCCCGAAATTCGATAACAACTTAAATAACTGTCTCCGCGTGTGAAGACCTTCTGGCCATTAAGGACATGTGGGGCCAAAATTTATGAAAGTGATGAAAATATATGAGGAAAAAATTTTCAGACTAATGTACAAGAATGATATGGCCATTTTTATTTTTAATTTATACACTAAACTTACTTAATCATGGACGGTCATAAGGTTTTAACTGATGACTGACTTTTCAAAATAAAGAGTACAATTATCTAACATTTTTTAAAATTGATACCCAAAATAACGCTTGGATTATAACAACACAAAAAAAAAAAAAAAAAAAAAAAAAACCATTTATGTTTCAAAAAATTCTTAACAATTAAAGAAAATACCTGGTACATAACTAAAATATTTAAGGCCGGTCATTTGATAGTAGATTTAGTTTTAAGGGACTATTTCGGTCTAGAACGTAAAAAAATGGTCTTTTTTTGGGAATTTTTTTCTGGGCTCCTTTATTAGATATTTACATGAAATATTTTGTAACACGTTATTACATAAAAAAACTACACAAAAAAATTTTTTTTCTTTTCTTTGTCACTCTTCTTCCGAAATGTAGAGGGCGTCAAAGTCTGGTCCTGAAAAAATTCTCCTTCTATGGCGGATAGTTAATCTCATGATTGAGAAGTCTGAAACAAAAAATTCAAAATAGGTCTTTTAAAAGAAGGCTTCTTACACAGTAATACAGCAGAAAATTCGGAAAATCGATGAAAAAAAAAAAATGGCGGCATTTTGAAAAAAAACTTGGAAAATTGACCTCGTTTTTAGTTCTTTTTTCTCGCAAATTTTTTTTTTATATAGAAAATTCTCAAATTTTCTGCTGTATTACTGTGTACGACACTTAAATAAAGATGTACACAAAATTTGGTAATGATCGGTTGAGTAGTTTCGGAGATTAACTGTCCGCCGTCTGAAAAAAGTTGATTTTGAGAAAAACGCGTTTAAAGATTTGTTTTGTGAAAAAACATGAATAATTTGTAAAAAATCGAATTGTAAAACTCGCTCTAGACCGGTTTAGAATTCGAATTTCATTAAAATATTTCAGGACATAATTTTTGGGACTATAAAGAGTCAGAAAATGTAAAAAAAAAAAAATCGATTCTTTGAAATTTCTAGACCGAAATAGTCCCTTAAGGGGTTATATACAGTCAGGATTTTCAGAAAATCGACTTTTTTTTTATTTTATTTTCGTAATGTACATATATTTAAGTACACCCACAGAAAATTTCATGTCAATCCGGTGAATATTCTCGAAGTTACACGCATATTTGTAATGACGTGTTCGAGTTTTTGTACTATATGTAAAGTGCTTTTGAAACTTTAAACGCGTTTTTCTCAAAACTGTGTTCTTAAAGTCGGTGAGCAAGATTTCTCGGAAACGGCTGAACCGATCAGTTTCAAATGTTAACATAAGCTTCTTAAGCATATTTTTTAGTAATTAATCGAAGCTTTTTGCTCACCGATAAATATTTTCCATTTTATATACAATTTAGAGCGAAAATTGTTGTTAAAAACCGATTTTTTTTTTTAAGAAACCGCCATTTTCTCAAAAATTCCTATTTTGCTTATTCCTTCGATTAATTACAAGATAAAACAATATACTAACGAAATATTTTTAGTTTTTTCATTTTGGATGATCCAGTCGAGGGATATCGTGCACACCGCAAAACGCTTTTTTTTACAGTTGCTCCCGGAGATCAGCTGTAGCAGCTTTTAAAATAATTATTTTTACAAATAAAAAACATTAAAATACTCTCAAGAGTTAGCATTATATGTGTACAGAATTTTACATTAATAACTTAAAAAATCATCTCAAGAAAAATTCTTGAAAAATCGACTTTTTTAGGCCTCCTGACTGTATATAACCCCTTAAGTAACAACGATGAGATATAAATTTTCGAGAAATATTTAAATAATTGAATAAAGGTAAAATATAATAACACAAATTGTTTCTTCTGCAATAATTAATTTAAAAAATTCAAAAATGTGTTTTAAGAAAAACGCATTACAATTTAAGAGAAAAAGCTCACAGAACTTGATATAACTCGAATTTTGAACTGAAAATTATTACTTATATATGGAAATTCTCGGAAACAATAGACTTTCAGCTCTTTTATTTATAAGAAGTTGGCGTCGCAAGGGGACTTATCACAAGTGTTTATAAGAAAACTTAGTACAATTATAATTTATAAAATGTAAAGCTCACTGAATTTTATAAAAATTTCAAATTTTATTGATCTACAATACATTTGAGCTAATTTTTCCAGAAAATTTTAATTAAATAATCAAAACTAGACACTTACTGCAGATATTTTTATGGGAAAAAGAAGTAGGGTATGTACTTTTATTATCTTTTATAAATTCTCTTTTCCAAATAATTTAAATTTTAACACTAGCAACTAAAAAGTTGCAAAATTTATCCTAAGTAAAAATTAAAATTGTTTTTCATAAATATTAATTTCTTCATTATTTATATAGAGGAAGAATTTATTACATTTCTTATATATAATATATGCCATATTATTAAAAATATATTAGTTGTACAAACAACGTCTGTTTGTGCGTGTATTTTCCGATATAAATATGTAGGCATAATTTTGGTGCAGGCTTTCTCTCGATAATATAGTATTAATTTATGTTTTTGATTTTTTATAATTACATTTTATACAAAGCCGTTTTTTTTGTGGTATTAGTCATTTATGGAAAGAAGAACTTAATAGTGATTTTAGTGAGGTATATATATATTCATTTTATATTTATAATCACACATTTAATGGTGTACGATATTCTAAAAATTAATTACGACTTTACGACTCTTAACCAGTTAACTGTGATTGACGAGTATACTCGTCATGGAGAAGTGGCAAAATTTTGTGTATTGACGAGTATACTCGTCATGCGTATAAATCAGTGACCATTGGCTATTTAAGTTGCAATTTTTGAGAAAAAACAAAACATATTCTCAAATTTAAAAATGTTTAGAATATTTTGAGGATATGCCGGAATAAAACAAACAAGTAGAAAATATAAACAGTTTGAGATGATCTCATGCGTCCCGGTATGCACTGGTTGAAAAGTTTACCAGTTCGCATAATGAATTTATTTATGTGCGATGATAACGTTTTTTAGAAGTTAACCAAAAAATATGAAACTACAAGAACTTTTGTCAGTCTGAAAATAATTTAGATTTTATAAAAGAATTTGGAAGCTGTCGGGCAGAGAAAGGGGCTAATTGCATGAATGTCAACAAAAAACCATTCCAAATACAAAGCACATGAACTGAGAGGCACAAAATTTTCTTGGAAATTGTCTCCCTCGGTTTAGTGTTCCAAAAATTCAATCAATTTGTTTACCAAAAATAAGTGAGAAGTAAATATTAGTAATAAAATTTTCAATTTTATAAAATAAACCCATCTTTTTCATCCAATATCTTACCAACGCAACTTATTCTGTGATTGACGAATATACTCGTCATGGCTCGATTCTGACGACACAAAACTGTGCGCACTTTTAAATGAGGGCGCCACAGTTAACTGGTTAAGGGACACCACTAGTGTAATATTTGGAAAAAATAGATTTTTTTTGCAGATTTATATAGCCTATACTTTTAAAAATAACATACTACAATTTAAAGTGCATACCTCAAATAATTTTTGAGTTACAGCCATCGGAAGAGCAGCCGCTCATCATATCGAGGTATTGAGAAATGTATGAATTAAACTTTAAACGCGTTTTTCTCGAAACTACATTTTTCAAATTTACTGCAGTTATAACTCGAAGACAAATCATCCGATTGAATTGATTCTTATTGCAGCTTCTTTTATATATGTTTTTCCATACCATGAACCTCCAGTTTTCCGATCGAATAAAAAATGTAATTTTTAAAACCCAAAAATCATCAAATTTTCGCGCGAAACTTGACATTTTTTTAAAAACTCCGCCATTTTGTTAAAGTTCAATTTTTTTTTTCGATCAAGGGTCATGGTACGGGCAATAACTAACTAGATCTAACATGTTGGACTAAAAATTATTAAATATGGTCTGAAATTCGTCAAATCTAGTGTTTAATATCTCAATGTACGAAAAAAATTGACTCATACCACTTTCAAAATAGACATAACCCCTTAAAACAACAAAATGGCATATACATACCAATATACATTATGCATAATATCACTCCCCTGAAATTGAACATCGAAGAACAATTTCTGGTTGCATAAATTCTCGTTGAGGAGATTCCTCGTCGACGGGGCCCATTAAGATGCAAATTAAACAGTTGAAAATCCAATAAGTTCGACACTGCGACGACGACGACGACGACGACGTCGAGGTATTTGTTGAATACGCGAGAAACCGCGAACTGGCAGGAACCAGAAGTCATCGTCGTCATCGATCATTTAGGGCTTGAAGTATGCCCGCAATTTTCAATTATTATTTACCTTTGCCCGTCTGACTGGAGTTTAAGAACTGCACATTCATATGATGTACTACATATATATATACATATATGCAAGATAAACATACTATACTAGAAAACGTTCTTTATACCCACTAATCCTGGGACCTCCTTGAATCAGACCCCCTCAACCATAGGTGCGAATGTTTGCCAACAGCTGCATACCTTTATGACTGTAATTGAGAGAAGACATCCGACAAAATATGCTGAATCGACTCTTAAATCGCACCTTAGTGAACATTCACCACATCAAGAACTCATCAAATATACATTTCACGGCAGAGACGGCATAGATACGTGGCATATAGATGGCGCAATGGTCGGGCAATGGAAGGGTAGCAGAAGGGAGGGGAGGGAAGGGGAAGACTCATTTGTGCAATTCACGCCCTACAAACACCTCCACGATTCAACCGTGAGTCGAGAAGCTGAACCGCATTCGCGCGATGATGACAACTTCAACTTCCTACGACTATAGGGCTTAAGGAGTGGCAAGTAGGAGGGGGGAAGAGAGGGGAGCGGAGGGGAAGTGACAAGAAAAATTCACTGACGCCAACCAAAGAAATTATTCTCAATTCGCTAGGAAACTGGGAGGCAACTATTCATGATCCTTCAACTGAAAATGGATGAGTACTTGCCTGTGTCTAATAAGGGACTTGAGACGTAAAATTTAATGAATTGAAGTGGTTCTTTGGATTTTATTGTTTCACCTTTATGTGCAGCTTACGATTGAGGACGCGGGCGGGGGCGGGGACGGTAAAGAAGGGTATTATTATGGGTAGGATAGAATGCGCCAACACCTAAACATATATTTATGTTGGGAAGAAATGTGAGTTTTATTGCACGGTAATTACATGTAATTAAGGTCACTCACTAAGCTCCTTACGGACTTCTTCGCTTTTCGGTATTATAATATTATATAGGGGTTTTAGTAGAAAAAAGATATGTTGACTCCCTCACTTTTGCCCCTTTTATCTCGTCCAGGCGGAGACATTAAGTGCAAGATTTTGACCATTATAAAGTTTATGGGTGAATTTTCTGCTTCAACTGCAGTAATTGTCGCGTGATTAGCAGATAGTTCTGAAGAAGTTTCCTAATTACAAATGAGCGGTTAAGAACCGCCGCCATCGCCGCCACTGTTGCCTTCAGGCTGGGCAGAATACTAACATCTTGTTGATAATTGCTGCCCAGGGATCGGGATGGGTTCGCTTTCTACCACGGCTGCACCCGACTGAACGCAGGCTGTAAATTAACGCCGACGGCACGATGTGCGGTGCAACGGCGGTGGTAAGTTCATCGAGATCAACATTTTATGACTGGGGCGTTAATTAGACTCGCCTTGCGGATAAAGTGTTAAAGTCAGGAACGTCCAAACCAGCGCGCGGGTATTCTTATGTACAGTCACGACTTAAAATTTTACATGCCTTTCCCCCCTCACCGCTACACCCGGAAGACGGTCCATGTGAGAAATAAAGGCAATTTCTGTCTTCGAGCAATTTAACAATTTCAAAGAATGTTTTGTGTATAAGGCACACACCACATCGTATATAATCCATGGAATTTATAACGCCTCAGCGGATAAAGGGGGAGGAGTTGAGTCTACTGAGGGGGTGCGAATGCTTTTTTTTTATAGCATCAATTGAGGTTTTATTGATATTTTCGCACCGTTTTAAGAGCATTGGATTGATATTAAACATCGGAATTGTGGAGAATTCTAATTTGAATGGTTGCAGGGTTTTACGAGGATGGCGGTTTATTCAAAACTGACGTTAAACCTGCTTTACATTTAAGATAATTGCCGTGAAATGAAATGGCTGCTATACACGCAAAGTGTAAATTTATCTATAAATTGGCCATCTTTTTTAATTATTAGACAGCGGAATAAATTTGGCACCTTCTGAATTCAATTCGTCCGAATTTTCTGTTTCAATTAACTAGATCCTAACTAACTCAATGAAAGTTCGTTTGTTTGTTTGTTGCTCAATCATACCTAAACGCTTGCATCGATATTTTTCAATTTTTGTCCGAAGGTAGTACATATTCCAACTTAACATATAGGCTAATTTCTTTTTCGGATAATATATAGGGTTTCAAATTGGCGGATTCAAGATAGAGGTTGAAAATTTGAAGCGATTTCCATGAAAATTGGTACTTGGGGTTTTCCCGAATTCAAATTCGCTATCCGGATCGTAGATGGAGGTTGAAAATTTTAAATTTGAAGCGATTTCCATGAAAACTGGTACTTAAGGGTTTGGCGGAATTCAAATCCGCTATCCAAATTTAGAAATTCAAGATGGCGGATTCAATTTGGCGACCAAGATTTCTCGATTTCTTTCAAACGATTTTAATGAAAATAAGTACAATGATTGTCTTGAAGGCTATGATTTGGAATATTATCAAAATTTACAAATCCAAGATGGCGGACTCATTATGGCGACTAAGATTTCTCGATTTCAATGGATTTTAATGCAAATTAGTACAGTGATTATTTTGAGGGCACTAATTTTGAATATTATAAAACTTTCCAAATCCAAAATGGCGGATCCAACACAGCGACCAAATGTCTCGATTTCGACGGATTTTAATGAGAATTGGTAGAATGATTATTCTGAAGCTACTAATTTTGAATATTATCGGAATCCAAGATGGCGGACCCAATATGGTGATCAAAATTTCTCGATTTCAAAGGGTTTTATTGAAAATTAGTACGATTTTTTTGGAGCCAATAATTTTGAATATTATCAAAATTTCTAGATCCAAGATGGCGGACCAAATATGGCAACCAAAATTTCTCGATTTCAATGGGTTTTGATGAAAATTGGTACAATAGTTATTTTAAGGCCACTAATTTTGAATCATTTTTGACTTGCTAAACGTCAATAATTTCCTGATCATAAGTGTACTAAAATTCAGCTGATTATGTAACTACTTTTATACTAGTTGTAACATTACTTTGCGCTATCCATTACAAAGAAAAAGAAGAAGAAAAGCACAAGGACTATTGAATAACTGATAGCTGATAAATGATGATTAAGAAATGGCTGTCTGTCACCACTTCATTAATTAATAATTAGTGCTAAATGAGTAATTAACTAATTATTAATTTAGTGCGCTGTCTATCTAGGTATTAGATACAATAGATGATGATATGTGCAAGGTAAAGGTGAGCTTCGAGCCAAATAATTAATTCAATTAAACAATTATTCAGTTTTCTTTTACATACCTGAAAAACGTATTTTGTTACGACACTTTTGTAAATTATACTATATACATAACTATACAATGTATTCATGATATGTATGCCTTTGAACAAACGACTAAACACAACATCCTGAATATGAGAAACGTATCAACATATTTTCCGATCACAAGCAAAACACGCGTGAAAATCGTTTGTTCAAAATTTAAGCTATTGTGTTGTCGTTGCCCTACCAAAAAACCGTATAAGATAGTCATTCCACATAAAATTCCGTTTCGACACCGACAATCTTCAACAATCCCACAAACACAGCTTCCACACGAGCAACAACAACAACAATGACATACATGCAGTACGCCATCGTGGCAATCACCTGTGATAATACGCGTTACTGTTCAAAAGATTTAAAGTGGTAATTCTTCTCTATAGTGCTTTCAATTTGCACAGACTACGACTTAAAGATAGCTTGGCTGAAGCAACAGACCCACTTCTTTTCTGATCCCTCCCCATTCCCTCTATAGTGGCAACTGTTTAGCGCGACACAACAACAGAACCCTACCCTACCCTACCCCACCCGACCCTACCTCTTCCATCCGGGAGTGCCTGCGCAAGGCGACGTTCCGGGAACAATTTCCTCTCAAAGGAATATGTTTGCTTTGATATTTTAGACCGTCCATTAAGCGCTTGGTGAGGTGCCCCCTTCTCCCTCCTGCCACTGTTTCAACACATTCCCCTCTCCCTTCCTTCTTCCCCTACAACCCTACATAAGTGTACCATCCATGAGCGAAATGGAACATCACATTCAGTCGACCTAAACTTGAAATTATGTTAATGGGTTGCATCTAGCGCTCAAGGTGGTAAGAGTAGAAAGTTGGGAAGGGGTGGGGGTAGGCTGGGGTAGGGTAGGGGATATAGAGTAGTGGGAGAAAGGGCCCGGTTCAATTCAATAAGCAGGAAATCCTGACGAGGATTGCTATGAGAAGAGAAATCCCTGAATGGAAAATATCTCGTTTCCAGCACCCATTGTTTTTTATATAGAGCAGCAGTTATGTGTAATTTTCCATACCTCTCTGTCTGTTCGCATGATTGTGTGGAAACTGCGGCATCCCTATATCAACTCCCGCCCCCACAAATTTTTCGCTTTTCCCGCGTTCTACGATTCTGTGCCTATGTTCATAGCAGTTTATCATTCATCATGTCGCGAGATTGACAGCCACGCCATGATGTCGAGGCAATTGAGGCTACCGAAATTCATACAAATACAAATTGATAGCACCTATCTATTCCCGCCGTTACGTTCCTGTCATAGGACAATGACGGAGGGGAAAGGGACGAGGGGAAGAGGGTGGAGCGGGGTATAGGGACTATAAAGGAAACGATGTCGTCCGGGTCCGGTTGACACGGACACCGGTCCAAATTGCCCGGCAATCGGTCTACTTAAAATTCAGAGCGTCGATCTAAACCAAAATCACGATGTAATTCCGGTTCATTTAGTTACCGAATTTTTAATAAATATTCATACGGTCCCCCGTTCGACGAGCCGGTGGTGTTCATTCGCGCTGGTGATTTTCAGCCTATCGGCTGGTCATACGTCGCAAAAATTTATTGCTTTATGATCGGAGTAAAGCTTGCGCGCCAACGGCATGGCCCTAAATTATGGAAGAATGGCGGACGGGGCGGGCCTGGCCGTTCGCCCGCCGAATTCGCTGCCATTCACAAAAGCAAATCTTACCCCCTATTTTGGTAGGGTCGAGGATGCGAGTCACGTTTTTCTACATCGTTGTTTCTCTCTCGCTCTGTGTGTGTGTGACTTTTTCGCGCGCCAACGCTACACCGCTTTTATTTTGATTTATGCAATTTTAATTGACAGTGAAATATTGTTCAGGTTACAAAATGTCATTTATATTCATTTTTAAGTAATAATGTCAATACGCTGGATTCCTTGCCTGGCTTCAACCAGCCCCCCCACCCTCAGCCCCTTCATCCCCTCTCATCTACCGGCAGGCAGACCGCGCTTCTTTTCCGCTCTGCAGCTCTTGATTTATTGATTTTTCTCGAGTTTTTGTAGCACCACCGCCCGCCCGCCCGGCGACTCTACCTGTGTACAGCTGAGCTCTCCTTTATTTCGTAATTTCACGCTCCACTTGAACTTAATGTCACGACGATAAATATAATATTCCGTCCCTTCGGCAAATTGTTTTCGCATTGTAGTGGATTGGTGAAATTTTGTTTTGAAATTTTCATCAGTTTCCTCTCTCCGCCCGAAACGAGAATAATTCCACATTGCCGAAGGCTCCGGATAATGGGAATCAGTGCACGACTGGACTAATTTGGGAATCCGGGAATCTAGTTTCCCGGATTCGATGACGGTTTTTACATTCTTGATGCTATTAGACAATTTTTGATATTATTCGTTTTATTGCATTTTATCTGGTTTAGGGTTGAAAAACTACAGATTTTGGGTTTCAAAGGTATGTTTGTGAAATGTTCAATGAATAATTCCTATTATTTTGGCTGTTATACTAATTTAAAGTCGAAGCAATTTCTTATTTTATCGCAGATTAGTTAAATCCTGAAAAATATGCTGCTAGAGCTATTACCTGACTTCGAAGATTTTGGATTTTGAAACTTAATCTTCGGAAATCGAATAAACTTAGATTTTCTAGACTTTAAAGATACAAAACTTCATTTTAAATCTTCGGAAATAAAAAACTTCTAAGATTCAGAATTGTTAAATTTAAATTTTTGTAAGACAATTCATTAAAAATTAAAGAATTTCGATTATTAAATGAAATGAAAATATAACTTGCGAAAATGCTGAGTTGAAATTATTAGCCCTTTATGCATTGCAAATTTTTATTATTTAAACGCGCAACTTACAAAGCCTCGACAAATGATTTTCAAAACTTCAGCTTAAATATTTTTGAAGTTATAATGAAAAAATGCACAGAGTTCGAATATACTGTAATTATCTAAAAGTAAAAATATGAAACAACTTCTTCTCAAAACTTTAATGAAGTTTCTTTTTAGCCTCCGTTCAAATGATTTAAAGAAATAAACTACGTTCAAATTTCAACATGTTATTTAATGGATTATTTAACTCTCAATAGAATCAAAATTATTTCGATATCTTAACAATTTCATACTTTTGAAGGTAGCTATTTTAAATTTTTACATTCCTACGTTATCTTTTAATTTTTAAGTAAATTGGCTTAAGTCCCAATTTTGAGAGTTTTAAATTGAAATAAAACTTTATGAAATAAGAATTTTATGTTTTATTATTAAAGTATTATTGTTCGATTAGCTCAGATAATTATTTTTTAAATAATAATAATTTTTCAATGAATTAGCATGTACTTTTCAAAACTATGAATTTAATATCGCGCCGACCGAAACCAAAAATCTTTAATAATATTGAGTTGACACCAATGTGCGAAAAAACAAGACAAATCGCAATTCTAAACTACAACGATTTAATGGATTTATTATATTATATACCACCTGCACACCATTTAAAATAATTTCTCCTTCCCGGATACGCAAACTGGAGAAGGATAGTTAATTGCAATGTATTATTTTTTTTAAATGTAAAATTTCTATAAGGTACAGTCGCCAAATTTCGTCCCCAACCCTAATTTCGTCTCCTTCAATATCTACTCTTTTAAAAACCGCCATCTATTATCAGTGACCCTAACCGACAGCTAGTTGCATCAGTCGGCCATTGTGCAGAAGTGAGTGCGTCACGACGTTCGTACCGACAGAAATTCGAAAATCAAAAAAAGTGTTCAAGGTGAGTTTTTCATTGAAATATTATCGGATACCATAAAATATTGAGATACCTGACTTATTGATACAATTTTTTTGTCAAACTAACTATTAATATCTCAGATGTTAATCGATTAAGTAAAATTTTCAGGTTATGGCACGTTTTTTGCTTAAATGAATGCGAAAAAAATAAATAGAAATTTCCTAATATCGTCCCCGGGACGGTATTAGGATCTGGTATGGTGAACACAACGGTCATGTCTCTTAATACCTTACCAATGATTAAAATAATTAAGAAAGGGCTGATTAGATATTAATATGATAGTTAGGTTCAATTTTATATAATAGAAAAGGAGTAAGTACAACGTACTGATTATTGTGATCTCAATATCGTCCCCGGGACGAAATTAGGAGCCCAAAAAAATATATTTTCATAATTTGAGTATTTTTGTTAAAGCTATTTTATAACTTTTTCTAACAATGTTAACGCGCCCTTGATTATTTTTAAGTATAAAGGAATATTGAACCTAATGGTTGACGTTTCATTTATTACTGTGGTATTTTTTTCTATTTTTTTAGATTTGTTTTACAAAAAGGGGACGACATTTGGCGAATCTACCTTAATAGTCAATAAAAGTTGGACATTTATTAATTTTATTACATAAACTTGTATGTATTTCTTTTTATGTTAAGAAGAATTTTTTTAGAATTAATTTTGTTCAATAATTTTTTTTTTTACAGAAAGAAAACAGATATAGTTTTGAAATTTTGCACAGATATTTATTTATACTTTAGATATACGAAAATATATTTTTTCAAATTTTTGTGACCGGTTTTTGAATTTTTATGATTTTCTGGAAAAAAAAAAAATTATGGCGGGTATGAATTCAAGTGTCTGGATCGTCGGAAAAAAAAGACTAAATTAATCCTTGTTCAAATGGCTATCGTGTGAACTAGGATAATTTTTTTATACCAAAAAATAACAAAATGGTGGCCATTTAAAAAAAAAGTGGTTTTTGAGGTTAGAAAATTGGCTGAAAATCGGTAAATTTGTTACCGATCAACACGATTCTAATTCATACCATAGCCATTTGAACAACGATTAATTTGGTGTTTTTTTTTTTGTCCGACGATCCAGACACCTGAAATCATGCTCGTCATCATTTTTTGGTGCTTTTTTTTCAAAATATCATAAAAATTCAAAAACCGATCTCCAAAATCTGGAAAAAATATTTTTGTATATCTAAAGTATAAATAAATATCTGTGCAAAATTTCAAAACGTTATCTGTATTCTTTCTGCAAACAAAAAAATGATTGAAAAAAATGTGTTTTTTTTTTTTTTTAAATCCTAACCCTAAAACTCATTTCATTAATTTTGAAAGTAGGTTAAGTCCATTTTATAGCCATGAAAAACAATGTTTATTTTGCTCACTGGGTTGATATTATACACCCTTAGAAACACAAGAAGATATAAAACAATTCGATTTGAAAGACGGATCACTTCAGATCGGAATAATAATTCGTTTTACCGATGATCTCAAAACATCTCAACATTTCTAAGGTCTTCTTTGGCCGTTACAAATATACTGCATCAAGGTTTCAGTCAATGCCCCCGAAAAAAGGGCGATCCAAATGGAAAGGAAAAGAAACTCCCTAACAAGATTTACTGAAACTTATAGCACAAAGTCAATGGAACAAATCGCTTAAGCGCCTTAATCGAATTACTCTCCTCTGGCCCGAAGGAGTCGAACCTGGCAAATCCCGAAATTCCTTTAAATTTCATAAACAAATGTTCATATACCGAGGGGTCAGTTGCCCTGCAGGAGCGAGTGTAAACTCTCCTTCCTCCGAGTAGTCCCATCCCGCCAAACTCTCGGGACGTTCTCCAGACAGAACGTGGCCGGACCTGGGATCAAAAGAGGAGTCAGTTTTTTTTACATGGATTATGGTCATGAAAAAGGACGCACGTTCATGTGGAGGCTGCCTTATCTGAACACTCCCGGATTCCAGATCCCGGGGTCCAGCGAGTGGGTTTATCGCGTTATTAAGAGGTGAATATAGTTACCAGGACCCCTCGGCCCGCGATTCTGACGGTCACTGTCACCGCTGCTGGCGGTGGGGACTTTTCTGGTGGAGTCAGTGGAGCCCGAGTGACACGCTCTTTTTTCTTCCACATTGACCGGTCGGTGTCCGCCAGTTTTTCACCTTTTTTGTGATTTTTTAATTTTTTACCTTTTCGAATGAATTTCACAAAACTCAATTTTCACAGGAGGCACTGGTTTCATTCGATTTGGGGCCAACAGGGGAGTGAAATTTGTACGCAAGATTGCGGGGATCGGTCGGCCTGTGTGGCAAACCGTGTCCAAAGACAAAAAGTGTGCAAAAATATCACAATTCTATATACTCATCCAAAAAAAAAAATAATAATAACATAGGTGCAATTTTAAATGCGAGCCACCTAGCGACAACAATCGGCAGCTGTTGCTTATAATTTAGTCATGTCTGCTTGCTTCGAGTTTTTGATTAATTATTGGCTCGCTCGGTTTGTAAATTCTTTACTTAAAAGATTCCGAGGATTCCGTGATGACACAGCTTTGCTTTTAAATAATTTTTGTAAGACTATTAATTCTCTTAAGCCGGATTTTATTTCATTGTCCACATCACAATTAATATACAAAAATAATGCATATTCAAGTAAGTAAAAAATTATAATGACTACTTTTATTTAAATATTTAAAATGACGTACAATACTATGCCACAATATTTAATAAACTATATAAATTTTACTAGCTATACAGTTTTACTGAGATTTCAAATAATCGCAGTTGAGTGGTGCGCTATTAGAAAATTATAACAATTTAACGTAAGATTATTTACTATTAAGATTTAAACTAGTTTTCGAGTATATAAAATAAAAGTAGTCAAAATGTGAAAGAGAAGTTTATTTATTATAATTGTTTCCGATAATTTTAGCAACCTCAAAATTTTATATTATAGTATTTTAAAAAATTTTCTACTTTTAATCACAAAAATTACTCAACGTGCATCGTTTCTACTCGAGCAAAAATGAACGGTGGCTGCACCTCAGTCTAGATAGCGGTACTACGGCTGCACACGGTCCGTAGCGTTTTTGAAAAATATGAGACAGTCACATGACGGCTGCACAGAGTAAAAATGCACCACGGACGTAACAATTTATATGGATATACCATATATTTATAAATTGGTTCAGCCGTGGTGCAACAGAAGGTGCAGCCGTGGCATCCTTGTTTCTTTTTGAAGTTATTCAAACAATATTTTAGTTTCCGGCAAAAAACATAGTAATAGTATAGTATATATTAGAATTATTACCAAAACTAAGATGGTTCACGTCTGTCTGTACAAAAATAATTTATAGATTAAAAATTATATATATCAAATAAATGACAAGTCCCAATATTTAAAATAAAAAATATTATTGACTCATTTAAATATGTTAAGGATAAAATTAAATCACAACATATTTCGATAGAATAGGCTTAAACTTTAAAGACTTGTTCAATTTAAACATCTGGAAATTTATCCCATAAAGACAATTCTAAGTGATAGATAAGAGTTTGAAGAAAATTTGAGAATATAAAATACCAACAGTTCAAAATTTCTAACGAATTGAAGTGAAATTTGGTACAAAATCAGGTTTTTTCCACATTTTCGGAAAGTTCGTATGGGGTAAATAGCTTCAATGGATTTAAAATAATAATCCGAGTGGATATTTCAATTCTGATTAAAACCCAAAGATAATGAATTCTGATTCTGAATTAAACTTTACTTTTGAACCCTTTAGATCCTTGAAATTGTTTTAAAAGGATCAAAATAGGACTTATTCGTGACTTTTTGATTCTTATTTGAACTTTTGGATGCCTGAAATAGATCAGAAGAATTACTACATATTTAGTATTATTTATTTTATAAGAATATCTTTTTCATTATTATCATTATTATAGAAATTTACTACAATAGTATCTTTTTTATTAAAAAAATAGGTACAATTTATGTTAGAAAGGATTAATAAACTATAAATAAAATTTCCAAGTTCTTTAGTAGGATTTCCAGGATTAAATTAGATTTAATACTCCATTATAACATAGGGACATAGAGCTAAATGGAGTTAACAAATTCTAATTAGCGTGTTTTAGTGGGACCCATGAGTTAAAAATTAAATAAAAATTTTGATTCGGGAAATTTCTTTATTATACACCCAAATCAAAATTTACTATAGCTTCGAAAACCAAATTATAACTTCTCTTGGTTTCTCATAAAATCGTCTCTTGAAGTTAAATTTTATTGATTTTAAATACGGCATAAAAATCTTCAACTTTAAACTTGTGAATCATCCATCAAACACAAATAATAATAATGATTTTATTAAATCAAAAGAGATGTCGACAATTTAACTAAAACATTAAAAAATCTTAAATTCGATTCATCTCATCTCTTTCCATGATTAAAAACTTTCTGTATAAATTTGGACATTTCCCATCTTTTCCAAAATTTTGTAAATTCGCTTAAATAGAGAAAATATGCGATGGATGTAAAATATTTGTGCCGGCCGTCGAGCGCTTTAAGCAATTAATAAATTTCCAAATTAAACCTTTCATCGAGGGAAAGTTACTCCTCCTCGAAGAAAGTGACAGTTTTTGTTTTGCTCCTGTTTGTTGCTTTCATTATCCCCACCTTTAGGAAGAAAATACGGAAAGTATCATCCACCGGCTCATAAATTTCTGAACGTTTACCTGAGAGAGGAAGTTTACATTACGCTGCTTGGCTCCAGTTCTTTCATCCCCGGAATGGGGGGAAGGTAAACAAGGGGACTAACAGCAAAGATAGGAGATGACTAGAACAAGAAGACGAGGAAGAAAAGACTGGAGCTCCAGAAGTGGCGACTATGGAACAAGGCGCAAAATTAGGAGCTGTGCTACTGAGTAACAAATTCACCCCACAACTCAACCTACCCCGCCTCCCTTAAAATTCTAGGCTGGTTTGGGGGGTGGATGGATAGTAGCGAAAACGAGCAGTTATAAATGGGGCTCTGACTTCTAATGCGATTCAAATGCTCAGCGGATTCCTTTCTGGTGGCGGATCGTCTCGCGCATTCAATTGCTCTCGCTGCAAAAAGCAACCACCCGCCCGCCCGTCTGGTAATTAAATCACTAATCAAATAGCTCCATTTCCGAAATATTAAAACGGCTCTAGGTCGGATTGTCTCCGCCGGAAGGGAGGGAGCAACATTGAGCCCGGGGAGGGATTTAATTAAGTGAAAGAATTTCCTAATTTTGACATTAAACTGTTCCGTTTATTGCTGTTTGGGCCTCCTGGTGCCCCTCCTCCTGCGAATGGTGAGGATAAGGAGGTGTGCTCTGCTATTCCTCCTGGTGGATGCGCTCCTCCAGAGCCCAGTCTCCCAGGCATAAATATATCCAGGCAGTCAGTCAGAAGGCACCCTGGGGAGCGCCGGCAGTTTGATTTAAAGGATCCCCCCCACTCCCCGGTAAGTGGATGCTTTCGTACGAAAGTTCTTGTAATTTGTATAGCCTCATTTGCTCCCTTATAGACTGCTCGCACTTCCTTATGGGGCGAAAGATACGATTTTTCCACAGCATCGCCCATATATGCACACTAAGTTTCTGTGCGATGTTGTACAGCAGGCAGGCAGGCAAACAGGCAGGCGATGCGACGCAACGACGCGTCGCGACGGTGTCCC
Organism: Dysmachus trigonus; assembly: GCA_949715965.1. Classification (NCBI taxonomy): domain Eukaryota; kingdom Metazoa; phylum Arthropoda; class Insecta; order Diptera; family Asilidae; genus Dysmachus; species Dysmachus trigonus. The sequence goes on along the minus strand of OX454319.1, from coordinate 98,324,894 downwards.
GCATGGAACCCTGCTTGGGCCGTGTCTCTTCATGAATGTACATAATTCTCCAGCGTTTTCATTTCATGTTGTTAAACGTTAACATTGGAATTTAATGCTACATAAATCATCGTGACTCCTACAGGCTGCTGGCACTGGTGCTCCTTCTTGTACTGCAGCCAGAGCCCCCCGATACCCCCCCACCCCCCCTGTATCCCGCTCGATGCCGTCAGGCTGGCTCGAGTTCTGCTTCTGGTTCAGAATTTCAGAGCTGAAGCGTGGCGCCGCTGTGTAGGATAACGCGCTAGTGGTTAGTGGTGGTGGGGGCGTAGAAAGGAGCCCCCCCCTTACCATACTATATATGAAATGGATATCATTCCCAAGCATAGGCGTACATTGGAGCCCTAGAATAGAGAGGAAAAGGGCCTCCTCCTCCGCATACAGCCGGCGAATATGTTGGCCTGTCGCCTCTGTGCAGGGCCCTATGACAGATGCTCCTACGGAAGCGGGTCGAAAGGGACGGGATCTGATTGAGTTGCAGCTATTTTGGGCCTGCATCCTGCATTTCTATATAGAGATGCATACGTACTAAAACATATGATGAGGTAAAACGTATACTATAGGTACACACATATATTAAAAGAACTGACGAATTTGTTACAAATCGTTTTTGTCTACCATACGGAACCCGAATATTGTGCACGTCACGGTTCGTTCCGTATGTACGTGCAGCAGAATATGCAGGTACACCCTGTGACACACCGGAGGAGTCCTTCCTTGCAGGAGAGCCTCCAGAATGTGCAATGACGTTGCTCTTGTTGATGGTACGGCTTAACCAGGATTTAGAGTTCAGTAAGAGCTTCAAATATCTGAACCTGGTCGTCGTCTCTCTCGCCTTTCCGCCTCCGCCCCCCGTTTTCCACATTTTCAAGCACAATATATGCGAATGACAATCCCACAAACCTTACTCTTGCCAGAACAGTTCACTCTAGAAATCCAGAGATATGCAAGTGCAGCGGTTCCATCTTAGATGAGACGTCGTGTTGAATTTCCACCTCATTTATTCGCTTAGTACGATTTGAAATTGTGTTATGATTAAGAGGGATTGAACATGTAGAGTGTAAAACAACCTGTCAAGTTCTTGTGAATTTTCGCCCTCAAGCACCCATTCTAACTCTAAAGCTAGGGTATTGTAGATCTTCATTATTCTCTCTCTGTATATTCTCGATAAATAAATTGACTTCGTTGTCTGACATTGCAAAATCAACGTTTTTTATTATTAACTGATGAAAAAAAATGGAATCTGAGTCTAGAAATCTGAATATACTTTGAATCCTTGAAAATTAGATAACAAGTTTCGTAATCTTCGTCTGTGCTGTTTGGGTTTCAGGCAAAACAAAGTGTTAATTTACTCTCTCATTTGAAACAATTAAAGGAGCTTAATTAAGGTGGTATTCTACTTTAAAAATTTCAAGTAATCGATTCGAAAGAAGTATAGAAATAATTGCTGAAAAGGGTGGAAGGAAGCTGAAGATTAGGTGTTATTAAATATTTAGTATTATATTTTCCTATTTCATATTTTAAACGTGTAAAAACTTCCTGGATCAAGAAGTTAATATGATTATTTACACATTCTCAACTCTAGTAAAATGTTTACATTTATCATTTTTTATGAATAAATTTTATTCAAGTTATAATGATATTTTTACTAATTAATATAATTGATTTGAGTTTATTTTTACACATTTCCCAAACCTGTGGTACCATTAAGGCTAGAAACTTTGAAATTTTAATGGCTAATATACGCAATATTTTGAAAAATTTAAATTTGAATACATTTTCATTTTTGTAAGGCCAATATTTTGAAAAAAAAAAAAAAAATGAATACCAGTTGTATTTATACAAAAATTAAGTCCTAAAAACCATCTATCTGTTTTAACCTCAAAGGCAGAATACCGCCATTAAATGTCAATTTTTTAGTATGACAATTTTACAAAATTCCACTGGCACTTTCAGGGAAGGGACACTTAAGACCCTTTTTATATAAATTTTATATCGTTTGTACTCATAGGAAGTAATTTAAATTGAAACGACGTAAGGACACTTTTTGTATTTGTTGAAAATTTTCATATTTCCTAACTAAATACATAATCTAAAATATCAATCAATTGTAAGAGTCAAAAATTAATATTTCCGAGTATCTGTTAGAATATTATTTAACAAACTATCAAAGTGTAAGAAAAATATAGCGAAAAGACAATCAGACAAATATATTCATACAGTACATACATTAATATTTATATTAAGACACGTTTAATTTAAAAACACATATTTAAAAATCATTTTAGGAAAAATATTCTTAGTTAAGAGAAATACCTGAGAAATACGGAAGTTAGGTAGTTTTATATAATACAACATGAGAGAAATTTTCCCTTAATTAGAAATGAGAATTTTTTGACAATTTGCTTCCTTCTATTGAATTGAATTTCTGGAATTTGTTATTCCAAAATATGGAAGAAACATTTATTTATTTATACTTAGTAGTGTAAATTAGTGTAAAAGTATTCATTCGTACTAATTTATAGCCTATAATCCAATGGAACGACATAAACCTGCAAAAAAAAACTACTCAAATTGATTCAGTGATTCTTCAGATTACCTCTTATATATTGTAAAAATAACTTCACTCTCTTTATACAGGGTGTTCAGAGGTGGAAGGGAAATATTGCAGGGGGTGAAAGGTCAGACCGAGACAAGCAAAAAATCGTATGGGTGGGGGGGCGAAATAAGACGAAGGCTACTTGCATGCATCGAAACTGGCGGAGAATATTTTGAACAGCTTTTGTAAGACATAAGTTTTAATTGTAATTAGTTTTTAAGCGAACAAAATGTATTTTTAAGTTAACTTAAGTATAATTTCTTAAAAACTCGAATTGTTATGATATACTGTAAAAGGATTTTTGTAAATAAATTTTCGTATCCTTTTCCTACCTGGGCATGTTGCACCTTTTTGGAGAGGTAATTAGATAGGCAACTTAAAAAAAATAAAAAGTAGGTATGTTAATAACATGAGTTTCGGAGAAAAGTGGGGCGAAATGTGAAAAATCGTGAAATAAAAGTTAATTTTTTCAACTTCCAGGGGGGATTGTGGCCAAGGGGTTGGGGATAGGGGGGTGGTGTAAACTTTTTTGGAAAGGGCTTCCAAATAGTGATTTTTTGAAATCAGTTTGGGGCCGCTGCGATGCGTAGAAAAAAAGATAAAAATACAAGAGCGGTTCCCATATAAGGCAAAATCCTGATTTACGAATCACCCTGTAACTGCCGAACGGTGCGAGATGCCCCCCCCCCCCCACGATTTTTTGCTTGTCTCGGTCTGACCTTTCACCTCCTGCAGTATTGACCTCCCACCTCTGAACACCCTGTATATTAAAAGTATCGTATAGTAGTATAGGTTATCAAGTTATAGTCTTTAAAAATTACTTCTGAATATTTAGTAAAACCCGTTTGATTTAGTAAAACCCGTTGATTTTTTCAGCGTTTATATGTTCAATTATGAGACTAAAGATTTTTATAAAGACAATGATCTTGAATTGTCGTATGCAACTAAAAAAATTAAAGATATGGTTTGTTGGTTAAGTCAGTTCTTTTTTTATTTAGGATTATCTCCAGTCGTGTTTGGTCTTCAGACCTTAGAGTTGAGACGTAAAGTTACCTCGGTTATGTTTGTTCGCAATAGGCTTGTTTTATAAAGTCCTCTTTTCAGAACTTGTTACTTTATTTAATATGTATGCGCCTGGAAAGTCTCTTCGCTCTAGGGATTTCCTTTATATTCAAGGTCATCGTACAAATTTTGTTTATAACGAACATATTTAACAACAAAAATTTAACAATTTATTTCAGGATGTTAATTTGTTGATATTAATATAGGCTTCTATTAGAATTCCACTTTTAAATAAATTAGTCAATCAATTATAAATTAACGAATATAATAAAGAACGGAATTATCTATAAATTGCCTAATTACGTTTAAATGGACGAAAACGTAGATACTTTTCTTAAACCTCTTATTAATTGTAAGGTAAGTTGAAATATTTGTTCGTATAATAATGAACATCAAGGGTTAAAATCACGTGAAATCAATGAAACTTACTAATTCTAATACTAATTTAATAATAAGACAACTGATACTAATTTATTCAAAAAAAAAAAATTTATATAAATATTTTTCTTTATGCGATAATCCCTGATTCGTTTAAAGGCAATTTAACTTAAATTTGAATTACGTGAAAGATATCCGAATTCAAATCCACCCGCATCAAACCTGACAGACAGACGCTTCTATTTTTGTGTCAAAGTTGAACGAATCGAAAGTAAATTAACTCATTTATCGAATTACGAATTCGTCTGAACGTTTTTTCTTTTTTGGGGAGGTCCCTCTTGAAAAAACCATAAATAGGCTATTTTATTGTTCAGCGCCTGAAACGAAACGATTTTAGCTCATTTCGCGGAAAACTATAGTCCTTTTATCCTGAAACGATGAAACGAAACGAAAACGAAAAATACGATAGGAAAACGATGAACTGCCGGTCGGTCGGTCGGTAGCTCGCTCGCAATCCAAGAAAACAAATCCACCCCCGAAAATCAAATTTCAGTCGCAGAAAGAGCGGTGTCCTGGAAATTCCCTTTGTGTATTGTACCGTCAAAAGGACTCTAACGTTTATTGCGAAGCATCCGAGACAGAAATCATAAAACGTTAACAGAAAATGTCTGGGGCACAAAAATATTCTATCCTGTTTTGCGGAGGCTGAGCAAAGTGAAAAGAAAAAAAAAGGCAAATGTTGACACAATCTTTCGCCCAGACGCAAGGTAGATGTAGAGGTACCTTTTTCGTTCCCTTTTATATATATATATGTATATGTATACATTTTTTTTGGAGTATCAAATTACACCGATGGATGAATGGCAGACGGTTTTGGACCCACCGCGCCTGTTTTTTTCCCCTAATCACGAAAATTAAAGTCCTACAGAATCCCAGGTTTCGTCCTAGAATGGCTTTAACCTCTGAAGTCCTATAGTATAAAAAAAATAAAATAAAGTGGTTCATTGACCCAACAAGACTCTAGACAATACTATTGGGTGTTATTGGTGCCCTGCAATTGTTCTTGGACCTCTTTTGAAAAAAAAAAGAAAACCCCCTTAGCAATTTCCTTGTTCTATGCGGCAGGGGAGGAGAATTACTTTCTTCTAAAACAGAAAAAAATGAAGGAAAAGGCTCCTGCCACTTGTTCAAATGGAAGAAATATCCACCGCCCGGACAATGAACATCGCATTTCGATCAGGAGTCAATTAGGAGCACCATCGCGCGCCCTCTTTAGTCCGTCGTTAAAGTCAATTCCTCGAGTGCTCAATGATTGCAAGGATACGATTTTTTTTTCTCATTTTTTTCTTTCGTCCTTGCAGCTACTTAGCTTGACACGAGAGACGTGGGAGGGTGTCAGGAGCTCTAGGGGTCCCGGAGCAGAGGTTGTCTACTCCTGGAAGATATTTCATCGGGCCTTGAGCCTGCAATTCCTGCAAACATGTTGTGGCAGGGCATTATCATTTGGCTCCTTCCTTTCTTCCTTATACCTTTATACATACATTCATACATACACACATACATATTTTTCCCTTAACGTGGCGCAACCCTATAATCTTTGGCGCCTGAAGGACCGGGGGGAAAAAAAAATCCGGGACTCGTGTTTTCCCATAGTTCACACTTCATGCGGAAGTGACTTTCTCTGTCCTGCCCCTGTTCGTGCAGAAAGGGACCTCGAATGCATTATACTATACTATACTTATACTATATAAGTATACAATTGCACCGGGAGCATATGGAGCACGAGTATCCTGCAAGTCCTATATATAAAAGTGGGAGAAATTGTTTGATTACAACTTTAATGAGCTCCTCGCATGAGTTCTAGTCATAATTCACGTTAACTAGGTTTTCTGAGCGCCTGAGCTGCGAATCCTACTTCCAGGTTTTTTTTTCCTAGGCACCTTTGAATGTTAAAACTCATTATAGGAGTCCAGGAATCATGCAGGAGGAGTTTTAATTTTAAAGCTATTTCAGTAGAAGTTTTGTAGTGAGAAATATGCTGTATAATTGGCGGACTATCGTTTCTTTGTTGTTTCTATGATATTGTTGCTATGTTTGGAGGTTTTTGTGAAATGTAATTTTCGAGTCGAGTCGGCTCTTGATATTACGTTTTAAAAATTTATTAGTTTTGTTTAAGGGGTTGCATACCCCTGGAATTTTCAAGAAATTCAAAAGAATTTTTTATAGATTTTTATTCTCTATACTTTTAAGAATTATTCAAAATAAATTTAAGGAGAAAAGAAAAAAGAAAATTTAATATAATTTGACAAAATGCTGTGCCTCCCAATAGCTGCGTTTAGTATTTCTTTTGTTAACCAGATTCAAAAATATAAAAATAAAGGGTATAGTGGGATAAAATGGTCAAAAGTGCCCCTAGTTCTCCCTCCCAGTTGGACCATGTTGTAGTACATAATGAAAGATACTTCTGCGCCAATTTTTAGGTCTCTATCTCTCTTTTGCGCCGCTAGATGGTGCTGTGAAGCAAAAATGGTTTTTCTAAGATATCTTCGCGGTTTTTCAATATTTTTCAAAAATTCTGAATGGAGGTTACATGAAATATAAGTGCCTCTTAAATAGTTCTCGGTACCATAAAAACTTGTATTTCTTTTTTAATTATAATACACATAAAATTATTTTGGAATTCGTGTTATAACAAATAATTCGCCCAAAAAAAGAGTATTTGTTCTTCTTTTTGGAACCTTTTATTTCAAAATTGTGTAGTAAATCGCGCACCACATAAGATTTTTTGCTCTTATGTTTTCGTATTATAATTTATATGTAATTTATTGTATAAAAGCGTTTTACAAAACCTGTATGAAGATAACCAAATTAATAAGGTAAATAAAAAAAAAATTAATCTGTGTGCGTGCAGATATGTAACATACACAAAAATGTTTATCTTTGATAATATAATTTTTGAGTGATTTCAGTTTCATGGAAACGATACTTCAAGTTCATACAACAGCGATAAACAACTCTTTGAAATCCTTCAAAGTTGTTATTTCCCTAAATGATTTTGACCCTAATTTATTCCTTACTTTTGTTCTCGAATATGTTTAGTTGAAGAAAATAAATAAAACTAAATAAGGACCCTTTAAACACAAGAAGTTATTAAATCCCTAAGACAAAACCTTTTCAAATACAATCCCTACTTAAAAGATTTATTTTTCATTTCCTTTCCTTCAAAAAAAAAAAAAAATGCTATCAACTTTTGTATAAGACAAACAGACATAAAGACATGTTAAAGCTTTGCACAAGGACTCGCCTTTAACCATATTCAGTACGAAATTGTGCTAAAAAAAAAAAAAATAATAATAATAATAAAAAAATAAAAAAAAAGGAAATATCATGAAGAAGGGATTCGAGTCAGTTTTAATTAAGTCGTCATGACACATCCTAAGCTCAGGTGAATCCTATTATTCACGCCTGTGGGACATGCCAGTCGGAGCGCGTAATAAGCCACCGCAAATGTTGGTTTTTTTCTGAAAAGAGCAAGCCCCCCAGACATAATGACAGCATAATTCACATTCCCGACCCCAATCTGTTCCCATCATCCCTTCTCTATACCCACCCCCCTCCCCCCTTCTCCTACAATCCCCCACTCCTAATCGTAACAAGAAGAAAAACTTTCAAAGCTTTCCGCTACGCACATTCATTATTCCTCCCACGGCATCCTTCTAATTGTCAGCTACCCGGATGAAGTATTGGCTCCTGCTCTTAGGGCATCCGGGATGCTGTGAAACGACGGGAGGCGGAGGCGGGGGGCAGGGGCCGGGGAAGTGTCTGTGAATCGGCCACTCCTGGTCACTGGTGTACAAGCTCTGGATAATGAAGAGCCCTGAATACCTCACCAGTTCCTGTAATTATGTGCTCCCACATGGGCTTAAACGTTGTCATCATATTTCATCACAATGATTAGCCCGTCCTGCAGGATGACACTGACATCAAAAACAAAACCATCCCCCCATATCGCCCCCCTCCTCCCCCTCTCATTCCGGAGAGCATCAAGCCAGCAATCTGTTTATCCAGCAAATAAAGGATGCTGTTCGGCTAGGCAATCATAAATCGCACGCCGCACTCCCCCCTGCCCCGCCCCACAAAAACCCTTCCCAACCGGGAGAGAGTGGTGCCACATCCAGAAGATAAAAGCGTCGAGGCGCTGCTCAATCTCCAGTTCCAGCGGAAGCTGAGCCCTTTTCCGAGAACGTTAATCAGATGCGAGCGGTCCAGAGGGAATGTGACAAGAGTGGGGGAGGGGGGAGAAAGGGGACTTGAATGTTTTCTTCCCAGAAAGTAAGTTGTCAATGCAGATAATTTTAATGATCGACTGATTGGTAATTAGAGTCGACCTCTCGAGTCGATGGGTCGTAAGCTGATTAAAGGGAAGCCCGCACATCAAACGACGACGACGACGACAACGACGACAACGACGACGACGATGACGGAGGAGAGAAGATTGAGGGGAGAGGAATTTCTCTCTCTCCCCTTTCTGCACACATATTCACTAGGCCCTCTATGGCCCTTCATCCTCTCCATGAATACGTTTTAAGGACGACTGCTTGATCTGTTGATCCGGCAAAAGTGCGGAAAGAATTTTGGTTTGGTAATTGATACCTGTGATGTGATGTGCAGAATGCGCGATGGTCCCTACTCAGTACCTTGGGATGTCCCAGATATAGAGGAAGAGGGCACTTCAGTTCTAGAGCGGTGTTTACCTTCTGTTAATTGGGCAACTTTATAGGCTCTAATTGCACTATTGAAGAACTGCTCTCTGTGGCCTTGGGGGACGGATAATGAATAGAATCTTGAAAGTCGAAAGGTTTTTCACTTGTGGGAATATTCGAGAATTGGTTTGCCATTTCAGATCAGGAATACTAGAGTATATATTTAAATTAAAGCAGGTAAGCTTATTCTAGCCTCAAAAAACTATAAATAATTTTATATAAATACTAAATTATGAGTCTTACAAGGAGACGGCAAAGGTGTGGAGTCCTCAAATCGAACGGAGGTTCCACCTGTAGTTAGCACTCAGTGAGTGTATTCACTTACTCAATCCCTAGAGCGCACTACTTAGCCATTGCCGAGAAAAAAATTCCTAAAGTTCGAAAAAAAAAAAAATTTTTTTTGTATTAAAATTTAATAAATCGTTATAAACAATTTCTTTTGAACTTTTATACATTAAATTTTAATACAAAAAAAAGTTTTTTTTTCAATCTTTAGGAATTTTTTTCTTGGCAATGGCTAAGTAGTGCGCTCTAGGGTTTGAGTATATGAATACACTCACTGAGTACTAACTACACGCGGAACCTCCGTTTGATTTGAGGACCCCACACCCTTGCCGTCTCCTTGTTAGTTAAAATAAAAATTAAAACATAGTACAAAAAGGGCTCAGAACCAGGAGGATGCTAGAGATTGTGGGCTCTATTTCCAACAGAGACAAAAAGTGGTATAACAATGGGACTATAATGACCTAAGTGTGTCTTCCGACAGCCGCAATATCAATCTTAACATCTCTCTCCATTACAATAGTAATGTATAAACATTTCCTATTAAAATCAATCAGTATTCTGTTTCAAAATCAGCTGCTCCAAAAAAACTTACATGCAAATTGTTTTTTAACTAGAATATAGCAAAATTTCAACTAGATATGTGAAAATGCCGACACTAGAATTTTATTTACCTACTTTAACTAGTTTTATATCTAAATTAATTAAAATTCCAGGTTTAAACGATAGAATTCTATAGTCGTTGCTTTAAATAGAATTAACTAAAATAAGAGTTTTAGTTAAAAATCATTGCAAACTACTTTTTAACATACGATTTTGAAAAGTAAAGTTGACGTGTTTTTGGGTTTTCGTAAAAAAAGCTCCTCAAGGGGGTAAACAACCCCTAGCACTAATACGTAAATGATGTATATTCTTTCAGACATCAGTTTTTTCGTGAAAACCACCATTAAGGGGTTTTTGGAGTCGCTGATTACGAATCTGATGTTAAATTGAAAAAATTTCAAAATGGCGGATCCTACATGGACGACAAACTTTTGAAAAATACATCAATTTTTATAAAAAAAAAAAAAAAAAAAGAGGATCTCCTAAATGTGCGTATCCGCAGATAAAAAAAACCATACGTGTCTCTTATCTTTTGATACTCTATAACATATTTCAATTTCATCAAAATCGGTGGGACACACCTGAGAACGTTTCCTTGTAAGAAACAACTACTACTATACAAAGCCCAACAATACGGCTACGATAAGTTTACGTGTATTTGATTTATTGAAACTCATCCTTTTGATAGAAAACCCGAAAATCAGTGACCCCAAAAATTGTATTTTTAAATTGTTTTCCTTTAGTCTCAAAGGAAATAAACACAAACTTAAAAAATGTATGTCAAATGTGCGAAAGACATCTTTATAATAAAGCTATCCCACAAAATGAATTATGAATTATTTTGCCTATCTTACGATTGCAGCTGTTACGAAAAATATTCCACTTACAAATACATGGATATTGTGGTATCATAAGTATAGAAGAGATATTAAATCAAAACTATATAATCAAAAAAGCTGAAGAAGGCAGAAGCTACTTCTAAAAATAACTCCAATTCCATGTTTTTGTTTTGTTTATCTTAAAAATTAAACTACTGCCAAATTGGTCAAAATCAAAATATTTACAAATCGGACAAGCTTCCAAGTGTTCGTCTGCCTCACTTAACCCACCATCAGTGCTAGAATTGATTTTATAAATGATCTAAATCAATACCTAAAACACTTCCTCCAAGCATAAATTATATACGATCAGACTATAAAAATTTCGGCTTACATCACAAACATTTAAACAGAGTCCAAGGAGGTGGTGTACGTTACCAAAAAATCCAATAATACCTCGCACGTACCTGCAAAGATAAGAAAATAAACCAGATTAGAATTAATTGCTAGAAATATAGACGGACAATGTTGCATTAAATGGCTACCAGAGCAGCAATTAATGGGTCTGCCAAATTTATTAATAAAACATTATAGAGCGCTGCCAATTAACGCGTTTCGAAGGAGTGCCCCGGCTCTAAAATTAGTCGCTGCCCAAAAGATGACCACATCTCCTGAATGGCGGGTTCGATTTGGCGCATATACGCATATAAACATGCACCGCGCGAAACCGCCAGGAGTGATATCAAATTCGGCGGATCGATCCGCCTACGAATTCTTTTTATTGTTGTGATCGAATCGCCAGAGGTTACCTTCTACCACAGCGTCATTATAGCGAATGAAATATTGTTGCGGCTCTGCTCGAGCAATTCAATTTACTGCGTTTGAATTTATAAATCTGGTGGGGCAATGCAAACACTGAGACGTAGTTGAGGCGATCTTCAAAACGATCTTCAAGACGATCTTACGATCTCATACAGACACTTACGGCTTGGGCTGATTCTGATGGCCCCAACGCTGCGGGGTCTCTGGTACGTGTCCAGCTTAGTCCACGTAATATAAACATTAGTCAGCAGTGCGTGTGCGCAATGCGATGTGCATGCAAAGAAAAATCTTTTTCTTAAACTTCGCGCACTCTGCCCAGCAGCAGTGCATGTGTGTGGCCGCGCACCGTCCTGTTGAAAAATCTTGAGGAACCGGCTCGACTCCTCAATAATTCTTCTCTTCGGACGGTGATTATTATTTGTTTGTTTACACGGAATATAAATAGCGTGCGGCATATGGCCGCTCAAGCTTATCTCACATTGAGGCCCGAGGCGTGGAAATAGCTTCGATTCGCGATCGCAGGCACTTTCTATGATATGACGACGACGGCTGCAGCTGTTGCTGTGCTTTATGTAATGCATGATTTTGAGGAAACGATTAATATTGCGTGATGTTTTTAATAAAGACAGATAGGAGATCGAAGATATTGCGATATATACACTGATCAATATATTGTATATGCAAAAAATGAGTAATAATTTTTTCTACAATTTGGGGCTATTATTCGTCATGCTAAATCGTTTTTGTGTTCAACTGAAATAGAGTGCATTACACTTTTCAGTATTTTAAAATTAACTAATATTCCCAGAAATGTAGGAGTATGAAGATATTAGTTTCCTTTTAATGTTTATACAGATAGAAGCTGTCTAAGCATTGAATTTTATAAGAAACTCTCATACAATCTAAGAAATAATATTCTAAATAATAAAATTGGTTAGCTACCAGTTAGCTAATTTTTAAATTTATTATTAAAATTATACCCCCTAATTTTTTATAGAAGAAAGTAAAACTTTCGATCTTACTTATGGAAAATAAATTCATTCAGTAGCTCATTCTGTCAAAAACATTTGGTATATTTTCGATTTTATATAGCTCTATTTCACACATAACTCGATGGATATTTTTTTTAAGTAAGTACCTACATGAAATATTTTTGGATTCTTAGAGAAATAACGATCCTTATTAGTTCCCAATAAAAAAAAGTTCAAAGACGTCAAATCACACCTCCGCCGTGGTCATGGCACATCTCTCAAAACAATTGATTACACGGTAATCGAACTTAGAACGCAAAAGATCGACTGTTTCAAAGCTGGTGTGACACGCTGCGCCATCCTGTTTGAACGTAAATCAAACCATATCGTACAGCGGTAATTTAAAACTAAATTTCTGTAATATTAATAATGACGTTAGTGTTGACACTGTTGGAATAACACATAGTTTGAAAAGAAACCAACAGATGGCCAATCCTTTATAAAAATTGAATTCAAGGAAGTAATAATTACTAAATTTATATTTTTTGTGTTAATGAACTTTTTACTTCTGTTACCTATTTTATTTTTTACATAAATGTTGCTTATTTTTATAATTTTCTATTTAGGTAAAGGATGTTAAAAGCCAACATTAATTATAGTTTTATATATATCGCTGTAACTGCCTAGAAATGTTTAAAAAATAAATAAACCATAAATAAACTCCTGAATAAAGATTGCGTTTGTTAAGAAAGTGACACTCTTCCTTTAATAGAAAATGTTCAAAACGTACACTATAGAGAGTTCTATTCTAATTAAATCTTATTGAATAGGTAAAATCGGTTAATTCGTTCATACAAAAGTATAATTGAGTACCCATATCCAAAGATCTAGGATTAAGTCAACTTTAATTTGACTAAATAGGATTGCTCGATCTACTGCCTTTTATCTTTTATCATGAATAGTGAGACTATAGTTGTCGTGACCTCACAATTTAGCGTATTCGACCTTGCCGCCCTCGATACGGCTATAAATAAATAATTCAGTGACATGTTGACGAATGCGAAATGATGCGGTGCCAGAGGGAGATGACCGATTAATTAGAATTATGTAACTCCCGTCGGTCTCCATTAAATCTCCCACCCTGGCCCATTTGAATCAGTCAGAGAGTTAAGCCGTCATGGCATATTAACGCTGCATTCGAAATGTTCCTAATAGACGTTTCTAGGAGCAGGTAAATTGGCATTAGCACGACTAAATGGGAGCGAAGAGGTAATTAAGAGCCTTTTGATGTAAGATTTCATTATCTACGGCTGAATTTGCTGCCGTAATAACTCCCGACCAGACATGGCAGACACAAAGCGAAGCCGTTCAATAGATCCACGTATGCTTGCATATACTATACATGGTCGGAGAGTCGATTAGCTACATAGGTACTTATGTAGATGTCTGCATAATATGTCGAGTCAGACCACCAAAGCCAGTCTTAGACGGTCCAGTCCGAGCGGGCTCAAGGCGATCCGCGCCGCCGGAAGAAAATAAGTGAAAGTCAAGATAATTTGATAATCACTAAAAAAGTACAATTGCGGCGAAATTTGAGATGCAACAGCCTCATGCTTGTACCAACGGAGGAAGAGTTTTCTTTTGCCCGACTACAGTGAAGGCATAATGAAAGATTATGATTTGAGAAGTCTATGTATAATGTTTAAATTATTTTATCTAAAATATTTCAATCATATTTTTCTCAGAAAAATCTTTTCCTAACTAGTGACCACGATTTCTTAAAAACTACTGTACCAATTTCGTTCAAATTTATTTTAATTTTGAAATCCCAAACGAACAATGGACAATAAAAATGTTTTATATTCAATAGGGATTTCCTTCGTTTTTTAATGCAGATCGTTGTACTAATAGATATAACTGAATATTATCTAAAATATTTTTATACATTGCTTAAATCTAGCAACCGAAAAACAAAAAAAAAGTCATGAGATCGTCGATCTTCACGTTGATGAATCAAATCTGATCCCAGGTTCGCAATCAGCAACATCAAAAATTTATATGTACAGTTATCAGTCCGGATTATATTAAATTAAGACATTTTATCCGCCATCTTTGATCCACCATTTTGAATTTTTTAAATTGAATCCCAGATTCGTAATCAGCGACCTCAAAAACCTTTATACACAGTTTTCAGTCCCAATTTGATCAAATTTAAGAATTTTACCCGCCATATTGGATCCGCCATTTTGAAATTTTGAAATCTGACTTCATGCTCACAATAAGCTATGAGGTTGCTTGATAAAAAAGTTAATAAATGTGAAAAAAACTCTGTAGGTATATAGATAAAACAAAAATCTGCAAAAATCAAAAAATTGTACGTAAAAATCGCCATACTGAATTCGCCATATTCGATTTCCCATCACTATCGCTCCTATCTTTTAGGGAAACTATTTATGCCATCAGATCCAGAGAATTAGCACACTATGTTGATGGCTTCTTGTTTTAATTTATGATTATTTTAATCAAAATTAAAAAAATTCGCCACTTTTTCTGCTTTCAGCCGCCATATTTTTAAAATGGCGCCAGATAGCGTTAATCTGTGATCAGATTCGGGAAATGCACGAAAAAATACAAAGTGGTTAAAAAAATTAAAAACTTTAAGTCAATTTGGGCCGAAACGGGTTAAGAGTACACGCATCAGTTTTAAACAAGTACTCTGTTATAGTGCTTCAAAATGAATCATATTAACGAGTAGTTTGGTTACAATTAACTTAAATGTCAAAGTCAAAATTAACCAATTTATTTTTGTTCAAGCAACTTAGCTGTGCAAACAACTTTGCTAAAATATCTTGTCATTTTGGTTGACTCAACTTAATTTTGGTTGCTTCAAATTAATTTTTTGGTTAAAAAATTAACCAAGTCATTTCTGTTGTATATACCCATATTATTTTTTCCAGTGATATTAATAAAAACGCTTTGACACATTTCACATTTTAATAAACGATTTGTTCAGAGATCTTTGGTCAAGCATAGACATGAAATTTATATAGGTACATATTTACGTGAGCTTTCAAGTGTGAAAAAGGTAGGTTAGTGTAAATGACATATCTTTCATATTATCCAACTGTCATAAAAATGTAGATTAGTGTTGAAGTGTTCATTTGTGTTAATTTATAGCCTATATTAATATAGTCATGAGGTCTAGATGTTCCTTCATTATCTATTCTTTTTTACCAGGGAATCCTTTTAGTTTTTGAGTTCTTTTAACATTTATTTGTTATCTCCCTTTTAACATAAATTGATTAGAGATTTAATAATTTTTTAAAAGGTATATCTACCTAGACTAAGCCTACTTCTAAAAACAGAAATAAGGTAACTAGATTCCTTTTATGCTACAGTACGTACTATATATAATTTACATTTTATTTAATTTTACGCACATTAACAATCATAATGGATATCTAGATATTGACCTAAATAACTCTAAGAACTACTGCCAAATAAACAAACCCTACGTAAACTATCAATTTAACTATCACCAAAAGATTCACAATGGTTAAGCGGAGAATTTCGAAAGTATGAAAGTCACAATGATTAACAACGTATAACTAGTAAAAAGAAGAATAGATAAAAGTTTTTAAACACTATTTACATACATAGTATTAAATAATAAATACCCACTATGACTTCTGAATAAATTTCAAAATGGTGCATTTTATAAAAAAAAATGAATGGTTTATTACAAAAACAAGTGTATTTAAGGAGAGACTATCAACTCTATTGCAATTGTCGATTGGATGACCATTCGACTGCTGTCGTTCGAAATGATAAAATTTTGTTTGGTATTGTGTAAGCGTTTGTGACTGTCATTCGTCGTTCATGTAAAACACCATCGGTAACAAGCGTCTGTCAAATCGACACTTAGCAATCACAATCAACATTCACAATACCAAACTTCACAATCGACGAACGATAATCGATAACCATCGTTTATCGACTGTTTTTCGACAATCACAATAGGTCCGTATGAGTTAAGGGAGGGGAGCTAGATCACCGAGTAATATAATGCAACAAAGGACACCAATTATAAAAATAAAAATAGTATAATTCTTGTGAAGTTTATCCCTATTTAATATTATTTTTAAATAAAAGTTAAGTTTTTATCTGTACTGCGTTTGAAAATAAATAATTAAATCTACTACTACTACCAATTATTTTGGGTTAAAATATCAAGGTTTTTGGGCGTTGAGTCCACCTCTGTTTAAAAATTATCGCATCTTTGTCACTATAATAATTCTTTTTGCGTTGATGGATTTGCAAAATTCAAAGTATTTTTAATGCAGTAAACTTGTAGTCATAACCTATCGAGACAGATATTTTAATTTCAAATAATTAGAAATTCAAAACTCGACGAAAAAACTTGTTTCGAGAAAAAGACATTTAAAGTTTGAAAAGGTAATATTTCTCTCCTGATAAGTGGTCACATTAATTATTATATCTTGAAATTTGTTAATGATTCTTATTTTATTTTATTTTCAAATGTATTCAAAATCAAAATTCGTAAATAAAAAACAAAATCATAAACCAAAGTTCATCTAAATAAAAGATTAAAGAGAGCAATGTATATTCATCAATAAATTCCACAAAGCAGCACCAAATCAAAATCGTAAAATAGTATTTTTTCAATATTACGAGTATCAACACAAACGGACACCTGTCCTAGATTTAAAGCCAACATTTTCGATCCTTTCCTTTTCTTATTTTGAAGGTGTGCACGGACGTGAGGTGTGGAAGAAAATAATAAGCCCAAATATTTCGAAAAGGTAATGCTTCCGCTAGATCCCGCCGCGACAAATCGGGGCGGTGCGGGCGGGTCTGTAAATGAATAGGGCCTTTCAGTGGCATTTCCCTAAGTCGATGGCTCACTTAATGCCCAAACTCCGGGCTTAAGGGCGATGCCAAATTCCCTTTTCGTTGCGAATTCAATTCAGCTGGCATTTGGCATTTTCCTAGGAGTCTATTATGGGGCCGTGTTTCGGCAGCACCGGGGCGGCACAGAATAATACACCCTCGCAATTTTCGCGAAGAATTTTGTGCGGCACGTGTAAATCCGCCAAAAATAATATACGCCATGATGTCATCTTTTGCCGCCGCCACTGCCGACGATCTCAATTTTCCATGGATTTTAGCACAATTTCTAGGTTGTGTATAGTATTTTGACTTTTTTTTTGTGTATTAATGTGACAAAATCTACCATTCGTGGAACTCTTACACCCTCTTAAAAGAGTGGAAGAATTTAAGCTTTCCCTGGGGGGAGGGCGTTGAGAATTCCGGGAAATTCTTATGTCAGTACACGCGGGAAAGCGCTCGTTAAAGCCGCCTATGATCCCTTCCACCGCGGAGGAAACCTTTTCATTCGTGTAATTTTGATCTCGTAATGTTTGCAATGTTTCCAGTCACCCAGCCGCCGTCGTCGTATTCGTCGTCATCGCTGTGTTTTTTTCTTCTTATATCCTGATGCGGCTCAGACGCATATAGAGGGCGCTACCATCGGAAAGGGCACCCACTAGGAAAGGGTAAGTGGATTAGCTTATTCCATTGCCCGTCCCCCCCGCTCCTGCCCTTTGGGGAGCGCCAATTCCATTCGGGAAAGGTTAACATGAAAGTGTATGTTTAATGAATTGTTTTTCGGGGGACCTAACGATACGTAAGTGAACGATTGTGCCGAAATCTCTTTCCACCACCCCTTAACCATTCTCTTACCCTTAAAATTTCGGCGGGTTTCGAGCTTCCATAATTCACTTACAAACGCCCCCATACAGAACACACACACACAGCACACACTAACACAAAATGTAACAACACAAGCAAAAGACCTTAAGAACGCAGTCAGCAAATTTTATCAGCTGGGAAGAGCCCAACTTGCGAGAAAATTGATGCTGTTTCGTCTTCTTGCATTGTGCCAAGATGCTTAAGTGTATTTTGATTATGCCAGCTGAATTCTGTTTTCGTGGGAAAATTTATTTCCCTGTCGATGCCTCCCTCCCTTCCTCCCCCAAAAAATAGGGGGTATAGCGCTTGAGGGAGCGTTTTGGGGAGACCTACTTCTTTCCCAGACCCCCCGTGTGTGGATGGCTTCAGCCGATTCACATGAGAAAATTGCTAACGACTTTTGCTGTTCGTTCGTATGAAATCGGTGTTATTACCTCAAGCGAATGTTCACTCGTCCGGGAAAGGGGCCATTTGATTTTGATAATGTAGCTTAAGGGTTGCTTTTATATTTCGTTCGTAATATGGTTCATTTACAATTCATATTAGTTTTGGAAAATGTATGTCACGAAAACTGACTGTGTATAAAGTGTTTATAATTAACATGTGTTTGTGTACTCGTGTAGAATATGCGACTGAAAGTAACAGAGGTAGGTACCATTTTTACAACACTTTTATTAACTCACTTTCTCCGACGACCGGAACAAATTTTGTAATTAAAATTTCGACTAGTTCTAATTAAGTTAGAGTTTTGAAATTTTGCACACTTGTTCAACTCAGGTGACAATGAAATATAGTTTATCTAATATTGTTCTAAATACAATAAATTTATACAAAACACATGTAATAAAAATGTGCATATTACCCCAAGACTATTGAAACAACTTTTTCAGCTTATTTTATATATTTTATAATACTTTGTGAAATACTCAGCAGTAATTTTTGACAGCTGTCAGATATGCACATTGCGATTACGCTGTGATGCAAAGTGGTAACTCAAAAATTTGAAAGGTTAATGTCAGCCCGACAAACTAGGGTCTTATGGAATTGGAAATCGTACCATTATTGTTAGTAAACGATATCTTTTAGTTCTTTGTTAAAGATAATGTTTAAGCGTATTTAATTACTTACGTAGTAGTTACTTTTGTAAGCGTGTTAAGACTTCAAAGGTGTTTTCCACGAGAGCCCTTTAATTTGATCGGTGCAGGTGATAAAAGAAAAATTTTATTTTTTAACTAAAAATCTGTATCTTAATTTCTAACTTCGACAATTCGACACAATTTTTTTTTTAGACTTTATTAAAACACTTATTTTATTTAAAAAGATTATTTTGCAAAAATTTTATATACAATGTATATAATTTGTTGAGATATTTCTTAATTACTTCGCTTGGAATTTATTATGAATTTTTGTTATTTTATGAGATACGAATTTTTAATGAGGGAATAAATTGGCAATCGCGTCGTGGTTTTGTAAGTCTCGTTTTAATGACATGATATAAATTTGGCAAATGTCACAGAAATATGTATAATTTGTATTAAAGAAATTTATTCTCCCTTCAAAATTATTTTTGTTTTTAGGTTTTTACAAAGTTTATAAGTTTCGTAATGAAAATATATACGTTTGATATGTTTTTTTTGATATTAGCGAGTATTTGAAGCGTTCATTTAAGAAAAATAATAGCTCAAATATATATAATTAAGTAAGACTTTTCGATGCCTCACTGCTTCTCAAAGCCTTCTTTTGTAATGTTGATTATAAAAATACTGATTTAAGAGTTCTTTAATTTCAGTGTTCAAATTTTGACCTTTCTCGAAAAGTAATTTTTTAAAGTGGAATTCAAACGATTTGCCGTTTTTAAACTTATGTACACGATTGAGATAATTTTGACCAAATTGCTATTTTGGAGGTTTTGGGGTTGCTGGACAAGAATCCGATGTCAGTTTTCAAATTCAAGATGGCGGACAGTATTTGTTTTAGACCGTTTTCTACAAAATTCTGTATATGGGGGTTTTTGGGGTCACTGATAACGATTCCAAAGTCAGGTTTCAAATTCAAGATGGCCGATCCAAGATGGCGGACATTTTTTTTTTTTTTATTATTGTTGGATTTATACGAAATTCGGTATTAAGGAATTTTTGGGATCGCTAAACACTAATCTGAGGTCAGATATCAAATTCTAGGTCACGCATCCAGTGAATGTAGGGGACTGCAAAAACTATTTGGTTCACTGAAGTTTAGTACATGGGGATTTTTTGGATTGCTGCTCCCGAAATCGAGATCAGATTTTCAAAATTCAATATGTATATATATTTGAAATCGTTTATTTATTTTTCGAGATATTATGTCAGTATTAAGTGATTTATATCTTAGAAATTCACCTTCTTACTGTAACCTCAATAAAACAAGTGCAACAAAGACTCCTTTTCTTTTGAAAATGAAAGAAATGTGCGGATTTAAGTCTTAAGCCATTTAAAAGTATGACAAAATCCCTTAGTAACCGCAATCATCTCGTTAAAGAAGCCTAAGTAGTCTAAGCTACGAAATGGGGCTCCTTACCCGCCCCGAATTGCGGCAGTGTCAATGAAATTGGGTTAAAGAGAATCACGTGCCTGATTTGGAGCGGAATAATATGAAGTAAATTAGGAATTTACGAGAAAACTTTGAACAGAAAATTTTGACGTCAAAACTCATATTTGGAGTTGAGTAAAAACCCGCCGCCCGACCCGCCATCTACCCATCAAGCGAGGAACGAAAGATTTTCCCATTTGCCTTTACTGAACGGACGAATCCTCTGCTCTTCCTATGTATAAGCGAGAATATAGAGGAAATTGACGAAATTAAACCTTTTGTGTGTTTCCATACATGCCCCTGCTGATCCTTTCGCTTTTCCCTGTCTGAAAAGACCCTTTGCGAAAAAGGCTTCCCGCGCCATGGTATACGTTCAGACAGTCCCAAGGACAGTGCTTGAATCGAGCGCAAAACTCTCGAAAGATAGGGAAAAGTGTACTCCGGAACAACGGAATAAGGTCCCCGAATATCTATTATATATCGGAGGGCCACAAATCGTACATGTGACATCGAATAAAAGTTGATATGGTTTTGGGGCCGGCATAAGGAGCCCCAACGAACAGAAGATGGTGTCCTCTTCGGGTCCAATCAAGATATAACCGTCTCCCAGCAGCCACCAGCCACTAGCCCCATCTAGCCAAAGTTGCCGGAATTGGAGTTGGAGAGTCAGAGTGCAAAATAACAAAAGGAAAATCACAGGTTGATAGCTCGAGGGCCAAAGCTTTCGAGTTTCGTGTATTGGAGAACGATTTATCCTCTTTTTCAAAGAGGACCCAGGATATGCGCATACATACGTAACTGCTGGACCCAAATTGGCCGCCCCACCCCCGCCCCGTAAAACCTATCTAATAACTGACGGGGATTTACAAGTTTTGACTGCAGAGCAAATTGCAGCTGATGTAGACGATTGTGTTGTGTTGGGCTCGTTCGTTCAGTTTCGTGTCCCTGGTACACCCTTTGAGAGACATGAAGCACTACGAACGCATGATTTAGGTGTCCTTGGGGAGTCTGATTTCAGCGCGAAAGGTCCGCATAAATCGTGTTAAGTCTCAAATAAAGGAATGGCCCTCCGGTGAAATTACACACATAAAGAGCAGCAGAAGAGGAGCAGCAGTCAAAGTTGCCGGAGAGACCGGAGTTTGGGTTGTTCTAAAACGCAAGGAATATTTTGGATTTGTTTCGGGCCTCCTATTTCAGAGGGAAAAGGACTGAAAGGTCTCCCTGGTGGCTTTCAAAACAAGCCGAATGCTCTGGCTGCTGCTCCGGGTACCCACCGAAACGATGCAGCCAAAAAAAGGATCTAACGCAGAATTGTGGGATTTTTTGTTTGTTTTTTTTTAGAGAGGATGGTGGAGTTTTCCTGCTTTTTAGCGAATGGTACGGTCGAATTCCAAACTATTCGTTAAATGGGCCTCAAAAGGGCTTCATCGTACCTCCGCAGAGCTTTAGTCGAACAACGATTTTGTTACATACATACATAGGTTTATTTTTGTTTTTAAAGTCCTCAGGAAAGGAAAGTTATGTTAAGTTAAAAGCGATGTGTCAACTAACTTGCACACAACAAGTTGTTTGAATGATTCAGTTTCAATTTATTCAATTCAATTCAATTTCGGATCCAAAAAAAAGAAAAACTTAAAGTAAGAACTTTTATTTTAAATATGTAATTCGTAGAACTTCAGAAGTTATAGCCAGTGGCGTAGCGTGGGTTTCCACCGCTCGGGGCCGGCCGGAAATTTGCCGCCCCCTCAATTTGCATCATTAGTCAAGAAAATTAGTAAAAAGTCAAATAAAGCACCTTCAAATTCTTTAATTAATTAAAAATGTACTCTTCATGTTTTTTTCTTTTTTTTAAAGCAAAATCTTTTATACAATATGTTATATACATTTTGAAATTAAAAATGGCGGATAAAATATGGCGGCCCAAAATTACTAAAATTTGCTAAACTAGAAAACAATTTTTTTGAATGAGCATCCACCATATTCGGTTTCAAAATGTTTAATTTCTCCATTTTGATATCAGAATCGATATAAATAACCCAAAAACACCAATGTACGAACTTTTATTTAAATTCATCGATTTAAACAATTTCTAGTCCGCCCTTTTGATTCGACCATATTGAATTATTGAATTTTGATATCGGAACTGAAATAAGTGATCCTAGAAACCCCCTCATAGCAATTTTTCTGAAAATCCGATCAAATTTTATATTCTTGGTCCGTCATATTGGATCCGCCATATTGAATTCTTGAATTTTGAGAACAGATTTGAAATCAGAAATACTAAGAACCCCTGTATACTTAATTTCAAGGATATCCGACGGCATTTCGAATTTTGGCCAGCTTTTTGATGATTTGGAACAA
This sequence comes from Dysmachus trigonus, assembly GCA_949715965.1. NCBI lineage: Eukaryota > Metazoa > Arthropoda > Insecta > Diptera > Asilidae > Dysmachus > Dysmachus trigonus. Next base: position 98,301,856 of record OX454319.1, on the reverse strand, counting down.
TGTGCGCCAACCTGTTGCGAAGGATTTTCAAATTTTATATTTAAAAAAATTGCGGCGCTTGTCACTCATTTTTATGTGCCGCCCGGACCCAGGCTACGCCACTGGTTATAGCGCTTCAAAATGTAACAGGCATCGGTAGTATAAACTTTAACCGTGTTTTTAATTAAAACGATTTTTTTTTTTTGCTATAAGGTTTTCTTTTTTTTTCTAGAACAATTTAATTAAAATTAGTCCAAAATAAGAGTAGTAACATGTGTAAAAAGTGTCAAAGTTCATTCATTTGTGTGAATATCTTTAGACAGTAGATTCATTTAATCTATAACATTCATATTTATAACATTAACATTATTAGATCTTTATCCATTAATCTAAAAAATAAAAAAGTAAAAGTAAGTTTTTTTTATAAAGACAGTGACAATGAAATTTTGTTCAATACTTTTTCAAAAGGAATTTAGAGTCGTAGTCAAGTTTTAGTTGATAATTTTTTTTTTTTTTATCTTACACATGTCGAAATATTTATTTAAATTCAAACAAGTCTAAATTTTCATTTCAATCAAGTCCCAATTTTGTAATTTCTAATTATTCCCACTATCACTGCATAAAAGCGTAACATTTGGCCCTAATAATTGTAATAATGTACAGAGTTGAATTCAAGTACATATGTAAAGGGTATTTTTTTTTTTTAACTTAGATAGAACTTCCTACAGAGATAATTGTGATTTTTATGTTCAGTATATTCTAGCAAAAAATCATGAAAAGACTCACGCTTGAAAAATAAGTTAAGAATTAGCTAAATTTACGTTGACAATCGGTCGCGAGACTTATAATCATAATCGTAACTACGCATGGTTAGCATAATCGCAGTTACGGGCAAAAGAAATCATTACCGGATCATGATCAATGAATATTTCTTCAAAAATATGTATGAAATTAATCCTAGCAGGGTGTGGTTTCAACAGGATGGCACTACGTGTCATACAGCGACACAAACCATAGATTTATTGAAATCACGATTTGGCGATAAAATGGCTCTGTAAATTTGCGTCAAATGTTGTGTTACGTGAAGTCATTGGTTTATGCTAAAAATCCAGCAAAAACTGACATATTGTAAGCCAATATTGTTCGTGTTATTCGTGTCATACGGTCGACATTGTTCCAAAAAGATGAAACAAATTGGACAGAACAGCCGCGGCAGTCATATACTTGCAGTAATTTTTATATATTATTATTCATTAAAAGTTTTACCATTTAAGAACCAATAAGGATGTGTTTTACAATTACGTTATCATATATTTATTATTCACTACAGAATATTTCTGGCTCACATGTGCTTTGTATATTAATTTTAATATCTGTAATCCGTTGTGTAGAAGTGAGGAGTTCTTAGGAGTTAATCGATTTCTTATATAGTTGTATGTATATTAAAAGTTATACTACAAGAAGTTAGGGTATGATATAATTTTTTTTGGATTTGTATCACTACTTTTCTCTCTCTCTCTCTCTCTCTCTCTCTCTCTCTCTCTGTCTATCTTTACCTTACCCGATCATCATCTAGAAAATTATTTTTCAAACATAAATTGCTTCTGAGAAGGGCGGCATATATTAGGGCGAGAATCCAGGACGGCCGCACATCCGGATCCGGGATTGGCAAGATGGCCAAAATCAAAATACCGGACACGGATGGGCTGGCAGGGCTTCTGCTAATGCGGCATCACCGGGTGATCCGGGGCAACTTCTTTAATTTGGGTCCTGCGCTTATGATAAACTAACGGAGTTGGGCCTAGGCACGTTTTTTTTTTTTTGGGGCCGAAAGAGGGCATGGCATCAGCAAAGTTTTGTTGACTTTTCTGGTGCGATTCGTGCCGGTCTTGGGCGATAGCACCGGCAAATTTAGGCGAAACGAGGCAAGGCGAGGCAAAGCGGGGCACGGTAGGCTGCGGATGTGATGAAGATATTAAAGGTGGATACTGTCCTTAATTTTTACGGGTCTCCATACTTATCGGCTGTTGCCCGTTATACTTATATCTCATCCCTTGCGCGCGAGCCAAAGGGACGTGAGCTGAATCGCAAGCTAGAGATATTTTCCTGAAGCGACTAAATCTCATCACTTTTCTTCATTTTTTTTCTTTCTTTATTTTTTGTGTACAAGGACGTCGAAAAATTCTACCTCTACACTATATATATATACTATATATTGTATATATGCCTCGATTCCGACCATATCCCGCCCCGCCCCGATGCTCATTGTGTCTTAGAAAATTTTCTTGATTTTACAGCCCTATCCTCGCAGGGCCTCGTTCATGTGTGAACAAGGATATGTGTGCTTAGGGCTGGCGGGCTGGCGGGCGAACAGCAACGCCACGCGGCGGCAGAAGGAGGAAGGAGTTTAGGCCTGACAAGAATGGAAGTAAAAGCGGAAGAAAACACGCTTTTGGATTTGTTAAGCAGAAAATTCATTTATTTTCGAACAAGTTGTGCACTTGTGTGTGCGGCGGCGGCGAACGGGCGGGCTGAAAGTCCCATGTTGACAGGAAAATAGAAAACCCGAAGACCGGAGGCCATGATACCGTGACAGGATTCGAAACGGCAGCCACTGTTCACCCGCGCAGCCCTACCATTTCTCCAAAAAAAAAAAGGGAAAATATACGATGGGGCCGGAGGAAATAAGGTCACACGTTTTTTGCATGATGGCGAAGGCACCACCACCACCACCACCCTTCCACTTACCCATCAAACCAGATACCCCCTCTAGATCCCCAAATGAAGAGGAGAAAGACGACGACAGACGAGTGTCGCGGGAATGGGAGGATAAAAGGGAAACTTTAAGTGATTCGAACGCTTTCTGCGGTCGGGATCACTAGGGGAAGGTTTTTTCTACGTGACTGTGGTGGTAACGCCGACTTAACTTAGAACGGCTTGAGCCCCCCGTGACGTGGGCAAGATTTATTCCCTTTATTTTTTTTTCCGGATGGCACTAAGCACGATTTTTTCCCCATTATGCCACCAGTCGCTATTGGCTCTCTCTGAAGAGGTTCAAAAAATATATTTCGTTTTTCACTGTATACAAAAATTCCCTTTCTTCAATAGCACCCTTGTCTAAAAAAAAAAATATCTACGTATACGAGCGAAATGGCAGTTACAGAAAATTCTTCCCTGTTAAAACAGACGTTTCTTTAAATAATTTATTTATTTATTATTACATGAATAATTATGTTAAGCTGTCACACATTAAAGGGGATTTTAGCATTACTCGATGAGTTTTTAAAATAATAACTTTTCTACTTCAAATTGTCAAATTTACGTCAACTTAGATCTGCCAAATAAATCTTTTATTCAAGAATTTCATTTCAAAGTAGCCCCAGATAGAAATTGGATTGCCAACTTCAAACATGGAGAAATCAAGATATCTTTTAAGATTTGTATCTGATAAACACGGGCTTTAAAAATTCGAAAATTGTACCTTTTCAGTTTTCGTAAGAAAGATCTTTAGAATAGTTAGTACGGATTCTTAATAAAATCTAATAAAGCGTTAATCTTCAACAAAACTTTAAATAACGTTATCCACTCATTAAAATTTATGAATACTAAAATATAATACTGTCGGACATTTTTGATAAGTAGCAAATTTGGTTCAGGCAGTCTGTCTTTTTGACAGAAAAGGATTGACAACGATTTGTATTAATAATAATGCGGTAACGGAAATATTTAAACTGGTCGACGATATTTTAACAAATAAACTAACTTGCCAGTTGACCGAATACATACAAGTCAGTGAAACTAGTTTTGACAATCAAAGTCAATGCTGACTGTCAGTAAAACTGACCCGCGCAAAGGTCAGGAAAAAATAGTAGCACTTTTTTCTATTGCTGAAATTTTTAAGTTTGCCAAAAAACAAATATTTTCAAATTTGGATGGGTAAAACAATTTAATGCACTTTTCGCAAATTTATAAATCTTTCAATGGGTAACGATTTAATTTAAAATATTCAATTCAACGAAAATGTTGCTATTTAATCAGATGCAGAACGGATTTCGCAAAAAAACACAACTAATAGATATGGTAGATAGATAGAAATTTTTATGGAGAAAAAATTAATTATATAAACTTCAAAATCAAAATCGGTATGGCTCCAGAACTCCTGTGTATATTTATATGAAGACTTAGGGGGCCTCAATAGCTCTATTGGGTGTGTGACGCGTTGCGGCGAGTCAGCAGAGTGCTGAAGGTTAAGGGTTCAAGTCCCAAGAGGAGCCTTGGTCACGAAAAGTGGTATCACAAAGGACAAAATCTTTTTTATGTGTGCGTAAGTGGTCTGACAGTTCGAGAAATTTCCATTGACACTTATGGCGGGCCGGTGAAACTCCCACAGAAATTCGCATTTAGCCTGATTATATCACTGCTACGAAAAATAATATTCTAGAAAGTTCAGGCTTTGGAAATTTTAGTTCATATAGGGTAAAAATATTGATTAATTCCTTACGATTTTGTGGTAATTTTTGACCGACGAATAAAATCCTACGCGTATATTTTTTTATAACTTTTTACAGAGTAGTCCGATTTTGATGATTCGTTTTTATTGGATAGGGTATACCTCCAAGTTTTTCCCAATTAAATTAGAAAAAACAATTCCACCCCTAAGGGTGAATTTTTACCTGTTAACCGATTTTAACACGCATAACTTTGTACTGGGTTATCCGATTTCAATGATTCTTTTTTTATTGAATAGGGTAAGGTAGAGTCGCCAAATATCGTCCCCTACCCTAATTTCGTCCCCTTCAATATCTACTCTTTTAAAAACCGCCATCTATTATCAGTGACCCGAACCGACAGCTAGTTGCATCAATCGGCTATTGTGTAGAAGTGAGTGCGTCACGACATTCGTATCGACAGAAATTCGAAAATCAAAAAAAATGTTCAAGGTGAGTTTTTCATTGAAATATTCTAGGGTTCCATAAAATATTGAGATACCTGACTTATTGATTAAATTTTTTTGTCAAACTAACTATTAATATCTCAGATGTTAATCGATTAAGTAAAATTTTCAGGTTTATGACACATTTTTTGCTTAAATGGATGCGACCAAATAAATAGAAATTTCCTAATATCGTCCCCTTACGTGAACCTTATATCGTAACATGTAACTTTATAATGTTTTATTTTTTTATTTTTTAGATGCCGAAAAAATTATTAAAATAATTAAGAAAGGGCTGTTTAGATATTAATATGATAGTTAGGTTCAATTTTATATAATAGAAAAGGAGTAAGTACAACTCCAGTTCACGTGATCTAAATATCGTCCCCGGGACGATATTAGGAGCCCAAAAATATATTTTCATAATTTGAGTATTTTTGTTAAAGCTATTTTATAATTTTTTCTGACTATGTTAACGGGGTTTTGATTATTTTTATGAATAAAGGAGTATTGAACCTAGTGTTTGACGTTTCATTTATTACTGTAGTATTTTTTTTTATTTTTTTAGATTTGTTTTACAAAAAGGGGACGATATTTGGCGACCCTACCTTACACCTCGAAGTTGGTTCCATTTGAATTTGAAGTTACATCCCTAATATTAGTTTAGCAACTAAACTCTTTTATTAAGGGGTTATTCTACTGTTAAACGGGTAAAAAACAGTATCTTTTTAAAAGTGTTGTAAAAAAAAACTATTAGAGATATCAATTTGAAATTTTGCATGCATCTTTATTAATGAAAAAAATATATAATGGCATAGTTGATATATCAAAAAAATCGGTTAAAAAAACTTTAAACGCGATTTACTCAAAACGTGTTTTTTTGGTGCGCGGTACATCGTAGAGAAAAAACTAATGAAGCGATTTAGCTAATAAATTTTTTGCATAGTTATATATCAATTTTACACAGACTGAACCTAAATTGAGTCATAAAAATTGAAATTTGGTTATTTGGGAGCACTTTTTTCATCGAAAAAACGTCCAAAATCGAGCATGCTATTTTCCAACACTTGTCAAATCGCGAAAATTTAATATTTATGGCTCAATTTAGGTTCAGTCTGTGTGTTTTTAGCTAAACTAATAAAATTTCATCGTTAAATTGATTGCAGATCACCTGGACGACCTGGGCAATGTACCGCGCAAACGACTCTGGCCGTCAGCGCGCGCTACATCAATCATAAACTGAAGCCGCCATTTTGTTTTTTTTTTTTAATCAACTATGCCATTATATATTTTTTTCATTAATAAAGATGCATGCAAAATTTCAAATTGATATCTCTAATAGTTTTTTTTTTACAACACTTTTAAAAAGATACTGCTTTTTACCCGTTTAACAGTAGAATAACCCCTTAAGACTAAAAAGGTTTATTTTATTTTTCGATTTTCTGGTTTTTTCGTTGGTTTAATTTTTTGTTAAAAAGTTATTATTGAATTCTCCAGAGTCAAGCCTTCTTCCAACATTCAGACGAACTTCCATTGCAAAGGCTCGTGTGTTTCCATGAGTTGGATTCAAACTCAAAAATGTTATATATTTTGTTTAAAAAAGTGGTAAAAAATCTGGTGAATTGAAAAGAAAACCTTTCAGGGTTTTTATTTAATTAATTTTATTTTTAAATATATTTATCAAATTTAAATTTGAATTGAATCGAAATAATCGTCTTCGTGTAATTAAATTATGAAATTACCTATATTTTTAGCGGCAACCCAGTAAGATAACTCCTTAAGGTACTATTACCGTCTAGAATGCTAAAAAATGACATATATTCAACAATTTTTTTTTTCACTTTCTATATTATATATTGTTATCAAATTTTTTTACAGTATTAAGCAGTTCTTGAAGATTACGAAAAAAATTTTTATTTTTATTTTCTATTAACTGTAAATTTAATACAGAGCGCTCATATTTTCTTCTCAAAAAAACATTGCTGCATGGCGGACAGTTAATCTCTGGAACGGTAAGTCTGAAACATAAAATTCAAAAAGAGTTACAAAAAGGAAGTGCTCTTACGTGATAGTATACCAGAAAAATTGAAAAATCATTAAAAATAAAAAAATGGCGGACATTTCAAAAATTTTTTTAAAAATCGCCCTTTTTTTCGACCTTTTTTCAGGCTCAAAAATTTTATATATTTTTTTTGTGGTCAAATTGTGGTAAACTATCACGCAGGATATAACAACGAACAGAATGCTTCAAAGTTTATTAAAATCGGCCCAGTAGATCCGGAGATTAACTGTCCGCCAGTTAAAAAAACCTAAACTCGAGAAAAACGCATTTAAAGTTTATTTAGAACATGGGAACAGCCGAGAGCGCGCTTCAATTGAGTCGTTATATCTCGGCACTGGCTTCGAATTTCGATTTAATATTTTAGACAGTTATTATTGAAGGTATAAAGAATCTAAAAATGTAAAAAAAAAAAAAAATCATTTTTTGAAAATTCTAGACGGTAATAGTACCTTAAGTGTAAAATTGTTAGAAAACAACTTTATAACATTTAATTAATGTGCTGCTGAAACTTTGAGCTTCGTTTATTTGGATAAGATCTACGATTAAAAGTAGATCATTAACTTTTTGTACTAATCCATATTTTCAAAAACTCAATTTTCTCTCTGTCAGTTAACATTAAGCACTCCTTAATTTCATCGTACAGATAACAAACGCTTTTCTATGAAAACCAATCTAAAATGGCAAAACTTTTGCATGTTTTCCCCAAAATATATATATATATAATATATATTTAAAGAAACAAAAACTTTATTCCATTCACGCTTAAATGTTGCGTAAAATTCCATCGTGGCAAAAAGCGAACGTTATTGCCCGCCAGATAGAAATTCCCTTTTAATCACAACAGCCGGTTGTTCGGGGTTTTCATCATCCCGTGCTCCTACAAAACACCCCCCGGAAAAATAGATGGAAAAGACTAGGGGGATGGGGGATCGTCTCCCGAAACAACCGCACTTTGTTGAATTTGTTCCATTCGTAAATCCAGAAAAATGCAAACGCCGCGCTGGCCCGCCGCCATCAGGCTGCGATAAAATCGTCACGTCTCATCGTCGAGGCCACACCAACGGCAGCTCGTCGCCGTTCAAACAAAAATTTCAGAGAAATACTTTACGGCTGAGGGCGCAGCCACCAAAACACGACTCGACCAAATTCCAATTTGAGGACGCCCCGAAAACTCGGGGATAATCGAATAATTAAATTGAACTCTCGCTTAAATCAGCTCATTATAAGCCCTCGCGAGTGGATGCTTTACCGTTGCGCCCGCAAAACCCCAGAACCAGCCCCTCATTATTATGTTCATTTGTTTCTATTATGCCGTGTTCGGGGGCCGCCGCCGGATCGGGCTCCACTGGAATATCAAATGTTTGGGGGGGACGCGGGAGAGGGACTCCACATGCGCAGAGCGTGTAAACACGGCCGGGCAGCACCCGCTTGTACACTCTCTTGCACCCGGCCGGGTTCACACCACCGACGATGCCTGGGTGAGGAAAAAACGCCCGGCGGCGGGCGGCAGGCGGCTTCCTCCTCTACGACTGAATTAAAGGGCAAAAAAGACATTCCCAAGTCTTAATGAAGGGTCAACCCGAAACGTCATCACATACGCCTTGGTCGTCCCCGCCGCCGCCGCCGGCGCTTATCCTCCGGATTTGCGGACTGCTGGAATGAGTAATTTTCACGCATTATGTGCACGGACTGCCCCGGGAAATTTATTGAGTCAAAGTGGACTTAAAGTGCGAAAAATTCGGGAGAGTGGCCCTTGTTCCCCGTGGATGAGTACTCTGGAGCCCCACCAGCAAAAAAGGGGAGTCCGAAGTCGACGACGATTCGATGCGAGGAGGAGCATAATAATTTTACTGGTGTTATGGGAACCTTGGAATAATTTAAGTGACGGTCGTGGCATATTTCATGAAAGCACTTCCCCATTTGCACTTATTATTTTAGTGAACCTCAGAGTTAGGTTTTGGTCTAGAATCTAGAAAGTACTCTCCAACACAGAAAGAAATAATATATACATTCCGTGTTGTATGAATCACTTAGATTATACAAATTTATGAGCCGTTCACAATTCAAAGCGATTAACTTTCTTTAAGGGGACCTTTACTTTCAAAATCGAAAAAAAAAAATCAATTTCTTTTTTTTTTTCTTCATAAAAACACTTCTTAATATCACACAAACACTCTTCTAAAACCGTTTTAAGAAATTCGTAAAAGAAAAACAGTTATACCTATACATATTTGTAACGGTTTTTATATGCAAAAATTATATAGCAAAAACTTTGAACGCGTTTTTCTCGAAATCACATTTTTGAAAATCGCCGCATCTGTATCTCAAAAACTATTCAACCGATTTTAACAAACCAAACGCCATTCGATTCGTTATCAAATATACTAGTAACTAAACCATTAAAAATATTATTTACCCCCCCCCCCCCCCCCCCCGCCCTATACAGGCAAAAAAAAAATATTTTCTAAAAAAGGGCTTCCCGGATCTGGTTTTTTGGCTAAATCTGCTCTTATTAAAATAATTAGATGATTCTATGCAAAAAACAGGAATGTCTAGAGGAAAAATTCGGAGAATTTGAATTTTTACATTTTCCGGTGCATTTTTTAACCCCTATACAGGCAAAAAAAAATATTTTCTAAAAAATGGCTTCCCGGATCTGGATTTTTGGCTAAATCTGATCTAACTAAAATTATTAGATGATTCTATGCAAAAAACAGAAATGTCTAGAGGAAAAATTCGGAGAATTTGAATTTTTACATTTTCCGGTGCATTTTTTAAGCCCTATACAGGCAAAAAAAAATATTTTCTAAAAAAGGGCTTCCCGGATCTGGATTTTTGGCTAAATCTGATCTAACTAAAATTATTAGATGATTCTATGCAAAAAACAGAAATGTCTAGAGGAAAAATTCGGAGAATTTGAATTTTTACATTTTCCGGTGCATTTTTTAAGCCCTATACAGGCAAAAAAAAATATTTTCTAAAAAAGGGCTTCCCGGATCTGGATTTTTGGCCAAATCTGCTCTAACTAAAATAATTAGATGATTCTATGCAAAAAACAGAAATGTCTAGAGGAAAAATTCGGAAAATTTGAATTTTTACATTTTCCGGTGCATTTTTTAAGCCCTATACAGGCAAAAAAAACTATTTTCTAAAAAAGGGCTTCCCGGATCTGGATTTTTGGCTAAATCTGCTCTAACTAAAATAATTAGATGATTCTATGCAAAAAACAGAAATGTCTAGAGGAAAAATTAGGAGAATTTGAATTTTTACATTTTCCGGTGCATTTTTTAAGCCCTATACAGGCAAAAAAAAATATTTTCTAAAAAAGGGCTTCCCGGATCTGGATTTTTGGCTAAATCTGCTCTAACTAAAATAATTAGATGATTCTATGCAAAAAACAGAAATGTCTAGAGGAAAAATTAGGAGAATTTGAATTTTTACATTTTCCGGTGCATTTTTTAAGCCCTATACAGGCAAAAAAAAAATATTTTCTAAAAAAGGGCTTCCCGGATCTGGATTTTTGGCTAAATCTGCGCTAACTAAAATAATTAGATGATTCTATGCAAAAAACAGAAATGTCTAGAGGAAAAATTAGGAGAATTTGAATTTTTACATTTTCCGGTGCATTTTTTAAGCCCTATACAGGCAAAAAAAAGTATTTTCTAAAAAAGGGCTTCCCGGATCTGGATTTTTGGCTAAATCTGCGCTAACTAAAATAATTAGATGATTCTATGCAAAAAACAGAAATGTCTAGAGGAAAAATTAGGAGAATTTGAATTTTTACATTTTCCGGTGCATTTTTTAAGCCCTATACAGGCAAAAAAAAGTATTTTCTAAAAAAGGGCTTCCCGGATCTGGATTTTTGGCTAAATCTGCGCTAACTAAAATAATTAGATGATTCTATGCAAAAAACAGAAATGTCTAGAGGAAAAATTAGGAGAATTTGAATTTTTACATTTTCCGGTGCATTTTTTAAGCCCTATACAGGCAAAAAAAAGTATTTTCTAAAAAAGGGCTTCCCGGATCTGGATTTTTGGCTAAATCTGCGCTAACTAAAATAATTAGATGATTCTATGCAAAAAACAGAAATGTCTAGAGGAAAAATTAGGAGAATTTGAATTTTTACATTTTCCGGTGCATTTTTTAAGCCCTATACAGGCAAAAAAAAGTATTTTCTAAAAAAGGGCTTCCCGGATCTGGATTTTTGGCTAAATCTGCTCTAACTAAAATAATTGGATGATTCTATGCAAAAAACAGAAATGTCTAGAGGAAAAATTAGGAGAATTTGAATTTTTACATTTTCCGGTGCATTTTTTAAGCCCTATACAGGCAAAAAAAAAGTATTTTCTAAAAAAGGGCTTCCCGGATCTGGATTTTTGGCTAAATCTGCGCTAACTAAAATAATTAGATGATTCTATGCAAAAAACAGAAATGTCTAGAGGAAAAATTAGGAGAATTTGAATTTTTACATTTTCCGGTGCATTTTTTAAGCCCTATACAGGCAAAAAAAAATATTTTCTAAAAAAGGGCTTCCCGGATCTGGATTTTTGGCTAAATCTGCTCTAACTAAAATAATTAGATGATTCTATGCAAAAAACAGAAATGTCTAGAGGAAAAATTCGGAAAATTTGAATTTTTACATTTTCCGGTGCATTTTTTAAGCCCTATACAGGCAAAAAAAACTATTTTCTAAAAAAGGGCTTCCCGGATCTGGATTTTTGGCTAAATCTGCTCTAACTAAAATAATTAGATGATTCTATTCAAAAAACAGAAATGTCTAGAGGAAAAATTAGGAGAATTTGAATTTTTACATTTTCCGGTGCATTTTTTAAGCCCTATACAGGCAAAAAAAAATATTTTCTAAAAAAGGGCTTCCCGGATCTGGATTTTTGGCTAAATCTGCTCTAACTAAAATAATTAGATGATTCTATGCAAAAAACAGAGATGTCTAGAGGAAAAATTCGGAGAATTTGAATTTTTACATTTTCCGGTGCATTTTTTATGCCCTATACAGGCAAAAAAAACTATTTTTTAAAAAAGGGCTTCCCGGATCTGGATTTTTGGCTAAATCTGCTCTAACTAAAATAATTAGATGATTCTATGCAAAAAACAGAAATGTCTAGAGGAAAAATTCGGAGAATTTGAATTTTTACATTTTCCGGTGCATTTTTTAAGCCCTATACAGGCAAAAAAAAATATTTTCTAAAAAAGGGCTTCCCGGATCTGGATTTTTGGCTAAATCTGCTCTAACTAAAATAATTAGATGATCCTATGCAAAAAAACAGAAATGTCTAGAGGAAAAATTCGGAGAATTTGAATTTTTACATTTTCCGGTGCATTTTTTAAGCCCTATACAGGCAAAAAAAAATTTTTTCTAAAAAAGGGCTTCCCGGATCTGGATTTTTGGCTAAATCTGCTCTAACTAAAATTATTAGATGATTCTATGCAAAAAGCAGAAATGTCTAGAGGAAAAATTAGGAGAATTTGAATTTTTACATTTTCCGGTGCATTTTTTAAGCCCTATACAGGCAAAATAAACTATTTTCTAAAAAAGGGCTTCCCGGATCTGGATTTTTGGCTAAATCTGCTCTAACTAAAATAATTAGATGATTCTATGCAAAAAACAGAAATGTATAGAGGAAAAATTCGCAGAATTTGAATTTTTACATTTTCCGGTGCATTTTTTAAGCCCTATACAGGCAAAAAAAACTATTTTCTAAAAAAGGGCTTCCCGGATCTGGATTTTTGGCTAAATCTGCTCTAACTAAAATAATTAGATGATTCTATGCAAAAAACAGAAATGTCTAGAGGAAAAATTCGGAGAATTTGAGTTTTTACATTTTCCGGTGCATTTTTTAAGCCCTATACAGGCAAAAAAAAACTATTTTCTAAAAAAGGGCTTCCCAGATCTGGATTTTTGGCTAAATCTGCTCTAACTAAAATAATTAGATGATTCTATGCAAAAAACAGAAATGTCTAGAGGAAAAATTAGGAGAATTTGAATTTTTACATTTTCCGGTGCATTTTTTTCAACTTCATTGACTGAATTTTTGGTTTAAAAAAGATGTCTAAAACCATGGCGATCCCAAAGATATTAACAATTTCGTATTATTACAATAATACCAAAAAACACTGAAAAGTGTCTCTTTTTAATTTAGAAGATATTCAAAGTGACCCCCATTATGATTATTTGATTGAAAGCTCTCACTCTTCGCCTTAAGAGCATTCGATAAATTGGCATAAATTTAATCATAAATAAATAAAGAATTTTGTTTTTGTTTTAAATACGAAATAAAATTGTTTCAATTAAATTAATTATTTCCGACATTGGCGCCAAATCGTATTTATTTAATGTTATATGTTTAGTAAAAAAAAATTTAAATTTAAATTTAGAACTTAAGAGTACTTTCACTAAAAATTACTATCTTTAGAAAGTCAAAGATTTCAATTTCAAACGCTGAAATGATCAAAAGAATTTTTACAATTTAGATTCTGAGAATTTTTAAACTTATATACTTGTTTTAAGTACTGAAAAATATAAAACTCTTAATACTGTGTACTTTGTATATTGTACACAAAAAATATGTCAGGTTTCCTACATTTAAATAAATTTGTTTTTCTTCTCACCGTATTTTATTGTAAATAATTAATTACCTTTTTTCCTTCTGTGCATTATGTGTAAAATAAAAGTTTTGTAAACGAAATAAAAGGTAATAAAATGAAAAGGGGTTGAATATAAATAAAAATATTAAAAGGATCAAGGTTAACCATAAAATAGGTTTTAATTTAACTTCGTTGCGGAATTTCTCGCGCTCATTAGCTAGTTACTGCCCTGAAAACAATATTGAGGGGCTTTCTCATTTGCGATGCAGAGATGTGACCTAAATTACTAAAAGGAGAGAAATAATTCTCCACTTCATTGGCACAATCGTTCCATTCTCGAGATAAATTCGACCTAATTAATAAGAAGTTTTCAATTTCAGAGTTTCTTGCAAGTATTGATTAATTGAGTACTCAGTCCTCATCAGAAAGAAGAAGAAAGAAAAATAGGTTTAAATCTAATTCTCTATTTACAATGATTCCACGATAACGCACTTTAAAGGATCAAAAGGATTTTATTTACCTTATAAATTCTTAAAGTATACGTTGTGAAGAATATTCAAATGTCTATAACATTTTATAGTTAAATTATATTTACATATCGCACATATATATTTATTTATTTATTTTATTAAAAGTACGTTTGTTTGTTTGTTTGCTACTCAATCACGCCTAAATGCTTTCATCGATATTTTTCATTTTTTGTCCGAAGGTAGTACATATTCCAACTTAACATATTCAAAATGGTGGATTAAAGATGGTGATCAAAAATTTTAAATTTGAAGCGATTTTCATGAAAATTGGTACTTAAGGGTTTTTCGGAATGCTGATTTCAAATCCGCAAAATTAATGGCGGACGCAATAATGCGACAAAAAAATTTCGATTTCGATTGGAACCAATCTTCTAATTTCCATTGATTCAAAATACACTTCCCAAAAACAATTAAGGGATAATTGAAGAAATCTATAATTCTTTAAATTCTTCCTTCAAAGCTAAAAATCATATTTTCGTTTCAAAGAATAATTTAAATTGAAGGTTTTTTCTGAGTTTTGAAAATATTGGATTCGAAAATTTGTATAACCTTAGAATAACTTTTAAAAATTCATATGGAGGAAAAGGAAATTAATCTCTTAGTTAATGTTTTCTTAAACTTTGACAGCTCTGGATATGAAGAAAAAATAATCGTAGCGAGTTGAAGTTTGATAAATATTTTAATGTTCATATAAAGTAAAAAAGACAGTATAAAAAAAATTTTTCTTTTGCTATTATATTAGAATTTTCCAAAAATTTGTTTTCGAGTTACTCAGGTTCAAAGTTGAAAAAGACGTTTCTTTTCAACATCTAATAATTCAGTTAAAAATGATTCCAAGAGACTTTAAAAAAAGCAAATTATTCGGAAAAGTTTAAATTTTGCAATTTTAATTATCGTTTACCTCCAACAAAATAATCACCCCATCCTGCAGACCTTCAAAAAAATAACAAAAATAAGGGATCAATTATTTTTCCTTTGAATGAATTTTTAAAGCTTAATTTGAGGTTAGAAGAAGAAATTATAAGTTTTCTAATTTGCGCCTTAAGGTTTTAACGTATCTATCATGACCTCAGATTTCGAGACCGTGAAGACTAATCTTTTTAAGTGTTCTTTAATATAATACTTATATATTTATTTTGTTTAATAAAAATATAATGAAAATTAGTCTGTAGTAGTATGAGTGATTACTCAGCAAAATTTCTTAAAACTACTTATTTTTCTTCAAAGTATATACCCCTTAACTGGGTGATTATTTTGCAAAGCCTGAAATCAAATCCTCATCAGTCTCCGCTTTTGATCCTTTTTAAACTCCCCTCATGTGTGTGTGTGTGTGTGAGGTGGGAGGGTGGATGAAGGCCAGGATAAATTAGCATCGGCAAATATCAGATATGAAATGGATTGTGATACGCTCCGCATGCCCGACTGACGTACTCTCTGTTGATATTTGCATTTGCTGATTACGGCAATTGGGCTGCTGCGGGGGAAATCAAAGACGGCGATGTCGAGCACCACAGTGGCGGCACAGTTAGACGGGTTAACCTAACCCTCTCGAAATCAGAGACGGAGGTCGTTCGAGAAATTCGCAAACAGTGTTATACGTATAATGGAAATTCGAGGCTTACACAGAGGCCAGAGGTTGCCTTAGAGCATGAAACTTGGACGGTTATGTAGCCTCTAAAGTGGGCTTCCACTTCAATGGGGTAATAGTGGCCAGTGACGGGGGTTCTTCGTAAGTCTGGATGGGGAGGGGCACATGACAGATTTAAAGTAAGTCCGGCGGCCACGCCAGACTGCGTCAGAACCGGGTCATGTCGGTCGAAACGGGGCGGTACAGGCATATACTATATATAGTAGTATATTGTAGTACATATATACAAAGCATCACAAGCTGTCCGTCTGGCCCGGGTGAGAAAGGATAAAGCGATGTCCCTGTCAATGTCCAGTGGGCCTTAAAATTCATTCGACTCGTGCGATTTGCGCCAAAGTGGAGCCTTGGGCTCTCAAGTGGCGATCCTGTATATATAATCATGGGGATTTATTTATTTTAAAGAACTCCTCAATTGAGGAACGCCGGGTGACATCATCAGTTAATCTTGTTTTCAATTTACGCCACAATCATTCACCCGTTTCGGGTAAAAGAGCTCTCTTCCGGGGCACCTTCCTTACCCCATCCGACACCACTGGGCTTCGTTCGATGGATTATGTAGGGCATAAAATTCAAATTAGCTGAAGTACAATATATGTGTTTACTTATTTGTATATGTAAATATGTATATATGTACGGCGTGTGCTGTGTTCTTGTCAAACACAATTTAATACGCCTTCTATCCGGGGCGTTTGAGTGGCCCAACTTTGTGACAGATGTACGCGCGCCCGCTGATTCCGATGCTTTTGGCGCTTTTATGGCTTTTCTGGTTCTGCTTTTGATATTGCCCGCGTTCGCATTGCGGCGTGTATCGAATTCCAGACACCCAGAGTTTGCGCTTGTTCCCTCCCTCCCGCCCCATTAAATTACATTCAGACACCCATCAAGCAAAAGCGGCATCAAAACATTTCGCTGGATGGGGAGGGGGGGAGGTAAGAGCGAAAGTTGTTGAGAGCGTGGCGTCTGTCGCCTCACCTGTAATCAGCCGACGAGCTGTGATAACCTTTTGATTCTCTGCTTCTTTATTGAATTCATCACTTTCTTTGAATTATGAGGCGCACGACACGATGACGACGACGTGCCTTTCAAGCTACGCCGACAGTTCATAGCGCACACCTTTTATCTAAAACGAAAGGGGATGATGATGACGATGATGATGATGAAGGCTTATCCACCTTCACCCCCTTTCCAGGGAAGCAGGTTTCCGCGTTCAAGCCGCGTAATAGATGCCTATTTCAAATAATTTTGTTGATGAGGCACGATGAGCTTGTTTAAATTCACATACCTGTCAAATTCCAACCATTCATTTGACTTGGGATTGGTTATTAGTGAGTGACAGGTTGTAACACTTTTCGTTGATTTTTTACTATGACTTCTTAAACCATTTTTGCCTTATTTTATTGCGCAATGAATAAATAGAGGACAAGTATAAAATTGTATGTATATATAAAATTGCTTCAAGTGCTCTTTTAAACATTTTAATGAGCCTTTACTAGGGTTTTTTCTTTTGTTGCTTTCATCCTGAATATCCTGAGTAGGTGAGTGTAACATTTTTTGTTATAGTACCTAGAAATCCTTTGATCTCTTAACCCGACTATGATAAAGCTAAAAAGGGTAATTACTCTGAACTTTATGACCGTTCTTACTTTGATATGAATGCGACTTGCATTCACGTTTAACCTACTATCCTAGAACCTAAAAAGTGATCCAATTTAAATCAGAGCTCCATTTTTACGTATATATTTTTTGTGTTTCTTTTACACTGTAAGTAATATATAAGAATTTAATTTTAATTTAATCTTAGCAATATAGGTAAATTTCTTTGCACTGTATTATCGCATGTAAAAATGATTTTTTGTAATTCTCGAAACGACTACTGATTGACTAAAATTGAAAACACAACAACCAAAATCATAACTATTAATTAACTACTTTAGATTCATGGAATATCACACATTAGATATACAGGGTGGGCCATTTAAGATTTGGAATTTGAATCGGCTATAAAAAAAACCAAATGAATATTTTTTCAAAGTTATAAGTTTATTAGAAAGACTGAACCTTTCCATTTAGGAATGGAAGACAATATCATTCAAATGACAGCCACGGCTAGCCTTACAATACCCCATTCGATCAGTCCAATTTTTTAGTACATTTTCGATTGTTTGGGCCTCTATTTCGTCAATCGCAACTTCGATTTCACGTTTCAAGTCGTCAATCGTCTCTGGATGGTTAGCGTAACACTTGTCCTTAACGACATCAGCATTTCGCCTGATTATGCGATTTCCGAAAACAGTGCGCAAAAGATCGATTGTTACGTTGGCTGTGTGGCACGTTGCGTCGTCCTGTTGAAACCAAATGTCGTCTATGTCATACTCTTCAATTTTGGGAAACAGAAAATCGGTTAGCATGGCGCGGTAGCGATCGCCATTCACTGTAACGGCGTTTCCTTGCTCATTTTCGAAGAAAAATGGCCCAATAATGCCACCAGACCAAAATCCGCACCAGACAGTCAATCGTTGTGGATGCATTGGTTTCTCCACGATGACGTGTGGATTTTCTGAGCCCCAGATACGACAATTTTGTTTATTGACGTATCCTCCGAGGTGGAAATGAGCTTCACCTGAAAAGATGATTTTTCGGTAAAAATGTCCATCTTCGATCAAGCGGTCTTCGGCCCATTGAGCAAACCGAAAACACATCGGATGGTCATGCGGTCATGTGAAATGTTCAATTTTTGAGAACGATGACGAGTTGATGGTTGTTCACGCACACTCTGAGCAACAGCAGCGATGTTTTCGGTTGAGCGCACTGGACGAGTACGTACACGGGTTGTTTTATCCAATAACGATCCAGTTTCACGAAATCGCTTCACAAATTGATCCACAAACTGCGTTTTTAGCACATCCTTTTTGTCAAATTTTTTCCGTAAATTTCTTACAGTTTGAGTAGAAGACTCACCACTTTGGAAATAAGTTTTTAATATTTCCCAACTTTGTTCAAGCGAAAAGCGACCCATTTCATAAATGTCAGACATAAAACTAACTTTCTGTCACATCGGAAATGTCATCAAACCTTCCAACCTAAAAATAACCTATAGTTCCAATTCCAAACGTTAGATGGCCCACCCGTTATTTGTTATGTTAGTGCAGTGAGTGAAAAAGCTTGCTATTATATTTGTAACTATAAACAAATTGGGTTTTTTTAATGATCAGTTCAGGATTTTGGAATTTTGTACTGATTTAAATTGTCTGATTAGTGACATACAGCAAAGATTTTAAAATTTTCAATTAACACATCAAATTATCATGATTTTTACCCATCCAAATTTCAAATATTGAAATGAAAATTTATTAGATTAATTTTTTGACGTCAAATTGGCATAAATTAATGAGACGTTAGTTTTCTTTTAGTAAAATTAAAAGGTTTTGCTATCAGTAACTGCTCAAAACTTTAAATTCAATGCAAAATTCTGAAACTGGTATCAGATCATAAAAGAAAAACACATTTAACCCCTTGTCATCAAATGACGTCTCTGATACGTCATACAGTTCCTATGCCAAAATGTACAATGACAAGACAGAAACGTCATGTGATTTGAACAGCTCTTTAATAAGTTTAATAAGTATTTTGAAATAATAACACAGGTTTACAAAAAAAAAAAAGTTGATGTTCTTTTGACCAGACCATCTCATTTTTATGTAAATCAACGCCCTGAATCTGAATCCGAGGTCCGTTAACCTCCATCACGTCAGATTTAAGGTCATTTCAAGGTCAAATTGATAAAAACCCACTAAATAAGTCTGAAAAAGAGGACTTATAGGTTTTTGGGGTCGCTGAATCCGAATTCGTGATTTGTTTAACTCCCAAAGGTCAGCCAGAGGTTATTTCAAGGGCATTTCAAGGTGAAATTGGGAAAAATCCACTAAATAGGTCTGAAAAAGAAGACGTATAGGTGTTTGGAGTCACTGAATCCGAATTCGTGATTTGCTTAACCCCCAAGGTCAGCCAAAGGTCGTTTTAAGGGCATTTCAAGGTGAAATTGGGAAAAATCCACTAAGCGGAAAAAGTTGATGTTCTTTTGACTAGATCATCTCATTTTTATGTAAATCGACGCCCTGAATCCGAATCTGAGGTCCGTTAACCTCCATCACGTCAGGTTCAAGGTCATTTCAAGGTCAAATTGACAAAAACCCACTAAATAGGTCTGAAAAAGAGGACTTATAGGTTTCTGGGGCCGCTAAATCCGAATTCGTGATTTGTTTAACTCCCAGAGGTTATTTCAAGGGCATTTCAAGGTGAAATTGGGAAAAATCCACTAAATAGGTCTGAAAAAGAAGATGTATAGGTTCTTGGGGTCACTGAACCCGAATCCGTGATTTGCTTAAGCCCCCCAGGTCAACCAGAGGTCGTTTCAAGGGCATTTCAAGGTAAAACTGAGAAAAAATCAACTAAATAAGTCTGAAAAAGAAGATGTATACGTTTTTGGGGTCGCTGAATCCGAATTCGTGGTTTACTTAATCCCCAAGGTCAGCCTGAGGTCGTTTCGAAGTCATTCCAAGTTCAAATATAGAAAAGACGAGATTTTTTCCCAGTTTCACCTTGAACTGCCCTTGAAACGACCTCTGGTTGACCTTGGGGGCTTAAGCAAATCACGGATTCGGGTTCAGTGACCCCAAAAACCTATACATCTTCTTTTTCAGACCTATTTAGTGGATTTTTCCCAATTTCAGCTTGAAATAACCTCTGGCTGACCTTTGGGAGTTAAACAAATCACGAATTCGGATTCAGCGGCCCCAAAAACCTATAAGTCGTCTTTTTCAGACCTATTTAGTGGGTTTTTGTCAATTTGACCTTGAAATGACCTTGAACCTGACGTGATGGAGGTTAACAGACCTCGGATTCGGACTCAGGGCGTTGATTTACATAAAAATGAGATGGTCTGGTCAAAAGAACATCAACTTTTTCCGCTTAGTGGATTTTTCCCAATTTCACCATGAAATGCCCTTAAAACGACCTTTGGCTGACCTTGGGGGTTAAGCAAATCACGAATTCGGATTCAGTGACTCCAAAATCCTATACATCTTCTTTTTCAGACCTATTTAGTGGATTTTTCCCAATTTCACCTTGAAATGCCCTTGAAATAACCTCTGGCTGACCTTTGGGAGTTAAACAAATCACGAATTCGGATTCAGCGGCCCCAGAAACCTATAAGTCCTCTTTTTCAGACCTATTTAGTGGGTTTTTCTCAATTTGACCTTGAAATGACCTTGAACCTGACGTGATGGAGGTTAACGGACCTCGGATTCGGATTCAGGGCGTCGATTTACATAGAAATTAGATGGTCTGGTCAAAAGAACATCAACTTTTTTTTTTTTGTAAACCTGTGTAATTAACAATGCCAACCTCATAAAAATGTGTATAACTCTGTAGAACTTGTTGTTCGAATGTTCAATGCTTGTATAACATATTTTCAAATCAATTTCAATTTAAATAATACTATTTGTACTATTGGTTCCAGGCCAGTGATGATGCAATTCCTATTAAAATCTGCAGAATGGATGCGACGACTGCAGCTCTCTACCTAATTAGGAATGCGTGCAGAGCCCAGGAGTAATTTAATTATGAGATGAACCCTTTGCCATACGATCGGTATGTCGTTAGACACGCCGGACTAGTGTTCCAGAATTATTATACGACAAGGAGCAGCAACGGGGTGCGAATATACAAATTTTTAGCACCCAAATTAATTCAGGTAATGAATTTGATTATAACTTCGCCATAGAACGTCCCGCTTGCGCTTCTCTGCAGTATCCCATACCTAGGAATTGTGGGACCTGCCCCAGCCCGCCGCCTTGGGACGGATTTAGCAGCGAGGTATTAGGAGCAGTCATAAAGCGCACAACACCTCAGAATTTATTGCATTTTTATCTAATTAGATAGTCCCCGAATTGTAGAGGGCCACCACATTTGCATGGGGCTAAATCCAATTTTAACTCGACTCGATGATACAGGGCCTCATGAAAACCTGGATGTCTTAATTCCCCCCTGATTTATTTTTTTTTTGTTTTTCATTTTTATGTATTCATTTTACCTTTTTTTTTTTAATTATCAGCATAAATTATGAAATATAATTAATAATGTTAGAAATAAATTGGTTTCGTTTAATTTTCACTAAGCATTATGATTGTATTCAAAAAAAATCTTTCTTTGTTTGAATATTCACACATCAGTTTTAAAAAGGGATTTTACCATATTGAAGAAAATAAAAATATACTAAGCAGTAATTTCAAGAGAGTTAACTTAAAAAACCAAGTCAAAATTAACCATTAAACTTACAAGACTTTGCTGAAAGAACTTGTCTTTTTGGTTCGCCCAACTTAATTCTGGTTGGTTCGAATTACTACTACAAATCAGTTTTCTAATATCATATAATAGAATGAATTTCTAGCATCGTTTGGTCCGATGTTAGTAGACCTGCGGTCAAACTTGACTCGCGTATTCAAGAATTGATCTAACAAAATAAAAATAAAGCTGTTTAAAGACTTTATTTATTAGTGAGACTATATTTTCATAAATCCCATCCTAACGTAGAGTTGGCCTTAGTCACCATACAGTTGATATGCTCAGAATATTTCCATAACGTCTGCGTAGATTAAGATTTTTCAGATTTTAAGGTGTGAAATGTCAACAATAAATAAAATAAAGAGAAGTGGACCCAAGTGGCAACCTTGTGGGACTCCTGACTTAGTACTTAAGAATCCAGCTCATAAGTAGAGGTGGAAAGCCTAGGCTTAGTAATTTAAGGATTATTACGGAATGAAAAACCTTATCAAAAGCTTTCCTGAACTCAGTATATATATATATAGAATTGTTCAATATTCACTATTTTTATTATCAAAGTGCAAGCTGGTGCAGTGAAAACGCTCTAAATAATGCTTCCCCATCGTGTATGCGAGCAAATACGATACGATACAGCAAGAGCGCTTAGGACAATTTTCAAATTGAGTTGACGTTTTTTGCTTGATAAATTTCGCAAAATTAACAAATTCGTCGTTCGCTCGAACGCTCGCTAACAAATGCTGACAGAGCACGCAATTGCAGACAGCGGCCTGTTTGTTTGCCCCCGCCCTCTGTTGGCAGAATAAAAACGACTTTTCGAGGTTCGTCTTAATCAATCACGCGATACAATTTAATCGATATCACATGGCAGGGGCTATTTATTTCCACATAAAAATAACAACACGCCTCTGTCCCCGCCGACATTGGCTTGTGTCACAGACCCTAATAAAAAAATAAGCCCTCGCAAGGGCAATGCCACGCCGCATCGTGCGATTTTATTGAAGGAATTCTTTACTTCTTCCTACGGTTTTAATTGAAATCCGAGGGACAAAAAAAAGAAAGTAAAATCAAATAAATTAGTGAAATTTTATCACTCTCAAATCAAGATTAATATGAAAGTCAGGGACGGCAGATGATACACCCTCGCGGCGAAAAAGTAATGAAACCGTGACACCGCACAGATTTATTTTAATCGAAGATAAACGCTCTTTTGATTTTGTAAAAAAATACCTTCAGCCACTTACCGACGACAACGACACTGGAGGAGACGGAATTTCGCCGACGGGCACACTGCAACAGTGCCACCTAGCGTTGTGTTTCGGTGGCGTTTTTTATCCCGATTTTCCTTTTTCAAGTCGTTAAGATTTTTCGATTTTTCTTCGTTTAATTATTTCTTTGATTTTATTTCGCGATACTGCTCCTCGCGTAGCTCTCGTAAAAAGGTATTTTTATGGCGCGCGATTCACCTAAAGGTAAGGATTTATTTTTTTGAACACAAAGTATCAGGGTTTCTGGGATTGAAACAATGTTTGATATTTTTGTAGGAAACGTGCATGCAGAAATAATCTAAAGAGGATTTAGTTCATACCACAAGATTACGTATGCTTCAAAAGCTTTTTTTTGGATCTGATGCACACTATTCGAAATAATTGTCTTTTGAGATTAGTGGGTATTTCTTTTTTTAATAATCACTCTGTAACTATCGTTTCGAATCGGTCGCCAATTTAATCGTCAAAATATGAGTATGATATATGATCGAAATCTAATTTCCATATACATATCTTGATTTCGATCGGTTTTTAAGCGAAGAAAATATTAACATTACTTTCAGTACAAATATTATTCTTACTAATTTACCCTGATCGATCAAAATATGATCGAAATCACTTTTTCAATAACATGTTCGAAAAGGCGATTCCCTTCATCTGTGTTTCTAGTATCAAAAATTCAAACTTTTATTTTGAATGTTCGTGATTTTGTCAAAAAAAAAAAAAAACAATATTTTGTAAAAAATATTTATTCACGGTTTACGTAAAATGTTAGTTTTTAAAGGCAATCCATGAACAATTTTTCATGAATAATTTTTCATGAATAATTTTCATGAATAATTTTTCATGAAACTTTTTTTAGTACAAATCTTAAAGTTGGTCAACTTCTTTGCCAATTATTTGCCAATTTCGACTAAAATTATTGCTATCAGATCTCAGACTTTTTCTGACCCTTGAAAGTGATCATGATACTCGATGAGCCTTGTGGCTCGATGAGCCACAAGGCTGCAAAATTTGATTAATTAAACATTTTTTTTTAGTTTTGAGAACTGCTTGTTATATGATGTATTTAGAGTGTGAATAAATCTTTTTTTTTCTCACCACGTAAGGCTTTTGAACTATATTTTCTAAAATGTGAAATAGGCAATATTTTTTTTGCCATTTTTGGAAATTTTTAAAAAATTGAACAGAATGTTGTAGGGATTTGTTTCTTGGTTTAAATGAAACTTTGAGCCTTAAGATATTAAATGAAAATATTAAAATCTTTAAAAAAAAAACAATTCACGATTATTATCTCATACAACAGTTATTGGATTAAGATTAAAATTACAAAGATATAAATAAGAGTTATAGTTAAATTATACGTTAAGCTATGTATAGCTTAGATTCGAAGCTTCGTAATTTTTTAAACAAATTTTCAAAAATGATCTTATAATATATTTAGTTTTTACTTTTAATCCTTTTTTTTTTAATCGAAAACGTGATATTATGGTAGATTTTCATTTTCGGGATCTTAATCTACAGAAGAAATTGTATAAAAATTATATGTCGCTTATTATTATATATATTATACTGTATTAGTCTATTGGAATGTATTCTGCAGATCATATAAATAAATATAATAAATAAATAAATCAAACCAATTTGTAAAATTATCGCTGCAGACTAAAAAGACTTAAAAAAGGTGATTTTATCGAGTCGGTTTTGAACCTGAAACCTCCGACATCTGAAGCTGGGTGGTCTAGCGTTGAGCCAACGTAGCTGATGAAAATAGTAGCAAAAGGAAGTAATGTGGGCTACCCGTAAAGGAAGTTTTATCTAATCAAATCACCCCAAATGTATAATATGCAATCCATTCAATTTTGCAACAACATATAAATAGGTAAAGAATTTTTGTTTAGTTTGATATAATTGAATACCATAATTAGCTATACGTATGAACATTAATATAATGCTTTTCTTGTGTTAATTATTTCAGCAATATGCACAATCCGATTTTCTTTACGACGGCAAACTTGTCTTTTACCTATTGTATTGTATATACGCGGAAGAACTCCTGAGACCCGGGGTCCCTCCCGGCAGTCTTGCATTTCTCCTGCACACAATAGAGCCCCTGATCCCCTTTCCCCTCTCTCCCCGTCCTTATGCATTCCATATTAGGTTTCATTCGGGTGATTTTAGTTCGATAAACTTTCCAGCACTTTTGCAGGTCTCTGCAATTGTGCTAATGAATATAATTCAGAGCCATTCATCGAGTCCCATTGTGCTCCTTTTGTGGCCGCATAATATGCATTTTCATCAACTATTAAGGATAAATATAACTCCCGGAGCTATATAGTGTGTGAGCATGTGCTGTGCCTGACCGGCCGGCCGTGTCACTGCCACATCCACAGTCCATCTTGACATCATGCAAATTTTCTTTTCAATTGTTGTAGCTGAAATGCGACGGCGGTATGGCCCCAAAGGTGAGAATTCATTTTGCACTTTTGTGCGAAAATGGACTGACACATAGGGTAAAAGTGGCACGTCAGACGTACATATAGTTGTAACGGTCACTATTGCGCGCTCGACCCTCGTTATTCCGTGTGCTGTGTCGCTTCGCCCCGGTGCCTCTCGTAAATTGCCAACGGAATTGAAATTTATTACCCTTAGAACCTCTGACAAAAATTGATGGGACTCGTCACCGGACCGCAAAAATCCTTTTTTTTTTGCTACCCCCGCGCTCAGGTACGACGACGACAGTGTCACACATCTCTACACGGATGATACCTGACTTGATTCCCGATTTTAGAGACCGAGACTGAAGACCTCTATGACCTCGTGTCCCCTCCCCTTCCCCCCCTCCCACGCAGTCAGCGGAAAAGGAGCTCATCTAGGGCCACGCGGAATCATTTGTCATAAGTCTGCTTCCATATATAATTGGAATATCCTTGCACGTCAACTTCGCCTTTTGAGAGATGCTGTCTCTGCGGCGCGGCCACATATGCAGTGCGCATTTATAATGAGTGTGACACGCGAATATACCGCTGCTGGTTGGATTTGTATATAATTTATATTTCACCATATTGCGGCTAGATGCAACGCACACCAGTGGCCAAATATTTGCATCTATTTACATTTTCAGCAGTTAGTTAGTTTTGCAACTGGGAGAGGAAGGAAAAGTGGTCCTATAACGTCATCGTCTGGTACACGGGATCCGTGTGTCAGGAATTTCTCTGAAATTTCGAAATTCATTCCTGAATGCGATTTGCCTATTTTTCTACTGCTGAATTGTCAACTGAAAGGTGGACTTTTTCCCTACTATGGTTTACTGCTACACAATACTTTTAAAAATGGACGCGCATCACGCATTCTAGTGAAAATAGAAAAAAATAATAAAACGGCACCGCCCCTATCACACAAAAGCTTCTTTGATTTTGATGGATGCCATGAAGAACATTAAGGTAATTGAGCTCGTAATAGGACAGAAATAACCATTTTTTTTATTCAGACAATTCCTGAAACTGACAGCTCTTTAGTATAACAAATTACCCTAAAATATTAAAGGGGTATAAATAAATTAGGGAACCATTTCTTTCTGGTAAAGTTCTATCCTTTGGTTCGGATATAAATTACTTTTTAAAAATTAACTAAATCCATATGAACTCTTTAAATGTTTTGTCTACGTTGTAATTTAACAAAATAGTAGAAATTAATCAGGTATCTAAGATTTTAAATTTTAATATTATACTTTATACAAGGTCCTATTAATTATGGAGTCGATTTCGCTTGGTTCGACTATCGAAGACGCAAAAATTGCAAAAATTCGATTTCTACGATTTCTTTAAATTTTTATAGTGGAAAGGTTTTAGAATTCGAAATCTCGAATTCTACAGAATATCCTATTTGAAATTTCTTATAAGTTTAGGTTGTACGGAGTAACATTTTTGCAAAGAACTAATATTTTGGAAAAAAAAACTCAATGCAATGCACCTGTCCAATTAAAAGTTTTTGAGAAAAATAAGTTGGAAAGGACTAAAAACCGCATTTTGGTCATATTTGGAAATTCATTAAAAAATAAGAGAACGTTCCTTATATAAAAATATGAAATACCAAATTTCTATAGTTGTGATCTTAATTCTATCTATAGTATTAGGTTCAAGCTTTTATTTGAGCTCCGAAGACAATCCATTATTTTTTAATTAATTTTCAAAAATGGTCAACCGTCTGCTGAATTTTTGCATTAAAAATTTGCAATTAAAAATTAGTTAATAAAAGTCAGCAGGAAAACCTAAATGATTTTAATTCAATTTTGAGTAATGAGGACAATCTTGAATTTTGAGTTAGGTTTTCGCGCCGACTAACATCTAGATTCTAGGCAGTACTTGGAGTACCTAAACGTTGAGAAGAACAAACAAACAAAAGATGGTAAACGTAAAGTTTGGTGATTAAAAACTCCGACACTTTTCCTTAATGGCCAATTTATATGAGTTGCAGAAAATTTATCAATTCCATTTCCACGTTACACCTTTACTATTTAAAAAAAAATCATATTTGTGCATTATGATATTTTCAATAGCAAAAGTAGTTGTCTCTTATAACAAATGTAATGTAAGGAATATTTTCAAATTTTAAACCAAATCTACAGGAAAACCGATGTGGAAAACGATAAATTCTCAGAATACTACAATTTATGTGAATGTATTTTTGGTTTTATATCGTACTCATAGAAAATAAATTTATAAGAATCCACTATTAAAACATTCGTGAAAATTTGAATATAAAATAATAAGCCTGACATATCCTTTATATATGTTTGTCCTAATTTCACTGCTGTATACATAATATTTTCATAGTACCGAAAAAAAAGGTAATCTTTCTCTCCCTTGTATTTTAGGATTTCATTTGGTTTTTTTTCTAGACATCGAAACACGTGTCTCTGGACGCGCAGATTAGTGCCATCGGAGGGATTTTTTTTCGGATAATCACTGAGCTGATCCCAATTTGTCTGGCGCAATCCACAAAATAATACCCTTCGGGAACATTATTCGCATTTCGACATTCAAGAGTGACCCGGGGGGTCATTACGCTGAGTAACAAGTCGATATAGTCCGGGCTTTATGGGCCAGAAAGGTAAATTACTTTTCGTCGAGTTTGCCATTCGTTGTCCTAACGTTCACCCCTTATATGTATGTATGTATGATGTCCTTTTCTTTATCCCCCCCGCCCTGTCCACCTCCGTTTGAAAAGAGGTTGTCATGCCTGGATTTCTGGACAATTACCAACATACCTTTAGGGTATACAAATCGGATCATGTTCCAATCATCCCGAACATGCCATCGTGTTTTGTATAGATACAGAACATCAGTTTTAGAAATGCAAAAAAAAAAAAAAAAAACGAAACGCTCACCTGAAAAGAGACGCGCCTTCGAGATAAAATTGCACGGTTTTGAGAGAGGTGTGGGCGAAGGTGCCACCCTTGCGTTACCAATAAGCAACGATAGATATATACGCAGCTTGAGGGCGAGTTGAAGAACTGGTTCGGGCTATACTATACTATAGTTTATATAGGGCTGGAGCTCCGGCTGGCAGCAGTGCAATCCGGCAAAAATTTCCCAACTGTCTAAAAGCTTTCACATATTCACGTCCGGGATCCTTCTCATCTATCAAAGGCGCGCGCGGAGCCCCATATTCATTTCAGTTCTTGTGCTCCCGAGATTCTGACTTATCCCCCCTGAGTGAAAAGTTATTTTTATTAATTTTTCCTGCAGTCAGCGCATTCAGGGCTGCTCGACAACGTATTATCTCCGGCTGGCTGTGTACCACCACCACGGCGGCACCGGCTCAAAATTCTGCCCCTGTATATATATATTCTACTATACGAGAGCACTATACTGGCTGGTTGGATGCAAACATCTTTAAAAATTAAATCGTCGGGATTTCCAGGGGCTGTGCAGAGAAAGTCTCGTTCACAAAATTTTCATTAAACTGTTCCAAAGCGCTTTCTGGCCTTTTGTTCAAATGGAACCGAATCCTACGGATACGGATTTATTCCCTCTCTCAAACCCCACCTCGAAAAAACCATCCACCGTATGTTCAGCGATGAAATTGTATAAATGTTTAGTTGTATGAAATTCGAGAAAAGCCTTTTGAGACGTGCACCTTTAGAAAGATTTCACTACCGCGCGCCGGCCACTCCTTCAATCAGCACGCGAATAAAGTCTTCTTCGCTTCTGAAATATTTAGGGCTACTTTCATTTAAATTGGGTTTCCATCAGGCACCCTGTACAATTACTCTGATATTCAATATATTGGGTGTACAAATAAGTTTCCGACCTTTTTTACTGAAATAAAAGACATTAGTTCGTGTAGAAAATTAAAGAATATTTTATTCAAAATATGCTCCTTCGGAAGATATAACCTTCTCCCATCGTTCAGGCAATAAACGGATTCCCCGGGAAAAGAAGTCTTGTGGTTTCGAGGCGATCCAGTCATCGACCCATTTTTTCACGTTTTCATGTGAAGTGAAGTGCTGCTGTGCCAGGGCTGATTGCATCGACCGGAACAAGTGGTAGTCAGAGGGAGCAATGTCTGGTGAATACGGCGGGTGGGGTAGAATTTCCCAGTTCTGCCCATCCAAGTAGTTTTTGACAGGTATAGCAACATGTGGCCTAGCATTATCATGTTGCAAAATAATTTTATTGTGCCTGTTGTCCCATTCCGGTCGTTTTGCAGCTAGAGCTTGCTTTAAAGCCATCAGTTGTCGTCGATAAACTTCTCCCGTAATGGTTTCACCCTGTTTCAGCAGCTCATAATATACGACACCCTTCACATCCCACCAAATGCAAAGCATCACTTTCGAACCATGGATATTTGCTTTTGGCGTCGACGGCCCTGGTTCACCGGGCTTGACCCACGCTCGTTTACGCTTTGGATTGTCATAATGGATCCATTTTTCATCCCCAGTGATGATCCGATGCAAAAACCCCTTCCTTTGTTGTCGTCGAAGCAACAATTCGCACATGGTTTTCCGACGTTCCATGTCCCTTTCTTTCAGCATGTGTGGCACCCAAGCTCCCATCTTCGAAATCAATCCCAAGGCTCGTATACGTTGCGAAACACATTGTTGGGTAATATTCAACTCTTCTGCCAATTGTTTTTCAGTCTGACAAGAGTCCACATCAAGCAATTCTTCCAATTCTGTATCTTCAAATTTTCTTGGTCTGCCTTCACGTTCTTTGTCTCTTACGTCAAAATCACCAACTTTGAATCGTTGAAACCACTCTTTGCAGGTTGTTTTCGATGGCGCATGTTCACCGTAAACTTCCACAAGCAAACGATTTGTTTCCGCTGCACTTTTCTTCAACAAAAAATAATGAAGTAAAACTTCCCGCAAATGTTGTTTTTTCGGCACAAAATTCGACATTTTCAATTACATGAAAATAATTCTTGTTTACGCATTGAACAAATTTCACTAGTAATTATTCAAGCTTGACATCTAACCTCCGAAAAACATGTATTGCCCGATTGAATAATATGCAAGCAGTGATACTAACGACACCTATCTGAAAAGGTCGGAAACTTATTTGTACACCCAATATAATCTGCTTAAATGAACTTAATTTTATGTGTCTTGGTTTTATAGAGTCAATTTTGAATATTCTGATTTTTTTATTTGTAGATATAGTTGAAAATATTAATTATTAATAATTAATACGAATATGAAGGAATCAAAACGACTTCAATAATTCTTTTAAATTAGATTTTAAAAACAATACCCAGAAACAAGATTCCTTCTACACTACCAAAACAATTATACAATTAAAAGTCGTGAGTGTTTGCCTTTTGCATGTGTGTACGTAAATGGTCTGACAGTTTGAGAAATTTACATTGGCGCTTGTGACAGGTGTATGAAATTGAATTGGATATCTGTATATATAAAAATGAATCCATTTCCCTTGGTCACGCCATAACTTGAGAACCAAAGAAAACTTAAGAAAATTATGCAGAAAATTTGATAATTTCAGAAAACTTAACTACTACTTCAACTTCGCGTGTTTGACAGTTCACGCCTTTGATGAATGTGAATTTAGCAGACGGATTTTTTATTTTTTGTAACAAAAGATTTGTCTATGATTTTTTTAAAAATTGACAGATGTCTCCTACATGATGAAAAAATTTTTTTTTTTGCTCCTCTTCCTCACGCCTAAACGCTTGCATTGTTTTTTGTCCGAAGGTAGTACATATTCTAACTTAACAAATAGGCAAATTTTTTTCTTTTCAAAGTGTTTCAAAATGACGGATCCAAGATGGCGGTTGAAAATTTTAAATTTTCATGAAAATTGGTACATAGGGGTTTTGCGGATTGCTGATTTCAAATTTCCAAAATTAGGAATTCAAGATGGCGGATCCAATATGGCGATTAATGTTTCTCGATTTCAACAGATTTTAATGAAAATTGGACAATGATTGTTTTGAGGTCACTGATTTTGAATATTATCAAAATTTAAAAATCCAAGATGGCGGACCCAATATGGCGAACAATATCGATTTCAACGGATTTTAATCAAAATTAGTACAATGATTATTTTAAAGCCACTAATTTTGAATGTTACTAAGATTTGGAAATTCAAAATGGCGGATCCATAAAGGGTTTTTCGGGTTGAAACAATTTCTAGGATTTAACAATCTAGGACATTTGAGATGTGTTTAAAATACTTACTAATTTACCCAACGCCGGGTGAAACCGGGTATAGATTTTAATATAAGTGGGTGTAGGTAATATTTTTACAAAGTATTGTTTGGTTTTATAGTACCAAAGTCACAGAATATATTTGTCGGAAGTGTATAAGCTATTTTATAATATTAATGAAGCACTAATTTAATGAATAACTATTTTATTATATTATATTCTACAAATTATGTAATTTTATTATTATATCGAGCCTATCAAAAGACTTGGTAATTTTAAAATTACTAACGTTGATTTTACAAATATTTCTACCAAGTTGTATTGTTGGTTTTACGAAATAAGATATAACTTTAATATGTAATTTTATCTTAAAAATTTCTAAAAGTTAGTTTTATGGTTGTTGATGTTTTTAATAAATTTTATTTAGTTTTGTTTTATATTTCACTTTAAGATTTTTCTGAGTGTAATTACAAATTTTAAGTTAACATTTTAAACAGGTATTTTCAAGACTGTAGTCTTAAAAAAAATAAACTGATGAAACAAAAATTAAAAGGTTAAGTTACCATAAATTTATGACTCGTTTATGGCACCATTTTGTTTTAATGGAATTTTAATTTACGAAGCTGAATACTTTTTTTTATGAACGACCCTAATGAATGCCTTGGCAACTGAATAAACTTTGGACTTTTATACACTGCACTTGCATAAGTGAATTCATTAATTGCACGGCCTGTGGCTCTGATTACAGATTCTGGGAATGCATCAGGTTTATCAGTGGATTTGGTCAAGCGAGCCATTTAATGATGCATTTAAATTGAAACAGGTAAATATTTAATGTCAACAAATTTTAAAAACTCCCTTTTTTATTGACGCTTCATCATAATACAATACAAAAGTGTGGGATAATTCAGACTGGGATACAAAAATTCTACGAATCAATGAGAGATCCGAACTCCTCTCGAAAAATGCCGGGGGGATGGAATGTCCCAAAATGAAAGGCAGAAAAATATTTTATAGTTATAAATATTCGAGCCGCAAATGAGTTTAACCCTCAGCGCCGGTATTTGCACCCCCGACAAGTTATTCAAATTTATCCAGAGTTTTGCTGCTGCATTGTCGGACCCCGTCCGAGAGTTTTTGTACGGAGGCGAGGAGGTCAAAAAGTAATTTCGAGCCCTTCAAACGCTTGTTCTGAATCCAGACCGGGGGGTGGGTGGTGATGGAGTCCTTAGGGCCAAAATAGGTCATCCACTTTCATTATCTAATTCTGGATCTGAGTATAACTTAATTTCGTCCACGTTGCGTTTACGGGGGAGTTTAGCCTCATGAAGGTGTGTTCATAAACGGACGGGCGGACGGACGGGGGGGGGGGGGGGGGGGGGGGGGGGGGGGGGCGCTCCCCAAATATATGTGGGACTTTGCCGTTTGTTTGCGCTTCCATTAGGGACTTAATTGATGCAGCAACAGGGGCAGCTCGGGGTACTTCCAGGAATTTATTACGTTACATACCCAAAGTGAACCTTTATGGGGAGAATAATGACCACCTTATTGTAGTAAATTTCGTATAAGAAGAGTCAGCTAGTAATTGAAAATTATGGAATTCTGAGGTGGCTGCTGAGAAAGTATGTCGACTGTGGTACGCCACTGGCGTTCCATTCCATAAGGAGGGGGATGAGACATCACAAATTATGAAAAATTGCCTTAAAAACAAGTGCTGTCCTAGGGGATGAGGGGAACCCTCGTCGTTTTCAACAGATTATATATTTTTGCCTCCTCCATTTTTTCGGCGAAGGGGCGAATTTACGCAGACTTTACGCAAAAATCTCAGGCTCTCAGATAAATTGACGTTAACGAGCGTATTCGTAAAGTACTTAGCTCTGGGCTCCTCTGATCTTAAACGAATAATTGAACTCCGCTTACAGTCATGATTCATTATTTATGGACGCATTAAAAAGCCGGCTGAAGTATGTTCAACGCATTTCCTAAATTGGTTTGTAGTATCGCACACAGACTGGATATTAATTCCAATTCAATATTAGAGACAAATGTTTTCTACTTATCTTGAAAACAAATTTAATTGCTTGTTTACTATTTATTGTAACACGTAGGTGAAATTATTCTTACCCTATTCACAAAGCAGTAAATTATTTTAATAGTCTACCATGAGAAGTTCGAATTGCTCGCAATATTCAAAAAAATATATATAAAAAAAAATCATATGTTAGAAAGTATCATTAAAATCTCATAGTATTAATAAAGTAGTGCATATTCCAACTTAACATATAGGCAAATTTTTCTTCGGGTAATACATAGTGTTTCAAAAAGGCGGATTCAAGATGGCGGTTGAAAATTTTAAATTTAAAGCGATTTTCATGAAAATTGGTACATAGGGGTTTTGCGAATTGCTGATTTCAAATCTGCTGTCAAAATTTAGGAATTCAAGATGGCGGATCCAATATGGCGACCAATGTTTCTCAGATTTATTTGCCTAAACAGATTATTTTAATTGCGAATCTACAATATGAAGTTGATGAATTTTATATCTTGAAAATCCCATCACACTTCTGAGAAAAGTAGAGTTAAAAAGTGAGGAATACTGCGTATTATAATCATTTTTGAAAATTTGTTTAAAAATAATGGAACGTGGAAAGAATTCAAAACAAAATTCATATTAAAACTTGCAAAACATGATTTATATGTAAATATTAATGACTTTTGGATGGGACGTTTTTTTATAAACGTGTTCTAATCTTCGTTCGCTATCGAATAAAATATGTTCGTTTATGAAAAAGGTTAAAGTAACGTACTACTTTAGAAAAAGTTTTAAGATTTTATTTATATTTTTATGTAATAGCTTAAAATCGATCTTGGATTTGAACCTCTAATGTGGCTAAAATATATTTTTTTTCATTTCAATACTAGAACTCCCGGCGCGTGCAAGCTTATAAATTTGATAATTTCTAACACCTTTAAATTGATTATTGATTGATATTTAAAATAGTGATTATAAATGGAAAAATATTATAAAGAGATAACTTCGAAAAATATGTGGTTTATTATTTAGTTCATATTCTTAAGGGGGACCACTAGTGTGACCGCCTCAAAAAAAGGTGATTTTTGGAATTTTTTTTAAAGACAACTACTCCATGGAATGTTTTAATATTTTAAGGATATATTTGTGGATATATAGTAAATACATGATAACATTTTTGGACCAAAAATTTGAAAATTCAGCAAATTATTCGCAATTTCCCAAGGCTCCAAAAAAAAAAGTGCCCCCACTGCTGCAGTTATAGAGACGTTCACATTGCGTGAAATCAAAAAAACCAAACAGTTTATTAAACTAGAAGATATTTCCCGTGCCACAAACCTCGAAAAAAAAAGAAAATTTAAATTTAAAAAAATGGCGGAGTTTTAAAAAAAAAAATCAAATTTCGCGCGAAAATTTCGTCATTTTTGGCCTGCCAAAATTACATTTTTTATTCGATCCGGAATTT
Source organism: Dysmachus trigonus (assembly GCA_949715965.1). Lineage (NCBI taxonomy): Eukaryota > Metazoa > Arthropoda > Insecta > Diptera > Asilidae > Dysmachus > Dysmachus trigonus. Next base: position 98,266,326 of record OX454319.1, on the reverse strand, counting down.
TGGAGGTTTATGGCACGGAGAAACATGTATAAAAGAAGTTGCAATAAGAATCAAATCGATCGGATAATTTGTCTTCGAGCTACAACTGCAGCAAATTTGAAAAAAGTAGTTTCGAGAAAAACGCGCTTAAAGTTTAATTCATACATTTCTCAGTACCTCGATACCATGAGCGGCTGCTCTTCTGATGGCTGTAACTCAAAAATTATTTGAGATATGCACTTGAAATTTTAGTATGTTATTTTTAAAGATATAGACTATCGAAATATGCAAAACAAAAAAATTTTTTTTTTTAAAAATGTCACACTAGTGGTCCCCCTTAATCCATCAAACATATTTTTAAATTAAAAATAATTTAAATAAAACGTAGTGAATAATTTTCCATTTTGGTTTTTATTTTCACAAGTCACTCATTTTTCACTACTTTACATAAAAAATATTTAATATTCATTGCAATTAAAAATAATAACGACACAAAATTCAAAAATCTGCGAGGAAACTCCATAAAAACTAATATTTTTGTAATTTCCAGGAATTAATACCTAGTAGTACTTCCCTTGTTCCTGATGGTTTCAAATATTCTATTGATTGTTTGAAATTGGCGCTTTTTTGATATTTTAAGTATGAATCTCTGGCTAAAATTATTCGAACTCGCCTAGCAGATACCAGTTAATTTAGTTCTTCTCGAATTTTTGATGACGTTTTAGAAGTTCGTCATTTGTGTTTGAGATAATTTTTTATTGTGGGCAAATTTACGATTTTTTGAATAATTTACACCAAATTTTAAATAATTTCCTACCACTTTTCTTGATCGAAATAATTTAGAAGCAATTTGCTACAGCGAAATGCCTTGCTCTTTAAAAAGCAATCAATTTTTCAATTTCCATAGGTGTCAGATCCTTTCTACGACTCATATCTTTTGAAACTTAAAAAAACAAAACACGCTTTTTATCAACATGTTCACTTATTAACATAGTATTATTAAATTTACCCTTAGGATTAATAAATAATAAAATTATCCCAAAAATATCTGCAGATTTCAAACAGATGTGTCAATCGAACTTCCACTTTTCCTGACACTGAAAAATGCAACATGACCTTCTTCAACGTTAGGTACAAAAGTGTAGACGTAATTCCTCGAAATTTATACGCCATCAGAATTTATAAAGTATTGCCATACAAATGGCTGATCAGACAATCGGTGCTACCCAACGTGAGTTAATTTTGCTTGTAAAATAAAGATATAACACTTGAATGAGCTAATGGAATTTCCACCACTGTAATGCCTACATTCAAAAATTCTATAAAATTCAAAAATTACTTTGCTTACATTCTAGCGTAGTGTAAAACGTAAAATTTTAGATGAATCATTCACAAACAGACTTCGTTTCGTCGGCTGTCAGTAGGTAGTGGATGCGTCTGTGGGGTCTAAGGTGTTGTCTTGGTAAAAAAATTTATTTTTGGTTTAATTTGTTATTTATATAAACAAATTGCAAAAAAACAGTAAAGGTAGTCGTGTTTCTAATGTACTCAAGTGATATTATAAAATTATAGCAACGAAAGAACTCACCCTGTAAAACTTAACACAATGAAAAAAGTAGGTTTGACAAATAGAAAACGATAAACAAGGGAAAATATTCGAATTTATTACCTTTTATAAAATTACGTCCAAAGATATTCATTCCACTTTTGTAATAGGACAAAAAAACAACACTAATTATCTCTTGTATCTAATTTTCCACCATTTCTTTTTCTCTACAAAACCTCAAATTAAATTTCAAACATTTAACAAATTATCCTTTTTCACCGTACAAAATAAACCCTTCCGGAGGAAGCAACCCTTTTTTTTCCACGAATTCGCACCACTACACTAACAAAATGTCCAATTTAATTTAGAATATCACACAAGAACACAACCACACGCGCCGCCGTGTGTCATCGAAAGAAAAATCATCAAATCAGAAAATTGAAATTGAAAAGCGAAGGGTTAATTAAGACTACGTGAGTGCCGGCGAGTGCGGAAGAGGCGGGAACAAACCTTTTTTCGTCTCTCTGTCTGCAGAAGTCAATTACGCGTGTTGAGCATTCGCCGGAATCAACATCTTATGCAGCCATGCGTCTAACAGCCGAAGCGAAGCCACTCAAGCTCAAGCCGAGCGAAGTACACAAAACACTTCTGCATCGCGGCGGGATCGGGAAAGAAATGCACCGCAACCCTTTCGTTTTGCCCTTCTTAAGGAATATTTTTGCGGGTTCGTTTCGTTTGCAACAAATTCAAGCGACAACCCGCACGGGTTTGAGACCTTCGTTTTGTATTGATTTGTGAGGGGATGCAATTTTGTGCATGTATTGTAAATAGAGGTGTAATATACCTCGTTATTTTTTAAATTAATACAACCCCAATTTTGATAATTTGATAAATAAATTTAGATAGGGTAATTGTACCAGTTTTCTTTTATATGCCAGCAAATATGTGCCTACATAATAAATTTATATTTTTGTCGTTGGATGTAATTTCTGTCGAGAAGATAGTCTGACATTAGAAGCAATAGAATATCAAAAACAAACCCTCGTATGGTTGCGCAAAATATGTATTATTAATCAACCATTTGTAAATTGTTAAATGTCATTTTAAACCACCGCTTAAGTGATTTGAAAATGTTAGAATGTTGTTCCAATATTTAATACAGAGTAAAAAAAAAATCTTACCACCAAATATTAAAAATGTAGAATAGTTAGCAATTTTCATAGCAATTACTTCATTTTTAAATTTCTCAAATTTTGCCGTGTGTCTTGTGTGTGCCTCAACCCTCAACTGAATCGTTTAGATCAATTTTATCAATTATGTTTCGTATAATAGAAAAATAATTCGAGTCTCTTTTAAGTGGATTGAAGTATTAATTTTCATTATCAATATTAAATTGGTTATTTTAACTATAATTCGGAATTGACACCAGGTGAATCGACGGTGATGGATCTAATTGAATTCTAAAGTTTAAATTTCTAAATTACTGCAATTTGGCTTTTCCTTACTCAATGGATTAAGTCATATTCATATTACAAAGTTTTCTTGTATTTTTCGTTCAACGTTCTTTTTCTACCAGGCGTTCCACAGGGTAGTCATCTCTGGCCCTTGTTTTTTTCTCTTTTTATAAACGACTGGTCCCTTTTGATTCGTATATATTAGCTTAAGTAATATCCCTTTAACTTGTTTAGATAGTATCGTGGATTTTGACGTACACTTTAATTTGGACGCACACTTTAATTTGGACAGCCATACTGACAATATAATTAATCGATCTAATTCGGTGCTTGGTATCGTTAAGCGTTGGTTTAGGGACCTTGACAATACTTATCTCCTCAAAACCTTGTATTGCGCTTAGAAATATATTTACTTTGGATATAAAATTTTCGGAAATTTTAAGACTAATTGGATTTTCAGGGTGTCTACCGGTTTGTTTTTTTTTTTTTGTTTTTTTTTAATTCAAAGACTTGTCAAGGATTACTTTGAAGAAAATTCAAGGATATTAAGAGCACCAAAATGTATTTAAATAATTTTAGTATATTTCTTATTCATTATTTAGAAATGAAAAATTATTACAAAAATTTATTTAAAAGATATTTAAGATTTTGTTTCGTATTTTAAATATAAAGATGGTAATTAATCAATGTAAGATGAGCGAAAATAATATAAACTGGCCCCAATATCATATTATATCAATGTCTTTCAATTCTGACTGTGAAGTTTAATTTTTTTCTTTTTTTTATGAAAAAATATTTAATTTTTAAAATTTCAAGGATAATTTCACTATTTTCAAGGGGTTTTCAAGAATTTCAAGGATCGGTAGACACCCTGATTTAATGTTTCTTATTTGAATACATGCAAAAGAAATTTTACTGTGTACAGCCCTTTAAATAGGAATAATTATAATATGTAGTTTTGAATTATTGGGTTGCCCGAAAAGTTCTAAGCGTTTATGGCATGGCTGTGTTTGAGCGGCGCCTATGGAACCGTACGGTTGGAAAACATATGGTTTATTGGTACCGTTATAAAGAGGAGATTTCACTGCAACTGTCACAAAAGTTGGATCGCTCTATGATAAGGTTGTGTTTTTTTTATCTTGCATTCAAAATGAGTGGTGAAATGTTGCATTTTCGACACATTATGATTTTCCTCTACAAAAAGGGTGAAAACGTTGCACAGACTTCCAAGCAGATTTGCGAAGTTTATGGAGACGACGCCGTAGGTGAATTAACGGTTCGAAGGTGGTTTGCCAAATTCAAAGCTGGGAAATTCAGCGTTGAAGACGACGAGCGTGCTGGGAGACCATCCGCAGTAGATGACGACCTAATCAAGGTGCAAATTGAATCTAACCCAAAATCTACGACCAGGGAAATAGCAGAGGTTCTTAATATTCCCAAAAGTACCGTTTACGATCATTTGGTGAAGCTTGGATACACTTCTCGGTGCGATGTTTGGGTCCCTCACGAACTGTCACAGAAAAATTGTTTGGATCGTTATTCCATCTGTGATATGCTTGTAAAACGGAACGAAAGTGACCCTTTTTTAAAACGAATGGTTACTGGAGATGAGAAGTGGATCCAGTATGACAATGTTGTGCGAAAACGATCGTGGGGTAAGGCCGGCGAACCAGTAAAACAAACACCGAAGCCGAATATTCATTCAAAAAAGGTCATGCTTTGCATCTGGTGGGATTTCAAGGGTATTCTTTACTATGAGCTGCTCCCACAAAATCGGACGATCAATTCTGATATATACTGCAGCCAACTAAAGAAATTGCAGGAAAATTTGCAGCAGAAGAGGCCAGAATTAGTGAATAGGAAGGGCGTTGTTTTTCACCAGGATAATGCGCGCCCTCATGTATCTTTGCTCACCCGTACAAAGATACACGAGTTAGGCTGGGATGTCTTACCTCACCCACCTTATTCCCCAGATATTGCGCCATCCGACTTCTACTTGTTCCGGTCTCTTCAAAACTCTTTGAACGGGAAATCGTTCCAAAACCTCGACACTGTCAAACAGCACCTCGATGTATTTTTCGCCTCCAAGCCAGCCCAATTCTACGCGGATGGGATTTTTAAGCTACCAGGAAGATGGGCCAAGGTCATTGAAAAATGTGGAAAATATTTCGACGAATAAAGAAATATTAACAACCTTATAATATTTGTTTTATTTTCATAGTAAAAAACGCTCAGAACTTTTCGGACAACCCAATATTAAATCATACTATATATTTATTTAATAAGCCTTATGATTTCTTTGAATTTAATATGTCTAAGAATGAATTTAAAAATATTATTCTGGCGTTAGTTGCTAAAGCTATAAATTGTAATTATATATTAGTTTACTTAGTATGTGTGTGTCTACTAAACTTTAAAATCAGTGGCGTCCTCAGAATTAGGGAAAGGGCTAATTTTATTTACATACATCGTGAGAGAGAAACTCAGTCACATAAGTAATAATCAACAACCATTAATGTGAGTATCTAGAAAAATCATGTAAAGTATATAGCATTTTATTTAAAGAAAAAGTAAAGTATGTTGTTGAAAACTCTAGCTCTACTGGGAAAGAAGTTAATATCACATTTATACGAGTCAAACGGCTTTAATTTTCTTTTAGCCATTATCAAAAATTACATTCAATTCTCTTCCTTTTGAGTTCCTTAAAAAATGAAATTGATTCCAACTTTGGACAGGCCGGTGTAGAAGAGACAGTGTGGCCTTTTTTTATTCACAAAAAAACAAAAAACAAAAAAAAATAAGATCCCAAATAGCTTAATTTTGCATCATTTAAATTCACTCCAGCCCCTGGTACTCGATAGGCATTTTAGAGAAAAGATTTACTGAAGAAAAAAAATAAAAATAAAAATAAAGATAAAAAAAATAAAGGACACTTTACAGTGCTTCTTCTTTCTAATGTGACCTTCTCCCCTCCCTGGTCACCCCGCCGTTCCATACATTTTATATAGAAACTGGCGCCGCAACAGTTCCATCAATCATCGAGTTTTATTGCCTCCATTCCATTAGCTCGATAGCTTCGATACGAAATTGGTCTGCGGCGATAAGTTTAAGTTTGCAGCCATTCTTGAGAGCATCGGCGACGTCGAGGACGCCGACTGTTACGTCGTTGTCGATGTCGACGATATCGACGAAGACGGCGAATGGCGAATGGCGAAATTGCATCCCCCACTTAACAACCTTTCGATGGTTTCGGTGGATTTCGCTGTCTTCTCTGGCCTCATCCACTTCAGAGTGCGGAAACTTTTTCAATTTTCATTTTCGACTCGAAGCTAGTGGCTATTAGCCACTCATTAGTTTGCTAGCTGAAGGTTCAAGCTCCTCCCGGCGCTCCAGAGTTCGATGAGGCACCAGGAAGGATGGCGGCGGCGGCGACGACGATGGTCAAGACCGCACCACTGTCCAGAGTACCATCAGTAGTGGCTGGAGCCGCGGAAGGGCGTAAGTGAAGGGTTTATATGAGACGGCCCCAGCATCCCTGATGGACCCAGTCCGCATCAGCATCAATATCTAAAAGTTTCTCGGTTCTGATCCGATGCTGTGTGTGATAAATAATCCCTCTCTCACAGGAAGGATATTGATATTCCCGGATTTCAGAGTAGCAGCAATCGGGATGATTGTTTTTGTTGCACTCTCCGGAGTCCTCGGGTTCTGGAAAATCCGGGGAATCCGGGGGATCCGGGATCCGGGACCCGTGGCCATTTATCCCTGCTAAGCATGGGATTTGTATCGCTTTCGATATGCTGCTGCTGCTGCCACCGCCGCTGCGGAGTGATTAGTCCCATCAGGACGATTGATGGCTCCGCTAAATACTCCCGACGTGTGTTTATTCGAGATGAATATTTTTTTTTTCGCTTATATATTTTTTTTTTTTCCTTCCTGTTTATTTTCGCCTCCTTGGGCGCCGTCTCCACTTGTTACAGGATTGTGATGCGCTGTGCGGCAGAATGTGGCGCAGCTCGAGCGGTTGTGGAACTTCGCGTGAATAAAGGGCGGACGCGCGGGTGGGCGGGCTGGCAGCTACAAATTGTAAATTTCTGCCAGGATACGAATATATACGGAAGTTGGGGCAACATTGTGTCCGGGGGGAAGAGGAGAAGCGGGGTTTATCCCTCCTAATGGAGCTTTACAATTACTATCCGCTCCCCGGGACGAACGACGAGGGCTCGAGCAGGATTGATTTGTTTGCTCATGAAGATGGATGTGTGATCAAATATGGATAGATGGAGCTGTGTGAGCGTACCCCAGTAGTTGTTTTTATACACAGGAGCCCATCTCCTCCCCCTACCGAAAGTTCCAGGATCGGATTGCAGCCAATGCCAACCACCCCCCATTCTACCCTTGTTTCTCGTAGGTGGTTATCGCTTTTATTTAGAACCTCTCTTCCTTGCGGCTTTTATGGTTGTTGCTACTTATAAGCTTTACTTAGTCCAGGAATGGGTGCGCGCTTCATAACCCCCTGAAATAACTTCCAACTATACCCCCCCGCGGGTGCTTACAAGGCGATGAGGAGGAGGGAATCCGCTTGATTGATTGTTGCTACCCTCCGGGGCTCTCATGCCATCGCTACCGTCATCAGGGAAGTTTTCTAATAAAGTACGCGGTCCTGGGTGCATATCGCACGCTCCCACTGACTTGCTGAAATGTGGAGCTCCATTCCAAACATAAAAGCGCGCAAGACCGCAAAAACGCGGTGATTGAGAGTGATTAACCCTCATTCGGACGAGTCGTAATGGACAGACGGACGGCTCCAAGGGATGGAAATTAAACTTAGTTTAATTTAGCCTTCAGCCACTAGTCGTGTATAACATCAGGAAGCAAATGTAGATTGCCTTTTCAAAGAAACCTTACTTTTTTTAGTACTCAAATGGTAAACATTATATTTCTGGCCACCAGTTTTATCGAGAAGCGCGGGAAATCAATAAAATGATAACTACCAAAAACTACTGGACAGATTTTCATGAAACTTTGCTGTTTTATACTTTAGAGGCTTTGGTCATCATCTCCAACTAGAATTATCACGATATTCCTCATGGGAGTTAAGATATTAAAGATAGTAATTATGTTATACATACTATACAATAAAACCCTAAAATTTGGCACTTGGGGGTTTTTGAGGGTACTGATTTTGAATTTACTATCAAAATTTTAAAATTCAAAATGGCGAATTCAAAATAGCAACCAAAATTTCTAAAATTCAAAAGAATTTAATGAAAATTAGTACAAAAGGTATTTCGAGGCATTATCGAAATTTGGCAATAGCGTATCAAATTCTATTTGTCTGTTTGTGCACACATCATGCAAAATCGACCAGACCGAATTTTATGAAACTTAACGTAGTCGTAGCTTATGACCTGTGTTAACATTTATGATAAATTTTATTTCCAAAATTCGATTTCGGTATGAGATTTGAAGCAACAATTAAAAAATTATTTGATAGGTAAACGTGAACAAAATCACGGGCACAGGTAATTTATAATATAAATGCATACTCTCAAAAGCATTCATGATTACAATTTTAGGTGAGGTTTAAGGGGGTAGTCCAGTGAAAACGACTGTTTTTTCAACGATTTTTTTTTCATATTAGAAATTAATTTTTATTAAAAACCTTTTTGACATATGATAGTACAACTATTAAACTACAAAAAAAAAATTGTTATTTTTTTTTTTCGATGAGTCATCCCGACAAAATGGCCGCTCCAAAAAAAAATTTTTTTTGTTGGCGGACGTCGAATCTCTGCAACGGTTCATTCGAAACAAAAAATTCAAACGAGGTTTTAATCTGTAGAACATTGGCTATCGTCGGAACTAGAATTATTAATTTTCAGTAAAAAATAACAAAATGGCGGCATTTCAAATTTTTCTGGTGTTTTCCGGGTGCTTAATTTGTTTATAACTTTGTAAATAAACAATGGATCTTAATAATTCTAGTTCCGACGATAGATACACAATCAAGAAATATACAGCTAAATTTTTAGATCAATCGGAGCAAAAGACTCTGAGATCTGACGTCCGCCGAGTCAAAAAATGCTGTTTTGAGCAAAACGCGTTTAAAGTTTTTCTTGCGGAAAAAGCTAAAAAAATTAATTTTACCTTAGTCAGCGATGCCTGCTCCATAGATAACGCGATGCCTCCTCCATACATAACTAACCTTAAATACAAAGCAGAAGGACCTAGACCGTTATAAACCGAAAAAAAATGGGCGGAGCAAACAGAAATACAAGAGTCCTCCTTGCTCCGAAACACGCCAGGGGACCTTCGAGCGCTCGGATTACACGTCTCTCGAAAACTCTCTGTATCTTTAAAACTATTCAATATTTTGCTTAGATATTTTAAGGGAGTATTTTCGAGGTGTAGTAGAGTAGATTTAAGCGAAAACAAAAAAATTGAAAAAAATTTTTTTTTTCACTGGACTACCCCCTTAAGGGATCGAAGCTGTATCTTTTTGATTCTAAAGTCCAACGCGACCTTAAACAGTCATAGAAATAAATTTGTTTTTTTTTTTTTTTTTTTTTTATATATAAATTAGCTTTTTCTACTTTTGAGCAATTTCTTTTAAATTAAGAATATTGCGATTTGAAACGTTTGCGTTTCTTAGGCCGATTGCCATCTTATCTTTTCAAATATTTTTCTTTTTCCAAGACACAGTTTACTCTTTTCAAAATCTGAATAGCGCAAATTCGCGACATTTATTTTTCACTGGTAGTTATTTTCAAAAAAGAGAAAATGTATTATAATTTATTTAAAATTGCAAACCTTGACTGTGTGAATTCATAAACAAGTATTTTTGCTAACCTATAAATAATAGGTTCGAAATAACAATTATTTGCTACTTTTCCTCAATCAATAAACCTTACAAGGAAGGTACCCGAGGTGTACCTCACCGATTTTCCTGATTTTGTGGTATTTGGAAGAGCATCGAAAAATATTGAACACGTATTTTTTTTTTACATGCTAACTCCTCCATTGAAGGGGTTAAAACCACCCTTAAAGTTAACCTCCAAAAACCATTTTTTTTTTAATATCTTGAAAACTAATTAAAATTTTGCAACAATACCAAGTGCGCTTTTTAGGTTGTATAAAAATCCGTTGAAAGATGCATTTACCCACAAAATTACTTAAGGGTTGCAGCCATTTGACTCCAAAGTACAGTTCACAATATTGCTTTAATATAACATAATAAGTGCAATTGATATTTTTGCAAAACATTAATTCGTTTTCAAAATATTAAAAAAAAAAATTTTGTTTCGGGGTATACTTTAAGGGTAGTTTTCATCCCTTAAAAGGAGAAGATGGTATTTAAAAAAAATACATGTCTAATATTTTTTTATGCTCTACACCATACCACGAAATAAGGAAAATCTAGCTCTGGTGCAAGTCGGGTGTGACTTACCACCGCTCACCATCTTAAGATTGATTATTTTCAAATCTCCTAAAACACGTCAACTATATTTTTCAATTATCTACTTTATCCAATTATTTTGGCTCAAATTCTAATAATTTAGGAAGTTTTACAGATAAAAAATACACTGAAAAATAGTATTTACCCTCACAATTACTTAGGGGTTGCGGCCCTTTGGGTCCAAAGTAGTATTCGCAATATTGTTATAATAAAACCTAAAAAGCGTACTTGGTATTGTTGCAAAATTTTAACTAGTTTTCAAGATATTTGAAAAAAATAGTTTTTGGGGGTTAACTTTAAGGGTGGTTTTTACACCTTCAATGGAGGAGTTAGCACGTAAAAAAAAAATACGTGTTCAATATTTTTCGATGCTCTACCACATATCACAAAATCAAGAAAATCGGTGGGGTACACCTCGGGTACCTTCCTTGTTAGTTTTAATATCTACTTTTAACATATCAAATTTACTATTTGTATACAAGTTTTACAAAAATATGCGGCAAGAAAAAGTCACTTTTCGAAATTTTCAAACTAAATACCTTGGGCAATTTCAAAATCTATCACAATGCCATTCAAGCACGCGATTTAAAAAATATTTTATTTCCATGCGAAGTTAAAAAAATTCAATCCGGCATTCTAAAACTAAAATTTCAATTATTAGAATTGAAAGAGATTAGGTTTGAAGTCTGCTCATGAATTTTAATGAAATGGTGTAGGGAAGTAAAAAAGCGACGTTTGAGATGTTCCAGATGTTAATTGTTAAAAACTTTGTAAAAGAAAAAATATTTTATTCTGACAGCGACAAGCACGCATTTGTTTTGTGAAATTACAGATCAAAATAATGTCAGAATTTTCTTTTATTTGGCTTATATTCAGGATTTCAGGAATTATATCCACAAAAAGGATGGAAACCTTTTACCTTAGGATTTTCTACGATTTCTGCCAACACTTTGAAGGAATATGCAAAAAATTACGTAAAAGTGGAAAAGCTTTTCTCTAATTCCGAAATTTTTATTTTTCAAAATGAAGTTTTGTTCCAGCGAAATTTTGATAATGCGAGGATATGAAATCTTAGGGAGCAACATAAATCTAGAAAACTTGAAAATTGAAAATCGTTTTAATCAAAACTATGATAGGCCACATCTTATAATATTTTTTTGACACAGAAAAAACAGTGTGTGTTCCATCATATTGATGACAAATGTTTTAAAAATTCTTTATATTTGAAATACACTAAGTAAGTAAATTTTTCGAAGTTATCTGCAGTGACGAATATTTCGTTTCTTAGTTAGATTGTGTGGAACCCTCAGTTATTTTTATGTAGAAGTTATTAACAAATTGTAGTCTTGTCGTCACACTGCATTACAGATGAGTGATGATAATTACAAGAGTTTTGGTAATTTAAACAAAATAAACTAAATGTCAATCGAACCTTCAAGGGATCCAATTTCTCATAATCCGTCAAGTAATAAGCGAATAGTAATTGAATGCATGAGTCATTTCATCGGACATTTTGGCGCGGGTAGAGGCATAAAATTATTATGTGCGGTCGTTTGGTCTCCCTCGGCAAATATTCAACATTTTTATTTGCGAATATGAAGCGAAGCGTGTGTGTGTCATAAAAAGGGCACCCTTCGTGATATTTCTTGACAAATTAGTTAGGGTGAGCCCCTTAAAAATAAGAAAAAAATATATATATACTATATTACATACATATTTACTCAATGGGGATTCCTTATATCGATGACGCAAGTGCGTCGAGTGTAATTCGACAACGACAAACTTGATGATGATGATAATAAAACTCCCTCACTCTCCGCGGACTTGTTCTGAATTTTATGCAAGTTTTATACATTTATTTATCTGAATGGCCGTTAAAAGTAGGGAGAAGATGACACCGCGATTATGGCTTTTTGCCGACTGTCGGCTGAATTTATTGAAGACGAATACGCGAACTTTTTTACAACCCCCCCGCTGTAGTGTTATCTCAAGTAATTAGGGAAGGCCTTTACAACTCTCGGTTTATGGGTTTTTCGGTTTTTGAGCGGGACGAATTTTGGTGCGCGCCAAACCACAACCATCCTGATGACTTGTGATTTTAATTGAAGAACCAAACGAAAGGAGTTTGCAAAAATGATGTCTTCCCGAAAATCCCTGGCGTTTCTTCCTGCCTCTCTATTTTATTTTTTTCTTTGATGGATTTTTTATCGCAACAAATCCCATCAAATTTTCTTGTTGTTCTGCTTCCTCCCCCCTTGGAATAGTTTTTAACAAAGTGCCTTTCATCGCTCCGACGAACAAGTTTGCCATCATTATGCTTTGCGTCAGGGTTGGCACAGGAAAAAAAAAATTTTTTGTTGTTTCTTCATGTTTTCTAGTTGAATGGGCTTCTGAACCCGCCCAAGAAGTAGACGAGTGCTGGGCGTAAGAACAAATTGCAAAACAGCTGGAAAACGAGCGAACAGCTTCAGTAGCGTCCTCTTGTGTCCGGTTGTGGAGAAGAAAAGACGCGGAGTCCAACAAAATTTTCTTCTATAAAATTCGTGCTCTGGTTGTTTAAACAAAAGTGGCATTAGGTAGATCCCTTTTTTTTTCTGTGAGTAAATTTTACAAAGAAACAGATTCACCGAGCGCACTCCACTATTCATTTATATGCTGCGAAAAAAAAAGAAGGAGGCCACAACGACACGCGCCGTCTTGGTGCTGCTTTAATTTGCACAGGCAATCAGTAAAATCTTAAAGCTATTTTTAGAAATATAAAGAAAATTACCTCCGCAGTTTAGAGGAAATGTAACTTTTAAACGCACTAATGTAGATAAAATACCTTGAATACTTTGAGTGATTACCATTTCCATTAAACGTACCTGAAAAGAGAAAGAAATCTTCAATTAATTCAACGTTACTTAGCATCTAGGCGAAAGAAATATGCAATCGATGGAGGCCGAATTATTTTGCCTCGATAGCATCTGAATTTAATTGAAATTCCTGAAATAAGCGCCGAAATTGACTGGATTCAATCGGTCACGTGGCTGAATTTTTGCGTAGGTATTTTTATAATTCGAAAGATATTTTTATAGTTCCCCCCCAAAATTTAAATATAAAATTGGATTGCTCTTAAAGTGTTTTCGTGTATTTAATTTAATGTTTTAATAGAATCCAAAAATTCTACTATTTGTTAAATATCTTTTAAAGAATTATCCACAAAAGAAACAATTTGAAACAGTTCGATTTAAGAAAATCGAATTTTGCATACAAGTAAGATAGACACTAAAAAATACCTTATTTTCAAAATAATTACCAAAAACTATTCAACTATACTTAAGATTCGTCTAAGGTCAGCGAACATTATTTAATTATGAATACCATCTCTCCTAAACCGCACTAAAAGTCACCCTGTATGTATCATATAAAATAAAAAATTTTTAACTTAGATATTAAGTTAGATCTTACGTTAAACTAACGATATAGATCGATAGTTAAAATTGCCGTCATCTGTGTTTGACTAATTCACTTCGGTTCAGGAAATATACCAAAAATTGACTTAATATTGTAATTTAAAAAAAACCCAGTCTCTTTCTAATTAAAATAGCAATATCTTTTTTTTTCTAAGTACTTACTTAACCCATTAACGCCCAGGTGATCAGAATTTTTACTAACTTTTCAACGTGTTTATTTATTATGTTATCGGACCAAAAAAATAATTCAATACCTCTATTCCTACGCGAAATTTGATGCTCTTTCATAATCTGAGCTCAAAATTTCGATTAGACACCGAGAAAAAAAAAATATGGTCGATTGAAACGTGAAAAACGTGAAAATTTTGGAAACAACATTTTTTTCGCATTTTTTTTCACAATGATACCGCAAAGGTATCAACTTTTTACTATGATCAGAGGTGATCATGGCACTCGAACATTAAGAGGAATTTTTTTTCAGAAAATTTCATCGACGCGTTTTTTCAAAATGGCGGCGAGAATGAAAAAATTTTATAAAAATCTTAATCTATCGTTTTCTTAAAAACTATAAACTTTAAAAAAAAATTTCTAAGAACAAAAATGTCTTAATATTAGTCAAAGAACACTCTCAAATTTTTCCAGAATTTTTGGATACAATTTTTGATTTTCGAAAATTTCAAAAAATCCAATTTTTTCAAAAATACCTGAAAAATTTTTGAAAAAATTTGAGAGTGTTCCTTGACTAATTTTAAGACTTTTTTGTTCTTAAAATTTTGTTCGTAAAGTCTATAGGTTTAAATAAATAAAATAAATGTGTGGCGTTCACGGCGTTGTCTCTGGGTAATGCTAAGAGTAGAAAAAAACAATGTATATGCACAGAATCAGCAAAGTAGTCAAAGAACACTCTCAAATTTTTTCAAAAATTTTTCAGGTATTTTTGAAAAATTTGGATTTTTTGAAATTTTCAAAAATCAAAAATTGTATCCAAAAATTCTGGAAAAATTTGAGAGTGTTCTTTGACTAATTTTAAGACATTTTTGTTCTTAGAAATGTTTTTCTAAAGTTTATAGTTTTTAAGAAAACAATAGATTAAGATTTTTATAAAAATTTTTCATTCTCGCCGCCATTTTGAAAAAACACGTCGATGAAATTTTCTGAAAAAAAATTCCTCTTAATGTTCGAGTGCCATGATCACCTCTGATCATAGTAAAAAGTTAATACCTTTGCGGTATCATTGTGAAAAAAAATGCGAAAACAAATTTTTTTCGAAAATTTTCACGTTTTTCACGTTTCAATCGACCATATTTTTTTTTTCTCGGTGTCTAATCGAAATTTCGAGCTCAGATTCTGAAAGAGCATCAAATTTCGCGTAGGAATAGGGGTATTGCATTATTTTTTTGGTCCGATAACATAATAAATAAACACGTTGAAAAGTTAGTAAAAAGTCTGATCACCTGGGCATTAATGGGTTAAGAAAATTGTAAGTGTTATACCATTCTAAAACTTATACTAAATACACCGACTTTAACCCTTAAAAGGTATCATCAAATTAAATGACGTTAAAGATGTCATGAGTAAAATTTCACACCAGAATATGCTTATATATCTTTTTAGGGTTAATAAAGACATTTAAATTCAATTAAATATATTACTATCATTATTGAATGTTATATTTCATAATAACGTGACTTTTATAGTAATCTCATAAATGTATGCAGGAAAAATCACTGCTTAAAGTCATTAGGTTTTCCTAAAAATTTGAGAAGATCAATTTGCCATGGGTGAAATTTCACTCATGACACCAATTAAGGATTAAGGACAATTTACTAGTTAAGATCAGTACATTTTTTTACCGCCTGAACAGCTAAACTAGAAAAGGGTATATATTTTTTTAAAAATATAGCCATAATGAAAATATCTCTGACTAAACTTGATTTTAAAAAAACAACAGCTT
Organism: Dysmachus trigonus; assembly: GCA_949715965.1. Taxonomy (NCBI): domain Eukaryota; kingdom Metazoa; phylum Arthropoda; class Insecta; order Diptera; family Asilidae; genus Dysmachus; species Dysmachus trigonus. The sequence continues at coordinate 98,250,479 of OX454319.1, read as the reverse complement.
GATAGCAGAGTGCTTCAGAAATTATTTGCCATGATATCGAAATTAATAACTGAGGTTTGACTTATAATTGAAATTTTGCTTATTTCGATAGTCGTTCGTAGTTCGGTACGTGAGCCTCTTCAGCTTGGATGCTGGTTTCTAGAATCTTCAACGATCTTAATTTAAAAGCTTTTTTTAAATCAAAAGGCACTTTTAAAAATACTTTATTTATTACAACATGTCAAAAACCAATTACAATTACATGTAACTTGAAATGTTTGCTTTTAACTTAAGGATGCACTGAGAGAAGTAATTTCCAAAATTAAGAATAATAGTTTCTTACTGGTATAAAAATCAACATTTCTCTAATGGTGGTCGTATGTCTCCTCTCAGCCACCACAGCAAGAAACATACTGATCTTATATTGTATTATACTAATAGGGGTACCGGTTAATTCGTGGGGTTTTTTTTCGAAAATTGAAGCTTTATTGTGAAAAAATGGTTACAAATTTAATATTCAAAGTATTGTCCATCGCTAGCTATAACCTTTTCCCATTTTTCTGGCAATTCACGAATACCCTTTCTGAAAAATTCGGCCGGCTTCTCCGCTATCCACGAATCGATCCAATTTTTGACTTCTTCATAATTGGAGAAGTGCTGGTCAGCCAGGCCATGTTGCATTGATCGGAAGAGATAGTAATCGGATGGCGCAAGGTCTGGACTATACAGCGGGTGGGGTAGGACATCCCATTTGAGCGTTTTAAGGTAGGTTTTGACGACCTGTGCAACATGTGGCCGAGCATTGTCCTGTTGCAAAATTACCTTGCTGTGCCTTTGTTCATATTCCATTGCTTTTAGACGATCGGAAATGGTTTGTTGAGCGACGCCAAGTGATTTTGCAAGTTCTTCTTGAGTTTGGGATGGATCTTGGTCGAGCAGTGTCTCCAATTCGTGATCTTCAAACTTTTTTGGCTGTCCGGGCCGTTCATCGTCCTCCAAGTCAAAATTGCCACTTTTAAACCGTGCAAACCACTTCTGGCACGTACGCTCAGCTAGAGCATGCACACCATACACTTCCACCAAAATACGATGACTTTCGGCAGCCTTTTTCTTCATATTGAAGTAATGAAGAAATACTCCCCGCAAAAACACTTTATTCGGCACAAAATTCGACATTTTCAGAGTAAAAAAAAGTATTGTTGTTTACGCTTCAGCTAAATGACACATACTGATTCTGAAACTATATGACAGTAGCTTTCCAACACATATTTAGAAAGGTGAATCACTGGAATATAAAACAAGTTACGCCATCTATTAGAAAACCGCACGAATTAACCGGTACCCCTATTAATACTAATTGTAATTGTAAGTCGACAAGTTTCGGAGGTATGGTTCGGTAGGGATTTTTGTTAGCTACAACATTAATTTTTTCAAAATTTCTTGGCGGGAAATTCAAATTTATATACGCGTTCGAAATTTTTAAAATTCAATTTAAAAAAATTTAATACAATATAAACGTTGAAACAAAAGACATTATTTTCTGAATGTCAAGCTATTTCCACGAATTTTTTCAGATAGTTAGGTGCAACAGGATCAAAAAATCGAAAAACCGTTCTTTCAGCATTTTTCGGTATTTTTACCTCTTCTTTAAGTCTGAATATTTTTCAAGTCCGAATTGTTTTTTAAGTCTGAATTTTTTTTAAGTCATTTCCTACCTTGAAATCATTCCAGCAATTTTTGAAATTCACAAAAAACCCATATTTCAACGTATTTCCCCTTAAAGGCAAGATTAAGACATAAATAAGACATTTTTAGATCAGTTTTTGTTTTCAATCCTTAGTTATACCTTGTAATCATCCAAATATAAACTGGAATATAAATTCTAACTTTTTCATGTACTATATAAGGATATTTTTTGTTTTTCAAAACAGCGGGGACACTTTACAGCTTCTTAACTGGCTAGACCCTTTCCACGCAGTTCAAAAAATTGTCTTTTAAAATCAAGAAGAGCTTAGAGAAATTTCGGTTTTTTCTAAAATTATTTCCTTAGTTTTAATTTACCAACCCTTAGTGGGATAAATAAAAGCCTGCCTATAAAAGATAGATCCAAGAGAATTTTTCTTTATATTAGAAACTTTTTCTTTTATTGTGTATAATTCAATTCAAATTAAGCGGGTAATTACTTTTGAAAATGTCTGCTTCATATGTTATATGCTTTCAGTCGATTTTAATATGTTTTTCACTCGAGATAAGACGAAAATTTTGCAATAATCTCATACCTTAATTAGTTCCAAATATTTTGGAATTGTTTGCGATATTTATAACTAATGGTTTTCTGTAAAATATTAAAATTCTTAAAAAAGTTTCATTTCGGGTAACGCCCAATTATTGGCAATATTTAATATTTAAACAAAGAAACCCAGCCGTAAGTTAGGTAAGGCAACACATATACTTATATACCTGTAAAGAATTACAAAGCCTGAAGGAGCTATAAATAACTCTGCGGGAGCACCTGGCGGTCGTAGCGACCCCAGTGGCAGTTACCACCGCCATTTATTGTGTCACGTATTCAAACCTTGCAATTCTAATTCTCGGGGGTCCTGTTCAGAGAGCGATTCTATGCCCGTGTGCTGGGGAGCAAGTTGCTTTGTGCCAGCACACGGCACACACGCGTGAAGGCTCCACCACCAAACCGACGACAATAAGAATTTCCAGTTTTATACCCGTCCCGGCCCAAAGTTTGCCATTAATGAAGCGTTTACCAGAGACACTGAATTAGCTCTTGTTTTATTTTATGCTTTTTATTTTTTATTTTTTTCTTCTTAAAAAGTTTTCCCAAGAAGTGGCCGTGGCGAAGGTGGAAGCCAGGTACCGAGAATGGTACTATGGCGGCATCGGCGAGGTCACGATAAAGCCAAAAGTAAACGACAGCGTTAATTACCGACGACCTCAAGAAAACGGCTCCGTTCCCATAATTGGGGGGCTGAATGGTAGAGCTGCCGTCGTGTCGCCTTCGTCGTTGTTGTGGAGAAAAAGAAAAATTAAAAAATGTCTGAATGGTGTTGGTGGTGCTCGTTCATGTTAATGCCATCAGAGGGTGCCCCATCTGTGAGGGGCTAAAACCACCTTTATGACCGGAGCGCGGTGTCATCTCATTGCCATCATCACCTCCAGTCATAGTTTTGTACCACTTTTGTCAGCCAGCCGTGTACGTTAGCCTGCATATAGCATCACATCGCATTGGATGTGGTGCTCCGCTTGCGGAGGAGACGACGACGACGACGACGTCGACGATGTCGACGAGGAGGACGAAAACGACCAAAGACGACTGTACGACGACATGGCATTGCCTTTCCAAGCATCGGGGCAACATCAGAAACGAATTACACGTACACTTGAGCTCATAAAAAATAATGGCGAGGGCACACGGGCACATGTAGTGCCAGGAATGCAGTCACATGGAAACAAGGAAATCCATTGTAATAGAATCCAACTGTGTAAATGACAATTCCAGTCGTTATGTTTGCCCCGGGCTTTCAGACTCGCTTTCGCCTGCAAAAAGGAACAGAGGGCGCAGTCGAGCAACCCCACATCATACAACCACCACCAGAGCCCTCTCTCGATGGAGATTTGCTTCTTTCTGTCAGAGGCGACCGGGTCGTCGCCCCGCCTGCCCCCCAGCCCAATCTCATTCTTTCAGAATATAATTCCCTTCGGCACAATCGACCTAGAGCTCTCGTTTGACGGTTTCTTGTCAGAGTTTGTTCTCGGCGATATCTTCAATAATTATGCCCGCTGCGACGCCGATCTGCGCGCCACCGAGCCGCCAAGCCGCCGTCATGTCATCGACGTATTCGACGGAGCCAGAGTAGAAGTGTCGAAAACTCCCCGGAGTGCCACCAACCGCTGGGTATGTGTATTAAGTCATTAAAGCGAGTGCCCTCTGTCGAGTGGTGTTATCGTCAGCCTGGTGTGCCCCGCATTATGACGGTGATTTTCCCGCCTTTAAGTACAATTGCTAAGAATGAACTTGCACCGGGTTTTAACGACATATTTTCTGTGCCTTTAATTTTTTTTTTTCTTCTATACTCGGCACACCTTTTCCAGGAGGAACATAATAAGAAACAAAGATGAAAGCAGCTATTCACACCTTTATCTAAATGTCGAAGTCTAGCATGAATAATAATGCGTTCCTTATTGTTGACTCGGTAACATGAACAAAATAAACCGATCAAGTGCATCAAGTGTTCTGTACTTTGACACTAGAACTACTAAGACCTGTCAAATTGATGGGAAGTTATCTCTTAACACTTCATCGGCCGGTCGGGTATTAATAGCTTAAACTCTGTTGTAGATTGGAACTATTTGTAGCTTATTAAACAAAATAATTATCGATTTATTTACAATTTTATTTAATAGGCAGCTGTCATAAAATGATACTAAAAGATTTTTCCTTCATTTCCGTCATTTTAAATAGTGTAAATTTATACATAATTATTTGAATTAAGTAAAATATCTTCAACTAGTGCTCATATATGTAAAATTTCATAGCAAAATGTTGATAAATGTGAAAACTATAATAGATTTCAGGCCGGTCTAGTGTTAAAATGTATGCCAAAGCTTATTAGGGTTTAAAAACCTTTTCCATTTATAATTTTAATTACACAAAATTGAAAGCATATTACATTAAAGGTGCAGAAAAGTGTGAAAAGTTACAAGCTTGCACTGTGGTAGTTCTAGTGTTCACTTCGTGAAAAAAACGTTCACTTTTATTAATGAAAAAATTATTAAATAATTATCTTTCATTTCATACCCCATACGTTAAAAAAAAAAGTTAGATGACCCCTTAAAACCCCCAATGTATCCTTTAAATTATAAACTATGATTTTTCATCTTCATAGTTCTCTACGTTATATATTCTTTGAGAAAACATTTTTTAATGCCTGTCTTAGTAAAAGATTTCACAGTTTTCCATTCTAGATCACTAACAACTGAATTTTGGTATTCATTGATAGAAATCACTACTATTATTAAAATTAATATCAAAATTCAGAGTATAGATAAATGAAAAGTTAAAACACGACAATAACATTAGTTTGTCTTGCCACACTGACTTTTTAGGCAATAGTTATAAAAGAACTGGCATTTCAATAATTTAAGCCGTTTTCATAAATTCATGGTTGCTAAAATATAGTTTTCACAAAATCATCACTGCATAAATCAGCTTTTCACGCATGCAATTTTAATAACAAATGACTGGCAACTCTATAAATTAATTTACAACGCATGCTCTACTTGCTTAATCAATAAAAAGAGTCGGTCTGGAAAATTTTCAACAGGTGTGTAACAGATGAGAAATACAACAATGGATGCTTTTGCAATCTTTAGTTAAAAATTATTGATAAAATAACACGTTTTGATTGGAGTGAAATTTGTGCCTTACAAATTTTAAGGAGAAGTATTACAAAAACTAATTTGTTAAAGCTGTTTACATTTTGTGAAAACTCCTTTATATTTAAAAAATTAAGTTGCAAAATTTCTTATGTGGTCTTATACGTTCAATTTAGATTTCTATTAATCTTTAAATCACAAAGTTAGACGAATACCATTAACTCACGATTCCACATTAATTTTACTATAACAATAAGCGACCCAATCTAAAGTTATTGGTAAATCTTTCCACGTCCTTCATCTGCTTGAGATTTGACTTATCCAAAAGTGATGGATTTGGCGGAAAGAGCAGAGCACAAGTAATTTGGACATTGCCGCAAGAAGGCAATAGTTCGCCTTTAATAACCAGCTTTTGAATTACTCTGAGTCATGGTTCCTGGGGCAAGTTTAGAGAACTTCAAGTTGTTCAAATTCTTGCGATGAATTGTTTCGAGCGTTGAATACTCATAGTAATTTCCGCCAGTGTAAATTCCAAGGAGAAGTTATAATAGACAAAGTGTCTAAATGTTATAAGAAGAAATATATTTCAATAACATAGCAAAATACACTATGCATTGTATATAATATTTTAGAATAATTCAAAATTTATGTTAATTATATTACAGACAATTGTCTGACGAATTAGCTTTTTTTTCACAAGGGTAAATAAACGTATCAAAATGTATATTGTAGATCAAAAAGTTCTTTTGACTTCTTAAAAAATGTGTTTTCGAGAAAAACGCGTTTGAAGTTTAAGGGGAGGTTCTCATCTAGAACGTCAAAAAAAAAGGTAAAGTTCGTGATTTTTTTGAAGGCAAATGACAAGACATAGGGAAATGATATTTGGCATTATCTTTTATTGTACATTTATCTGTACGAAAACATTTTTTTGTTAAAAAAAAAACAAAATGGCGACCGTTATTCAACTTCTCCGGAGGCATGTTTGTGTACAATTTGCGTACAAGATAACTCAAAAACGGTTCAACCGATCAACTTCTAGTTTCGTGCATATTAAAGTAAACAATTTTCTTCATAGAAAGAGTGGAGCACATTTTGAAAATTGTAACATTATCTCCTTTTGGTAAATGATAAACTATAAAAAAAAACGGCCGAAAACGGTCTTAAAATTTCAAAATCGCGCCATTCCGTCAATTTTAAAATTTTTTTGAAAGTCGTCCACTCTTTCTGAGACAAATTTATTCTAGTTTATAATAATGTCATCATTATTTGATTTCAGACCAATCTGCGACCCCTAAATTGTACACAGCTGGGCAATTTTCGAAAAACATGCCTCCGGAGAAGTTGAATAACGGGCGCAATTGTGTTTTTTTTTTTGAATAAAACAATTTTTTCGTACAGATAAATGTACAATAAAAGATAATGCCAAATATCATTTCCCTATGTCTTGTCATTTGCCTTCAAAAAAATCACGAACTTTACCTACTTTTTGACGTTCTAGATGAGAACCTCCCCTTAAACTTCAAACGCGTTTTTCTCGAAAACACATTTTTTAAGTCGGTAGTCACGATTACTTAAAAACTATTCCACCAATCATTATAATATTTTGCATACTTCTTCTACATAGTATTCTCTAGGGGGTGACCGAAGGATTTTCTTTTTGGTGTATTCCAACTTTACTTATGTGGCAAAATATATTGATTTTTTATACCGAAAAATGATTTTTTAGCGCGCAACGCCGCCAAAAATTCAAATTTCGATTTTTTAACAAATCCTTCGGTCACCCCCGAGCTATACACGTATACTACAAGAATTATTTCAGATAAATCTAAAGCAAGATATCATGCCTACCGCATTTTTACCAAGTTTTTGAAAAATAGCCACTAGAGGGTCAATTTTCAAAATTTTCAAACAAAAATTTCACAAAATATGGTTCAAATGCTGCTTTTTTCAATAAACAATAGTTTCAATATAATTGTATTTATTGCACCATTAAAAAATGTGTCCAAAGTTTAGTCATTTAAAACCCATGTACCCCCTTAAATAAAAATTATTCTACCTTTCTAAGGTTTTTATACAGGGTGTTCAGAGGTGGGAGGTCAATACTGCAGGGGGTGAAAGGTCAGACCGAGACAAGCAAAAAATCGTATGGGTGGGGGGGGGGGGCATCTCGCACCGTTTGGCAGTTACAGGGTGATTCGTAAATCAGGATTTTGCCTTATATGGGAACCGCTCTTGTATTTTTATCTTTTTTCTACGCATCGCAGCGGCCCCAAACTGATTTCAAAAAATCACTATTTGGAAGCCCTTTCCAAAAAAGTTTACACCACCCCCCTATCCCCAACCCCTTGGCCACAATCCCTCCTGGAAGTTGAAAAATTTAACTTTTATTTCACGATTTTTCACATTTCGCCCCACTTTTCTCTGAAATTCATGTTATTAACATACCCACTTTTTATTTTTTTTAAGTTGCCTATCTAATTACCTTTCCAAAAAGGTGCAACATGCCCAGGTAGAAAAGGGTTGCAAAAGTCCTGAAATTAAAACATCCTCACAGGTACCTATTTACTTTATTGCACCATAATGGAAAAAGTCGTTAAGTAAACAATTTTTATGACAGCAAGTTCGGAAATGTTTGTTTAGGAAACAGAGGTAGTACATTTTTATTATTTCAGCAAAACAGTAATAAAATAATAAATGGAATCTCGTTAAATAGCGTTATTAGTTTATTATATCCAGTATTGACTCCTAAGTATCCTGACGCTCCGTTTCTAATACTTCGTATGAATTATGGTATAAAAATGGGTAAGTTTGAAAGGACATTGACCACAGTTGAAGAAGCAAGCGATAAAACCGGGTGTTTAATAGAAAAAAATAAGATAAAATGGCAGAATTCAGTGTTGACGAGTATGCCGATATAATTTACGTGTACGGTTTAGTAGAAGGAAATGATAATGAGGCCGTACGAGAATACCAAAGGAGATTCCCGAATCGGCGGGTACCCAACAGAAGGGTATTTTCAAGGCCTTTCAGAAGGTTAAAAGAAACCGGAAGTGTAACCGCCCCCAGAGCAGAAACGCGAGCAGGAAAATCGGCCGATTCAGCGGACCCCGACCAACAAATCCTCAACATCGTCAGGAGCTGCCCTGTAATAAGCATCAGGCAGGTCGCACGAAGGTCAGGATTGTCTTCAGGGAGAGTTTGGACCGTTTTGAACCGAGAGGGACTACATCCATACCACCATATCCTGGTCCAAGCACTACAGGAAGGAGATTCCGAAAGACGATTGCAATTTGCACTTGGCTGTTCGAGTCTGACATCGAAAACAGAAAGTTTCTAGACCGAATTCTGTGGACGGATGAATCGCAATTCACCCGGGATGGCATCACAAACTTGCACAACCTCCACACCTGGTCAGATGTGAACCCACATAGGACAAGGTGTCGGTCCTTCCAGCAAAGATTTAGTGTCAATGTCTGGGCTGGCATCATCGGCAACCAGTTGATAGAACCCTTCATCTTGCCCCAAGTGCTGAATAGTCAGCTATATTCGGACTTTTTGGAGAATACCCTTCTGGATCTGTTGGAGGACATCCCCCTGGCCACCAGAAGCGCAATTTATTTACAGCACGACGGAGCACCTGCGCATACTGGGAACATTGTTAGGGCAAGGTTAAATGAACATTACCCAGAGCGCTGGATTGGACGAGGTGGACCGATTCCTTGGCCTGCTAGGTCACCAGACCTTACTCCACTGGCCTTTTTCTTATGGGGAATGATGAAAGATGAAGTTTACTCAAGACTAATCAACACTAGAGCAAAATTAGTTACCAGGATTGGGACTGCAGCCACGAAAATACGGGAGAGACTGGTTACCATAGACCTGAAACGTGAAATAAGACCAAGGCTACTTGCATGCATCGAAACTGGCGGAGAACATTTTGAACAGCTTTTAAAGGACAAACGTTTTAATTGTAATTAGTTTTTAAGCAAACAAAATGTATTTTTTAGTTAACTTCAGTATAATTTCTTAAAAATTCAAATTATAATGATATTCTGTAAAAGGATTTTTGTAAATAAATTTTCGTATCCTTTTCCTATCTGGGCATGTTGCACCTTTTTGGAAAGGTAATTAGATAGGCAACTTAAAAAAAATAAAAAGTAGGTATGTTAATAACATGAATTTCAGAGGAAAGTGGGGCGAAAGGTGAAAAATCGTGAAATAAAAGTTAATTTTTTCAACTTCCAGGGGGGATTGAGGCCAAGGGGTTGGGGATAGGGGGCTGGTGTAAACTTTTTTGGAAAGGGCTTCCAAATAGTAATTTTTTGAGATCGGTTTGGGGTCGCTGCGATGCGTAGAAAAAAAGATAAAAATACAAGAGCGGTTCCCATATAAGGCAAAATCCTGATTTACGAATCACCCTGTAACTGCCAAACGGTGCGAGATGCCCCCCCCCCCCCCCCCCCCCCCACCCATACGATTTTTTGCTTGCCTCAGTCTGACCTTTCACCCCCTGCAGTATTGACCACCCACCTCTGAACACCCTGTATAATGATTGCAATTGTATTTTACCAAGTGAGTAGGAAAATTCAGGTAAGAAAATTGAGTTGGGTGCTAATTGGTGAATCTAAAAATATATAGGGGCCCAAATCCAATTTTGTCCATTAAGGTGGTTATAATCTAAATTTTCTAATTCGTTATGTTACAAACTACTGTGGGAAAAAGTTTAAATTGGTTTGGTCGTGAGGTTTTCATTGCCCAGAATTGTTGGCGCGGACACATTAAAATTTATACCTAATCTCCTCGCGGTAGAAATATGTAGAGTATCTATGACACTACCCTCAACTACATACCTGATGATAGGGCCAGTTTTAAGCTTCAAAAGGTCGAAAAACGCTTTGATACCCATCTGGCCGAACCACTTCCATTTACATGCAAATTTTGCCGGAATTCGGCGTTTTCCAATCACACATCAATTGATTTGACTGCGTCCGAACCACCGCCGTTGACAATATCGTGCCGCAGGTTGGCGCGGTCTGGTCATAACACGTCTCCAATTCAAACGATCCATCCCGAGGGAAGTGTTGACCTCAACGCAATTAAAATTTCACTTTCAGCCGGATTAATGCAATTAAAAGCATATCGCAAGTTTACCTTTTGTATACCACCCTACCTACACCTTTGTAGCAACTCGTGAAATTGCTGCCGCCGAGCCGCGTTCAAAAAAGAGAAAAGCCGAGGGGGGCGTGTTAAGGGGAGACCTTAATTTCTTCTATTCCACTCAATTTTAATGTTGGTCGTGCTTAAGTAAGAGGAACAATGAACGCCATCTGGGCGGGTGGCTCTTGAAATACCTGTGCTATGTTTCCGTTCCCTGCAACTTCCGCGAGACGGGGGCTGAGGGGGGAGGAATTGATGAGGACAGAGCCAGCATAATGGGTTAATGTAACAAAACTGCCGCACAAGCTTCTCTTCGCCTTATGCGAGTTTAAGGGGGAATTATAATTGGGCCAGGTGAGTGATATACGGTGGCGCCGGTAAACTCCCAGGCAAAATTTCAAATTCTCTTGAATGTAGGTCAACCTGAACGGAACATGCCGTAAAATCGTCTTCCTCAGAGCGCCATTTAACACTTTCTTTCCTCCAGTCTCAAGGATTTAAGGATCGTAGCTCTGCTTCGTCAGATGTTTCTGTTCAAACGGGCAAACCACGCACCTGGTTTCGAGGAGCAAATAGGCAACAGTATACAATTCTAGGGGACTTGATGAGGAAAGGTAACGATTTCTTGTCAGAGTTTAAAGCATTGCAGATCTTCCCAAAACGTGCAAGAAACGAACGTAAATTTCATGATAAAATGCAGAGAAGCAAATGTTTTATTGTACAATTTCAAAGTCTTCCTATTATAAGGTATAAGGTATAGAGACAAGGGTATTTATTAGTTAGATAATGGCAAGAAGAGCCATCCTTTTGAATATGTGAAGTGTGTTCAAACAGACTTGATTTCGTAATTCTAATTTCAACAAAACAACCAATCCCTGTGGAAAACCTATGCATACCATATGGTATATACTAATATTTTAAGCAAACACCAGTTTTTCGTCGTAGTAAATTATTTAAGATTTTCTAAGGCATAAAAAGGGGTCTGACAGATCAATATGTCTGCGTAAATAAGATCAACTTTTTGAAATCTGTAAAAAGAAAGTGTTATAAAATATGAATTCGATGAAAATTCTTGAAATATTTAATTTTCGCGGTAAGTAGTGACAGTCTAACTACTCTAGAACTACTCAATCTGAGCAAAGACCAAAGATAAAATATATATTCTAAAAAACTACGTCAGAAAGTCACAAAAAACATAAAACGGCAAACATAACCTATAAAAAGCAAATACAAATCGATAATTTATTTTTCTTAGGTGTCACGAAGGTGGAAAAAAAATCTTGAAAAAATATGTTATATGTATAAAGAAATATGTTAAAAAGCTATACAAAAAATTTGGTGATTGTACCAAAATTGAAAATGGGAGAAATACATTTTTGAAAAAAATGAACAAAAATTGTTTCTAGGTTATATTCAGTTTTGGGGTCTACCGATTTTTTCTGTGAGGCGCCTCAGTGACATCTGCACTACTCAAACAAATTATGGCATAAAAAATGTTTGTCAAAAATTGTTCAAATTTGAAAGATGACTACTTTTCGAAATCGGTATGGATTTTTTGATCGGATGCAACCCTACATTTCGTGACCTTGAAGTTCAAGATTGTCTAGAAAATTCACCTTTAGGAACTTTTACTTTAAATAGGCTAAAAATATGGATTAATTCCTAACGAAATTGTATCGATTTTCCGGTATTTGTGAAATTTTTTTTTTAAAAGTGCTATGTTGTAACTTCAGAACATGTTTTAAGATTATTCTAATTTTTTTATGATATAGCCTTTATTATTTACGATAAAACCTTGACGTCTTATGCCTTCATAATTGCTCATGCGCGAAGTTTAGACTTTAAATTAACATAATTTGTAGTGATGAACAAAACAGAATTTTAAAACAGTATATTCTGCAAGATCGAGATCAAAACTTCAAATCCAGACTGATTTTGATCATCACTAAAGATCTTTTAAAGAGTTTAACTCGGAGTTAGTGTTTAGCTTCGGCAGAAGATCACTGAAGACTGTAAACCTGGTTTAAATAAACTAGCTTTCAAAACTTTGATTTAATTTGTTTTAGATTTTTTATTTCTTCATTTTTAATGTCATTCGTTCGATCTTAATCAATTCTGTTCCCCCAAATTTGTTGTATTAACACTTAAATGCCCGGCTTTTTATTTTGCAGCTGTGCATAAACATCCGGTAATAATTTGCGAATTTTAACATGAGTCATCGTTCTGAGCTAGTAGGGTTTTTTTTTTCCTATTTCGATCGCTATATCTTTTCAATTTCGATCGCCGTATCTTTCCAAAGCATAGATTATAAGACTATCAGTAAAATTATAAAGTAAATATTTACAGGAAAGCCTTGTTTAACACGAAATTGTGTATCATATTTTATTAAAGCCGTTTTAAATGAAACCGTTTACGCCAAAAACATAATCTCATTTTATGAAAGGTATATAAGGATCACTGTGTTATGCGAGTGCTGCCTGTTCATTATTTCTAAAGACATAAACTGTAACTAAAACACACATTTAAGTGTTAATTTTGTTGGTTTATTTTTATTATTGGATTTCATATTACATATTTGAAAAACACAAATCACTAAATTTAAAAAAAAAAAAAATCTTGTTGCTTGCGTCCAAAAGGAAGGGAAAAATGTCCTTTTTTTGTTTAAAATTTGTCTTTGTGGAGGAAAAATGGACTTTCGTTTGGATCGTTTGATCCTCAATTAAAACTAAATGCATAGTGCGATATATGACATATGTCATACTTCAAAAAACAGTAGGTGTAGAATTTTTTTTTGTTGAGTTCCAAAGTGATAAATCAAATATGGCGTTCGAACAGTTCCAATTTCATGGGACTTTTTATTAAAATGAATTAAAGAGGTGATATTAAGCCTGTTATAAAAATATATAAATTAAATATGGCAAATCTACAATAATATAGCTGCCGAAAATTTAAAAAATGTGTATCCGCAAAAGATTTACAAGGAAATGAATGAGAAGTTAAGTGGGTAGACCTAGTGAGCAGCGTAAAAAAGTAAGTATTTTCAATAATTTTTTTTTTTTACACTAGTTTAATTTATTTTATAAAACAAATAATACAAAGTTATTATGTTATCTTTTAACTTTATTATAGAAAAATTTTAAAACACAATATTTATTGTAGACTAAGTTATCACTATATTTGTTGGACCCCTTCCCACCAGTAATACTTTGCGGTGACCATCGTACAACTTTATGGGTTCATCGAAAATCAATCGTTTGTTTGAAAAATCATTAGTTTAATAGTTAATCTCGGGCCTAATCGTTTTTTTTTTTTGTTTTTTAAATTAACAAAATGGCGGCCTCTGATAATTTAATCGCGCGTTTTCAACGAAAAAGTCACAATTTTTTTGTTTATAAAAAATATAAGTTTTAATCCAACAGCAAAATTATTCGATCAGGCCCTAGTTTTTTATGTTTTCTATAAGCTATATAAAATTCATTCAAATCTGTTAAGTGTTTTTTGAATTATAGTGGTCACCAACTTTGAAGACATAATTTCGAGAAAAACGGAGAGTCCTTCAATAATTGTAGGATATCTCGAAAATTACTTATTGAATTTACTTGAAATTTTCACACAATATTTTCAAAACATCTTACTTTAAGAAAATGCAAAATTTCCCTTAATCAGAATCAAAAATCGTGTTGAGTTGTGTAATCTTTACTTTGTTTTTTTCATCGCATTGTAAATTGTATTTGAAGTAAGTCAGGCTTTTTTCTTTTCTTATGTAATACTTAATTAACCCTCGTATTAATCATTGAAATAAATAAATATATGTTTTACTAGCTAAATTGAAAATCATTCTTATTGTTGTAGTTAAAACCAAACCCAACAATTTTACCGAACACTTTTGTTCAGATTTCTCAATCCCAAAGCAATCCATCTTGAGGCTCATCTTTTGATTTCCTTTTTGGCGGACAGTCCGCGACGGCCGCACCGCTTTTTCTTAAACAACAAAAACTAAAAAACAAAAAAAAACAAAAACCAGAAAAATGCACTGAACCGATCACGACTCTGAACTGAAACTCTTTTATTGTTCGACGCTGAAAAACTAAAGGAGCGTCCTTCTGCGGGCCAAAGATGAAAAATGATTCCGCCGATGGTTAACCTGATTGCTCCGGAGTGGATCGATGCCGCCGCGGTCGCTGCATCATCATCCGCGAAAGAGCCGCTAGCCGAAGATATGCTGAGCTAGAAAGAATTTCCCAACAACGTGACTCCGGGGCACAGCCAGACGGTATTAAAATTGGCTGCAGCGTTGTGTTAAGCAACCGCGCGCTGCCGCCATGCGACCGGAGCAAAGGGGGCTCAACTCCGGATTATGGTGGGTAATTGATGCCCCCGGGTCATGGGGGGCTATTTTTAGACTTTACGTCTTTACATACTATATGTATATATATATATTTACAGGACTCGTTTATGTTCGCCCGCTCGGTTCCGTTTCGTTCGAAGAGTTGCAATGGAACCGCGCTGCGCTGTGCAGCGATCGAACCCTGTTCGATCTGCTGCTGCTCCCCGGCCTCCGCCTGGTCATTGGGGAGCGACCGGTGGGCCGCCGTGGCGAATTCTTTTGCCGGTGCGGTGCCCCAACATCCGCTGCATCTGGTTTAAATCCTGCATTTAAATATCAATGAGTAAATACCACAGAACTGTGGCGAATGGGCCGCGCGCACTGGACTCACCTTTAAAAAAGTATAAAACGACGCGACGTGGAGAGGTTTTTTTTTTGCCCTATTGCCACCACTGTTGCAGAATATTGAGGGTACCAACCTGCACGAGTTTGCCGCCTTTCTAAAGCGTGCACACACCTCCGAGGAGCCTCCGCCAGGTGAGCGAGCACCACACCACTGCAGGCGAGACGAGTGTGACATTAAAACGAGTTCTAGACCAACTCTCATTATTTGCGGCCACTCGAAATGGCAGCCCAAAGTAACAAAATGGGGGGATAAAGGGGAGTCTGCGGTTGATCTTTTATTTTCTTTCTTTTTTTTTTTGATAAAAGTTCAACTCCGAGGGGCACCTCAACCAAGAAGTTACTTCTTGCCGCCGCCGTGAGATGAAAGCTGCTGATGAGGTCTTTTTGAGGCGCACTGGTTTGAGACTTTTCACGGTGCAGAACAATGGGATTTGTTGCTGATTCAATTTCAACGCTTTAGGCCAGTTGTTGCGGTTGATCTAAAGTTCGCTGATTGACTCGTTTCGCGAAGAAAGGTCACTTTTCTCTGAAGTCGCTGATTTGCATTAGAGTGCAGATTTAAACTGGTCGGGTGTGGGAATTTTTAAACCGTTGTCTTAAGCTACATGCTCAAGGTTTATTGTTTCTATTTTTAAGGTGCTACCGAATTTTAAAAATTTTCCTTTCTAATCCGATTTCACAGTGATGGTTTAAATTTTAAACTAAATTCAAATGCTGGCTTAAGTTAAACCTATAAATTTTGGCACTTAATCCAATATTTATTTATATCACTTAATAGAAGCTACAAATACTAATTTACTCTTTTTGAACATCGAATAAGGGAAATTTTGACCATATAGTGCCATCTGTTGTCCGATTGTAATACTTCATAAACCAGCATTGACATTTTCTATAATTTGTGACGTCGTGGCATTTTGTTTATGTCATCTTTTTGCCATTTTTTCCATTATTTGATTAAACAGGAAAACTTCACATGGTCCCATATAAGGTTTGATAGTTATTGGATGACAGTTGTATTGCTTTCGTCAAAAAGTCGCGAATTATGAGCGCAACATGTGCAACTTTTCCACACCATTAATTTCACAAAAAATTTAATGCAAATTCCTTGCGAAAATTGTGAAAAGTTTAATTCATTTATTTAATAATTTCTTGGTTGATTTGTCGTTTTATTTCAGCTTTTTTTATGAATAATTCCCTGTTCGTTATCTTCATCATTCTCACTTTTTCTACATTCATAATTCCATAGTACATATGGATTTTATTTTCGCACAACATGTTGTGTAAAATGCAATAAACAATGAACCACTTGTAACAAAATTCATAAATTTCTTCGGAGTGAATCTTCAAACTGAGGATTCTTTAAGACTGCCAAATTTCGTCACGGTTTTTTTGGAAAACGAAGCTTCATTCATTAAACTAAGTTTATTTAAGCCATTTAGAAGAAAAAACCTTGAAATTAATTGAAGTTAAACCATAGCTTAAGCTATCTTCTTTAGTTTCACTAAACTCGAACTTAAACTCACAATGTAAAATCAGACTAGTTAATTTCATCAAGACACACGTAAAGTTTCATAATTTCAGGGTTTTTTTCATAATATATACCTACAAAAAAAATGTCATGTTCAAACAATTTACTTGAATAATTTCGCAAATCATTCAAATAATTTTCTTAATGCAAATCACATTGGAAAAATTACTGGTAAGCATTGTACTTGTTTAATTTATTTTCGTGTATATTAAATTATGACATATAATTTGTCGTTCGAACTAAATAGGTATGTGTAAAAATGTTTAATACAAAATTACAACACTGTGAAAATTTAAGGTAGAGCATGTAATCAAATTGACGTAGATAAATCATTAGCATAAATTTGTTCTAGTTGATTCAAACAAAATATATAAAGTTGATACAACCAAATATATTTTCTGGTTAGAGTACACAAAACATTTGAAACTTAGGATTTCATGTAGACGCTAATTTCACCAAAAAGTGCTAAATAATGCGTAAACTCTGTTCGTACAAGCGTTTGGTGGCACTCTGAAATATTTCATTAAGACACGCAAAAGAAAGTCGCTATACAATCACTAGTTTTTTAGGTAAGTCTCTAAATAGTACGATATCAGCTTAAAAGGAGTTCACGATTTATGTTCAACAAAATATTTTCTAATCGTGATTCGTGAAAATCCCATAAATTGTGCGATATACCATCAATTTAAATTTTTAGTACAAATCTATTTTAAAGCTTTATGTTAGCTCAAGATTCAAATTTTTATTTCAACCTTGTAATTTTTAAAAAATTCAATTGCTTACTCAAAATAGTTTTTTAAACCTCTGAGTAATGGATAATTTTCGTATTAAGTAGCCCAATCACAAAACTTGTACCTAATTTCAAATACTCTTGAAGATTAATGAGTTTTTCAATACAGCTTAAATGTATAAAATAGAATATTTTTTAATACAGGGTGGGCCTTCTAACGTTTGGAATTGGAACTATAGGTTATTTTGAGGTTGGAAGGTTTGATGACATTTCCGATGTGACAGAAATTAGTTTTATGTTTGACATTTATGAAATGGGTCGCTTTTCGCTTGAACAAAGTTGGGAAATATTAAAAACTTATTTCCAAAGTGGTGAGTCTTCTACTCAAACTGTAAGAAATTTACGGAAAAACTTTGACAAAAAGGATGTGCCAAAAACGCAGTTTGTGGATCAATTTGTGAAGCGAGTTCGTGAGACTGGATCGTTGTTGGATAAAACAACCCGTGTACGTACTCGTCCAGTGCGCTCAACCGAAAACATCGCTGCCGAAAAATCATCTTTTCAGATGAAGCTCATTTCCACCTCGGAGGATACGTCAATAAACAAAATTTTCGTATCTGGGGCTCAGAAAATCCACACGTCATCGTGGAGAAACCAATGCATCCACAACGAGTGACTGTCTGGTGCGGATTTTGGTCTGGCGGCATTATTGGGCCATTTTTCTTCGAAAATGAGCAAGGAAACGCCGTTACAGTGCATGGCGATCGCTACCGCGCCATGCTAAGCGATTTTTTGTTTCCCAAAATTGAAGAGTATGACATAGACGACATTTGGTTTCAACAGGACGGCGCAACGTGCCACACAGCCAACGTAACAATCGATCTTTTGCGCACTGTTTTCGGAAATCGCATAATCAGCCGAAATGCTGATATCAATTGGCCACCTTGAAGCTGCGATTTGACTCCGTTAGACTTTTTTTGTGGGGAGCCGTTAAGGACAAGTGTTACGCTAATCATCCAGAGACGATTGACGACTTGAAACGTGAAATCGAAGTTGCCATTGACGAAATAGAGGCCCAAACAATCGAAAATGTACTGAAAAATTGGATTGATCGAATGGGGTATTGTAAGGCTAGCCGTGGCAGTCATTTGAATGATGTTGTCTTCCATTCCTAAATGGGAAAGTTCAATGTTTCTAATAAACTCATAACTTTGAAAAAACATTCATTTGTTTTTTTTTATAGCCGATTCAAATTCCAAATCTTAAATGGCCCACCCTGTATATCTATTAGAAGTGTTTTAAATAATTTTGAGACCTAAAATCTAGAGGTGTGGAAATTAAATAACGAATTTTTATTTTATTTTTTTGGGGCGATGAAAACTATCTCGATGAAAGCGGTTATTGTAGTTATTTAATAACCATACCTCGTATACTTCATCAAAGTTAATATAAGAAGTGTAGAATTATTTTCAAATGTAACGTATTTAAAAATTTTGCGATACTTTTTAAGATTCCTAATTTTTGTATCGTAACCAAAACGATAGAAAGTAATTTTTTACTTAGGAAATATTCCAAAATTTTGAACCGCGTAGTATTTATTAAAAATTAAATTCTCGAAAGAAACAAATCTTCCCATTTCTCATTTATAATAAGTACGAAAATATCTAATAAATTGTGCATGGACATTGAATTAAAATTGGAGCAAAGGTAAATTATTCACCTCGGAGGACTTTGGGGCAATGAATCGAAATGAAGTCAATAAGAGTTGACAAAAACCACTAGGGTGAAAAAATTAGAAGACCAAAAATGACTCCTTTAATCAAGGAGCTCGAAAAATGCTCTGCACTGCAGTCTGCCAAGAAGAAGCGCCCCCAATTGATTGTCGCTCGGAGCTAATCTTAATTCATTCCGGAGCAAGAGATTTTAAGATTTCCGAGGATATCCAGGAAAGTGGGTCACCGAACACCTACAAGAAAAGACACAGAGGAACCCCACATCATTCTTATTCTGTTTGTGCTTTATTCTGCAGAGCACCGGAGCCCCCCTTCGAACTCGATGTATGCGCGCCGCCTCGCATAGACGTGCTTGTCGCCCCCGAAAACTTCGGACAGTGATAAATCTCTCAATCCGGATCGGATCACTGCTTTTATTTGCTGTCGCGACAAGCGATGCGTGGGCGGTCGCGCTTGAGAAAAAAAAAACAAGAAGCTGCCCGACAGCCTGACCCGCTTCACATAATCTCAAATCGCCACACTGCCGGGCGGAGCAATTTTAATTCGGGCCAGCTCGAATGCTCATATTTTCGGAATGGCCCACTTTATGAGCGTTCTTTTGGCTCCGAGCTGCTGCGAGGTGGATTCTGTGGCCTTGAGCGGATCTGTGCGGTCTTGGCCGTCTCCGCTGCTAGCTTGCTTGCTTGCTTGCTTCTTCCTGTCCGTCTTTAAGACGCAACGAGCCACGACAGCCGAAACAGATCATCTCGGATGATGTCACCGCCTGCCTCGTCATTAATTCTTTATTAGGCTGCCCCTCAAAAGAACTCTTGCAATTATTCCGCCAAGCAGTGAAAGGCGGGTGCGAGCAAAGTTGCTCTTAAGAGATTTTATTTAGGAGGTTTCTACCTTGGGGGAAAAAAAATCAATTTAATTTTTACACATTTTCTGAAGGATTATGCATTAAAATAAATCAGTTAATTTTTAGCCTGTTTCAGCCAGTAAAGAAATTATATTTTTAATAATTATTTACACTCTTCCTAATTAAAACGTTTAATGTAAGGGAAATATTAAGTAGTATTTATTTAAAAATAATTTAAAATGGGACAATAACCTGACTTGAATTTTACAACCTGGGAAGAATTCATGATCTTCTACATAAAAGAAAAAGAAGAAACTATATGCAAAAATTAAATTTTTGTATCGTTCAAGAAGTGACCGCAGAAAATATACGTAAAAATTTTCTAAAGAGGTGAATATTTTCTTTATATTGAACGATAGTTAAAAGTTAACAAAAGATTTAGTTAATTTTGAGAAAATAAAGGGTGAGCCATTGGGTGGTTACTTTTTAATAATGTTGTAAACAAAACGCTGTTCAATATTTTTAACAGCTTATTGATTTATTAAAAAGAGCAAAACTTCCGATTAGTTACAGAATATAATTTCATTTAAATGACTACCTCGGTTGGTTTGGCAGAAGCCCATACTCGCAATTCAATTTTACAGGACATTTTTGATGGTTTGCGGCCGTATTTCATGAATCGTTTCTCGAATATCAGCGTAACACCGATCTTTAATAACACCACAAAAAAAATTTCATTTCAAAATTCGCAGTGTTTCGGCAAAATACTGCACCTCACTTTTGAAATAAGTTTTCAATATTTCCCAACATTGTTCAAGAGTAAATCTATTAATTTCGTACCGCGGAGATATGATAATGTGTTTCTGTTAGTTTTTTGAGTGCAAAAGAGTTGCTTATGTCAAAATAACATATAATTTAAAAGAAAACCAACAGATGGGCCATCCTATATATAAAGATCGAACATTTTGAGAAAAAAAAGTCTAGCGGTTTGAACTATGAATGTAATATTTTGTGAAAAAATTTCCCATACCAAGCGAAATATAATGAAATAAACTAATTTTAAAATGTTCCACTTATTCTTTTTGCTCAATAAATACATATGAATTATTATCATGTACCAAATTTCCTCTTTCGATGTTTATTAATTTTATATGTATGATTTGTTGAAAAAATTACAATTTTTATGTTTACAAGGTAAAAACCCCTTCTTAAATTGAGAATTGACTGAGGTTAAACCTTATCGCTTGTACGCTCAAGAAAGCCATCTCTTCAGTTTAGAGATGTCGCATGCTAATTTTCGGCAGAAATTAAAAATTCTGCCATTTGTCATGGGGGACATTTACACGCTGCGTGCTCGTCGGAAAGTGGTAGGCACACGCATATTAATCATCGCCACCGAAAGTCACGTCGAACGCGCTTTGAAGCGCGCGGGCTCCGCGTGTCGAATGGAACTCGACGAGGTCAGCGTGTTGGACGGTAATTAGCAGAATTGCGCCATCGACGGGCATCGGCGGTTGCCAGCCCTAACGAATGGTGGTGGCGGCGCGGCGACCAAAATAATTCTCGCATACTTCCACGCTTGCTAGCTCATGGTTGAGAAGATTCTTAAATTAATCGGAACCTAAAGTACGAAGCGCAGACGTAAACACAATTTGGTGTTAATTTATTCAACTGTCCGATTTGAAAATTTTTTGAAGATTTTAATAAGCTAGTGATGATGTAACGAATATTCAAATTTATTGCCCCAGTTATGACACTTAATTTAAACGAATTTAATGGCTTGTTAAAAATATCTTTGGTTTTTTTTAATCTGCTAAAAAATTAAAAAGCACACTTAAATTTATTAGATTTTCGTGACAACTCTTTATAAATTTTTTAATTCAAGTTTTTTATTATCTTTACAATTATTATTTAGACAGTATTTTTATCTACTATAATAAAATGACAAAAATTGTATTTTTAGCAGATAGCTACAACATTTTTTATTTTATTTATACAATTATTAATCGTACTCATCAAAACTGATCACTTTGATGACTAGTGTTGAAGAAAAATTGGAATTTTTGTCAATTTTCTTCTTTTAAACTCTAATATCTCAGATTTTTTTTAAGATTACACCATTCGATTCGAAGGAAATGTTCGTTATATCGAAAGACTTTTGACTTCGAAGCTATTGGGTCTGTTCGACCAAAATCTGTAAAAATACGCTATTTTTTCTGTTTGTATAATTTTGATTATCGCTTTACAAAAACTTAACCCTTAGACATTTTTTCACTTTGTCTTTTATAACAACATAAAATGCAAAATCGTTCAAATATTGACAAGAATAAAAATTCTTAAAAAAATATTGATTAATTTGAGAGTTATTCCTTGGGTCTGTGTATCAAATCCATGTTTTCAGAAGTGGGATGACGCTTGTTAAATTGGGCATAAAAGTGGTTTTTGACATAATTATTTTTGTCCTGAAAATTAACTTTAAAATATTTGTTTTAATGAAAAATACGCACAAGCCGTATTCACAACGCTTCATTATTTTATCCAAAAACCAAAACTGCAAAAGTTTTTTAGATTTTCTCAATTACAAATTACAAAATCGATACAAAAATCGATTATTTGTGATTTAAAATATTTATAGTATTTTTATTTGTATCGTCATGACAAAACTTGATTTTTTCAATAAAATTTGAGATTTTAACTTAAAAACTTAATAATAATCCAATAATAAATATAAATCTGCTTAATTTTTCAATTTGAAAAAAGAGTAAGTAGTCACTGCGAAATGGAAGAATCGCTATAGGTTAAATAATCTTCAATATTTCTATTTTACTGTATGAATTGTTGAAATTTATACTTATAAATAGATAAATTATTGTTAGCAGGTGTATACACAATTTTATTTGTAGAGAAAACTAGGTGTGGACCACCGGTGGTCCACGCCATCAGATAAACGCAATTTCTGTGGACCACCGATGGTCCACGCCGGTTTAAACATGTTAAATATTGAATTTTGATTAAAAAGTTCAAGAACATAATTCTTCATAGTACCCTATTACTGTCGATTAAACCTATAGGCTTGTAGAAAAGTGTTAATGGACACTAATTGTAACTAATGCAAACTTAATGAAACATGAATGAAAAACTAATAAGTTCATCAGTGTTTTCACGACTTCATTAATGTTTTTGCATATTATTCTTCCTTTAAAGTCTTATAATTCTCGGAATTCTTTATAAATCCATAGAATAGTACCTGCAACATAAAACTTCTTAAAAGGAAGCTCTTACTGAAATAGATTTAAGCCGCTCTGATCGCTCCATCGACCATCGATATGCTGATTATTGAAAAAAAAAAAAAATTCCCTTAAAATGGAAAAGAAGTTCTTCTCGAAAAGTCAAAGGGATTAGTCCAAGTGCCCGATAGCCTAGTGAAACTCCGAATTCTAATTGCCGTCGGTATTAATCCCGATCAGGAGTCACAGGCACACTAGTCACAGGTGCACACTTGAATTAGCAGAGCCCCTGGAGCCTGCAGGAGCCGATTTAATCGACTCGAATCTGTTCAAGTTCGGTTCGGCTCGGGACCTGGGAGGAATACGCCTTGCTCCTCCTACTCCTCCTCCTGTATATCAGTCCCGGGAATCGGTCCGGGATACAGAGAGAGAGCACAGAAAATTTCTAGCTCTTCTGTGGCACTCGACGTAAACGATTCACAAACGATTCCCTTTTAAGGCAAGTGACACATCTTCTCTTCTTCTGCCCGGGAATGAAAAAGCCCCTCTTATATGCCCCGGGGCGAGTGGGGGATGGGATGGGATGGGATGAAAAAACAAAACCGACCTAGAGAATTCTGCTTATTGCTCGCTTTTGTTTGGTGTCCTTAACATGAGCCTTAACAAGCGCAGACAATCAATTAAATCAATTTCTGTCGATCCTCCGCCGGGGGCCCAGTGGTGGCGGGCAAAAACAAAAAAAAAAGTTATAGCTAGAGGGCCCATGGGGGCGTTTTTCAAATGAGAAAAAAAAAAAAAGAAAAGATGCCAATCTCACTGCATGCCATTATTCGTCGTTTGTTTTTATCCTCTCTGTGCCTTTGGTTTTCCGCACTTTTCCCTTCTTTTTTTCAATTAAATCCTCTTAGGGTCGGGGCTGTGCCATCGAAAGGCTCTTTTCCGATCCATTCAGAGAAAAAAAAAACGTTTTAAATGCGTCCAGGATAGACTGCTCTATAGTGGGACATCAGTGATAGACGTGCTGAATCGAATGTCACCCGATATATGGAGTCCCTGAGGGCACTTGCATAGCACCCAAGTGCGTTCATCATATTTGGGAGTGGTTATGGCAACGTTCTTTTGCATTCGAAAAAATGAAATGAAAAAATGAACCTAATCCCCAATACTGTTGCCTTTGTAATTTACCAGCCATAATAGCTTATAGTATCCTCAGCTGCATCTGCTCCAAGCTTTCTGCTTGCCCTCGACTGGTATACTGGCTTTAAGTCTGTTTGCCTTCCTCGAGGGGTATTAAAAGTTGTTTTCCTTTTGGCCAAGGAGCCCCGTCGAGGGCCCTTTGACTTCTCTCACAAAAAAAAAGAGAAAATAAAATAAATAAAATAAAATCCTCCAAGGCGAGTTTGCTGAAACCACAGAGCACAAAGGAAATGGACTACGATTCGCAAGATGTGGAGCAGAAATTTAATAAATGCCGACAGTCGCACACCAGCTTAAGTAGCGAATTAAAGCCCGTTTTCTGCGACTCATTTAATTCGGGCTGGAAAAAATACCAGACTTATTGGATGATGGATTTAATGCGATTAGTATCGCCGTCAGACAAAAATCCTTCATATCTTCATAAATGCTATATCGTTCGAGCCAAGTGCGAAATTTGAGAGCAATAATCGCCGACGTTCGTATAAAAAGTTGAAAAAAACTAAAACCAGACTGTGAACAGGTATAATTTTATTTTATTTTTTTAAGTAAAATTGAATAACAAAAATTTAGTCCTTTAGAAATATGTATTTTAATTTTAGTTAATGTAAAGTTAAGAAAGTGCAGAATTGCATAAAAATTAATCACAATTTTTACATAATAACAAAGTAATTTTGTAAAATTTCAACAAAACAAGGTACATTTTTCTTTTATACTTCCGAATTTTACCGAATGTGACATAATCCTTTTAATTTATGAATAACAGCCCATTTTTTATGTAAGTCAGGCAATTCCTTATTTAATCTGTGTACTTTTCTATATTTTTTGTACACTAACAACACTAAAATACAAACGAAAGACGGTAAAATTTTATTCGCCAAGGCGGCGCCACAGTGCACACATATTGCAAAATTGAAGTACGTATGTAACTTATTAAAAAACGTATATATAAATTTTTTAAATTTAATCGACTGTACGCCCGTGTTCACAGTCGTTAATTTCATATCAATTGCGGAAGTGTGGGTACGTAATGGTACCACAATGTTGCCTTAATTACACTGTTAACCTGACTTTGACCTTTAAGAAGAAAAAACAAAATTACTTTAAAAGACACATGAAAGACTGAAAGCTTACTGCTAGCCACCGACCAGCTAGCTAAAGTCAGCTATTAAGCGTATGGTAATTTGTTAACTTCGCCCGCAGCAGTAATTATTCCCACGGTCAAAAAATTAAAATAAAATTAAAATAAAAGTGTGAACGAGAATGTAGACTTAGAGAAAGAAAATTCTAATCAACCTGAGAGTGTATGTGTGTGGGGTCTGGACCTTTCTCTTAGTCCAATGTGAAGCACGTGCGGTCTTGAAGAAAGTTTTTCTTTATAGCAGTCTTATCCAAGAAATAAAATATTATAATAATAAAAGCAAAGAAAGGTGTAATCCACTTTCATTTACATATTTACAATTTAAAATGCGCTTTATTATTTTCAAGGATTTTTTGCATTCATGCTGCGACGAAAACCCGCAGAAAAATTTGCCTCTTTAAGCAAAACTTACCCACAACTGCACCCACCGGTGAGCTTACCTCACTGTTTAAACCGCGATAAGGCCAACCACACCGCGAGAGAACAGTAACATTCTTTGACCGCACTGTTTCGACCGGCAAATCGCTTTGTTGGTAGTTTTTTTTTTTTTTCTAGATTCAGTGTCTCAGAAAAGGTAAAACATAACCTAAAAGTTGAAATTTGGCACTGGGGCAAAAACTATGACGGGCTCATACTCGTATTTAATATTAAAAGTAAGTATACAGGGATTTTTAGTGTTGCTGTTTTCAAAACTTTTATATCAAAATTCATAAATTCAATATAGGGGACCAAGAGTATTAAATTTGGTCGGATTTTCATAAAAATTGGTATGTAGGGGTTCTATGGATTACTTATTTCAATTCAATTGTGACATCAACACTGTAAAATTAAAATATAATACATATATAGTATGTTACAATTACTATAATAATTTTGAATTTCAAAATTTATATAACATATTTGGATAATTTTTCACGAAAATTCCTGATATTTGTGGTCAGAATATTGATCCTAACATTTTGAATATCTACATTTTGGTTGGATATTCGAAATCAGCAACAATGAAAACCTCCAAATACACATTTTAATGATAATCAGTTGAAATTACAAATTTTCAACCACCATATTGGAGGCAGCATTACTACCAAACCTCATAGCTCATGTGAACATTGGTGTCAGATGTGGGATTGTGTGTTCAGCGGTCATAGAACACTAATTCAGTTAGTGTTGCTGTCCGACAAGCCGAGGTCCATGCGATGGAGGAGTGACTGACAAAAGCGAAAGTATTAAATCATATTAGAAAAAAAATATCACAGGGTGAATTTGCTGTTGGTCGTGCTCGCTAGATCTCGCGAGTTGTCGTGAGCCGCGAAACATTGCGGGCGCAAACAAACTGCTGCCGGGGTAAATAAAAAATAAAATAAATCGACAGGACGACGACGACGACAACGCATGGGGCGCCTCTTTTATCAGATTTACGAAGTTTCGCGAGGTATACGAGCTGTGGCTGGGGCCTCCTGCTTTATTTGACGCCATTTTTTCTTTTGTCCCACAACGGCGCGGCGTGTAAACTGGTTCGAAAGGTGAGCGAGCGGAAAGGTTAAACCTCGTTAAGCCTTCACATTTACGCCGCACCGTGCTGCTGTTGGTGCTGCCACCGCGCCGCGAAGCCGGGGACTTTTGCATGTGGCCCGGTTTTCCGTTTTTCTGTTTCAGTTATTTTTGTTTTGTTTTTTTTTGTTCTTATTCCCTGCTCCGAACCTGCGAAGCCACCCGCACTCTACCTGTGGCAGGTGAGGCTACTCGCTTGCAGATGCAGGTTGGGGCTAGGGGTGTCGAAACCAGGCCCAAGAATAAAACCTCTTTCCTCCGGGCTTGAGACCATTTCCACCGAAAACAGTGGAAATGTGTTATTCGGCTACGGAAGGTTTGCTATCACCCGCCCGCGCCGCGTGTTCCTTAATGAGGAAAGCATGTCTTTCCGCGGTGTGGATTAAAAATGCAATTTTGCTTCCTTCGCACTGCCAACACCGGCCACTGCAGCTCTCTCGCCCCCCGCTTTAATACGTACGAATGCACAAGGAGAGTTGAGGGCAGTGTGATAGGGCCTCTTTTGTACCTTTTTGCCGTATTGCACTCACCGCAAAAACCCCATCATGCCGCACCGCACCGCGCGCCCTCTGTCGGTCGTTTCGCTCCAGGAATTTCCTAAAAAACAAAAACCGCAGCACCGCACCGGGCTTAAGGTATGGTGTTGCGGTGGTGGCAATCAAATCAATAAATCAGCCATTCCCCGGGATATAAATAGACGAACGCCAGCATGTTAATTTTCCAAGAAAATTTTAATAGCAGCACGCCTGTGAATCTATTCATGGCGCGGTGGTTCAAGTATTTGTGCACACGAGGTAAATCGGGGGCGCACGGTGCGCACAGAAAAAGGGGAAAACTGGGTGGGGGTGGGGTTCTAGTATAGGGCTTTTATAAAGGACAAACATTTTTGGTCGATAATAAATGCATAACTCATTCGGGCCTTATTAAATTTTTATGCAACGTAAATAGAACTCTCTCTCTCCGGGTTGACAGTGTGGTTTACCAGTTGAAATAATCGACTGCATGATTGAACGGTTTGTGCAAGCTTAATTTTGGTTTTAAAAACAAATCCAGTTAATCTTCTATTATTTAAAGGATTATTTTAAATTAGTTACAATAAATTGCAATCTAATCACGATATAAACATTTTAATAGGTTTGAAGTCGATGCAAAAATTAAGTTAATCAGTAAATTTAACATTTAAATTAGCCACCGAATTTGAAATTTAGTCGTCCCAAAAACTCCAAATAATTATTTTTATGACATTTCAACGACATTTAGTATTAAAAGCCTGTCCAAATCACAGTCTTGAGACGTTCACGACGGCGTGTACCATCGGTGGTACACAATCTGTTTAAAAGCGTATGTATATAACAACTAGCGCCACAGCGAACGTGTTAATAAACAGTTGTATCGAAGTCTGTTCACGCGTTCCAAACTTATGTGCGAATGAAAACAATACATACGGATCGAATTGAGAAATAAATCTTTAAAATAATAAAAATGTCTTGTGTAATCGCGGTTTAAAAACTTCTTTATTAATAATCACGAATTTTAATAATACGTACAACTTTTTAATAATTTTGATAACCATAGAAATTTCAAAAAATAAACTCCGAATTCTAAAACACTTTTGATATTATTCTATAAAGTTCAGGATATTCCCTTTCATAACCTTACATAACCAGTAAGCATAAAATATTTTTATGCTAATAAAGTAATGCCCTAGACAGGCAGCACACATAAATTACTAATTAGTACTAATTACTAATTTAGGTGCTGTCTGTCATGGACTTATCATCATTATGGCCGCTAAATGACGAAAAACGTGATCATTTATGACTTGAAAAATGACCATCATTTTTTTATCTTAAATTATTAAAAGTGTACTAGAATTCAGCTGATTTTGTGCTTCTATACCAGTTGTAATATTACTTTGCGCTATTCATTACAAAGAACAAGAAGAAGAAAAGCGCAAGGACTATTGAATAACTGACAGCTGATAAATGATGATTAAGAAATTGTTGTCTGTCACCACTTCATTAATTAATAATTAGTGCTAAATTGGTAATTAACTAATTATTAATGCAATGCAATGTCTGTGTAGGACATAAGGTAATTTAAAAGTTTTTTCGTATAATTCAATATATTAATCTCCTATCTATATAAAAGCTATTTTAGTAGTCATTCTAAACGTATGAAAAAATACCTTTTTAAGCTGAGATTATTAAAAATAAGCCTAGGAAATATTTTTAGACAAAGCAAATATAAAACATAGAAACAGAAAGTTTATACCTTGAAATCTAGAGAAGATATTTGATCCTACTTCTTTTAAAAATAGACCGTTCTCTTAAAACTTTATCTTGAACAAGATATAGTATTTGAAATCTGCTACCCCAAAAAATCCTCAATTACCAATTTCATTGAAAAGTCCAAAGGGCAAAGTGAAGAAGTTCTACAAATTAAATGTAACTATTTTAAGATTCATTGTCTTAATTTAGACGTTTCCTTTATAACCCAACAACGAACGAGCCCACGCTTGACTAATTTCTTAGCCCTAAAAGAATCCTTCAGTGAAAACAGACAAAAGTGAAACTAAATCCTTTATACCAGCAATAAGCTCAATATAAAGAAAACTTGGGTGGAGTTTTCAATTTCAGCAGAAAAATCAATCAATTTAATTATCGAACTGAAGCAACAGCTCTCTTGAAAATTAAAATTTTGAGACGAAGACGAAAAGAGCACTCTATCTTTTCAGGTAGGGCTCGTGCATTTAATCGCGATCTGAATTAATTGGATAGAAGTAAAATGATAAAATGGGTGAAATAATTTCACGCCTTAGTCCGTTGATTAATTGGATTGCAGCAAAAAGCTGGGTAATTGAATTCAACACTATCGTAGAAGGCCGTTGCTTGTTAATTTGTTCTATTTAAAAAAAAAATGATTGTGGAAACCGTGGGCTACTAAAAAGAGATATGTGTGATATGTTCGAATTACACAACACAGGCATAAGTTTTTAAGACATCTATTTTGCAGTCACTAGTCTCAAGTTGAGTAGGTACCTTTCGTGAGTGCAGGATGCAGTTTTAATTAAATCAAGTTAGTGCAACTAATGCTGAAATATCCGGTTCGCTTATCATAGTGAAAGTCAATTAATTCGCCGATATCAGCCCGCGCGACACGCCTCGTCGGACACTCTAGTTTTTATAGTGTATCCACGAGTCGAGAATTTTATTGATTTTATTCTCTGGCATTTGAAAATGTTGAATAAAATTTTTGCAGCTTTGGTGAATTTTACGAGCTTGCTGATATTTTAGTGTATGCTGCCGCAAAAAATTTTTTATTCATTTTCGAACAATGAAAGATTTCTTCCCTTTGCATCTTAATTATATAGCTGCTTGACGAAATATATCTATTTCATTTCAGAGTTATTTTAAGCAATTTGGAAGTATAAATAGCCAAGACCTTTTAAGAAACATGCTAATATTTTAAATTAGAAACATTTACGATATATCCAGAAATATATCATTAGTTGCTATGGTGTATCATTAAGAGAAACGGACCTAGCTAAGAATTGAGTGATCCAATTTTGTATATGATTCAGTTTTTACAGACGTATAATTATTATGTAAATCTAGAAAAATTAGATTACTTAGACAGAGGAATTGTTAAAGATAATTCTTGAATAAGCGAGTAAGAATTTTAAATATGGATTCGAATCTGCTACGAAATTAAAGCTTACCGTGGGTCCATTATGAATTATGTAATTTTAGGAGAGTGATATAAAAATTGATATTTATTAATTTCTGAACTCGCTGATCTGAAATATGTTATTAAGATTCAGGAAAAAAAAATTCGAATTTAAAAGATTTCATAGAAATGGCTCCTTAAACTTAAAAATGGGTCATCGACAATAATGCTGATTGTAGTTTAACCCATTAAGTCCGGGAAGAGCACAATTTTCATACGATGTATGAGACTTATTTTCTGCCATAAAATATTTAAATAAAAAATTCCAAACATACCTGTTCTACTATTTTTGAGGTCGCTCTTTCGATTGGTGCAGTCAGATTTGCATAATAATGACTTTAAAAACCAATATGGCGCATTTTAAATAAAAAAATTTTTTGCGTTTTTGGTTTTTTGTGAATCTTTTTCGTATCAATAAAGTTAATGAATCGATGCCAAACCACAACCAAAAGTGCACAAAATATCTAAACTTTAACTAGGAATATTTTTTTTTTGAATTGAATCAACCTAACCTCTTCAAGATATCAAAGTGTAAAAAAAATGAACGTTATTTGATAAATTATGAATATTATCAATAAAATTAACATTTCTAACGGTATAATTGTCCCAAAAATATATATACAAGGGGTTTTTGAGGTCGCTGATCACGAATTTGAGGTTAGATTTTCAAAATTCAAGATGGCGGAGCCAATATGGCCGACCAAATTTCATAAAATGCTTAAAAATTACAACAATATGTGTATAGGGGGGTTTCTGAGGTCGCTGATCACGAATTCGAAGTTAGATTTTCAAAATTCAAGATGTCGGATCTATAACCGACCAAATTTCATGAAATAACTGAAACTCACGCGATAGTGTTTAGACGAAAAAATAGTAGACCAGGTATGTTTGGAATTTTTTATTTAAATATTTTATGGCAGAAAATAAGTCTCATACATCGTATGAAAATTGTGCTCTTCCCGGACTTAATGGGTTAATATTGATTTGAATCCAATTTCGATTCTGTGACAGATTAATAAAGCTAGAGTTAAACTTAAGATCGCAAAATTTTAATGATCTTTTCGATGGAACAAAAACAGCTTACTCATCCATCTATGAGAAAACGCGTTTGTAAGAAATTGATTGAATCTATGCCAAGAATGTGTCAGGCTGCCATAGATAATCGCGATTTTGTAAAAAAATATTATACATATAAGTTTTGTGATTTAATTTAAGATGTTTCTAATTATATGCTAGGTTTATTGATAATATGGTCGTAAAAGGGTTTCTAGCATCTATATTGTCTCCAATCTCAATTATTGTACTTATTTAATTTCTTTTCTAATATTACCTTTTTGATTTATTAAACTAATTTGTTTTTATTAGGTAACAAGTATGTTTCTTTAAGGCTCCGTATTCTCTATATTTCTCAGAAATCCTTTAATATAGAAGCTTAAGGGGACAACAACCAAAAATTGAAATTTGTTATACTGGAAAATTGGAAAATTGAAACGTAAAAAAAGAGATATATTAATGAAACTTTGAAAATGTATTTCTTAGTCTTCCAAGAATTAAAAATCATTTTTGTTTAGATTTTTCTACAATGTTTCTTGGCTGGTGGAATTTTTTCAAAAAAAAAAAAAAAACTCAAAAATCACGGTTTATGCGATTGGAACGTCTGACAAAAACAAAAAAGGGTTTTAATTGGTATGAAAATCTCTAGCGATTGAACAAAAAGGAAAAATGTCCATAAAAAAATAACAAAATGGCGGCATTTTTTCAAAAAACGCACATTTTTGGCCCGGAAAATCCGCTGAAAATCGAACAATTTTCGGAAAATCTTTTTTTCTGTGGTTCAATTCCTGGAAAATCACCTGTCAAATAAAATATCACAATTTCATCTATCCAATAGTTTTTTTTTTTTGTTTAAGTCGTATACACCAACGCCAAAACGCGGTTTTGAGAAAATCGCGTTTAAAGTTTATAAAATATATTTTTAAAGGAAATATTTATTTACCTACATTTAATCTGGAGTGCCATCACCGAAACCGGATTCGACTTTAATATAATTAAATTCTTATTCTTGAAAGTATTTCCTATCAAAATCAATCATAAAAACAATATTTATTTTTTGAAAATATGGGTGTGAAATTCCCTTAAAATTTGGATATCAACCCTTTGCCTTACGATTTACTTTCGAAGAATCGTGCGCGTGCACACAATTAAATTTAGCGCACACGTGGAGTTATAAATTCATAGTAATAGTAAATATCATAATAATGTTTTATTACAAGTTAGAAAAAATTTATCTGGTTTTTAAATCTTTAAGTATGCGGCGGGTGTGCCCCGTCAATGTCAGATTTGACACAGAAAATCTTTGCGGGCGAGACTCGTCATTTCCATTTAAGGGAGTACAGGTTCAAATTTTTCATTTTTCTTCTTTTCATTTAAATGAAAGTAGACATATTCAAGAATATCCTGTGAAAGTTTCAAGTTGATCGGAGCAAAACTGCCAGAGATACAACGCTTTGAATATCCCTCTCTCGATCTAGTTTTCAGCGGTGTGAGCATTTCGAAGAACAATGATAAAAATCTTTAAATGCGTTTT
The DNA here is from genome assembly GCA_949715965.1 of Dysmachus trigonus. NCBI lineage: Eukaryota > Metazoa > Arthropoda > Insecta > Diptera > Asilidae > Dysmachus > Dysmachus trigonus. The sequence continues at coordinate 98,216,959 of OX454319.1, read as the reverse complement.
TCTCAAAACTACTATTTTTAAAGTTGGTGGATACTGTATCTTAAAAACTACTGAACCGAAAATCTTGAAATTTTGTACAGACTTTCTCTATAGACTTTATGAGGTAGTGAATCGAGATTTTCTTTTTTTTTCAAATTATTTCCCGTTTTAAAATAACAAATGTGCTGAATTTTAACAATTTTTTTTCCAAAATTTCATTTTTTTTTACTTCTAAGTGATGCCAAAAATTTAAAAAAATTTTAAAAATAAAAACTCAACGTCACTACCTAGAGAAACTCTTAAACTAACAAAATATTTTTGATTTTTTGATTTTAGATGATCCAGTGTCGAGTTCTGATGTCCACCGGAAAATGCATTTTTTTTTTTTTGTAGAGTCTACGCAGGTTGGTTACCAGAGGCTCATTTCTTAATATTTTGCTCTGAAAATTTTACAGAGTATTCTTGAAACATTACTTAATATATATACTTTAGTAATATTTTATTTCGTTAATCAATCAATAATGGTTTAATTTTCAGTATTTGTTACATTTAATTTTTATCTTTTACCTCTTACTTAACAACTCGTTGTATATAATGCTTGTATTAAGCTGATTATATTTATAAATCTTGCAATATGTGGACCAAAGTATGATAGAGGCATGATAGAGATTCTTAAAATTTTAGAATTTAACTACAAATGTTGGTAAATAGATGGCAGAATTATTATAAGATAAGAACTCTAATTAGAATTCGAAGTATTTATAAAAAAGCTAAATTTAAATCACAAAAGTTCTTTACTAAATGAAGTCAGAGAACTGAACATAAAGTGAATTGAGCGAAATTGTACTACCTCTTTAATTACAAAACATAACTATGATTTATGACATAGAAATTATTATAGATAATATGGTACTTTTTAAAGTTTTCATTATACTTATATTTAATTCAGGTTTAGTAGGTGCAGTAGGTTTTAATTTTAATAAAATATGCTACTGCAATTCACTATTCGAACAAAAATAAAACACAAATTACCACAGGAATGAAGTTTATAAGGAGGTTAACCCAGGTTCAACTCTACCTCCAATTTTTTACTCAGCTTCCTTTTCTTCGAAATAGCGTGCATTTAAGATGTCAACTAATAATCTCATCTATGTCTTTTTTGTCCGCCTAAATTAATCATTCAACCCACGATTATTCGCAGATTGAGAGTGCAATAATTCGCGACGTGGCCTAGGTATGGGCTCAACTCTACTTAATTAAATGTGTCTTTTGGTAGCTACAGATAAGAGAGCAATCTAATCAAGTCGAAGCTATCAAAGCGGCAAGATATGAATCGTGTCGCGCCTGCACGAATCTTTTTGCGGAGTCCCCGATGATTCCCGGGGCAGTGTCGTTTAACACACATTATTAAATCGAGACTTTTATCTTATCGATGAATATCGAGCACATCGAGTTTCCATTATTCCACGGTCTTTCGTCCAGCCCCAATCGCGATCTCCGATCAAATTGAATGCGGGTCTCTCCTGCTTTAAGTACAACCAGGCGGCGGCAGCAGCGGCGCGGCGGCGGCTGTCTGGGGCCACGACATAAATTATTTATGCGGTGCCCCCTAAAATATTCGCCAGATTATATCTTACAGACTATGGGTAACATCCCAAGCGTAACATCTTGTGCGAGTCTTGTTTCTTCTTGAACTAGCACGGAGCCGGCCCCCATCCGACCGGTCTTCAGCTAGACACAAAAGTCAGAAGTCCCCCTCTCCCCCCCGCGGGAATGTGTGGGGAGCAACAACAACAACGACGACGACATCAGAGGCTCCTTCGAGTCTTTTCATTACTTTCTGGCCCTTTTTCATACCATTTTATATAAATATATATTGTAAAGTGGTGTGTGCAGCACGGAGATCAGCTTCTGACGCCGGGATTCTTTCCATATTGAACTTCCTGGCATTTAGTTTGCATCCTTTCCAGAAGTGTCACTCAACCGAATTCACTATCTGGCGGTTTTGACTTTTTTGCGGGTCCTTTCGGCAGCAATTTCTAGTTGAAGGGACTTTTCGTTTACCTACTTGATGGGTGCTTTTATATATATATATGGTATATACTATATATATTTTTATATCTTGTCACAACGCCCCTTATCATCCCCAAATCGCGTACCGTACTCAGCCCCATCTTCTGTTAATGGAGTACCGCCAGGCACCCCACTAGCACCGATATCGTTATTTCGGAATTTGACACCCCGCCACCACATGTAGCAATCAATAATTTCGATTGATAAATATGGAAAATGTTTCGGTTTGACTCTTCCGATCGCGGGACTCCTTCGGGAGTAATATAACCTCCCTTTTCAAACAACCCCGACCCCTCCCCCCCCCCCCCCCCCCCCGCGATTTCCCTCTATAACGTAGAGTTTTATTGCGGCAAAATTTGAGAGGATTACCCGATTTTGCTAATGCGATTTTCTTCCCGAAACTCATGTTGCCGATATGTTTCCCAGCCATTAGTCGGGAGTAAGGAAAGGGTCTAAGTGATTGTATCTTTGGCGCAAGAAAAAAAAAACACGAGAAGTGTGTTTTGTATATAACATCGAAGTGGGGAAATTTATTGAACGATTACCCTCGAATCAGTGCTTTTGTGATGATTGCGTTCTTAAGGACACGACGAAGGCGGTTGTTCAGATTCAAGACACCTTTTCACGAGCCGCAAAGCAAAATCGATCGATTGGCTTTTCTTGTACCCAACACCACCACCACCACCACTCTTATAGGCATCTTAAGAAACATCATCTTTTGTGGGTGGTTTGGAGAGAGCGTTCCGAAACCACTCGCTGTGCACAACAACAGCTGCTGCTGCAATAATAAGAAAATGTTGCAAGCGGTGAGGTAAATTGATTTCACATTTTATTGGTTGCTCTCTGGCTGCAATTGAAGTTTTATGGATTGAAATTTTTGTAGCGATGACAAGTTAAAAACCTTCTTTTAAGTAAATTGTTGCATCTTCTAAAAAAGATGCCGGTTCGTACATAAGTTTGAATGTATGTAGCATAAAGTAGCACAAAGCTTTGAGATTGGTTTTTTTTTTAAAGATAAAAGTAGATATTTATTTTATTACTGCCGCTTGATTAAAAATTAATTGAGTAAAATTTAGTATTATGGCTGGTTTTTAGTTGATTTTTATTAAAATTTCTAAATCGTCTTAAAAATTATTGGACCGAATTGATGTTTTCCTAGATAAATTCAATAGAATATTAATTTATTATCTAAAATTTTTTTTTTGCCATACGATACAAATTTAGGATTTAGTCCTAAGAATTCAAAATCTAAAAGGAAAACTCAAATATCAAAGGAGTAAAAATTATGAAACTCAAATGAAGTTTTAAAAAACAAAATACCGAAATATTAAAGAAAAAACCTCACTAAAATCAAAATAACGATGTTAAATGGATGAATTTTCAAGATTTTGTTTTAGCTGAACCGTTTGAGTATCGTTTCCTTATTTTCTAACCATCATCTTGTACATTACAAAAAAAAAAAAAAAAAAAAAAAACAAATACAAACTTTAAATCGCAATTTTCATCTTAAAACATGAAATCTTATTTAAAACCTATGCGCAAAATTTTAAATCAAACACTCCGACAAATTTTGAGTTTTCAAAAAGAGCGCGTTTAAATTCGCGATTTTAAATTTCACATATTATCCTCTTAAAAATGCAATCAATTTGTTCATTTACAGAAAATCTCAACCATTATACCATTATAAAACGTCATACCATTATAAAACGTCATACCATTACAAAAAGTCATACCATTATAAAACGTCTTTGGTTGTTCTTGATACATACCTGAAAAAAACAGAAAAATCAAGAATTAGATTAAAATATATAATAACTGAGTCATTATTTTTGAAAGTAGTTTATCTCAATTTTAATAACCTCTTTATATCTTTTAACATTCTTAACGATAAGAATATAAAATTATTTTTGGTGGACAAGCAAAAAATTTTCCGAGAGTACGTAAATTTTCGATTAAGAGCGAATAAAAATACGGATCGGAGAATTCTTCACTTTTTACGAAATATGGCAAGCTTTTTACGAATATATAGAAAATGTTTCCTCGACAATGTGGTGCTACTTGAATTAGAATTAGACAGAGATTAAATGGGTTTTCGTTTATTTTCATGTAAAGTATAAGGCAGCGTGTTTCAAATATGAAATAATATTAATTTAGCGCATGTTACATTTTCACTATTTCATATCAAATACTTGAATCAAAAGCAATTCTACAAGAAAAAAAAGAAATTAATAAGTTTACATTATTAAGAATATGGGAAACAAATCGAAAATGAATCAGTTTTTAAACGATTCTTTAGTAAATCGTGAAACTTTGGAGAAAAACGAATGTATAATTCTTCTTATTTATTCTAATTAAATCTGTTAGTATTAATTTATTTCATTTTCCCCGAGAGTTTGTTTATTCGCTCAAAACAATTATTTTACGAATCGTTTGATTTACTGAGTGAAATTGAAATCTAATACAATTTTAATAATTCATAAGGTGTGGCCATTTACAGGGTGGGCCATCTAACGTTTGGAATTGGAACTATAGGTTATTTTGAGGTTGGAAGGTTTGATGACATTTCCGATGTGACAGAAAGTTAGTTTTATGTTTGACATTTATGAAATGGGTCGCTTTTCGCTTGAACAAAGTTGCGAAATATTAAAAACTTATTTCCAAAGTGGTGAGTCTTCTACTCAAATTGTAAGAAATTTACGGAAAAAATTTGACAAAAAGGATGTGCCAAAAACGCAGTTTGTGGATCAATTTGTGAAGCGAGTTCGTGAAACTGGATCGTTGTTGAATAAAGCAACCTGTGTACGTACTCGTCCAGTGCGCTCAACCGAAAACATCGCTGCTGTTGCTCAGAGTGTGCGTGAACAACCATCAACATCAACTCGTCATCGTTCTCAAGAATTGAACATTTCACGCACTTCTTTGAGAAGAATTATGCATAAAGATCTCAGTATGAATGCGTACAAAGTTCAATTAGTGCAAGAGCTGAAGCCGCATGACCATCCGATGCGTTTTCGGTTTGCTCAATGGGACGAAAACCGCTTGATCGAAGATGGGCATTTTTACCGAAAAATCATCTTTTCAGATGAAGCTCATTTCCACCTCGGAGGATACGTCAATAAACAAAATTGTCGTATCTGGGGCTCAGAAAATACACACGTCATCGTGGAGAAACCAATGCATCCACAACGAGTGACTGTCTGGTGCGGATTTTGGTCTGCCGGCATTACTAGGCCATTTTTCTTCAAAAATGAGCAAGGAAACGCCGTTACAGTGAATGGCGATCGCTACCGCGCCATGCTAAGCAATTTTTTCTTTCCCAAAATTGAAGAGTATGACATAGACGACATTTGGTTTCAACAGGACGGCGCAACGTGCCACACAGCCAACGTAACAATCGATCTTTTGCGCACTGTTTTCGGAAATCGCATAATCAGCCGAAATGCTGATGTCAATTGGCCATCTCGAAGCTGCGATTTGATTCCGTTAGACTTTTTTTTGTGAAGAGCCGTTAAGGACAAGTGTTACGCTAACCATCCAGAGACGATTGACGACTTGAAACGTTAAATCGAAGTTGCCATTGACGAAATAGAGGCCCAAACAATCGAAAATGTACTAAAAAATTGGACTGATCGAATGGGGTATTGTAGGGCTAGCCGTGGAAGTCATTTGATTAATGTCTTCCATTCCTAAATGGAAAGGTTCAATCTTTCTAATAAACTCATAAGTTTGAAAAAATATTCATTTGTTTTTTTTTTATAGCCGATTCAAATTCCAAATCTTAAATCGCCCACCCTGTACATACGTAATATAATATAGAAAATATTAGGTATTTATTTTTGTTTTTCTTAAGTACCAGTTTTAAGGATATACTAAAATACTAGACAAACAATTTAATCTTTTAAATAATTCCCGGAAAAGGTTGTTCACCAAAAATTTCAAAATGAGTATTACAAATTTTATTGAAGGATGATCCTTCCCGCTCTCCCTATTAAACGGGAGGGGGGAAACAAAGAAATTGATATGAGAACGAAACACATCCCACCTCTACGAAAATATTTCGCCAATTTGCATTTTACCTTGAAAATGTGCTCTCCATCTCAGTAAAAGTACTACTCGAGCTCGGAAATATACACACCGAAATTTTCTGCCAGAGTTACAAAATCTTTTTTTTTTTTGGGGGAAGGATCTTGTTCAGATTTATCTTTAAGATGAAATCTTGTTAACCGAAGCAACTCCTGGAATCTTATTATCCTCAGAGCTCCCATTTCAATGCCTCCGTCGGCCGTGGCATGTTTGGTCAATTGCTGTTGCTTCCCAGTATTTACGGAGACCCCTGAAATACCATTCAGCGACCAAATAAACGATTAACTTAAGCCTAACCATGAAAAAAGGACCAGGGCCACTGTGTTTCGTTATACTGGGCTTGATATAACAGAAAAACCGTACCCAAGTGGGATGGATCCGGCAACACCAATGTATAGCACAAAAATGGAAAATTATTGAGGTTGGGCGCGCGCACCGCAAGGATACGCTGGACAAGGGGGCGGGGGAATCCACTTCACTAAATTAATCTCATTTATACGAGAGGGGGCGGGCAGCGGGCGGAGCCACCCCTTCACAGTAGCGTCCGGTAGGAGCTTTATGCCCTTGTTTTATTGGACGCCGGCCACCACCTCGAGTCCGTCTTAAGACTTGTTTTTACTTTTTACAAGATTAAGAGAAGCGCTACCCGGACTAATTCCGAGCCTCCATGATACGTCCATATGTATGGGTGTATTTTGCCGGACTATGGCAATGGCGGCGGTAGCAACAGCAGCAGCGGTGGCCGGGTTAACCCCCAATCTAATCTTGATTTTGTTTTTATGTTATCACCACCCCTCTCAAGCCCGTCTCAGTTATTTCAGTAGATATTTGTAGTGTGGCCATTCATTCTGATTACCCATGTCTGTCCCGAACCCGGTCCCGGTCCCACAATCCCGACTCGTTTGCAGGCCAAATCACAGAGGAATAGTCGAACCCAACAAACACATAACACAACACAACACAACAAACAGACATAGGCTAGGGGCGCCATTCAAGAAGTTTGCAAAGGGGAGTTGCGGAACTACATACACCCGCTTTAAAAAGAGGTTTTCGCTCCGGCCGGGGGTAGCGACTACTGTGAGCTGAATGTCACCCGGTTGCATCCGATCGGACAAATCGATATTCAATAAAAATCATTAAATATTTAGATGTCCTTCGACCAGGTCCCCAGCCGCCCTCAGAGTGGATTAATTTGATTCGGTCTCGGACCCTTCCTAGGCGGAAAACGGGGACCCCAACTAAATGGAAACATGTAACAACCACCCGCCGGGGAACTGTAGCGTTTCCTTTATTATATAGGAGTTTTTAAGGTTCCTTTTTCCTTGATGGACAAGTCTTCTAAATTTCAAGCATTAGCTCTAAAAATCCTATGTTGAATTGATATTTTAAAAGTTGAAAAACTTGGGGTATTTTTACGATTTAGTTGGAAAATTTCACTTCAGAAGTTTATTTTTATAACATTATGTAAAAATTAGACCTTTATTTATTTACGCCTATAATAAAATATTTCTGTTGTAAAATTATTTCTCAGATAATGTAATCAGGACAATTTGTCTGAATATAATATACTTAACGAGCTGTCAATCTGTCATTATTTCTTTGACAGCAAACTACAGGAGATTTTGAGTGGAATAAAAATATTTTTATTTCTATTGTGGAGTGCAAGCAACCGCGCATGGTCTTTAAAAATGATCAAATAATTTCGTTGGTTTTCTCACTAAATCTCTAATAATCTCTAACTTTCTGAACTTGAAATGTCAAATGTCAGTTTCGAATCGAAGGTAAGTATGGTTAAAATATAATATAAAATTTTTTATATAGAGTTCTATAGTTTAGTGCGTGTAGTGAATGAAGTTTTATGGAAATTAATGCGAAAATGTACAAGCATTGTAAAATGTAAAGTGACATTTCGAAAATTTTAAATTTAATTACTACTTTCCCGCAAACATTTTTTGCATATTCGTTCATTCCGAGCCTAAGTGAATCTTCCTACAAAGTTTCATTCAAATCTGGGAAGTAATCGAATTACTGACTTAAACTTGGAAATTTATTTCTCAAATTAGGGCTCAGTTATAAAAACTGATAGAGAACTTTGTGAATTATATGGACCGAATAATCGCCTATCAGAACGTGCTACAGAAAATCTGGTTTCCGAAACTTCAGGATATTGATGTTACTAACTTGTGGTTTCAACAGGATGGCGCTATGTGCCTTACAGCGACCGAAACAATCGATTTATTTAAAGGATAATTTGGTGAATATGTTAGATCTATCAATATAATCATTTAACTTATTTTTGTTTAATAATTTAATTAATTTGTATGAATTTCACGATAATATCGTAGTCCTACTACATATAACATTTTTTAATGACAAGAATTTTATAAACAAAAATAAAAAATCAATAAAGCAAAAACAAATAGGTAAAAAAATTAATGGGAGTGAATGAACCTTAACCTTAATTCCTCGTCAATTCGCAATGCCATTAAATTGTCTTTGATTTGTGTTAATCTATATTTTTTAGTGCTGCTTCGAAATTGATTTCATTTTTGCAGGCATTAAACGAAATTCGAAGAGTGTGTAATTTGTGTCTTGTTAGCCCAATGCCTTTAACCTTAATGAAGACTGTTGATCTATTGGCCTTTAGCCAGTCACCAAATTGACTTTCGAAGAATTACTTTCATCATTGATTAGTCCATCGTCATAAAACCGCCCTGCTCAAACATCTTGGGCAGTTAAATCGATGATGAAAAGGTGACAATATCACGCTGTATCGTCCATCAACAGGTCTCAATAACGTCGTCGTATCGTTCGTACACAACAACTGACTTAATTCTATGTCATTTGGGCGAGTGAGCCGCAATCCGAGAAGAAGACACACCGACCGCAGCGCCGTCATAATCTTCAAAAGCTGATGTAATTCATCAGTCGGTGATTTACCCAAGACGCTGATTTCATTCTAATCCCACGGACCGGAATAAAAATGACTCCGAATCTGTCTCCGGTTTATGACATCCCGCAGCTGATGCCCACGCGAGGAAATCTCTTGGCATTCTCGGTCATTTCGTGGGGAAGTAGAAGGAGACTTCTCCCACTATATCCCGAGATATTTCCACGAGAGATGGGAATCAACAGCAAAAAAATGTTTTTGCTCGTTAACTCACGGGAGTTTTATATAGATCGGATGATGGTCCACGTTATGTCGTGCTGGATGCTGCGCTGGACTACCAACAAGTTCAGATTATACCAAACACCGGAGAGACCCTGTCACATCACATTTTATATTTTTATTTTATTTTTTTTTCCCACCTTTCTGGGTGCATTAAACTTCCATTCCGTGTTCATTTGTCATCCGACAGGGTGATTTGCATAAATTTTTTAACACGGCCCCTCTTCTTAAGGTGTTAAATTAATTCGGCGCCCCCACGACACCACTGCACACACACACAGTCGGGGAGCTCCTTCTTGCTCTGCTCAGCTCCAGGAGGGAAAATAATCACGACGGGTTAATTACAATTAACAAATTCGCGGAACGGTCTATCGGGAAGCGGGGAAAAAGGAGAGTAAGAGGGGGGATGTGGATGCTGCACAATCAGCCATACTATAAAAAAGTTCAATTCCAACTTTTTCTTTTCACACGGGCAAAAGTATCTACGGCGAGACGTTCGTTGTTGGAAAGTTGTAATTTGATCCGCGAAGTGGCTTTTGCTTAAGAATTGGACTGAGGCAACAGCACAACAACAGGGGTCACACAAACACCGAACGAGGCAGACAGAACCGGAGACAATTTGCGAAGTCATTTCTAATTTCGCCGGTCTTTTCGCGGCTCCACAGTCCGCGATAGTACCGTTTAATAATTCCTAAGCGAATTAGCAGCGCGACCATTAACTATTCATTGTACTCAAAAACGTGCAAGCAATTCGCATCTGTTGCGCTAGAAATGAAGAAGAATTTTTTTATGAATTCTTGATATTAACACCATTTCTACTGAAGGTGTTAAAAGACACCTTGTGAAATATTAACTTAAAATTATTACCATTAGTTTTATCGCTGTACCTCAATTAAATTTTTGATTTTTCTTGTAATGTTTGTTATATTAATTATCCGGTATCTTTTTCCACCCGTCTCCTTCTGGAATTAAAATACATATGTGATATAACTACCATTATGTGTTTTTTCGTACCTTAAAAATTTTACAAAATCGTTTAAATTATCTTAAATCATTTACACATAAATATAATCTCATGAAATCTTGCTTCAAGGACAAAAAAGGAAGTCATTTTTACTTCAAATTGTAACTGACGATGACAAATCAATCTATTTTGATAATCTTAAACGTAAAAAAATATATGGAAAAATGGTACGTCTGCAAAACCAACATCGACACTAAAATTAAATTCATAATACAAAAGTTATGATTAAAATGCCGTTAAAACCTGGTGGAACTATTACAGCCAATCGTTATAAACAATTAATCGCATTAAACCGAGCATTGCAGCAAAAACCCTTTCAATATGTCATAAGATACGACTAAGTGATTTTTTTGCACGACAACGCTCTGCCACATGTTGCAAAATTAGTTATTAGATACATTAGAAGCGCATGGGTTCCTTCGGACTATCACTTGTTCGATTAATAGCGTATGTATGTAACCGATATTACTATAAATGATTTCGAAATTGAAGTTTTACTTTAACAAATTATTTTCGACTCAAAAAAATAGGAAAAAATTAAGAAAGGGTATTGTATTAAATATTACATACTATATATTATTTACGCTACTATCTCAGAGTAGATACATAAGAGATATGCAGAATATTTGAGTTGGGTAACAGCTTATAAGCGTGATGTAAAATTTTCAATTAATATTTAATGATAGCCCCTCAAAATATCGCATACTAAAAGCATATAGCCCACCTAAAATTTATTGCTGAAAAAGGATGTTAAATTCTGATTATTACCTCTGAAATGAATTTCAAGGTATTAAGCTGACGCAATTTCTCTAGTAATTTCTTGACACAGTCTTGAATATCGTTACGTTAAATGTTCGTATTTATTTAATAACCCATATCGCACCTGGCCTTACTTTAAATGAGTTGCAAGGTCAAAAACTGAGTTGTAGAAAAAATAAAAATTCAAACGATCTATTTTAAAAGATTTTTTGATACCCAATTCTAAATATAGTTTGGTATATTTTTATTTTTTACCAGATTTTTAGTTTTCAGTAGAGGACCGTCAAGAAAATTAGACTAAAATCAAGTTGTAGGTGTATGAGAATATTTTCTCATAATTGTGCGTGTATGAATGAGCCTGATATTTTTATTGTCCTCGCGATGTGGGACATCGATCACGTTGCTCGCGTAAAATTTGCCATAAAGGTGCAAATTTAGTAAGAGGGGAACATGGCCAGTGAACTTTATGAGCCGGCTGGCAAATTAATGGCACCTTCCATAATTAATGCGGTAGTAAAGCCCGAATCGGGCCATTATTTGGCCTATTGTAAATTAGACGCGAATATACTGTTACTTCGTTGTCGCAGTGAATTGTTAAATTATATTAAGGGAAAATTGCTTCATGTTGGTTCAATTTGTTAGGAGGAGAAAGGCTGTACATAATTAAGCGATAGCTCAATATCGATAAAATAAAGCGCAAGGTCTTTTCGTAAAATCTCTCGTCGACAGATAATTATGGGGGACTATCCAAAAAGCATTAAGTTGCTAAGTAAAGATTCCTTGAAATATGATACAAGAAAATAAAATTCATTTTTAATTTAAAATGTAAAAATTTTGCCCATGTTTACCTATAGTCACTATTGTAAAAAATCGTAATTCTACTTCAGATTAGAGATGCACAAAAAATTTAAACTTGATTGGTTAAATGTAACTTGGGTTAATATGTAAATATGGTTTTGATAAAAACTCGTTTAAGTTCTTTGTTTCTCGGTTTGATGTATTGTGTGCAGTGTTTTTTTTTTAATTATTTATAATTTTGTCAAGCTTAAAAAATTAAATCACAAAATAATTTTGTTTAGAATATTTTCACAAATATAATTTAAATTAAAAGTCGTAAAAACGACGATACTATAAGGTGGGCCATCGGCTGGTTTCTTTTTAAATTGCATGTAATTTCGATGTTGACAGCTCTTTCACGTTTAAAAAATTTACGGAAACACAGTATCATGTCTCCGCGGTACAAAATTTATAGATTTACGCATGATAAATGTTGGGCAATATTGAAAACTTATTTCAAAAGTGAGTGATGTGTTGCTGAAGCAGTGCGAATATTGAAAAGAAATTTCGGTCGAAATAATGCACCAATCACGCCTCCTTTTCACAAGTTTTTGACGAAAGTTCGTGAGATTTATATGCTAATTGATAAGAGAAGTTATATCAACTCACAATATTGTTGCCAGAAATTGAGGTATTTTACGTTGGCGAGTTCTGATTCTAGCAGGACGTCGCTACGTGCCACACAAGCCGTGCAACAATCGATCAGAAACGATTCAGTCAGTGAAGCAAAATATTGATTGAGCTATTCGGGAAATAGGGCCCAAAACTATAAAAAACATGCTGCAAAATTGGAGCCAAACCAGCCGAGGCAGCCATTTAAGTCAAATCATATTCCATAACTAATCGGAAGGATTACTCTTTTAAATGAATCAACAAACTTTGAAAAATATTGAACAGTGTTTATTTTATAGCATTTTTAAAAAGAAACCTAGCCGATGGCCCACCCTTTACATAATAGGTTATGTTTGGCCTATTTACAAAAATTATATTATTTTTCCAAAATATTTAACAAAAAGTAATTAACTTTTTTATTTTTAGAAAGAATTTATCTAAGAACACAGGGAGGCAAAAAAAACATCGACTAAACAAAACAATTTGCAACAGGCGATTGTCGTTCCCACCTCCAAAATTAGTGCCAATTCGTCAATGAGTGGGGATCTCAACACCTGGGCGAAGATAAGACGAACTCAAAGCATCGACCGTAGCCCCAAGGAATCACACCCACGCACCATCTAATTCGATTAAATTGCTCGAACGGGAATCTTTTCTATTTGGATAAAAATGTTTTTTTTTTTTTTTTATCTCTCCACTGCATGTGCCACCATTAATGAACCGCTCCCGTGCGTTGGCCCCAGCCGTGGGACGTTCGGGAAATATTTATTATTAATACAAAAGGCCATCGCAAATTCCAGCCCGGGCGTGACCAATCACCGGCAGTAGAAAGAGTGTTTACATCTCAGCTCCCCAGGAATAGGGATCACGAGTGAGGGGGGGGACGTCCAGGTCAAATGATATCCCCCTCTCCCGGTACCCCATATCACTTCGCATCCACTGAAGATGACTTCTCACCGGTCGCTCTAAGGCCAGTTGACATCACACTGTCTGTTCGTGTTCTTTCCACTTTTCTTTATATATGTATATAACTTTCTGGATAACAAAAAAAATCAATGCTCCGGCACCCCGGGACTTTTTACGTTGCTTTTGTTGCCCTGGGCACTCCGGAATTCGGAGCTAGCAGAAAAGGTGGGAAACTTCAGGACACGGTGGGAGAGTTAAATTAGTAATACCAACAAAGTTTTGGCTGTGAAAAAGGGAACAAAAGTTAAAATAACAAAAAAAAAAAGGGAAGAAAAAAATAAACTTTGTAAAAGTGCGTGCCAACCAACTCAAATTGATGAAAAGGGCTCGCCCTGTGCGTCGCAGCGGCTTAAAATTAAGTAGGACGCCATCAACCATAAAATTGACCTGTCGCATACTAAGCTTAAGCGAATGCTTGATGTTTCTAAGCAGTATATCATCCCAGATTTTTGTGGCACATCCTTTAATTATGGTAGTTGTACATAGCAGCGAGGGTCAGAAAGACCTTAAACAAAAGCTTCTTCTATTTTTAGTTCAGTATTCTGAGTATAAGTTAATTCTTCAACAGAACAACGCCAAGACCCACACAACTCTCAGTTACTATAGTAACGTAATGCATAGCTAGAAATGATTTTTAGTTGTTTATACCATATACGTAAATTTGAGAAAACGGTAGGTATCTCGTTTTCCTTACTTACATATTTTTAGAGTAGCCTTAGTATTATGTATATTGTTTTTTTGTTCAAAAAAATTTATTAAAAAAAAAATACGGTTGACATGATTTCGTCGTCTGGAACATTTGAAAATAATAAATTATTAAATATTAAAGTCGCTACAGCTATAGGACCTAAAGGAATTTTTTCCATAAAAAAATAACAAAATGGCGATCGTTTTTAAAAAAAAAAAAACATTCTTGAAATCGGAAAATCGACTGTAAATCGGAAAATACGTTACCTATCTTTTTGATTTAGGTCCAGACTATAGCTATAAATTAAAAATATTAAAAAATCATAGCAAGCGGTTAAGTAGTTTTTTTTAAATCATGCCAACTAGGTCAATGGTTTCGAGAAAATCTGGTTTAAAGTTTTTAAAAGGATATTTTTTATTAGAATTTCTAGATGATGATAAAATAACTTTTTTTTCAAGGTAGAAAGACTCCTTAAATTGAATATTTTACATTTTTTTATGTCGTATATTCTATAATGTTTTAATAGTGGACGCCTCATATTTTTATCTATAGTTGTGTTTTTATTTTCATTTGGCTCTGGATTTAGATCAGCACTTTTACATGCGAATACAACAACAACTTTAGATTAAAGAACCAAATAAATAGTTTGAACATATTCTAACAGAGGCGCTGCTGTAGTTTTTGGTCTCTAAAATGATGATGATTGAAAGCGGCAGGTAAAAAAGTTAATTTAAAATTAAAAAAATTAATCAAATATATTTTTTTTTCCAAGATTTAATAAAAAACAAACTTTGAAGGGCATTTTCGAATTTTTTTTTTTTTGACGAAAGCTGTCGTTTAATTCTTAATTCTTATTAGATTAACAAAAACAAGAATTCCAGTTCCTTAAACCGAAAATTATTAACCTGGTGATTAACCTGGATCCTTTTTTTTTTTTTTTAATTTTATACTTATCAAGATATTCTAGAACCATATTAAAGGTTTTTTTTTATTAATACAGAAAACCTCTGTCTTGTAACTAATACCGGAAATTAACGACATACCATACTAAATTCATTTTAATTATTAATTGACTTCATCATAGTGAGTCTGCAATGCAATCACTTGACAATATTGGCTCATTATCGACATATCAGTCCATTCCCCCTCTCCCTAGTCCTAAGATGAGGTGCGTTTTCTATCGACTCTGATACCCTAATTCTGTCCCGTTCAACAAATCCCCTCTCTCTCTCTCTCTCGCCCCACGACCCTACAAAACAAGTCCGGTCCTCTTCTTCTACTATAATCAGAAGCCGTGCTCACCTTTCTTCCATTAGTGGTGATCAATCAAGTCGAGTAGTTCAAATCCTTTTTTTCTTCCTGCGGATCCAGGAGGAGCTCCCCAACTTGCCTAAGCCCGTAAGTATCCACCGGCCACCTCCGAGAAAAAAAAAAAAAAGAAGGGCAGGCATGAAGGCAGGTGCTGGCGGTCTTTTGAGCCGAGTTCGAACAACTTTTAATGAAAGTGGGCTGCGTTCGGAAAAGGGATGGATGTCCGTTGAGCTAATGAACCGCTCCCTTGTTGGTTCTTCCTGCCCATAGGTCCGTCTTCTGTCCGGTTCGTTCGCAAGGAAATAACTCAAAGCGATCATAAAAGTTTTTGATAGGTTTTTTTTTTTTTTTTTTTTTTTTTTCTTACTCCCATTTCGGAGGATTTGCTGAACGGGCCCCAGCCTATTCGAGCGCCCTCTCTAGCCGCAGAGGTCAAGGCTTAATTGATAAACTAACTGTCGGCATGTGTTCGGTTGTGTGGCCGCTCTGACAAATTGGGACAGAATTAACTAATTAGGCGTGTCCTGTGAGTAAGGCTCAGTCGAATGAGGGGCTAGTTGTCTCCTTTGTGACGGAGATGCGATTGTAAGAGGATGTTTTTTCTATTTCCCTAATCCGACTAATTTTATTGCGTGAACTAAAGAAAGTCCGTAGTGAGGCTTTGAAGATTTATAAGGGTGGGTGTCAAACTTGAGAACCACAGATTTCTTTCATTTTTTTATATGTTGTGGAGTAAGTTGTTCTCAATAATATTCTAAAAGGGTAAGACGCAATTCGCTTTAGTTTTCGAGAAAATTAAAGATACAATAACAAGAGGGTTTGAAGAGCTAATAAATAAAAAAAAATAAAAAAATATAAAGATATGATAATAACATAAATTTTGTTAAGATTAAAAACGAAATTATAAATTTTATAATAGCAGGTAGATAAATTGTCTCTTTTGTTTTGCAGAGAGTATTTTTTAAATAATGTTTTAATGTTGGACTGATGTCGCTATGTACATATTTTTTTTAAAAATTCCTCATTTGCTTTCTTTCTTAAATAACCGATTCAATGAGATTTCTGTGAAAATTAGTACATAGGGGTTTTGCGGAATGCTGACTTAAAAATCAAAAATGTCAAAATTTAAATGTCAAAATTTACAAATTAAAGATGGCGGACCCAATATGGCGACCAAAATTTTTGAAATTCAACTAATTATTATGAAAATTAGAACAAAGTGAATTTTCAGGTTATTATCTCTAAAAATTTTCTGAAGTCGGTACTTGAAGGAAATAAACATATTTTATTTGTGTTCAAAAACAATGCATATTTTTGCGAAAATGCTAAGAGAATTTATGTTTTTTGCTATTCTAGTAATTTTTATTTTTTAAGCTTATTATAGCTGTAGACCCTAAAGGGAATTTTGATTTATTGTTGGTTTTTCTCTGTACAGAGAACAATTTAAAAATACTCTACGAATTTCTTTTGATATAACGCCATACCTAATTGAGTCCAAAACATACTGGCGCTTCCAAGAAAAGTTTTATGAACCAGAGATTTTAAAAAAAGCAGAAATTGGGAAGAAAACAATAAAAATTATTTGCAATGCCGATGGGCACCCCTAAAAACAAGTCGAAGGGCTCCGCTGCCAATCCCATAAAACATTTAAGGATAAAGGAGAACAGAACAATCCTGTCACTATTAGATGCGGTCGAATTCATATCCCGTCCCAGGTCCGCCTGACGGGAACGGTCTAATAAATCTCAGCGTCCGTGTTCCCGCCCCAAAAAATCTATATCTAGATCCGGCGCTCGGGGCCAATTACGCTTGAAAATTCATTTATCCATGAAAGATATACACAATAATACTTTGGAGAAGTCTGTTCGGAATTGCTCAAAAATACCTTTATCCCATTTCAAAGGCGGCAGCGTCCCGGGGCGGCTGGGCCGGGCCGGGCCGGGCTGGGATCCTGTATCGGTGTCGGCATGCGAGAATTCGAGAAGGAACTGCGGAGGAGCCCCCGTCAAGAGTGCTCAAGCTGACGGCACAAAGTCCCTTTAACCCAGAGACCCGAATCTCTCCCGGAAAACTGGGAAAATCCGGAGGGGGCTCCCCAATGAATACGTCAATGCTCCTCTATATTTAGTTACCCTGTTAAGGGACGATTTACGGTTTTCTTCCGATTGTATATTGATTATGCATGGATGTGTCAATACAGCACAAAGCCGAGCCCCATTGTGGCGGCGGAGCTCGAGGAGCGATATTTTTCCGCTTTCGAGATTATCCTCAAATATTTTCGCTCGATATCCCGGGAGAGATAAGAGTTTCGATAAATGGATTTAGTTACGGATTGCCACATGGGACTACAAATATTCCGGGTATACAAAGCGGGGGACGGGGAGGGGTGGTGAGATGCCGGACGGGAGAGCCTGTCAAGAGCCTCGAGGTGCTGCTGCTGCTGCTACCTGACTGGGAGCCCCTCGGCCGGATTACAATGGGGACCGCTTCTTAATCCCGAGAACTTCTTACATCATCAATTCGAAGGCTTGTGATGTATTGTCGATACTGCGACATTTCTGCCAACTCGATTATGTCCTCAATGTGAACGAAGTGTGTGCAACAAAAAGACGGAGCAGCGGAGTTTAACCCTCCACCAGGCGGGCGAAATAAGTAACAAAACATGAAACGCAATTCACCTGCCTCTACACACCTGGTGAAGTGAGGGGAGCAAATACGGATATCACTTATTTTTATAAAGGTAACCGGTTTTTTAGGGTTCTGTACTCACTTAAAACCCTTATAAATTTCATCATGTTCATCTGTCAATCTGTCTATACGTCACAGCTTCGTAATTCCTTCACTTTATAAGATTTTGTGACTTTAGACTTCGTCATGAAGATACAAATTTATTAAAATCATCATAACGTTTTTATTTAAAAATCAATTTTTATGAAACTTTCAGAAATTGTAAACTATGATGAATTTTAGTTTTAGTATCCGAATTTACAAAATAAAACAAAGTCCGTCTGAAAATTCCGACTGCAGCATCGAAAAGTTGCACAGATACTAAAGAAATGACATGAAAATGGCAAGATCGAGTCATAAAAATTCAGAAGTGGGATTAAGATGTTGGAATCGATCGTTAGCAATAAAACGTGTTTATTTTACCCAAGGCATTGAATTCGACCTTTTAAAAACCCACGCTAATGCGAAATTTGTCTTAAGGTCTTAAACAAAAAATACGTTTGTATCCCTGGTTTAATTTGAACTCTTATAACTTAATATTTAATTCGATTGATGATAACTACTACTGCAAATAAAACATAATAATTTTATAATATCCAAAAAAAATTCCATCTCGATTATGTATATTACTTTATGTACATATTTTGCTGTTGCGTTTATTTTTTTTTACTGTCTGTTCTGGTTTAGATTCCTAAATTACATTTTATATAAAATAGCATCAAATTTATTTGACTGGATATGTCAAAAAATGAATCCGACAATTTTTTCAGATAGAGTTTTGAAGTTTGATCAACTTTTCACAAATTCTGAAAATCTGGCTATAGATAACGATGAATTGAATGTTTTATTCAATGCTAAATTTTTTATTTAATATAAATAACAAAAACTTAGCTATATTATTGATATAAAAAGTAATACTTTTTGTTTCTTAGTGAAATAAGTACTGGGACTTGTACATGTGCATACCGTTTATGCAGAAATATTTAAATATAAATCGCAGGTGCAATTTTCATCCAATGCTCAAAACTTTTTTATTTTTGAATGCCATGAAACATATGCCACAATATGTTTTATTTTGACGCCTAATGCCCAAGTTGTTCAGCTTGAAAATCGAAAAACACCATCAACAAATTTATTGATTCATGTCGCTTTAACTGATCTTTTTAAATTTTATAGATGTATTCTTATTCTTGAAATTGTGTCCTTTAAGTATCTATAAATAAAATCCTTCTAATCGTAAAGGTACCTCCCTAAATCGTTGTTCGTTTAGCCTGGCTTAAAAGCTTGCCTACGGAGAAACAAGTTTCTTTTATTTCGATCTCTGTAAAAATTTTAATTCATTTATCTGATCAAATTGTATAATTTTATTCATTAAATTAGTGATAGGGGAGAGTTGCCTAACTTGGGCCGGCTCCTATTTCGGGCCACCCATTTTTTTCAATGTTACCGAGTTTTTGAAAATTAATTAATGTCAAAATTTGATTGAAAATGAATGTAGAACAAAATAATGAAAGAAATATTAATTTTAATACAAAATTAATAATGTTACAACAACCTCATAAAAATGGTTCTGCCGACTTAAAAATCTGACATTTTTGCTCGTCGATAAAAACAAATTGATACATCTAATGAATCTAAAATTTGTTCTGATACGAAGTGTATAATATGTTTATATAGTATATAGTGTATTTGCAATTTAAAAACTATAACAATACCAATTAATTTAAACAATCTGGAAAAATGTCATTTCCCCTAATTTGGGCCACTGTGCAATTCGAAAGGGCGCCTAATACGGGCCACTGTGCAATTCGAAAGGGCGCCTAATACGGGCCACTCACGCCACTCAACAGCGCGATGTAAACAAAGCAACACTGTCTGAAGGAAAAATGTTTTTCTCATTAAAACGGTAAGTGTACATGAGATATTTAGTAAATTTAGTATATTAAGCCTATTGTTATTATTTTAGATTATAAAATGTTACATGTCATTGAGTAAATACTTAATTTATGATGAAAATGTAATCCTAACCTCAAAATTTTCAGATGAAGCAAGCAAAAGCACAGTGGACCACAACTGCCTTGCTAAATGCAATCGATGCAGTAAAAAAAGGAGAAAGTGTGAGGCAAAGCGCTTTACATTTTGGTGTGCCGAAAGAAACGCTGCGACGGAGGCTGAAATTGAAAAATTATTCGGCGCCAGGACAGGGAAAAAAACTGACGATCTCCACGGCAAACGAAAAGAAGATAGTTGAGCATCTTATACGTTTAGCGAATGCGTTCCATGGATTGACTCCACTGAAGCTGCGAAAATTGGTTTATGAGATAGCTGAAAAGTTTAAAATCCCTCACCCTTTCAACCAAGAAAAAAAATTGGCTGGAAAAAAGTGGTATTATTTATTCATCAAAAGGCACCCGGAAATTTCTTTGAGAAAGACGGAAGGAACCAGTCTCAATCGCATACAAGGCTTCAACTCAAACGAGCTTCGGAAATTTTATTCCAACGTGGGGTCAGTGACAACAACGTTTAAATTCGAGCCTCACGATATTTACAACACGGATGAAACTGGAATAACAACTGTCCAGGTTAGATGGTTCAACCAATTGTTGACTTATTACTTTTTTTAGTAATTTTTTACAAATAAATATTTACATTTTAGATTGCTGAGAAGGTTCTGGCACCCAAAGGATCAAAACGTGTTGGCAGTGTGACTTCGTGGGAGCGTGGTAAAACCTTAACCGTGATTTGTACCATGAGCGCTGCTGGGACGTTTCTGCCACCTTTCTTCATCTTTCCACGTGAAAGAAATTCGGCACTGCTAGGACGAAATGCACCTGCGGGTTCCATCGTGGAAGTTAGTAAGAAAGGCTGGACATCTGACGCACATTTCTTGAAATGGGTAGTTCATTTCAAAAATTATGCAAAGCCTACTGCAGAAAAGCCGGTCTTACTTGTCCTGGATAATCACAGCAGCCACTAGTTTAGCAAACCACATTCACATGGTGTCGCTTCCTCCGCACTGCTCACATCGCATTCAACCTTTGGACGTCACGTTTTACGGCCCTTTGAAGAAAGCATACAACAAGCATTGCGACAACTTTATGAAGACGAATCATTTCGAACGTATCACACCGTATGATGTGGCTGGAATTTTCGCACAAGCCTACAATGGCAATCTGAGCCCAGAAAAAGGCATAAACGGTTTTCGATGCACAGGGATATGGCCTTTGAATTCTGATATTTTCAACTCTGATCCTGCTCTTATTTCAAATGCGTCGTCTACTGAATATGAGATGGCAACCGATGCTTTTTCTACTGAAGATGTAGAACACTTCATCGAGGGAGATGACACACAATCGTTGAGCAACAGCCACACGCATTCGTTCATCGACGCCGTTACTGCAGATTCTATAAATGCTGGTTGCACTGTTGAAGAGAACGTCGAAATTGAGGTGCTGATTCCTGTAATCGGAGATCAAGATGTTGCAGAAGAGGAAGATTTCGATGTTCAACTGACGTCTTTTTGTCCTGTCCCGGACATGACGCCAAAACCGCAGACAAAGGCTCGACAAAAACAACATTCCGAAATTTACACGGATCCTATGATGCGGGAAATTTTGAACGACAGAAAAAAAGCGAAAGAAGAGAAACAGAAGCTAGCTGAAGAAACCCGTAAAAATAAAGATCAACTGAAAGAAGTCCGACTGTTAAACAAACTACGTAAGCAGGAAGAAATAAAATTGAGAAAAATCAAACGTGCCGAAGTGAAAGAAAGAAAGGCAGAGGAAATCCGCATGCGGAAAGAACAAAAAGAGCAAGAAAAGCTGCTGAAAATGAAGAAGAAGAGTGATCAAGCAGTTAAAAAGACTGCTAAAGTAACCAAAAAGTCTGCTCAAGTTAGCAAAGATTAGTTACTAAAAATAAGTTGTAGGTATATGTACCTAATATGTAATGTTTTATATTTTAAGAAAATTCTTATTTTATTTACCTATATAATAAATTATGAAGTAAAGGTGTTTTAAACATTATGTCGAACCATTTTCGCGTTTTTCAGATATTTTACGTGCTATTCAATAGGTGGCCCACATTAGGCGAGTCGTCACCTAAATTGGGCCACTTGCACGTTTTATTCAAACGTTATTTTCTATTATAAAAGAAAGTCAAACTTGCCTTAAACTTTCCACAAAGGTAAATTATCATCCAAATTTTAATATTGCGCTATTAATTATGTAAACAAAACGTTTACAATAATTTTAAATGCATTTAACCTTAGGTGGCCCATAACTGGCGACTCTCCCCTAATGTTACAAATTTTGGAACTTCAACAATTTGAAACTTGTGACGGAAGCCGGGGTAGAAAAAAAATGATTGGAAGCTCATTGGAACGAAAAAAGAGTTCTCTAAAGAAGGGTGTGTGTTAATAACATTACAGGGTGTTGAATGCTAAAAAGTATCCATACAGATTTATGTGTATGCCTGTAGTCCCTAAACATCAAATTTCAAAGGGTGGCTTTAAAAATAAACGTTGATACGGGGATCTATAGAATCCATTGGAATAATTACAAACTACATTACAAAGACGAACTCCCTGGATGTAAGTCGTGGCGTCTTTATCATTATACTTATAGAAGTTCAACGTTATATATAAATCGTTAACAAATGAAGGGACTTTTCGTTTCATTTTTGGAAGAAAATCTATTTTTTTACATAAAAGTGTTCTTTAAAATCATAGAAATACTATCCTAAAACCGTTTTAAGGTACTAGTTCCCTCAACACTTTTCGAAAAATCGATTTCTTTTTCTTTTTTTTTGCATTTTACGATTCCTTATATCTTCGGAAATCATCTGCTAAATTTTTACAATGAAATTCGAAAAAATGGTAGAACTACAGCAGTTTTAGTGCGCCGCATTTTTGAATATACACACATAAATATATCGTAAAAAAACTTTAAACGCGTTTCTCTCGAAACTACATTTTTCAAAACGGCGGACACTCAATCTCCGGATTGGCTGAGCCGATTTGAATAAACCTTATAGCGTTTTGTTTGTTAAGGTCTATTGTAGGGCAATTCACCAGAAAATTTTGAAAAAGTTGATTAAAAAATATATTTACAAACCGAACAAAACGAAAAAAAATGCGATTTCTTCAAACTTTTTTTTTCAAACATCCGCCAATTTTTTCTTTTTTTTACGATTTTTTTTACTAATTGTGGTGAATTGCCTTATAAAATATCTTCCTTTTTAACATGCTTTTTAGTTTTTTTGTTTCGGACTTGCCGTTTCTGAGATTGAGTGTCCGCCATGGAACCCTCTTTTTTTGGACTGCTCAGTTTGGAGGGCCCTGTATATATTTAATAAAGTACTAAAAAAGAAAAACAATTTTTTTTTGTCAACTTCAAAACTTAAATATTCAAATAAAAAAAAGATGTAGTTAGATTTATAAGAAAGGAGCTGAGAAAAAAAAATAAAGTTTAAATGTCTATTTTCTCCTATTCTACAGGGAACTACCTTAAGAAACTCAAACAGGAAAAAGTTATACCCATTGTAACGGTACCTCTACGCGTTTTATATGTAAAAATTATATAACAAAAATTTTAAACGCGTTTTTCTCTAAACTACATTCTGTAACTCGAAAACTACTCACTGGATTTTAATAATTCAAAATATATTCGATTCGTTATGAAAAATATTAGTAACTAAACCTTTAAAAATATTATGTTACATACCCCTATTTTTTTTATACAGGGGTATATACCCGAAAAAAAAAATGTTTTTCTATTTTTCAGAAAAATGTTTATAAAATGATAAAAATATTAACAATAAAGTTTTGTTTAGGTTTAGTTATTATCATTTAGTCTTATGACTAGAATACCGTTGGAATATGTACTCTATGTGTTACAGGAAGCCTAAGAGAAATACGGGTGTCTTAAAAGTCACTTTTGGAAGACGCCCTTTACAGTGAACAAGACATACTAAAAATGCAACAAACATTTTTTTATATATTCTACTATAATATTTAAAAGGAATTAGTTTAATAAATATAATAGCTTTTGCACAACAACAAAATTAAAATGTATATTTTTTTCAACAATGAAACTTAAAGTCCCCTTAAAGATATAAATCGTTTACAACTTAAAGATTTATAATAGTTTATCTTCCATCTACATATGAGGATAGATGCAATTAAAAAAAAAAAAAAATATTTATTGAAGATTTATTTATTCAAATATACAATATTTTACAAATTTTTAATTTTTCTTCACGTTTGAAACAGCCTTTCCCCTGTGGGGAAATTTTAGAAATTTCATAAAATCATTTAAAAAAAGAAAAAAAAATTGTACTAATCTACGAAACGCTTAAGAAAAAATTTTCATTTGAATAAAATCGTAAAGAAATCGCACAAGATATCATTTTTATTATTTCTTGATTTTTTGACATATTTGATAAGTCTGCCCCCCCCAATAAATAACCTCTAACTCCGCCCATGCAATCCGTACTCTACATGCGTTGACGCAAGCAAGAGCTGGAGTCAAAGAAGAGCACATTAGAGGGTGGTTTCAGCGAGTTCGTGAATATCTCACGAAATTCTACAATTTATTAATATAAATCAAAAATTTAATGAAAAATAAATGGACCTATATTTTTATCTTTATATTTTGTTTATTATAACATTTTTATTGCTTATCAATTGAATAAATAATTATGTTTCGCAAAAGACATTATTTTGTTAAATTTTCCCCTCCAAGTTAATATTAAAAAGTCGAATTCTTAAAAAGAAAACTCATTGTTTAGATAGGCCGGAATTAGGCGCAAAAGTGTCCGGTATTAGGACGAAGCAATTTTTCTGGCCGGAATTAGGGGTATAACCTAATGTACTATAGTCTTAACGTAAATGTTAATTTAAAAGTATTTGTTAATGAATTAGTGAAAATGCAATGATTGACTAATAATCATCAAGTGTTTTAGTTAATGATAGCATTTTTTATTTAGTACATTGGTCAGTTACTTTTTTTATATGATCGAAATAGGTGTGGTATAGCTTAAGTGTCCGGAATTAGGGCAGTTTACCTTATGTCGTTTCGAATCACTCTGTATTTAAATTCTTTACTACTTTACTACTTTAAAATCCTATAAATTACCACAAAAACATCTTCAATTGTAACTAGACCGCATTTAAAATTTGGGTGAACGACCTAACGGCACCAAACGTCCGCCATTGCGTCAGGACGCGTGTGGATGCAATTTTTCGGGATCCGGGCAAATGACCGCAGCAAAATGTCAATTCGGGCGAGCAGAGCAATAAATTAAATACGAACCCGAGGCCAGGGACAGTGGCGCGGTCCGCGATGTTGCCAGGACTTCTGTCTGTGTATAGCAGAGCAGAGCCCGTTTAAGTGATTACTAAAAAACACAAAAAACAACAACAACAATGACAACAACAACAAAAAGCGCTCCAATTACAGTTATGTGAATATTTTGACATTTCCTCGCGTGCCCAGTGAATTACGGAAAAAATGAGGGACGTCCGAATGGATGTCGTCGGACGCTATTCATCGGCTAAAAAAAATTCGTGTGAACATAAATAAAAGCACTAAGAGTGAGGGGTGGGTGCTGGTGCTGGTTGGGGTGGAAGGGTGGGATAGAGGGCGCTGGTGTGGTTATAGCCAGCATACAACTAAAGCAACCCATCTCCCATTTATTCCTGATGGCGTATATCCCGGAAACCTTCTACCCGCAGTTCCCGGGAGGGCTTTTAAACCCATCTGGACTATAGCGGACAAACCCGAAACTAAGTGAATGAGACCCATTCAAATGGGCAAAGTTATTTGCAGACAAAAGCGAAAGAAAGGACATTTCTGCTGCCGTGTACATTCCCGCAGCTTCGAAGGTTTTCAAATATCGTCCTCCTGCCGAAACAAAGAGTTAATTTTCCACGGTGCAGTCAGGAGACTATCGTTTTAATTTGAGATCGGAATGCGCTATAGAACCCCCGATGACGCCACCGTCGCCACTGAACACCACCACCGCCATCTATTGTTTCGTTGCATCGCACCGTGATGGTCCCAGCCGAACCGTGAGAAATGAAGAAGGTAGAAGGGTAGTATACACCCCTTTTTCGTTTTTTAGTTTTTCCCCAGAAACACAATCGATGGCATATCCCCGAAGCATCAAAATGAGACACGAAAAAGGACAGCGGACTTCATTTAAGCTGAATAGAGGACAAAATTGGTGAGTGGCTCCTCCTCGGCTCGAGTCTATTTTCTGGCATTTATTCCTCGAGCTGAGGGAATCGGGATTCTAGGAGGAGAATATCAGAGAAGCACACCATTGTGCGATGTTCGCCGCAGCGTTATGAGGGAATGGCCGGGAATGGAAAAACAAATAAACCCCATTTGGAGTCATTTTAATTGTGCAGTTATGGCAAGCTGTTGTTCACTCATCCCTCGCGGCTCCCGGTATATTCCAACGAAATATCTTAAGAATGGGAGAAGCTTCTTTCCGCGCGTCCTGACTTCTTGTTCTTCTTCTACTTCTAGTAGGCACCCCATCGTACCACAATCCACCCACCACCGGGACCCATTATGGTCGCTATTCATCTATTAAGCTCCCGGAAAAAAAAACAGCAAGCAAGGAAGCATCGAGCGCTTTAGCAATTCCCGTCGTAATGCTCCTTTGTTTTCGCTTAATTTGTTTTTGCAATTTTCCCGGTGTAATTGGATATAATACTTTCGGGAGTGTCCCTTTCTTCTTCGGGACTACTGTGTGTTCTGAATTTCTAAATTGTTAAATTCCTCCTCCGAATTTGCAAGCGAGCACCCTCAAGTGGCTCTCTGAGGACTCCGCAATTTATGGACTTTCACACATTTCCCTTCGGCTCTAATGAGTTGCAAAATTGAAATCGATGATAGCGCGTTTGGCAGCGACAGAGCGGCGGGGGCCACGCTTATATTTGGGATGTAGCGCCGAGAGCTCCTGGAATGAGGATGGGTTATCCCGGAATTAGTCGCCTAATTCTTAGCAAATTGAACAGAACGAAGGGGAATTGTTACTCAATTTAAGGGCAATTCATCACTATTAGCGCAGGCTAGGCACGTCCAGGAAGTTCCAACATATTCGACAAATGCAACTTCCTAAGGGTGGATCCGTACACTGTGATATTATATAGGCTGGATGAAAATTCGGGAATCAAACCGTGACGTGTTGCACAGTAATGAACCTATTTTTATTCATCAAGGGGACATTCATTCTAGTGTTTAATGTTGGAAAAATTTAATAGGATTTGTGTATTTTAATACAAAATCAGAACTTGTCTTTTTCAATTTTGAATGTGTTTTTACCAAAAAAAATATATTTATTAGGATTGGTAGATAACACCCTGTAATTTATTTAAGATATATCCTATGAAACTTACTAACATGTGCCACGTTTCCCGCTCAAATAAGCTCTCAAACACTTTTTAACTGCTCGAGTCTTAAAATTTCAAAAATTTCTCCAGTTTTTTAAGTATAACCCTTAAATGCGCAGTGTTGTTTAAAAACAACAGACAGTAAAATGTTATATAAATTCGGATATACCAACTTTTTAGAAATAATCTTTTTTTATTCTTGTTAACATTTGATTGGGAAATTAAAATTGTATATTGGAAACACAGCTAATTTTTTTTCCCCCTCTATGGCCTTGTCAAAGTGACAACTACTAATGTTTTTTTTTTGGAAGTTTTCGCGGTAGATAACGATTTTTATAAGAATTTTCTGATGAAGTTTGCAGGTAAGAATATGAAATAAATATTATTGTTTATTAAATAGAACTGATTTTATAAATATCATAATGAACCATAAATAATAAAAGTTTACTTAAAAACTACTATTGATTTGTTTACCATTAGTTCATCATCTCTGGTGACTGCGCAGTGTATGTAGTATATAAACAACAATTGATTTTTTGAAATAAATATACTAAAAAAAATATTAAATATTTGTTTTCATATTTGTTATTTGACTTATATTTTAAATACAACCAAATATATTTTTTTCGCAATTAAGGGTTCAAGATTTTCCAATCAATTATAAACACATTATAAACTGCGTTTTTTAAATGATTTCATCTAGATCTGGAAATTTGTAAGTATTGATTTTAATTTTTTAAAACGTTACCTTTAACAAAGATTTTAAAATTTTCAAAAAAACGCATCAAATTGCTATGATTTTTACCCATCGAAACTGCAAATCTGGAGCTTATAAAAGGTTTGTCTGGTAACTTTTGGGTAAACATTTCTTGAGTAAAAATCTGGTAAAAAGTTTCATATGGTAGTGGGGATAAACATCAAAAGTTACCAGACGACTTCAAGTAAAAATTGGGTAAATCTTACTTGTGTAAGTAAATTGTGAAACGTGATCAAGATGTTAGAGGGAAAACTTATGGATTTATTTAATATTTCTGAAGATTTTGATATATGTTTTTTATTTATTTAAACAATTTTTCAATAACTTCTTCTTCTATCTGAATCGCAACGCAAAATTGAAACACACGAATGACAGATTACACAGTGACAAGCAATCGGTGATTTTACCCAAATTTACTCGGTCTCCGCAGCGTGGGTAAATCTGGTAAAAATTGTGTAAGAGGGGAAGTGCTGTCAAGAGCTCAGTTTTTCCCCTCTGTGAGGTTAACAGACACTTTCGGGTAAAAATTTTACCCGCAAGTAAAAACTTTATACTAGTTACCAGACAGACCTAAAGTTAGAGGATTAGTGACGTAAAATGAACATAAGTCAATGCATTTTGATATTCTTATAACAAAATAAATTTTTTTTTCTATGAACAGCTATTCAAAAATTTTAATTTAATACAAAATTTGCTATGAGATTGGATCCGTCTATGATTCAAAAAAATTAAAGGGTGCTAAATGAATAAGTCTTGGAGGCACATAAAATTGCATTTATTTTTTAATTTCTTCTCCCAAAAACTCAAGAATCGTTATTTTAGAAATTTTAATTTTACTCATCAAAACCTAAATAATTATAATATAGAAAATATATTTTCCACATATCCAGGACCTGATACATTTTGCAAAATTTTCTTTAAAAAATGTAATCTAGAATATCAAGAAGCAAAATTAAAAGCGAGGAAAGTGCAAAAGGAAAATTTCTACCATTATGTTGGACTTCTTTTTCAGTTCTTAATTAAAGGAGCGCAAAGTAAAAACTATTAGTGGATTTAAAAATACAATAATTGAAGAGTGCAACAAAACCCTATTATACAAAATATTTTAAATTAATGGATTAGTATTGGCTAAAATGTTGTTAACAAATATTTTATGCAAAAGTATATCACACTATACAGTGCTTCAAATTCACATTTCAAAAACGATATCTTCTCTAATTAAAAATGGCTTTAAATACGTGGAAATTAATATAAAACCTGATAAAATTGTGACTTGTGTGATTGACCATGATATTAATATCCTCTTAACAAATCCGATGTTTTTACAAGCTTTTAGTTAACTTCACAAGTTTGTTGGTTTAGGTCAAATCTTGCAAGTTGATTTTGACCCACTCCCGGTTATCCCATCGGGTTAAAATTTTGTATAGATGTGCAGTTCCGATGACAATACACTTTAACAATTTTATATACTAAAAATTTAAAATGGCGGACGAATTTTGACATTTATGCTCCGGTCCGATACATTTAAAAGCTTGTCCTGAGATTTGTAATGTGAAATGATTGTATTTCTAATTAATTTAATTATTACGAACTAGTTTACACTGGTGTATCAACACTTTATAAGTTTATTTCCTTCATTTTAGTGCATTTTAATAAAAGATTGTTTTTTTAAAGGGTTTTTAAATTTAATTTTTCTGTTATATAGTAAAAAAACTACTACTTGCACTTTCTAATGCCACTTTAGTTCCTTTGATTCCCTTACATATGTTGAAGTGTATGACATTTTAAGAAATTCGTTATAGAAACCGACGTTTAAGTCTCTATAAGTAGCATACTTTCAAATACATTCTCTTGTAACAACTTGTAGCAACAATGTACAAACGTATACCTGAATGGACTTTATATGTTATCAACTGTCTAGTTAAAGTGACTTGACAGTCCGCGAAAACGCCTAATGATCCCTGAAGACATTTAATCGTTTGATTGATGCTCGTGCGAGCGCGTGACTGCCTCGAATCGTGGGAAACCTCTGTCTGCTCTCGAGGTACCTTTTGATACATTTAATTGCCGAAATTCGCACCGACGACGCGAGCGACAATGGCGACACGACGGTAAGGCAGCGGCGGACGACGGTACTACGCCTGGAGGACGTAGTCACAGAAAGTTTTTGAGTTCATTTGTGGCCACTGTGTTTGGGGCCCCCTCCGGTGTGCTGGAGAAGAGGGCGGCGAATTTAATTTAGGCGCTTTTCAAAAATCCACTTCAGAGGAGGCCTTCCGTGCAATTACAGCTTGGCTAAGTGGCCTATATTCATTCGGCTGTGCCGTCGAGCCGTCGAAATTTACGTGACCTGAAGGTTTGATTTTTCAACCTCTGGGCCGCATGGCGTGGCACGGCCGTGACTCGACGCCGAACGAACGAACGAAATGAACGAAACGGCTGCCAGGCACACAATGTGATTGCTTTCTTTTCTTGCCACATGGTGGCAAACTGATTTTTCCCTTTCGTCAGGCGATGATTTTTCGCGTAGGCCTTTTTTTCACTTTATTTTCATTTTCATTTCATTTTTTTTTTTTTACAAACAGATCGTCTTTTGTTCCCTTCCGTTGTATGGAAAGAAAACTCCGGGAAATGCTCGATGAATTCAAGCAAAATTCTAAAAAAAGAAAAAAAGTGTAAAAACCGAACGAACCCGTCAGCAAACAGCAGTTCCACTCTCTATCCATTCTGGAGCCCGTTCAGGCGAAAAAGAAAGTCAATTTCAGTTATTTTGCGTGGAGAAAAATAATCGCGAAAAATCACGGAAAAACTTTTATACATTGCATTGGAACGTGATGGGTTTTGTGCAGCATGTTTAAGCATAGCTCGATATTTTAAAGGGACCTCTCCCTTTATTAAGGGATATATAGAGAGGGAAAGGGTTGCAGCAGTTGAACATATGAGTTTTTTTTTTGTATCTACATATTGTCCAAATTAAAGCAGAAAAATAGGTAGAAATTGTTGGTAAAAACTATGCCTTGCATATATGATTGTTTTTATGGGAACTTTTATTATGTCCCTTTATGGTAATTGTTAGTCGCTGGGTTATTGTGAAAATAACGAGCTTGTCTCTCATTATACGAATTAAAGGGTTACATATACATACCTAGGTGGGTCAAAAACAATTGATTTTTCAAAAATATTTTTTTTTTTTTATTGTACAACCTTTCAATTATGGTATATTATCTGATAATTTCATTAAAAAATTTTCAAATTGACAAAGCTAGAACGTTTAATGTGCACGCAGTACTTGTGTCATTCATAATAGAAAATATATATCGAAAACTTCATATATACTGGCCATAGTAAGTAAGTATCGTAGGATTTTTTAAAACATTATAGCATTTATAAATAAATAAATAAAGGTAGAATTTTATAGGAGAAAATGATACCTCCATATTCAAATTCCGGGAAATTAAAATTTAAAAAAACCGGCTATGTCAAAAACTGTCTATTTCTATCTGGTTTTCGAAAATATTTGTATCTTTAATTTTGAGATAGTAAATAATTTATGAATAAAAAATTTCATGAACAAAAAAATTAATTGTGAAATTTTCCTACCCCTAGGTGTATATAGCTTACTGCTCATAAATATTATAGATCAAATTTTGTCCGAACAAGTGTCAAATAATTTATATACGATTTTTTCCGTAGATTATGAATTCGTAAATGAAAATGCTCAACCACCTCCCGTTTTCAAAAAATAGGTGAGTGAAAAAGTCAAAAGACCTTGTTTTGACTATATTTGAAAAATCATTATAGAAGCTTGTAATGTGGCTAAAATCAAAGTTAGAACCTTGAGCTATTATCTCAAAATACTAAAGGTCTTAAAAATGTTCGAAAAATACCTTGAAAATCAAATATTTGACCAAACCGATTGTTTAATACAACAGATGCTGAATGAAGACTCTAATAAATATACGCTCATGAAAAACTTTTTCGTGGAAATGTTTAGAAAAACCTATAGAAATTAGTGGTATTTGATATTTTTTTAAAATAAAATTCAGACTTTTATTTCAGCCATGTTACAAGTTCCAGTGACCATGTGTTATTTTTTGATGATTTTTCAAAAATTGCAAAAATGCAATATTTTGAATTTTCCACTCTATTTTCCTCGAAAACGGGAGCTGATTGAGAATTTTCATTTAAGAATTCGTAATCTACGGCAAAAATTCCTATAGAAATGATTTGGTACTCGTTTGGAAACAGAAATAAACATTGAATTTGTTGACCAGTGTAATCTGTCCTAATTTGAATATCCTAAATCTTCTCCAAATTATGAAAAAGATAAAAATGAACTAACTAGGTATCAAAGCTACAAATCTTAGTATTTTTTGGTTCTGATTTTGTTCAAATACCATATTACTTGAATGATGATGGTCTACTACAATATAAGAAACCCTCCCTACTGCTTTGATATTCTTCATTTCAATTAGCCTGACTTTTCTAAAGCCTTTGACAAGTTCTCTCATAAGGTACTACTTTTTAAACTTTTTAAACTTTCCAAACTTTTGCTTCTATTCCCTGTTAATTAAACCGATTTCATCCTATTTAACCGATAGAGTGTTTTAGAGCGCTATTTAGAAACGCCTTGTCACATGTAGTTAATATATACATTTTTAATCGGATTAACAATTATGATGACTGCTCTTTTTTACAGAGTGACATTGATGTGTTTTCAGGTTGTGGTGTACGAATAATTCCTTCCTTTTATATTCCATTACTCCATAAATAACAACTATCTAGATTCTACTGATGATAGGTAAAGATTTGGGAATCTTTAACACTAAATTAATTTATTCAAAGGATTCAAATTATACGATATAATCAACAAAGGAATTTCGTGATTCTTATACCACTGGAAGTCACATATGATTGATTTCACTTTATAAAAGGTGCGAAATGCATTCATGTATTTTTGTACACAAAGCTTCGATTGATTTAATGGATTCGTAACAGATTTATGAACGGGCGAAACTACCTTTACATTAACAGGTTTCAAATTATGAAAATCGATTTGTTTTTGAAATATTTTAATGGTAAAAAAAGTACGATTACATTCAAACTTTTAAGAATAAAAAAGAGTAACATTTGCACTATATTCTATGACATTTTTTGTTGAAAAATATTGAAAATTGGCCCGCTTAGAGCTAGTTTTCCAAAACCTCTTAAAAATCTATTGGACATTATAACTTGTGCTAAATTTATCTAAAATTAAAAAATCTATTTTTATATGTTAGTATATGAGTACAGCTCGGGATTGAACGTAGAATTTGTAAAAAAAAATTTAAATCTGAATTTCTGGCGGCATTGTGTGAGAAAGATTTTGAGTAATCCACCGACTTCAAAAATAGAGTTTTGAGAAAAACACGTTTAAAGTTTAAAGTAAGAATAAAAAAATGAAATTTTTTTCATAGAATTTGATTCAAATACTACTCTTTTTGATACTTGAACGTTTGAATGTAATAGTAGTTTTTTTACCATTAAAAAATGTCAAAAAAAGTCAAATTTTCAAAATTTGAAACAACTTGAAAGACATCGACCAAGTTATGGATTATTGTATAAATGCCATCTATACTAATATTATAAAGAGGAAATATTTGTATTTTTGTGTGTGTGTGTGTATGTTTGTAATGAATAAACTCAAAAACTATTGTGCCGATTTCAAAAATTCTTTCACCATTAGAAAGCTACATTCACCCTGAGTAATATAGGCTATATTTATTGCTAAATTCAAGATGGCGGATCCAATATGGCGACCAAAATTTCCTGATTTCAACGGATTTTAATGAAAATTAGTACAATGAATGTTTTGAGGTCACTGATTTTGAATATTATCAAAATTTAGAAATCCAAGATGGCGGATCCAAAATGGCGATCATATTTCTCGATTTCAAGAGATTTTAATAAAAATTAGTACAATGATTAACTTGAGATCACTGATTTTGAATATTATCAAAATTTACAAATTCAAGATGGCGGACCCAATATGGCGACCAATATTTCTCGATTTCAACGGATTTGAATGAAAATTGGTACAATGATTATTTTAAGACCACTAATTTTGAATATTATTAAGATTTGGAATTTCAAGATAGCGGATCCATAAAGGGGTTTTCGGGTTGAAACAATTTCTAGGATATAACAAACTAGAACATTTGAGAAGTGTTTAATTAGTAATAATAATAAAATTTCCGAAATATTAATTTTATTAAAATTTCAATTCTTTACTTGAAATCTTACTTGCTTCATCCACCTAGATGCAATTTTAATAGCACTTTAATTCGTACAAGATAGATTTAACTTGTTGGCAGATCTATACCTTTAATTTGATATAACAAAATTGATTTCTTCTTGCATTTTTTAACTCAACTCGTCGAGTGCCGAAAAAGTTTGGTATATCGATTTCTACATCCAATAGAATCTCGAATTCCTAATTCCCTAAGGAGCTAATAAAAACAACCGGGGCGCAAAGCACCAAATTAAACATTAAAGAAAGACAAGTGATGTGCAGCATCCGCGCATTTACCCAGAGGCGCACAGGTGGACCAATTCTCATCTTCTGGCTGAACGATTTGGCGGCACATCCGAACTCCCGCCAAAAAAAAGCCGTGGATGAGGGGAGCAATCTCCTCAGCTAGCCGCAGCGCAGATAAAATTGGGCTCTTATCTGGCCCTCCGTAATTGGGGTGTAATTTCATTTATTATTTAGAGTCCGCAGCTCGTTCGGCCGCCGCGCCGCCTTGCCGCAGCAGCAGCAACAAGCCCGAAGACGCTGATAACTCAACGAAGCACCGGAAGTCTCGCCCACGAAGTACACACGTTTGTAAGATTGGCTTTTGCGATGTTTGTAGCGCGGCGGCGAGGGTGTTAGCCGGGGGCTTCCCGGGGGGTCGGTACGAGAGTGATCTCCTTAAACTTGTTTCCAAAACTTTGCTCGTTTTTTTCTTTGCCCGACCTTCTTCCCGCACAGTTAGCCCGGGAAAGTACGGGAAACATAACTTTTTTCTTGTTTTCAAATTGCGAAATATACACCGCAGGAAGACAGGGAATGTAGATGTACATATATATGTATAAAAAAAAATGAAAATAAAGAATTGAAAAAAATATTTATAAGTAAATTTCTTACACCCGCGACTGGCCGAGGGTGATGCTAAAGGACGAAAATAGCAACCAGAGGGCGACTAACAAGACAAGAGTTCTGATTGCCAAAACGGGGGTAGTCCGCCGGTAGTCATCCCCGTCAGGGTAATCAGAAATACTTGCAAACTGCTCTAACTTGGGCTATACTTAGTTTTATTTCCGCATCGATTCTTCCTGCGGTCGCCCATCTGCGCCGTTCTTGAGATCTACGCGACATTCGTACACCGTCCGCTGTATAGCGTGATGACCTCGCGCGAATTGCTGCCCCAAATTTTAGGGGTTGTTTATGTCAAGGGTCACATTGAGCGCGAATGTGTCGCTGTTGAAATGACCCCCGTCGTGCGTGGCATTTCTCTCTGTAAACAAGCACGCACCTTTTCTAGTCTATAAAAGCTATGACACGCGCTCCGGGGTGCGGGTGAGGATTAGGCTATATTCGATTAGTACGAATGTACATTTAACACCTTATGATGTGCAAAAAGTAGGGCTTATTCAAGCTTATATAGTGCGTAAACTTTCGTCGCCCTCAATAGAGTTTTACACCACCCTCAATAGCTTTCAATACTTAACGTACCCCACTGCAAAAGAATTATTTTTTTTGTTTTTCACTCATAAGACTTCTGCAAATTTAAATTACATAAATATCGTTAGCCTATAAATTATAAACCTTATAAGAAAAAATAAAAAATGCTACCCCACTACCTTAGAAGCTTTAACAATTAAAAAATCAAATTATAAGAACTTGACAATTGTGAAGCTACTACGAAATGTCAATTGAAATTGTCAAATAAGCTGTCAGGTTCAGTTTTCTTAAGGTTATTTGGAATCTAATTGTTAATGTTCTCTTCTAAATTGGATCTCCATCACCAGAATTAATTTTTGATAATTTGACAGTTGTCAAAACTTGACAATTTTACGCATTTTATCCAAATTGCTTTCGAGTATTTTGTAGTAAATGAGATAACTCTTCCTCAATTTGACATTTTTTACATTTTTGTGAATACAAAAAATAAAACAATATTAAAGGCTGCTTTATAGTGGTTTTATAAGTAGAACGTTGTATTGATTCGCAATTTTAATAACAATAACAACAAAACTGGAAATGTTGATTTTAGAAATGACAATCAAAGAAAAACTCAAATATCAAAAATTGACACTTATAAAGTATTAGAATAAGACAAACAAAATACAGAATTAAAGCTAAAGATTAAACATAAATATGACTTTTTGATAAAACGACGATACGTTTGTCTATTAAGTACGACCTGTTCTAATTGGTTTTGATTATTTTATTTTATTCTGTAGGTAGAAGGTCCAATTTTGAATAGACTTACGTAATGCATGCATATATTATTTAAAAATTTTAAGATTTTCCTTTTTTTCATAATTTCGTCTATTCTTTAAAAAGTTATGACCTTTTAAGAAAAAGGTATGTATAAAAAATCTTCATAGCCTCTAATTTCTAGGAACATAAATACTAATGAAAAATTATCATGGCCTTAGAATGGCCGGTGATTTGTAATTACCAGAATTAAAGCTATATGTCTTTATTATTAGCGTATATAGATACAGAATTATTATAATACTAGATGAGACCTGTTATAAGCCCACCTGGAATAAGAAAACAAAACCTCAAAAACTTTCTGCACGACAGTTTTAAAACCGAAAGTGCTCTACAAAAGATCATAATCTTTGCCTCGCAATTGCCTCGGTTTTGCTCAAAGCCAGTCTCCGTTGATTGAACCCGGCTTAAGTCGCCGTGCGCCGCCGCAGACATCATCGTCTTGGTTGGGTTCCGTAGCAATTGGATTTCTCCCTTTTGCTCTTAAGCAACAAGAAGCAAATAGATTTTCCAGGTTGGTAGTTCCGTGTGACTGTAAGCTAATCCTTCATTTTCCTCAAGCAAATTATGTCATTCCGACGAGAAAAGCGTTCCCCATTACAACGCTGGACCGCACGACATAATCGCATTTTAAACGATCAAGTTTGAGCCGATTCAGCACATTGCGGTGCAGTGCGGCGTTTCGGATACGATTTCTAAGTCGTGAATTTGATCGTTTTGTTCTTTTTATGTTTTTCAGACAACTTTTATTTTCTTTTTAACTATTTTT
Organism: Dysmachus trigonus; assembly: GCA_949715965.1. Lineage (NCBI taxonomy): Eukaryota > Metazoa > Arthropoda > Insecta > Diptera > Asilidae > Dysmachus > Dysmachus trigonus. The sequence goes on along the minus strand of OX454319.1, from coordinate 98,179,278 downwards.
ACATATAAAAATGTTTATTTTTCCCTCCTTGTTGTCTCGCTGAATTCTTTTGCGCCTTCTGCGCACAGGTAACCCAATCTATGTAAACCTGCTTTATAGATGAAAGCCTCACCCGCGGCAGTTAGCAGAGGTAGATTGAAAAACGTTTTCTTTCGAAATTCAGATCAGAGCACCCTTAGAGAGGCTCGGTTCAGCTTGGCACCGGCCAGCCACCGAGACAAGGTAGTTGTTGCCCCCGGCCGCCTTGCGCCGCCACCGTCGAGCTGTTTCTTGTGAAACCGCCTGCAACCGAATCTTTCGAACGTAACCCGACACCAGAGCCCCGATCTCCAGTGGACTCTTGCAACAGCAAAAGTTGACTTGTGGAAGTTGTGACATCACCGCAGCTGCGGTTGGCTTACCTCTTGGCCGTCGTCTCGGTCGCTTTTTTCACTTTTTTCTTACCTTATTTTAGCCTTTTTTCTGAGCTCGACGCAACGTACCATGGACGCTATACATACAGTAGTATAGTGAACAACCGCGCGGTACGGCGCGACGACCAAGAGAACGGCAACTCCACGCCCAACCTCAACATGTTCGTGTAGGCCGCAATGAAAGAAAGTACTTTCAATCCAGGCAATGACTTCCGGCCAAAGATATCGAGAATCTTGTTGGATACAAAGTGACAAGCTGTTATTTCTTCCATCCCAGATCCTGTCAACAGACTTGGACAGACTTTATATAGTGCTAGACTATTATTTCACTACTATATAGGGGAGTGCATGACTTGCTACTAATGGATTTGAATAATTTTTGAATATGGTGTAGGGGTTAGTCCTCTATGCATTTTGGTAAAGGGATTTTATGCAACCCTTCTCCGTTTACGAGATAATCAAACTCAAACTTAACTACTAGTTCAGTTAGTTGAAGAAAAATGTTACAAAAGCGAAATAATAATAAACTAATCAGACATTTATAATTTGGAACATTCGCTTCTTGTGATAAACTAAACATAAGCCATTGATAACGTAAACAAGCAGAGAATCGTACTCTCTTCCACCAGGTAGATATCGAAAAGTATTAAAATTCAATATCTTCTTTCTAAATTTATATCTTCACAGTACTTTACCATAGTAAGAGTAAGACGTGAAATTAGCAAATTTAGCAGCAGACATTTTGGTCGTTTCAACTATATACAAAACAAGCCACGCCCTACACCTCGCTGTTGAGTACAAACTGAAGTAGTATTTAAGTTACGCTTGATTATATCGTAAACGAAGAAGCGTTGCATAAAATACTTTTACCATAATACATAGACGACTAACCCCTAAAACATATTTAAAAATCATTCAAATCTATTCTTACCAAGTTGTGCCCTCCCCACAAAGTTAGTGACAGTAGAACTAAATTTGAAATATCCACTAAATTACTTAGTGATAGTGTTAAAGCATGCATTTCTGAGTCTGACGGGCAATTGCCATATAGCAAACAACATATAAAATCTCAAAAAACAGCGGACAAAGCCGCGTGGTGACGTTCTAAAATGCACCCGAAATCATTATGCAGCAATTTCTTAAGACGTTTCATGTTTCTTCCCTGACATGCCATGTGGCATACACTATTACATCGCGCTGGGCCGGTGTAATATTTTCCCGACCTCCTCATCGTCGCTGGTTGCGCTAACGAGACAGAAGAGATAAAAAAAAAAAAAATTTCTGAACCGCACCGAGTGACGTCAGTCTACAGTATAATATAGAAGGAAAAAAAAAATTGCATGACTTCAGTTTCGTTCGACCCACAAAAGCACCTATACTCAGGTAACATTCTGACACTCGAGTGGGAAGTGAAGGTAATTATCCTGGAGGCATGTTCACCCATTGCGTGCGTGTATACATCGACTGAGGTCGCCCTTTTTATTTTTTGTTTTTTTTTCTTTTAAGGAAGGATTTTTGCAATTTAAATTAATTTCAAAACATGACATAGTCTAGAAATTGTCGTCGTATCGTATTTTAAATTCTTGCAGATAACGCAACAGCAAAAATGCTAACGTAAGTCAATTCAAAGTTTACGTTGCGTGTATACTTCACTTTTAATTATTTTGTATTTTAACATATATTTTAAAATTCCTGCACATAGCTTATATTCAGGAAAAAAAATCGTCCTAATTAGATTCTCAAGATAATTTAAAAAAAAAAGAAAAAACTACGAAAGTAGTAATAATTATCCAACTTTTATGATATCTCCTAACGCAACTCCACTTTGAAATTGTTGACCCAATTGGATCGAATTGAAATAACAATTTTAATAGGATTTTGTTGATTTCTTTGCTACTTTTTAACGCTTTCACTTTATAATGAGATCAAACCTCAATTAGATTAGGTGGTCTCACCCTGACAAAAATTGATAACAAAATTCACAATCCGACGAAAAGTTCCCACCGAAAATTCTCAGAAAATCGCTGAAAGCTAATTTTCCTACTTGAAAAGTAATTTTAACTTGGAATTCCTTGTTAATTTCAACGTAATAAGGTTGCTTTCGTAGAAAAAAGGATAAACAAAAGATTGGCTTTGATTAAAAGTTATTTTAAAAAAGAGTTAAGAGAGTATCCATCATTTTCTACTCAAAGTTTTGCACTATATTAATAGTATTTGTCTGTAATCAGATTATTGATGTACTATAATAACTATAAATCTGACTGCTGATGGATCTTTAATTGCATTTGAGGGCTACATTACAATACAGGGTGTAGTAATTGCCTGAAAATTCCATTTTTTAATCTTGAAAATTAGGAAATTGTCTATAAAAACGGTCTTTGTTATTTTATTCGTAGAACAAATGGGAAATAGCCTCTCTTAGGGGACATCAGAGTTTATTAGGGATTACGGATTATAAATTCATAGAAATCAAACATAATTACAATACATTACTTGGTTCATAAGTTATACTATGGTAGATTAAGCCAAAAAACCCGATCCGGGAAGCCTTTTTTAGAAAATAGTTTTTTTTGTCTGTATAGGGCTTAAAAAATGCACCGGAAAATGTAAAAATTGAAATTCTGCGAATTTCTCCTCTAGACTTTTCTGTATTTTGCATAGAATCATCTAGTTATTTTACTTAGAGCAGATTAAGCCAAAAATCCAAATCCGGGAAGCCCTTTTTTAAAAATAGTTTTTTTTTGCCTGTATAGGGCTTAAAAAATGCACCGGAAAATGTAAAAATTAAAATTCTCCTAAGTTTTCCTCTAGACTTTTCTGTTTTTTGCATAGAATCTTCTAGTTATTTTACTTAGAGCAGATTTAGCCAAAAATCCAGATCCGGGAAGCCCTTTTTTAGAAAATAGTTTTTTTTTGCCTGTATAGGGCTTAAAAAATGCACCGGAAAATGTAAAAATTTAAATTCTGCGAATTTTTCCTCTAGACTTTTCTGTTTTTTGCATAGAATCATATATTTATTCTACTTATAGCAGATTAAGCCAAAAATCCTGATCCGGGAAGCCCTTTTTTAGAAAATAGTTTTTTTTTGCCTGTATAGGGCTTAAGAAATGTACTGGAAAATGTAAAAATTGAAATTCTGCGAATTTCTCCTCTAGACTTTTCTGGTTTTTGCACAGAATCATATATTTATTCTACTTATAGCAGATTAAGCCAAAAATCCTGATCCGGGAAGCCCTTTTTTAGAAAATAGTTTTTTTTGCCTGTATAGGGCTTAAGAAATGTACCGGAAAATGTAAAAATTGAAATTCTGCGAATTTCTCCTCTAGACTTTTCTGTTTTTTGCATAGAATCTTCTAGTTATTTTACTTAGAACAGATTTAGCCAAAAATCCAGATCCGGGAAGCTCTTTTTTAGAAAATAGTTTTTTTTTTCCTGTATAGGACTTAAAAAATGCACCAGAAAATGTAAAAATTGAAATTCTGCGAATTTTTCCTCTAGACTTTTCTTTTTTTTTTGCATAGGATCATCTAGGTATTTTACTTACAAGGAAATGTTGCCAGGTGTGTCTCACCGATTTTGATGAAATTGAAATATGTTATAGAGCATCGAAAAATAAGAGACACGTATTTTTTTTTATCTGCATTGAAAAATATATTTTTACATACGATTTTGAAAAATAAAGTTGACGTGTTTTTGGGTTTTCTTAAAACACGCTCCTCAAAGGACGTAAACAACCCCAATACGTAAATGATGTATATTCTTTCAGACATTAGTTTTTTCGCGAAAACCGGTATTAAGGGGTTTTTGGAGTCGCTGACTAGGAATCTGATGTTAAATTTAAAAAAATCAAACTTTTTAAAAATAAACAAATTTTTATTTCAAAAAAAAAAGAATAAATAAAAGTACCCAATAAATGTCCGTATCCGCAGATAAAAAGAGAATTACGTATCTCTTATTTTTCGATACTCTATAATATATTTCAATTTCATCAAAATCGGTGAGACACACCTGAGAACGTTTCCTTGTCAGTCAATTTTCGAAAGATAAATTCCATTTTGATGAGTTTTTGAATGAAAGATGATTATATTAATTTATTTTTTGGCTTCCCCTATAATCTAAAAACTCGAGCACGTATGTCGGCCGCACGTTTCGATAAATATAAATAATAAAAGAGCCGAAATTGTTCATGTTCAATTTACCTATACTTTTAAAACCGCGAAGTATGCAATAAAGATAAAGATTCTGCTAAAAATACATCCGATAAATTATATCACATCAACATTACACTCAAGAAAGCGTCTGTACTTCGTACTTCGCTAGCTATTTTATATTCTTAATCGGCGTAAGCCTTTTATGAGTTTTTAAATATTTGCCTGATAAGATATAAGAAAATATCTGAAAGTTGCAGAAGTTTAAATTGTGCGCTCATCAGTAAAACGTTCGCAAAAATTCCCTTTAAATTCGATAAAACCTGAGTCACACTGAGACGCAGGAAAAAAACCGCCTTTTTAAATCTGTAACATTTTCTTATTCTGGCAACCCGAGAAGACGTTCAATTTGCGTTGTTTTATTTTGGCGCTTTTTTTTTTTTTTTTTTTTTTTTTTGTTGTATGGCGATCATTCGCTTTTTCATCAAAACTTGCACTCATGAATTTTATCGCAAATTTTATCGGTTCGCTTTGTTCAGCCTTTCGTGGCGGCCAAGCGGCCAGAGTATTTTACAAAACGTGAACGATAGCCGCGAAGGAACACCTTGGAAACGGGCGGGGCGGAACAAGCGCAATGGTCTGGTGCGCTGCGCAATATCACAAGTTGCGCGCGTTGCGGGCGCGCACAAGCGGGCACTTGCCTGTGAAATTACAGAATCCCGCTGCGGGAATTTGTCGAAAGTCAAAAAATTTGAACCCGACATGAATTGGTTTTTTTAGACTCATCGAACGCATCATCACCACCACATCACGCTCGATCCGACCCGGTCCTGAGCTTGATTGACACTCGCTGCGCCCCGCGCTTAATTCGTCCACTTTGGGGTGGACTCGCTCGCGCTTTCGATTAATTACAATAATTGACCTGGCCAGCAGCAGCAGCAATCGCCATCGTCGTCAATTGTGAGATACTCGCGACTTGCTTGTGGCGCGGCGCAATGGCGACCGACGGCCCTGGCCACTTCTGCCCCGCGAGGCGTGAGCTGAAAGTGAAAGTAGGAAGCGATTGGATCTCTCATATGTGGAGCAGTCGGCTTGATTTTAATTTCTGCTCGCTTTCGATAGATCCATTTTAATTCGCTAACGAGCGATCCCTTTTTAATTCGGGAAAAACACCGCCAACGGCGCTGCATACACGCGAATTATAGACGCGTACCTTTTAAAAACTCTTTGCCGGCTAATTAATTTTGCTCACATTCGCTTGCTCGTTTGCTTGCTAGACTAGACAACAAGACTGCTAGTAGTTTGTCTGGTCTGGTGACGTCGAATGGTCGCTGGATGTTCAAGATTTGTCTTCGCTAATTAACGTCAAGCAGCGGGACCGCCGCGACTTGGCTGACTGCCGCTTCGCGAAAACTGCTTCGGTTTGTGAGCAACACACTCGTGAAATTACCAATTTCCTGTCCGACTAATTACTCAAAGATGATCGCGATAACAACAGAAATCGACAAGTCGCCTTGTTTAATTAAAGATTATTGAAAATCTGGACGAGGAATTTCTGATTAATTTCAATTATTTTAAATTTAGACAGGAATAGGAACAAAAATTTCTTCAATAAACTTTCAATTATTTTCTTACGCAAAGCTAAGAAAATATTCCGTAAATTAAAAATCAATTGATTTTCAAATTACCTAAGTATTCAAATAATTTTAACATAAAATACTTAATTGCTCTGAATAAACCTTTAAAATCACTATGCCTACCCCATTAATATAAAACCCATAAAAAATCTAGATTTAACTAGAATTGAATTACAGTAAAACCCGCTTAAATGCACATCCAATTTGTCAGAAAATTTCGTGCATTTAAACGGTTTGTGCATTTAAACGTTTTTAAGATAAATGCACATGTTGTGCATTTAAGAGAGCTCGGATTACTTTTTTTCAGTTTGGTTAATTACATAGCGTTCTGTTTTCGTCTTTACGAATTTTAATTTTACCAAAATTAAACAATTACAATCCGCAATTTACAAGGTCCACCCGCCAACTCAAAAAGACTGAAATGTCAAAGCAAAGACTAACGAGAAAGTGTTCTTCTTCTTCTTTGCCTTTAAATGGTAACCACCGAGGGGACAATGTAAAAGTACTACACTTCTACAGAAATCGAATTTTTGACATTACATATTTGTTCATTTAAAATATGTATACATTGCATTTATCCGGTTATTTTTTAATTCAAATAGAAAATTCGTGCCTGAAATTAATGTGCAAATAAGAGGTTTGTGCATTTAAGAGGTGTGCAATAATGCGGTCTTTGTTTCTACACATTAATAAGGCAAAAAATTCGGTGCATTCGCATCGTGTGCAATAAAAGGAATTGTGCAGTAAAGCGGGTTGCATTTAAGCGGGTTTTACTGTATTTTTATTATTGAATATAATATTTTTAAGTTGCCGTACCTCGAAATGAAAAGCCGGAACCCTTATTAGATCACTTTGTTGTCAGCCTGTCTGTCTGTCTGTCCGTCAAGACCCTTTTTCTTAGAAATGGCTTGAGATAATGAATGAATTTAAATAACACATATTAATGTCGACAGTTTCATAGTCCTGTACAAAATTCACGTTTCTAACTCAATGCAATCAAAACGTCAAACGTAAACGTCAAAATGTATTTTTTTCTTTTCTTTTTTCACATTCATCAATGGTCTGATTGCTACAATTTTTAATTAAATAAGCAATAGATAGATCAACCGCAACGAAGCTGATTTTTTATCCAATCTCTCGAACAATTAAAGTCAATATGGACGTACCTACAGTTAAAAGCACGCGACATTGACGTAATAGGCTCAGATTTGCCATAATTCGTGCGGTGGAACGGAACATGGAAGAAAGAATGGTCTGTCAATGAACGTGCGGGGACGTAAGTGACTGACTCATCAAAACTTATAGGGTTTTGACCTAGAATCTTGAAATTTCACACGAAGGAAGGTCTCATAGCGCACATAACTTCCGAAAATAAAATTATAGGCAGCTATTTTTATTAATATATAAACAAAAATTTCAACTAATATTCAGGTCTTGAATTTAAAAAAATAATAAATCTATAATTTAATATAATATAAGTTAATTTGTCATAAAGACAAAAAAATTTCTTAAAGCATTCTGTCAGTGTCAGAAAATTTGACAGTTCAGTTCATCCAATGTCAAAAAAAATTCATTTTACTTGACTTTTACGCAGGATTTTTTTTTTTTTTGTAAAGATCTTTATATACCTATCTATATACATATATTATTTATGGTATGTACGTTATATTTCGCAAAAATTTGACACATGGAGTTTTTGCTCGAAATTTTTGAAAAGTGAAAAATATGGAAAATTTGTTTGTAAAAAATTTCATGTTGGAGGAGTATAGGAAAAACCTGGTACAGTTATTGTTATGCGTTAATTTATAATACAAAAATTTCTACAATCAACACTACGGACAAAAATGTTTGGGTGTTTTTATCTTCGGATTTGATAGGCTTTCTTTATCTTTACCTTGTAAATTGGTTTCAGAGTTTTACAATTTAAATACACTCGTCCTTTACCTTAGCCTTAATTTTTTAAGACTCGAAATTACTACTTTGACTATCCTTAATAGGAAAATACCCGCTGATAAACATAATGTAATTTTAATGTGCAAAAACTGATTCCTCAATTCTTTTTATTTCTCCAATCACAATAATCAAACAATTCTGCAAAAAACTTCTTAGGACTGTATACCGTTGAAATTGAATTTTATCGTATTTTATCGTATTTCCAAATTGCTTAGAAACAAAAGATATATTTTTTCCTATGAGTTCACCTTTTTATTAACCAATTTTCGATTGCCCCGCAAAAAAGTGTGCGAAAATCATAAAATAAAAGAAGACCTCTTTCCGTTCGGCTTTTCCCTTGATATTCTAATTGTGTTTAGCGTTTCATATTATGGCAATTATCACAGTCTGAAACTTTTATGGATACAAAAACATGATGATTAAGTTGAAGCTTCACCCATAATTTTGTTAGATCTAAAAAACAATGTTGCGGTGATTTGATTCGGTAATCGCTTGAAAGGTCTGATTATTTATTTCCGGGTCCTTTCGAGATTAAATAGATCTTTTTTTTTTTTTTTTCTTAGCTTATTACTAAAATTACAGTGATTGGTTTTAGTAATTTTTACGATTTTTAAAATAAACACATGCCGTGGTTGAGTTATAATTTTAATGCACACTTAGCAAAGGTTTATTTAAAAATTATAGATGTGAACGATAGACAAAGGTTTTATTTATATTTTAGCCGTTTTTGAAAGTTAACAACTTCTTCAGTGAAATCTTAACGTTTAGATAGTTCTCATGTGATTTTCTAAAAAATCACTTGTTTGAATTAAAGTTGTACGCATAGTACACTATCACTATCACTAAATTATATAGAAGTAGTGTAATACAAATTCACTATCACTAAATCGGCTTTAATAAGAATGAATGTAAAGAATGTAATAAATTTTCGCTATTCTGACAAAATTCCAACCAAGGTTTCAACTTAGAAATTAAGGAGTTATCGAAAAGAACCTATTTTTTAAAAAAATCAAAGGGGTTTAGCTTTCGTACAAATTTACAAAAAATTTAATTTTGAAAATATGTCAAGCGTTTGACGCAAAACATATAAATAATTAAAAATCATAATGTTCACCGACTAGTCTTTGATATTTGATACGTAAATAGTTTAGTAGAGCAAAAAATCAGGGAAAAGCTAAGACAGGATCAAAAATGCTTCCGAATTGATAAAAAGTAGTAGAATACACATAATAAGGGCTATAAAGGAGGTAAAACAAAATATTAGTTTATGGTCAATAGTCTTCATCACCTTAAGTATAAATATCCTCTTAATTTTGTCTAATAACATAATTAACCTTTTAAGGACGGGAGTGGTCGATATATCGACCAGCTAGATAAAACATAATATTTGATGTTTTTCAGGGAAAATGTTATGCGCTAAATATAGGAAAAATAGTATACAAATTCCTGGAAGCATCCTTGACTATCAAAATAGCGACTCCACATAAGAAGTTCATTGACTTTATTTATAATATTCATGTCTAATAAAAAGTCAATTTTAACGTAATTTTCCCCGTCCTTAAAAGGTTAAACTCTTTTGTATAGAAAATGAATTCATGTGTACATAGCCACAGTATAAAAGTTAGTTTTCTTAATTTGTTTCACATTTTCAACAACTTATCTTAATTTTATCTCCGATTGTATTTATTTATGCAAACGACCATATAAAACCTAAAATACCAACAAAGTATAACCAATAACAATTTTCAACTTTATTACCTTGTATTATCTAATCCGATTTACGCAGCAAATTATCTTTTAAAATTGGTTTTGAATTATTTCCGCTTCGTAATATGTTAAAGTGTTAAAAGCGGTTTAGAAAAAACATAAAATAAAGCTCAGCATATTATTTAATGTTTCAAGGAAATTGCAACAAAAACTAAAAACATTTGCAAATTAGATTATTCCTTAATGCCACTTCTTTCCCACGAAGCAAACGAGAGTAAATTCAAAAATATTCTCACATTCCCGGTTATTAAAAACCACCAATAAATTTCCAGTTAAAAAAAAAAAAAAAAAGGTTATTAAAGAAACCACACCTCATTATTTTATGTAGAGTCTAAAGAACACCTGAAGTCTGCAGCCGCCGTCGTCATTCGGTGAAGCAGGCTATTACAGAAAAATCTCTTAAAAAACCAGCGCCACGGCTTCAAGCGCTAATTGCAAGAATTCCGCACATTTCCCGTTCCACGGTAATGACTTGATTAGGAAAATTCAAATTTTCGCGATTTTTTTTTTTTTTAGTCTGTAAAAAAACACGGTAAATTAGCTTGAATCGTTGTTGCTTTTCAAAACTATAATAATTGCCCATTTCATATTTTACGATTTTCTATGCCAAACCCCTTTGCAATAATCGAAAATGTTACTTTCAGTTCTTTTAGTATTGTGATTCTTGACTAGTACAAGATTAAAATAGTTTAAATTTTCAATATTTAAATTAATTTTACTACCAACACGACTTGCTCACCACAAAAACTAATTATTATCTTATCTTCTATTTTATATTGGAATTTTTGTTTTGAGTATTTCGATTTTTAAATAGAAAATACATCGTAAATCGTAACCTCTAAAAACAATATTTTACATTAGTTAAATAATTCTTAGGGTTAGTTATGCTTTCATAAGTTTGATCGTATTTAAGATACTTAATCTAATCTTATTTGAATTTTAAATTTAATGTCGTAACTTCGAATGCGGTTTCTATCGTTCTGATTTTTTTGGAAGGACATCGGCAACTTCACAACATGTCGTTCAAGAAAAGAAAATTATAGAGAATAATCGCGTATTTCTGGCCATATCTCTGAATTTTCTGGGGCATTTTTGGATAGTGCATAATTCTGATTTATTTGTGAACAATTCGGATACAACAAATGTGCGACTTTTCCATCGATATGTGGTTAAATTTTAATTTTAAATTTACCATTGTGAATCTTTAATATGTGGGAAACAATGGGAATAAGTAAATTGATTATTTATTAAATTAATGTAGAAGTAGAAAAAATCTAGTTCTCTTGTATGTATATTGTAGCGTACAGGTACAGGTGATTTTCTTAAGTATTTCATACCCGATTTTATCAATACGGAAATTTTATTAAAATATGTATGGGAATAGAAAAATTTTTCAGTATAGGTAAAACATTACCCGGCTTTCACACCTTTCCCTATGCACGTACCTGAATAAGGTATATATTCTGCACATCTATGAAATAATACCTTTCGTTTGATATATGTTTCATTAAGATCCGTGCACGGGAAATAGACTAAAAAAGGATCTCAATTTTTGGCTTTGCCTATTATAATATATAAAATATATTTTTCATAAAGAAGTTCCATTTTAAATTTGACGGTATGTATTTTTTATTTGCCAAAGAGCTGTCATGAAGAGTTTCTGTGTTAATATTTATCTTCTTAAGTATATTTAAAGTTTTTCAGTATTATTTTCCAACATTTCATGAAATTATATATGATTTTAGATATTCTTCCAAAATATTTGATTCGTTTAATCGACATGACAAGCACGCATTATTTTACACAAAATGAAAAACACGCATTTATCATATGAAACCAGTTGTCAATTTTCCTTTTAATTTATTTATTTTTAGGACTCTTAAGAAAGGATGGAAGCATTTCACTTTTTAAAATTATAAAATCCTGGGTATTAAAAGCGACTGTCGGAAATTGTGTTGCATACACTCACAAAATATTTCTGGTTGTTTCAACAATGAGGGCTTGTTAATTCATCTAATATGCATTTTCTGTTTCAATCAAATAGTTATTTTACTACTGTAATATCAATTTTACTATAAAATATTTGAAATAAAGAGAATTCATATCAATTATAATAGAACAACACATTTGTTAATTAGGGTTCCGTACCTCGAAAGGAAAAAACGGAACCCTTATAGGATCACTTTGTTATCCGTCCGTCCGTCCGTCTGTCTGTCTGTCAAGACCCTTTTTCTCAGGAACGCGTGCAGGTATCAAGCTATCAAATACTCAGGTCTACTGTCCCTTGGAGCTGTGAAAAAATCAAACTTCTAAGCCAACGCAATGAAAAGATACAGCCGTTTATGCCACAAATTTCCGCAAATTTTCGACACTCGCAAGGGGATCAAAACCTACAGGGTACTTCCCGTGAACTCAGAATCTTGAAATTTGGTACGAAGCAACGTCTTATAGGACAGATAAAGGAAAAATTGCGAAAACCGTAAATTTTTAGTTACATCATATAATAAAAATATTTTTAATAATTTTAAACTTACTACCCCTTTCCTCATGAACGCGTAGAGGTATTAAATTGAAATTCATATCAAATACTCAGGTTTATAATACCTTTAAGCTGTAACAAAATCAAACTTCTATGTCAACGCAATCAAAAGAATCAGCAATTTAAGCCGCATATTTTCACACTCGCAACTACTCGCAAGGGAATCAAAACCTAAAGGGTACTTCCAGTCGACCTAGAATCTTGAAATTTGGCATGAAGCAATTTTTTATAGCACATATAAAGGAAAAATTCCGAAAACCTTAAATTTTTAGTTACATCACATATTTTTTTTTTAATAATTGATACGATATTTTTTTTTTTTAATTATGATACAATAAAAATACCATAACTATGACTCGATTGTCGTGATGGGTGAACTTTTACTTATATACCTACAGGTTTGTACGGAACCCTCGGTGCGCGAGTCCGACTCGCACTTGGTCGGTTTTTTTTTTTTAACAGAAATCTTTTTTAACTCTCAAATTATATTAAACTGTTCAGATATTTTTCATAACTTAGCATGGTCAATATTTTTTGTGTCCATTTTTTCATGAAGTGAGATATTTAAGCGTTTGCATTTGAATCAACTAAAAAATAATGATAAAAGTTAATCAGTTCGGGTAATGTTTTTAAAACTATAAACGTGTTAAATTTTATTATGCAAAAATAATTAATGAAATTGTTTAAGAAAACAAGCGATTTATCTAGCTATCAATGTGCTTATACCACTTTCAATAATAACGAATTATTCAAAATTTTGACCCGTTGTTTTTCAAAGTGGTTTAAGTCCATTTATTTTTATATTGAGATATTTAAGAGTTAACGACAATATCTTACTAAAAATACCATTAACTCATTTTTTTCCAAAGTTTAACACTACAACAATTTAAATGTAGAACCCTAAATTAATAAAAATAGCTTAATTTTATTAATTTTCTTTGTTTTCCCTTTACTTCTAAAGAATTAAGTGTACAGGTATCAGAATCAATATAATTTCACAAAGCCAGAACAAATCAGCTCTCTTTGAGATACAAGATTTTAAAGAAAAAACAAAATCCCAAGTAGTACAGAAATGTGGAAAAAAATATGGAAAACTTTAAATAAACTATTAAACTGTATAACTATGAGAAATTTCGACTTTTTGAGGTGAGCTAAAAAATATCCTACCGTCCAAAAACTTAAGCAAAAGATGGGACAGTTTTTAACCCACCCTAGCCTCCAAAGAGATAAGTTATAGTAAATTATTTAATAGGTGTTACCCGTCAATTTGACGGATTGGTTTTAATATTTTAGTCAATGTATAATTCTTCACCATTGACCTTGAGTGATCAAAAGATTCATAAAAATCCGTGGGAAGACATAAATCTTAATTTGGTCCGATTGAAGATATTTTTGGTAGTTATATGAATAAAAAAATATGCGGAGGCTTTATTTAAATGATCTATGAAATCTCATAACTTTTGCTTATTTTTATATATTTTATCTTATTGTCATTTGCACAAAATTTCTTGCATAGAGTTGATATGCAATTGATTATATTTTATTGACCACTGCTGTATAAAAAATATAATTTGTTTTTTAAATAAATGAAATTTCTCATCAATGATTGCATGTTTTATTGATGATTTTATTATTTATTAATTTAATATGAATTCTGTTATCAATGAAGCAGATGTGGAGATCGTAAGTCATCAGACTGATTCACTTTCAAGATGGTCTTAAACTTAATCACAGTACTGTATTTAAAAATGTTATCTTTATACCTACATATGAGCCTTGTTTTTTAAAGTGGTATAAATCAATTTTTGTAAAAAAAGTGATTTGATGGTAATTTTGGTTAGATATAGATATCCTCTTTATATATTTTGAATCACACAGTTAATGCTGCACAATATCCTCATAAATTAATCAAAACAAGTCCAACTATAAAATGTTATTGCAGGGATGTTTTTTTATTTTTTTTTTAAAGTGAAATAAGTCCATTCGTAATAATGATAACTGAAACAACTTTCTAATCGAATTAATTATTAATTATTACGACTTCAGTATACTGTTTAAAGTTTTTACAACTTAAATGCGTAACATTATAAACAAAATAACAGTGTTATTGCTCATAAGTATAAAATGTTGAAAGGTAATTTTACAAATTAAATAAAATTCATACATTTCACAAAACCCAACTTCAATTAAAGTATAAATTTAAAAATACTATTATTTATATTTTTCATAGTTTGTTATTAGTGAAAGTGGTATACACTACTGATCAAAAAAAAGTGAGCACACACATTTTTTCTTAATATGTGAACTTTACCCTCACTCCCACCCACTTTTTCTACCTGTACGGAAAAGGGGTTAATTAGAGATATAAAAGGACATGTTTTGAATGGCTAGATCACGGTTTTTCATCGATCGTGGTAGCAAATGGACAAAAAATCGCAGTTAAATAAAGTGACCTAAATTTTTAGGAAAACCTAAAGTTATTTTAATTACTTTTGATAATGGCTCTGGCGAGACGGTAAGTGTTAATACTATTTTTTTTTTTAATTGAAATGATAAATAAATACAATATTATTTAATTTGAGTAATAAAAGTGTAACTTTTAACGACTTTAAGTACCGGACTGTCTCCATGTTTGTTTTTCTTTAAAGGTTTTTTTTTAAAAATTAAAAAAAAATTAAAATTATTGCTCAAATTGTGATTCTGTGCTTTAAATATGAATTTGCCTCATAATAAGCGTATTTTGCTTCATTTTCCAGGAAACAATTGACTGAAGCAAACAAAGGATACATTAAAAAAAAAAAATATTCAAATAATGGATCAGTCTGCCTGCTCAAAGTCCAGATTTGAACCCTATTGAGAATTTGTGGGACCACATTGATCGAGAAATCCACAAGAATCCCATACACAACATTGATGAACTTTGGCAAGCAGTACAAACCGCTTGGAATAGAATTCCATTATCATTAATTGAAAACTTAACAATGTCCATGCCGAGGAGGTTAGAGGAAGTTTTGAAAAACAAAGGAGGAAACATCCCTTATTAATAAATATAAGCAACATTTTCCTGTATATTGATTACTATGATTTGTGAAATACTTTAAAATATACTTTTCTAAAAATTTTTCACTCTGATTAAGTTTTACCACCCTTATTACACCAATTTATTGAATTTTTTGCTGTGCTCACTTTTTTTTGATCAGTAGTGTAAGTCCATTTGTAGCTAAAAAAATTGATTATTTTTTTTAATCATTTTATTAATGATTTTTGCTTAGTAAAATTTAATAAGTTTATATTTTTAAGACTATAAAAAACCCGAATTGATTAATTTTTGCCATTACACAGACCTGCAAATTAAAAACTTGTTTTCTCCTTCTCGGTTTTTATAGCCGATTATAGGGATTTGGTACCTCCTATTTACGAATCTCAACTCGGTTTTTTTCTATGACATCTCGTTTTTTAGTATTTCAACCCTAATGCACAAAATTGCGTATTACAGCCATTTTTAAAAATTCATTAAAAAAATAACAGAACGTGAAAAGAGCTCGTAACATGACTCGATATATATAAAATAGCACTAATCTATATCACTTATAAAGCGTCTTCGGGAATAAGATTTTTATGCGCAAGCAATTATCTTCATTTAGTATCTATTGTATGAAGAAATCGGCTGATGGAATAAAGTGAAGTTCGGAAAGAATTAAATTCTCTCGTATTTTAAAATAATATCTAAAGGTTCATACTTTTATTTGAGCTATTTTATTTTTAAGTTGATTCAAAGGCAAACCCTTTTTTTTTTTTTAAGTAAACAGTTTAATTATACATAGAGAATGCAGTCTTAGTTTTTCTATAAATATTTCTTACACAAATTGGTGCCTTTTTTCTGAGATAATTGCGACCGATTTAAGGCCAAAAGACTTGCTGAATCCTAAAACTTAAGATCGCAAACTTCTAGTGATTATTCCTCAACATGTCAAAGAAAATTGCCAACGGATTTCCTGGTAAGATAGAGCGCGCCAAAGGCGCTGAAAGGGTCTCAAACGAACGGTTCGCGGTCCATTCCAGAGATGCAAAATGCACAAAATTACACGGACACGAAACGAGGGAAATTTTTTCGATTCCCTCATCTCATCATCCAGACGTGGAGCTGGACCAACAAAAAACCAGCAGCCAGCAGTCAGTAGCTAGAGCCCAGAGTTCGTCGGAATCTCTCCGGACTCTAGCTCCAGCAGCTCGGGCTCCGCTGAATCTTTGCGTGGCAGCGACTGAGGCCTGACAGCTGGTCTGGTGGAGAGGACTGAGGAGCTCCAGAGCTCTGTGATAGCATCATCATCTTTTTGAAGTATTTATGTCTCCATAAAATCGGCAATTACGCGTGTGTGGGTGCTGTTTATGAGCACACAACACGACGGGTCTACAGCTGCTGTGGGTGCTCCGATGGGTGCTGCTCTGGGGCGACCGACGAGACAATACAAAAATTCCGCGGAGCGCTCGGTTCGCCGTGGTGTTTGCACGTGAGTGCGTGTTTTTTTATCACAGAAAACACAACGACGACGTCACGGAAAACTCGTCACCCGCCCTCAGCATCTTATCGGAGGAGCGCGAAGCTAGCTGTCAAATCGCTGTCATACCGTCCGCTGAACGCGGTACGCGGTGACATTTATTTTTTATTTTTTCGCTAATTATTCAGGTGTAAAACGATGTCCACCGCGTGGTATATAAACAAAAGAGCAAGGAAAACACGAAAATAAAAATAAATCACTTACATTTTATTCTGTCCGTTGGAAGTTAAAGTCTCCGGGAACTGGATTTTGTTTGTTGCCTGCTGCCTGTCTTTCTTGAGTGGAGCACGAAGACGAAGACGACGACGATGTAACGACGAAGACGACGAAGACGTTTGGCGGTCTCCTTTTACGAGAACGCTTCAAAAAGATTTTTTTTCACGTTTTCTTAATTTTCTTTCAAAAAAAAAAAGTAAAAAAAAACAACTTCAACTTTTTTTATATATTATATATCGCAATATTTCTTTTCTCCAAAAAACTTTTCTTTTTTTTTTTGAGTTTTGTTACTTAATATTTTTTTAATATATATATTTTTTTTTGTGTGTTGTTGGGGGGTGGCAAATCGGAATTAATATTTTCTTTTTTTTTTTTTTACTTCACAGGTGTGTGCCGAGCAGCGTCTTCATGCGACGACGGCGGCAAACGGCGGGGCTTCTCCAAAATCTCGGAAAATCGCTCGCACGACTTTTTTTTGTTTTATTTTATTATTTTTTGTGTATTTTTTTATCTGCGTAAGAAAAAAAAAAGAAAAAATGGGGGGAAAATAAACTTGAGATATCCTTCCTTAAGAGAATGTGTAAATATGTAAAGTTTTGTATATTATATTCTTATTTTTTAGGTGGATCAAAGGAGGGCTAACTCGCACAATTAAAACGAAAACAAAACAAACAAAATATGATTTTTTTTTTCTCCTTTAATAACGCGCCGCGGCACTGAAACACTGATCACACAACAAAATTTTCAAAATTTTTATTTATATATTTTTTTTCCTTTCACTTTGGAAACTTTGGGAACTGGTTGTGCACCTCCGTTTTTTATTATTTTTTTAGGGAGGGCACCGGTCGTAGGATACACTCACAAAATCACCCGAGAAAGAACGATATTTTCGTCGTTACCGCGATACTTGAGGGACTTCCCGTAAAAGACTGTTAAACAAAAAAATCGGGGGGCTGGGCTCTGGGGTTCGAAGGCTGAAGTTATTTATTTTTAAATCTTACCGATTTAAACCGATGTTTTTATTATTAAATATAAAATTTTTCCAAGCAAGACTGGAAGAGTCTTAAATTTTGTTAATAATAATAATATTTACTGGGAAATAGGGTCGCGCGGAAGGTATACGTCACGATAACTAACTAAGCAATAAGGGTGGTTTATTAATTAATTAAATAACAGTGGGGCACAGTCAACACCTCGGACAGCTGTTTTGTGGCTGATCGAAGGGACTTGTTATTATTATTATTATTCTGCCGTTAAAAAAGGCTTACGTTTTAGATATTTAATTTTATTTGATTTGATTTTATCTCGCCAAAGAAGTTGACAAATTTTTGTGACAATCACGCGGTGATTTTATTTTTTTTTAATATTTATTTATTATTATTCCCGGAAGAAGGAACGACGATGACAACGACACCGACGACGAAAACAACAAACGACGACTCCCAGAGGATTTTTACTACTACTGTAGATAGAACTTGTTTTTATATATATTTTTAATTTTATTTTCAGATTGTAGGGTGGAGGCGTTTTATATTTTTTTTAATTTTTATTGTTTAAACTTTTTTGTTTAATTACCGATTTTAGATAATTTCACCCGGATTTTAATTATTATAATTATTATTATTTTATATATATATATAATAATTTATAATATTTATATTTTTACATTAATAAGCAATAAAAGCGGCAAAAATTCTGCGGGGATGCGAAATAGCGCGACCTTTCGAACACGTAGTCGCTCGTAGACTGAAAACAGAAACTTGGCTGAGCGGTTGACAATACAGAATTTCCCTCTCTTGGAGGAATATGGGATTTGTCTATGTGTCTGTGTGTGTTTATTGGGAAAATCGCGTCTCTGTCTCTCCTCCCCAAAGAAAATGCATTAAAAAGGAAGGAAAGAGGAACACCAGGTTTTTAGGGAACTCAACTCTAAATAACAGTGAATTGCTGCTAGCCGGGGGGAGGGAAACGAAACAAAATTTACTCTCAATTCCCCCAAAAGTTCCCTGCTGACCGCCTGGATGGATGGAGGTATTTTTTGATTGTGTGTATCTTCCGGGGAGAGCTGTATTTGTACACGCCCGGTTTTGTGGTGTTGAGCTCCACCGCGCTCTGGCAGAAACCTGGCGCCTTTGCGATTTTCATACAAAATGTCTCGTCATCGCTCCTCTCTGCGCATGCTCTCTCCCGGTCAACAAGAATTTTACTACAATCAAAAAACATTTTCAAAGAGAATTAGTTTTCATTCTCTTTAACCAGAGAAAACAGAAAACCCCTTTCTCTCACTCATCGGGCGCACGAAGAAATCCAGAAACCACTCACACAGTCACACAAAAACTATATTCAATTCAGCAACTTTTATCCCGTTCCCGAACGACGACGTCAGCGTTAGAAAGGGGTGGGAAGACATTTTTCTTTTTCTTTTTCCTATTCCCAATTTCTTACTTTAATTTTTTTTTGTGCGCGGTGACAACGTTACACCTGGACAGGTTGAGAGAATTTTATTTACCTGTAATCAGGTTTCTGTTACACCTGCCCGATTCTAATAAGAATTACTTACAAGAAAAAGCCGGCATTTTCAGTTCGACTACCGATTTTTATTTTGATTTTGTGACTTGAGCTCGAGGCGCACCCCCTAAAGGAAACAGCTGAGGCGCACTCGGAACTCGGAACTTAAACGAAAACACCCTGGGGGCAGGGCGAACAGCCCCACAAAAACTCATTTTACCTCTTTTCTGATAAAATTCAGTTTTGGGGGGATTTTCGTATCGCAGGGAGAACGCGAGCGCTTTTAATCAAAGAGAAAACCGACTTTTAGGAGTTTAGCGGAGTTTGTGGAGCCGGACAAAACACAACACGAAATCATACAAAATAAAGAAAAATAAAAACGAGAGTGCGAGAGGTGCGATTCTCGTATCGCTGTGAGTTGGGATATTTGAGATTTGGAAGATTGGGAAATTCTACGTGTCGACGGGTTTGTAAATTTTCCTGGAGGGGAAGCGAGCTCAGTTCGACGGAGTGTCTCTGGGACTTTTTTAAGGGTTGTTGTGTTCGGGGGTTGAGCGCTTCCCCTTTTTTAGTGGTTCCGACGGTTTTTCTTAGTTCGCTCGGACTGCGGTGGGATGCGGAGCGAAGGCGCCAGTCTTTCTAATGAATTTGCAATCTGTGGAATTGTGGCACAAATATACAAACTTAAAACGTTAAAATTAATATTTTTTAATACTTTTAAGAAAAGAATATGAAGGAGCACTATTAGGTTAGGTTAGGTTATTGCGGCTGCCTCAAAAGAGGCACACCTAGGCCAACGCAAGGCCCATTGTGATACCACACGAAGGAGCACTATTACCATCTAGGATTTTCAAGATATGGATTTTTTATTTTTTACATTTTTCAACTCCTTAGACCTCCTAAAATATTTAAAAAAAAATTCGAGTGTTGTAACGGTATATAACAACTTTTAGTGAGCGCGCACGTCTTAGTTTCAAGCAGGAGTTTTAACCAGAGATCAAAAATAACAATTATTTTAAATTTTTCAAACCAAAAAATCATGTAGACAAATTTGTGGGAAAATTGGTTCAAATGTAGCATTAGCTGCGTTTTTTTCATCTGGATCTGGCTCTGGATAAGGATCAAATGATTCAGATTAATCACCGGGATCGTGATTTTGGGTTTGAGGAGCTGGAATTCCTGTTTTTGCTAATCTAATAAGAATTGGGGATTAGACGACAGCTTTCGTCAAAGAAAACTCAAAAATAGCCTTCAAAGTTTTGTTTTTTATTAAATCCCATAATCAGAAAAACGATTTGATTTATTTTGTTACTATAAATTACTTTTTCTTTGTGTGCTACAAATTTCATTGCTGCCATCATTTCAGGGAAGAAAAACTACAGCAGCGACTCTGTTAGAAATTTCCAAACTATTCATCCGACACTAGCACTTCTCGTAGAATTTTTTGTAACCACTTCTTGCGGATCATTGATTCTAATCCAAATGAAAGTGTGGATCACGAGTTGTTGTTGTATGTCAATGTTAAGAGATTGATCCAGATCCTGATCCGATTGAAAAAAACGCAGCTATTATGATTCTTATGGCTTGAGCTTTAAAAAAAAATGTGCTTTTTAAAGGACCCCACAGGAAATACATGGAAAATGGTGTTTCTGTAAATCTTTCTGAAATTTTGTATAAAGATAGGTTTTAGCATGCTGGTGAAAAGTTGCAATGGGCCCAAAATCCTAAATGCCCACCCGTGGCCGCTAGAGGTCGCCAAAGTTTCACTACTATGACATACTATATAAAAATTGGAGCATTTCACGTGAAGCGGACAACAACAAAATTTCAAGTACTGGATTTTGTTCATAATTGGGTTAACTGTACTTCTGTGGGACCTGAATAAATGTACATGTCCCTTTTAATTAAATGGATTTCATCCTATTTAAGCGATAGGAGTTTTAGAGTTCTTTTTAGAAATGCCTAGTCAGATATAGTTATTACAAAGTCTGGTGTTCCTCAGGGTAGTCATCTTGGTCCCTTAGTATTTATTTTACTTATTAACGATCTTGAATGTGTGATCAAACATTCTGAACTTTTAATTTATGCTGACGAGACGTTAAGATTTTTAAGCGGATTCACAATTTTGACGACTGCTCCCTTTTACAGAGTGACATTGATGTTTTCAGTTTGTGGTGTACGAATAATAACTTATGTTTAAATATTGGTAAATGTAATGCCGTAGTCTATAGTCGTAAACTCCTTCCGCTTATATTCCAATACTCCATAAATAACATCCATCTAGATTTTACTGATGATATTAAAGATTTGGGAGTCATCTTTGACACTAAATTAACTTTTTCAAAGCATTTAGATTTTGTAATCAATAAAGCTCTATCTATGCTTGGTTTTGTTAGACGTTGGACCAAGGAATTTCGTGATCCTTATACCTTGAAGGCTATATATGAATCATTGGTAAGATCTGTGCTAGAGTATGGTTGCCAACTTTGGAATCCCTACTACAGCGTTCATATTGATAGGCTAGAATCGGTACAAAAACATTTTTTACGATTTGCTCTGCGTCGACTTCCGTGGAGTGATCGACTTGTGCTTCCTCCTTACGCTAACCGTTTGTACTTACTCGGTATGACTTCACTTTATAAAAGGCGCGAAATGCACTTATGTCTATTTGTGCATAAAGTTTTGGTTGGATTAATGGATTCGCCTGATATCTTGTCTTCTATTTTCTTTAATGCAGGTAACAGATCTGTGCGCTCGCGAACTTTTCTTTACATTAACCTTTAACTACTGAGGTGAGGGCCTCTCAGGCCTTGAAAAAGTAAAATTGTTTGAATTACTCGCACACGACACACGCGTACCATCTATTACCTTCGAGTTTAGTTGCGCCGAAAACAAATAAATTATATAAAAATAATTTTATTTTATTTAAATATATCCACTAAAGTTAATTATTAAACACTAAACCCTAAAAAATCTAAAGATTTTTAAATATAAGCACATATATATACGGGCCTCTGAGGCCCCCACGGCAGTGTTTACGTGAAATTAAATCCACCTCAGTAGTTAAAGGTTTAAAGTCATCGAACAAATTATGGATTTTTTGAACCAATAACTGATATGTGTAGATGCTATAAGAAATATTTCCAGTCTATAGATTTTAATCTTGATATATATAAAATTAAACAAAAGCTTCTCTCCTGTAGTTAATTTTGTTAGGTCAGATTACTCGTTATGATGTATGCTGGCTTGTAAATAAATAAATAAATAAATGATTATTTTTATTTTTTTTTTTAGCTTAGTTACCAATTTATGCGATTTCAAAGAATTTACAAAATTTGAGGAACGAATTTTTCGAATGCTATTAATACAGTTAATAAAATGGATTGAATAATAAGTAAATCGTGTTTATTGGAGAATATTAATTGTTTTTCTTAGAAATTAATTAAAATTTGAAATTGGATTTTTTTTTTCGTATAAAACCGGAAGTTAAAATTAAAAATTTGATTTTTTCAAACTTCGCATTTTTTTAAATTTTTTATTTTTACCAAAAAATATAGCTTGTAGTATAGAAATATTATTCAAAAAGTTTTAGAATCGTCGATTTGTTAAGAAGATATGAACTAAACTACGAAGGTGCCACATGGCGCGCTGTACTGAGCGGTTCCTCAGTGTGGCTGTCCATAAAAATAAAAATAAAATTTTTATTTTTAAAATCAAAATATAATTTGTATTTTTAAAATCAAAAATAAAAATCGGAAAATGATTTTTATTATTAAAATCTAAAATAAAAATTAAGAAGTGAAAAAAATAAAAAATCGAAATAATAAAAAAATGATTTTTACTATTAAAAACAAAAATAAAAATCAAGAAATGATTCTTATTCTAAAAATCCAAAAAAAATGGAAATGGTTTCTACTACTACTCTTAACACTTAGCCGACCGCACGCGCCACAGACAACTGTTCGGTTTCCACCGCGCTTGAGAAAGCCAAACTAAGGAGCCTTCATTATTAGTTGATTTTATTATATGTTATGCTTCACAGCAGCAGTCCGTCAGTAATTGCGAAAAACCCCAGGTCGAGATAGTTAACAATGACAGAAAACGAGAAACGCGTTGTTAAAGTTAAAATGGGAAATCTCCCCGATCGGTCGGCCACCGACTTACTTCAAAATGGGGAGATCTCCCCGATTGGTCGGCTAAGTGTTAAAATCAAAAATTATTTTTAAAACCGGGTAATGTTTAGTTTTAAAATCAAAAATAATACTCAGAAAATGATTTTTAATTTAAAAATCGAAAAACAATAAAAATCTCAAAATGATTTTTATTTTCAAAATCAAAAATTAAAATCAGAAAATGACTTCACATAATATTAATTTAATTTCAATTTGTTTAATAGTTTAAAATTAAAAAAAAAGAAGAATTTAACAATGTAATCGAAAATAATGATTATGTTAAGCACAGCTGACAGCAGCTGTCAAGAAGCACGCTGTTTGGCATGCTACATGATCAATATTTAGTATAGCGTGTGTTGCTTTTACGTCCAGTCGATGGTGCTTTAAAAAAAAAAAAAAAAAAAAATAGGTATATAAAAACATGTGCTTATTCGAATGCAACGTTGTGTCAAAATTCCAAAGCAATCGGCGAAGAACTTTCGGAGATTTTAAGATTTTGAACAAACGAACATTTTTATTTATACAGATGTTAAAAAAAAGTCATTTTCCGATTTTTATTTCAGATTTTAAAAATATAAGGGGAAGAAGGGGTAAAGTGCCCTCGCAGTGATTCTGGACGTTATATTTTTTTATCGTGAGGACTAACCCAAGTAACAATTTGGCCAAATTTCATCCCTTAATATGTAACTAACCCTCAAGGGGTGAGTTTTCATTTTAGAAATTTTGAAAAAAAAAAATATCTTTTTAACGTGTTGACTGATTTGAATGGGATTTTGACATGTT
Source organism: Dysmachus trigonus (assembly GCA_949715965.1). NCBI lineage: Eukaryota > Metazoa > Arthropoda > Insecta > Diptera > Asilidae > Dysmachus > Dysmachus trigonus. Next base: position 98,154,583 of record OX454319.1, on the reverse strand, counting down.
ATAGATGTCATTGATGCGCATCACAGAAAAAATCAGTAGAACTGGAAACAGCGGTGGGTGATAATTAGAAAAAAATATATTAACAAAATATGAAGGTTACCAAAATATTTGAATTTAATAATCTTACAGGGTGACATTGCCCCTCTCCTCTATTATACAATTTTTCCTATGGCTAAGTGAGTTTTATCACCCCCTTTCTATTGGACAACCACAAACAATAACAACATGTATAAGCCAACGTTTTTATTCATTCACAGTATTTTCAAAATATTGTAAATCTTGCAATCTGCTAAACCAATAATAAATGAATGAATTTTGTATGGTCTAGATTTTTATGATTATGTATTATTATATCCTTCATTTTTTACGCAATATGGCAAGCTGTTTATTATTATTTCAAATATATGAGAAATGTGTTTTGAATAATGAGGTTACCCTTGAGTATTTTTATTAGACAGAGAGAGAAAGCGTTTTCGTTTGTTTTCATGCAAAGTAGAAGTAGGCATCCTTCAAGGGTGCGCAACAGAATTCATTTCACAGTAGCTTCAGAGGAATTAAGTTTTTTTTATCGGTGGAATATATTTTCAGTTTAAGTATCGAATGAGAAGAAAGTTAAATATGAAATACTTTTAAGTAATCTAGTATATCATATCAAATACTTGAATCGAAATCAATTCTACAAGAAAATTGAAATTAAAAAGTTAACATTATTAAAAATATCGGAAGTCAATCGATTTAAATGATTTTTTACTAAATTGTGAAACTTCCAAAAATGAATTTTCTTATACATACTTTACCTAGGTCTTCACCACTTTAGTCAGGTTAACCTTTGAAATGATTTATCATACCAATATTATTGGTTTAAAATAAAAACCAATCAAACAAAATACCTATTTCTCAGAAGACATCATTATAAAAAAATTCTATACAACGCAAGAATGGTTTAATTGTTCTCTTTTCCAATGAAAGATAAATTCGAAAAGCATTTAAATTGAGCACAAACACGTGAATTTTGACCGGTGTAACAAATTTCCGCTTCCCAAAACCACCCCCGCCGCCAAAGAGCTTTGCTGCCCTTCAGCCCCCAACTTTGGGGTATTAAAGCGGTCGGCGTAATCTCCTGATTTAAGCGCAATCGAAAACCCTAGGGCTGGGGTTCCGCAAAATGGCGTGCGTGGGTGTGCGGGTCGCGGGCTCTCCGATTTCCGCCGCGCCCCCCGATGCAACAGAGCACATTTATTAAACAGATTAAACGCGGCTGCAGCTTCGGTCCATTAGAGGCCGCTGTGGATTCCTGTCGTCTGCACGGTCCCACGGGCCTGGCGAGTCATCCCGATTTGAAAGAATAACAAAGGCCAGGAGCATGGCGCAGAGTGTCCTGTTCGGGAAAGTCGGGAGTCTGGAAGAATGCCCTCCCTAATTTACCCAGAGGCAATCGTCTGAGTGACACACGGCGAGGAAAAGAGCCTCGTCGCGCGCGCCGGGGCCCCAGGAACGGGGATGACTAAGACGGCATTTCCCGGAAATTATAAGACGGGTATTTTAATTCAATGCGCCCCCCGTGGACAGGTTCTTCGAAAAACAGGATTATTTATGACTCCTCGATTCCAGGTGCATCTGAAGGTAATTAAGCCCTAAAAGGCGGAAGGTAATCAACTGCAAGAAAACACACGGGGCGCCGCAAGTGCACTCCTTAAATCCTTCTCGGAAGTGGGTGGGTGGTGGGGGGTGCATAAATCGATTTTCATTTCGATTTAAGCTAAGCTTTTCTTCATGATCCCGTGGGATGGGCTGGAACAGAAAACAGCTGAAAGGGACGAAATTATCCGTGCAACGCAAACGCGTATATTCGAGAACGTTGCGGAGAAGCTTCAATTTCAGTCGTGCATTTGAAACTGTGTGGTCTAAGGTGGCCCCACCCTAGCCCCCCATAAAAAGCGTTAATTAGCAGTTTACAGGATTTAAGTTTTCTTTATGTAAATTCGCCTTATAATTGGCTATAACTTTTCCCGGTCGGTGGCGCTGCGGAAGTGGATAAATTACGGCGCGTTTTTGTTGGATAAGCGAATTTTGCGTTTTCGAAAGTCATGAGGCACGTCACGCCAACAAACGCCGACGAAGTAACGAATTTTGGTATTTTCAGTAGTAAAAGGTTCGCCTTTTAATTAAGGGAACGAGAAGGGATTGTACCAAAATACATAGTTGCACAATAAACTGTCTGCCCCTCTTCTCATACCCCCTTCCCTTGAATTAGGAATTTCTCACTAATAATTCATTATGGATTGAAAAAATAAAATATCCGCCGTAGATCCCTAACAGAGTTGCACCATTGTCTTGTTCATTACAATTACCATTACCAGTAATTGAATAGTAAAATAGTACTCATAAAATTCTCAATGTGCCAATTTCGAAAAAAAAGGTTATAAACATGATCTTATCCTAATATTTTGTAATCTCTTCCTTTATTCCTGATTATATCCTTTATTTTGCGCGGTTGATACACAAAAAATAGGATAAATTTTACAAAATGTGGTTTGTCATACTTTGTGGTATACGTAAAATCGAAATCTTCTTCTGTGAAAAGACATACCAACCGTATAATATTATTAATTCCAAATAAATAATTAATGATAGTCGCTCTAGAAGATAGTAACCAAAATGATATATTTTCTGAAAAATTAATCTTATTATATTTGTAAGAGTTTCTTTCAAGTGTAAATTATCTGCGAATCTTTTTGGAAGTAATATAAATACCCTATTAGAAATTAGAAAACTCTATACATGAAACATACATACAATATATTTATGAAAAAATAATAATAAGAGCTTTGTAATTCTAAAAAGGCATTATTTCAATAATTTTTTCTGACGATATAGTTAATATTTATTTTTTTATTTAATTAGTGTATAGTAAAATGACATGTGAAGAATATTTTGTTAAATTTTCATTGATATTTATAAAGAAATGGGTTTTTGACAGCAAATCTTCGCATACGTCTCAAAAAAAAGTTGGATTGCAGTGAACCGCATAACTAATGACAGAATTATCTGAAATCAAAAAACTAAAAAGATTTCATTAGTTGATAAGTTCTTTAAGGTACTAGTTCCCTCACATTTTTTCGCAAAATCGATTTCCTTTTTTTCACATTTTATGATTCCTTATACCTTCAGAAATCATCTGCTAAATTTTTACAAAGAAATTCGAAAAAATCGTAGAACTACAGCAGTTTTAGTGCGCGCGCATTTTTGAATATACATACATAAATATATCGTAAAAAAACTTTAAACACGTTTTTCTCGAAACTACATTTTTCAAAACGGCGGACACTCAATCTCTGGATTGGCTGAACCGATTTGAATAAACCTTATAGCGTTTTGTTTGTTGAGGTCTATTCTAGGGCAATCCACCAGAAAATTCCGAAAAAGTTAATAAATAAAAAGAGGCCAAGTGCGAGTCGGACTCGCTAATGAAGGGTTCCGTAGCAGCAAGTAACATAATATAAAAGTTCTTGTTATTATTAGAAAATAATGGTTCACGGTTATGTTTATGAAATTAAATGTTTTATTTTTTTATTTTTATATTTGAGTTGATTGAATGAAAGCTAAATTGCGGTTTACGATTTATGACGTATTAAAAAAAAACTACGCACTAGATCTCGTTCAAACCAATTTTCGGTGGAAGTTTGCATGGTAATGTACGTCATATATTTTTTTTAGTTTTATCATTCTCTTATTTTAGAAGTTACAGGGGGGGGACACACATTTTACCACTTTGGAAGTGTCTCTCGCGCATACTATTCAGTTTAGAAAAAAATGATATTAGAAACCTCAATATCATTTTTGAAGACCTATCCATAGATACCCCACACGTATGGGTTTGATGAAAAAAAATTTTTTGAGTTTCAGTTCTAAGTATGGGGACTCACACTTGGCCGCTTTTTTTTTTCTATTTTTGTGTGAAAATCTTAATGCGGTTCACAGAATACATCTACTTACCAAGTTTCAACAGTATAGTTCTTATAGTTTCGGAAAAAAGTTGCTGTGACATACGGACGAACAGACAGAAAGACATGACGAATCTATAAGGGTTCCGTTTTTTGCTATTTGGCTACGGAACTTTAAAAACATATTTGCAAACCGAACAAAGCGAAAAAAATTCGATTTTTGTAAATTTTTTTTCAAACATACGCCATTTTTTTTTACCGATTTTTTTTACTATTTGTGGTGAATTGCCTTATAAAATATCTTCCTTTTTAACATGCTTTTTAGTTTTTTTGTTGCTTGCCGTTTCTGAGATTGAGTGTCCGCCATGGCACCTTCTTTTTTTGGATTACTCATTTTTGAGAGCCCTCTATATATATATATATATATATAAGAAAAACAATTTGTTTTTTGTCAATTTCAAATCTTAAATATTTAAATAAAAAAAGATGTAGTTGCATTTATAATAAAGAAGTTGAAAAAAAGTAAAGTTTAAATGTCTATTTTTTCCTATTCTACAGGGAACTAGTACCTTAAGGGGGTATTCTAGTGTAGAAATTCGAAAAAATCGAAAACTTTTTTTTTCCACATTTATAAAGTTTAAACATTCAAGAATATGCCTTCAAAAGGATTTTTCAAAATTTCAATTATTTACCGAGTTATAGCGATTTTGGTGAAGCGACAACCAAACTGGTCAGACCGGAATGAATTGAACAATACACGGTAGGCGCGGCCCGAGTACCTGCGGATAAACTTCTTTTGTATTTTATACCTATATATTGAAGATTTTGAACGGGAGGAAGGTCCTGGTATGGAGCAGGGATCGCCGATTAAAAATATTTAAGTATACCGTACAATTGTATGAGCGCAACTGCTTGAAACTTTACTCTAAACTTTAAACGCGTTTTTCTCGAAACTACTTTTTTCAAGTTGGCGGTAAGGATATCTCGAGATCTACTAAACCGATTTACTTGAAATTTGGTGTGAACGTTCTTTATATATCCCTCTATCGTAACAACCTCAAAAAAGTTGAAAATGTTGATTTTTAATATTTTAAAAAAATTTAAAACTGTTGAAAAAATCGCAAAAAAAAAATTTTTTTTTTCAACCGGCCGCCATTTTGTGAAAAAAAAACTTTTTTTTACTTTTTTGAGGTTGTTGCGATAGCGACAACATTACTAATTAAGAATCCGTTGGATTTTTTTGTTTCAGTTTACTAGAACGGTTGTAATTTTTACCGCCGTCACACCCCCTTTTTTTTGGATCCCCCACTCTGCCAGCCGATAACTTCTGGAATTTTTGGTTTTTTTTTTTTCATTTAATTTTTATGTATTCTTAAAATATCAATAAGCAAATAAGAAAAAAATGTATAGTAAAAATATTTTTTGTTCTTTTTTTACGAAACTTGAAAAAACAGCCGAAATTCGTGTCTCTACACTAGAATACCCCCTTAAGGTAACGCTGTTGAGTTTTTATTTTTTTTAAATTTTTTTAATATTGGGTAAGACTTAGAAATCAAAATACCGATTTTTCATTAAAATCGAAAGTTTTGTTATTTTAAAATAAGTTAAAATACAAAAAAAAAAAAAAATCTCGACAGCTTAACCTCATAATTTATGTGAAGAAAGATTGTATAAAATTTCAAAAGGATAGGAGCAGTAGATTTTGAGCTAAAGAGTTCACCAACTTTAAAAATGCTAAGTGTTAGAAAAATGGGTTTAAAGTCTAAACACTGAGGCACAGGAATAACTCTAAAAAGGAAACGTTCTCAGGTGTGTCTCACCGATTTTGATGAAATTGAAATATGTTATAGAGTATCGAAAAATAAGAGACACGTATTTTTTTTTATTTGCGGATACACACATTTAGTGGGTATTTTTGTTTATTGTTTTTAAAAAAATAATAATTGATGTATTTTTCAAAATTTTGTCCGCTATGTTGGATCCGCCATTTTGAATTTTTTAAATTTAACGTCAGATTCGTATTCAGCGACTCCAAAAACCCCTTAATACTGGTTTTCACAAAAAAAACTGATGTCTGAAAGAATATACATTATTTACGTATTAGTGCTAGGGGTTGTTTACCCCCTTGAGGAGCTTTTTTTACGAAAACCCAAAAACACGTCAAATTTATTTTTCAAAATGGTATGTAAAACTAAAACTGTTATTTTTGTGACGCAAAAATATAAAAAAAAATCGTTTTTCTGCAATAATAAATAAGGGTTGCCACCCCCGGGAACCAGATTACTTACAAAGGTAAGTATATTTATGAGATATCATTTCCATTTTGTTTCATTTGAAAAAGTTCATTAGAACTTGAAATATTTAGAAAGAACTGTTTTTGGGGGTAAACTTTAGGGGCGATTTTCAACCCCTAAATGTGTGTATTCGCAGATAAAAAAAAAAAAGTGTCTCTTATTTTTCGATTTTAAAAAGGTTATCACCTGTAACATAAAGTTAAGATTGTCTGATTATTGTCACGAGGTTCGGGAATCATAATCCACAGATATTTTCCCTTTTTTCTCATTTTTGATCATAACCGATAACAAAAAGATATAAATCTTAGTTAGTTCAAGTTAGTTAAATAGAGGCGAGAGGTTTGGATGACCTCGCGATCAATAGCAACAAGTAAGGTCTTTTGTGAGTTCCCGATTTCTCTATAAGTTAATTTGCCAGGTCAATTCTTAATTAGGCCTATAGTCCAGAGATTTTGATAAATCATAATTTGGGTGCCCTAATATTTCCAAATGCGCATCGACTGTCCAAGTGGCGCCAAAATTGAAAACTAAGATTTGCACATATCAAAACATCGAGTTTACTTTAAATTTTACAAGGTAAAAATACTCTAACCCAACTACTAATGAAATTGTACCTGATTTTATTGACCAATACATCGTCCTGTCCTTGCACCACTGATGAGTGTAAATTTGTGGCAAATCGATTATAGGATGCAATATTTCTTATACCATGCGATAAGTAACCGGGTCTTATTTTATCTAAAGCTTGTGTCATTTAGCCGCACAATTTAATTCCAACCCCAGGTATAATAAAATCGTGTCGCGCGCGTAAACCCTTCGAGCCCCGGAACAGAACCTGGGTCTCTAGACAGATAGACATCTCGTCAGGTCTCGTCCCGGCTCCGGTAACAATGCCGTCAAGCGCTCAATATTTCACTCAATGCCGACTTAATGGAGCTCTAAATTGTAACGCAGTGGCGGCGGGCAACGGCAGGCGGGCGGCAGTGTGCTCGGGGGCTGATGAAAATGTGCCTCATGATGGCGTATCAGAACCGCACTAAATTAATAAATAGCTCATAAGGACATAATTCATCACAGTGGCGGGGGGCTGCGAGGGGGTTCGGGAGGATAAACACAAGGTGTACACAGAGGCGATATAAAGAGGAAAAATGCGATTCACGACAAAATTAACAGGTGAACGTGCCTTTCTGTTGCTCACCTTGTCGTCGTCGTCGTCGTCTTGCCCTCATGTTTTGTGAGGTGAGCGAGCGGGTGGACGGACGGACGGGCGGACGGGCGGCAGTGGCGCACGGATTCGTTTCCGTATGAATTTTACTCGCACGGGAGCAGAGTTGCTGTCCGCCGCTACCGCACTACCCTGGCGCCAGGATCTGCTGCGACAGGGCACCGGGGGCCGGAACTTGACTCGTTCGCCCGAAGGACAGTTGCTAGGGTAAATGAGGGGTGAGAAGGGGGCAAATCCTACTTCATTCTTCGAAAAGTGTGTCCTTCTCACCCGGGAAGTGTATCCCTATGCTCCTGTGATTTCACCCGCCTTCTAAGACCCGGCCGCTCGTCCACCCCCGCCACGGGTCAGGGTGAAACCCTGGTGCTGCTGCTGCTGGTGGAGCAGTTTTTCTTGGGGTTTTCACTTTTCCCCTATAGAAAGCGGGGGGCATCGCCGGGTGGAGACTAATTAAATGTCAAAAGTTTACGTGTGGAGAATATTTTCTAGGGCCCTAGCTTTCTCGTTCCCCTTTTACACTCTCGCGGTGGTGGTACAGCCGGGGTTTCGACCCGGTCGGTGTATGCCGTTGTTCGTCGTATTCATTTCGTTCCTTCCAAAAGTATTCTGGCGTTTTTGGGGAAGACCCGGAGTGTGTATGATAAGCCACCCTGTGCTGCTGTACAGTGCGGCGGTCGGGACGGCAGTAAAAGAAAAAAAAATGTCTTCATTGTAACCATGTTCACGAAATACACACAAAGGACGGGCTTAAGGGACTTAATTGACGGAGTATTATGCGGTAATTTTTTTCCTTGTTCTAACGAGTCTTCAGACATTTTTGGAATTCACGTCCTTTTTTTTTTTTTTTTGGGGGTACCAACAGAGGAGGCGGGCGTCAGCACGCAGGGGACTAGGATTTAGGGAAGGGCGGAGACATATCTAAGTAATTTTCATAAACAAAGAAACATGTTGGAGCGAATTAAATCGCTTTAATACAAAATTAACAAGGCCAGACTAGAGCGGGGCAGGTCACTGGCCGTCAACGACATGAAAAGAAAATTGTGCCTTTTTGGCGTTATGACTTAATAACTTCTAGACCGTTGGAGATAATTGAATAACATTAATAACTAATTATTAACACAAAAAATTGAATTCTTTTCCTACCCTTAAATTTGAACTAGGAATTTGACAAGTTTCGCTATGCATCAGTCAAATCATATACCATTAGTAGAAATTATGTGCAACAGAAATTTAAGGAGACCCGGTGGTCTAGCGCCAAAAAATTTTAGGTACTTTTAGGATATTTTTTTAAAGGTTAAAATAATGAATAACGATTTTGTATCTTTTTGTGTATATTATAATACTCATGCTGCATATAAAAACATTTTATTTGAAATTAAAATGTTAAAACTGGTGCTAAATAAGACTCCCTCAAAAAAATGGACTTTGGTGGTGTGGTCAATTTTAACTCTTCTATTTACAAAAATAAAAACTAAAATTATTAATCGGTATGAGTGCAGTTATGGCCGGAACTAGAACAAAAAGAAAATTTGATAATTGAAAGAATGACGCACTTTTGAAATTGTAAGTCTGGAAACAGGCCTTTTTCTTACCAATGTTTAAAATTAAAAAAAAAAAACAAAAAAAAAAAAAAAGTTGAAATAAAAAAAAAATTTTATTCTGGTGTTCTAAATAACCTCAAAATTTCAGATGATTCGGCTGAATTATTTTTTTCTTTATTTCACAACACTATGCAAAAAAAAAGGTGTTTTGAGATAAATGAGTTTAAAGTTTTATGTATGGGAGCGGTCCCATCGTTTGCTACCTGCTAATAAGGCTTTTGAACCCGAAATATTGTCACTACCCTTACAAAAATTTGACAGTAATCAAAAAAATCAATTTTTTGAAAATTCTAGATCACCCCTTAAGGATCACAGGACGCAATCTCGGCATTTGAATTTGAATGGTCACCATGTGATGAGTTCGAAGAAAAAACAAAATCGTGTACCAATGTTTCCTATGTTTTTGAGGGTATTCTTTCCAAATATTGATGGTTATTTCTCCAGAAAAATTTAACCATGAAAAAATGAAAAATACGCGGAAAAATGTGATTTTGTTATGACATTTTTTTGTTTAAAATTGTATTTCGCTCCCTTTCCATTTTTGTTCATGCTTAAAACCAATAAAAATCTCTAAATCGATGTCTGAACTAAAAATAGATACGATTATTTTTATGTAAAAAAGTTTTGGTAAGACAAAATGGTGACCAGAAGGAAACATATTTTTTCCGAAACTATAAGCTTTAGCTAAAACTGTTTTAAGAACGAAAAAACAATTTTTTCAGTAGGATCTAATGCAATTTTTGATTTTTCGATCGCGTAATCAATATACAGAAAAACGTTGTCAAAAAGTCTGAAAAAATCGATAGTGTTCTTTGACTAATCCTTATAATAAAATATTTTTGTTATTAACAAATTTTAATTCAAGTTTAGAGTATTAAAAAAAAAAAATATATATATATATATATCGTTATTTATCGTAGTAAAGCTTAAAAATGTTGTTCTCGAAAACTATAAAGTTGAAGTTGAATGAAAATGAAAAATTTAAGCTTTTTGATATGGGTTTTTGGTTTTGGGTTTTTGTATATAAAACAAAAAACTCTGAGAATTGTTTTAAATATAATTAACTTATTTTCCTCGTTTAGTACAAAAGATAATTTTTGCACTTATAGCGATAGTATAAAGAGGTTTTTTGTACTTTTACTACTTTCTACTTGGTATTTTAGTATCTAACAGATATTAAATAATAAAAATGAAGAAGCACAAACGCCAATTATGTAAAAAAGTTCATAAAAGTCAAAGTTGATAATGATTTCGGATCGCGTGAAATTCAGAAAATCCACCATTAAAATACAGGAAGCATAATCCCAACCATTCCATCTCCTTTATCAAAATAACGAAAAAAAATATAAAAATCCAAATAATTTCTCGGTCCACCTGAATTTATAAGGTCAAGAAGAAGAAAAAAAAGGAGTAGGTACATATTCATTAAAAGCACCAGGAATCACCTAAGCTAAGGAGCAAGGCGGGTTCGTTTTGCCTTCTTGCAAATTCTCTTTACTCGGCGTCCAGAAATTTGTTTTGATAAGGATACACTTCAGAGCGTCATCATAATTTAATGTGGCTCCAGAAGGTGGCACGCGAAAGACGCTGGTCGTTCCTTGGCGCTGGTGTTTCGATTTAAAGAGCGTGCGACAACGTGGTGGTCCGTGGGTGGCGCGAATAATTCCAGGCGGAAGGTAAAATCCTGCAAAATGGGACTCCCTCCGTTTTTTTTGTGTCAGCTCTCCAGATGGATATCAAGGAAATCAGGGAAAAAGGTCCCAAATGGCTGTGGCAAAAAAAGAAGAAAAAAAGATGCCGGCAATCTCTGACACTCGAGCGGGGTTGGACCTTCTCGTCGGATATAAATAAAAAAAGGGACCGAGGCGGCAACTTTGTTTGATTCAAAGCTACCCCTTTAGACGCGCCGCAAAGCTGGTTTGAAGGCGCAAGGCGCGGGCAGGGGCGGGGGCGGAATTGGGATTGGGATCGGGATGTGCATGAGAAAGAAAAAAAAAAAAAACGTAAAAACGCTCGAGCCCTCATCACGACAATGCTCCGATGTCATCCGCCCCGTGTCGCCGCCCCAAGGGGGATTGAATTAATTTTTATGAACGAGGCGAGGGAGTCCTTCATCATTTGTTTTTCTGCACACCCGTCCGTGGAGATCAGCAGTCGAGCGAGCTATTAAGTTAGGCAGTCATTCCTTAACCAAGTCATTTCCTTAGCAGGAGTCCTGTGACCCCCCCTATCCGACAACCATTGCCCGGGAACCCGGGACGCCACTGACGTCCCCAGCTGCCCGCCCGCCCGCCGCCACTCCAAGAGAGCGCACTCTGACAAGAGTCCTTTGGTGTTTGCTTTTGATTTAAACTCAATTTGTCCTTCGTTATTCATAAATTTAACTCCCGGCGATGGCGCTGGCGCGGGCGGGTGTAATGAAGGCGGAAGATTCAGTTTTCTTTTCGCCCCCGACGCTAACTGGGATTGTTGACAGTTGTTCTGGTTCATTGAATGTTTCCGGTGGCGGAAAACGAATAAATGGTACCCTGACCCTTTTAGCTAAATAAGAAATGTAAGCGGAGATTTGTTCGGATATGGCCCATTTGGCTCAGCGATAACATAAACTTGCACAAAAGATTTAACCTTCAGGTGAACATTGAACGATACCTTTTATCCTGTCTGTTTGTCTGGCTGTCTGTCTGTCTATCTATGAAATTATGTTTCAGATGAGTTGAATGCGTTGCAGCGCATTCAGAAGATATAGCATTCAATAATAGAAATATACAATTTTGTTGAGTGATACATAAAAATGGTACTCAGATAATTTCTGTTGAAGCTTATTGGACTTTGAATGGATGTTTATTCTATGGTCATGACCTTTTTGCTTTGAGTTTCAAAATTATAAACGCATCACATATTTTACACATTTGCAGAAATTCCATAAACTTTTTTCCCAAACTGTTACTACTATTTAAGACAACTTAACACATCCAAAATTTTAAATTTTTCTTTTGAAAAATTGGAAAATTGAAGGAAAAAAAGGATATATAATTAATGAAACTTTGCATGCATTTCATAATCTTCAAGGAACACAAAAAAAATTTTTTTTTAGATTTTTCCAGCCTTTTTTTTAGCTGGTAGAATTTTTTCACAAAAAACACCTCCAAAAATCTCGGTATACGCGATTTGGAGTCACTGGAACAACAACAACAACAAAACAAAAAGGGGGGTTTAATCGGTATGAAAATCTCTAGGGATTGAACAAAAAGGAATAATTTTCAAAACAAAATGGCGGCGTTTTTTAAAAAAAAAACTCAAACTTTTGACTCGGAAAATCTAATGAAAATCGGAAAATTTTCGGAAAATATTTTGTGTCCGTGGTTTAATTCCTGGAAAATCATGTATCAAACCAATCGGTCCAATAGTTTTTTTTAAAATCGTGTTTAAATCCAAAAACACAGTTTTGAAAAATACTCTTTTAAAGTTTTTAAAAAATATTTACAAAGGCAAAGCCTTGCGCAAATCTCTCCAATATGAATTAAACCCATATAAATATGATTGAGTGTTTAATAATGAGCAAAAATTATCCAAATGTCAAATGTCATGGTAAGGAAACGAATTTGAACTGGTTAACTTTGACTTCGTCTTAATTGTTATAATACTTCAGCTTGTTTGCTGACGTCAGAAACTGTCATAACAAGACCAAGACCTGAATTCGGACATCCTCAAAATGTTTGCTGAGTTCACCGCATTCTCGAAAATGACTTTTGCCTTTCTCATGACTTGGCTTGTTTTGGACCCCAAAACAGTGGAAAATTCTATTCGCACTTGGCTGGTTTCGTCAGTTAATTTTCTTGAAGCTACTTCAAAAGACTTTTGACATGAAAAACTAAGAAAGCAATTGGTGCCGTGTTGAACGAGGATATCTTGCTTGCATCTTGCAGCGAAGAAGCAGAATTGATTTTCCCAACCCCCCCGACTATGTAAACGGAGCTTCATCGCACGGGGCCCCAAAGTATTTGGCCTTTATGAATTTTAGCTGCACACGTCAAAGAAGCACCCGCCCAGGGGCCTGTCTTAAAATGTAGACGCTTTAAATTGTCCTCAAATAAATTAAGCTGCCCCTTCTTCTTCTTCTTCTTGACTCGCGCAGTCCTTTGCAGTGACACACCGGCATTTATCAAAGGTATTAAATTATTCAAGCAAAAATGGGTAAAGAGCGAAATCAGTACTGGAAAATAGGAAAATTAATGATTTTTTTTTGTTTGTTTTTAACTAAATTTAATAATGGAGATGTTTTAAAAATATATTGAAGGGCGGTTTTAACTTTTGAATTGATTATAATAAAGCGTATTTTCGATTCGTAATAGATCTGTGTCAATATGCATAATTATAGTTATTTAAAATTATTACGTTAGCCCATTAATGCGCAAAATTAGGATTTTGTGCACGCAAGAGATTTTCTTCGAAATTCATATATAAGGGGCTTTTGGGAATTTTTCTTTCAGAATTTGGCATTTGTTTTGCATAAAAGCTTCAAAAACCCTATTTTTTTTCATTTTTTTGGTAATTTTTCTTATAAAAGTCGATTATCTTGTCGGTGCTGCTATTTAATGATCATATAACCATCAGAAATCGCGGTCCGAATGTCTAAACTTTCTCAAATCATGGTTTTGAAAGTTTTTTTTTTTTCTTTGGTTTTCGCAAAATGACCATTTAGTACAACAATGTAATAAAAACCCTTTGAATTTTTTTATGCGGAAAGGAGGAACTTTACAAAAAAAAGTATAGAACAAAAAATGCTTAAAATTAGCCAAAGAAAATATGTGAATTTTTTCAGAATTTTTACGACTACTTTTGGTTTTTTGGATTTGTCCAATTTTTGATAAATCCAAAAATGTCCCGAAAAATTCTGAAAAAATTCACACATGTTCTTTGGCTAATTATAAGCACTTTTTTCATATAAAATTTATTCGTATAAGTGATTGATAATAAGCAAATCGAAGACTGAAAAATAGTTAAGTTGATTTTCGTATTATTTAGTATATTAATTTAAAAAAAGTAGTGTAGAAGTAAATTTTATAGAAATGTTGTTAAAAATCATAGTATACATTTTTTACTTTATTTTCAACAAACATGTGAAATTCAAGAAAGTGTACATTACTATTTTTTAATTATGCACGTTTAAAATGTTCGTCATTTTGTCATGAAAAATATAGAGCAGTCATATTATATCCTAATTTCATAAAAACATAGTTTTGTTCAAAATGAAAAATTTACAAGTGATTTTGAGCGAGATCATATTTTTACATTAATTAATTTTAGCATAATTTATAATTCTGAAATAGATTGTATATCTTCTAAAACGAGTTCTAAAATGCTTTAGCTTAAGGGGAGCTTCCTCTGATCGACTCTGAAAAGTTCTTCACTTTTATGAATTTTTTTGAGGTATAAAGAAATGTGATATGAACAAACGGTTTTTTGTACAATGTTTATTGATAAAAAGAGTCCCTAATTTTATTTTTCCCCCCCTCTTTCAATTCAAAATGGCGGCTCCAGCCATATCTCCGCGAGGCCTTGCGCGCCATATATGCGTCTGCGCGGGACGTTCCCGAGGGTCGTAGGGGTCACTGAAACATGAACATTTTTTAAGTTAGTTAAATAAACATATGTAGCGGCCCTTCAACCAAAAATTTCGAAATTTTGATAAAAAAAACAGAGAAAGTTATCCACTTGAAAATTAAGGTCGTGTTTTGGGGTGTGTTTTAGTTGTTTAAGGCAGGCGTAAACATTGTTTATTATTAAAATATATTGTTAATAATGGTTCAAGGGCTCCGAAATTGAATTTTACACATGACTTTAAAATTTCAAGTGGATCCGATCAGTGGTTCTCGAGATACACTGTCCCGCGCACTGAAAATATCAACTTTCGGGAAAACGCGTTTGAAGTTTTAGAACCAATTTCGCCTTGTTCGCTAGTTGTGCCGCGTTGGCAGTTGCACGCTTCTCTTTGAAGCGCTGTAACTTTCTAAAAACTGCATAAAACGCAAAACGGTTTTAGGATCATGTTTTTAACATATTATAGATTGATAATATGTAAAAAAAAAAAAACGATTTTTTCATCCCCGATCAAAGGAACCTCCCCTTAAGTGAATTCGGACATGAATTTTAAATAATAAGGTTTGAAAATAATTTTGAGTATTGGGAATTTTATTGCCAGTTCAGTTAAATGGATTTTGTTTTTAATTATAAGTAGAATCACTCAATTGTCTCTGTCAAAATTTGCTACCCCTAAATACTTGCAGCCCTTATAGCCCCCACCCTTAAATCCGCCACTGCAAAATGAATTAAATTTTAACAACTTTAAATAAACAATAAAAATACGTACACTCGAATCTCGGATCTTTTTAATCCCCTAAATACCCTAAAGTCAACACAAACTTTTAATTTTTCTTCCCAAAATACTTCACGCAGAAGTCCATAATTTTCGCCTATGCTCGGAGAATTGATTAAATGCTTCCTCTTCTCTGTCGATTTGTTCCCCGTCCGGACGGAAATTCTCGAAAGATATTTTCCGCTGTAGATTTCGGTCGAACGTTCTGGCAAAAGTGAAGGCTCGCACGGTCGCGTGCAGAACACAAGCGAAGAGCACGATGCCCAAATTATTGGCGCGAAGTGGCGAAAGCGTTGAGCCTCATGCACGTCCCCGAAAATCCATCCGTTTTACCAATTTTGAGGCGGGAACACAGGGTGAACATCCCCCATGGGCCTGAACCCGCGGATAACCTTGAAGTATCATCACACGGACGACAACGACGACGACGCCTGACAGTTCATATGGATTTTCGGAAAATAGATACCTATCCCGCAAATCTTGGTAAATCCGAAACATGCAAATTTTCCCACTGGTTGATCAGCATATGAAATGTTCATCAATCAAAGGATTTCTTCGAAAATTCGTTCTGTTTTAGGTTGTTTTTTTTTTTATATTTTTCCAAAAAAAAAAAAATATTTTTTTTCTTCAAGAAGCCCGCCATTTTTCTTCGATCCGTGACAAAACTTAAATTAAGGTTGAGTCTCCAATTTGTAGCCGTGTCTCAATTTTGTCATCACTTCCTTACGACTTTCTAGAAAATTGACTATGAAAGTAGCGCCACTTTGAATCCTAACGTTGGGGCCTGGCCCGTGCGCCGTGACGTGCCGCACAGCCTTGCCGGGGGGTTGCTGGGGGAGGGGGGATCCATCCCACCCACACTGTTCCCCGGATGACACATGGGAAAACCAGGACGATGCCAACCCGGCCACTAACAAGCGCTTGCCTGCCGCCCGAGCGTCACCCGCCCAATTCCAAATTCCAGCTCCAAATAGAAGTTCATGTCCCCGGAGCCCGGGTATTGCTGCTGCTGCTGCGGCAAAGTTTTCACCCGCAAATGTGTGAATCATTATTTGATAGGAAAAGATGATTAATTCGGAGTTATTAGATACATGACTGAAATTTATAATGCAGCTCCCCAAATTTTGGGCAGGGACCAGGGCCATCAGGGTAGCTATCGTTTCAGGGTTGCGGTGGGTGGCTACCGGGCGGATAACCACTTTTTATGGGATATTACACGCAATTGGGATAGACTTGGAAAGATTCTGTTTAATTCAAAAACTTCTTTATATTCAAAATGAGTTAATATTTTTCAGATAATGATAATTACAAGTCTACAAAATTTTGTAGAGTTTTAGATTTTGTGAGAATGGTCTTTTGTTAATGTTAATGTTAACTTAATGTATTAACTGAGCAAAATATTAATTGATAATCTATATGACGAGACAACACAGAAATTTAAGAGTTTTTAGTTTATTAATGGCAAAACTCATCCATTGTGGCGACAATAATTTTCAATTTATAATTTTAAGCAATTATTCGTAATCAGTGAACCCGAAAACCCTTGAGTAACAAATTTATATCCAATCGGATCATGAATGAAATACTATAAGTAAAAGTGTTAAAATGTATAGTGTATAGTGTGGAAATTACATATTAAATACAATAAAACCTCACAGTGTAGTGTATACTAAACAATTGCACCAATTTTTATCAAAATGTGGTCAATAGTTAAAAAAATATGAAATTTTAAAATCGACAAGGATCTTTATAATCAGCCTGTAATACCTTGAACAGACTGGGAACGAAATTTAGAATTTCGTGCGTACACAATTTTAAAAACTTATATTTAAATTTTTTATGTACTATAAATTTTGATGAATATTCCGTCAAACAAGGATTTTGACACAAATTACACATTAATTTCAAGGTAATATGATTTTATTTAATTTATTTAGTTATTTCAAGACAAAAGAATATATTTATTAGGGTGCTTTTTTTTCGCGACTATTTTTTTTTCATTCCTACCTCGAAATTTTATGGGAAATACCTAAAAGAAAATTCCCTGAAAATTTGTGCTCTTAATATTAATATTAAGTGCTCGACCAAGGCGTGCAAAGATTTCCCCTTTAAAATACACGTAAACTTTAATTTTTTTTTCTTCAAAATTCTACAGCTCAGAGGCATTTTATGGTATAATCTTGGTCAATGATAGGGTTTCTTCAGAATTGAATGCTCTACAAAAGTGTCCATTGCGGCGTAATCCTAACTCCCACCAGCGAGGTAGTACGGGTCACTAAACCCAATTTTTTCATGAAATTCTCTTTTTTTTGCCCCTATCTCGTAAATAACAAGAACTACAGAAAAAATGTACATGATGTAGGATATTCAATTTCCTACAAAAAAGTTTAGGAACACCAAATCGCTAACATCAATATTTCTTGAGATATTGGGCTTTAAAGTTGAGGTAGTGTGGAATTTTCATGGATTATTGAACTCAATTGTAGAAACACTACTTCAACTTCAAAACCCAATATCTCAAGAAATATTGATGTTAGCGATTTGGTGTTCCTAAACTTTTTTGTAGGAAATTGAATATCCTACAAGTTTGTCATTTACATTTTTTCTGTAGCTCTTATTATTTACAAGATAGGGGCAAAAAAACGAGAATTTCATATAAAAATTGGGTTTAATGGCCCGTACTACCTCGCTGGTGGGAGTTAGGGTTACTCCGCAATGGACACTTTTGTTGAGCATTCAATTCTGAAGAAACCCTATCATTAACCAAGATTATACCATAAAATTCCTCTGAGCTGTAGAATTTTGAAGGAAAAAAATAAAAGTTTACGTGTATTTTAAGCGGGAAATCTTTATACGCCTTGGTCGAGCACTTAATATTAATATTAAGGGCTTAAATTTTCAAGGAATTTTCTTTTAGGTATTTCCCACAAGATTTTGAGGTTTGAGTGTGGGAAAAAAAAATAGTCGCGAAAAAAAAGGACCCTAACCTATGAAGAAAAATGAATCACTTGCATTGTTTTTGTTGGAAGAAAGTATGGAAAAGTTGTGGTATTTTATTGGGAAACTATTTAGAAGCTTGAACTCTTCTTTAACCTCGCTCGTATTGGATTAAGCTTGGCTCAAGTCAGGATTAAACCTTATTTAAGCCTGATGGCTGATGTCTAATTTAAGTCTTCGACCTTCTTATAATTTTAAGATCTTTTGTTCGCTTAATAGTACTGGTGAACAATTTTCTTTATTAGCTTTTATTTAACTTGAGTTGTTCGTATGTATGTCTTTCAGGTACAAAATTTCTAATCGAATTTTAACTCACTTCCTATTATCCGATTTTGATGAAATTTTTAAGACTTACGTAGGTCTCGTGACAATACAATATAGTATAATTTAGTATATATAATATCGTTTTAAATCTAATTGACGGCCGTCCTAAGATTGTACGGAAAAGATATATAGCGAAAGTTTCTAAAAATACCGCGTAAAACTTGTAAAAGACTGTATTTTTCAGACAAACTGACCCCAAGGCAAAAATATTCTTAACTGCCACCTATCCCTTTTCTAGAGCCTCTGACTTAATGAAGTAATTTCTGTTGGCTCCTTAAGGTATTCTGAGCATCACCCAGCTTCTAAATTTGCCTCATTCATATGACGTCCTTCAGGGACTGTATGGCATTCTGAATGGGATACTGCAGCGTTTGCTTTTCAAGAGCTCAAATCTGATAAATATTTTATTTATGAGCCTCAGGTTGATGACATAAGATCCTTGGATATGTTTAAATCATCGCTAGCCAGAAAGACGGCGTTCGAGCTGCCCCTCAATCGGTTCTCGGCGGCGGCGATGTGCTGCGCAAGGATCCCATCGAAGAGCCGTCATTGGAGCACGATATCCTTATAAATTATCATCATGACGCCCTCGCGTGGTATAAGTTAAACCAATTGTATCAGAATTAGAATTGAATTTAACATCATTATTTGTCTTTTACTTCATTCAAGACCCGCCCTCAGACCGCCTACATTTCATTCTTATCAGATTGGCACTTTTTAAAAGTGTTTTTTTTAATTCTGAACCATCCCTAACAAAAACCTAGGCTTTCATAAATATTCCGCGGGCATACTACCAGACTATAGCGCTATACTATAGTCAGTGGTAATTTGTGCGGGTAAAATCCATAAAATGAAAAAGGGTAAGAAGACAGACGGACCCTTGCGGCTGTTCTTCTGGGGGTAGTTAAAATTAAAAATAGAAAAGCCTACCAGCGCGCGGGGACGTCCACAAGACAAACGTAGGTCCGCAAAACAATAATAAAATGCGGAAAAACTACTAAAAATTCTGAGCACCCATAAAGCGTTATTAACAGGGATAATTAGCGCCCCGTTTTTAAATATCCATTTAGTTCGACCGCGCGACCTGGGGAATGGACGCAGCATCCCCCGCTGTGGATTTGACAATACACCACCACCAGAGACCGGGAAGCAGATTACTCTCAGGATGCTGGGCAGCTTGGAGCGCTTTTGTCCTGTCCTGTCCTGTCCTGCTCCATGCTCCTCCTCCTCCTCGTCGTCGTCAGGATGCTTTCGGAACGCGTCGCGTCCTTTTGTCTGCCCGTCGGAGCACTCGGGGAATTAAAAATTAAAGCACTCGCCACGAAGAGCCGGCTTTATTGAGGATACGCGTGACGAGAGTCGTCCTCCCGCGATGGGCGGATATATTGCGGTAATGCTCATTATCATTTGCCACTTTTTTATTCCTCGCACAAATTTGCAAATTGTTATGAATCTAATTTTGTGAACACCGACGACCGAGGTGGCTTTCTTGTTTAAATTAAAACTGTTCGCGAAGAGGAGCAATGAGATTGAAATGATGCAGCGAGACTGGAACAAAAAAAAAAAAGGTGGCTTTACTTAAATTAGGTTTGGAGAGCTCTTTTCTAATTGAGTTAAAGTTCATTTCTTTTGATGAAATTAGTTAAACTATGGGAGGTAGGATGACCAGGAAACATTTTGTAGAAGATAGTTAATAAAAAAAACAAGTTATTTTAGTTTAACCTTAAGCTCGTTGTTTCAGAGAGGATTATTTTTATGGGAGTTCTGTGAAAATGGGTACTTCGGAGTATTAGGAGTCACTGATTTGGAATTTATAAATTAGGACAGTGGATTTAAAATAATATGGTGAGAAAATAAAAACGTAATCTTATTAAAAACCCTAATAAAACTTTAATTTTAAGGGGACCTTTACTTTCAAAATCGGGAAAAAACACACTTTTTAAAAGTTTTTTTTTGAAAAGACTATTATATTTATGATAGTCTTTTCAAAAAAAAAGACTATTATGTTTATGAACGGTTACTGCCGCGTAGGGGCACCGCATCCATCGGTGTCGCTATGCAAACGGAGTTCTCGACCGAACCTGGCAGAAAGACGGCCGTGTATCCTCCTGCACGGACGATGCAGGGATCCGAGGGGGGGGTGCAGCTGGAGGTTGAGGTGAACGGACGCCTACGGGGTTCGGGATCCAACACGCCTCTTTGCTGCATTCGTAACCTCGGGGAACTGTGGCTCTAGGGAGTAGCACACCCTAGAGTTAGGGAGAGCACCCGCGCTGATCCTTAGGTCAGCCGGGAGATGTGTAGGGCAGTGTTCCTCTGAAAGTCTATGGAACCTTCGGAAGCAGGTCACTGGTGATTCGGTGCCTGTTTGAAGAGGGGAAAGGACGGCCGGAGGGGGAATGCTCTCCTATGGAGCACGGGTGTAGCGGGAGGCGAAATGCTGGCGAGTGCCTCGGCTGTGGTCCGAGAACGCGAGCCCGTGCCTGAATATGGGGAATATTATACCCATTATATAATCGATAGGGTCCCAGTAGACCAGTGGTAAGTGCGCTGGTCTACCACCCCGGGGGACTCGGATTCGAGCCGGGCTCGGCCCACGCAATTGGGGTGCGCTTTTAATTCCGGTAAAGCGTTAGGTGGTAGGCCCACCATTCCGGGACGCTTCTCCCGGCCAAAGCGATAGGCGGCATCCCCGCCAACCGGGATAGCTACTGCGGGCTAATCACCTGTCATAGCGAAAATGAACGATTCAGGAAACGGAAACAGAGCCTCGGACATTCACGGACAACGCGATCACGACATTTGGCACACGAAAAAGGACTCGAATTGGACAATGGAACGTACGTACGCTCAGAGAAACATCCAAGCTAGCCCAGTTAGAAAAAGAAATGCAGAGATATAACATCCAGATCCTAGGCATCAGCGAAATGAGATGGCCCGGAATGGGGGAGATGCAAACAACAAGCGGAAACATGCTGATGTACTCTGGAGGCGAAATCAATAGTGGACAGCACGGGGTCGGTCTATTGATAGCAAGAAAGCTAAGAAGAAGCCTTATGAGCTGGACTTCTGTGTCAGACAGAATAATCACAGCCAGAATACACACAAGGTTGCGAAAGATTACCATCATCCAATGCTATGCTCCCACTGAAGTTGCGAACCAAGAGGAGAAAGAGGATTTCTATATGCAACTCACAGCGGCCATGAGCAACACCCCTCGTACCGACATCAAGATACTAATGGGGGACTTCAACGCAAAAGTAGGATCAAGCAGCAACAACAGAGTAGTTGGCCCCCATGGACTAGGCACAATTAACAACAACGGAGAGCGGCTAGTAGGCCTATGCCAAGAACACAACATGAAGATCGGTGGAACTCTCTTCCCACACAAGGATATCCACAAATATACATGGACCTCACCAGACGGTCGCATAAAGAACCAAATAGACCACATATGCATCAGCAAAGAATGGAAGCAATCCCTACTTGATGTTCGCACCCGAAGAGGCGCAGACATACACAGCGATCATATGCTGGTCACAGGGGACATCCGACTAAGGCCTACTGCGTACCGAACAAATGCGAACGAAAGACACAAACGACTCAACATACATAAACTGGCAGATCAAAATGTTGCTAATAACTACAGAACCAAACTAGTGGAAAGCCTAGCCAACCAGCCCACAAACGATGCAAACCTACAAGCAATCTGCAGACAAGTAGGCGAAGAAGTCCTAGGATTCACAACCATGACAAAGAAAGAATGGATATCAGACGAAACATGGGCAAAAATCAAAGAGAGGAAGGAACTCAGGATGAAGCTACTCAACAGCAACAACAATAATAATGACGAACTCGAACAAGCTTATCAAGAAAAAGCAAGAGAGGTTAAAAGAATGGCAAGAACAGACAAGCGCAGATACTATAACAACATCGCCATGGAAGCACAAGCGGCCGCGGAACATAACAACATGCGCGCTCTCTACAAGAACATTCAATCATTGACAAACAAGAAGCCTAGGCAAAGCCAGCCCATAAAGGACAGAAATGGCCAACTACTAACAGCCATCGAAGACCAGATGAGCAGATGGAGAGAACATTTCAGCAACACCGACGAAAGACAGCCACAATACCCAGATAACCCCGCCAGCAACAACACCTCGAGCGAGGCAAATGACCAACCCCCCACAACAAATGAGATTATCGAAGCTATTAGCAAGCTCAAGAACAACAAAGCGGAAGGAAGTGACGGGGTACCAGCGGAACTCTACAAAGCAGCACCAGAAGCCATAGCAGCCTCCATGACACCAATCCTGGAGCAAATTTGGAACACAGAAACAATCCCCCAAGAATGGAAGAAGGGAATTATAGTCAAACTCCCGAAGAAAGGAGACCTGACAGAATGCTGCAACTGGCGAGGCATAACCATACTGAACGCCGTAACCAAAACCCTAGCACTAATAATTCTGTCCAGACTGGAAAAGCAAATTGAAGCACACATGCGTGAAGAACAAGCAGGCTTCAGAAGAAACCGCGGATGCATAGATCAGTCAAACACCCTACGAATAATCGTAGAACAATCAGTAGAATGGAATGCCCCGCTACTCATCACGTTCGTTGACTTCGAAAGAGCCTTCGACTCCATATATCGCACAGCAATATGGTCGGCCCTTGCGCACAGAGGAATTCCAAACAAATTGATACAGATCATCAAAGCCCTATACAAAGACGCCGACACAGCCATTCTACACAATGGAAAGCTTAGTGACCCAATAAGAGTTGAGCTAGGAGTTAAACAGGGCTGCCCCCTCTCTCCGCTACTATTCAACATAGTACTGGACGATGTCATGAAGGGAGTCACAGCCACACCACGAGGAATAGAATGGACTAACGACACACGCTTGGAAGACTTAGACTATGCCGATGACATCGCACTGCTGTCGCACACCCACGAGGACATGCAGGCTAAACTAGACAACCTAGTGCAGCACGCAGGACAAGTAGGACTAAGAATCAACGTGAGGAAGACTAAGAGCATGCGGCTAAATACTACCAACATTAGCCGGCTGGTCGTAAACAGCGAAGCAATAGAAGACGTCACCGCATTCAAGTATTTGGGAAGCATCATCTCCACCACTGGGGGGGCAGATGAAGACATAAAGAACAGGCTAAAGGAAGCAAGAATGGCATTCGGAAGGCTATGGACTGTATGGAGATCCTCCCAGCTATCCAGAGGTACCAAACTACGAATATTCAATTCGTGCGTCAAGACCGTACTGCTGTACGGCAGCGAAACCTGGTTGACAAAGAAAACCACGATGAATAAGCTGCAAGTGTTCGTAAATAAGTGCCTAAGAACAATATGCAGGATATTCTGGCCAAGAAGAATATCCAATGAAAGCCTGTGGGAACTCACCAACCAGGACCCCCTAGCAACACAAATTAGGAAGAGGAAATGGAAATGGATAGGACACACACTCAGGAAGCCAGAACACTCAATAGCCAGACAAGCGCTCGAATGGGATACAAGCGGCATACGAAGAAGGGGACGACCCAGGACAACATGGAGACGAACGGTCGAGAAAGAAATTAGAAACAACAACAGAAATTGGGAAGAAATAAAAAGAATTGCCCCGAACAGAGGCGAATGGAGAGGCTTAGTGGACGCCCTATGCTCCCAATAAGAGGAGCGAAGCAGGAGAAAAAAAAAAAAAAAATTATATTTATGATCCTGAAACCTATTGTACATTATTGGTAAGATTATCAATAATATAAAAAGAATTTTTAAATGCAACTTTAGTTTATTTTAATGCCTGCAGATGGCGTCAACCAAAAGGCACTTTTAAAACGGCCCCATTTCTCCAGGACTTCCTGTAACAGATAGATTAAACATTTTTAGTGGATTGTTTTCATAAGACACAAAACTAGTACCTAAACCTAAAAAACCTTTTATTTTTAATGAATATATCATTTTATACACATTTTTCTAAAAAAGTTACAAAATGACTATAAGTTAGGGGTAAACTAACCTCCGCATAAAGTAGTGGGGGGATAAAATAATATTTTTAAAGGTTTAGTTTCTAGTATATTTGATAACAAATCGAATGGCGTTTGGTTTGTTAAAATCGGTTGAATAGTTTTTGAGATACAGATGCGGCCATTTTCAAAAATGTGATTTCGAGAAAAACGCGTTCAAAGTTTTTGCTATATAATTTTTGCATATAAAATGCGTAGAGGTAGCGTTACAAATATAGGTATAACTTTTTTTCTTTTACGAATTTCTTAAAACCGTTTTAGGAGAGGGTTTGTGTGATGTTAAGAAGCATTTTTTATAAAAAAAAAAAAATTGATTTTTTTCCGATTTTGAAAGTAAAGGTCCCCTTAATGTATGTCTGGTAAAACTAAATTTAATTAGGGTTTTTAATTGAGTTACCAAGAATTATTTGTTAAATTTGAAATTTTGGAAGACCAATGTTAATTCCTACACACTATTTTCGCTTTCTCTTGTGAACCAATTCCTATTCGTTCCTTGAAATATTGGGATTTTTCCTATATATTCTTCAAGACCACAATATAACTATATAGGATTTTTTCCCCGTCATGTTTTTGAAAAAAATAGGTTTGAAAAGTACAAAATCAGAAAACACCCCGAAAAGTGAGAGGCAAGGGGACTCACTATAATAAAGCACCCCAAAGGAGATAAATTTCTACCACGTCCACGCCGTTGTATCTTGATTACGCAAAGAGTAGAAATTTCAATTCGTGATCAACAACTACAAAAACCCCGAATTTCACCTACAAGATTTTCAAAACTTGATGTCCGCCATATTGAACCCGCAATTTTCAATTTTCAAAATTTGATGTTAAATTTGTGATTAGCGACTACCAAAACTCCTGTATAATGAATTTCATGAAAATCTGTGAGATTTTTAAAATTTGTTGTCCGCCATATTGAATTTGCCATTTTGAATTTTAAAAACCTGATTTTAATCTCACAATCAGTGACGATAAAAACCCCTTGGTACAGAATTTCACGAAAATCTGTACGATTTTCACAGTTTCAGATTTTCAGAATCTGCACTATAGAAAATTCGCCATTTTGAAAATGTTATGAGTGATTGCGATCAGCAAAAAAACTTTTTTCTGTAAGTTCAAACATTCCGATCACCGTTGATCATAGTAAGAATTGCATTGCAAAACTTTATTGACTTGAAAAAAGATTACAAAAAAAAAAATTTCAAATTTTTTGATACTTTTTTCCAAAAAGTCGCCATATTTAATTTCCTGTTGGAAAAAACTCAATTTTGACGACAGATTCTGAAAGAGCACACTCAAAACTAGTAAGATTCATGGTTTTTATTGGAAAATAAATGCCCTTTAATTATACGAATGAGTTTTCAATCTGCACAAAAAAATTAGGTTCTTTGGGCGTTAATTGGTTAAGGTTAATTAAAAATTTAGCTGTCAAATCTAACAACACTGGTCGAAAAAATTTAATATTTAATTTGTTACAGAGCAAGCCATATATCATTTCTATAGGATGTGTTCCGTAGATTACGAATTTGCAATTAAAAATATATATAAAAAAAAAAAAAAAAATTGGTTTGAAAAGTACAAAAGACCGTATTTTGTCCATTTTTGCAAATTAATTTAAAAAAAAGCTTTTCCCACGTTACGTTATTTTTTAATGAATTTATAAAAGTGGCCATCACACAATACAGTGCGTCACATAATTATAGAGCCACTTGCAAATTTAAGCTTTCGTTAGTTTCTTAGAACTTTAAGGGGGACCACTAGTGTGACCGCCTCAAAAAAAGGTGATTTTTGGAATTTTTTTTAAAGACAACTACTACATGGTATGTTTTAATATTTTAAGGATATATTTGTGGATATATAGTAAATACATGATAAAAATTGTGGACCTACAATTTGAAAATTCAGCGAGTTATTCGCAATTTCCCAAGGCTCCAAAAAAAAAAGTCCCCCCACTGCTGCAGTTATAGAGGTGTCCACATTGCGTGAAATCAAAAAAACCAAAAAGTTTATTAAACTAGAAGATATTTCCCGTGCCATAAACCTCGAAAAAAAGGAAAATTTAAATTTAAAAAAATGGCGAAGGTTTAAAAAAAAAATTCGAATTTCGCGCGAAAATTTCGTGATTTTTGGCCTGCCAAGATTACATTTTTTATTCGATACGGAAAATTGGAGGTTTATGGCACAGAGAAACATGTGTAAAAGAAGTTGCAATAAGAATCAAATCGATCGGATAATTTGTCTTCGAGCTACAACTGCAGCAAATTTGAAAAAAGTAGTTTCGAGAAAAACGAGTTTAAAGTTTAATTCATACATTTTTCAGTACCTCGATACGATGAGCGGCTGCTCTTCTGATGGCTGTAACTCAAAAATTATTTGAGATATGTGCTTGAAATTTTAGTATGTTATTTTTAAAGGTATAGACTATCGAAATATGCAAAACAAAAAAAAAATTTTTTTTTTAAATGTCACACTAGTGGTCCCCCTTAAAGCTATAAAACTTTTAGTTTAAGTTTTACGTTCTTAATCAACGCACGTGTTCAGTAATTGCAGCGGCACAAAGGTTTTGTAAACAAAAATAACGGTAAACGTTTATTTCAGTGCTGTCACAAAAGTATAGAGCCATTGTATGTATTCGTGTTTACAACTAAATTTCTTTTAAATATGTAGGCCAAAATTAATTACTTGAATATGCCACGTGGTAAAGCACTAACGGATAAAGAAAAAGGCGCCATAGAAGCATACTGGAAGTCTGGTGCTAGTATGCGAGCGATTGCAAAAAAAAAATAAATCGATCGCACCATGTAGTGCAGAATTTTCTTGCGAATCCGGGAAAGTATGGTACGAGAAAGCATCCAGGTCGTCCGTCCAAACTATCTCCGCGGGATAAAAGGAAAATAATTGTCACCGCGTCAAATAGTACGAAATCCCTCAAACAAATTCGGGAAGAATGTCACTTAAATGTGTCGAGGGAAACAATTCGACGGGTTTTAAAAAAAAGCCCGGATATCGTACGCTCTAAAATGTTAACAGCGCCGCTTCTTACGCCTTTTCACAGAGAAAAGAGGTTAGAATTTGCGAGGTTGAACATGAACCAACAATGGGATATGGTGAGTTATGAAACGCTTGGTGTCATATTTTTTTCGTTCATCTGCAAACTTGAATGTATGTAAAATAAAATAATAAATTATTATTTAGGTAATATTTAGTGATGAGAAAAAGTTTTGTCTGGACGGGCCTGATGGTTTCAACAGCTACTGGCGTGACTTACGAAATGAACCTGTGTTTTTTCCGAAGAGAAATTTTAGTGGCGGGAATGGTATGGTATGGGCGGCATTTTGCGCTCACGGAAAACTGAATCTAGTATTCACTTCCTCGAAAATGAACAGTAAAGATTACCAGAATGTTCTAGACTAGAGAGTAGTCTGTTGCCATTTTTGCGAAAACACCGGCGAAATCCGGTCGAAAATTTGTGGGGAATAATCGTACGTCGAATTTACGCTGATAGTAAAACTTATGGTAGCGTAAATTCTTTAAAAGTGGCCATATCCGAAGCCTGGGAAGAACTTGAGCCTACGGTTTTGAAAAATCTTGTAGACAGTATGTCCAATGGTATTTTTGAAGTTATAAATAAAAATGGAGGAGCAATTAATTATTAATATTAAATTATGTTATAAAAAATTACATTAAAAAACAAAGAAATAGGTACCATTTACTTCAAAGTGGCTCTATAATTTTATGACACAAAAAAAAAAAAAATTTTTAAATATTTTAGTGTTTAGACTGGCGTATTGATATAATATTTGTGTTAGCAATTTTCTTATAGCTAGTAGAATAAAAGGTTGCAAACCTATAAATATCAGCTCTGAAGGGCAGTTTGAAAATGCAGCATTTTTGGGTGGCGCTATAATTATGTGACGCACTGTATTTTATAGTTTCCAAACTTGTTTCTGTTTTTAAAAAATGTGACGTGATAGGAGAGTTTTCCTATAAAAATGATGTATGACTTGTTAATAAATATTAAATTTTGTTGACCAGAGTTATTAGATTTGATAGCTAAATTTTTAATTACCCTTAAAGATAATTTTTTTTTTTAGTTTATCATTAAAACGTTCAACCCAGCGCAGTTTTTTATACTTTACTTCATCGGGCGGCAGTACAAATCGTATTTTGCTTTATCTGGCTGCGCGCCTTGCACAAAATGTTTTTTTAAAAAAAAAACATAAAAACAAATAAATATGTAAATGCATTAAGTCTACTATAACCTACCTATAAAAATTAGCTCTTCAATTTTTCAAGAACCTTTTCTTAACCCGGCGTGGATGACGCTGGGTCATAATGACCCGAGGCGATTTAAAACGGCCATATTTTTTTTCCCCGCGAACCGTTCTACTTGAGCATTTACGTAGCTGGAGATACAACCCCCCTCTACGCGTACCGCTGGCGTGCTCAGTGCAACGCCGATTGCGGAAGGAGATCAAAATCAAGATAACCCTTTCAGTTTTGGTACAAAGCAACGATAAAATTCGGGTCACGGTGACCCGGCGTCATTGTCCGCGTAATTATTTTCATCTCATCGACGCCGGGTTAAACTAGGACCTACACAAAGCTGGCTGGCTATTGGTCATACTATGTAACAAAGCATATAAAAAAGGATATTGCCATAAGTCATCAACTAATCCGTAAACCCAAAATTTTGAGTTAAAACACTCTAGCGCGTTGAAGACTTCCACTGAACCCTGTCCGTCGTCGTCAAAAAAAATTTTTTTTTTTTTTGCCATAATTGGCATTTTGTCAATTTGCAGCCGAGGTGGCCGGGTGTACGTGTTCAAATTTGGCAAGTGGCTAAAAGCCCTAACGTCCGCTACCTTCACCTGTTTACAAGTCTTTTTCTGACGCTAACTTTTCCACTTACCAAGTTTTTCTTGTTCTGATTAGACACCCCGAAGCAGGAGCAAACTTTGTTCTTTGTGCTTAAAACTGGAAACAACGAACCAGGTGCCGTCCGTCCAAGAAAACAACTCCGCCGAATAAGTCACTGCCGAAGAGAGTTGCACAGGGATAGGGTTTTGGTTCTGGTTGGTGGCAAACGGGCGGGTGGGTTTCATGGGTTCAGGGGTTCAGACGTAACCCGGGTACAGAGGAGGAGGCGGCGACAACAACAAGGAGAATAGGGTAGATTTTTGGGTAGAGGGGCGGAACCCGCTAGAACATACTAAAAGCTTTACTAATTTTGACCAGACAAGTAAAATATGAACAAAGTTTGCGCAACGTGAAAAGGAGAATGTTAACCAAACACGTGAGCTGGGAAAGTTTCCCGTAAACATCGGGTATATGTATGTACCGGGGGTACTTGTACCTGATCATAGCATATCAGTGGAGGGAAATGTCACCGGCATCAACTCGATACGTGTACATTCGCCGGTTAGTCAAATTTGCAATCAATTTTAATTTAATTCTGCTAGTCCGGAATTCTGTGCACACACAAGTTGCCGCCGCCGCGCTGCTGCGATGTGGCGCCCATAAAATCCAAAAACTTCACCCGAAAGTATCGCTACCTCCTGCTAGGTGAATGCGACACGGCTGTGGTAGCGGACGGTAGCGTAACGATATAGTAGAAGCAGAGTGTCGACGTTGTTAGAATATTTGCGAAGAAAATTGCTGGATTTCTGGAGAGCGCGTTCGGAGTTTTCGGTAAGTCTTATGAAGTGCTGGTACTTGCGGAAAACTGATTAGGCACTACTTACCAGCATGGAAAGTTTTGAGTCGAGACTCAAGGAAGTCTGCTACCGCTGTAAGGTGTAGGTATATAAATTGCGCCCTTTTTATCCAGGCCAATTATTATGACTTGAAGAATGTTACCTTCGACGGCAACGACCTCATGGTCCTGTGGTGTGTGCAAGCTAAGAACGAAACTCCAGTAAATCACAAAGTTGCTGGTTACTGAACAATCCATTTCTCTTTGAATTTTGTTACACTCAAAATTGATGTATATTATTTTTTTTCGACTATTATGTGGTCCTGGATTCACATTTAAAAGTTTTTTTCATTCCATTCTTTCGACACTACATTGCAACTGTAAGAAATGGTATTGCCTAAAGATAAAAAACGTCTATTTCTTTTGGTTTCGAATAGTTCAGTATTCTTTTTATTTAGACAAAAATATATCTGTGGACCTTCATTGAAATTTTCTTTGAAATTCCCAAATATATTTTAATACGTACTTATCGTCGGAGTAGAGTTTAATCGTCCTAAACCCATTTTTTTATTCCGAAAATGATATTTTTTATACATATAATACATACATAGTTCGAAATATGAAGAAAAAGGACATCGCTAAGAAAAGCTATTAACATAATAATTGACATAAATTAATATGCAGAACTTGAATTAGGGAGGGGATAAATCACCTGACATCAAATATAAGAAAAGAAAATATTATTGTATGTATAAAACAAACGCACAGCTCAAAAAAGGATAAAAGAATATTATTAAGTATACAATATTAATTTTAGTTAGTTGGCTTTAAAAAAATTATATGAGACGAAGTGGTATAAACAACTTTATTCAATGAAAAATTATATACCTACTTCATAAAAAAAAAAAATATTTATTTTGGTAACATGTTTTTACTAATTTTATGTAGTTTTTAGTATGCTTAATTTAAAAATTGATATTTTTGAGGTATGAAATTATATGTTTGCTAGGTATAAAAAATCTCTTCGGGAATTTTTTTTTTTTAAATAATACTATTGTTTGTAGAAAATAATGTATATATTATATATTTCTATGGCACACCGTTTTGCTATTTAATAACATGAAAATAATCTATCAACCGAAAAATGTTGTTAAAAAAAATTGTCCACAGGAAAATTAGTTATATTATAATTATAATTTCAATTGAATAATTTAAACTCATGCATTTAAAAATTTTAAATTCAAAATTAGTATTGCTTGACAGTAAAATTTAAATTCAGTCAATTATTATTATATTGTAAAATCATAATCATTCGATACTTAAATTATTTTAAATTTCAGTTAAAATTCATACTATTCTAGTTATGCTACGCTATAAAATAAAAATGGAAATTAAAGTTATATTCCTATTTTTTATTTTTGAATTAAAATAATATGCATCATTTTAATTCGTGAATTTTTATTCGTGAATTTTGATCCGTGAATTTTTATTCTTGAATTAAAATTAAGTACATAATATTAATTCAAGAATTTTAATTCGTGAATTTTTATTCTTGATTTAAAATTATGTAGATAATATTAATTTAAGAATAAAAGTTCACGAATTAACATTATGTACATAATAATAATTCATGAATTAAAATTGTGTATGTAATAAAAATTCTTTACTTATAATGAATAAACGTATTTGAAATTGTTCTATATAATACAATGATAATTGATTTTGGTAAGTAAACTTTACGTCATGTTATAATCGTAATTCAACGATTTGATTTAATATTCGAATATGGTTTAAATTACGAATTGAATTTTTACTAAAGTCCAATAATAATTCATGAAATTCTTATATTGTTAAACAGGCTTGAAGTTAATTAAACTATTTCAATACACATTTAATTTTAATTTCATCGCAACACAATTATAATCCTACAATATAATAATGTGACCTATCAAATTATATTATAAATCAATTAAATTATTAATTTGTCATGAGATAAAATAATATGCTACAATCATGTCAATGCATAATGAAATTAACAAATAAAATGTCTATACAATAATAATAATTCATTAATTTCTCCTATCTTCTCCTATGTACTTGGAATTAATTTTATCATAGTCATAATTTAAATTAATTTTTATTAGTTAAGACAAAAAAAAAAAAAATGTTACGAATGAATTCTTGTTTTATTTTAAATAAATTATTTATTTTAATTTTTCTAGAGCAGAATGCTCGCTATTAAATAGCAAAACGGCGTGCCATATATTTCCGTCAAGTAAACATAAAATTTTAAATTTCGTATTACTATGTGAATGAATTGATTATTTAATACAATAATACATTTGTATGAACAGAAATAATTTGATGTGTACTTTTCTTGCTTTTTCTAATTTCTTCTGGAAAGAAAAAATGATCTTCCATAAACATATTTGTGGAATATTAAAAAAATACAATTTCTTAGGTTAATTCTTTTTTTCTAGCAGTGTATAGTATATGTATCTTATTTAGCTATTTAATTGAATTGTATTTGTAATCATACATACTACATAATAGAAAATTGTTTTTACAATTTAAATATTCTAATACAAACTAACTTCAATTACTATTATAATTTATATATAATCCCTAATTTTTAATTCTCTAAAATAGTGAAATTAATAGTTGAAATAAAAATGGAAAAGTTACAAATATGTAATTTAACAAAATCAATTCATGAACTTAATTTCCCTATCAAAAACTTGGTCTTAGTGAACTATCGCAAAACGATCAATATACTCAAAAGCTTTTTATCTAACTAATTATTTTGGTAATAACTTCTTAATTTAAAGTTATTGCCTCTAAAACTTTTCTGGATAATTATTCCAATTGACAAATAATCAATATTGAGATGTTAATTAATAATTAAAAATGACATTTTGAATTTTTGAAGATGCTAAACGACAAAACCTCGTTTTCAAAAATTATAATTGTAAAAATGCATAAAAGATTTGAACACCTGAACGCGCCGCTTCGCCCTTCTGAAATGCACACCGAATCTTGAATATCAAATTGCAATCCATCTGCTCGTTAAAAGGATAAAAGTCACAAGCAAACAAACCCATTAATCCGTGTGCTCTGACTGCTCCCGACTCAGTCAGGAGTGGTTTCATTACTATTAATTGAGTAAATTTATGCTAATGAAATCGCTCAAATTTTAAAATGTCCCTAATGCTTTAAAGCGCGCCTCTGCGTAGAGTGCACCCGCGGCAGTGGCGGCGCGGTCTGTGGAGCGATGCGGAGAGGGGCACCAGCATTGACGCGAACAATTCAGACCCATGCAGAACTGTGTGATGGGAACCTAATTTAGCGAACTAATTCCAAGTAAACAAGCGAAAAGTAGCGAACTATCTGTTTACCAAGCTTCTTTGACAAACGAGTGATTGGTGGCGCTAATTAGCGTTGCACTTGGGGTAAACAGAACAATTCCGCTGTTAATTAATTGTCAAAGTGTTTCTAGCAAATTGAAAATATTGCTTGCGATGATTTCCCATCCCCATTTCGTTGGTATTATTGGAAGAATAAAGGGGGTTGCGGGCGCGGCAACAAGTTTATGCCACATCCAATCAATAACTTCAGTTGTTGCGAGTTTCTCGGAAATCGAATCAAATCGAATGGCGTAAAATTTCAAATTTTATCCTTTCTTTTGTTGCAAGTACAGGAGAAATTGGATATAGATGAAGTAAAATAAATTTAAAATGCATCTTTCTATTATTCAGCAAGATATAAATAAATTTAAAAAAAATATTATATATTGAAATAGGAAAGACTTTCAAAATACGAATTTATATTTTTTGTAAGACAAGGATTATCGAAAGTTTAATTTGATAATATATAAAATTTCTATTATTTAATAAATCGTCTGCCAAACTTCTGAAGATTACGCTCTCACAGATTTAGAACGGAATTCGTATTCTTTCCAAAGTTACTGGCGTTTTAAATTTTGAATCGCCAAGAATATGAACTAATAATTGAGATGATATCATTATTTAAAGTTTTTTTGTTTTGCTAATTTCTAAATTAGAATTGTTCGGCTCCATTCTACTGCCTTTGATTGGTTCAGGTCTTACCTACAAAATCGTGTGCAATGCGTTAAAATTGAAAATATTCTTTCAAGGAAGATTATTGCCAAATCTGGTGTTCCACAAGGCAGCTATTTAGGTCCATCCCTTTTCCTGCTCTTTATTAATGACATTGTATTCAAATTTCTGAATTTCTATTGTTTGCAGATGACCTTAAGCTATTTCTTAAAGTGAATTCTGTGAGTGATTATCTCCTTATACATATCTATATAGAAAGGCTTAAAAAGGCTTAACAGATTATATCTGAATATACAAAAATGGAAAGCCAATTACATTTCGTATAACTATGAAATAAATAATATCTCTCTCACGAGGGTATCTGAAATAAAAGATCTTGGTATCATATTTGACACTAAGTTGACATTTACTGGTCATATAGAATCGGCGATTTCGAATGCATTTCGATCTTTGGGATTCTTAAAAAGAAATGTCAGAGACTTTAATGATCCACAAACACTAATAACTCTATATTATTCATTAGTGAGGTCGGTCGTAGAATACTCATCTGTTGTATGGTACCCTTATTATCAAGTTCATATAAATCGTAACGAATCGATGCAGAAAAAATTTACGAGATTCGTTATACATAAATGCAATCTCTTAATGGGTTCTATGCCACCATATCGTCCCAGATGTCTACTATTAGGCTTATCTAATCTCAGCCAATTATTTAAAACCTTTTAATTTTTGCTTCCTCGAAATTTTAAAAATTGAAATTTTGTACCACTCTTGTATTTGAAATTTTTACCAAAATTTTACAGGAGAACTATAGAGATAAAAATTTAAAATATCTATTACCTACAAACTTAATTTTATGCATTTATACAATTAGACAATTTCCATAGAGTAAAGATCCAGCATAATTTAGTAAAACAGCATTGTAATCTCGAAAAGAAAGAATTACCTGAAGGTATATTCTTAGTCGGGGTGCCAGAGGTTCAAAAAATGGGTTATTTCGTTGTTGGACGGAATTTGATGAAAAATGGCAGAAAGGGAAGGTCATTGCCCGTACAGTGACCCATTAAAAAAGTTAGAATGAGCGAGGTCGGGAAGGTACTTTGTTATTGCAAAATAACTTTGATAACCCGTTATTTTTCAGTTTTCTTGGAATAACTCGAAAACGAAGCGTTTCAGCGAAAAATATTGAATACAAAAGTTGTTCAGCTGATGATTTTACGTAGGAATACGGTTTTTTGATTAATTAAAAAATTGTTTTTCCGACCGAAAACCAGCAGAAAAGTAACAAAAATGCAAAAACAATAAGCATTAAAAAATAAAGGAAAAAAACGATTTCCATCGTTGATATTTGGGTTATTGATAGGTATTGGTATTGTTAACCAAATGCACCCGGTCCGGTTTTTCAAAAACAATATGGCGACCTATTGCAACATTGTTAAGTTAAAACTTTGGAACGCTGTAAAATCTGCATGAACAAACGGATCTTGATGAAACAATTTGGAATCGGTAGGTATTAACGGCATCTTTGAGTGTGCCAAATTTCAGAATTTTTCAACAATTACTTTTTTTGTTATTAACCAAAAACCATTTGCTGTGCTTCGTAATTTCGTCAATTTACAACATTACAACAATAACAAAATGCATTTGATTACTCTTAACATCCTACAGTGGTGACTAAAAACGCGAAAATAGCGAGTTTTGATGATTTGATGCATTTTGTTGCAAAGCTTAATGTTGTAAATTGACGAAATTACGAATACACATTGGTTAATAACAAAAAAAGTAATTGTTGAAAAATTTTGAAATTTGGCACACTCAAAGATGCCGTTAATACCTACCGATTCCAATTTGTTTCATCAAGATCCGTTTGTTCATGCAGAATTTACAGCGTTCCAAAGTTTTAACTTAACAATGTTGCAATAGGTCGCCATATTGTTTTTGAAAAACCGGACCGGGTGCATTTGGTTAACAATACCAATACCTATCAATAACCCAAATATCAACGATGGAAATCGTTTTTTTCCTTTATTTTTTAATGCTTATTGTTTTTGCATTTTTGTTACTTTTCTGCTGGTTTTCGGTCGGAAAAACAATTTTTTAATTAATCAAAAAACCGTATTCCTACGTAAAATCATCAGCTGCACAACTTTTGTATTCAATATTTTTCGCTGAAACGCTTCGTTTTCGAGTTATTCCAAGAAAACTGAAAAATAACGGGTTATCAAAGTTATTTTGCAATAACAAAGTACCTTCCCGACCTCGCTCATTCTAACTTTTTTAATGGGTCACTGTACGGGCAATGACCTTCCCTTTCTACCATTTTTCATCAAATTCCGTCCAACAACGAAATGAAAACCTCTGGCACCCCGACTATCTGTACGTAATTTTGTTCGCTACATTAAAACTATTATTAAATTACAAGAAGTACGAATTGCTAGAAGCGCTAAAAGGAAACCGATATTCTTATGCAGACGATATAAAAGTGGTAGCAATGTCGTACCATTCTGATACCATCAGAGCCATTAATGCGTCTTGCTATAAATCCAATAGTAAGCTAGGGCCGAGTCCCATTTTAATGTCCCGTGACAAATGTGCAATTATAGTATAAACTTTAAGTCCGGCGACTGGCGCGCGAACTCGGCGAATACGAGATCTGCCCTCGGCCCCCGTAATTAATTTCCCTCGCCCATATTTCCTTATGACAACCGTGACGGCCCCTGGCCCTACTATTCATAAATCTGTTAAGCTTCTTGGCTCATAAAATCTTTCCCATTACTTTCCACGTTCCAAGTGGTTTGTTGACAGAAAAGAATTGTCCTGTGTGTGTGTGGTGCAGGCGCGGAGGTGTGTTGTGGTCGGGGTCCAAGTCCTGCCTGCTCCTTCTTTTGTACTATATATATATATATGTAGTAAGAAGATTTTCTCGATTTTCACCCCCAAGTACCAAGGAGCTCTAAGAAAGAGGAATCACTCCGTCTAAAGGATTTGTACCTTGGTCGTGTGGATGTGATTTTCCATGTGTTTTTCAATTTTTTGAACTGATGTTGCAATTGCCATTTCTGCTCCTGTGTTTCAAACCCCTGCATCCGCAGACAGAAACACCAAAATGCCAGAACGCCACATTTTCAATCTCCCCCGACACATTGGCGAGGGTGTGGGATTATTTAATTTCAGCTTTTGTGCTTTTTCCTGTTCCTTTTATTGTTTTTTCCAATTTTGTTTATTGAATCAACGGGAAAATATTTCGCTTAAGTGTTTCGCTGAAACAGTGCCAACTGGACAAAAGTTGCCCGCTCTAGATACGCATCAGGGCGGTATCAAAACAGAAATTTTAATAACTATGGAAAAATTTGGTGCATGTGCCCGTTGCCCGACAGGAATAGGTTTCTTCATGCAATTGGCTCCAGAATTGCGATTGTTTGGGGCTAGGAACCGGGATAACTAATGGTTTTAATTAAGAAGTGGCCTTGTTAAGCTAATTACAAATGGTGGAAAAAGAGGAACGAAAATAAGCATAATTTTCCGATAAAACTCTTTTCATATTAAATTACTGACCATCACGGAGAATGGCAGACGATTTTTCATTCGTTTATAAAATTTAGGAGTGCTGTAGAAAAATATTTATGTTTATGTTGATACCGCTAGTGCAGGAAAGAAAGAATTATATTCAGAATCATATAGATTATACATACGGTTTTGTAACCACTGCCTACCTTATTATTCTCTCATTTTTGCATCTATTAAGATGAAAATTATAAATAAGAGTGGGCCAAGATGACTTCCTTGAGGAACACTCGATTTAACTAAAAATGTTCCTGATTGTGATGAGTCAATCAATCACAACGCAATTTTTCACACCCAGTTAAGAAAGAACCAAACCATTTCAGAAAAGAAGAATGATACCCAAAAGCCTGCAGCTTTTAAAACTAAAAATTGAATATTTTAGAGAATTGAAATTAATAAATAAATGAATAATTTCATTTCATTTGCAACAAAATCGGCGGTGACATGTCAAGATAATTTCCTTGTAAGTATTTGTAAATTTATTTGGTTTTCGTAAGATGCTTCACTTTTAGTGTATTGTGGCCGTTCCTATTTTCAAAAAGTTAAATTTTGCTAAAACATTTTTACCTTTTAGATTTGGGCCCTCAGTGTAATTTGTGCCTTTATAGGAATAACTTACACTAAGACCTGTGACTTAAATCCCGAAATACCCATTAAAGTTTGAAAAGCGAGAGAGCTATTTAAGAGTTGAGAGTTTTCAGTATTTATTGCATTTGTTGGCAATTGTTAACACCCTTGTGCGGCCTAACAAAAACTTAATTATGGCGACAACGTTATCAGATAAATAGGCTTTCTTGCGTGCCTTAATTAGCATTATGCATGTCTTGTGCTGCGAATACTCGGGAACATATGAAACAATTAAACATACACCTTGTCGCCGCCGCCACCACTCAACTCCAACTCAAACTCCAGCTTCAACTCCAACTCCAACTCTGAGGTATAAAGGTTTGGGAAAGGAGCCTGCACCTATCCGTCGTAAATCCACGCCGCGTGCGAGCTGGATTGTAAGCTGGATTGTGAGCTGGATTGTGAGCTCGTCGGCGCGACACGACGGCGGCGGTATTAGTATAATCAAAAGCGACAAACAATTAAAGTTTACCACAGGTAAAGGTTGGCTAAATTAGCAGCAGCAGTAGCGGCGCGGCGGCGGCGGCGGCAGCACCACCGCCCTCTCCTTCAGTTTCTTCTTCTACTGCTGCTGAAGAATTCCCGTCGCCTCGGCTCAGGCGACCAAAGTAATTTCCTTGAGGCGTGAAAAGTATTGTTGAAGTCATTACGTTTCTCTTTTCTTGAATCCTTCTTCTTCGGGCGCGCTGGTTCGAGTCGAATGAAAATGTGGGGAAAAAGAAAAGGAAACTTTTTACAAGCTGGTGTCTCGAAAAGCCATACCTTTTCCCATTTTGTTACTTTCCTGTGTGCAATTAGGTGAGATGAGTTTCGTCTGTTTTTCGTGTTGGACAGACGATGGGATTGAACTCTTAAAATGAACAAAGGTCCACGTTGTGTTATTGTGTATCCAAAAACTTTGGTGGCGCACTCCTCCACCAACTCTTTCGAGGGTGAAATTGAGGAAAGTTTTCATAGAACTTTCTTAAAGATGCGATGTGAGTGTATATATGGTTCAACCAATACTATTCTACCATATACTCTAAAGATTTTCCTTCTTTGCAGACCTCTGTTAGTGTTTTTTTTTTAAATAAAAACACTTTAAAAGTGGCAACTAATGGCTGAGGTGCACACTCTTAAGAGGGGTGTTTGCGGGCACAACTTTTGCTCTCCACAAATTAAGCCAATTTCAGCGCTTTTCAGGCAAAATTTTTATTGTTTCGCCTGTTCTCCATTAGTTTTGGGGGGAAAAGTTGGGAAAACTTCAACAGATGATTTGCTAAATTTACAGGCGACAAATTATTGCATAATTAAATTTCAAAATTCGAGTTTCGAAATAAGTTCCGGTGAATTTTACAAAGATGGAAAACTTGAATTTCATATTGTACAT
This sequence comes from Dysmachus trigonus, assembly GCA_949715965.1. Taxonomy (NCBI): domain Eukaryota; kingdom Metazoa; phylum Arthropoda; class Insecta; order Diptera; family Asilidae; genus Dysmachus; species Dysmachus trigonus. Next base: position 98,114,455 of record OX454319.1, on the reverse strand, counting down.
TGTCTCAAACTTCTAATTAAATGAATACGCTTTAAAAGTTCTGATCCATAACACTGTATCTTATAACTATTTAAATTAAATAATATACTAATGGTTGTTTCTCCCGAAACCTATGAACCACTTACCTATGAGCTTGGTATCGAAAAAGAAAACCAATTTATGTATTACTTAACCTCTTAGCTATATGCGTTATAATTAAAACACAGACGTTTTAAATCATCTTTAAATTACAACATTAAAATTACTTACATGTTCAACCCAGTGGCACTAGATTAGAGTAATGCCTGTGGACCACCGGTGGTCCACACCTAGTTTTCTATACAAATAGAGTTGTATGGGTACCTGCTGATATTATGATATTGAAATTACAATACTGATACCAGATGTGTGTCATAAGTATAAGATATCAAGAAGAAAGTAACAAATATCCAATATACAGGGTGTCCCAAAAATACCAGGTCAGAGTGACATGGACGATAGGTTAGCCTTAGATCTGTCAGATAAAATAAACATAACCTTAGTAAAAGTTTCTTAGTTTTCGAGGTATTGTCACTTTTATAATTTTGTTTAAAATCTCTACTTTTAGTTAGAATTTCAACCACCATTGCTAAAAATAACTTCAAGTTGTTTACTTTTTTATTTTTCAGGTATCTTGAATAGTTGTTTCAGGCGTTAAAAGTAAAATGTTGCCGAAATTTAGTGTACCTTCCAAGAAAAATAACTCATTTGTGTTACCTTTTTGTAAAAATTGTAACTTTAACTTTGACAATCAGTCGTGGAAAAAAAATGTACCAAAAGAAACTGGCAAATTATCTTAAAAACTACTCAATTTAATGCAGATTCATAAATGGTATGATACTTGGGGAATTATTTTACAAAAACTTAGAAATTCCTATTTTTATCATTAAGGGTTGTGCTAAAGCCGGCTCCTTATCTGACAGATCTAAGGCTAACCTGTCTTCCATGTCACTCTGACCTGGTATTTTTGGGACACCCTGTATGTTCTAAAACACGAATGTAGTATGGTGGTTCCATATAAAATTATCAAAAATAAATGAAATAAGTAAACCAAAAATCTTCATTTAGATGTCAAAAAAGCAAATTCATCATCATTTAATTTTTTTAAAGCACTATGTTTCGTTTGGAACTATCTAAATATTAAAAAAAATGTATTTTTAGACTTTTCTATACTTCTAAAAATTGGTTGCCAAAAGAGTTCTATTAGAAAATTAGAAATATCTACAAATATTATAGAATATTTTTCTTCCTATGTATTAAAAATGCAATATTGTGCTATTTTGAATGATTTTCAATTGGCTGTTTCAACATTTCTGCAATTAAGTAAATTTTAATTGATTAAATTAATTGTTTTTTTAATTTTTTAATTGATTGGTTGTATTCCGTGGAATTTTTTGTATAAATTTAATTAAGGTTTTTATATTTTCATTTAATAACTTAAGGTTTAAATTTTCATTTAAGATAAGGAACCAATTTCTACAACTGTCTGTTATATTTAAAAAAAATTTGCCTCTCGCTTATTTTACATTTAGGGCTATTCTTCTAAAAAACCCTACGTGGTGAAAAATATTCGTTTTCAGATTCCTATTTAGGACCCTAAATTACATCGAAAGAAGTTGTTTAAACTAAACAAGCTTTTGATTACACAAATTATGCAGATTTGTTTTATATTCCTAATACAAAGGCGGTGTAAAAAAACTCTACTTTAGTGCGTTAGATTGGTTAAGACCGCTACGGCAACTTTCATCTTTACAGCATCAATAAAACTGAATGAATCCAGAAGCAACCCCAAAGAGTCAAAATAATAAAATTTACCCTTATAACCCTTATGTAATTTTGCATACTTTGTCCAATTATTCATACTCACCGAGTGTTTGCAGTTTTTAATCAAGATTAAAGTTCTGCCAGGGAGCTCTTTAATAATCGCATAATTACTGTAATTAAAATGCCTTTCAGTCTAACATTAAGGGGCAACTTGGTCACAATTACGAACCATCAGCAAAAAAACCAAAGGGAAAAACAAGTTCGTGCATTAGGTGCGTAAAAGGGTGAAGAAGGAAAATAGTTGCAAAAATTTCCACTGACATACTTCCGGGAGCAGATGTAGAAAACATCTGTCGAACGGAGGCAATTACTCAGTTTGACCATTGGTCAAGTATTTATAGGGTTCTAGTTTTACCCCTTCTGTACTATCCTTTTCTCCCTTCGACTGATAAGTTTCTGCTTGAAACGAGTCTGAGCTCTCAATTACCACAATGCTGACCCTTTGATCCAGTATCTTGGCATTTTCGATTTATGCGTGAATCTAGTGAAGAGATTCAATGAATACCTATCCATAGTCAATTTGGTCCTAGTTGATGCTGTGCCAGCAAATCTCATCAGCCTGTCATAATCGTGGACAGGTGTGAGCATTCTGTGGCCGTCCAATCCCACTTCTGATGACGGCGCAACGGTGAACGGACGCGCAAACAAGGGCGTTTGGTAGACCTCAAAACTTCGAATAATTTTGGGTGCATACTCTAAGCCATAAAATCTTCATTGGCACTTGGGTCAGCCGTAATTACTGGCGGCTGCCAAAATTTCCTGCATTTAGGGGATTGGAATTATTAATAGCACTGGTCATATTCGAGCTCGGTCCGATTGTTGGAGGTGTTGAGTTCGGTCCTGCCAGAAGGAGAACTATACGTCTTCTGAATTATTGCCTATGCTTGTTTATATTGCTCTAGATAATTCGTATCATTGAGATTTTATTTTATGATATTTACATTGTACATTTTCATTTTAGCCAAGATATTTCCTATTACTTACAGCATTAGCACAAATACTTTAAATTTTGGAACGTGGCCGACTTTGTAGCTTTTTCAATAGTACAAAATATAGAATTTGAGCCCTTGCACTAGGTTGCTTTGATATGAAGTTATTTATTTATTTATATCATATCATTTAGAAATTCCTTATCATACATTATTTACTCTATTAAGTTTTGATCTCTGGTATTCATAGTTGACTCTATTGTTGGTATTTCGAGTTTGTTAAATAGAGTGTAAATGTTATTATTATTACCATACAAGAAATGACCTCGATAGTCATTTTTAATCTATTTGCAGCAAAATATTTGGCGAATCTAAGTAAAGATTTAAGAGTTTAAATTTTAATGAAGCGAATATCGAATTTTAATTAAATCCATTTAATAGGGTAGGTTCAAAGAAAAATTTAATTTTTTTTATCTCACTTGCTTAGATTAAAACTTCTACATGGGTGTGGGAGAAAATTTTAAAGTAATATTTGACCAATATACAGCTTTTATAATCTTTAATTAAGACTGATTCCAGCAGATGATATCATTGTATTGAATGAAAGTTTTAACTCTTTGGAATAAACAATTTGTTAAGGGGGCTAATAGGTTACGATTTAAAAAAAAAAATTTATTTCAATAATGTTGTTTTTACGGAAAGAAAACAGATATCGTTTTGAAAATTTGCACAGATATTTAATTACACTTTAGATATACAAAAATATTTTCTTCAAATTGTTGAGATCGATTTTTGAATTTTTATGATCTTTTTAAAAAAACAACCAAAAATTATGGCTGGCATGATTTCAGGAGTCTGGATCGTTGGAAAAAAAGAAAAAAAAAACCAAATTAATCCTTGTTCAAATGGCTATCGTGTGAACTAGGATAATTTTTTTCTACCAAAAAATAACAAAATGGCGGCCATTTGAAAAAAAAACAAATATTTTTGAGGTTAGAAATCGGCTGAAAATCGGTAAATTTGTTACCGATCAACACGATTCTAGTTCATACGATAGCCATTTGAACAAGGATTAATTTGGTGTTTTGTTTTTTTTTTTGTCCGACGATCCAGACGCCTGAAATCATGCCCGCCATCATTTTGTGGTGTTTTTTATTCAAAAAATCATAAAAATTCAAAAACCGATCTCCAAAATCTGAAATAAATATTTTTGTATATCTAAAGTTTAAATAAATATCTGTTCAAATATTTCAAAACGATATCTGTTTTCTTTCTTAAAAAACAAAAAATGATTGAAATAAATTTTTTTTTTTTTAAATCGTAACCTAATAGCTCCCTTAATATCAAAAACGTAAATACAGGGTGGGCCATCTAACGTTTGGAATTGGAACTATAGGTTATTTTGAGGTTGGAAGGTTTTTTTTTGACATTTCCGATGTGACAGAAAGTTAGTTTTATGTTTGACATTTATGAAATGGGTCGCTTTTCGCTTGAGCAAATTTGGGAAATATTAAAAACTTATTTCCAAAGTGGTGAGTGTTCTACTCAAACTGTAAGAAATTTACGGAAAAAATTTGACAAAAAGGATGTGCCAAAAACGCAGTTTGTGGATCAATTTGTGAAGCGAGTTCGTGAAACTGGAGCGTTGTTGAATAAAACAACCTGTGTACGTACTCGTCCAGTGCGCTCAACCGAAAACATCGCTGCTGTTGCTCAGAGTGTGCGTGAACAACCATCAACATCAACTCGTCATCGTTCTGAAGAATTGAACATTTCACGCACTTCTTTGAGAAGAATTTTGCATAAAGATCTCGGTATGAATGCGTACAAAGTTCAATTACTTAGTGCAAGAGCTGAAGCCGCATGACCATCCGATGCGTTTTCGGTTTGCTCAATGGGCCGAAGACCGCTTGATCGAAGATGGGCGTTTTTACCGAAAAATCATCTTTTCAGATGAAGCTCATTTCCACCTCGGAGGATACGTCAACAAGCAAAATTGTCGTATCTGGGGCTCAGAAAATCCCCACGTCATCGTGGAGAAACCAATGGATCCACAACGAGTGACTGTCTGGTGCGGATTTTGGTCTGGCGGCATTATTGGGCCATTTTTCTACGAAAATGAGCAAGGAAACGCCGTTACAGTGAATGGCGATCGCTACCGCGCCATGCTAGGCGATTTTTTGTTTCCCAAAATTGAAGAGTATAACATAGACGACATTTGATTTCAACAAGACGGCGCAACGTGCCACACAGCCAACGTAACAATGTATCTTTTGCGCACTGTTTTCGGAAATCACATAATCAGCCGAAATGCTGATGTCAATTGGCCACCTCGAAGCTGCGATTTGACTCCGTTAGACTTTTTTTTGTGGGGAGCCGTTAAGGACAAGTGTTACGCTAACAATCCAGAGACAATTGACGACTTGAAACATGAAATCGAAGTTGCCATTGACGAAATAGAGGCCCAAACAATCGAAAATGTACTGAAAAATTGGACTGATCGAATGGGGTATTGTAAGGCTAGCCGTGGCAGTCATTTGAATGTTGTTGTCTTCCATTCCTAAATGGAAAGGTCCAATCTTTCTAATAAACTCATAGCTTTGAAAAAATATTCATTTGTTTTTTTTTTTTTTTTTATAGCCGATTCAAATTCCAAATCTTAAATGGCCCACCCTGTATATAAGCAAAATTACTCATTAATCAGATAAGTATTTATGTTGAAGAAAAAGCGACGATTTTTGTAGGTTATAATCTTTTTTGTTTTTTAATAAAATTAATAAATAGGTTTTATGATCGCTAGTTTCAAAACTTGAAGTTCAATACTTAAAAAAAGTACACTGAAATTGTTCCGAAATAAAAATTGATTGGTACAAAAAATTGTTTTTATATCACAGGCTGTCATTTTGACATTTAACGTGTTTGTTGAGTTATTGGGCTCGTATATATGGAACATATTTTCGAATATTTTATATAAGCCTTAAGTACACGGATTTACTTAAACGATATATTTCTGCAGCTTTGTGACTGTCAAGAATCTGATATTTTTAAAACCCAAACCATAGTAAAACACTTGTTTGCTTGTACATACAAGTGGAAATTTTTACAAATTGAATAATCGATCAGTTACTATAATAAAAAAAAAAAATATGATAGAAAGAAAAATTATCATACTGCACAGCAGGTTTATTTTGCAATGAAAATCGGATTACTAAAATTTGTGGAGCTGCTGTTGGCTCATCATATCGCATGACCTGTTAGTGCAACTGAATGCACTGAACGTGTACAACGCGCTCAATGAGGTGAAAAACCCCCGAAAGGATAATAAAATTGAGCAAAGGACTTATCGTTGGAGAATCAGTACCGAAAAACTTTTCAATTAAAAATTCAATTAACCGGAAATTATTGTAATCGAGTTTACGAGCAAGTGATCAGGATGCGTTCGTACGGCCGGCCGGCTGGACGGGAGCGCTCTGGAAGCAAGCAGGTTCCTTCAGCAGCTCGTGTTTGCAGGTTTCGAGCCCGGTGTATCCGGATTCCGGATCCCGAATCCCGGATCGATAAAGAAACAGGAAATGCAACCTTACCGGGGGACTTCGATTTAAATGCATCCCTTCTTTCTTTTAGCACTTCCATTTGATGGGAACATCCGATGATGGGAATTGAAAAACGCAATCAGCCACCAACTTCCTGAATCGCATTCAAATTTATTCCCTAATAAACGTAACAGAGTCGGAGCCTTTTCGCCTCGCAGCCACCTGAAAGAGCACGCGGGGGCATGCAAATTAAAAGTTTTCCAATTCGAATGAAGAGCTAAAAGGTCACACGGGGGGCTCGCAATCAATTTGCGAAATCCACGTGCTCTCCTCCTCTTATTCGATTTCGACAAAAGAAGGAAAAAGTAAATTTTTTATCTTTTTGTGTTTTTGCTCTGCCAGCCGGGAATTGAGGTCAAGTGGTTATCTTATATCTTTTGAACGGGTTGTCAACTCGAGTCCGGATCGGGAGCAAAACGTATTCATGGTATTTGAGGTTTGCGGCAATAGATTGCAGGTATGGATTGTAGGTAGGAATGCGTGACAGGTTCGGTTTATTCCGGTCATCTAATGCTGCCGAGCAGGGAATGTCATTTCATCAGGTTTTTTTTTAACTTGCAACATCGATAGATGTGACAAGCTAATTGAGCTGTTGAAAGTTGAGTTTCACGTACTTTGACATAAAACCAACGAATTTTAGTAGTTTTTAAATGACTCGATCCGTGGATTTTGGACCAAGAAATCGACATCTCGACCTTAAAAACCTTATAAGAGCCAATATTGAAAAGAACCTGGAACTATCAAATTAAAACAAATAATAAAAATAATAAAAGAATGGAAAAATCTAAATCTACTAAATAAAAGAGATTCAATTAAAATTACAAGACTCAGAATGACTCATGGTTGCATATTCAAAAAGAAACAACCCTCAAAATATTCCTGCAACCAAGACGTAACAATTAAACATATTTTTGGCTCCTGAAATATGTATAATTATAAAAGAAATAAGTTTAATATAATTAAGTATGGCATCCCTAAATCTGAATACATCAAATAACTGACAAAATTAATAGTTTTTCTTAAGGACTTTAAAATAAAAATTGTTATTGAGCATTATATCTAAAATATTAGAAAAGTAAAATAAAGTAGGGTCATTCTACAGAAAATCATCAAATGGTCAAAGCCGTACTAGTTTTGATTTAGATGAAACTTGGTGCGTATCTTTGTTTAAATGTCAGTAGAGCAAATTCACCATAATTTAATTTTTCTGATGTCTCAGCTTCGGTGCGCCACCGCTAGAGCACTCAAAAAGTGTGATTTTTACGCCCTACTACCATGCGCTGTCAAAATTGTTCCATTAGAGATATTTGAACATTTGTGATCCCATTTCAAAGCTAAAAGACAGTAGTTTTAGGAAAAAAATATGAAAATAGAAAAACATTTTTATTCGAAGCATACTAGCATCCTGAAAATACGATTTTTTCACATTTTTATATGATTTTCAAATGGCTGTAGTATCTTTCCTGGTATATTAAACAAATTTAGTTTTTAAACAAAACAAGAGTCCATTATAGACTCGATTGACACACATTGTTCTTTTTTGTATTACTACATTATTGTTTCCTCGTATTGTGAAATAAGAAAAGAAACTAATTAAAAAAGAAAATCTGCATTATTTTCTGCATTGAAATGGCTGTAATTACTAGAGGAATGCAAAAAACAAAACAAACCGAACGGGTCTTTAAAGTTCAAGGTTACAACTAAATTTCCTGAGAATTTTAGCTCTTTATCTCCAGCCCCACATATCCATTTTGAAGCTCGAATTATGCGATTTTTAGAAATTTTCAAATTTCAATAAAAAATTTGTTAAACAAGTTTATAATGGACTTTCGTTTTGTTTAATATATGGACATAATGTACACAAAAACTAATTTTTTTTAATTTACCAGGAAAGATACTACAGCCATTTGAAAATCATATAAAAATCAAATTTTCAGGATTTTAGCATGCTTCGAATAAAAATATTTTTCTATTTTTATATTTTTTCCCTGAAACTACTATATTTTAGCTTTAAAATGCGACCACAAATGTTCAAATATCTCTAATAGAACAATTTTAAAAGCGCATGGTAGTAGAGCGTAAAAATCACACTTTTTGAGTGCTGTAGCAGTGGCGCACCGAAACTGGGACATCAAAAAAATTAAATGATGGTGAATTTTCTCTTTTGACATCTAAACAAAGACACCCATCAAGTTTCGTCGAAATTAAAAATAGTACGGCTTCATTTTTTTTTAATTTTTGATGATTTTGTTTATGGTGTTATTACTATTTAATGAACACATCGAATAAATAAATAAATAGATCTAAAAATATTATGCCATCGTTATTTTCTATGGTAGATTATAAGTGAAGTTCAAAATAATCGGTACAATTATTAATATAAAAAACTTTTAGATTGTAAGATTTGTTAATCAGTAGACTCTAATAATAAATAAAAAAAATGGTAATAAATTTTTCAAGTTCACTCAGAGCACAATATATAACAATAATAATATTATCCTACAATTAATAGCAACGCTCTTATTAAATTCACAAGATGTTTCTTTGGAAAGAAAAGGTGTGAAAGCGCTAAGAATTATAATTAATTAAATAGAGTTGAATATTTTTAAATATGTAACTAAAAAACATTATTTTGAAATTAAGTAAATATCTACAAATTAAATTTTTCCAAATGGTCCTCGAATTCCACAATTTTCATTGATAAAGATTTGATTTTTCTCGTACGAATTGAAGACCTAGATTATCATTTTTAAAACAGGATAAGTTAATAAAAAAATTACCTATTACAAATCGGCATAATTAGATGTAATACAATAAATGAAAATTAATTCGGGTTTCTCTCGTTACCCACCACTGAGTTATTTTTTAACTTTATTTTTTAATTAAATTCACACAAAATCGTTATCTCTATCATTTTCAATTATAAAAACAAGCTAAAAAAATACAGAACTTTTTTTTTTTTTAATTTTCTTTATTATAGACAAAATTAACTAACTATACAATAGCATATAAATCTTGCCATTGGCAAACAGCACTAACATTTAAAATTTGTAATATAATTTATGAAATGAATAAAACCCTATATTTTTGTGTTTAAAAATTTAAAAATTTTTGTCAGTATGCTTTTCTTAATTGTTAATTTTATTACAATATTATTTTTATTGAATTTTGTTGTCAAAAGTAAGTTTTACACAAATAAGTGTAAAATAAGATTAACTTTTTACGTAGTTATTTAAATGGATTTTTTTACTTGTGAACTGTAATATAAAGTTTTTATCGGGTTGTCCCAAAAGTTTTTGTCGGATACAACATTTAGGAAACATTCGCGTTATAAAATCAAAGTTTCTTATAGACATTTGTAGAATACAAAGGTATGTTCTAGAAACTTCTTAAGCGTGCGGTGTAAATAGGTGCGAGTGCATCAGGGAGGTTAGTTTGAATGAAAATGGATCAACTTCAACTACGAGCCATTATGTTATATGAGCATAGGTTCAAAATAAAGACTTGGTCTCCAGCATCTGCATGACAATGCTCGACCTCACAACGCTAAATTGACTCACGACGAGTTGGAAAAATTTGGATGGGCAACTGTACCCCATCCATCTTACAGTCTGGACCTGGCGCCTTCATCTGTTAGGCAAAAAATTCGAAAATTATGACAGCTTCAAAAATTCTATTGGCAATTTTTTTTTAATCTCGGCCTTCCTCTTTTTGGGTGAAAGAAAGGTATCCTAACTTTGCCTACCAGATGGATGAATGTTGTAGATAACGATGGTGAATATATCATTGATTAAGTATGTTGTTTTACTTATTTTTAAATTAAATTTTTAACTTGTTGATAGTGGAAAGGACTTTTGGGACACATCAAAAATTGCTAAACATAATAATCTCAAAGTTATAATAGTTAACCGAAAAACGGACATAAAATAAAAATTAGGTTTTACTATGACAAAATTAAACTATTTTTAAAACATTTATTTTTTATTTTTATTTTTTATTTATTATTTTATAAATATGATATATATTAATATTAGATGCCGTAGTTAGAAAGTTCATAAATTCACTGTTATGTACAAAAATTGTCAGATGCAAATATGTCAACAAACAAAAAAGTTACAGATTTGTCACACGAAAATTCTCTACTGGATCTACTGTGCGCCGAGTTGTTCAAATAAAGTGCGGCCATGGTGCGGCCGTGGTGCAGCTGGTGTTGAAGGAGAGTTATTACATAGATAACACTGGTCAACGTCAATTTAGTTGCCCAACAAATGATAAATCGTTTGATTATGAATTCGCAAACGAAAATATTCAATTAGCTTCCGTTTTCGAGAAAAATAGAGTTACCATAAAAAGTGCAAAAGACCGTATTATGGCTATTTTTGAAAAATCATTAAAAAATAACGGATCGTGATAAGAACTTGTACCGTAGCTCAAATTAAGATTTGAACTTTAAATTATAATATAAAAATATGAAAATTATTCAAATTTTTCCAAAACATTCCGTTGAAAGTAATTTTTCCTATGTATTGATTATTTCATACAACAGATAGGGAATGAAGACTTCACCTGGCGAATCGTTACGAAAAATGTGTTTTCCAAGATGTTAAGTAAAGTCTAGAGATTAGTGCTTTTTTATATCCATAGATTAGGATTCAGGCTTTCATTTAAGGCATATTATGACCTTCTATGAAAATCCGTTATTTTTTAATGGTGATTCAAAAATGTCTGAAATACGGTCTTTTGCACTTTTTATGGTAACTTTATTTTTCTTGAAAACGGGAGGCTAATTGAACATTTTCGTTTACGAATTCGTAATCTAAGAAAAAAATTCTGTACAAATGAGAAAAACATATAAAATTTGTAGCCCTGTGTAATGTGTGAATGCAGGTGCATATGTATCTGCATCATCAGTGTAATTCTCATGTAATTAAGGCGTCATCTCAACTGTAGCCCTATTTTAAATTCTTAGTCCAGCACGGGGGTGGCATCATCGTGGCCGGAAAGCGTCACACCTATCCGCCCGCCTGTTTCGTTAATGGAGTTTTATAGTCTAGGATTTTGCCTACTGCTGACCACCACGGGTTTAGAGAGTTGTGGTCCCATTTGCTCTTACAAAATTTTGAATAAGGCTCCAGTCGAATGTAGGGGGCGGTGGTGGTGGTGGGTCGGTTGTTTAGCCATCCAGACCCGACTTCCTGGGGCTTGGAGGGTCCCCGCGGCCACCCACCCACCAGTCTTGGAGCTGCACGTCCCTGACGAACTTATAGCATCTATATATGGAACGACATTCGATCGCATTACGTATGCAGGTCGCGATCTCCTCAGGTTGGTCTGGTTGGATGCAGCAGGAGCTCCATCCCGTCGTCTATGCACATCGAGCAGCAGGGACCCCAAAGTCGGACTGCTGGAGGATGGTAATGGAAGCCATTTCTCACTTATGAGGGTTTCGCCACTCTAGCCCCCGAACCGATGCGCTATATTATAGGTGTCTAAGGTTCAAATTCAGCAGTGGCTTTATAGGAGTCAGCTCGTCTCGCAAGAGCCTCGAGGGGGATCGGGCATCAGGCGTAGGGTTTGGGGGTGGCACCCTCGCGGCGGGCGTGCTGATTTTGCTAGTTCACTGTACCATTGCAGTCCTTGTTATCACTTTTTCACAGGGCTGTCTTTCAGCCTTTTGCCATCTTTGTTCGAATGCTTCTTCTCAGACCGCCAGAACCCGCCCATGCTGCCGCCGCTGCCGCGTCGTTCTGCGGATGGTGTTGATGATGTTGATGGTGATGACGAGTCCTGCATATCCAATTCGCAGACGATGATCCCGGCAGCCTTTTTTTTTATTTTATTTTTTTCATCCCCTTCCTACCCCTACTTGATATACGAATATGCGAACCGTTAAAAGTTTGTCCTTCGACGCCTGCACCGCCCTCTGCAGTATTTTAGTAGCACACTTCAATTTCACTTTGACAGCTATATGAATTGCCAGCTATGGCGGATGCAAATGGAATTTTTGTTTGTAAAATTTATTTATGCGCTCCTTCACGTCTTGTCCTTGCGGGGGGAGGGGGGGGCACACAGTCAAGACGAGAGGCTACTTCTGGGGTATGATCCGAGCACAACGACGACGCTGATGCATCACATCCAGCATCCAGGATCCAGAATTCAGGATCCAGGGTCCCTCTCCAAGGCAGTTCATCATTAGTGGCTGGAACTGTGGCGGCATTCATGACCTGAAAAATAATTCCTTTGAATCGGCCCCGCATTAAATGTGGGCACAAGGCAATTGCGACATTTCCGTAATTAAAGCCACCAGCGAGCGGCTGTCGTAATGAATATTATATGCGAGCCCCCCCCCCCGACTGCGCCTCCACTGGGGATGTTGCTGAAAATTGATGAGACAAATGTCGTAATTAAGAGCTTTGTCCGATTTATGTTTTGCAAAATTGTACAAAATCGACAGTATTTCCTTGTTATTATAAAATAATACTTTCTTGTAAAATGTTAGCTCTTGTCGTTTTGGTAGTATGTAATTGCGGAAATATAAAAAATAATTTTTCAATTCTGCAGCTCCGACCTTCTGGAGATAAAAAATTGATTTTCTTAAATTCGACCTAAAGAATTTGGTTTTTGGTGTTAAGTAACGTGGTTTTAAATAAATAGATGGAAAAATGCAAAAAACCAGAGATAAATCCAACTTTTCTAAAATTTTTAATAATTTTTGAATTTTGCAGCTCTGGCCTACTGGAGGTAAAAAATTGATTTTCTTAAATTCGAACTATAGAATTTGTTTTTTGGCGTTAAGTAACGTGGTTTTAAATAAATAGATGGAAAAATGCAAAAAACCCGATATAAATCCAACTTTTCTACAATTTTTAATAATTTTTCAATTCTGCAGCTCTGGCCTACTGGAGGTAAAAAATTGATTTTCTTAAATTCGATCTAAAGAATTTGGTTTTTGGTGTTAAGTAACGTGGTTTTAAATAAATAGATGGAAAAATGCAAAAAACCAGAGATAAATCCAACTTTTCTAAAATTTTTAATAATTTTTCAATTTTGCAGCTCTGGCCTACTGGAGGTAAAAAATTGATTTTCTTAAATTCGAACTATAGAATTTGTTTTTTGGCGTTAAGTAACGTGGTTTTAAATAAATAGATGGAAAAATGCAAAAAACCAGATATAAACCCAACTTTTCTACAATTTTTAATAATTTTTCAATTTTGCAGCTCTGGCCTACTGGAGGTAAAAAATTGATTTTCTTAAATTCGAACTATAGACTTTGTTTTTTGGCGTTAAGTAACGTGGTTTTAACTAAATAGATGGAAAAATGCAAAAAACCAGATATAAATCTGACTTTTCTACAATTTTTAATAATTTTTCAATTTTGCAGCTCTGGCCTACTGGAGGTAAAAAATTGATTTTCTTAAATTCGAACTATAGAATTTGTTTTTTGGCGTTAAGTAACGTGGTTTTAAATAAATAGATGGAAAAATGCAAAAAACCAGATATAAATCTAACTTTTCTACAATTTTTAATAATTTTTCAATTTTGCAGCCCTGGCCTACTGGAGGTAAAAAATTGATTTTCTTAAATTCGACCTATAGAATTTGGTTTTTGGTGTTAAGTAACGTGGTTTTAAATAAATAGATGGACAAATGCAAAAAACCTGAGCTAAATCCAAAAAACCCAGTTTATGCTGGCCGCGCATACTTAATAAATTGATAATTAAATTGAGAAGGAGATTCATTTATTTTCATAATGTATTTATAGCATTTATTTTTTATTTATTTCTTTATTATTATCTTACTTGATATAGAAATAAATAAATAATTTCAACCTACAAAGGGTTCCTAGCTATGTATAAGCATTGACTTTTGGACCTAAACCAAATCTTCCATATACTTGAATATAATTGCTCATTATGATTAATTATGTCCTTATAGAGGGTCAATCAACAATCATCTTGTGTCTAAGAGCATGTATGTGAGTCATTGCAGAGCAATTAGCTAGAATCTCACTTCATTCATTTTGATTGCACTTTATGGGTAGCAATCGCTCATTTTCACTTGAATATCATATGAAATGATGAAAACGAAACAGGAAGCTCAATTCCCACCGGGGACCATTATTTTTGATGATGAGACTTGTCGATTGAGTCTTACCAATCCCTCAACTTTTGAATTGGAATTCCTTAGCTCTCGAACCAAGTGAATCAATGGAATAATGAATATACGAATAATTGCTCAAAAAAATGAGACCCTTCCACTCCTTCGACTTTCATCATTTTTGGCATACATGTATATCTTGACGCCCTTTATCATATATCTCATTTCCAGCTCTGGACACTCAAAGGAAGCTGTTACTTACTGGCCTTGAAAATTCACACTGCTTCCAAACTTCTCATTTCAATTTACATATATATGTTTTCTCACTGTCATTTCAAAGTACATTAGTATATGATACAACTACAGCAATCTAAAATCCAAACTCAATCTCTGTTGGACACTAGGAGGACCTAATGTTCAAAAGGTTTTCGCCCTCTAGTTCCCCTGTTTTTTGATATACGAAATAAATATGGTACCTCCAAACTTAACTCATAAGGACACATCCATGTATGGTATAGGTATGGGATTTTCTTGCTTAGGTCCAAGCGGAGCCGCTTATAGCCAGGAACCCTTTACCAACATATGTCTAAAATTAATGTAAAATAAATATAATAATACTTAAAAAGTTTTTCCAGTCTCCTAAATTTTTCAGAATTAAAATGTAAAATTATTTTTGATATAGTGTTTTGTGTTGAAAGAGTCCTAATGTGATTATTTGGGTTTATTAATTAATGAAAGATTAATGAAAAATATTTATAACGTACTTATACTTACTTTGATATCATTTCGTTAGGGAGGTAGGGAACGCTTATAATTAAAATAAACCGCGATAAGTTTGTAACATATTTTAAACTTGTTTACTCAACAGGAACCAAGGTTCTGATGGGCTATTAAAAAGTCATCTAAAATCCCACCTTTTACCTCATAGCAATTATATAAAAACTTCTCCTTCTAAAACGCAAAAACAACAATCGTCTAAATGCAATTCTTCTAACACCTGAAAATATTTGTGTGGTTTATCGCACCTCGACTGAGAGTGAAACTAATTTAAAAGTTAAATCAAAATGAAACTTTTCATATGCATCCGACTTTGGGACTTGTGCAGCCGTCGTTTCGTTTCGTTCCGCCGCTGCTGCCGCTGTGTGCAAGTGTCCCTCTTTATTGTCTCACCGAAACGAGCTCGGCCATAACTTCAACTTTTGGTTATAACGAGCTCCAAAGAGCGCCTCATTACCCCCACACGTAGAGAAGAATCCCCCCGTCCCCAGAGATTTATGCGCTTATTCAAAACAAGACCATTCGATAGCTATTACTCGGGCCATTGTTGCACGAAAATGTTATCCGTAGCCCCATCATCACTTCTAGTAACTCCATTATGAAAAACTCATTACAATGAAAGCCACTTCATCCCGCGCTCTGTCCGGGCGTTCCCTAAAACCCGGTCGCTCAACAAGTACCTATGACCTCCATTACTCGCCGCCTGGAATTACGAAAGTCGTTGGATTTTATTACTACAATTTGAAAAGTGCCAACGGAGATCAGAAAGGAGTTGGTGGAGCCAGAAAGCTGAGGAAGTGGTGCTCTCGAGAAGTGAGAGGGCGCTCCCGTCGAGCTTGGGACACTTGTTCCTGTTGAATATTTCTGCTTGCTGCCCGCCCGCTCCGCTCCTCTTCCGGGAGTAATCCTATTTTAAAGTTTTCGAACTATGCGCCTCTTTCCGCCTCCTGGTCTTCCAGTCTTCCCGAGATCCCGACCGGCGCGCGGCAGAGGGTGTCTAAATTGAGTTAACTCAGCAATACCTTGGACTTCGACTCATTGTTCGTCCCCGTTCCCATTTGTCTCCCGCACGGGGACCAAGGAATTACCATCGTTGCAGGGATTTGTCCTTGCAATAAATTTCATTCGGTTGTCGCGTCTGTTTTGTGCGTGTTTTTTCTCGACTTTTCCCGGGGCAACTCCTTTTAGCTCTCCCGGCCGTCTGGCGGCGCGGCGTGGCAGGACTCTGCTCAGATAAATTGGAAACAGAACCGATCTGGTTGCATAATAAAAAGATTGCTCCTGATGCTCCTGATGGACCTATGGGGTATTAACGAGACCTTTAAGAAATTCACTGGATATAAAGTGTTTTTGAGCGTTAAATAAAATCGAAAAGTGTCTCAGATTTTGCTGCCCTGCTTCAAATACAATTTTGATGCTGCAGGACAAGTGTCCAGATCCAGATTTGTAACTCCTTCTAGACATCGTTCGATTCAATTTAAGGCGCTCGAAGGAGCCGGTGACAATTCCCGAAATTGATGCATCTTGTATCATTTATGTATATTGTATAGTCCGACTTCTTCTTCTCTACATTTACGAGTGGCCCGCCCCTTGAGTCAGACAAGAATTGAATTGTAGGGGCGGAACAGGCGAATGCCAACTGCTAGAGGCCCTAAGTTGGGAAAAGACTTCCCATATAAAATACACGTAAACTTTGATTATTTTTCTTCAAAACTCTACAGCTCAGAGGAATTTTAAGGTATAATCTTGGTCAATAGTAGGGTTTCTTCAGAATTGAATGCTCTACAAAAGTGTCCATTGCAGTGTAACCCTAACTCCGACCAGCGAGGTAGTACGGGTCACTAACCCTATTTTTTCATGAAATTCTCGTTTTTTTGCCCCTATCTTGTAAATAACAAGAGCTACAGAAAAAATGTGAATGACAAACTTGTAGGAAATTCAATTTCCTCCAGAAAGTTCTAGAACACCAAATGGCTAACATCGATATTTCTTGAGATATTGGGTTTTGAAATTGAGGTAGTGTTTCTACAATTTAACTCAATAATCCATGAAAGTTCCACACTTCCTCAACTTCAAAGCCCAATATCTCAAGAAATATCGATGTTAGCGATTTGGTGTTCTTGAACTTTTTTGTAGGAAATTGAATTTGCTACAAGTTTGTCATATTCACTTTTTCTTTACCTCTTGTTGTTTACGAGATAGTTGCAAAAAGCGAGAATTTCATGGAAAAATTGGCGTTAGTGACCCGTACTACCTCGCTGGTGGGAGTTAGGGTTACACCGCAATGGACACTTTTGTAGAGCATTCAATTCTGAAGAAACCCTACCATTGACCAAGATTATACCATAAAATGCCTCTGAGCTGTAGAGTTTTGAAGAAAAATAATCAAAGTTTACGTGTATTTTATATGGGAAATTTTTATACGCCTTGGTCTAGTACTTAATATTAATATTAAGAGCTCCAATTTTCAGGGAATTTTTGTTTACGTATATGCCACAAAATTTCGAGGTGGGACTTACAAAAAAAAAAAATAGTCGCGAAAAAAAAGCAGCCTAATAAATACAATATAATAATTTACCAGGAACGGTTGGTACTTCAGAAATTCGAGCGTAGTTCTCGAAACTGACTATAGTCAATCTATTTTAAAGCTAAATAATAATCATTCGCTATATTTAATTTATAACAATGTCACCTAGCTTATTGTATTTTAATTGTCTACCGCTTTCATTTCATACCCATGTTAAGATTGTTCTGAAAAAAAAAAAAAATCCACCATCTTGGGATATCCGCCATAGAAAATTTATTATAATGATCTAACCTAGCCTATGTCGCATTGTCACTTGACTTATATATGCATTCAAAATTTCAAAGCTCTAGCTTACCAAGAAGTGGTCGTAATATTGATTACAAAATTTTTTCTCAAACAATATGGAAAAAGAGTTAATAATAAATAAATAAATAAATAAATAATTTTTGAAATTATAAGAAAGCTGTCATAGAAAATTCTATAGATTGTGACTTTGGGTTGTTAATTAATTAATAAATTTTTTAATAAATTAAATAAAAACTTGATTAGTTAGTAAGAAGTTTTTAAGTTATATGATTTTTGACGATGAAGTAACCAATCTAGAACTAAAACAGACTAATCTTCCTATACACATATTTCTAGTAATAGTTCATTTTAAAAATTTCTACAATTTTGATAGATAATAAATGGTGGGCCATTTGCTGGTTTCTTTTTAAATTACATATTATTTTGAGACAGATAGCTCTTTCGCACTAAAAAAATTGACAGCAACACAACATCATATCTCCGCGGTAAGAAATGAATAGATTTATGCTCGAACAACGTAGAGAAATATTGAAAACTTGTTACCAAATTGAGTGCTGTGTTGCCGAAAAAGTTTAAGCAGTATGCAGCTGCAATTTAATGCCATTAGACTGTTTCTGTAGGGTACTATTAAAAATCAATGTTATGCTGACAATCCAGAAATGATTCAGGTACTTACTAGATAATAAACAATACTAATCAAACTATTCGTGAAACAAAATTGGGTTGAGAGAATGGGCTACTGCCAAGCCAGCTGAGATAGCCTTTTAAATGAGATTATATTCCATAACTAATCGGAAAGTTTACACTTTTTAATAAATCAACAAACTTTAAAAAATATTGTACACTGTTTATTTTATTGAATTTTTAAAAAGAAACCAACCGATGGCCCATCCGTTATTATTTTTATTGCAAGGATAGATGGAATGAAATAAATAATTAATTTATTTTAATAATAATTCTGGTATTAAAAATTTGGTTCTAACTAGTCATTTGTAATACCATACTATTCCATTCTATCCGGATAGAATTTTTTCTGATAGGGTTTTTTAATCGTCTATTTTAAGGTGTTGGAGAGGATTTACAATGGAACTTCTTTTATACCTGGAAATGCAATTTAACACCTCGCGCTTTAGAGTCATGGCCAGTTCAGGACCTCAGTGACATGGGGCGTTAATGAAGCTCCACCAGGATGGGCCACCGACATGCATGATCACGAGCGGTATCCATAAATTTCCCTTGATTCAGCAAAATATCCTGCAGATAACTTGGCCAAGTTTTCTAGTTTAAGTTCATTTTTCTGAACTTTTCACTTGAAACGACTAAAGTTGTCACCGAAGAAAGTTTAAATAATAAACGAGCGAAGAGAGAGAGAAGAGTTTCATCTGTGTGTGCGAGAATTCTTATATATTTTTTTTTTTACTTCGTCCTTTTTTGGCCGTTTAATAGAGGAATATGGCCAGGCGGGAAGCATCAGATAGAAGAGAGGTTGGAACAAAATGAAATAAGCGGGTGACATCCCCTAGGATAAAATCCTCTAGAAGAATAGGAAATGTTTGGAGAGAAAGTACGCTGTGAAATCGCTCCGGGCTTAACTATCCTCTTCCCCATCGTCCAAGTAGCTTTTCTTTTGTTCTGGGATTAAGATTTTCTAAGAAATTCTTCAAGAACTCACGGAATGAGTTACGAAGATAGGCGTCGGATATCTAAAGAGTGACTGTGCAATTAGACCAACTGCTTCGTTCGTTAAAACCCAGCCATCCATTAAATTTGCGTATCTTCTCTAGTTCGCCCCGAAGTGGAGCTATTTTATACAATTTTATTGGCTCAAAGGTAAAACTAGACGGAAGATTATCGAATTTCAGGTGTGAGAATCTCATCGTTTCGGTATTATATAGATATATTTACTATTCTTTTCTTATGGCTTTTGGCAAATTACATTTTTGAATTGAAAACACCACTCGGTGTACGAACAATGTTCCATCAATCCTTTGGCTTTTTAGTGGATTAATGCTATTGTTTTAACATTCCAACCTTCGAAGTCCTAAGTTCAATAAATGTATTTGTATAATAACATATTTATGTGGAAATTACTCGAAATTGTTATTTTTAAATGGCGGCTGAAAGCAATAAAAGTGGCTAGTTTTTTAAATTTTAATTCAAATAATCGTAAATTAAAACAAGAAGCCATCAACGTAGGGTGCTAATTCTCTGGATCTGGTGGCATAAATAGTTTCTCTAAAAGATAGGAGCGATAGTGATGGGAAATCGAATATGGCGAATTCAATATGGCGATTTTTACGCCCGATTTTTTGATTTTTGCAGATTTTTGTTTTATTTATATAAATACAGGGTTCTTTTCAAATTTATTAACTTTTTTTTTTAATCATTTATGAGGTTGCTTATTGTAGGCATGAAGTCAGATCTACAAATTTCAAAATGGTGGATCCAATATGGCGGGCAAAATTCTTAAATTTAATCGAATTGGGACTGAAAATTGCGTATAATGGTTTTTTAGGTCGCTGATTACGAATCTGAAATCAGATTTTAAAAATTCAAAATGTTGGATCAAAGATGGCGGATAAAATTTCTTAATTTGATGGAATCCGGACTGAAAACTGTATATATAAGTTTTTGAGGTCATCACTATCGCTCCGACTATCTTTTAGAGAAACTATTTATGCCACCAGATACAGAGAATTAGTATCCTACGTTGATGGCTTCCTGTTCTAATTTACGATGATTTGAATCAAAATTAAAAAAAATCGGCACTTTTTCTGCTTTCAGCGGCCATTTTTTTAAAATGGCGCCAGATAGCGTTACTCTGCGATCAGATTCGGGAAGTGCAGGAAAAAATACTGTAGGGTATTAAGTTTCAGCAAGATTGAATAATTTTTTCCTAAAAATCATAGTGGTTAAGTTAGGTCATGTTGGGCCGAAATGGGTTAAATAATTACCACTCTCCATATGCAACAATTTTTAATTTTTTGAGGATACCACATCCATTTCTGGGGTTATTTTTTACTTAAGGTTGAAGGGATGAAAATATAAGTTTTTTCTAAATTATAGAGGGTAGTTATCAAAAAAATTTTTTTAAACTCAGTTGAAACATTGACTAAAGAGGACTAGTTTTAATTACTTTAGCGATAATAAAGATTTTACCTTTATACTGTACTATTGGAAATTCTAATATCTATACTGTTATTTGATATGCTGATTGCTGCCCTTTCTGCAAGAATATTTAAGAAAAACCACCAGCAAAAAATTCAAGAAATATAAGCCCTTTCTTGAGGTTTGCAGAAAAAAATCTGGGTTAAATCGATTTTTAGAAATTCTAGAAAATATGGTATACACGTGAATCGAACTTGACCAGTTTTTCTTCATTAATTAATAATATCATCGCATATCTTTTGCGTGGGTTAGAACAGAAAAATTGCAATATACTGCTGTCATACAAAAGATGAATTTGTTTATGAAATTAAAAATCTTTGCTCAACAAAATCAGAAATAGTAAAAATTGAAAAACTCATTCTTGTATATTTACAAAAACACGTGTAACTTTGCAGCAATTGAATATATTAACATGAAACTCTGTATAGATATCAAAGACAGTACTATCAACCCAAAAAAGAAATAATTTCACGATTTCATAGTACCCGCCAAAGTTTAAATGAAAAGTTCTGCTTAATTTTTGATCACAGTAGTATACTATTCCTAAAGACCTAACAACACTTTAATTTTTTGTGTAGACTGTTGTTTTAAACAAATGCTCCCGGTTTAAGAAACTCTAATTTTAAGTTTTGAGTATGTGTATGTGTAGTTACATATACTTTGAGAATAACTTTCATGAACTTGGTGCATTTGTTTTTAGTTAGTTCCCCTAAGAAATGCAAGTTCTCATGCATCTTGAAATGAAATCCCACAACTAATTTGATTGACAAACTCGAGCTGCGGCTCGACGGGAATATGTCCTATTTTCGGTTCTCTTATTCTCAATTAGTCGCTGGATTATAAATTAAACTAAAACTTGGTTCACATTACAATCGAGGCAGGGGTGGGTTACAAAGCGGTTGTCAGAACTTTTGGGTTCTTTGAGCAGCTGCACTCGGAAACTCATGAAATGGGAACTCTGAATTAGATTCGCATCTCGATGAGTTATAATACTGCAAATGCTGCAATGCACAAGCCCGAGTTCTATTCGTCCTGTCACATCACTAGAAGACATTAATTCGTTAAGTGAGCGCTTAAAGGAGGACCCCCCAGTGTGCACTTAAAGCGCAACGAGGACGTTAAAGCCGCATTCACAGTGGTGGTGGTGGTGGTGGTGGTGGAGCATACGTCAGGGGGTGTCGAATAAGGGGCGCAAACCGCTTCAACCGAACGTAAAAGCTGGGCAGAGCAGAGCAGCTAGTAGTAAAACACATCGAAATAAAATTAAATTGACAAATTTCGCGATGATGAGCTCCCGCATGATTTCCTGTCGCGAAATTTTACATTTATTGGCTGAGAACGACGAGGTCCCCGGATAAAGTTTCCATTTTGCACCACGCGCGGAACGAGTTCATTTGTGTGTTCGTGACGGCACGGGGGAGTGTGCCTATGCATAATTTTATGCTCTTGTAAGTAGCATATGTGGAATATTTGCCCCCCGCTCGTCCCCGCACCCATTGCAGGTTCCGCAGGTGTCCGACTGTTAAAACAGAGTTCAGTTCAAATGAACTTATTGTATTTAATGGGATTTCGGACGCGTGGCCGATGCTTATCACCTGGCCTCGCAAAACGAGCTTTGGCAACGGGGGTATCTACCCTACCTACCCACCTACCTACCCCTGATTCACCCCCAATACCCGAATAGAACCCAGCCTACCATATGCTGTCCCTGCATTTTAATGAGTATTTAAATTGGGTTATAATTTCATATCGTGCTGAGGTGTGCGACTGCGAGATTGTATCTGTTAGTTATGGCGAAATAATGCTTTCGAAATGAACGTTTTGCGAAAATTTCAAGTGTGGAACTCTGAGTTTTAAATTTAAACGATCCACAGCAATTGTGACTCGCATTGTGACAATTCGCTTACGTTGCGGGTAAAATGGAATTTTAGCAATTAACCTCTTTGTCGATTGCGGATTCAAGGGTTCTTTCGAAGTTTAAATTACAAAAACTGTCAACGATGTTTTGTTGTGCATTGCAGATATAAAACATTGAGGTGTATCATGTGATAATGATAAACTCATGCAGTTGATAGGTCTGTAAATGATGAAGGAATTCGTCAAAGGGACAAAGGTTCTTTTGTAGTTTTATGTAATAAAATTCTTTATATACGTTATATGCGATGAATAAAGCGTAAAGCTAAGTTTAAGTTAAACCAAGAGTTGGTTACGCTTAAAATTTATATTAAATTGAATTTCTCAATGCTCTGACCTTAAGCTAATTCTAATACCTGGCTATCGTTTCATTTCTAAATTTTATCTGACTTTTTTGAATTCGTTGTCACTCAAAGATAAACTGAGCTTAAGACACTGAAATAGTATGTTTAATATAAGTTTAAGGAGACTTAATACACTGAAAACTGAAGGAAAAAAAGAGATATATTAACCAAACTTTGCATATTTATTTCCTGGTCTTCAAAGAATACAAGGAAAAGTCTTTTTAGATTTTTACATTGGAATTTCTTAAAAAAAAAAACTCAAAAAATCAAGGTGTACTTGATTTTGAGAACGTCTGACAAAAAAAAAAGGGTTTTAATTAGTATGAAAATCTCTAGGAATTGACTCAAAAGGAAAAATATTCATCGAAAAATAACAAAATGGCGGCGTTTTTTTTAGAAAAACTCACATTTTTGGTCCGAAAATTCTAATGAAAATCGAAAAATTTTCAGAAAATCTTTCTTTGTCCGTTGTTCAATCCGTGGAACATCAAGTGTCAAATAACATATCAAAATTTCAGATTGAGCGGTCCAATAATTTTTTTTTTAATCGGGTACACCAATTCTAATAACAAGATTTTGAGAAAATCGCGTTTAAAGTTTTTAAAAGATATTTTTAAAGGAAAAGCTTACCTAAATTTAATCTGCAATACCTGCACCAAAACCGAATTAAGCTTTAATATAATAAATTTCTTATTTCTAAAGGTATTTCGTATCAAAATCAGTCATAAATAAAATTGATTTATTAGAAATTTGGGTGTTTCAAGTATCCTTAGGCCAGGGGTCGGCAACCTTTCTGAAGTTAAGAGCCATTTTTTCCCGGATGTGTGAATTATTTTTTTAAAGAGCCAAATAATCAGTAATATTAGAAAAAATAATATAACGGGTGTTTCGGCTGTGAAACATGTATTTATTGTGAAACAAAAACATGCTATTTTACGTAGTAGCAGAACATATAATTCAACGTATTATGCTAGGGAGGGGGAAGGGGGGGGTGGCGGATTCTAGGGTTAATTGGCTTCATTTTAAGCATATTTTTGATAATTTTTCCTGAGCATATGGTAAATTGAATTTATTTCAAAATTGTACACAGAATAAAGCATCATTAAATTAAATTTTTAGGGTAAAATATTAAAAAATAAGCCATTGAGAGCAAATCTTCGGATACTCTTAAAAAAAAGGCAGTTTGCGGTGTACATCAGAACTCATTACTAGATTATCTTAAATAAAAAAAATCGAAAATATTTGGTTAGTTTATGACTTTCTCGAGGTAATGAGGTTTTTTTTTTTTGAAGATTTTTCAATTTTTGGTATAACTGCTAAAAATCATCCTATTTTTCATAATAAAACTAATTATAATGCACAAAAAAAAAATTATCTTGACGTCACTATCTCATATTTTATTTACTTAAAGAGTGTGTCAAATTTGAAGAGGATCGGTCAAGTAGATTTTGAGTTACAGTGTCTACGGACTTTGAACATGCTAAGTGGGAGAAAAACGTGTTGAAAGTCTAAACACTGAATTTATAAGGCACAGGAATAGCTTGAAGTCTGATCGGAGGGGCGGGGACTTACAACGTTAGTTTTACTTTAATCGACTTCAAATTTTAACACAATAATCTTGAGATGTTGTACATTGATTGATAAAATTTAAAAATATCCGAAGAATGTCAAGATACCAAATGCATATCTTTTCACTTGACCATAAAAATCAGGCAGACAGTTCCATATTTCAAATATAATTTCTTCCTCCTTCCTACATTTTGAAAGATCCCTCCACTGGTGTCTGACAGCCAATTTTCCTTTCTCTCTAGCTAAGTTTTTTAGTTCTGACTGCAAATTTATTAACTTTTCTGTCCATTGATCTTTGTTTTTCAAATCTAACAACTGTAACTCAAATTGAGCTCTATCAATGGTTGGGAACGGTGTAAAATCCAACTCGCACATCTTCGCCACTAGTGGCTTTGTTAAAAATGATAGAGTCGATTTTTCAGATCTAAAATCTTTAAAACGAGTGTAAAAAGACTCTTGAATTTTTACAATAGCTCTGGCAAAAAATCCACTGTTAATATTACAACTTGAATTGTTTCTGTCAAATCTTAAAGTTTCAAATAGTAAGTGTCCATTCTCCATGTCTTGAACAAATAATGTTAACTGTTGTTCAGACGAAAGTATCACTTCTTAAAGAGTGTATGCAATATTACCACTCCCTTGTAAATTTTTATTCAAGTTGTTTAAATGTGATGTCATATCAACTTAACTCAGGATATTCCTTATATCCTTTTTGAAGTAGGAATATTTTGATATGTTCAAGACACGAGTGGTTCCCAGTGTCGCGTCGGTGGGAGTAGGGATCAAAGTAAGTTAAAGCTAGGTTTACATGAATGCGATCTACCGCGTATTTTTTTGTGTGCTCGGGATTATTTACATTTGACAATGGCACTATTGCAGCTAATTTTTCAGTACTATTATAGTATTCAAGAGCCACAAGTATGATTCTACTGAGCCGCAGGTTGCCGACCCCTGCCTTAGGCTAATAAACATAAGCCAAGTTTGCTTGTTTTACTACGCCAAATTTCAAGTTTTTACAGCGCATGATTCTTGAAATAATCACAGACAGACAGACAGACATGCAAATGATATGGATTTTGCGTTTTTTTTTTTTTTTTTTTTTTTTTCTTTAGAGGTACGGAACCCTGAAAACTAACACGACGTAGCATAAGTACTTATTAATTAAACACTGAACAATTTCCTTACATGAAATATACATATGTATAATTTTTTGACGATATTTCTTGAACAAATTGTTAGGTAACTTAAAGTTTTTATAAAATTCCAATCTCCATTAAATGAAATATTTGAAGAAAATTTAATTTTAAGAAAATTTCCAGCGCTTTAAGTAATTTTACAGAACACAGAATTTGTTTTTGAAACCCTAACATACCTATCGTAGAATTATACAATATTTTTTCCAAAATAGTTCATTTAATGGAGATTTTTACAATGAATTTTTCTCTACCGTTCAGAAGTCCAAAATGATAAAAGGAACCTTTCGTTTCGTCAAGACCTGCAATCAGAATCAACTCCACTCAATTTAGGTAGTAGTGCAAGGTCGCTATCATTTCTATGTCAATCAAACAAGCAACATTTTTTTTGTACCTTTGAGCCCGCAGGCCACAACTCTTTAGTACGAATAATTTGATCAGCTCTCAGTCAACTTGAATAGAATGAATTTTTTTTTTTTTTTGAATGGGTGCTATCGAACAGAGCAAAATTTCAATTCAGGGCAAATCAAGAACGATAAAGAGTTGGTTCTATTTGCACTTCATTAGTTCGTTCCCAGGTCTCATGCAAATACCAGAGCTCGAGCAGCTGGGGCTCCAGTCCGACACTTCCCGGACCGATTAAATCCATCTCCGGGGTGCTCATTTAAATGCACCCGTAGCATTGACTTCACAGCTTATAGGACACATAAATCTGTTTGTCTTTCGTTTCACTCAATCTTTAAATAATTCCGGCAGAGCGAGTTCATCTTGGAGGACCTTTGACTGTGTCTTTCGGGACTCCCGACTTGGCTTACGTGTGCTGAGAGAGAAAGGTAATTGATTCCAGTAGATTTGATGCACAAAAATGCAAATTTCAAGTGTTATGAGATATGAACGAGATTTCAAGGGTAGAAGTTAAGTCGTCTTCGTGGCACTTTCACTAATTAAATATTTGCTGAGTTGGCTCGAAATTGTTTCAAGTTGAACAACTTTCTTATGGATATGATGATTCATTTAAAAGATGAGATTGTTTTTTTTTTGATATGATTAAGATAAGGATATTTTACATAGCTGATTTGGGTCAGTTCTTGTTAAACATATACTTCAACACTAAAACATTTTCAAACACTAGGAGTTACTTCTCAAAATGTGCGGTCAGCAGATCATTTTAGAATACCATTGTTTAAATTATTTTATTGACTATAGTGTTAAGGGGGAAAATAGGTGTAGGATGGCTTATTTTTAGTGATTTTCATGAATGTGTTTAACACATAAGGAATATATATATATTTTATTTATACCTTGAGATCATTTTATACATATATTCAAGAGTATATTCTGAAATTTTCAAACATTTACCGCGAAAAATAACGAAAATATCAGCTGTCGCGCATTGTAAGTCGCCATCCGGCTGGGCGATTTGTGTACATCCTGAAAATCACAATTTTCATCTCAAATCAATTTTCAATAAAATTTACTTTTTTTATAAGTGTCTCTTCTATTTGAACCTCACTCCTCACAAATAAATCGAAAATTAATATTTTTTTAAGGAATGTGAAAATTTAGTATTATTTTTACCATTTTTTGCATTTTGCAATAAAAAAATAGTTAAAATAAAGATATTGTTTAGGATTGTGGTTCAAATAGAGCGTATTTATATAAAGAAACTATGTGCTGAGTTTGATAACGATTTATCAAAAAGTGTAGGAGCTAGAGTGTACACAAATTCGAAAAAAGTAGTTTCAGAAAAATGCGTTTAAAAATGCCAGGCGCTCCAACCGTTCAACTGAGGGACACTCACTGAAACGCTTATAACTTTTAAACGGCGTGGAATTTTGTTTTGAAATTTTCAGAATATATTTTTGAATAGTTCTACAATCGATTTGTGAAAAAATAAAATTGAATTTTTTGAAGCCTCTACACCTATTTCGACCCTTAATCCCAGATTTTCCTGATTTCAGACCACTGTACGAAGGCAAGTGAAAAGTGCGACCGTCAAAATGTTAAGAAGCACGTCATAGTTAAAATATTTGTTACCGTACACATCAACATTCAGCGCATTAATTTCAATTGCAATGTTGAACTAAATATATGAGCAATGTAGGTTTCTCAGGCACGATAGGGCTAAATATAAATTTTCTTAATCTTACTATATATCTTATATCATGTTATTAACATTTTCAGTCACAGAAGCCACTATAGTGAATTTTTTACAATTCTAAGGAAAATCTCAATTTTTTTTTTGCATTTTCAGGTACAAAAATGCTTGGACTTTAGAATAATGATGATATCACATGTTTACAAAAAAAAAAAAAGTTGATGTTCTTTTGACCAGACCATCTCATTTTTATGTAAATCGACGCCCTGAATCCGAATCCGAGGTCCGTTAACCTCCATCACGTCAGGTTCAAGGTCAAATTGAGGAAAACCCACTAAATAAGTCTGAAAAAGAGGACTTATAGGTTTTTGGGGCCGCTGAATCCGAATTCGTGGTTTGCTTAATCCCCGAAGGTCAGCCAGAGGTCGTTTCGAAGTCATTCCAAGTTCAAATATAGAAAAGGCGTGTATTGAATCCCAACCACTGAATACATGGGTTTTTGGGCCGCTGATTGCAAATCATGGGCTAGTTTAACCTCACAAGGACAACTAAATGTTATAGAAAGGTCAGTTGTAGGTTATCTTAAGTTGAGAAATGGCCACGCAACATATACCAGCCACTGTGTATATAGTTTCTTTACGGTTGCGAAATTCCAATAAAATCCGCTTAACCTTATAATATTATATAGAGGTAATTTTAAGCTCTGTTAACTGGAAATGAAGGTTTTAGAATCGTTAAATCAGAATTCATGGTATTTTAACTTTGAATAACGTAAGCCTTAAACATGGTAATAATCAACTACTTTTTTCCATATTAAACCGCATGAGACCAATTGGCGCATGCGCAGAAGTGATATAATAGCAGAACAAGACTGAATTATGCTTAAGTTAGGGTCCGTTCTCGAACGGAACAAGAAGAAAACTCGTCACATGCATCACTGCTAAGAAATTACTCACTCAGTTTTGTTTGCGCAAATAATTTTTTTTTTGTGTTTTTAAACCTTCTTTCCTTTCGTTGGACTCTAACATTCCTGCAAAATTGAGTAGTTCATGGAAAACTTGCTACTCGGGGGTTTTTGGGGTCGCTGATCACGAATCTGAAGTTCAAATTTGAGAATTTTTAAATCCAATATGGGGGTTCCAATATGGCGGCACTAGATTCGTCGACCCAAAAATTCATGTATTCAGTGGTTGGGATTCAATAAACGCCTTTTCTATATTTGACCTTGGAATGACTTTGAAACGGCCTCTGGCTGACCTTGGGGGATTAAGCAAACCACGAATTCGGATTCAGCGACCCGAAAAACCTACACATCTTCTTTTTCGGACTTATTTAGTGGATTTTTTCCCAGTTTCACCTTGAAATGCCCTTGAAACGACCTCTGGCTGACCTTGGGGGTTTAAGCAAATCACGAATTCGGATTCAGT
The DNA here is from genome assembly GCA_949715965.1 of Dysmachus trigonus. NCBI lineage: Eukaryota > Metazoa > Arthropoda > Insecta > Diptera > Asilidae > Dysmachus > Dysmachus trigonus. Next base: position 98,084,672 of record OX454319.1, on the reverse strand, counting down.
GACCCCAAAAATCTATACATCTTCTGTTTCAGACCTGTTTAGTGGATTTTTTCCCAATTTCACCTTGAAATGCTCTTAAAACGACCTTTGGCTGACCTTGGGGGTTAAGCAAATCACGAAATCGGATTCAGTGACCTCAAAAACCTATACATCTTCTGTTTCAGACCTATTTAGTGGATTTTTCCCAATTTCACCTTGAAGTGCCCTTGAAATAACCTCTCGCTGACCTTTGGGGGTTAAACAAATCACGAATTCGGATTCAGCGGCCCCAAAAACCTATAAGTCCTCTTTTTCAGACTTATTTAGTGGGTTTTCCTCAATTTGACCTTGAACCTGACGTGATGGAGGTTAACGGACCTCGGATTCGGATTCAGGGCGTCGATTTACATAAAAATGAGATGGTCTGGTCAAAAGAAGATCAACTTTTTTTTTTTTTGTAAACCTGTGTATTTAGCGAATTCATGATTGTTTATAATTGTTATAAACAAATATATGCAAAAAAAGACGTATTTTCGTGATTCTAAATTGTTAGCAGTGAAATTTTTATTATTATTTATACATTTTGCTAAAAATACTTGAAACTTATGGGTTGCTTATAATTGCAAATAAATTTCCAAAATTCAAAATGGCGAATCCAATATGGCGGCCATAAGCACGAAAATATGACCATTTTCAAAATCTAACTTCAGATTCGTAATCAGTGATAAAAGTTTTGGTTCATCAGATTTGATCCGCCATCTTGAATTTTGAAAATTTGACTTCAGATTCGTAATCCCAAAAAATATTATAGTAAAAATTAATGTAAGCTCGAATTTTGTGACTCAAAGGGTTATATTAGCTTAAAGAAAAAGCCACTTTAGGAGTTTAGTGTTGATATGAGAATTGAATCGGTAATTGACAAATTGATGGCTTCTATAATTTGACTTAATATTATTATATATATGTATTACGCTAAGTATAGCAACATTGTTTTAATCGATTTGAATATTTCCGTCTTCTATCGAATATAACCCGAAATAAATGCCAAGGATCAGTGTTAAATCGACACTTTTTGAAATTATGTGCATATTTTGTGCGTCCAATTCTCATCGTACCGATTTGTGCCAAGCCGCGCAATCGTGTCGGTTTGATTTCGAAGCGTGCAGCAGCATTGTGACACCCTCGCCATCGTCGACGTCGACGTCGTCGTCACTAGGATTAAGTTGCGACAATGATTTACTCCAGAGCTCTTCAAACCCTTTCGTCACATTCGTCTTGTTGAGTGCATAAATCTGCTCAAGACTGCATGCAGTGCGGTGCAAGAAATCGGGGTATTGGGGGCATATCAATAAGGAGGAGGGCTTCTAGGTTTTCGCCGCCGTTGGGTTCCATTGCCGCCTCGACGCCGACAAGGACAGTGACTACCAAGGCGACGACGACGACGACGCCAATGACACCGCCAGAGACTTTGGCAGTGTCACAATAAAATGGCATGGCACACATTGCGGTGTTAAATCCGGGTCTGAACCCTTCGAAACCTTCGCTGAAAGGCGATCAATTTACATACGTTCGGGACTGGATTTTGTTTACACTATGAAACAGAAAAGACATCGAAATTTCATGAGCCATAAACCACTGCCGCCGAGAGTCTTTTTGCAGCGCGGAGTCGTCACATCTGCATGCAACGAACCAGCGGAAGAGTTATGAGCCCCTGGAATGGCTCCTTTGGCTTTGTGTCATGCACTCAGCGAAATGATTATTCTGTCCCGTGACGACTTTGAATTGGAGATGCAGTTGCTCTCTGAATTTATTACGTGCGAGGAATATGGATTTAAGGAGCTCCTATTGGTTTCGCACTCTGGATGCAACCATACGATTTTATTTATTTTAACACTACCTCGTTTACAGGATGCATTGTCATGCCCTACTAAAGCTAAGCTGCTAATACCAATTTGCTGTATTATCGCGCATTTCTTTAAGTAGGGACACTAAAATCTTAAGTAATATCCAATGAAATAAAATTGCTGGACGTTACTACGTACTTAACAATTAATGCTAGTAATAAAACACGAATAAGCATTTCAACATCTCGACTACCAAATGGAAATTAATTAAATGCATAATCATCATCAATTTGTTTCATTTTGAAAAGGTGAATGTAATGAAATCAGTAATTTGATCAAATCTTTCCTCAAAGTATAGTATAGTATAAATTAATATTCTCATGTAAAATATAGCATGTTAACGCTTAATATTCTCTATACTAGATAAATAAAGGCAGATTTAGTTCAATCTCGGTTTACATCACATTTAGACAAATTTGTCCGTGTTAAAAGAGTCAAATCACATAAATTCTAAGAAAAATTGAGGCTGATTTTGAGCCAAAAACATATTGCAATGAGGTCTAAGAATAATTTTTTCATAAAAATGATGGAATTAATACATAGATCCCTCCTATAGCACATTAGATACGTTCCATGTTATATGAATCCGGGTTGTACGAGTCCTTTAGAATTTAATTTCAAAATATTGTTGTTTAATAATCAAGCTTGTAGTATCTTAAGGGGTTACATACGTACAGAATTTTCAGAAAATCGATTTTTTTTTTACAGATTATTATTCTCTATAGTTTTAGGCGAATTTCTGTGAAAGTCGATTGTAAAAATTCCACATAGATCGAAAGTTATTATAGAAAACGTGACTGCCCGACGAGAGTCTGATGCGCGCAGGTAGCTGTCCCTTGTTTGAGGCAGCTGGCATACAATATGAAGCTGGAATGGGAGATTAGACGTAAGTTAACAATATAAATTAAAAAATTCATAAAGTTCTTGCTTTAGCTGCGCGCGACCTCGAGCGAAACGCACTTGAAACTTTAAATGCGTTTTTCTCTAAACAACTTTTTCCGGCACGGTTGACATGATAACTCATACAGATTTTAATATTTTTTTATGCTTTTTTTTTTAAATATTCGAAATTATTTTCTCTATAGTCTGTCGAGCCGGATTTTTGATATTGTAATTAAAAAATTTTATAAACATAATTAAAGTGTAAAATTTATGACACAAAATGCACATTTTTTTTTAAACTGCCGTAAATATGCCAGATTTTTCGAATTTCAAAAATCCGGCTCGACAGACCATAATTACAACTATATTTTATAACATATATTTTTTTAAATTTTGCAAATCAATCAACATTTACTGGAGATATCATGTCAACCGTGGAGCAACTTTTTTTTCTTAGTGTTGTGGATCACGTGATTTTGTATATAGTGAAATAATTTTTTTTATAAAGTTTAAATACTAGTAAACAATGTGTAATAGTTATTGTTATTAATTTCTATTGCTATCAGTTCGCTGCTGTACGTATGTAACCCCTTAAGTAACAATTTTAATAACCGTTGAATATGATATGTTTTTTTTTCGCAAGATATGAAGCTAAAATGTAGTAAATTTGCAACATCTATTTCATTCTTTTGCCATGTTATATGGCATTTTTAAGGGTTCTACTTTATATATAACCCTTATTTTCCCAATTTGTTCGTTTTTGTCCGTCACCTTTATTATTTATTTTTAAAAAGTTATGAAAATTCATACTTGGTACATTTTCAATAGTGCTCTCTCAGAATATCACCTATAAATTAAAAAAAACTTTCCTATTGTAGTTGTCAATTTAAAAAAAAATACCTATTTCTGAGTTTCAATTTTATAATAAATTGATAATTTCGATATGAAAGAAGTTTTGGAAAAAGCCAAAACCACAAAACCTCCGGCTCAAAATGTCCAATTAATAAAGTTATTAAACTCAGAGGTATGATTTTAATCATTAAGGGGTTGTAAACCACCCCCAAAATCAACATTTTTACGCTAACTCGCTATCTTATGTATGTTTCTGAAAAAAGTTGTTTTTGGCTTTGGAAAAATCAAAATCATCACCGCTTGTCTTTGCTGACAGATTGGTGGTGTTCTTGAGTGTTTTGTTTTAAATTTTAATTTTGTTGTGGATTTATATTGCTCTCACTTTTTATTTTCGTCGTTTTAGCTTTTTGTTTGGCGTTTGTTTGTGTATTAATGGTTATTTCATGTGTTTTAATTTATTACACGGCTTTTTTACCAAAATTTATTTAGTGTCTGTGAATTTTCGTTATTGGCTATTGTGTACTTATTGTTTACTTTTGCTGCTTGTGCTTTATGCTCTATGTCTCCAGCATCCTCACTGGCCGGTATTTGTATTCATAATTAATTAATTAATTATTATTATTAATATCAGTATTATTTGCATCTCCGCTTGACAATTGACCTTTGGTTTCCCAAAAAGAAAATATATATAATAATAGAGAGAATAATAACAATTAGTTTTTTATCTGAGGTCAAATTTCATCACCACACCAAGAAAAAGCCCAAAAGGGGTAAAATTCGGCAGTTTTTCATAGACCACTGTTTTGAGAACTAAACAGTTGTGAATAAATTAAATTCTGAAAATAAATATGTCAGTGCTTATGGTAGAGTTAAAAATACTTCCCACCCTTTCCCTTTTTGGTTGCTATAAGGGATAAAAACCGGAAGATACACAGTATTCATTAAATAAAGTTGCAAATTAACACATGTAAGGTTGGAATGCAATTTTCAAATTTTTATATATTCTAGCTCAACAACCTTTTCTTTATGGTGTAAAAGGGTAGCAAGGGGTGAGTAAGAGCTGAAAATTCGAAAATCTGTAGTAATAATTTTTCCCCGATATTTTTTTACAACCCCTAATGTTAAAAATCATACCTTCGAGTTTAATAACTTTATTAATTGGACATTTTGAGCCGGAGTTCTTGTGGTTCTTTCATTTCGAAAATATGAATTTTTTATAAAATCAACCCTCAGAAATCTTAAATTCAAAAATACAATAGGAAAGGGTGTTTTTGTTTTTAATGTACAGGTGATATTTTGAGGGAGCTCTATTGAAATGAGTTTTCAGAACTTTTTAGAAATAAATATCAAAGTTGTCCGAGCTTAAAGTTGACGGACAACAACGGGCAAATTGGGACTGTTTGGGATTGATTTCCATGAAAACAAAATTTTCAATTTTAATGAAATTACAAGAATTTAGAATTTATGATATCATTTTAACAAAACTATTAACAATCTCTAACAAAATGTGAGGGTATAGTTTTTTATATCTATGTAACTAAGGATTGATTTCAATGAAAACAAGAACTTCGATTCCAATAAAAATACTTTTTTAACTTATAATTTTTTTTCATTATTTTCTAAAGGGTAGTATTATGCTGTTCGCGCTAAACGAAATTTTCCATACAAAATTCCGCCTGGCGAAATGAAAAGCTAAAATTCCGCTGCGGAATTTAGCGAAGTGGTACGCTGTTCCTTCGCTAAATGGTTTGTTTCACGGATAAGCCACTATGTGGGCTGCAAAACTCTCCCCAAGATTTTAGCTAGCCTGTGAATGTACATAGCATTTATTCGCGGCGGAATTTTGACATTTGAAGGATTTGCGGCATTTGAATTTGAATTCGAATTTTTATTGAAATTGTATTTGAAGAACGTAGAGGTAAAGCGATAAAACAAAATAGAATAATAAATAATAGAATAATAATTAATAGAATAATAAATAAATATTTGAACAGAGATGGACAACACTGTAGACGAGGTTTTTTTGAAGAATATTTAATTAATGAAATACCCAAGGAAAAGCTTTCGAAAAGGAAGACATCCGTGTTTAACACTGGAGGGAGCAATTTTTCCAATGCATTTATTGCATCAGGATGCGTGTTCGTTTTTGGAAGCAATTCTGGCTCTATCATCCTGAACAGAGTATGGAAAGTTATTAGGTCCATATGAAAATTTTCTCTGAAAACGCTAGGATTTTTTTTTTACCATGTCGAAGAACTAAATTAAAGTGTGTATTATTATCAAATTATGAAATTTACTAATGTGTACTTACAGCTGTTGCGAATCGGCCTTTGGTTTTTCGTTTCTGGAGATAAGGATTTACCCGTACGGAAGGGCTTTGTCTTTGGATCGTAAGCAATTGCAAGAAGAAAACAGCTTCTAGCATCGCAATTTCTTCGATTTCTTTAATTTTATTTCTTTTCACTTGATTCATTTACCTTTTATATATTGACGTTAAACGCTATGTTGTGAATCTATACTAAATCTCTACCATCAATTCTACAAAAAAATTTTCGCGAGTGTTTATCTTCGGTTTTCACGCGTTTTTTTGGAGACTGGTGAAATTTTAGCTTAGCGCGAACAGCGTACTACCCTTAAGAAGTAAAAAATAATTATATGTAGAAATCTAAAACTACACATTCGAAATGTATTTTCTTCCCATATTCTGATTTAAATGTAAACTTACTAAAGAGTATTGAAAAATGTACTTTCACTGCCAAACTCTTCTCGCCTCTTTTCAACGTGGTTTTATAAAGGTTATATCCATCAGACCTAACATTTTAGAGTTTTCTAATTACTCTGTTACTGCCATTAAGAAGACCAAGCAGGTTGACTATATTTTTACTTTATAAGCTATCCTTTCTTGGTTTTATCCCATTGTTTATTGACTGACTGTATTTCCAAAGCAATTTATAACAATTTTTGGTGTTCCGCAGCGTAGCCATCTGGGGCCACTCTTATTTATAATTTACAGTAACATTATACTGTCTCATTCAAGAATTTTATGTCATGCTCACGATGCGGAGATTTATTGTATTATGCTCCCTTCCTAATGACGACTTAATGGTTTTTTTCAAATGGTGTTGCTTTAATCTTTTACCTTTAAATATTGGAAAATCTACAGCCATGTCTTTCCCACTTAGAAAGAATTCTGTCCATCTTAATTATGTTATCGATGTTTTTTGATTAGATTTTTCAAAATACAGCATTTTGGTGTATTGTTCCAAGAAGTTCGACAATTCAAACAAAGCTCCTTTATTGGTAATTTGTTAGGCCAATTTTTGAATAAGCTTGTCCTCTACGATTTTCATTCTATTCCGTGCAGATTAATGGCATTGTGCTGGTGCAACGTAGATTCTATAGATTTGTATTTCGCTGCCGAATCATTAGACGTAATAAAGTTGAAATTGTCTGACATTTGAAAGTAGTTTTAAAGTTTCCAATAATTGATTTTCTTTTTGGTTTTGTCGGAAATGTTATAATTGATTAGTACTTATATTTGATATCAATATTTCTCAATTCTGAATTCTTAATCTGTACTGAATTTAAATTATTGTATTTTTATGTATTAATCTATTGAATATTGAATTAATAAATAAGTAAACAAATTCAAAGTCAATGACATGGCTAATGTAAAATACTTTGAATATTAAGTTCTATATGCTTGACCTATTTTTTATTTACTCTATAGCGAGCTGAATAATTTGAAAAAAATGAGTAGCTCTTGATTCCTAAGTTTAATTTTCGTCCTCATAAAATCGCCCCAGCTGGCTGAGTTTGGACATTTTATCAATAATTCATATCACGGGATGGTTGTTTAAATATTTTGACCGAATTCTGGAAAAGCAGTCGAATTGTCCCTTGGAATTCGCTTTTCAGAAATCGTAACGTTTTTCGTTAATGAAGTATCTACGGCAGTCGGGATTCGGGATCCCAACAAATCCTCCTCTTCCTGATTCCTGTTCCATCTCGCTTTTGGGGCTAGTTAAGAGTTTTGGCCGCACCTCGACTGCATTGCCGCATGATTATCGTTCTGGTGTCTGCAAAAGTTATGAAGTTTCTGCAATTTGCCAACGGAGGAGGACGAAACTTTTCCCTCCGAGAAAATCACTTAGAGAAATATCTTCAAGTGGGCAAATCCAATCAAAAGTGGTTTTCAGTAAAATAAACAATATCTGAGCAAACGTCGTGTTTGCTCAGTCACCGAGAAACAAGGATTCTGCTTCCCGAAAAAAAGGGAAAAAATAAACTATAGAAGACGAGCGCAATCCCGACAAAAACTGCCTCTCTGTTGGGGCTCTGTGTGATCCCAATCCCATAAGAAGGCGAAACGAAAATGTCCACAGACTCACACAAATACTATGCCAGAAAGACGTCCACATTCCGGGAGATGAACATCAAGAATTTTCTCAATTAAATCCCTTCTTATGGTGTTCAATAAGAAACTCGAGGAATTTTCCCAGCAGCCAGACTCGAGCCCGATGCCCGAGCGAGAGCACAACCGGGAAGCAAGAAAAATCGCGATCATCCACTTAACTTTTGTTTTTCCTGGAGCGCCCTGCAGGACTAGTCTGATTAATACTTTATCGGGTTAGGATACATAATGACTTAGTGGCCTCCCTCTGGTTCTTTGGTGACTTTGATAATTGAACTCTAATGGAGAAGAAGCAAATAATAAAGATTAATTAAAAATACCCCCGGTCGGGATTGTGAATAGGATTAGCTCTGAACTGAAGACATGAACTGAAATTGAAGCTGAAAAGAGCCAATCCCCGGAACTATATCATGCTGTGAGTTCGAAAGAATTTTTTTTTTCGATTTTTTTGTTTTTCTCACAAAAATTTTCACACTAAGCTTCTTTTGAATAATTTATGAGGTCTTCTTTTGTCACCTTGAATGAGTGCAAAATAACAGAATCTTTAAATCAATTCTACAATAAATACTATATAATCTATGAATCTGTTCACTAAAAGCAAAACAGTGTGTTATAAAGGGTGGGTCTTCAGCTGATTTATTTTTAAAATTACTATAACATGAAAACCGTTCAATATTTTTCAAAGTTTGCTCATTTATTGAAAAGAGGAAACCTTCCGATTAGTTATGGAATATTATTTCATTCAAATGGCTATTTCAGCTGGACCCATTAACGCTCACAGGACGTAATTTCGGATTCTGATTGTGCACTGTCGCCTTGTGATGAATTCGAAGAATAAAAAAAAAAAAAAAATGGTCATAGTAAAAAAATTTCTCCAGAAAAAATCAATAATATGCAAAACGTAATTTTTTGACGACACTTTCTTGTTTAAAAACTAATAAAAATCGTGACCTCGATGTCTGAACTAAAAATATATGTGGTTATTTTTATGTAAACAATTTTTTCAGTAGGATCATGTAAATTTCGGATTTTTCAAAAAATCACGAAATCCAAATTTCGAGATACGTCATCAAAAAGTCTGAAAAAATTCGATAGTGTTCATTATTGTTATTAACAAATTTTCATTCACGTTTAGAGTATTTAAGAAAAAAAAAATTCTTAGAGAGTGTTCTTTGACTAATTCTAAGACATTTTTGTTCTTAAATATTTTTTGCTAAAGTCTACAGTCTACAGGAGAAAAAAATTCGTCAAGTTTTGAGAAGATAATTTTCATTCTGGCCACCATTTTTTGTTACCAAAACTATTTTACATTAAAATAACCGCATATATTTTTATCTTAGATATCGAAGTGACGATTTTTATTGGTTTTAGGTATGCAAAAAAATTTAAACGTAACGAAAAATCATTTTAAACCAAAAAGTGTCGTCGAAAAATAACTTTTTTTTGTGTATTTTTGATTTTTTCAGGGCCAAATATTTTCTGAAGACATTTTAACCATCACCATTGGAAAGAACATCATCAAAAATGTAGGAAACATTGATTTCCGGTGGCCATGATACATCTCGACGGATATTCCTTATAAGTTTTTAATATTTTTCAACGTTGTTCAAGCGTAAATCTATTCATTTTGTACTGTGGAGATATGATACTGTATTTCTGTTCATTTTGTTTACCGCGAAAGAGCTGTGTGTATCAAAATAACATGTAATTTAGAAAGAAACCAATAGATGGCCCACCGTTTACATTTAAATTGTTCACAAAATTTTATTTATCACGGTAACCACTGACATGAGTTTTTTACTTTTACCTTAGTTATACGTTTTTAATTGTTAAGCATTCAGTAAACATTTATTGTTTTGTAGAGTGCCGAAAATGTATAGAAAATCCTATCAAACAAATTTTTTTCTATACTTACCTTTAATATCCCATTTTCATCCCTCTAGGAGTTGATTTCCAAAAATGAAAAAAAAAACGTGTTTAATTATTTCTGTTTTAAAGTACTTTTACCAAGTTTTTAGACAATAGAATCGTTAAATAATATTTCTCCAATATAAACCCTTCAGGGGTTGAATTTTGAAAAATCCCTTCTTATTGATAAGGAAGGTATCCCTCGTCTCGTAAAAAAAGCACCCTAATATATATATATATATATATTTACATGATAACTACTACAAATTTGAATTTTGATATTTGGTATTTTGTTTTCAAATCGTACGAAATTGAATTCTGATTTCGATTTCATTTCATACAATTTTTGGAACATATTAAAGCAGAAAAAATTTTCTTAATTTTGATACAAATTCGAATACAATGGAATTATAATATTTAAAACTATATGCATTTTTTTTATATAGCTATTATTTTGCAAGTTATTTCGTATTGAGGTATGTATTATTCTATAATTATAATTATTAGACGTTCTATTATTATAAAATTAAAATTTGGAATATTGACAATTTGACTGTATTTCTACTTAAACCAAGTATGTATATACAGCCTTGTTCAAAAATATTAGGCACCCTCGATATTCATTGATATATGGAGTCTGAATTTATTCCAGAAAAATTTAACATAGTAGGTGTTCAAACCCAACTGTCACCAGTTTAATGATGGGGTTTGCCGGTCGTAAAATCCCAGTAACTATAAAAACGAGGATGTTTTTCAAATTTTCGCCCATTTATGGTTTGGTGTTAGATGCGATAAAGTGCAATTTAGAAACGGTTTCAAGTGATTTTAAAAATTGGTTTTAAGTTTTTAATAAGGAAGTGTTAAAGGTGATAAAATACCAAAAATTAAAGAACTAAGTCAGTCTTTAAGGTCAGAAATAATTATTTTGGACGCAAAAGGTGTTAGTCAAACAGCTATTGAAAAAAAACTAAAGTTCTCACGTTGTTCTGTACAAACAACACTCAAAAGGTATAAGGAGACTAAATGCTTCGAAAATAAGCCCAGAAGCGGACGAAAGCGTGCCACCACATCAAGGCAGGATCGTCTTTTAATATTGATGTCTCTTCGGAACCGCAGAAAAACATCAAAAGATCTCGCTGCAGATCTTCAGGATGAAGCGGGAGCTAGTTTTTCTGCAGTAACAGTTAGAAGACGACTTATAGGCGCAGGACTACGTGGTTCCGAGGCAAGAAAAAATTCATGGCTTCCTGAGCGAAACAAGCAATACCGGCTTAAATGGGCAAAAAAATATGAAAATTGGAAAGCCTAGGCAAAAGTCGTATGGTCGGACAAATCAAATATTGAGGTAAATATGCCAACTGTTCTTCTTCACTTAAAAAAAAAAAAAATAATTTCTGAGGCTCTTAGTTGAGAAAAAAATTTTTTTTTTTAATTGTTTCAATTTTTTTGTTTACATTGCAGATTTTCGTCCAACATAGGGCACAGTTCGTGCGACGGAGGAAGGAGAAAGCTTTTCGTCCGGATTGCCTCGTCCCTACAGTGAAACATGGTGGCGGAAGTATTATGATCTGGGCCTGTATGGCCACATCAGGAATCGGAAAGCCATTTGTGTGTGAAGGAAGGATGAATTCCGAAAAATAGACATCCATACTACAAATTCTCGGAGGAGTACTTGATAATTATATTTTTCAACAAGACAATCCTCCTTGCCACACAGCAAAGAAAATTCGCGAGTTATTCGCGAACAACAATATCCAATTCATTAATTGGCCTTCACAGTCCACCAGCCTTATCCCCCATCTGGCATCTTTGGCTCATATTAAACGCATGAGTCTACCAACGTAACTGCACTTCACTTTCGTTCCTGCGCCAAGCCGTGTTTGAGGAATGGGAGAAAATATCTCCAGATATTTGTGCCACCTTAGTCAACAATATGCCGAAAAGGATTGCAGCGGTGATAAAAGCAAACGGGGGAAATACAAAGTATTAATAAAATTAATAAATGATCATGTTTTCTTAGAAAATATGTGCATTTTTTATTACACATGTTCTAAACGGCTTGTTTTGAAGCAAACCAGGGGTGCCTAATACTTTTGAACAAGGCTGTAAGTAGTCTCTAGACTTTAATTTATAATGTTCTTGGAATGATAAATAATAAATTTTCCAAGTACAGATCTTTGACTGAACACAGAAATATAATGCCAATTTACTAACAAGGAACGTTCTCATGTGTGTGTGAAAACCACCCCTAAAGTTTACCCCCAAAAACAGTTTTTCCTAAATATTTCAAGTTCTAATGAATTTTTTCGAATGAAACAAATTGGAAATGATGTCTCATAAATATACTAACCTTTTGTAAGAAATCCGATTTCTAAGGGTGGCAACCCTTATTTTTTATTGCAGAAAAACGATTTTTTTAAAATATTTTTGCGCCACAAAAATAACAGTTGTAGTTAAAAAGCATTGAAAATTATTTTTTTACATACGATTTTGAAAAATAAAGTTTACGTGTTTCTAGGTGGTAAACAACCCCTAACACTAATACGTAAATTATGTATATTCTTTCAGAGATCAGTTTTTTCGTGAAAACCAGTATTAAGGGGTTTTTGGAGTCGCTGATTACGAATCTGATGGTAAATTTAAAAAATTCAAAATGGCGTATCCAACATGGCGGTCAAACTTTTGAAAAATACAGCAATTTTTATTGAAAAAAAAAAACAATAAATAAAAGTACCCCCTAAATGTGAGTATCCGCAGATAAAAAAAAATACGTGTCCCTTATTTTTCGATACTCTATAACATATTTCAATTTCATCAAAATCAGTGAGACACACCTGAGAAAGTTTCCTTGTAAGTTTAGGTTATGTTACCAAGGTTTGTCGATTTTTCTTATATTTAAGGCATAATTTTTTAATCTCGTAAGTATAGGACCAAAAAAATATGTTTGGACAAAATCGATAGTTATTTAATCTCGGTTTACATTGCAATATATTCTCAATTATTATATAATGCATTTCCCACGTTTGCTAAGTTGTTAGACTTTTTGGGTTAATTATAGTATAAATCATTATTTCCGTATTGCATTATTGAGATTTAATATAGGAATGATTAAAACTATTTTTAGTAAAGTTTACAAATTAATTATTATAGTTCTTGGATTGTGTACTGTACAATGCTATGATTAAAAAATAGGCGGAAATCTTTAACTGTGCAAGTAAGAAATGATAATGGTAATTGCTTTTTTCCTATAATTACTCCATGCATGAAAAGAATTAAAGGTAATAGGAAGTGTAAGTGTGTAGTTAAGGGTTTGAGTCATATGTCGTGAAAATGAACCCCTTTTATTTGCCAATATTTCCGCTAATTGCCGGTGGTCACAACAATGGCCGGTCGGCAGCCAAAGGGTGATTCATGCCCGAACCCTCTTCGGATTGCGGGTATTTTACCACCACCGGACATTATTGTATAGTGTACGCGAAATTTAGAGCATAAATCGACAGTGGCGTCCTGGCCACTGCAGCGGAACACTTCACATGGCGGCCAAAGATCTCTTATCACTTGTCCGTGAATTGCAAATTACTTCCGTAAAGCACCCACAGGGTGTGTGTATTGTTTAAGTGTGTGTTTTTGTGCAGTAGATTTTTCGCGGAACGTCACGCCGCCGCCGCCGCCGCCTGTCCGCTGATTTAACGCAGTGGCAACATTCAATTTTTTACTGAAAAGGGCGATATTGCGTCTCCCAGGGGACGCATTTTCGATGACAGCATGCCATAAAATACGGTAATTAGCCATAAATTATAGTTGGGCCTCTGTTTCGCGACAGACGATTTAATGCAGCTGTCAAATATCCTACTGTTTGTTCCTTTCGCGGAATTGTTATTGTTTTTCGGGTGCTTTGTGTGATTTTTATCGCGTCCTGTCACACTTCGCAGAGAAAATAGTTGACGTGAGGGTTGATTTAACTCTTTGCGGTGCCGGCCGGAATGGCATTCAGTTTTGGGCGAGGATGGCGCGTAATGAGTTTTGCAAATATCTGCACCAGTCCCTGGGACAAATAAATACAAATTTAAGGGCGAAAAGTGTTTAAATTTAAAACTTTCGCTCTGTCTCATATTTAAAGTTTTATTTTCTGTGATAGTTGATTTTCGAGTATTCCAGAGAAATTTATTTGCGTGAATTTTCTTTTACTTTTCGATGTTTTCAGTGAACTTTCGGTTCATTAATTTCCAATAATTCTTACAACGAAGCTCTTTACTTTGGCATTGATTGATTGTGATGTACAATCATGAAATGGTCCACAGTACAAATGACGCAATTCTGTGTTGAGTGGGTTATGTCTCGACAGTCCTCCAACTATATACATATAATATATGTACATAACTAAAAAAAATCATATTCATAGTATCTGCTCTTATGTATTTCAAAGTTTGTATAGGAAAAAATTTGTTCGGTCGGATTTTCTAAATAAATGTCTACTGAATGCTGAGCAATTAAAAACGCATTACCAAGGGGAAGGTAAAAAACTCAAATATACCAGTTGTTACCGTGATAGATATAATTTTGCAAAATACTGAAATTCAAAAGGTGGGCCGTCTCTTGGTTTTTTTTAATATTACACGTTATTTTGACATATACAGCTCTTTCGTGCTCAAAAAATTGTCAGAAATACAGTATTATATCTCCATAGTACAAAATTAATAGACTCTCGCTTGTATACAACGTTGGGAAATGTTAAAAACTTATAAGGCGGATGATGGGCCGTTTGACTTTATTTTATGTTGTAGTTATGCTGACAATCCAGAAACGATTCAGACACTTAAGCTCAACATTCATCAAACTATTCGTGAAATAGGATCCCAAACCACTGAAAGTGTGCTTCAAAGTTGATTTAAGCCATTAAGGGGGTAGTCCAGTGAAAACGAATGTTTTTTCAACGATTTTTTTTTCATATTAGAAGTCAACTTTTATTAAAAAACTTTTTGACATATGATAGTACAACTATTAAATTACACAAAAAAAAATTTTTTTTTTGTTTTCGATGAGTCATCCCGACAAAATGGCCGCTGCAAAAAAAAATTTTTTTTGTTGGCGGATGTCGAATCTCTGTAACGGTTCATTTGAAACAAAAAATTCAAACGGGGTTTTAATCTGTAGAACATTGGCTATCGTCGGAACTAGAATTATTAATTTTCAATAAAAAATAACAAAATGGCGGCATTTCGAATTTTTCGGGTGTTTTTCGGGTGCTTAATTTGTTTATAACTTTGTAAATAAACAATGGATTTTAATAATTCTAGTTCCGACGATAGATACACAATCAAGAAATATACAGCTAAATTTTTAGATCAATCGGAGCAAAAGACTCTGAGATCTGACGTCCGCCGAGTCAAAACATGCTGTTTTCAGAAAAACGCGTTTAAAGTTTTTTATGCGGAAAAAAGCTAAAAAAATTAATTTTACCTTAGTTAGCGATGCCTGCTCCATACATAACGCGATGCCTCCTAAATACATAACTAACCTTAAATACAAAGCAGAAGGACCTAGACCGTTATAAACCGAAAAAAAATGGCCGAAGCAAACAGAAATACAAGAGTCCTCCTTGCTCCGAAACACGCCAGGGGACCTTCGAGCGCTCGGATTACACGTCTGTCGAAAACTCTCTGTATCTTTAAAACTATTCAATATTTTGCTAAGATATTTTAAGGGAGTATTTTCTAGGAGTAGTAGAGTAGATTTAAGCAAAAAAAAAAAAAAAACGAAAAAAATTTTTTTTTCACTGGACTACCCCCTTAAGGGGAGGTTCTCATCTAGAACGTCAAAAAGTAGGTAAAGTTCGTGATTTTTTTGAAGGCAAATGACAAGACATAGGGAAATGATATTTGGCATTATCTTTTATTGTACATTTATCTGTACGAAAAAATTTTTTTATTAAAAAAAAATAACAAAATGGCGCCCGTTATTCAACTTCTCCGGAGGCATGTTTTTCGAAAATTGCCCAGCTGCGTACAATTTAGGGGTCGCAGATTGGTCTGAAATCAAATAATGATGACATTATTATAAACTAGAATAAATTTGTCTCAGAAAGAGTGGACGACTTTCAAAAAAAATTTAAAATTGACGGAATGGCGCGATTTTGAAATTTTAAGGCCGTTTTCGGCCGTTTTTTTTCATAGTTTATCACTTACAAAAAGGAGATAATGTTACAATTTTCAAAATGTGCTCCACTCTTTCTAGGAAAAAATTGTTTACTTTAATATGCACGAAACTAGAAGTTGATCGGTTGAACCGTTTTTGAGTTATCTTGTACGCAAATTGTACACAAAGATGCCTCCGGAGAAGTTAAATAACGGGCGCCATTTTGTTTTTTTTATAATAAAAACATTTTTTCGTACAGATAAATGTACAATAAAAGATAATGCCAAATATCATTTCCCTATGTCTTGTCATTTGCCTTCAAAAAAATCACGAACTTTACCTTTTTTTTGACGTTCTAGATGAGAACCTCCCCTTAACGCTTACAAGACGCAATTTCGGCATCTGAGTTTGAATTGTCGCCATGTGATGAATTCGAAGAAAAAAACAAAATCCTGAACTACTGTTTACTATGTTTTTGAGAGTGTTCTTTCTAATAGTAATGGTTAAAATGTCTGCAGCAAAAATTTAACCCTGAAGAAACAAAAAAAAAACGTGATTTTTGACGACACTTTTTTGTTTAAAATGATTTTTCATTACTTTTCAATTTTTTTTCATGCTTAAAACCAATAAAAATTGTGACCACGATGTGTGAACTAAAAATATATGCCGTTATGTTTATGTAACATAGTTTTAGTCACACAAAATGGCGGCCAGAATGAAAATTTTCTTTTCGAAACTTGACGATTTTTTCTCTCGAAAACTATAGACTTTTTTTAAGAACAAAAATTACTATTAATTTTTGTCGTTCATACTGAATCTGCGCCATTTTGAATTTCAAAAATCTGATAATAAATTTGTAATCAGCGATTCCAAAAACCACTGTATACCAATTTTCATAAAAATTTGATGGATAGTTAAATATATGCTTCAAAGAGTTTATTTCTGTTAGAAAAAATAAAAGGTCATTTTACCAATTTACACCTTAATATAAAAATAAAAATATAGGTTCTTAAAGGTTTTTATTTCGCTGAAAATAACTTTTAAAAAGCCCGTATTTGGAAAATAAGCAAAAGAGGTATGGTTCGTGTTTAGGAATATTTTTGGACCATCGCTAGAGTCATTAAATGAATATGTAAAGTTTAAAGTTATAATTTCCTCAATTGTTGGGCAAAAGTTAGGAAACCTTAAAGTGCTGTCTGTGCTCAAGTTTAAGAACATCTTGGACTGTCATATGAACTTTCAAGAATTGCACTATGCAGACCTTCGCTCAGACAAGTCTGAATAGCACTTAAACCTGCATGTAGTATGGACCCTGAAAAATAACGAAAACACAATGGCAGTAAACAGACAGCCATTCGTGATAAATTCAAACAAAATGTAAAAGCCATTTTAGAGTAATTCTACTCCTGTTTCCCGTTGCCACCTCTGGTAAATGAACTCATTAAAGATTTCCGGATAACTCCTTTGCAGTGCTCTCGTTAAGTGAAGTCCTCTTGACTAAAAAGCACATACATTGCACACTTGCGCCCTCTGTCGAGCCGGGCCCGAGGTGTGCCTGCCCCAACATCAGGTGTGCCCCGCGTGTGTGTGCCACTTGAAGTGGGTTCGGGCACTCGCAGGCGGGTTTTAGGGCTCCGTTTGCAGGCCCCGAACCCGAACCCGGACCCGGATCCAGACCCAGACCCGAATTCCGGTGCATACGTCTTTCATTTGCCCGGCTCCGAGGAAACATTCTCGTGCGGCAATAAAGCCCACTTGAAGTAACAATAAATCTAACGAGTTGGTTCGAGGGCCTCTCAATGTTGCCGATTTACCTGCCCTTTGTTCCCGCCACTCGACTAAGAGTGTTTTCTTAAAAAACAAACGCCGAGTGTGGCAGAGCCGCAGAGTTGCTTTGTTCTAAATGGAATTAATGATTCTTAAGGCGGCTAATTAAAAGATACCACAAGTGATGCAAACTCAACTGAAGGGTCTCTTCAAACCCCTCTCTTGCAAGACGATTTTGTGAGTCCTTTTGCGCTGGAGGATAAGAATCGTTATTCTCTTATACGAAAATTATAGTTTCTCAATCTTATATTTTAAGAAAATTCAGCATAATAGACCTCAAAGGTGGCGCTGCCCTCAAGTGACATCTAGAGTGCCTTTGCGACCCACTAACAAGGAAACGTTCTCATGTGTGTCTCACCGATTTTGATGAAATTGAAATAGGTTATAGAGTATCAAAAAATAGTGGGTACTTTTTTTTTTTTATATAAAAATTGGTATATTTTTCAAAAGTTTGTCCGCCATGTTGGATCCGCCATTTTGAATTTTTTTAAATTTAACATCAGATTCGTAATCAGCGACTCCAAAAACCCCTTAATATTGGTTTTCACGAAAAAACTGATGTTCGAAAGAAAATACATCATTTACGTATTAGTGCTGGGGGTTGTTTACCCCCTTGAGGAGCTTTTTTTACGAAAACGCAAAAACAGGTCAACTTTATTTTTCAAAATCGTAAGTAAAAAAAATATTTTTCAATGATTTTTAACTAAAACTGTTATTTTTTTGACGCAAAAATATAAAAAAAAAATCGTTTTTCTGAAATAAAAAAATAAGGGTTGCCACCCTCAGGAACCGGATCACTTACAAAAGGTAAGTATATTGATGAGAGATCATTTCCAATTTGTTTCATTCAAAAAAATTCATTAGAACTTTAAATACTGAGGAAAAACTGTTTTTGGGGGTAAACTTTATCATCAATATTTCCTCTGACTAGATACAAAAAATCTCATTTTAAATTTTTAACAAAACACCTGTCGCGGAAGGGTTAATTGAAAAAACGTCACGAGATCTCCCGGTTCTTTATCTGCATTTCATTTAACATAGTCGAGTTTAGCTTCGTCGCAATCAAAGGACCAAATAAAGTCATTTAAGTGTCATCTGCACGAGGATGCATGATGCAAGGGGTTGCAACCGCACTGTGAGAGTTATAACATACCCTAGTATAGCTTACTCTACTATATCAAAGTATAGTGCTTCAGAACGACTGAAACTGCACAACAACGGCTAGATGCATCAATACGGAGTGATACTGTCATCCTGTCACTGATAAATGGACGGAAATTATCAGGCCGCGGGGCTCTTAATTACCCGTCTCACCCGAAGGCCTATAGTCAGTTGCCGGTGTTATCATAACCCTGCCGCAGCCCATCCCAAATGTCTGTGTTCCGATGGATGTTAAGTACTTGGTCGGGTTATGTTCTGGATTCAATGCTAATTGCAGACAGATACCTTTAATCTGGAAGAAAATCGATTAATAGCCGATACACCTGAGACCTGAGTGAGAAAAACATATACGCCCTCGAGTGGAACCCTCGGGAACCCTTGGGAACCCGTCCGGGCAGGCGGCAGTATGTAATCTCAGGACGGACAGTAAATCTCCTGGAACGAGTTCGGCGTGTTCACAAGGGATAGGCTGCATGCCTACACATAACTATCCGTCTAAAAAGAGGATTGCCGAACCTCCCTCCAGGTCTCCTGGCTTTCTACAGCCGGGCGGGGGAGTTAGGGACCGCCGGACATTCGGCCGGATTGTGGTCAACTGAGACTCGCAATCTGCCGGCTTTAGAATTTTTGTAATCGGCTTCGTCGCTAAAGACACATGAGATCCGGGCTGGCGGAGGCTCTTTCTTTTGTGCTTAAAAGCGTTAAAGGTAAAAGATTTTCGGGAACTGTTATTGCAGTTTTATACTATACTTTATATATTTATAATATCTTCAGCCTCTTTAACTACAATGTGGTCAGGTTTCTTATGAGAAAGCATATTGCAGCTTATATGTGCCTTTAGGTAAAGCTAATTCTTGCTTAAAGAAGTATAAAAAGGATGTGGTAGATGTTTGCATTTTGGCGGAATTTTGTACTTTTTTAGGATTATTATTGCTACCAAAATTCTGGTTAAAATCTGTTGTACATATTTTGTAGACAAGGGTTAATAATGCGATTTTTTCTCCAGCTTAGTGTTCAAACAATAGCTCAGTTCAAAACATTGCTATTTAATCTGATTTCCTCAATTCAAATCAACCACGAAGATTTTATTATTTTTATATCTTGTTATCGTCTATTTTCTTTATAATTATTACTTTTTTTTAAATTTTTTGATGGATAATTATTTATTAATTAATTTAGGAATTATTCTTTTGAAGTGTTTCTTTTTTTTAATTTTTTTATCATTTTCAAAAAATTTTCAATTTTTCAGGTTCAGATTTTTATAGGTGAAAAAAACTGATTTTTTAAAATTTGACCTGTGGAGTGGATTTTTTTGCATCAAATAGTATATTTTAATATAAATAAAAATACAAATAAAAAAAATCCGAGATAAATACGATTTTTTTGTAATTTTCAAAAAATTTTCAATTTTGTAGGTCCAGATTTTTACAGGTGAAAAAAAAATAATAATTTTTTTAAATTTGACTTGTAGAGTGTATATTTTTTTACATGAAATAGTGAACTTTAATATAAATAAAAATACAAATAAAAAAAAAATCCGAGATATCTCCGATTTTTTTATCATTTTCAAAAATTTTTCAATTTTGCAGGTCCAGAATTTTATAGGTAAAAAAAAAAAATAATTTTTTAAAATTTGACTTCTAGAGTGGATTTTTTAGTATGGTATTTTAATATAAATAAAAATACAAATAAAAAAAATCCGAGATATCTCCGATTTTTTTATCATTTTCACAAATGCTTCGTTTTTACAGGTGAAAAAAAAAATATTTTTTTTAAATTTGAATTTTTTTAATATAAATAAAAATACAAATAAAAAAATCCGAGATAAATTCGATTTTTTTTTCATTTTCAAACATTTTTCAAACATTTTTCAAACATTTTTCAAAAATTTTTCAAAAATTATTTAAATATTTTTCAAACATTTTTCAAAAAATTTTTAGTTTTGCAGGTCCAGATTTTTACAGGTAAAAAAAATGTTTTTTTAAAATTTGACTTGTAGAGTGGAGTTTTTTACATGAAATAGTGTATTTTAATATAAATAAAAATACAAATAAAAAAATCCGATATTATAAGAAATCGATAAAGTATTGTAAGCAAAATAAATTAAACATTCTTTAACAAAAGTAGAAGAAAAGAAGACAAAATTAAATCTGTCATTTTTATTTTTATGTGTGTACATAATAAAATTATATCGTTCACAGAAAAGATGTATTCCGAAATGTTGCAGCTACCATTGTTAAATTTTATAAAAAAAAAAAATCTTTTATCTTTTTTTTATTTTCCACGGTTTCAATTTAATTTTACATTTAATCATTGTTTTATAATTAAAATTCTTTTGGAAAAAATAAATGTGTGTAAAATTATAAGAAATTAAAAAAAATAATTAATTATGTTTTTCTCGTAGTAACTCGTCCAAAAATAGCTATTCAAATTTTTGTATGTAATATTCTATACATACTGCCTATATACAAACATTTAAATAAAAGACTAACTAAAGTATACATACAATATAAAAAATTAAGTTAATTATAAATAGTTTGCTAAAATGAGAAATTTTGTCTATTTTGAAATCAGAAATTTTAAGAAAGTGCTTAATTGGGTTATAATAGATAAATTCTAATAAGGTTTCCAAACAGAAGATAATAGGTAGTATTGATTTCTTTACAACAATTCTTCAAATAAATTCTGTATGAATTTCCAAGATCTTTTCAATTCTAAATACATAAAATAATTTTTGTTTTTATTCAACTATTTAAACATATCGATCAATTCAATTTTTCCCCGAAAGAAACTTTTAGAAATCTCTTCAACATAAAAAGGATATATTTGGACGCCTCATCCAGCTTCATACATAGAAATCTGTAGTGCATAGTGTTTTTTATGGAGAAGATTAAATCGTTAAAAATTGACAGGATTGCAGAAAAAAAAAGAGAAAATACACCTACATATCTCTTCGCAATTCGCAATCCGGGGGAGTTGTTATGCACATTCCCCTTGGGCATAAAACACTACTGCCCTTTGTCATGTAAAATGCATGCAATTTTCTATTTTCGTGGAATTTCATTTTTATTGCGATAAAACAAGAAATTTTAACGTTTTCTTCACTCCGTTCTCAGTAAAAGAAGTGAAGTGCAATGTCTTGGAATGACTACATACACTTCAATCGTGTGAATTTCAATAAAAAAGATAATTTGCCCGAATTGTTACACGAATAATTCTTTGCTCAAAAATAAAAGGCATGCTATTGAATGTATTCGAGATTTAATTCAATTGCGAATATCAGAAATATGAAAAATATGATTAAATGGAAATTGGAGATGGAATCTTTTCTTCTAATAATTTATTTTTATTTATAACTATCTTTGTGTAAGACAATTTTCGTAATTTAATTCTATCGTGAAACAATTCCATAAAACTTTATATTCTTAAAACCTTACGTGTAATTTAGCAGCCTACAAATTAATACTTATTGTTACTTGTAATAAGTACTTATATTGTCGTACTTGCAGTTTCATTTACAAATTTAGACAATTTTAATTATGCGACAGTATGTGATACACTTTATTACGATTTTAAACCAATCCTGATGCCCACAGTAAATTTTTACAAAAAAATTAAAAATCGATTTCAAAATTTCGCCTATACTAAAACTTAAAAATCATATTTTTTATTACTTTAAAGAAAAGGCAGTAAAAGACAAAATACAAATTTGTGGATACTTAAACATTTACAATATTTCATTATTTTTGGAATCGAATCCAGCTAAGATTTTTAATTATAATTACCTACTAAAATTATAAAAAAGTTATTTCTTTGCTCTTCTTGTCTTTGCAAATTTAAACAGAACCACCTTCGAGATATCACCTATTCAGAAAACAAGAATAATTAAATTCGGTACACAATAAGCGAAGATACCACGTAACATACACACACACACAAAAAAAGTTGGTTAATAAATAAAAAGGGAAATCACCTACAACTAATTGTTTCTCGGTTTTCCTTTTTATTTTGTTGATTGATTGGATTTCGTCTTATTTTACTTAGCGTATTCGGCGTACTCAGTTTTCACATTGCCCTCTCTAACTCTAGTCGAAATTCGTAGGATGTGCCGCAGGGAACTCAGCTTGGTCCTTTTTTATTCATTATTTTTATTCTACGATGCGACAATTTTTCGAATTATATCTGAAAACTGTGATTGTAATGCTTTAAATGTGTCTGTAAGTCCTTATCACGTAAAAAGAGCCTGCTGCACTTTATGTATTTGATGGATAGCAATTTTTGTACCAAACTTGACAAAATTAGAGATTTATAGGTTGTTTTTAATTCAAGGTTCTGTTTCGAGAATCACATTGACTTAATCGTCAACATCTTCGTTCTCTCGTCTGCTACATATATTGAGAATTTTTAAGATCTATTCTGGAATATGTTAGCCCCGTTTGGTCTTAGATTCAGGACTACTATATTAATCGTATCGAGGCTTTCTGAGGAATTATGATTTATTAAAAAACAACCTTTCACTGTACTAATTATGGATTAAACGAGCAAATTTCCTTTATGTCGCGCTCCTTAAATTCACAATACTCCGATATTGATTTTCATTTATCGCGAGCTCAAATAAAAGTTCGGTTTAAAGTTACAAAGAGGAAAAGTAGTAAAATTTTCAATGAAATTAGTAGTAAATATTGCAATTTATTGAAAATAGTATAATAAGATTTACTATAGAGTTTATGTAATTCACACTCTAAATCGCGCTGATTAAGGATAACAATTTGTTTCAACATCATTCCATGATTCGATAAAGAATAAAATTTTCTGTTTATGCTCAAAACAAATAGAAAATCAATTCTGGAGGTAATATTTTCACTTAATTGAATGATCAACGATCGGTGCACTCACCGCATACCAATTTAAAAATTGTAGATTTATTCACTACATTAAGGTCCCAATTAAATTGGAGAACATGTGTGATCTAAATAATTTATTAATAAAAATAAATCCACCTTCTTAGTAGCGTATCTCATGACTGCATTCAGAATTAATCTTCGAAATAAGAGGGCTACAAATTACGTATTAAATGCAATTTATTCAAAGGTGATATGCACCACCGACGACCGGTGATTCATCAGTAAAGTGCTTTTTGGCAAGCGGGCTGAGGCAGCAATGCATATCGGGGCCTAATTGCAATAATTCGTGGCGCGTTCTCTAATAATTTAAATTGTCCGAGCAAACAAAGTGCCAGTGGCCGGGAGGAGAAACTGCTAGCCCATAATATGTTTCACCCGATAAACGAGATCTGTAGTTACTCGAATAATGTCTAGACTTCCATCTCAGAAAGTTTCGTCTATTAGCTGGATTTCTTGCGATTCATATAATGCGAATAAGTGGAAACATATAGTAAATATGTGTAAATTCTTGTGTGGGACAGACCTCGACTATGCCCAGAAAATGGTCCTATACACAACTGCGGCCCATTTGACCGTCCCGTCGAAAAGATAATTCGGCTCTTTGGCTCTTGTCTGTCCGTCTGTCTGTCTGTCTGGAGGTGTGGGTAGATAGCTTCCTTTATATCCGCTTTGAATTGCCATAAGCGCGAGAAAGAAAAATAATGTTGCTGCACCAAGTCGAGTCGGAGGAAAATGCGTTGTTATGTGCATATAATCATCAAGATAAGATGTATGGACCCATAAAGAAAGATAAATGTTAAAATATATTCAGCTTAAGTGCTTAACGAAGTGCTGGGAATGCGCCCCTCCCCCTCCCCCTTTCCCAGAAGCGCTTCCTTGAGAAAATGCAGAAATTTAAATTTATGATCCTGCCTGAGCTCTAACCGACTCGTAAACACCGACCGCCCGCCGTCCGCCACAGGGTTCAGATCCTCCTCTAATTTTGAGCAGCTACTTAGGATAAAATCAATGAGAGAAAATTTGCATTTATGACTTATTAATGAGGAGGGGGGCCATAAAAGCTTACCTACACCTGCCGAGATATTTTAAAATTGAAATATCCTCCAGCTCTCTTAATGGCTGTCCACTTTTTGTTTTGTATATATAGTTTTACATATTCCAAAGCAACATTCCGTATAAATTGTCTTTTAGAGAGGATTATTCGTTATGAATTCGAGCTACATTAATTAATTTGACTTCAATTGAATTTTGAAATTTCGAAAAGTGATATTTTTCCACCACGATTTTTTGCATATTAAAACTAGAACATTAAAATATCAGCTATTTGTAAACTTTAAACTATTCAAACTTACCTTGAAGTACTACAATCTCTGCATTAATTTCATAGACTAACATTTTTGGTGCTAGATAATTTTGATAGTACTATACTTATCCTGAATTTAGTTATAAGCGAAAGTATTCCATGAAACCAAATTTTCAGGAAAAGTAGTAATAATTTAAATATATTTTCGTATGCAGATAAACAATCTTTGGAATAACTCTTATAAAATTTGTTTCATCATTTGTCATCATATGTACGCCATAAAAGTTCGTAATTTTATTAAATGGATGAAGGGGACATAGAAAAGGGGCTTATTCAAATTTATTCTAAAAAGAACAACTTAGTAAAGATGACAACACATAACTAAAATATTTTTTTGATATTGTTTAGAATTCAAATTTTTATTTGTGAATGCGATTTGGGTTCCTTTTACCTAAAAATTTTTAAAAATGGGAAAATGCCAAGTACAGGGTGACAAATGGAAATTTGTCTAAAGTATACCTATTCATAAAAAGAAATACGTGTACAGGTGTCCCTCAAGTTACACGATTAATTGGTGCTGTGTAACTCGAAACCGTGTAAGTGGAAACTCAGATTTAGTACTACTGTTAGTAACATTTATATTCCACTTTTCAAGAGCAGGAAGCGAAACGATTCCGCAGATAGCTAACATTGACGAATATATGATAAATCCTTATTATTTTGCCCTTTTTATGAAAATTGGTATAAAACCATTTAACTCAAATAGCGTGTAACTTGAGGGAACTTCGCAATTTTTTTCCGTGTAACTCGAAAATCGTGCAACTCAAGTACCGTGTATCTCGAGGGATACCTGTACTTTAAAATGAGTAACCTTACAAACCGAGAAAAATCTAGTGCTTTTATTCTAGAGATAAAAACTATCCTGAAGCATATGGGTATTTCTTACCAAATTCCTAAATTAAAGTCCTGAGCTATTAGTGCTGAGTCACATGCACTTATTGTTGATGTAATATTTTTATTCAAAGAAGGATAACTAACTATATATTACTATTATTTCAAAAAACGAGACGTCATTCAATAAAAAAAATGGTCAATTTAATGTCTTGAAAATCATTCCCTCACGTTGTCCCTCGGTCCGAGTTAATTGATAAAAAAGCTACCTTTCTTAAATAAAGCAATGTTCTTATAAATTAAATACTGCAAGAATATTCTAAAGATAGTGTTTATTGTATTTTTTACGCTACGACAAATATATTAATCATAAAAGGATTTTAAATATCCGTCCTTTAAAATAAAATCGTTCCTTTACTGTGTTACGTATATTCGATTTATGATCGTACCGAACGACATTTGTGAACGCAACCTTCAGTTTTTGAAACCTAGCAACACTGTTAATATGTCAATATGGCGATTTCTTGTTCAACTTCGCCGCGCGTTTGTACAAGAATGCATTTGGTTAAAATTATTTAAATATTACATTTCTATGTATCATTACCTCACTGAACGTAAATAAACGATAAGGTCAGTATAAATAATTGTTTTAATTATTTTCAATAGGTTTTGGTGAGTAAAATGCATTGTTCAAAATGCTAAATCAAATTGAGGTTATGTGTATGTGTTTTCTTAGCTTTTGTCTGAATTCGTCATTCCCTCATTATTTAAAAAAGTCAAGGGAATGACGATTGTGTGAGGGAATGATTTATACAGTATTATAATAAACTACCTATATAAAAAAAAATGTATTTTTGGACTTATTTACTGCTCAGTTTCAACTGGTATTGTATGACTTTTAATTTTAAACGGATATTTCGAGCTATAAAAAATGGCACGACGAAAGAAGTTCCCTCATTTTGTATTTCTATTAAACCCACTTTTTATAATGTTATGAACAAAAATATGGAAGACCATTACTCTCAAAAAGACCTTACATAGTAAAACTTTGGATTTCTGCTATAAAAAATGATTTTCTGAACACCAAAAATTTACATGTAACCCAAACTGAAATTTCGGAATTTGGTGAGAAATACCCATATGGCCTTCATTAGCCAGCAAAAACACTCAGAAGGTAAGAATTATAAAAAAATTACTTGACTTCATCGTATGAACTCCTTTATTAATACATAGTGTTTTCAAGCCTTTATATAAATAGTTAACCCCTGGTCGAATTTTGTCGATTTTTTTAAATCTCAATAAGTATCTGTCAAAAATGTCTGATACAACTGAAACTAATTTCAAATAAAAATGACACCTTTACTGAATTCATACATATTTTTATTTATTTTTTTTCCCCCTGCAGTAATTTTAAAATAATGAATGATTAGTTTAGGCAACTTTCCATTTGTCACCCTGTATTTCTCGAAATTTATAATAATGGACCATTTTCTTTTTTAGATTGGTAATCTATAGAAAACTTATTATAGAAAAGCTCTACCACTTGTCCGGCATCAAATAATAAACTTAAATATTTATTAAATAGCATTTATCTTAATTTCTTAATATTTATTTTAACATATTGAAATTAATCGTAATTTCAAGTTGTTGGGAACAGTTTTATTATTTAAAGATAATAAATAACTAATATAATTTTCCTAAAACTCAAGTAATCCAATTTATTAATGCCCTCAATTAGTAGCACCATAAATATATGAGTTTTATTAAAATAACTAAATGATTTTAAAGAAATACATACCGCACTATAATAAAATTATTAAAGATTAAGACAGATAATTTGTCTGTATAAATACTGAGCCGGATAAATAACGCCAAGTACGTCATGACGTACGGTGGCAGATTTCTAAAAAATTGAAAAGAAAACATTTTTGGAAAAAAATTACAAAAAATATGTACCAAATAATAAAATATTTTGCGGGTGTATCTAAAATCAAGGAGAAAAAAATGACAAATCCAATAGCTGGGAGGAAACCGATTATTACTACACTTCTTTAACCTTATCAGGAAAATTTAGATTACATAACCTAGATAAAAGCAAGTTACACACGGTTCCTTTAAAAAGAAAAATTAATTAATACACTAGTACTTATATTAAAAATTTAAAACTTATTTCCTGGCATTTTTTTAACCTTTTGTGGTCTAAAATTCAAGGAGTGTAAAACGATATTTGAAAATCGACTTTCGATCCAAACCATACCTTTATTTTTGGCCTATGATATGAAAATTAATATTTTCTAAGAAGTTTGAATTATTAGGTATTATATTCGGTCAAATTCGGAGTTTTTCGGGTGGCAAAATATCAGTGGTACACCACCAGTGAAGCTGATAATCCGGCTCTGAATAAATAGATAGCATTTAAGGTTACTTCGTTTTGCATCTGCTATAATTATAATTTAAAATTACACTAGATAATAAAATTGAATGTTTAAATTTGCACCGAATAAGTCATATATCAGTTTTGTAGAATGTTTTTCGTAGATTACGAATTCGTAAACTTTTTTCAGAAAAATCAATTTTGAAAAGTAAAAAAGACCGTATTTAGGAGATTTTTGAAAATTCAGCGATGAAGCCTGAATCCTCATTTAACACTAGAACTACCGACGCTCAAGCTTGTAATTTTAATAATTTTTGACACCTTTGAAGTAATATGCTTTCACATTTAAATTAATAATTATAAATGGAAATAGATTCGCGATATGTCGTAATTTTGAACCTTAATAAGATTTGGTATTACTCTTAAGAGATATTTTCAAAAAATATGATTAATTCAAGCAAGAAATTTAGTACCGGTCAATTTGACCGGTCTTGGTAGTTCTAGTGTTAAAGATATTAAGTTTTTCATATACGCCAGTCGCCAGTTGTAATCTCCATTCATTATATATTTTATGATTTTATTTATTTATTCGTTGCCAGTAGTCTACAATATGTTTATTTCTTATTATTATTTGCACTCTACGCACCAAGCACCAGGAGACCTCCGTCCTGCGCCCCGCTGTAGAGGGGCCAGCTTGAAGAAAACCCACTGGGTTAGCTTTTTAAGGCCCAGCCCGAAGTAATGTGCTAAACGGTTTCGGGCTGGTGTCCTTGGAGCTAGGGGGTGGGGGTTTTAGCCGGTAGTCCACCCGAAAGGGTGGGAGTCCGGCACATCGTTCGTAAAGGAATCTCCCCCACCTCCACAAAAAAAAAAAAAAAAAAAAAAAAAAAAAAAAAAAAAAAAAAAAAAAAAAAAAAATTATTTGCATGCAGAGTTTGGATTTTATGAAATATCCTTACACCTGTGATATCATCATTTCCTTTGTGACTATGTGTAAATTATTAATATTTAAAATAGAGTAAAAATGGCACAGTAAAACCTCTCTATGAATATATTTTATTTGTTACCTAACCTACCTACATTAACCTAAACTACTCTACTAACTAATCTATTTAAACCTTGTTGGCCAACTCTTAGTTTAATCTTATATTTCTTATTATATAATTATCAGAATTTTTACATTTCTCAAAGAAATTGTCGGATAATTTAATTGTTCTTGAATAGATGAGTTCTACATTGGCTCTCTGGTGAAGGGTATATGTGCTATAGTGCCAAAGAAAAAAAAATTAATTTTAATATTTTATTTTGCATCACCTGGAGTTTATTTATATGTGTGTTGGCGCAATTGTATCAAACTGGGCAGGCATAAAGCATAATTGCTTGAAATATTGTTTTGTACAATATTAATTTATTTTCGGTACTGAGGTTAGAGTTTCGGTTTATGAGTGGGTATAGTAACTTGATAAGTTTGCTTGTTTTCGTAATGGTCTCCGTAATATGTTTGCTAAATGTTAGCTTTTTATCTAAATACACACCCAAATATTTTACTTTGGGGAGCCACTCGATTTCGGTTTGGTTAAGGTGGAGATTTTTTTTTTTTTTTTGGCAGATAACACGCTTTACGTTTCTTCGTAAAGTATATTTCCTGTATTTTTTCAGAATTTATTTTAATTCTCCATTTTTTGTAGTATTTATCGATTATTACCAGTGCATTTTCAAGGTTGCGATGTGTATTAAAGCTGTACATGTGGTGGCTATATTATATAATGGTGTTGATATAGGGAAAAAAGTCAATTCCAGGAAATATTACGGAAAGTTTTGAAGCTTCTCATATTTTTATATAATAGCTAAAGGTTCAAACTTCTATTTGACCTGCATTACAAGCTTCTGACACAATTAATTTTTTTTTATTAATATTAAAAAATTGATTAAAATACCGTCTTTAGTATTTTTCAAAACCATATTTTTCAAAAAACGTGACGTGAGATGATGGAGCATTTTCGTTTGCGAATTCATAATCTAATAAATCTAAATCTATCACTTTTTCGGAGCAAAATTTGATGTTGACTATATAATCTATAAAATCTTTCAGTCTTAGGGCTTTGGTTTTATGTAAGGGTCTATAAATTTTATTTCTTTATTGTTTTTAAAAACGTGGTACAAATATACTTAGAACTCTATATATTTAAAATATCTCTATGTCTTTTATCCATTCTTTTCACGGACCTCACGGACCTTCGAAGTTTCATCTTAGAATGTGTTCTATGTTGTCTGCATTTAATTCTATTTTATATTTCCTCATCTTTTTTTTTTTTTTAAGGGGTTATATACAGTCAGGATTTTCAGAAAATCGATTTTTTTTTTTATTTTATTATTGTAATGTACATATATTTAAATATACCCACAGAAAATTTCATGTCTATCCGGTGAACATTCTCGAAGTTACACGCATATTTGTAATGACGTGTCCGAGTTTTTGTACTATATGTAAGGTGCTTTTGAAACTTTAAACGCGTTTTTCTCAAAACTGTGTTCTTAAAGTCGGTGAGCAAGATTTCTCGAAAACGGCTGAACCGATCAGTTTCAAATTTTAGCACAAGCTTCTTAAGCATATTTTTTAGTAATTAATCGAAGCTTTTGGCTCACCGATAAATATTTTCCATTTTATAAACAATTTAGGGCCAAAATTGTTGTCAAAAATCGATTTTTTTTTTTAAGAAGCTGCCACTTTGGCAAAAATTCTTCTTTTGCTTATTCCTTCGATTAATTACAAGATAAAACAATATAATAACGAAATATTTTTGGTTTTTTCATTATGGATGATCCAGTCCAGAGATATCGTGCACACCGCAATACGCCTTTTTTTAGAGTTGCTCCCGGAGATCCGCTGTAGCAGCTTTTAAAGTAATTATTTTTGCAAAAACAAAACATTAAAATACACTCAAGAGTTACTGTAATAGGTGTACGTATTTTTACATTAATAACGTAAAAGGTTATCTCAAGAAAAATTCTTGAAAAAACGACTTTTTTGGGCCTCCTGACTGTATATAACCCCTTAAGTTACAAAATTGGGATAGTTTTTAATACTTCAATTTTATCTTTATATTATACCTACACTAAATCTTTGATTGATGTTGATAGTCGTCCGTGACTCTCTTTGTCTTCAACGTTTTCTCTGCCTTCTTTGAACTGTTTATACCACTTGTACACATTTCTTTCAGACAAAACCTGATCGCTGAAAGCCTTCTGCAACATTTTAAACGTTTCTGCAGCAGAAATTTCATTCCGCAAACAAAATTTAATGCAACTTCTTTGCTCAATAAAATCATACATTGTAAAAATCGAAAAATTCCCTTTACTCATAAAACACAACGAAACTAACCAAATAAATAACGTACTGGCCTTACACAGATATGAATGACAGTGCTGCAAACCTAAAAACAAGAATATTTACTCGAATCGATGTACCCGTGCAATTTAAATTCAAAATTGGCATTACTTTTTGATCACAGTAGTATATGAGGTTGGCAATCCTTCTATCAAGTGTCTTTTCTTGCTTTATATTATCTAGCAGTTTAATTACCTTATTCATGTATAGGTTCATTGATATATAATGTTTTGTCTATTTTTTCCAAGATATTTGATGGTATTCTATTCGGATATTTTCTCGTTTTATATTTTTAGGTTGATGTCTTGAACGCCATTTTCTGTGTATGAATATAACTTGAAATATAGAGTTATGTAGTTCGAGTTACAGAGCTTGATATGTATTAATAGTACATTGTAGAGAAATCATATTTAGTTCGAGTTATAGAGTCTTAATAATTCAAGCTATAAAGTTTTTCGTGTGTCAGCGAAAAGGAATGGCAAAGTGGAATTTCTTTGTCTTAGAGGCATAGCTTTTCCATTTTATAGTATAACGTAGAGAATTGGACTCAGAACAGAACCTTGTGGTACCCCGAATCTTACTAGCATTTCTTTACGCTCACCTTTGTCAGTTGTGAATTTTTTTCCATAGAACGAAAATGAAAAAAATGGAACCTTCTGTGCAGTTTGAATTAAATCGATCCAATGCATTTGAGGAGTAAGCAATCAAGTCGTTTTATTGAATGTTCTAAAGATTGCATTCATCCAATATTTGAATCGATAATTCTTCCTTATACCGTCCGTAGTTTCTAATCTCGATTAATTTGCGAAGTGGACCTCTTCGACCGAAATAAATGAATCCTTTACCCCGGATGGTGCCATCATGGCCTGTTTTATTTTCGGCTTTTCGGGGGCGAAATTGCTTATTACAACAAACAATTTTGCACAAGCTGGCGTAGACCTCAAATCCTAAAAGCTTTACAAATTCATGAGTTTTCTACTGCAAGGATCGTAAAACGAAATTGTTACAAGCCGCTTAAACAACTTCTGTGATTATCCGGGGCTCTTATCTCGGCACCGATGCCGCCGACGCCCCAACCCCCGCACCTCCTATCATTTTATCGGCTTTAATGAAATTAAATTTGAAATGCAGCATTAGCTGGGCAAGGGGCGACGACACGGGGGCGCGGCGGGAAAAAATTCCCACTCATGCGGTAATAAAAAAAAAGAAAAAAAAAACGGCTGCCCCGATTGCCCACGGGATTAAACAGGGGGGCTCATATGAGGCGTCCAGAACTCCAGAGTCGAGTCCAGTCGGGGGGGGGGGGGTCCCTGCGACCAGTAATTGCTGTCAATCACGAAAATATTTATGCGGCCACGTACTCGCCATTCAAAGTATTGCCCAAGTAATCACCGGGGACGGTTTTTTACAATTTTAAATAACTTCCTTTTTCGAAGGAGCACGCTCCCAAAGAATCGTATGACTCATTCAGAGTGGTAATGGTTCCGGGAATTATTTTAATGAACCCAACGCAGTTCGGGCTACCAGAGGTATATTTATTTTGCATCAACTCTAGAAAGCAAAATTTTATATTCATTTTTAATGCAACTTTATAATGGAAAAATGTAAATTTGATACAACCGGCTGAAAATTTAAAAATTAAAATGGCCGACATTTGGAATTTATTAAAATATTTTGAATGGATTACAACAAAATAGTGTTTTAAGTGGGATTGAGGAGAAAAAAAACAATATATTCCGGGACAAATTTTGAAATCAAAATTTCGACTAGTTCTAATGAAGTTAGACTTTTGAAATTTTGTGCACGTATGTAATTCCGGTGACAATGCAATAAAGTATTTATAATATCGTTCTAAATCCAAAATGGCGGACACTGTAAGATGGTGGATTACCTTTTTCTACATAGTCTCTTAATGTGGGTATCAAATGAAAGGGTTCGACAAGTAGAATGCAATTAGCTCTGTGAAGTTATGAAAATTAAAATATATATTTCTCAATTACATTTTTATTTACATACAAAATGCAGGCATTATCAATAATATTTATTATTCTTTTTAATTTAATTTATAATTTAGTAATTGTTGTCGTAAGTGAACGAAGGAAATATCGTATTTAATAATAAGTTTAATTTTGAGATTTTATAAGTTCAACATAAAAAGGAAAAAGACAATGAGACAAACAGTTGATGAGAAAAAATCAAAATTTAATATATTTAATTTTATATATATAAATAAAATATTGGATATATTAGTTTAAAGTTTTAAGAGCATTAGTTTTAGTTTTATATATAGGGTTCTTGTTTTTTATCATAAACCTTTTATTATAACGTAAAAATTGACAATTTTTTCCATAAATTCGACTTGTGGGTTAAATAAATGCTTTTCACTTTCTTAGTCATTTACTCTACTTTAAGGTCGTTCATTTGAGGAAAAATGTCTTTCTACCCTTCTTATTCTAGTAGGCGTTGCAACCATAAATAAATATCAGATTCGTGATCAGCGACTCCAAAAACCCCCACATACCAAATTTGAAGCAGATCGGTTGGTTTCAGCCCGCCATCTTGAATTCTGCAAATTAGACTTCAGATTCGTGATCAGCGATCCCAAAAACCCTCACATACCAAATTTGCCGTAAATCAGTTGATTTTCGAATAACTTGGCCGCCATATTGAACCCGCCAATCTTTCATTTAGCAAAACTGAATTTAGATTCGTGATCAGCGACCCTAAAAACCCCTACACATCGAATTTAGCGTAAATCGAATAATTTTTGGAAATTGACATTTCTAACCGGTTTGTTTGAGGTTAGAAAAAAAAAAACATGACGTGTTACCTTAACTCTGACAGTGGATTTGGATTCAGCGGGTTCTTTTAAATAAAAGTGTATATCTGGATATGAAAAAAATAATTTTTTTTGTATTTTTCCTTGTACATTTATCTGTATTTTTGCTAGTTTTTACCTGTTTTTTTGAGGTTAGAAAATAACTTTGATGTGATAGCTCTATTTTTACCGCAGATTCGTACTCAGCAGGCGAAAGGACATCGGAAACTATATATCGGATGTAAAGTACAGACAACTTTTCTTTTTTTGTCGGGCTAAAGAAAACCTTATTATATGACTTTTGTTCTTAGCTCTCTGAAAACGTAGTTATCTGCTTGTTTGTCTTCAAGTTAAAAAGCATTTGTATTCCTTCTAAATAATAAATGTAACGAATAATAAATAGATTGTTTCCATTTTTATTTCAATAAGACAATAAACATAGACAATTTTAAAATTCAAGCATTAATAAGGCTCAGAAAACTGCGAAAGCGATAAGAAATTTTGTTGTAGAGTTTCATTTACAAGTAGTTACAAAAAAATAGTTTATTCCACCAAATAAGATTACTCCAATTGTTCACAACAGAAATATTATTTTGTAAAAGCTCCATTATTGCACAGAGTTACAAAAACAACCCTTTTCGGCATCAGCATAGAAAAATAAGCGAAAGCTCAAAGGCAAAAGTTCTCTAGGCTACAAGCAAAGCAGTTAGTCAATTAGCAGTATGGTACCGTTTCAAATTTGTACCCTCTATTTGTGCCATACAAAAGGGACCTGCGGTGAGTGTTGGCAACGGAAAAGTGAGGTTAAAGTGATTACGAAAGTAAACACAGAGCACATTCGCGGATACATCCACACACACGCACACCCATACACAACCATATAGCCCACTTACCTTGCACCAATACGTTGGGAGCATCCTCCAAGTAGGGCACCGTGTTCGTGTCAGGACAGATTTTGACATTCAGGCTGGAAGCAGGATTTCAAGCGAAGGCTAAAGCAAGGAGCAAAACTAGGGAAAGCGGAGAGACAGGGAAGTTTAAGCGGCTTCGGTCTAATACCGCTTAACTAGCACCAAAAGCAAAACTCAAAAGGCACTAAAAAATATATATATGTATGTTAAAAGCGCAACAACACTGACACAAAGCAAAGCACTGCAAATAGCTCGAAGGATGACAATTTCGCGGCCATATGTCACACAGGATGGGCGAAAAAAAAAACGGGAGAGATCTCGTCGTCGAACTGTAACTGTTCACGTGTCCTTATGGTGGGCGAGCCTCTCGACAAAACGTTAAGTAGTCCGCTAATCAGATAATTCAGCGGCCAGGATAGCGGGCAGCAGAAATGGCGGCGACAGCGACGAGGGGGCTGATAGGAGATAACAGAATTTGAAACGCTCCAGCAGCAGACAAAGGCAGCCAAATGTAAGATAAAGGATTCGGGATTGTTCCGAACGTGCGGGTGTATGGGTGTGGGCGTACCACTACACCGAGTTGTCATTGATATCATCTAGAGTGAGGGTGGTAAAAAGCTCTCCTAGCATCCTAATGTAAAGTGTCCTTCTGCCCGAAAGGACCAGAGCGCTCCGGTAGAGGGTGGATGGCGCCATTTGTTCGTATATTGACAAGTCGGGAAGCTTTCTATTATACTGACATAGCGCTCACAGTCCACTTGTGGCTAACTTCAGCTGTATTGCCGCTTTGCTCGAGTGTTTAATCGAAAACGGCACGAACGCTCAACATGCGCGATACCATCTGGAAAGCTTTGCACGTTCTGAGACTAGAGTGGAGCGGAATATGCTGTCGTACTAGATCTGATGGATGTGCTCAAGGACATGAGCGTATTTAAAACTAGTTCCGCTGGACAAAACACTTCCTACAATAGAATTTTTAGACAATTTTAATTCTGACACACTAAAGTTGAATTTACGAATTTCGACAGCTTGTAAAGACGAATGTTATACCTTTTAATATATAACTTTTTATGTGTCAACCACTGCTTTAACTGTAGAATATTAAGAGGTTTTAGTTTTAAACCAGAGACCGAAAAAACTGGTATTTTTAAATTTTTAAACTATAAAAGCTGAGGGAAGTTCTCATAGTAAAATAAAATAATGTATTTCAAAATCTTGTGCTTGATAGCCTTTTTTCCGTTTCTGTAAAGCTTCTTCTTCTTAAATGTTATTTCTAACCGACTATAAAAAAAAACAAAAAAAAAAAAGGATAGCTCGAAGGATTAATTTATGTTTTTTGGAAAAATAAAAAGCCTGTGTAACTTTCTATATTTTGGAGCCAAAAATTAAAAGTTGTGAAGTTCCACATATTTTTCAGCTTGGCTTTTAATTTAATAATAATGTGTGTTTGCTCCATTTTTATTTATAACTTCAAAAAATTCTTGCAGGTAATGAGTCGTATAATGAGGTTATAATATTTGTTGGAGTTCTCGCCCACTGCTCTTTTGAAGCTAAAATTAGTTCTTCTTTCCTTTGATATTGTCTCCCACTTTCATAAATTTTTCTTGACAGCCATCCCCACAAGTTCTCAATAATATTTAAATCGGGAGACATAGAAGGCCAATCTAAAACTGTAATATTTTGCTCACAAAACCAATTAGAAACCACTCTTGCAGTATGTATTGCCGCGTGATCATGTTGGAAAATCTATTGGCCGTGTCCTATTACTTCATTAAATTGAGATTTTTGAGATTCAAGCAGCTCCTTATACTTGATGGCAGTCTGTTTTTCCGTTATTATGATAAAATCGATTGGACCATAGTATGAAATGCCTGCCCAAACCATCGTAGACCCTATACGGCTATGTCTCCTTGACAGGTACTTTACATCCTTTCGAAGGGCGTGGAAATAGTAAGAAAAGCCATCGGGCCCGTCCAAAGAGAACCTTTTTTCGTCAGAAAAGATTACCTTCCTTCACTCGATATTCCACGACATGTGTCTTCTTGCAAAATCCAAGCGAGCATGTTGATACCGTTTTGTTAAGACAGGTTTCTTCCTTAAGCGCAGCCTCTTTAGCATCGGAGAACGTTTAATTTCGCGCTGTACCGTCCTAACACTTGCAGAGGTGCCCACATCTTCCTTAATTTGCCAAGCGGTCTTCGTTGAGTTCGAAGCTTCCCTCAAGATGAGACGACGTTCTCGTTCAGTTATGGCTCTGCTTGTCCTCTCCTTTTGTTTTTTACCATAGTTTTCTGGACCTTTCAAATAATTATTCACAACATTAGCACTTCTGCCGATTTTCTGTGCGATCGCTTTATTAGAGTAGCTTTCTGCTTTGAAAGCCACGATTTTCCCGATTTCCTCATTGTTCAATGTTTTTCCTCGACCCATTTTTTTACTTTTATATTTTAAATATTTAAATGAATAAAAATGAATCTCTCACAACTTCACCAATTGCAAACACGATTTCGAATGACGAACCTATTCTATTGACGCGCTTAAATAGGCACATTTTCAGAAAAAAATTCCTAGAATGTTATCTACTCAGGTAATTACCTAGCATTTCCTATGAATTATTATCTGTCATAACCCTTTAACATACTTATATAAAAATATCCCTTAAGAAGGATGCAAAATAATTGGCGCAGGTACATTTTTCAAACCGAACCTATCCTATTGTCGGGCAGTGTACAAGCGACTAACTTCATATTCAGTGCGACATGTATACACATTTATTTACCTTACCTAATGCAGATCCCATTCTAAAACTTGTAGTGTGTTATAAGTACACTTTAAGCTATATTTTGGAATACAAAATTAAAAAATAAAAATAGATGAAGTTATCAAAATTATGGTTTAAAATATTTACTTCCGGTTTTGCACATTAAAAAAAAGACTTTTTTCAAATTTAAATTTCATCTTCGAAAATTACAGGAAATTTCCTATAAAAAACGCTAAGTTTAATATCTTAATGTAATAAATTTTATTTTCATTTTATTGTTATTTAACTACATTTGAAAAATCTAATTTCAAATACGACTAATTTTTAGAAGCCCTTAACTTGACAAATAAACATCACACGAAAAGAAAAATTGTGTTTTCTCTTTCGCACCTACTAAATGTATAAATAGATAGAATATGAACGAATTTGAAAACCTCGCTTTTTTGTTGTTGTCCGCTTCACGTGAAATGCCCCATTTTTGAATATTATGAATTCGTAAAATAAGATTCTTAACACATTAAATGCTATAAATACTATACAGTCCTCCAGGTAAATGTGCTATAAAAGTAACAAAACCTTGATATTTGTTGAATATAGATTAAAACAAAATCTAGTCTTGCTTTCTAAAAACTTTAGGGTCTTATACAGAGGTAAGGAAAAAAGAAACCTTCAGGGGCCCATACACGAGCGAACAATTTACGCAACCCAGCCCGTTGTACAAACATTTTCCCCGTGTATGGGGCAGTTTGATGTGTTGTCCAACTGTTTGATGAATATCTAACGTGCTTGGAAACTTTTGTACAACGCACAGCGTTGCACACGTTGTTTGCTCGTGTATGGTGATGTTGGATATTTCTAATTCTCTGATAAGACTTTCATGACGAAAAATAGTTTTTTTTTTTTTTGTAACCACTCACTCTATTCTATTCTATTATATAATATTTTTGTGTGAACGTTTAATAATATGGAATATATAATTAAATATTGAATATTACACTCTTAAAAATGTTACAGTAGATTTACTAATAAAATACGAGGCAATTAGTTTTACAGAATAAATAAAATGTGCTATAACATTTTATGGTGCCTACTTTTAATCGATTTTATTGATTTTGGCTTCTTCAAAATTCCAAATAACTACAAATCTTGTATTGTTATCTGTTATTGCGATAATTCTATTCAAGTTTTTATGAGGTATAAGTTACGATAAAGTTCTTTTGGGCTATTTCTACTTTTCTGAATTCAAAATAAATGGGAATTTCATAAAGAAAACCAGCCAGAAATAGCCACAAATATCTACAAATAAAAACTTCAAGATCGAGGTCATATCCATAAGTTTCGTATATAATTTACCATTCAATTTTGCAAGAAATGTTTAATACAAAAAGAAAACTAATAACATTTTTGCTATAAGTAGGTACGTGGTCGAAAAAGTCACATGAGTATACCCGGGCACTATAAGGAAATTGCCGAAAGTGGCCATCAGCTGAAAGAGGACCAAAAACGAGAATATATTCTGTAGCGAGAGGAACAATTTCAAGGTTTTCCCGGGATAGGGTCATCGTGATCCCGGAAGAAGAGGAAGGTGCATTAGGAACATTAAAAGGAATCAAAAGTTCCTGAAGCTGCAAAGAAGCTTAAAGTTTTCTTTATTGTTGATTCCAGTCCAGCAGATTCGCTCCTAAGTGCAGCGAAATTTTCCTTCTGCCTTGGCCGTGAGTTGGCATTCCGAACG
Source organism: Dysmachus trigonus (assembly GCA_949715965.1). Taxonomy (NCBI): domain Eukaryota; kingdom Metazoa; phylum Arthropoda; class Insecta; order Diptera; family Asilidae; genus Dysmachus; species Dysmachus trigonus. The sequence continues at coordinate 98,044,525 of OX454319.1, read as the reverse complement.
CATCCTTGCACATTACTCTGATAAACAGTTTTTGCACTGCATCAGCACAAAGTAAATGGGCCATGCAATTGCAATGAAATTTCTGCTGTGAAATTGTTTTAACATTTTATTAATAATTTATGGCCATTGTTCGAGTGCCAAGCTTTAATTTTGAAGGAATAATTCGAAAATTATGAGAAAACGAGTAATGGTTTTAATTTTTTAATTGCTAATATATAGATAATAGATAATTCCATCAAGAAACAAAATCCAGATTTTCAAATATATTTCTTTAATAGAATAAATTCTTTAAAACCGTGAGCAGAGAAGATTTAGCTAAAAATCCAGATCCGGGAAGCCCTTTTTTAGAAAATAGTTTTTTTTGCCTGTATAGGGCTTAAAAATGCACCGAAAAATGTAAAAATTGAAATTCTGCAAATTTTTCCTCTAGACTTTTCTGTTTTTTGCATAGAATCATCTAGTTATTTTAGTTAGAGCAGATTTAGCCAAAAATCCAGATACGATAAGCCATTTTTTAGAAAATAGTTTTTTTTGCCTGTGTAGGGCTTAAAAAATGCACCGAAAAATGTAAAAATTGAAATTCTGCAAATTTTTCCTCTAGACTTTTCTGTTTTTTGCATAGAATCATCTAGTTATTTTAGTTAGAGCAGATTTAGCCAAAAATCCAGATACGATAAGCCCTTTTTTAGAAAATAGATTTTTTTGCCTGTGTAGGGCTTAAAAAATGCACCGAAAAATGTAAAAATTGAAATTCTGCAAATTTTTCCTCTAGACTTTTCTGTTTTTTGCATTGAATCATCTAGTTATTTTAGTTAGAGCAGATTTAGCCAAAAATCCAGATACGATAAGCCCTTTTTTAGAAAATAGATTTTTTTGCCTGTGTAGGGCTTAAAAAATGCACCGAAAAATGTAAAAATTGAAATTCTGCAAATTTTTCCTCTAGACTTTTCTGTTTTTTGCATAGAATCATCTAGTTATTTTAGTTAGAGCAGATTTAGCCAAAAATCCAGATACGATAAGCCCTTTTTTAGAAAATAGTTTTTTTTGCCTGTGTAGGGCTTAAAAAATGCACCGAAAAATGTAAAAATTGACATTCTGCAAATTTTTCCTCTAGACTTTTCTGTTTTTTGCATAGAATCATCTAGTTATTTTAGTTAGAGCAGATTTAGCCAAAAATCCAGATACGATAAGCCCTTTTTTAGAAAATAGTTTTTTTTGCCTGTGTAGGGCTTAAAAAATGCACCGAAAAATGTAAAAATTGAAATTCTGCAAATTGTTCCTCTAGACTTTTCTGTTTTTTGCATAGAATCATCTAGTTATTTTAGTTAGAGCAGATTTAGCCAAAAATCCAGATACGATAAGCCCTTTTTTAGAAAATAGTTTTTTTTGCCTGTGTAGGGCTTAAAAAATGCACCGAAAAATGTAAAAATTGAAATTCTGCAAATTTTTCCTCTAGACTTTTCTGTTTTTTGCATAGAATCATCTAGTTATTTTGCTTAGAGTAGATTTAGCCAAAAATCCAGATCCGGGAAGCCCTTTTTTAGAAAATAGTTTTTTTTTGCCTGTATAGGGCTTAAAAAGTGCACCGGAAAATGTAAAAATTGAAATTCTGCGAATTTTTCCTCTATACATTTCTGATTTTTGCATAGAATCATCTAGTTATCTTACTTAGAGCAGATTTAGCCAAAAATCCATATCCGGGAAGACCTTTTTTAGAAAATAGTTTTTTTTTGCCTGTATAGGGCTTAAAAATGCACAGGAAAATGTACAAATTGAAATCCTGCGAATTTTTCCTCGAGACTTTTCTGTTTTTTGCCTAGAATCATCTAGTTATCTTACTTAGAGCAGATTTAGCCAAAAATCCAGATCCGGGAAGCCCTTTTTTAGAAAATAGTTTTTTTTGCCTGTATAGGGCTTAAAAATGCACCGGAAAATGTAAAAATTGAAATTCTGCGAATTTTTCCTCTAGACATTTCTGATTTTTGCATGGAATCATCTAGTTATCTTACTTAGAGCAGATTTAGCCAAAAATCCATATCCGGGAAGACCTTTTTTAGAAAATAGTTTTTTTTTGCCTGTATAGGGCTTAAAAATGCACAGGAAAATGTAAAAATTGAAATCCTGCGAATTTTTCCTCGAGACTTTTCTGTTTTTTGCCTAGAATCATCTAGTTATCTTACTTAGAGCAGATTTAGCCAAAAATCCAGATCCGGGAGCCCTTTTTTAGAAAATATTTTTTTTTTGCCTGTATAGGGCTTAAAAAAAGCACCAAAAAATGTAAAAATTCAAATACTGCGAATTTTTCCTCGAGACTTTTTTGTTTTTTGCATAGAATCATCTAGTTATCTTACTTAGAGCAGATTTAGCCAAAAATCCATATCCGGGAAGCCCTTTTTTAGAAAATAGTTTTTTTTTGCCTGTATAGGGCTTAAAAATGCACAGGAAAATGTAAAAATTGAAATCCTGCGAATTTTTCCTCGAGACTTTTCTGTTTTTTGCCTAGAATCATCTAGTTATCTTACTTAGAGCAGATTTAGCCAAAAATCCAGATCCGGGAAGCCCTTTTTTAGAAAATAGTTTTTTTTTGCCTGTATAGGGCTTAAAAAAAGCACCAAAAAATGTAAAAATTCAAATACTGCGAATTTTTCCTCGAGACTTTTTTGTTTTTTGCATAGAATCATCTAGTTATCTTACTTAGAGCAGATTTAGCCAAAAATCCATATCCGGGAAGCCCTTTTTTAGAAAATAGTTTTTTTTTTGCCTGTATAGGGCTTAACAATGCACAGGAAAATGTAAAAATTGAAATCCTGCGAATTTTTCCTCGAGACTTTTCTGTTTTTTGCCTAGAATCATCTAGTTATCTTACTTAGAGCAGATTTAGCCAAAAATCCATATCCGGGAAGCCCTTTTTTAGAAAATAGTTTTTTTTTGCCTGTATAGGGCTTAAAAATGCACAGGAAAATGTAAAAATTGAAATCCTGCGAATTTTTCCTTGAGACTTTTCTGTTTTTTGCCTAGAATCATCTAGTTATCTTAGTTAGAGCAGATTTAGCCAAAAATCCAGATCCGGGAAGCCCTTTTTTAGAAAATAGTTTTTTTTGCCTGTATAGGGCTTAAAAATGCACAGGAAAATGTAAAAATTGAAATCCTGCGAATTTTTCCTCGAGACTTTTCTGTTTTTTGCCTAGAATCATCTAGTTATCTTACTTAGAGCAGATATAGCCAAAAATCCATATCCGGGAAGCCCTTTTTTAGAAAATAGTTTTTTTTGCCTGTATAGGGCTTAAAAATGCACAGGAAAATGTAAAAATTGAAATTCTGCGAATGTTTCCTCGAGACTTTTCTGTTTTTTGCCTAGAATCATCTAGTTATCTTACTTAGAGCAGATTTAGCCAAAAATCCAGATCCGGGAAGCCCTTTTTTAGAAAATAGTTTTTTTTGCCTGTATAGGGCTTAAAAATGCACAGGAAAATGTAAAAATTGAAATTCTGCGAATTTTTCCTCGAGACTTTTCTGTTTTTTGCCTAGAATCATCTAGTTATCTTACTTAGAGCAGATTTAGCCAAAAATCCAGATCCGGGAAGCCCTTTTTTAGAAAATAGGTTTTTTTTTGCCTGTATAGGGCTTAAAAATGCACCGAAAAATGTAAAAATTGAAATTCTGCGAATTTTTCCTCTAGACTTTTCTGTTTTTTGCCTAGAATCATAGCAGCCGATTTTAGTTTAAAAACGCAAAAAACGCAAATAATTGCCAAATGTCTCGAATAAGAGGCAGCTATGAGCCAAAGATATCTTCCGAACAGCTGATGACTTTCACAAGAAAACGACTTAATGTCCGACACATTCCGTGCAAAATTAGTGAGTGGCACACCCTCGTCTCAAATTGAAAGGGGCATTTTCAGAATGTGAGCACCGCAAAACGTCTTGGCAAATCATTAGGTCGAACCAGGAGCAATTGTGGCTAAGTTGTTGCCATTTTAATTGCTTAATCTGGGAAATTCATCGGAGGAAATCTTGAAACGACATTGCTTAAGAATAATACCCCGAACGCAATGAACTGTGGTCATAATCTCAAGATGATGCCAGCCACCGGGCCTGCGGGAGGGGGATATTCAAACAAGGGTCCTTCAGGGTTATGTGCCGGCGTCTTCGTCTTCGTCTTCGTCTTCGTCGTCGTCGTTGTCAGAAGTTTCGGCTGCCGGTGCTTGCTAGTTCGGCTGCTTCCGACATGCTATCAACGACCCCGGCATTAAGTACCCATTGGTCCGCCATGCACTGATGCCCGAGCTTTTAATTAAATTTTATGAGGAAACTTTCTTTGGTGAAGCGCCATAATTGACAATTTCTGGCCTGATACGGTCCTGAATCTTGCCCGTTTTGACTCCCACTATTTAAAGTCATCAAGAAAGTTGCCCGCATTCAGGCATAATATCGCTTTCGGCATTATGACGCTCGTCCCAAAGACGTCGGGACGCCCGGCGATACGATCATAAAGCGATTACATGTGGAACGTAGCTTCCGCCGCCCGGTCCGATGATCGGCGGTAACGACTTCCGCTCAAATTGCTGTTAACCTCTGAAATTTTTTAATGCGAACTCTAGTTCGTGACTTCGAAGGAGCTCCGCCGCGCGTCTTGAGGGCAGCACTAGCGCAATGGCGGCGGCGGCGGCGGGGGTGCTTTAATGGCCGGAGGTGCATGCAAAAACTTTGTTGTGTTGTGACCTCAACTCTTGTATCTAAGTTGTTAATATTCTCCAGAAGCTGCATGAGGCCGCCACCGTAGATGATTAAATTACTTTTAACGACCTCAAATCTTTCTTTTTAAAAGGTGAGTAGGTAAATAGTTCACTAAGCTAACGAGCATAATTAAAAACTATGTAAAGATTTTAATTTTTCTGAGGTAATTATTGGGAATATCAGAAAATAACATTTTGGAAATAGTTTTTGTTTTTTAATTAAATTACAAATTTATTATTTTTTATTTATTATAGTACACATGGTAACGTCTTTTATATTTGTGCATGGATTGAAACTAATTAAGGGTTCAGACTTCTTGTTTTTCTATCTACTAATTTATGAAGAGTTTTTTAGTTGGTATTTAATCTAATCTTTAATGAAAACGTACTACTCAAAAATTCTGAGTTTTTTATGGTTTAATATAAAATCTAACTACATATTTATTTAAATCTATCTTAACTATCTTTGTAATAGCTTTATTTATTATGTTCATGTTTAGAAGTGAAGCATTTCAGCCTAAAATTACTTCTTTGTTTTGTTGCTTGCTGAACCAATTTTCTTGTAAAATAATGCAAAATAAATATCTAAAAATATTCCTAAGCAAAACGTGTGATACATCAACACTACTACTATATAAATTTATTAATGAAATATTTGATTTAGATATGTGCTAATTATAAAAACTTAAAAATGTGGCCACATTAAAATTTTACTGCTAAGGTAAAATTATATATTTCTAACTTTAAAGTTTCCTTAGGGGAAAATATATGTACAAGATTATGTAATTATGTACTTTTTTCTACAATGAAATAATCGTGTATTTTAAACTTTTAAACTCTCCTAGAAAGAAAATTTATTATTTATTTTATTTTAGCTACTTTTTGGTGGTGTTCTTATCAAGGATCGAAAATAACAATTATTTTCAGTTTTTCAAACCAAAAAATCATGTAGACAAATTTGTGGGAAAATTGCTTCAAATGTAGCATTCTTATGGCCTGAGCTTTAAAAATTTTATGAGCTTTTTGAATTTGTGATTTTTTTCTATTAAAATCAAAAAAAAAAAAATCCCATTCTTATCTTTAAAATCAAAAATAAAAATTAGAATATGATTTTTATTTATAAAAATCAAAAATAAAAATCAGAATATGATTTATATTTTTAAAACCTGAAATAAAAATCTTAAAATTATTTTATTTTTAAAATCAGAAATAAAAATAAAGAAAAGATTTATATTATTAAAATCAAATATCGAAATAATAAAAAAATGATTTTTACTAATAAAACCAAAAATAAAAATCCGGAAATTCTTACTCTAAAAGAAAAAAAAAAAAAACAGAAAATGGTTTTTACTCTTAAAATCAAAATCATGAAATGATTTTTATTTTCAAAACCAGGGAATGTTTATTTTTAAAATCAAATATAAAAATCGGAAAATGATTTTTATTTTAAAATTCGAAAAATAATAAAAATCACAAAATGATTTTTAATTTCAAAATCAAAAAATAAAAATTAGAAAATGACTTTACATATATTCATTTTAATTTGTTTAAAGATTAAAAAAATTATACAATTTAACAATGCAGTCGGAAACACTGAAAATGTTAAGTGACAGCAGCTGTCAAGAAGCATGCTGTCTGACGTGATCTATTTTTAGTATTGCGTGTGTTGCTATCACATTCAAAAGATGGCGCTCCCATTGCTTTAAAATATTTAGTATAGTGTGTGTTTCTTTTACGTCAAACCGATTGCACTATTCAAAAAAAAGAAACAGGTATATAAAAACACACACGTATTCGAATACAACGTTATATCAAAATTTCAAAGCAATCGGCGAAGAGCTTTCGGATATTTAAGATTTTGAACAAACGAATATTTACATTTTTATTTATATATATGTAGATTGATTTTTATTTTTGATCTTAAAAATAAAAATTATTTTCTGCTTTTAAAAATAAAAATAATATTCTGATTTTTAGTTTTGATTTTAAAAATAAAAATGATTTTTTGACTTGTATTTCGGATTTTAAAAATAAAAATCACTTTCACATTTATATTTTTTATTTTAAAAATAAAAGTTACTTTCCGTGTTTTTTTTCTGATTTTGAAAATAAAAATTATTTTCTGATTTTCCTTTTTGATTTTAAAAATAAAAATAACAAAACATTTTTTATTTTTGTCTAGAAATACTTTTTTATGGTCCCTGGTTCTTATATGAAATTGTTCACTAAATTTAATGAGCACATTGATTACAATAATTGTAAAAAAATATAATTCTTAAACGAACTTACTTCCCTTAGTGATGCTGTATTGATAAAATTGACATGACACATGATTCCATTCGATGTTGTTTGTAAAAACTATTTCTTTAGTTATGGTTGCGTTTACCAAAATGACTCATTCATTCTTTTAAAAAATGTGTGTTTGGAATAATATTACGCTATTAATGACAGTTAAAAATATGACTTTGAGGCTCACACGACTCCGGAAACTATATTTAATTACCACAACTATCTGAGGAGAAGCGATAAGAAAAATTCGGAGCCATTATTTATTCTTTTAGTTGTTGTTCTTTCATTCAAAGGGATAAAATAGGATTTATGAGAACCCTTTTGAATTGTAAATATGAAACGAAATTAAACTTTGCATTTCATGTAATTACGTTTCTTTGAAAATGTTTCTGTGTGTTTGAGCCTTGTGCGACCGTGTTGTGGCCTTCTTAAAGTTTTTTTGATATTGCTATTGAAAAGATTATAGTATTAGGAAGTTGTTATCTGTAACAAGTGAGAAAAAGAATATTTTTGAAACTTAAATTACGTCGAAACAGTGAACAAAGTTTCAAAAAATTGTATAAGTCGAATAAAGAAATACAATACAATTTTTACCAGCGTTCGGGTTATCGAATTCTTTCTGAACCTTATTCAATTTGGATCAAATTGAAGACGTGTCAACTTACCTGTAAATCTTCATATTTTCTTACATTTTTCAATGAGATATATTTTCGAAAGTTTCGAAACTCATTTTTAAGTTATCAAAGGGTTGTGGATTGAATTAAAAAATTCGAAACAGATACTACCCAACTAGAATTTATAGGGGGCATGCCTCATGAAGCGTGTGGGCCTCATGTGACAGGTGAGGGGTATGCCGATAGAGGGATTTCCCCGTAGATTCCTCATGAGGACCTCACAAAATAAAATCAGCGATACTGAAGTGAGGTTTACCTTATGAGTTTCTCACAAAAGTCTTACCTTACAATGATGTAGGCAATCCCACCATTTGCCTTACAGGGGTTCAATTAGGCAAACATCAAATATACACCTATAGGCTCATACTTCTCAAATGTGCTAGTTTGTTAAATTCTAGAATTTTGTTCAACCCGAAAACCCCTTTATGGATCCGCCATCTTGAATTTCCAAATCTTAATATAATTCGAAATTAGTGGCCTCACAATAATCATTGTACCAATTTTCATTAAAATCTGTTGAAATCGAGAAATCTTGGTCGCCAAATTGAATCCGCCATTTTGAATTTCTAAATTTGGACGGCGGATTTGAAATCAGCATTCCGCAAAACCCCTATGTACCAATTTTCATGAAAAATGTTTAAATCGGGTAGCAATTAATTTGCCTCACGAGGACCACATGCGGCATTCATAATGATACGCGAATGAGGCAAGGCGTTATTTGCTCTTCGTGCGCCTTATACGGCAGTCTCATAGGGACCCCTCCAAAATTCTAGTCGGGTATAATTTTCTGTTTTAATCAAGAAATTTATGAAAGTGATGAAAGATATATTATCCTTCAAAGGAGAATTATTAGAAACACATCCTTCAGTATTTTTAATTTGTATGATATAGAGTAAATAGAATTTAATGCATAACATGTCCAAAAATTGGTGGCCGATATAAATTACCTATAAAGTTAGTTTTTGAACCCCTTGTGTTTATAATTAAAATTTAATAACATCAGCGATCTTTTAGCTTTAAGGGGACCTTTACTTTCAAAATCGAGAAAAAACACAATTTTTAAAAGTTTTTTTTGAAAAGACTATTATATTTATTATTCTGAAACCTTTTGTACATTATTGCTAAGATTATGAACAATATAAAAAAAAAATTTAAATGCAACTTTAGTTTATTTTAATGCCTGCAGAGGGCGTCATCCAAAATGCACTTTTAAAACGGCCGCATTTCTCTAGGACTTCTTGTAACAGATAGAGTAAAAATCTTTAGCGGATTGTTTTCATAAGACACAAAACTAGTACCTAAACCTAAAAAACCTTTTATTTTTAATAAATATATCATTTTATACACATTTTTCTAAAAAAGTTTAAAAACGACTATAAGTTAGGGGTAAACTACCCCTCCGCTTAAAAAAGTGGGGGGGGGGGGTAAAATAATATTTTTAAAGGTTTAGTTACTAGTATATTTGATAACGAATCGAATGGCGTTTGGTTTGTTAAAATCGGTTGAATAGTTTTTAAGATACAAATGCGGCCATTTTCAAAAATGTGATTTCGAGGAAAACGCGTTCAAAGTTTTTGTTATTTAATTTTTGCATATAAAACGCGTAGAGGTAGTGTTACAAATATAGGTATAACTTTTTTTTCTTTTACGAACTTCTTAAAACGGTTTTAGGAGAGTATTTGTGTGATGTTAAGAAGCATTTTTATGAAAACAAAAAAAAAATTGATTTTTTTCGATTTTGAAAGAATCCTTAAGAAAAATGTTAGGCTAAATAAAGCCACTTTTTCCTATATGTTATAAGAAATGAATGGAGAATTTGTTTCTGAAATTCTAAAACTTAAGAGAAATCTTTCATTCGGTCTACCAATTGACAAAATTGCTTCCGGTTAGTAGTTTTCTGCCTAAATATAAATATAACAATTATATATATTATTTAAGTTTATTATTTTTCATTTCTTTATTACATTTACTTTATAAAACATGTTCGAAAATACAAAATTTCTGAAATTGCATTCATTCATATAATTTTGAAATAATTTAAAAATATCAACTTTTATCGTCCTAAACATTACAACATTCTCCTTCAATATTTTTTGTTTAAAAATAAGGTTTATTAATATTTATGCTGCCGTTAAAAAACATTACAACAGTTTTTTTTTTTTTTTTTTAATTCCACTTCAAAATGAGATATTTTACCTTTACCTTTCTTTGGGTAATACCCCTTTTTGTGTAAATATTTGATTGAGGCCGAAACACCCTCAAAATGCAAATTAACAAACAGTTCAGAACGAAAGGCCAGGTCTATTTGTCGATCCATCAAAAATTAATCAAAAGCCAAAAATACTTGAGAGGAATTTCATTTTTTGTTTTTTGTTTTTGCTGTCTGTCTGTTATTTCGCATTTAATCTGACAAATTTGATTTTTATTACATTGTCGGTATCCTCAATTTAATTGGTGGCTCCAATTACTGTGCATCGGTTCACCAAAAACTTGATACCTTCTTCTTTAGAGACCATTAAAAAGGGATGGTTACGTGCTAAATAGCAATTAAAATTCAACTCAGCATTCGGGGGTTCTTGTACTTAGAAAAAGAAGAAGTAGAAGAAGAAGAGGAAGCTAGGGCTTGATCGGTGCGAAAAGGTGAAAAGGGTTGAACCGCAAAATTTTATCCTCTATTCCCTGTCTAAATCTTTCTCCGGACTTTACGGGGATGATACGAAAGAGTCCTTTAATAAAAGAAGAGAATCAAAGGAAATACTCTGAATTCACTTAGTCCGAAAGTGTGTAAGATAGGCTCCTCGCGATTTGGGTCGATGGAGCAAAGTAACCCCCCGTCCTCGTCCTCCCCCGTGGACCCATCGACATATTGGGCAGGAGTATCCCAATCAATTTATTAATTAACAGAGAAGTGGCTCTCAGGAAAGGGGACCCCCTTCGAAGTGGCCCTCTACTACTACTGCTCGGTATGCTACTGGCAGCGCTGAGGAGGACTTCGAACGACTGGTCGGGAATAAGAAAATTGCGAGAAAAATAATTAATGAAAAGGAAAACACGTAGATTTCCCAAAGGATATTCCTCAGCTTTGGCTCTTCGTTTTGCCCCTCCATCTCGTCGCGCCACTGCCCCATAAGGTGCAGCTCCCGGGCAAGAGATGTTATACATTAGTTCTGATTTCCACCTCCAGAGAATTCATTATTCGCGCGCGAGAAAAAAAAACGAAAATATAATTTCACCGCGTACCATCACGAGAGGCAGGTGCTCGAGCAGCGGGTGGAAGAAGCAGATGAAGTCGGTGAAATGGATATTAGAAGTCGTAAAGATTCCTTAAGAGCGCCGCTACTGAAATTTTCGGGAGTTTGGGCGCTTTTAGCGTCCGCCAGAGGGCGCTCCAAAACGCGCAATTTTACGTATTAAAAACCATTAAAATGGTATCTTCGCTGCCCATCGGTACAAGTTTTTTTCTGCGAGGGCCAGGCCATTCTTTTTTGGTGCAAATCTTCGAAGAAAATGATATGCTAAGTAGGGTGTATCCGGGCACATTTATCCCCAGCCCTTAAATACTAGTTTGGAAAAGTTCTCCTGGTTTCTACCTATGTGGGAGAGGACTAAGGTTTTTCCAGTGTGGATTACTCGGAAAATCGGAGATTCAGAACTTCTGGAATAGAAAATTCTATATGGGGACTACGACGACACCGAGGAACAAAGACTGCAATTCCCTGGAAAGTAGGGAGAATGCTGGATGAAACGGAAAATAATCAGAAAAAGAAATCTAATCAGGTGATAAATTTATGCCCGTCGTCGTCGTAAGCGGGAGAGACTGGCACAGAATTCGTTAAGGCTCAGAGATGTAATTTATGTCTCTGTTTTTCTTTAATTACTACATTTCGGCCACACCGCGTTCCACATTTAATTTGCTACTATTTACGGAAATCGTATCGATTACACATATATTTTGGGATAATTAGCATAAAGCTTCTGTGGGTCGTAGAATTGTTACGACCAACAAAACATAAAATAAACATTTACCAGTATTTTTTCACTCTAAAAGCAAAAATAAGTATTATAAATTAAAATATCTAAGTTGATAATTGGTACCTAAAACCACACGGTCACAATCAAATTGTACAACACTGTAGCTATTTTGTAACATCATTCACAACTAATTCATGCAACATATATACAGAAACATAAAGTTTATGGTTCAAGATAATTTTCATCATGAAAGGATTTTACCTGAAGATGAAACTTTTTGGTTGTAAAATTATAAGATAAAGAAATATACTGAGAAATTGTGCGGAAGGAGCAGAGAAAGTGTCACATACATTGGCGGATTGAGATTTTGGAAAGCCCCAAACGCAAAAGTTTTGTGAGCCACCGGAATCTTGAATAGTCTACACTAATATTATAAAGAGGAAAGATTTGTATTTTTGTGTGTATGTTTGTAGTAAATAAACTCAAAAACTACTGCGCCGATTTCAAAAATTCTGACACCATTAGAAAGCTACATTCACCCTGAGTAAAATAGGCTATATCTGATAATACAGTTTCAAAATGGCACATCCAAGATGGCGGCTGAAAATGTTAAGTTTGAAGCGATTTTCATGAAAATTGGTACTTAGGGGTTTTACGGCATGCTGATTTCAAATCCGCTGTCCAAATTTAGAAATTCAAGATGACAGATCCAATATGGCGACCAAGATTTCTCGATTTCAATGGATTTTAATGAAAATTAGTACAATAATTGTTTTGAGGTCACTGATTTTGAATATTATCAAAATTTAGAAATCCAAGATGGCGGATCCAATATGGCGATCAAGATTTCCTGATTTCAACGGATTTTAATAAAAAAATTAGTACAATGAATGTTTTGAGGTCACTGATTTTGAATATTATCAAAATTTACAAATCCAAGATGGCGGATCCAAAATGGCGACCATATTTCTCGATTTCAAGGGATTTCAATGAAAATGAGTACAATGATTATCTTGAGGTCACTGATTTTGAATATTATCAAAATTTACAAATCCAAGATGGCGGACCCAATATGGCGACCAACATTTCTCGATTTCAACGGATTTGAATGAAAATTGGTACAATGATTACTTTAAATCCACTAATTTTGAATATTATTAGGACTGTAGCTGTAGAAAGAACAATTATTTAGATATCGATCTGAAATCTTACACACATATTCTTGAAGTGCTAATCTATCGAAATATATAAAAAGAAAAAAATCGAAATTTTTTTTTTCAACAGTTGGTTACTCCCTTAATTAGTAAGTATTTACCCAACGCCGGGTGAAACCGGTAACCCAGCTAGTTAATAATATTTGTATGTAATATATTTTACATCACATTCAAATTGAGTATAGAATCCTGGAGACGAGGGGCCCCCAAGCACGTGGTTATTGTTCTTATCGCTTAATCCGCTACTGGTTTCACATATTCAAAATCATAACCTACGGAATTTATTAGTATATTAATTAGTAAGTATTTACAAAGGAGTAAAGAAATTAAAAATAGGAATTTGATATTTATTATTTTATATGTATGAACTTAAGCTTTAAATAAGTTACAAAAATGTTTCAAGTTTCTAAAATCCTGTGGATCCAAATAAATTTTTAAAATATGCAATTTTAAATTTTAAATATGCAATTTTAAAGAAATAATAGAAATTATAAAGTGGGTTAACAATGGAGATAAAATTAAATATGTACAAATACAATTTGGATAAAATGGTTGAAAATTTATTAGTTTTTCGGTATGATCTCAATACGCAAAACAAACTCCTTAAAATTATCATTCATGGGTCTTATTATATCATTGAAATAAAAATAATAAAACTTTCAACTTCAATGCATGAAATTCCGGCTGGTGTACTTCAAGGTTCTGATCTTGGCCACCTACTGTATAATATATTTACGTCTGATTTTCCTCAACTTCGTAACTGCTGCTTCTCTATATATGCAGACGATTGTGTCTGGAGTGATTGTGCTAAAACGCATTTGGATAAACTACAAAAAATCCAAAGTAAGATTTTGAAAAGGATTTTGAATCTACCGTGGTTTTTTTACAATCGTCGTCTGCATTTCAGAACCAGTGTAGATCTTATTTCAGTTGAAATCTGTATAGGTATTTGTACAAAGTTGTCTCAAATCATGTAATCATATGATTTCAAACTTGTTCTCCTAAATATTAGGACATCTTAGTTTTTTCTTTACATATAAGGGGGTAACCCATTGTTGAAAAAAAAAATTTTCGATTTTTTTCTTTTTATATATTTTGATAGATTAGCACTTCAAGAATATGTGTGTAAGATTTCAGATCGATATCTAAATAATTGTTCTTTCTACAGCTCTCACAGTCCACCTCCGTTCAACTACGATTTCGGAACGCGCGCGGCGTTGTAGCCGCTCAAACAGCTGTATTACCTATTATAATACTTTCTAAATGTATATTACATAATACACTAATACATAGTTCCTTATGCTATTATAATTAGAAGGTATCCACTATCACCTGGGATTCACTGATTAAGGGGTGAAAATATTTTACTTATGTCACAAAATTTCTTTAAGAAAACTTTAAATGCGTTTTTCTCAAAACGCTCTTTTTCGATGCGCGTCGTAAAATTGTGAAAAAACTATAGGGCCGACTTACTTCAAATTTTGCATACACCTTTATTAAGTACTTAACTATAGAAACAACCTATTATTAGAGTAAAAAAACAAATTTTGTTGATTTAGGATCAACTTTTTCTTGTTAAAACTTAACGAAAATCGATACATCAATGTTCGAATGTGCACTAAATCAGCAGATTTTTTTTTTTTGCTGCAACAATAGGTTATTTCTATCCTTTATAACAAATATTGAAGGATTTTTCTTTAGTATATATTTGCAGTTGCATACTTTGGCCAGGATTTTACGAGGCGCAATTTGTATTTTTTTTTTGGACTGCGTGCGCGCTGCATCGTGACGGCCGCCATTTTATTAATTTTTTTTTTTATAATCACAATATAAACTTTAGTCCTCTGTAAAGAAGTGTGGAAAAAATCAAAAAGATATCTCTAATAGTTTTTTTCAATCGATTTCTTAGAAAAAGTTCTATTTTTTAGGCTTCAACAGTGGGTTACCCCCTTAAGTGCAATATTTAAAATAGTTTGTAAGACTTAGAAAGGGTTTTTTATTATTCCCTCATAGCTTAATTTTCCCATCAAATTAGAAATCAAATATGTTACTACTTCTCACTCAACATCCAATTAAATCCCAGACTGTAAAGAACTTCGATTCTAATCTCTGTATCTATTTTATGAATTCTTGTTATACATTTTATATTATCTTAATAAACTAATAAATAAATAAATAAAATAATAAAACATAATGTTTAAGAAGGAAAATGTAAATATTTTATTTTAAATATTTAATGAGTATGGAATCGTGTTCTAATACATAATAATATAGGTCATAAAAAGATTTCCTTCCTGGGTGAATTTGAATCTGCCCAGTACAAATTAAATTTTTATTCTCTCATTATAGTTTAAATAATATTTTTAATCAAAAATGTATGATTATTTTTTCTACAGATAGTTCTTATTCTTATATATATATATAAATCTCGTGTCACGATGTTTGTCCGGGATAAAATCCGAAACTACTCAACCGATCTTGATAAAATTTGGCTCATTGTATGTAGTTTGGTCCAACTTAAAAGATAGCATAGTTTTTATATCGATTATTGACCTCAATATTTTTTATTGTACATTAAATGTAATATTTGTAAGTTCCATAAGTTTCTAACAGATGGCGGGTGCTTTTCATAACTTCGTGTATCATTTTTATAATTTGACTGCGTATTGTGTTATAATTATGCTGTGTATTGTTTGTATATTATTATTTTCAACGATCAAATAATAATACAAATCTTTGTATATAATTGATTTTTCGTTGATTTTCATAATATTCAAGAAAACGTTACGATAAATTCTCAAACGCATAAGTATTTTTTGCTTGCTTTCCACTTTTTCTTAGTATTTTATTCCAATTATTTAATCTGTTAATTGTTAATCAATTAATTAATTAATTAATTGTTATTTATTTTATTATGTGTTATTTAATTTATTTATAATTTGTTATTTAATTTATTTATTTATTGTTTTTGTATTAATTTTAGTAAAATGCCGCGAAAAAAGTCTGACCTAAAAAAAAAAAAAAAGTAAATTATTATTAAAAATAGTTATAAATTAAAGTTATCTACCTCATTCATAAAATTCACTTTTTATATGTTATTTAATGTTTTTATATGTAGTACTTAATGAATGAATCATTAATACATAGTACAATCAAATATGAGATGTATAAAATAAAAATTATTACATTTAATTATTTCAAACATTGTTTTTACTCAACTATTCTAACTAACCGCACAATTCCAAATAAGAGTTAAAAGATCCTATCCTCTTAATTGTTTTAAAAGATCCCTTTAATTCAAGGGATGGAGCTATAATTTTAAGAAGAATTTACGAATTATAAGAAACCAGAATATTTTTAATATTTCTTCAATAATGCCGTAGAACATTAATTCCTTTAAAAGATTTTTTTATGGCAGTTAAGAGGTTTTATCCAAAATCGGAAGGTAATTTTCGATTTCAAATTGAATGCAAAGACAATTTTTTACTTTAATTGCACATATATATAATAGTATATGGGTTTAAAATGTCAAATATAGGGCAATATTATTTTTTCAAATTTTTCAACTTTAAGAAATTTCGTTGGGTATTCGAAATTGGCTACTTGGGGTTTTCACGGTAGATGATTTCGAAGCCATTTGTTGAAGCTTTGAAAATATACACAGTGGGGCCAATGTGACTACTGATTTTTCTACAAAGTTGCAATTTCTGTTTTAGGTAATTAATAAACACGAGTAAGGGTAAATAATCAAAACTAGAATAAGATAATTTTAAAAACAGTTTAATAAAAGAAGAATATTTAAGAATATCAGATTTAAATTGTCGCACTTTGAAAAAAACATTGGCTTACTTTTGGTACAGTTTTTATTCAATTTTAATATAATATCTTATTACTATTAAAAAAAAAGGTGTTTTCATGCTTAAACTCAAAAGCTGTATGTTTTCATTTTTATTTAACTTTTAGTTCATCTTTATCTGAATGTTATTTATCTAGAAATTATACGAAAGATACATAATCATATAGCATCACTAAATAAAATATCAGTCTAATACAAACTAATGATTCTGTTAATAAAAAGTAAAATAAATAACAATAAGAATATGTAAGAACGAAAAACACTTGCAAAACACTTGTTAAAAAAATATTTACGATATTATCTATTATATTGTTGTACCGGTTGTAAAGTTTTATATTTTCGTAGTTGTTTCAATGTTAACCGATTTCTTTACAACGATACAATAGGAAATACAGCAAATTGTGAATATCCTCTATTATGTTGTTACTATGGGCATAAAACAGCGATAGGTACAATGAATTTTTCCTTGAATGTATTAAGAAATGGATTATATATATACAAGAGACATTCAAGACACATACAATATCAAATTGTAGCCCAAAACACTTCAAATGAACAAAACTTACCAGTCCAATGCATAACAACAAAGGGCAAAAAGCAATAATAAATCGTCAGGGACAGCCACTGAAATTTGACAAACATCTGGCGAGAGATGTTTTATCTTTGAGGGATGTTTTCTTTTGTTTTTGCTTAAATTGCGGCAAAATGTCATTACTTCGCCGAAGCATCACCATCTCGACCCGGCGCTCGAGGAGCCCCACTGAATGAGGATGTACGGGCTGGGGCTCCGGCTCCGGCTCGGTCTCGGGCTCCTTTCTGTGACAAAATCGTAAATCTGCCCTCCCTGGGGAAAATTCAATATGCCCAAGTAATGACTTTGTTCACTTTGCTCCTTCGTCCTTAGTTCGTGTTTATTTTTTCATTTTTGGCTACCTTATCGTCCTTCTGCCGCGCTCCGCCCTTGTGTCCCGCGCGTCCTGGAAACTCGGGCTTCTTCCTTCCCAGTACCACCATACTTATACTATATGTATTTTTCAGGAGAGGCAGACCCGCAAAACGGGTAGCTGAAGGATATCAACCGCGCCAAGACGGAGCTTTTGCACTTTCGAATTGAGTAAAACGCATCAAAGTTTCCTGGTGCTGGGAGCGCTACTTCGGCAAATTCGTGTAAGACGAAAATTCATCTAAAATAATTTTCATGTTCACCTCACCGCGGAACAGCACTAATCAGGGAAAATTTTGTAGGGCGGAAGGAGGGGGGTAAACAGGCGAAAAGTTTGAAATCGCTTTACTTTACACCTTTCTTTCTTGCTTTCATACTTTCTGTTAAGAGATTACATTTTTTTTTTTTCACCCTTACCTCCTCGGAAAATTATGTGCTCATGTTCCAAGTTACTCTTGTACTATACAATATTGAAGTTTTACACCAATTTGTGATCGGAGCTGGCGTACTATGTATTAAAGTATTATCGCATTAGTAATTTCAAGATCTGACATACACTATTCAAAATATAATAAATATTCTACAATTGTTGGGTATGTTTTTATAAATCACCTTGTTACTTTCGCATTATTCACCTATTCAATAGTAGATACTCTAAGCTTTCTACTTATTAACTTAAACGTATCACTAACTTCTTGAAAAATTATAATCTTATAAATTTAAAAAATTTGATATTTTTCAAAGTTATTTCTAAAAATAAAGATATTTTTCAAACGGTACAATTATATTAAGGAGCTGTTATGAAAGATTTTTAAGAATCTTCAAAGCATTACTTTTCATTTAACCCATTAACGCTTAGAGAACGCAATTTTAGCATCTGAGTTTGAAATGTCGCCATGTGATGAATTCAAAGAAAAAAAAAAAATCGGGAACTAGTGTTTCCTATGTTTTTAAGGGTATTCTTTCCAATGGCAATGGTTAAAATTTATTCAGAAAAATTTAACCATGAAAAAATCAAAAAAAATGCAAAATAAACGTAACTTTTTTTATGACTTTTTTTTTTTTAAAATAATTTCGATTTTTTGTCATGCCTAAAACCAATAAAAAGCGAAACCTCGATGTCTGAGCTAAAAATTTATGCGGTTATTTTTATGTAAACGAGGTTTGGTAAAAAAAAAAAAAAATAGCGGCCATAATTAAAAATTTTTTTTCAAAAATTGATGAATTTTTTTCTCGAAAACTATAGAAGTTTAGTTTTTTTTTGTGACTAAATTTCAACATATTGATGTTAAACACATGTGGTTTCAACAAAACGGTACCACATGCCACACAGCCTGAGAAACAATTCCAATTAATGCATGAATTATTGCCTGTTCTGGAAATTTCCCGTTTTGGTGATCAGAATATGCGATTTAACGCTGTTGGACTTTTTTCTTTGGAATTTTTTTAAGTTTAAGCTTTATGCCAAGGAGGAAATTGAGTGCTGTATCAACGAAATTCAGCCACATTTATGTAAAACGGTCATGGAAAATTTCAAAAAAGAAGTGCTTAGAGCACGTCACTGCCAATTGATAAACCTTTAGAATTAATTGAATTTATTTGAGAGATGACATGACATCAGAGTTGCCACGAAAAAAAAAAAAAAAAAAACCATTACTACTATTCACTAATATCCTAATAGTAAAAAGTTGCTTAAGTAATGTTATCATTTACTAGGGAAAAATAATAATAAACTGCTGTCACCTACAGGTGACACTGGGAACTTAAGGGTTAAAGAAATTTGATAGAACTTTCGGGACAAGTTTAATTGAAAGAGTGTAGTCGAATTATAATGGTCAATAGAACTCAGTTTGATTAAAAATTGTAGTTTAGAACTCGGGAATTTCAAAATAGCAAAGAAATGCCATAGGATATATATATATAAATGGTATAGTTTAAATAACAATATATGGTTATGATTTTTTAATAGACTTCTGTGGTCATGCTTACTAGCAATCTTGTTTAGTGGAAATCAAAAACAGCAATAGTCAAGTGAACGAAAAAATTAGTTATTTGAATAAGATATTGTTTTGTGCGTATAATAATAATAAAGTAATGTATAATATAATAATTAAGAGCTGACACACAGTCCTTTCCAATAAAAAATAGTCCTAACAACAGGAAAAGTAACACATTTATCAGCAGTGCAGTGTGCTTCGCTTTTGATTTTTTTAATAAGAATAAAAATTACTAAAAATGCTGATATAGAAATCCCCAGTAAAATGATATTTTATATTCTGACCATAAAAACGGATAACTTTCGGTTGCAGTAAATCTTTTGGACCAACGAAATTATTATTTGCGTTGAGAGCGGCTTTTTTCTACCAAATACCATTTTACAGACTTGAAGGTTCAGCAGAAAAACTATAAAAAATATCACAAAAATTGTGAAGAAAAACCCGAGGGTGTCGCTGAATAGTACCGCATCCCCTGAGTGCGGCGGGTGGGGGGTGCAAGAATACACTTACGGCACCAGTGGCGGCGCACCTTGTTGACTCAAAAAACCCACCCATTCCATCCACGATCCAAAACCACCCATCCTCCAGAAAAACTGCTGGTTCCAGAGGACTTTTAATAAGAGGACACAAATCAAAAATGATGGCGAAATTATTCCAACTTTGTTTACGGTTGATAAGAAAACAACTTTGCGGCAGTGTTTATGTAAGCACAGAGGGCCAGGGACTGCAATGTCCTACCTACCCTACTGACGACATCGGGCCCCTCCACCCGCCGACGCTACTGTCACGCCCGCCCCGCCCCACCCTCCCCCCCAACGAAGTGTAATATCAGCAACAAGAGAAAAGCCGGAAAACTACTTACGTGTCAGGAGCGCCCTCCTCACATATAATAAGGCCATTGGGGAGGGGGGTAGGTGGTTGCGGGGCGGCCGGGACGAGCAGGAACTGGATCCTGTTGGCACAGATGTTCCTTATGTGGGATGTGCAGCGTTCCTGTTGCTCCTGCAGATTGAGTATCCTCGGGGCTCCTCGCTAAAGATGTTTTGTGGGTGGCAAACTTAATTTGGATGAATGACTTAAGCCCGGCTGGGGGTGGCCTGCCTTTCCCCCCGCCCGGTTTCTAGCTTATGTCTTTAATATGAAGAAGGCGCTCGCTCTGGCTAAGGTCGGCGGAGCGGTGGTGGTGGTGGTGGTGCCGTGTACCGAGTTCCATTATTATCTCGGAATGGAAAAAGGGTGAAGCGTAATTGGAGCTAAATTGGAAATGAAAGTGGTGATAAATAAAAACAAGCCGTGCCGTAGCGAGGTAATTAGGGCGTTGTTTATTGTCCCGGCTCGAATATGTTTACTGAAAGGAAAAAAAAAAAAAAGAGAAAAAAAAAAAAAATTTAAGACTTCTAATTACGGAAGGGTGGATCCCATCCTTCTTTCCCTTCCACTTCCCTTCCATACCGCGTACACAGTAATCCTCCCGCATCAAGTCAGCGACATTTTTATTTTCAATCTCGGTGAAATCTTCCCTTGCAGAAAGTAAACTCATACTTTTGCTTTTGGCAATTTAGCACAGACACACGGTGAAATTTTCTTTTCGCGAAATAATGCTTGAGGTTATTAACTTTGTTGATGCAGTATAAATATTTATTTGCCTTTCTACCAGAAAGAATAACAATATTATATCTAATGTGACATAAGACAACGTTTTTGATGTTTGGGGAGTTAGTTTTTAGGTGTTTGATACTATATTTGAAAACTTACCCATATACAGTCCAATAATGACAAATTAATTTAAAAATATTGTGAAGAACGTTAATTACTAATTATATGTATTTTCGATATTTTAACCATCGAAATTGGCACAAATATTCAAATGCTTTCTAAAACTATTTAAAACATGGACTAACATTTCATTTTAAACGTCATTGACGATCTTCCTAATATCTTTAATAAAATCCTCTATTGTTTTTTTGGTTACTTTCATAGCAGTGATCTTTAATGTGGCCCCATAAAAAGAAATCACATTGAATGAGATCTGACAAGTAAGGTGGGTATCCTAGCAAAGTGTGTACACTAGACCAATACGTCGATCGCCATAAAATTTATTGTTGGCTTCAAATACTTCTTGTGTGCGATGAGGTGCTGCCCCTTCTTGAATAAAATAAAAATATTTAACGAGACCTCTCTTTTTCGTATGACGAAAGGATTTGGTCTCTAACATTCCCATCAAAGAAATGCAGGTAGATACCTTTTATGTAGATGGTACACATTTCAAAAATATATATCATTAATAATTGAAGTTCTTCTCTATATTTTTAAATTAATGGTTTGTATTGAATAAGTTTAATTTTTTTTTTATAATAAAATGGACATGTAATGAAAACATATGTAGGGATTTATTTTAGCAGACGAACCAAGTGTCATACTGATGAAAACAGCTTGTCTTTTCGTATCGGAAAACTCATCGATTTTCTACTTTGGAAGACGAATGACAAAAATCTCCCTCTGTTCCCGATTTATAGCGAGAGCAAGTTTTATGGATTTCCAAGGTAGCCGATCGGCTAGAAAAAATGCCACAATATGTTTTAAAAGCACGTTTAGTGGTTTCTTTCTTGTAGTCTAGATTTAAAGCATTAGAGGAGCCATAGAAATCATAAACACTCAAAATATAAATACTTTTATTCATTAAAAATTTTATTCCTTTGTTTAAAGAAATTTATTTTTTTATTTTATTTATAAAAATTGTATTTTAGTGAAATGTGCGATGTAATCGAACTCTTGTGTAAATATACGCATAAGTTTTTTCGCGGATTAACGATTCAAACATCAGAAATGTGTTCCAAACATTTTGTTTCCAGTTTATTTCCCTGCATTTTACCCATTGGTACTTAATATTTAATTTCCCGTAAGAACTTTTAGTTTAATCAATTGATATAAAATCAGATATTCGAATATCCGATTTATAAACACTACCCGGAACCTAACACTATTCTGATATCCGAAACTATCCGAAATCATCAGATTTCTTGGGTCACTCGTTCCCTGAATTAGAAGGTAGAAAATAACAAAACGTTCATTAAAACCAATATTTTCGATTATAATGAAAACCAATATTTTCGATTATAATGAAATTAAAGAAAGAGTTACACATTACCAAAAGACAAAAATTACTCGAGTCTTCTTAGAATTTATTTCGGTGTGAAGTAAACATCGTAAGTACAATTGAGTAGTATATACATGCAAACTTCTACTTTAGTAATAAATCCAATTTATAGCTTTATTAATGTTTAAAAATTAACTAAGTTATATTATGTTTAAAAATTAACTAAAGTTAAGTTAAGTCCGGCTCTGCTATCGTCTTTTGATATTCTGGTTTACGGAGAAAAATAAAATAGAAAAAGTATAGAGAAATTCCAGTAAAAATTATTGTTTTGTACTGTAATCCTGCAGCATTTTTCCGTTACGAGAAAAAGTAATTTTTGTATATGTAAAATTTCAGAAATGTTCGTTACTTTTTGATGAAAATTCAAAGTACAAAGTATTCTTCTATTCTAATGAAAATTAATGTAGAAATAGCAAAATTTATAGTAATACAATATAAATTTTAACAGTCAAATAGTAAAAATTGATATGAGCACTACGAAAGTTACAGTGCTAGAACTGTAAAAATGACATAGATGAAACCATGTTGTAATATAGAAAGAAATATACGAATGATATCATGCAAAATTAATGCTTATAATAGTCAAAAAACACAAATTAATGCAAAAACCACATATTTCTATTATATATTATTATAAATAAAAATTAAGAAATAAATATAAAAACTTAGCAAGAAAAATACGTCTGTTTTCAAGTTGTCACTAAAAACACGTTTGAACATGAATCATGTACGACCTAAGGATACAATATACATACATACGTATACCAAACGTATAATATACATATTCATGCATATGAATAGCTCATTGTGTATATACACACGCAAATGTAATCAAAATATACGCTTCGTCTTCCGAAATCTTCCGAGTTTGCCTGAATGAACTTTTCGGCATAGGAAAAATTAATGAGCCAGAACTGTAAAAATTCCAGCGTCGTATTGTAGAAATTATAGAGTATACTGTAATATATATATATTTTGTTTCGTAATTTTTCTCAAATTTCTCGGTAAAAATTACTAGCACCTAAAAAGTTACAGTTCTGATTGTAAAAATTCCTAGATAGATTGTAAAAATTCTTAGACCGACTGTTAAATAAAAATTTTTAACCATTACTTTTTACTATTCTTTCGCATAAAAATCTCTAAAAAGAGATAATGCTGCACGGTTACTGTGGTAGAACAGTAATTTTTCCTCTATATTTTTCTCCGTGTTCCGGCTCGCTTCCTGAGACACCCGGGATTTCTTAGAATTCCTAACCACAGGACTAATTATGGTTTTCATGAGCCAGTAACATCAATGTCTCGCTGTATTAACGCTCATTTCGAGCATATTGATTTTAATTTGACCAAGAGTTGTGTTAAGGCTAGGTTGGTTTAATTGATTTAGATGTACGTATTTTTTTTTTGGTAGTAGTCAGCCTTTGGCGAATTGTAAATAAATAAATAAATTAAATAAATAAATAATTAAAAGAAAGGAATATTCGTTGATTCATTCATTTGATTAGCATTTCAACAATCATTTTAATGCAATATTAATTATTATTATTCTTTATTATAAGCTGTACCTTTCTAATCCTTCAGCAAGTTCTCAGTTAACGACTCCGAACAAGGCCATGAATATGCCGAATAAATTATAGAATTATTTTGGTGAATTGACGATTTTCTATGGGAAGATGGGAAGGATTAGAAAAAAAGCGGACTTTAAGTATATATATGGTATACTATTAATTAAACTTATATTTTATATCATATTAAAAAATTTAAATTTTATATAGTAAAATAAACTATTATAAAATCTGGTTTGGGTAAAATAGAGCCCCAAGCACGTGTTTGTTGTGCTTGTTTATTAATCCGTCACTAGATGCAACATCCAAAAATAATTTGCCGCTCACATTTGTATCATATTATACAATTTTTGGAATTTGAAATAACATCTGACGATATAGAGCTTATATAAATGAATACTATATGTTCTTTTATTTCAGTTTTAATACTATTATAATTACTTTAGAATCCTCTCTTTTTTCGGTTTTCGAAATGCATGGAAAAATGAATTGGTTTTCACACAGATTTATTTGTCTTAATTATAAAAAAAAAAAAAAAAATACTATGGTTTTATAACTTTTTAGAATTTAACCCTATGTTTTGAGATATGAATTCATAAAATTTTTTAAGGAACCTAACTACCGTTTTATACATTTCTTTTTGCATAAAACTTAAAGTTACAACAAAGTTACTTTGTAAAATTATTTTAGGAACTGAACCACATACGTATAATACATATCCTATAATATAATGAATTTCCACATTTGTTATACCAAATTTTAAATTTTAAAAGTTCTTCTAATTCGAAAAAATGAACTTAAGTTTAGAAATGTGTTACTATATTAATAAGAACTTTTTCGCATACCTCTTAAGTAGAATAATTCAATTATTTGAAGTTGAATTTATTGAAATTTTTGAAAGTTGACTTCACTCGACTCGACTAGCAAAGACACTAATTTTTTCTAAGTTTGGAATTTTGGTATAAGTATAGTAGCTGGTTATAAAATTTTAACAGACTATAATACAAATTAGAGGGAGAATTTAGTTATAGAAGTATGTTTTTGCTGATTACAAATAAAAATGTAGCGACCGATAACCAATCTACCCCACAAAAGTAATAAAGGATTAAATTCATAATAATGGTAAATTACCTCCTTACAATCGTGTAAATTTTCGAACAGATTCACACGTTAAAACCGAGCCCTAAAGGAATGCAATCAATGAGAGTGCTCTATACACTTCAAAAATCAATTTGCAAATGCCCCATTTAATGCATATAAGCGTGTGATAATATAATCAGAACTTCATGTCGAAAATCGCTCTGAAATCCACCTGGCTCAGAAGGATCGTCGAGGTTCCTTCCCTCTATACTGGGGGGCAAGTCGATTAAACTGCAAACGTCCTGGCAATTAACAATCGCCTCCTAATACAGACGTACTGAACTGAATACGCTCGACGTTGACTAGAACGACTCACAAATCCAATGGCGGAGCATAGCCGGGGGGGGCAATTAGAATAGAAAATCAAAGTTGAATCCGCTCAAACGGGGCCATAGAAAAAACATCCCAGAGATTGTGGAAAAAAAGCAGGGCAGGAGTAATTAGAAGCAATTTTCTTCGACTTGCACGAGTCGACCAGTGGCGGCAGTGGCGGCGGTAGCGGTGACGGTATAGCAAAAACAGAGGAGCACCCCAGCTGGCGCCAAACTGTACGCCAATTTAATGGTGGTGGGGTTTTTTCGGTGCAGTGCGCGGGGGTAGAAAGATATTACGATGTTGCCAATAGCCGAAAGTTTAACGTAAAACGGCAAACAACAGCAATTTCGAAAGTTTTAAGGCAATTACAAGAAAAACTGCAGCCTGAAATTATAATAATTATCATGCAGCGCCAAAGCTCCACCACCCCGCATGCAATATCCTCTACGTCCGGTGGTGGTGGTGGTGCTAAAGCCGACGCGCCGTCGCGCCGCCCCTGCCGCTACCATAGTCGTCGTTATTTCAGCCCCCCCTCAAAAAAAAGGGGGGTGCATGAGGTGTTCCATGAAAAAACCAAACTTGAGGGTTAGCTTTGGCCGGGAGAGACCAATGATTTCGTGCCGAGGTTTCCCTGACGCAGGGGCGGTGGGCAGGAAAATAAAAATAGGGGTTGGAGTAGGAGGGGGCAAACCGGAATAAATCGAATAAAATATGCAAATCGAGTGATGTCGGAACGTGTACTTGTGTCTCCTTAAAAACTCATTTCAGCTGACAGAGGCTAGTTGAGGTGCACAAAGATGTGCACGGTCCTGCGGGCACCACCGGCTTCAGACCCTATTTCAGGTCGGGGGGGCTATTTGGTATTCATGCATTTCTGCTTTGGCAGGACGACCAGATGGATTGGTATATGAAAGAGGATTTTAGATTTCCCCTGATGTTCTTCTCGAATATATCTGGACTGGATGCCAAAATGCCTGGGCAATTCATCCAGGCCGGGCATTGCAGTGGGTTAATAGTACGGCGTATATATAATACAGAGGCTTCTTGAAACGTAGAAACCCACCCGGGACGCAATACAGCCAGAAAACGAATCTGAAGGAACAAAAAGATATTTTCAGAAGGAATAGAAGACCCTTCTTTATAATGCAAGTCACATTCGCCCATCAGAAGATCGAAAAGTCTGCCCAGAGCCTTCGAATGGGGCCATGGAAAATCATCCGTAAATGAGATGGTTTTACAGCTGTCGTAGCTTCTTGGAAAGTTTTCATTGGACCAATGCCAGTCCAGCTCACAGTTGCACCATCGAGTTTTTTGGATCGCACTAACAAGTACAGACCATACCCCCATTTAGTAGCATACGGCGGTGAAGAAACCTTGAAGAGAATAAGAAATCCTGGTCCTATGGCCAGAATACCGGCTGCTACTATTTATTTATATATATATAGTATTTGATTTAAAGAGCTTGCGCTTTTCGGCACCGGTTAAAAATGGAATTCATTACGCCAATAGGTCAATACACAACGGGTGAAAGCTGGCAATTCAGTTGGAACTCTCCACAAACCGAATTTAAGAAGTTCCCGCTCCAAGAAGGGACTACTTCGGGTAAGAAACTTTTGGCGTGACTAGGTAAGTAAACAAAAGCACGCTTCTTGAAGCCAAGGATCTTTCAGAAACTATTTCTTTTCCGAGAAGAAAGTGGTAATGGTGATGTAGACAGTCAATAGCTTCGAGTTAGGCGAACTTCATCATCTAAAGTTTAGAGAGATTTTTCAATGATTACGAAAAGTTTTGCAAATAAAATGTTGAGTTGTATATAAAATCGTTTTGTTTCAAGACTTAAAACTTACACGTATTGTTAATTTAAATAAACTTTTATGACTTATATATCATTATATATTTCTGTAACTTAAGAAAATATAATTTTCAAATCATATAAGTCACATTTAAATTCAATAAAATCCTTTTTAAGATCTAAAGATCTATTTTCATTTCAAACAAGTTGAAATATTACGTTGCTGTGGCTAAGTAGCTATAATACGTTGAATTAATTTTATCCTAATCTTTTTTAATACAGTCAAATTCACTGATAAAGATAAAAACGTTTTAGCTGATCTAAAAACCTACGGGATAAAGAATTCGGTAAAGAATTTAGGATAGTTGAAATTTTTATTTTATACATCTCATATTTGACTAACTTTAATTTATAACTATTTTTAATAATAATTTACATTTTTTTTAGAGGTCAGGCTTTTCTCGTGGCATTTTACTAAAATTAAAACAAAAACAATAAATAAATAAATTAAATGACAAATAATAAATAAATTAAGTTACACATAATAAAATAACTAACAATTAATTAATTGATTAACAATTAACAGATTAAATAATTGGAATAAAATACAAAGAAAAAGTGGAAAGCAAGCAAAAAATACTTATACGTTTGAGAATTTATCGTAACGCTTTCTTGAATGTTATGATAATCAACGAAAAAAAACAATTATATACAAAGATTTGTATTATTGTTTGATCGTTGAAAATAATAATACACAAACAATACACAGCACAATTATAACACAATACACAGTAAAATTATAAAAATGATACACGAAGTATTGAAAAAGCACACGCCATCTGTTAGAAACTTATGGAACTTACAAATATTACATTTAATTGGCATTAAAATATATTGAGGTCAATAATCGATATAAAAACTATGCTATCTTTTAAGTTGGACCAAACTACATACAGTGAGTCAAATTTTATCAAGATCGGTTGAATAGTTTCGGATTTTATCCCGGACAAACATCGTCACACTAGATTTTTATATATATAAAGGTATGCATTATACTATATGCAATAAAACAGAGTCGGATGGCAATCGAAAATGTTAAACTTTAAAAGATTAGGTAATTAAAATGAAAATTAATGCTAAGGGATTTTGAGAATTCGAATTTGTGAAAATTAAAAATATCAGATCTAGTATGGAGGTTAAAAAAATTCGAATCAAACGGATTTTTAATGAAAATCCATATTAAGGGTGTTTTGAGAGAACTGATTTTGAATCTACTATCAAAATTTGGATATTTAAAGTGGTGGATCCCATTCTACTTTTTAGACCTATGAAAGAATCACACGAAACTACCAGACGGATTTTTATGAAACTTGGCATAGTCTGACATTACGTTTTAATAAATAATAAAAAAAACATACCCAAAAACCTTAAAATATAGTTATTTCGAATAATAAAATCCAAAACTGGCCACTTTGTAGTATGTATTATCAAATTGCAATCACATATTCGAGATTTCAACAAGGATATTGTTTTTTTGATCAAACATATTCCCAAAATAATTATTTAGAACCACTAGGTGAAATGCCCAATCCCCATGTCTAGTTTATGTCTGCAAAGTTTATTAATGGGACCTTATTTCCAAAATATTGCTTTCTATAAACCTTTTTGTCCAGAAATTTTTCTGTTGGCAAGCAAGTTCACTTATCGAAATTGACTAGCGTCATTTAGGAGCATGAAAATTGTATGCATTTTAATTGAGGTTCAGGACATTCCTAGACCTACATATTCTTGTCCCAGCCACCAAATACACACCACCACACTAGACGAGGACAATAAAGACCCCACCTTCCTGGTCTGGTCTATATAAGAGGTAACACCAAATGAGGCCATCCTGAGTGAAATTTGATGACACTGACATGGCACATATGAGAGTATTCGGGTACTCTAATATTAGGAAGTCTGGGGCTTGAACGTTAGCAGAGCAGAGCTCCACGGGCGGCCTGGGGAGTCTCTGAAACTCTTTCGGGCTCTATCAGGTCCCTTCCCTGCGTCTCTGTGTGTGTCTGTGTGCAGGGACTTGGCGGGCTACGGCAGAGTAGTGTATGCAAATTACCCCAAAGGTGATAATAAACTAAATGACAACTCAAATGTACACCAGAGACCAAATGACACTATGCAAAGAAGATATTCTAACGGATAAACCCTTGTATGGGTCCATTATGTATGTCTTTATGGGACAAAAGTGGATCCGATTATGCTCAGGTTGGTCCTCAACTATTTAAGCAGTGGATAGCGTCACAGCAACGTTGAATAATAATCTTACCCCCCACACCGGCTGGAGAAAACAATTATAACTTTAAGTTAAATTTAATGAGTTCCCATAGTGGTGGGGAAGTGAAACAGGGTGGTATTTTTTTTTATCTTAAGAATATATTAAGGGAAAGTTATTCGTGCTCAAACAATGTCACCGAATACTGCAGTTTGCTACGTTTCTTATAATCAAATTATCAGCTAATAATAATTTTATTAATATTATGAAAATAAGTATATGAAAAACGAAATCAAATAGTAATATTTTTAAAAATCTTTAGAGTTAATAAATCAGTTCTGTATGATATCTATAAGACTTTATATTATATAATGTTTAATTTGTATGAAACAAAATATGTGTGTTGAAGATAGTGTTAAATTTGTACTGATTTTTGAAATTTTACGCTAAATTATAATATGTAAAGGATGCATTTGATATTGTTTCTCTAATAGAATTAAAGCTTTCAACAATCACAAATACAAAGACGACATTATTCGTTTAATTTACCAAATTTTAATCTATTTATAATTTAATTTACTTTAAGCCCCCCCCAAATTTTGGTAACTGGAGCTAAGCTAAGTAGGGTAGATTAGAATTAGTTTTAATATATCAAAAAAATTGCAAAGAATTTAAGTTTTTTTAAATTTTTCTTATATATTTTATACAGAAAATCTTTAAGTGAAGGTAGAAAATATTTAACAGATTTTGGAAAATTAACTATAATAATAAGGCAATTTTATGAATAGTTAGCTGTGTAGGTTATATACAAATAGAAATAATTTTAAGCAATAGATTTTAAGGCATGTAATCTATGCAACAGGTACATTAAATTTAATGAATGATGAACAACAAAAAGGACCCGTCGAACCATTTTATATAAATAAATATTTATAAATTGGTTCCGCCGATGGTGCGGCTGTGGTAGTCTTTAAGTAACGAACCTACTCTTCATAATTTCTTGAGCCTTTTTTTAAATTGTATTTTAAAGAGGGTATTTTTCGATATTCTCGATATTCTTTTATACCTTCCTTTGAAGAGAATTCTCCTTCATAAAAATAGCTTTTATGTAAATATTTTTGATTTTAATTCCTTTCAAGGACTTGACGTGACTAAGAATTTTTGCGATGAGGAACGCTTCTTCAAACTTTAATTTTGGTGCACTTGTTTTACAATATTTTGATATACTGTCCTTGATCATAACTAGACCGCTGATTATATACAAATGCATATTATTCTAGATATCATTATGGGGGTTTTAAGGGAATTTGTCGTATTTAATTTGGAGTCAAGAGAATCATAATTATTTTTGTATATTCTGCGTATTTGCATATTTCAGGCATACATTTGAATATCTTCTGCATATTTGCTCATTACATTTCAATTTACCAGTTACCATTTCATTTTTCTAGTCAAATAGTCACATACGAGGTAGCATTGTTTTATGTAGTACATTTGCAGGAAATCAAAGAGGTATCCGTCTTTTATTGCATTCATTTCGTATTAAGAAATATATCTGTGGACATCGGAAAAGCGCAAGTAGTCATTGAAAATCCTAAACTCGTTGGAGATGTTCAAATTTCTTGCCTCATGAAAATACTAATTCTTTACAATCGTTTATAATTTCTGGTACAATTTGTTTGCATATTTTATGCATATTTTGTCTATGCTAATGCAAAGGAATATAAAAAATTTAATTTAAGACAATCATATTTATATTTTGAGGATGAAAAAAAGCGTGATAACGATAAATTTGAATGAAGCGATTGGTGTGGTCAGAACTATCTTTATAATTTGTTAGCTAATTTGTGAATTTTTACTTTATGAGAATTGTAATCTTCTACTTTTGTATTAGGGGAAGGTCGGGTAGCCCCGGATCGAGTAACCCCGGACATTTAAATTTCTAAGTTCTAAACCACGTTACGTAGGTATAGTTTTATTTTAAATGAGTGCCCTCTGGAGTAAAAATAAATCCAACTTAATTGCAGAGTGAGTTACACGTGAGTGTGTGTATTTTCCCCGGTAAACAATTTTTTGTGTTCCTGTCAAACTTCATTGAAGCTTATCAAATACAATAAGTAAGTATGCGTACTTGTCTTTTGTTTAATGTTGTAGGAAATTTTATATATTTAAAGGTTGTAATAGTATATTTAACATTTCTTGTACAATTTAAGAGCTGTGTCTAAAAATTTTGCATGGTAACGATCGGGTACCCCGGACATGGTTTTAAGTTTTGAATTTTGCAATATTGTTTTAACAAACTACAATTATTTTGCCAGTTTGCTTATTTATGGAAACTATATTGTAAAATGTTGTTACTATTGTAAGAAAAGGTTTGTTTCCCCATGATATTTTTAGATTTTTACATTTGAAAAAAAAGAGCATGCTAAGGCCTAAAGGAGCTGCGCATTTTTAAGAAGCGTATTTGCGTCCCTCGCCACCTGAGCAAACAGCTTCGGGATAATTGCGGTGGCATGCACTCGGTCCTAGCGAGACGATGTGCAGGAGCCGGGGTACGGCACCTTGCCTAATAAAAGCGCGCAGCTCATTTGGTTAGGGTTGTTTGGTTGAAGTCATAAACTGCATGAGTAGGTAGAAGATTTGTTTTTGCATGCGCATCCAAGGGATAGTCCGATTTTCAGGATTCCCTTAGCAGGAAGCTCACTTTTAGTTTGGCTTTGAAGTGAGTAGGTAGTTGTTTTAAACGTGCTTAAAAAAAGTGAAAAATCAAAGTAATCCCTCTTTGCCGGAATTCGGAAAAGTGGTGAGTAAAATCACAGAGTATTTTTGCCGAGTAGGAAAATTAGAAATTTGAAATTAGATTATTATGTAATTTCCTGAGGCTGTAGGATTAATTTAATTTGAATGTTTGTGTGGACGTAAAAAAATAAATATCTGTGTTGTGTGGCGACGAAGTCGTTGGATCGTGGAGTTTTTGTTTGGATTATTTTGATTTTCCGAGGTTGAGAGCGTGAAGGTCCCTGTCCGAGGA
This sequence comes from Dysmachus trigonus, assembly GCA_949715965.1. Lineage (NCBI taxonomy): Eukaryota > Metazoa > Arthropoda > Insecta > Diptera > Asilidae > Dysmachus > Dysmachus trigonus. Next base: position 98,011,579 of record OX454319.1, on the reverse strand, counting down.
TGCGGTTTCCTCCTCGGTTGACATTCGAAAGGTTGGTTTCACCGGGTCAGATCGGGATGACAAGCGAGTGGTTTACCTCAATTGTATCTCGTTTCTGGGGGATGTCGGGACGTAGTGAGGTGGGTGTTTCCCTCACTTTGATAAGCCACGCGGTGCACCTCCTTTTAATGATATTTTAAAAAAAAGAAAACGATCCACCAACGATCCACGGTTTCGGCGCGGTGTTGTACTTCCGGGTAAAATGCTCACCCGTGGTTTTTTTTAATTTGCAGGTGCAGTGACTCGTGACAGCCCGGGATACGAAGCCTTCCCCTCATTTAAAAAAATTTTTTTATGTCTACTATGAATTTTATGTTATTTAAAGACAAGAGAAGCTCGGAATAAAGAGAATTTTTTTTGTTTACTATATTTTTATCTTGTTTTTCCTTAACTATTTACACTATTGTTGCAAAAAGACTTGAAATATGCCGAAATTTAAGGGTAGAATTAGTGATAGAAGGAAATGGGACGAAAATAAAATGAAAGAAGCAGTTAAATGTGTGATTGAAGTGTTTTTCTTTTGTATGTGAGATCTACAGCTTCTCTTCTTAATGCCGAATAATAATCTGCTAGCCCAAATAAAAAGTCTGCCGTCAGTCCCAGGGTCCAAAGCTGTCCAAATGAAAGTTCCACTACCACCGGTCCCCAGAGACCGACACCGCCATAACGGAAAGTTCACTGTCGGTCATGGGGGACCGATGCTGCATTCAACGTGTTAAATATATACCATTTTCAAACAATATATCACCTTTTTCCACGCAAAAATCCCTTGTTCCATTTGAAACGTATAAAAATCCATTTCAAAATTGCTCTCTTTTATATCAACAATACTAAATTCTAAAACATTAGTATCGATGTTAAATTTCAAAAAGAGCTTATTATTCCAAATGCAAACTATGAAAATTCAATTCAAAAGTGCATTTTTATTGAAAACAAAAGTACAAAATATGTTTGTAAGGTCAAAAAACGATTGGGCCACCATTGGTTACTATGTCTGGGGCTACTCGCCATTTTTTGTGTCGCCAAAAAACCCAAAGTATTTTTAAAATATTTCTTTAAAAGAATTTGATATGATTACTAATTTTTAATTAAAATGATTGAAGAAGTTCCTAGTTTTATTTTGAGAGTAAAATAAAGACAGCAATTTTGTTTATTGGTATTTTTATTTGCAATTCATTTAATTCCGGGGCTACCCGACTTTCCCCTATATCTTATTCTTACCAGAAGATGTGTAAAATGTAGTTTTAAGTCCATTTCGGGGTCCAGTTATTTACCTTAATAATCCACCTCTCGTGAAACTTGCACTTTATAAAACAGGACCATAAATTTGGACCAGCATAATTTTTTTGCTTGAATTTCTTTCCTATTGCAAGTCGTCCTGTTTTTCTGCATATAACCACAGGATATACCATTTTTCCCTCGAAGCGATTTTATCCCACCGACGCAGTGTCAATCAGCCAAAACCCATTCGGGCATAAATAACCGAATCCGAAATTCCGGGAGCCCAGGAGTCCATCTCCGTCGGGAGAGAGAGAGCTCGAAATGTGTCTAAGAACTTCCTGATTTATGTCTGCATCATTGGAACAGAGGCGGCCGAATAAATTCACGGAAACATTACAAAAATTCAGTCAAAGCAATTCCCTGGCATTCCACAGTGTTCGCAATTCCCAAAAATGCTAGGGCCTGGTCCCGTCAGGAGCAGAAGCAGAAGCTCTACGCCTCGCTTTAGTTACTTGAGAACTCCAGGGGACTCCGGGCAGGAGCCCGGAACTCTGGCACCCGCCGCCACAGGACGAGAGGTGTTCCGCTGAGCGCCGCAGAGCAATTCCCAAACTTAGTCCATTATCAGGAAATAACACACAAAGGCAGCGCCAGAGACACACAAGTCGGTAAGTAGAATTCCCTGGCGCCCCTGAAAAATGCTATCGAATCGAAAGGGTTATTTTGGCGCCCGTCCCACCTCCCACCCTATATTCGGGGCGGTCCCCCGGCCCGGCCTCTTGAGTCCGGGATGGCGAAAAGACAGCCGGGAAATGCCATTATCATAACCGGGAGGGTAACTGAATTATTGCAGAATGAGGTGGCATTTTCGTGGAACTGAATAACATTCCAGAAACAAGTCCCATAAAATTGGATGATGGACCAAAAACAACTCTCATAACTATAGTGCGCCCGGTCCAAAAACCCGGCAACCCCTCGTTTGTCCTGGTCCTCGTCCAGGATTCGGCCCGTCCGCAAGTAACGAGCGGGCGCGAGCGAACTCATAAATAGATGAAATGCGAAGGTGGCGGATAATAACGTCGGCAGCCGGTTGAGCGAAGGGCGTCGCGACGCCGCGCGGGGAACGTTACGCTTCCGGGCCGGGGGTGGCTGTGGGGCGCGACGCCATCGGAAATGATTAATCTCGTTAATTATGGACTTTTGTGCTGCCTCCCGAGTTTCGTTTTACAGCTCTATTGCTGCCACTGCCTCAACGCTTTTTGAGCATTTTAATGTTTACTCCTTGCGGAGCCCTAAGTTCGGGGGCTGGTGCAGTGCACCTCCTCCAGGGCTCCAGATCCCCAGATTCCCAGATCCCACCCTCGGGCTCTGCTGGCCCGGCCCGGTCGGTGTGGTGCCCGCAATATCCCGGGGAGCTTCTAACGTGGTTACTTTTTGGTGGTGCCCCCACCTGCCACTATGCACCACTATGCCACTGGCGCTCTCCTGGTGGACGTATCACGGATGAAGGTATTTCCATTTGGGGAAGCTGCTGCTCTGTCTGGATCGCAGTGGCGCGTTCCGGTGCTTCCTGCCACGTACCCGAGAGGTGCCCGGTTTCCCCCGGTTTACCCGGTTCCCCCGGTTCACACAGCATTTCCATTTAATTCGAAAATATGTGAGCTGGCAAAATGGCTCCGCCGAGTAAATCATTCCGGCAGCCGGGTGTCCTGTTCTTGCTGATATTGTTGTTTTCTATCAATTTAATTTCAACTTTGTACCGAGAAATTGCCCGCCCCCGCCCCCCGCTTGCTGAATGGAATCCACCTTGCGGACGTTTTAATAGACAGGAAAAATTGTGGATTGTGGTTTATACCCCTCCTGGGGCTCCCCCCAACAAATAAACTAACCATAAATGTGCTTTAATATTTTGGTTTTGAATTTGAAGAAGCAACAATCCACACAACAAAAGTGTTTCATAGTTTATCGTATTTTATTCATCAAACACTTTCATTTGATACCCATGTCAAGGAGATTTTGAAGAAAAAAGATAATCCGCAATCTTGGGGCATCCGCCATATTGGATTTAGAATGACATTAGATTTACTATATTGTATTGTCATGAGATTTATGTAAGTCTGTTAAATTTCATCAAAGTCGGATAGCAGGAAGGGAGTTAAAATTTGAGTACAAATTTTGAACCGGAAAGACATGAACGACTTTAATGAAAATTAAAATAAAAGCTTGCAAAAAATGTTTGTTATTTATTCTTGTAGTATCACCTTTTAAGAATACTTCCTGCAAATTTCTAGTCGATCCAACTGTTCTTAAAACTAGTCTTAAAAAATTTAAACCAAATTTTGAAAGTCAGTTACCAAATTATCTTGAAAATGATTGAATTGAATTTTAATGAAATGTTGTGTGCATTTTCTACATTACAAAAAACGAACGTGAGTCGTAGTTGTATAGTATATTTTTTTTTATAAGTGAATTCTAGTTATTTTGGGAGAACCAAACAGAAATAGCTCAATATTTTCTGACATTTCTTATATTTAAGAGTGTTTGAGTTATTCTCGTCCAAGTCATTAAAAAAATATTACTAGATTAAATACGATAACATTTAATTTTTTTTTCCAACCCATTGGAAGTATTTTACGTCAAATTTGGATCTGTCATATCTCCGTAACATGTCAGAATGGCGTGGCGAGTTTAATTGTAATTAATCGTAAAGCCAAAAGTCCATTTGTCAAAAGTTAACTTACAACAAAACAAATTAATTCTTGGAAAAATAGACACTTTGGCAAATAAAACCCGACCCTTTCCCCACCCCTGGCATTGCGTGCTCGCAACCCCAACTAGTCGGAACTTGATCGTCGCACAAGCTGTACACGTTCGTTCTCGATGATCCATAGCGAAACAAACATTTAAAAGTAAATATTTCATTTGCTACAGTTTAGTTACAAGTGAAAGTGATGGATATCGATAATTCAGGTAAACTCCTTATAATTTAATATAAATTTTGTTACAAGTATCAATATTTAGTGCAGTTATAACGTATCAAATATTACCCTTTTTCATAGACGATTTTTTTATTTTTTTTTATTTTCAATCGTACAAAAGTTGTACTTCCGGGCCTTTCCGAGTAAAATTTTTTAATTTATTCGATAGTATAACTCTTTGAATAGGTAACCACAAAAAATCAACCTCCACTTTTGACCATTTCGCGAAAAAATGGTTTTTAATTCACTATGACAGAAACTGAGAAAAATAGTTTATTTTGTTCTTTTTTTTGATTTAAATTATTTTCCGTTGTTCTAGGTTCGTTAAGGTATTCGAGCGTGACAGTAGTGACTCGTAGATATCTTTTTGATAAGATGAGCGAGCAAAACCTTCCATCAATAAACGAAAAATTGGAATACTTAGAAAATGATATGTTATTGTGTTGCGGGGAAGATGAAGACATGGTTGGCATCCCATGACTCCCACCATGCATACAATTTTAATACATGGTGGAACAATTAGTGACAATTCTCTTTTGCCGATTGGTCAGCTTTCGGAAGAAGCTGCAGAAGGCCGGAACAAACACTTTCGGTCATACCGTCTAAACTTTGCTCGAAAGTTTTCGCGCGAAGAATGTAACCTAGACGTTTATCACAGGTTACTCTTGACATCAAACCCGCTCATCAGCTCTATGAGAAAAAAGAAAAGAAAACCTTTTCAAAATCATTTTTTTTCACTTCACAAGACCTTGTTTTTCTTACAACTCGTGATATTTGTTTATCCATATCTTAAAAACTACTGAGCCGATTTCGATAATTTAAATGAAAATAATTCGAAGTATATCCTGTACACCAATAAAAGAATTAAAAAATTATAAAATTGAAAAACGTGGGAGCTTAGTACGAAAAACGTTAACAAAAACGTTTTTCCTACAAAAATACCATTTAAATAAATGACATAAAAAAATATATTGAGTCTAAAATACCAAATTATTGTTTATAGTCATACTTATTACTGAAATAAAGCATAATATAATTTTGGCCACCTAAAACCTAGAAATCGACCTATGTGGTCGTCCAAGATCACAAAATAGAATAATTTTATTGTAGACCAATAATAAGCCAGTATTGTAAATAATTGTCATGGTATAAATTAATGCGTTTCTATTAATTTGGTCTGAGAAGTGACGTCTATGCATTTAATTACTTTTGAAAGGGTTTTTATTAAACTTGAGAATCTTCCAATTAATATTTCTCATTCTACTACCGGAATGATTCTTTTAATTTTATATATGTATTCAGTTTGAATGACAATATAACATTCAATTTGATATTGCAACCTCTATCTCTGATAGAGTAGTCCTATTGTGTGATTAAAAGTGTACGAATAAAATAAGTTATTCGAATGATAAATAAAATTAATGAAAAAGTAAATTAATAAAAATGAAAAAAAAAAAACATAATCAACCTGTTTTTATTAATAATTTTTACTACGATTCCTTTTTCAAACACATTATTCGAAAGTTTGTTTGATTTCGGATTGTGTCGCTCTCTATCACGAAAAGAAAATTATAGTGTGTTTTCTGGCAATATCCCTGAATATTTTAACGCATTTTGAGATAGTGAATAATTTTGTTACTATATTTGTGAAAAACAGGGGGTTTTAAATGACCAGCAACAAATGTTTGCATTATTTCCTAAAACATTTGACTAAACTTCCGACGTTTTCAAGATACGTGGTTAAATTTTATGGCGAAAACGTTCGTAAATTGATTGATAAACTATGAAAGTAAATAAGTTGCCAAAGAACGTTATTCGTGTTATATTAAATAATTAACAAATATTTTTTCCTTCATTCGAATAATTTCCTAGATAAAAATGTTATTTGAGTAATGTCTAATTCTGCTAAAAGGGAATTTCATGAAAATTGGCACTCAGGGATTCTTGGAGTCGATGATTTTGAATTTTGATTTAGATTGGCTTAATGGAAGTAGAGGAGTTTTATATCAGAGTTTTTGTTTTTGTCTTTGTAGGATATTTCTTAAGACTAAAGAGCATCTTCTTATGAAAGAAGAAATTAAATTTCAAAGTTCTAAATATAATTTTTTTTAAATAAGTGAAGAAAAAATAAAATCTAATTTCCCGCAATTTAAGGAAGGAATTTTTAGCTAGAGAGAAATAAGTGAGTGATATGTCCAATGCTGCAAATAAATACGCCACAAGTTTTCTTTCCACCTTAAACGGCCATATGTGGTGCTGGTTCCGAAAATATCTCCGGCTCTTAATTAATCATCCGTGTCCCAGCCAAGAAGGCACTCAGGAGTGGTCCGAAAGCCATTCGGGCTGGGAACGCCGTGGCCGGGGAATTCCCGTTTTTATAGATCGCCTGCCATAAGAAACACTTAATATCCGGAGCAGCTAATTAATAAAAATTTCACCTCGTGTGTGAGGTCCTGCATTCGAGCAAATGGAGTTAGTCGAAATGGAGCCGGGGCGGTTGGGGCGGAGTACCTGCAGCAATAATAACGAATGCCCATCTTGGCGGCCGAGCGTGTGCACGTTCCAGTCGACAATTTGTTTGTGTTCCGTACACGACCGAGTGGTGGGAGTTCCCGAAGGATCTTTCCCCCCGACCATGGAGGAAAAAGGGGTTTGGGGCTGCTCAGGTTCTGCTTAAGTTTTCTGATGGCGTTTTCTGCTTTATAGACTGCCCGGTTCGTTCTCCATACGGAGAGAATAAAAGAAAATCTAATTAGCGGAAAAATGCTGGAGATGGCGGACATACACACATACCCCAAGATGTACGTCGGAGCGGCACGGTGCGGCATGGTGCGGCGGTCGCCGCCAGGACAATACAAGACAAAGCAATCGGAAACAACGAGCAAGAAACTCCAGCTCCAGCTCCAGCTCCACAGCTACGGGAATAAAACTCCGCCCGGTCATTTTCTACACGAACTGAATTCCAAATTGACCCCCGCCAGGGTAGCCCAATGCGATGCGGAATGGCAGTACTTAACGGTGTTCCGAGGACGTGTAGTTACCAGTACGTGCTGGAGCGTCCAGCGTCGTCCCTTCCATGTAACGCCATAAAGCTCAAATGACAGGTTATCTTCGAAGTTAAAGGACTTCCAAGGAATAAACTCTGCGGCACGACATAATTGGGGATTGAAATAAGTTTCGGTCCTGCACTCTGCCATCCAAACTAGCTGCAGGAGCAACAGCAGTAGCAGCAGCAGCAGCATCGCTCCATCGCGATCCCCCAAAATGCTCCCCAGCAGTTTAAACTTCGTCCTGGACTCCAAACTACGGCTCTTCAAAATAATTGGACATTCAGGAGCCCGCGCTGCAACGCGCTCCATAACGTAAACGGGCTCGCGAATCCAAAATTTGAATAATTCAACAACGATTGAGTTGCGGTAATGAGAGACGCACTCGAAATTTCAAATTTCGCGCGCTATTTTGCCGCTTCAGCGCGAACTTTGAAACGATTCAACGGAAATGGCTAGATGCAATTGTTGCACACTTCAGCAAGTTTCCTCGGGGATTTTTGGAGCGTTGACTTGAATTTTTTTTAGGATTATTTTATAAAACTTAGTATGGGGTTTTTAGTTCTGAAGGACTTCCAAGGAGTTTTAGAGTAGAACTCACATTATTATACTATTAACCACTTTGACTAAACAATGAATTTGAATTCTTTGTGCATTTTCCATTCCGGAAAACACTAAAAAGATTTGATTTATGTTATTATTGATCCATTTAACTGAATTTTATAGCTTAAATATAAAGTAAAAATTTTCAAAAATTCTTTTCTCACCTCCTTTATGAAATATAGTTACAAATCTTTTTTCAAAACATTATTTAATGGTTTAAGAATACAAAACAAAAATTTTTCCAGTTTTAATTTTTTTATAATTTATAGAGGGCGAAGTGGCGGATTTAGGTTCGAGGCCGCCCTAGGCTCTTATCGATGTGCCGCTCTTTTTTCTATTTAAAAGTGATTGCCAAAATTATATATCTAGTTTTTAATTATTTAAATTATCAAATATTATTTTTGGTATAACTCTTTATTTGTCTACATATGTATATTTTTTAAAAATAATTTCAAATATAAGTTAGTAATTTAAATATAAATTTTTCGCTTTGCTTCGCTCGAAAACGTCGATTTTATCGTCGTAATCAATTTCTTGAACTAATTGAGTCTCGATAGTACAATAAGGCATTAAGGGGGCAGTACACTTCTTTTTTGCATTTTTTAAAAGTGTTTTTTTTTTTTATAGAAAATTTTATTGAGTCATTTGAAAATGTTACACATATGGCTGCCTAAAAAAAAACCCTTTTCAAACTGGTTGGTAAGAAATCTCAGCTCTGGAACGTCTGAAACAAAAAATTCAAAGCACATATTAAAATATAAGTCAGCTGCTATCGTGTGAACCACGATGAAGTATTATGGCTAGAAAACAACAAAATGGCGGAATTTTTAATTTTTTAACGTTAATTTTTATTTTTTTTTTATTAAAATATTTATAAAAAAAAGGGTTCAATATTAACCTATATTAATAATAATGGTTCACACCATAAGCAAACAAATGTGGAATAAGTCCGCAAAATTTGAGCCCAATCGGAGCAGTAGTTTTTCAAAAAACTGCCAACCAGGTCAAAAAACGTAGTTTCGAGAAAAACGCGTTTAAATTTTTTTTTATTCAATTCGCAGATAATTCTGAAAAAAAAGTATCTTACGCTTATTCGGCAATGCCTTTTCAATCGATTTAACATATTGTAAACTACTTTTGGAGGTATATAGTACAGGTATCCCTCGAGATATACGGTACTTGAGTTGCACGATTTTCAGAAAAAAATTGCGACGTTCCCTCAAGTTACACGCTATTTGAGTTACACGGTTTTATACAAATTTTCATAAAAAGGGCAAAATAATAAGGATTTATCATATATTCGTCAGTTAGCTATCTGCGGAATCCTTTCGCTTCCTGCTCTTGAAACCCACTTACACGGTTTCGAGTTACACGGAACCAATTAATCGTGTAACTTGAGGGACACCTGTATACAAATTTGATGTTTTTGAAATATCGATTTTTTCAAAAAATTGAAGTGTACTGCCCCCTTAAGTATATCTTGGCCCATACTTGTACATAAATAACATAAATAGCTTTTTACCCGTTGCAAGGTGGAAAAAGATCTTTCTCTCGAACAATTTGTAGCTGGAATGCTTAAAAAAATGCATAGAGTAATATCTACATTATGATAAAAATCCTGAAGTTTCCGTGGATTTAATACATTGTATATATTTTGTGCAGAGCACCCATCATCTGTAGTTACTAATGAATCTTTCAGATGATAATGTAAGTGAATACATTAGTTTCCTAATATCTCTTCTAAATAGTCCGCATATTTATAAACTAGTGTATTTACTTGATTTTTCAACTCATTTGTATACATTTCAGATAATATTCAAAATGTGATAGTAAATATTACTTTGAAAATTTTTTCGGATTTCAATAATATTTGCCTACAGAAGTTATTGAAAAATATTACAAATTTTTATTTTTTTTTTTTTTAATTACCAATACAAAATTTAATTTTTAATTTTTATATTATTCTGATAATTCATCAAATTAAATTAGAAAAAAAAAAAAACAATTCTTTATGAAAAAAAAGCTTTTATAAGCCAAAAATCAAAAAAAGTAATTTCGAAAAAATCGCGTTTAAAGTTAAAACTCCAGCTTTGGAGCCAGGACGTGCGCGCTCACTAAAAGTTGTTGTATACCGTCATAAACTTCGAATTGTTTAAAAATATTTTAGCAGGCTATTTTTGGAGGTCTAAGGAGTTGAAAAATGTAAAAATAAAAAATCGATTTGGAAAATTTTAGACTGTAATAGTACCTTAAAAATCTAAAGAATTGGTATAAAAATATAATATTTTAACACGTTTGCGGACGTAAATTTTCGAACTCACATTTAAACTCTTAAGCATTAGAAGCATTCAATTCTTTATTTTTAATTTTAACTAATTATTTGAAACTTGGGCGAAATGTGACTAGTTGAATATCACAATTAGTTTAAAAAGAAATCACCCATGGGAACGTGGGTAAATATTGCAAGTTTCCAGAAGTAAACCACACAGAAAAAATTTATACATTATTAAAGAAATTTCAATCTTATAACATAAACTGACATCTTTAATGTAATATTGTAAAATAAAAAAATAAAAAAATTTTTGCTACCATGTAATATTGTAATTTTTTCATATTAAAACTTTACGATTTTCATGTATTTTCAAATAATTCTATATAACAATCTTATGTAATTGTTCCTTAGTCACTTGTAAATGTTTACATTGACTAGTGAGTAAAATTAAGAATTAATCTATATTGTTTCGATAACGAGACACTAATTTTAACACTCCTTTAATACAATTTAAAGAATCCTTGTTAAATTAACTAGCATGCGTTCCTTTAAAAAATTTTTTGAAGATTTACTAATTGTAATTTGGATTTGATTTTACGCTAAAATTTCATATTTTTAATATTAGTATGTGAAATCCGTATGTTACAGTGCAAAATTTTACTACATTAACAGTGGTAAACTTTGAAAAATTTTTTACTGTGTATATACATGTGGATTCCCTTCGTTTAAAAGATCAGAAATAAATAACTTTTTGAAATTTAGGATAGGATATCAACAAATAATAATACGTTTTTAAATTATATTCAAAATTTAAGGTTTTTCAAAGAACAATTATTTTAAATAAAATGTATAAATAATATCGTTTAATTTTAATTGGCATGGCAGCATAACTTCTAAAGTTGTTACATGCATAAAAAAACTCTAGTTCTGTTTTTTTTCGAAAATCAAAAATGTAAGTTAGCTCCATTCATAAAACAAAATTAAAAGTCATGGTAGATAAGTTGTTAATACCAATTATTAATATTTCCTCCATAAATGTACCAATAATGAAATTAAAACGATTATTATTTTTGTCTGGGTTTGAATCATTGACAATTTGAACTGACAAGGATAGGTCACACTGTGTGGGTCACCGATTTGGCCGTATATTTAAAGAGGTTCACTAGTGTAGTAAGTCCCCAAAGCCCTAGGGTGCAACACTCGGAAATAAGGAAGAAATTTCTCTCGAAAGTTTTAGGCTTACCATTAGTAGAAGTACTAAAAATTCGAAGTTATGAAAGTTGTCTTGGCGAAGTGAGCAGCGTATATGTTTCTTCAACCTTTCTTCATAATACATATTTATTTGCTTACATAATTCGGATTATAAATAACACACATGGAATTGCGCTTTTTATCAATGATACTTCGCCATGACAACTTTCATAAGATCGAATTTACTATTTACATTTATACTATTGGTGAGCCTAACATTTTCGAGAGAAACTTACTTATTTACAATTGTTGCACCCTAGGGCTTTGGGGGTTTACTACACTAGTGAACCTCTTTAAATATACGGGGACTCAGCCAAATCGGTGACCCACACAGTGTGCTATATCTTTGTGAGTTTTAAAATTTTGATATTATACCATATACTTGAGATAATAAACAATGGACAGATTTAATAAAATTAATCATTTAAAAATAAGATGACTCCCTAAAAATCAAACTTTAAAAAAATCAGCTCCAGATTAATGCCCATGGAATATTGAAAGTAATTAAAACTTATGTATAAACTCGTAAACAGAAGTCAATGCAATAAATTGAGGTATCGTGGAAAGTAGATATAAATACAAAAGCCTACTGCACTGTCACAATACATAAAAGCTTAAATATGAGGTGTCATCGGGTCTCATCGCTAAATCAATTTGCCCGCCAAGTGTCGGAATCTACTTGAATTTGGAAAATTTCCTGTTGCTGTCAGTATTACATTTGATGACTAACGTAAACTTCTGATGTCGGCTTTATTATGGAAGATCAATAATTGCAATTGAATTTCTAAAACTTTTATATGTACCATAGTGACAGAGAAAAGATACAATGATACAGAGATCCTCATCAATATTGGACGGTTTTATAGCATATATATATTTTAGTATAGCGAGGTTATACATATTTAAATATGTATACTATTTTCAAAATTTTAAGAATTTCGTAGTACTACTATAATTATAATTTTATTGAAATACCAAAAAATACGGTTGTTAATTCGTTAATTTATGAATTATGTATTATAAAGGGTGTCCCAAAACCGGCATTCATTTTATTTTATAATAAAATGCATAGGTATATCATTTGAACTGTCAAAATCCTTTAATTTCAATAATATAATAATTCACCGATATGGAGGTTATGTGGAACATAATATTCGACAAATATCAGTCACACAGTTGTTAAATGTTCACTCTTTCGACGAATTTTCAATATTTTAACACAATTATTATAATAATTCATTTCTCCTCGGCGAGAAATACCGCGCCCAGGAAAATTCATTTGCAATAATTACATTGTTTTGGCCACAGTGTGACAGGCTGCACCGTCTTGTTGGAATTACATGTCATCCACATCCATTTCGTCTAATTCTGGTAATGAGCGAATTTTGGAAGACGAGTTTTGAAAGTCTCTGAGAAAGACGAAAGAGCATTGTAGAAAATGAAGAAGAGTATTTTAAAAAACAAAAAAACAAAAATTGGACTTTATTCAAAGTAGTACAAAGTAAATTTTCTAATAAGTGTGTAAGTAGCTTGTTCTAGTGTTAAATCGTTACATTAAATTAGTCTCTGATTTTTGGTTGCTGTTTCGTGTTTTGTGCATACTATGGCTGAAGAAAACAGTATTATTTATATAATTTCATATGTTCTTGATCTGGTTAAGACAAATCAAAGAATAAGACAAAAGAAAAAAAAAACGCTTTTGAGGTTTTTCACTGAATCTGACAATGAGAAGATCCTTTTTTGTTTTGGCATACCAAAGAACTTATTAAATTTTCTCAGAAACAGAAAATTCAAGTCAGTATTGTCGCAGAGAAACCGTCTGGCTCTGATACGCGCCCTTGTCCTTGGACAAAAGTCTCCGCCGAATAAATACCACTGACCCAGCGGACGGAAGGGATTAAGGAATTATGCCTCAAGTTGAAAGAATTTTAATGGAATAAATTTGCAGAAACACTTAAACCATTTAAAGTGCAAGCACCGTGGCGGTGTTCTTTTGTTCCAGGGCAACACAAGCAGTTGTTGAGCCAACACAAAAACCATTTCCTCGGGAGCAATTCAACAATTGTTCCAAGTCCGGGGAAGCGGAGTGCCGCATACAGCGCGCGGGCGAGTGGCGGCCAAAAGCCACAAGCAGCAAAATTGAGTTGGTAAAATTTTTATCCGAGATAAATGCTTATTTCTTCCACAAAAGTGTTCTAGTTATCCTGTCAAAGGGCAGATACAAGAGTCACACAACGTTTTTGAGGGTTTCGGGAGTTTTAAGGGCAGCAGCGGGAGCTCATAGGGGAGTATATGTACTACACAAAAACTTCCATGATACCACCACCCCCGCCACTGTCGGCCGAGTAAAATTCATTTCCTTGAAATCTCCTGTGAAATGTTGCCCATGCAAGCATAATTTTTAGAACGTAAAAGGATAGTTTTGCTGTCTCACACTTCGTCGAATTTATCTCCGGCGAGGAGAGCGAGTGCTGCTCCTGCATCCAATTTGTTGTTGTTGTGTTGTGCTACCCTGTAAAATCGTAAATGCCAAGGAATGTTGATGGGGGCGGCGCATAAAAATCCTTTGGGAATTCAAAGGATTTCTTTTGTGCATTTTCACCTTTTCGCCTTTTTAGTGACTGCCTGCCTGCCTGCATTCAAATGTATCCGTCTCGGGAGGATGCCCTTTGTGTGCTCGTCGGGCCTTTCATCAAATTTTATTAAAATGTAAACTAGGAAGCGGAGCGCTTTGATGCCCTGAATGTCGTTTATCTCTAAAAGAAAGCGCTTTATGGAAATTACGTGAAATATTTTTGCATATTACGACTCCGTTCGGAGGCCATTCAATGGGTACGGGGATGTAAAACTTTGTAGCTTTTCATGTACCCCCAGAGGAGAGCTAATCTCTGGAATTGCCCGCTTATCCGTACTCAATTGCTTCCATCTTATGCGATAGTAAAATTATCCTATTCCGAAGAGCGCACATTGAAATAGAAAAGGAATACGTTAAATAAATTTGTTACATTATAGAAACTTTTCATTAAATAGGAACATATGATATTAAATTTATTTAAATATGTTTCAATATCCAATGCATTCAGTATTCATACTAGAAATCATTCTATTAAGGTACCCACTCGAAAGAATATATAATATTTAGAAAAGATGACTAATCTAAATCTAATCTAATTTCTTGTACGCAAATAAATCTAATTTCTCTGTTATTGTCGCTTATTGAAGATAATTTAATTTCAAAATCTGATCTACTACAAATCAAAATTCCACATGATTAAAGTTGAACTTATGATGATTTTATCTTTTTTTCATATTTAAAATATTTGAAAATTATTTTCCTTAGATATGTTTTTCTTGACTGTATAAATTTAGACTTAAAATTTGCCCCAGAGCGGCCTGATTAGCTCAATACTTCGGAAAAAATTAAATAACATATTATTACGCCTCACCTGAATAGTTCTTAAAAGAGTCAAAAATTAAAAAATTTAAGCATTAAACTATAGCAGTCAAAAATATATTTGACATAAGGAGTAGTAGTCCCTTTCATTTATTTTCATTCAGTGTTTCAATTTAAACTTAAACTTAATCCACATCTGAAAGTTTTCTTAATACACAAAATTTCGTGACATATAAACTTTTAAATATAAACCAATATTTCTGATGGTATTTCTTAATTTTGCTAACATTTTTTAAAAAGTAAATAGCATGATAAAGAGCATATTTGTAACTTTTGTATGACTATATAAAGTGATTGAAAAATGATTATTCATTCATTAAGTCATGATCAAAATACGAAAAGTTAGGCTAAAATACACAAAGGTATATTTCAAAGTATACCAAATCAAATAAGTGTTCTTGGTTCAATTAATTAATTTGCAATGAACGAGTAAACTATTCAAAAACTAAATCTTTCATCAATAACACAAGTCGACAGGATTTTTGATTCTGATTAATATGCGATCATTCCTCATTGCTTTCGTCTCACAATTGAAGAAAATCAACATGATTTTTAAAAAAATTTGCTTTTGTGTCCAGGACAGCAAATTTAAAATGACCAATCATCAAAATTGTTATGTTTTCATTTCCTTGTAAATCTGTTG
Source organism: Dysmachus trigonus (assembly GCA_949715965.1). Classification (NCBI taxonomy): domain Eukaryota; kingdom Metazoa; phylum Arthropoda; class Insecta; order Diptera; family Asilidae; genus Dysmachus; species Dysmachus trigonus. The sequence continues at coordinate 97,996,071 of OX454319.1, read as the reverse complement.
CGGGCGGACATTTTTTAAATTTTCGGTTGCTATATTAGATCCGCCATCTTTAATATATATTTTGGTAACAGATTAAGTTTCAGCGACCCTAAGACCTCTTTGATTCATTTTGATAAAAAAACCCATAAAATTGCAAATGTTCGGACGCCATATTTGATTCACCACTTTGGAACCCAATACAAAAAAGTACCTATACTGTTTTCTCTAATATAACGTACTTTTTGGCAAAAAATCAGAAATATCGCACAACGCATTTAGTTGTAATTGAGGTTCAAACTATCCAAACGAATGTCAAATTTTTCCTTCACAAAAGCAAAGTTTTAACAAAATTATGGCACTTTTACCTTCCTTTTAGGCACAAGTAATAAGAAAATAGCGTTCATAACTGAGACTCAAAAAAAAAGTTTAATTTTGTTGACCTGTGTAATCGCAATAAATCGATAAAAGATGTTAACAAAATTAAGGTAAAAAGGTAATGGAATTGAATTTGTACTATCGCTGATTATTAACAATAATTTACAAGATTTTTACTCACTTAAAAAATTTATTTAATATGTTATTATTACGATTATTTGATTTCTAAAAAAAAGAAAATCCTATCATGTATTTTAGTCATTTTTAGAATTTTCCCTTTTTAAATAAAGGGATGTCGTTACAGTGCTAAACGTAGTTCAAATGATATTTTAAATTCTATAATATAGTTATAAAATACTGGTTAATTAAAACTTTTTTCTAGGTTTGTTGAAGAGACAAGTTTTTTATTAGAGTTGCATTCCTATGATTCATGAAAAACTCGTTTCTTGAATAAATCTTAATATAGTTTATAAATATATAACATATGCGTCTTATAGAACTATAGTTTAGAATTCAAACTTTGATTTGATTTACCTTTTGAGCTGCTACGAAATTCAGTTGTTTTTAAAAAAATTCCGAAAATCGTGAAAATATGGTTATTTTCATTTTTTAACCCTATTTTTCTCAAAACATTAGCGTGATAATAAAAAAAGAAAATTTACTTTAGTGATTAGTTTCCATTTAAGGAAAGAAAAAATTACATTTCTCATGAAGAACAAGAAAAAAGTTAAAATTTGTAATCTAGTGTTATTATTATATTATTTAATGTATTTATGTATTTTATCATGACATGAATTCATTTTACAGAATAAATATTTCGATTAAAAAGTTAAACTATTTTACAAATTTTCTCCACACCTTAGGTACATTTATTAGATGAGCCAGGAAAAAGTTATATACAAAACTCATGATTTTATGATATTATAAAAAAAAAATAAATAGTGATGAAATTTAATTGTTCAGAATTAGTGACATTTCAATTTTTACTATCAATGGTTCAATAAGAGGACACTATAAATTAAATGCCGGATGCCTAATGCCCTAGACACACAGCGCACTAAATTAATAATTAGTTAATTACTCACTTAGCACTAATTATTAATTAATGAAGTGGTGGCAGACAGCCATTTCTTAATTATCGTTTATCAGCTGTCTTTTACAACTGGTATAGAAGTAAAAATCAGCTGAATTCGAGTACACTTATCATTATTTAAGTTTTCCGTCATTTAGCGGCCGTAATGATGATAAGCCCATGACAGACAGCACTTAAATTAGTAATTAGTATTGTCTGTTTAGGACATACATAAGACTGTTTACATCCATAGCACTAATCTAGTGCACTCTTCTATTGAATAAATTGTAAAATGCTCTCATATTTTGATAAAAATCCCCAGCTCTTTTATTAAACAATTACGCAACTTTCAGGGTTTGCGCACATTGAGGTGTAATGTAATCGTGTCATGTACCTCTTTGAGCCAGTTGCCATGCTCCAGAAGGCTCATGTGCTTTCGGAAAGAATTACAATGTAACTTCATTATTCTGACGAGAACTTTTCAATTGTACTAACACTGCACGCATCCGAGTGCTTAAGTGGAATTTTGCGCTCTTAACAAAACGAATGACAAAAAGGCAAAATAAAAGTGAACAGTGAAAATGTTTGCAAACAAGGGGGCGACCCAACCAAAGAAACACAAAAACACACGTACTACAATAAAAGATGAACAATGTCAAGACGCCGGAACGTATGCTAGAAGATGGTTAGTAAAATACACGCAGTGACATCGCAGCTCCCCTAAGCGAAATTCCCCATAAAGGGAGCAGAGAGAATTCGGAGTTGGGGGTTTGGGGTTGGGAAGGCGCCCCCCTGCCAAAGTCGAAATAACATTTTCGAGGGCACGTACTCCGTCGAACAGAAGAAACATCAAATGCCAGGGCCCCCGAAGAAGAAGGAAAACTTTAATGTCGTCGCAATGTTTTATTTAACAAATGTCGCAATTTGAGGTCGGAAGAAGTAACTGAGAAGGCGCACAAACTTTTACCATTTACGGCTGAATGTATTTTTCCCCAGTAATTTTACTTCGCAGCCTTTTTCGGTGCAATTTGCGCGTTGGCCGTAAAATTGCCGGCAAAAAAGCAATAAACTTTGCATCTATAGGGCCCTGGACCGGGAGCCCTATCGTGCTGAAATCTGCTAAAATATTAATTAGAGTTTTACTCTGGCCCAACTTTCGCCGCAAGTACGCCAACATTCCGCCAAATGGAGCCTGCGGTCGAATGGGGGTGGTAGTGTTGCGAAAGGCAGATGCAGAAGTGGGATTGACCTCATTTAAAAACCTGAACGAAGGTTTTTCGGGGACAGACAATATGACTGCTCTACTAACAAAACTCCGCGAAATCTTCACGAAAAACAAAATTCTGCACTATATTCAAATCGGTGTGTGTGCTGTGAAATATTAATTTCGCGCCACTTCGAGTCGCGATAGTCTGGTTTAAGCCATAACTTTTTAGAGACATTTATTCATTCATTTTCGCTTTTTTAGAAAAATTACATGCCTCTTTTTCGCAGCACATCCACTAAATAACTTTTATTTTAGTGGAAATTCTGAAATGCACATCTAATCTAGTTAAAATCTTCCGGAAATGCATATGGCAACACACGTAGGAAAAAGCCGGGAAATTGCAGGGAATAAATAAATGAAATCGTTCCTTGTTTTATAGCCGGGCTCGCAAAATTTATTTAGCGACTTTTACGCGACTGCAAGTGGTCGCCATCTAATGGGAGCAACGTGTTTCTTTTTTTTTTTTTTTGTATTTTATAGCTGAGCAACATTTTTGCATCTCTTCGGAACTCAGAGCGCTCAGAAGAAGACCTGCAAACGGTCCATTTTTCTTGTAGCTTCGGGCAGAGTGTCAGATCCGTTTATGGTCGTCGAGCTTCTTCCTTTATCTTGGAGGAGGTCGTCTCAGTCGTCGTCTCCTTCCAAGTTTTACGGCTCCTCTCGAATCATTAAAAAACACTTTTCCATGCAAATGCATTTCGTTTCAAGTGTTTCTTTCTTTTCGTACACACCCTCGCCTCGTCTGCTACTTTATTGGGCATTTTCTTCCTTCTCTCTATTTTTTTCTTTACATTTTATTTTTATTTGTATTTTTTAACGACCTACACTCTCTGGACTCCAGCGAACGTACACCGGGCAGCCTTAATTTTTTATACGACCTGGTAAAAGTTATTTTATTGTTCCATAGTCATCAGGCTGCCGGTGTTTACGGATTCATGGCCATTCCGAAATTCCCTGCGGGTTTTCCCTCCCAAGGATTATTCTTGAGGTGATCCTGGATCTTTTCAGACGTCCATGGATAGTTGACAATTTTTTAATTAACTTTAGTTCAACGTTTTAAAAACTCCTACAGACTGTTTGGGTATGCAGTTGTGATACTATACCAACTATTATATGACCAATCAAAAAACTGAAAAAGTTGAATTGTACTGGTCAATTTGTAACACTTTTATGTAGATGTAGATTGTTGTGGCTGTCCGAAGACACACTTAGGCCATTACAGGCCCATTGTGATACCACTTTTTGTGACCAGGGTTTCTCGTGAGAATCGAACCCACAACCTCTAGCGTCCTGCTGGGTCGTAGTGAACACGTCGCGTTACCAACTGGGCTATTGAGGCCCCCTGTAACACTTTTAAAAGAATCGTATGATATTTGAGAATCACTCAGAGCTAGCTTTAGTTTGGACCATTTTACATTATAAAAGGTGTCAATCAAAAACTTAGGATACAGCCCAACAAACAATTTGAAAGACTCAATACTTACAAGGAAACGTTCTCAGGTGTGTCTCACCGATTTTGATGAAATTGAAATGTTATGGACTATCGAAAAATAAGAGACATGTAGTTTTTTTTATCTGCAGATACGCACATATATGGGGTGAAAACCACACGTAAAATTTTCTCCCAAAAACAGTTTTTCCTAAGTATTTCAAGTCCTAATGAATTTTTTTGAATGAAACAAAATGGACATGATGTCTCATAAATATACTAACCTTTTGAAAGTAGTCCGGTTCCCGGGGGTGGCAACCCTTATTTTTTATTGCAGAAAAACGATTTTTTTTTTTTTATATTTTTGCGTCACAAAAATAACAGTTTTAGTTAAAAATCATTGACAAATATTTTTTTACAACGATTTTGAAAAATAAAGTTGACCTGTTTTTGCGTTTTCGTAAAAAAAAGCTCCTCAAGGTGGTAAACAACCCCTAGCACTAATACGTAAATGATGTATATTCCTTCAGACATCAGTTTTTTCGTGAAAACCAGTATTAAGGGGTTTTTGGAGTCGCTGAATACGAGTCTGATGTTAAATTAAAAAAAAATTCAAAATGGCGGATCCAACATGGCGGAAAAACTTTTGAAAAATACACCAATTTTTATTTTAAAAAAACAATAAATAAAAGTACCCCCTAAATGTGCGTATCCGCAGATAAAAAAAATACGTGTCTCTTATTTTTCGATACTACAAAATTGGTGAGACACACCTGAGAACGTTTCTTTGTTAAGCAAATTTGAAATAGACTTTTAAAGCTCTTATTAGCTTTTTCATAAAGAAAATCTTTCTTTTAAAAAGCTTATAAAATATTTTTCGAAAAATCATTTCTAGTAGCGTAATTATATTTTTTCTCCCTAAGAATTGATTCTTATACATATTACTTTTAAAGGAATTCATTCTTGGTTGTAACTGATTATTATCTTACGATAATCTTGTGTTAGTGCTTTATAAGAAAAGTAAGAACACATTCTTGAAAGATTTAAACTTAAAATTCTTTTAAGAAAAAATATCTGAGGTCTGGTACGACGTTCTTATAGGATCGTTATAAGAACGAAAGCTAGTGAAAATCTATTTTAAAAACATTATGACCACGTGATTTTATATTAAGTTAAAGTAAGATTGTTATAAGAATAAGGATTTTCTTAACGTTTTACAAGTGGTCTTGTAAAGACATAATGGAAGGCAACAGGCGTGTTTTTATTTCAACTTTTTAAAGTTTTTTAGAGGTGTTGCGAGAATATGTAAAAAACTCAAAATGTAAAAATGAATATCATATGTGTAATAAAACACACAATCTTATTTAAAGTTCATTGGATAGGTAATGCTCTGATAATACTCTTAGTTTTGCCTTTGACAGTTCTTATAAGTGATTTGACGAACTCATCAAGAAATCTTCTAGCGCCTCATCACATTCATTTCATACGCCACTTCTTAGCTAGTTATGCTCTTGAAGAATTCTTAGGGAGTTATTTTTTGAAGGTATTGTGTTACCTAAAGCTTATTTTAATTCTCTCAGCTCAACTCTTGATGGGCTTTATAAGAAAATTACTGTTTGTTGGGTCAAAAATGTAAAATATAAAGGTAGTGCGGTAATTAATATAAAACTAAATTTTAAATGTTTGGATTTTTAATTCAAGAGTTGCAAACTCCTTAATACACTGAATATTTGGAAATGTCCCATAAAAATTATATAAGGCTTTAATGGATTTTATACCTGAGTTGACCTGTATCAAAATTTCTTGGAGAGCCCTTTTTCGGAAAAAAAACAGAATTATTCGTTTAAACAAAATATATTTGAAGATAACAATTTGTTTTTAACAAAAACAACAATAAATACACCCTACGAAAAAATTATGGAAACAAAAACGAATACTGCAATATTTTGGATTATTTTAGTCATAAGAAGTAAATAATTGGAAATTCGATTTGCCAACACTGAAGATTTCACTTCATGTTTTTCTAATATTTTTTCAGTTTATAAAACACGAAGTGAAATCTTTAGAATGTACATTATTTTTTAATAGCAATAACCTAGGCCCAGTGTTGGCAAATTTAATTTCCAAATATTTACTTGTTATAACTAAAATACACCAAAATATGGCAGTTTGCGTTCTTGTTTCTATAATTTTTTCGTAGGGTGTATTACAAAGTTTAACACTAAAAAACAATATTCTAATAGTTAAATAGGTACTTTTCTCTTTTCATCGTTTTTGCATTTGGGACTTGAAAATGTTATAAAATATTAGACATATGAATAGTCTAATAGTTAGAAAGTCTGTTAATCAACTTAAAAAAATTAATATCTCATGAAGTATTCAACTTATTAGAATCAATAGAAGTCCTGCAAAACTATTTAACTATATGTCTCGATAAACGAATGGTATTTACTAGGGTGAAAACCATCACTTGTTTTTTAAATAAATGTCAATTGCAACAAATGCAGTTATCTGCAGTTTTCAGATAAAAATTTGGCTATTTTTATACAGGATGGAGCACGAGCGCACACAGCAAAGGCAACATTCTCAAAATCGATGTTTTCAAATGTTTTTCTTTCCTGACCTTAACCAAATCGAAAACGTTTGGGCTCGACTTAAAGAGAGTGTATTTAAACATCCGATCCCGAATATAAAACGACAATTAATTGCAAGAGTAGGTATTTAAAAAAAAAAAATCCTTATTTCCTTGTTAAGAATTTTGAAGTGTATTGACGCGAGATAGAATAATATTGAGCTGTAGCGGAGTGTTGTTTTATTAATTAATTTGGAACTGGGCTGTGAAGTATTGTTAAAATAAAGTTTTGAATTTTTAAATTAAGTATCAACTTGATTTTATTGGGACCGCTCTAGCTCCGGGGCTCTGTATCACTGCTAATTTACTTTTTTGTATTGAATTAGGTACCAAAATTTTGATATTCCTCAATTTTCTTTTTTGAATTTATTTTTCAAGGAAACCTTTATGTACCAATTTTCATGAAAATCTCTTAAATCTTCGAATATTTCGTCACCATATTAGATTCACAATTTTCAATCGATAATTTGAATTTAGCGACCTTAAAAATCTTTCCATCACTATTTTCATAGAAATTACTTAAGAACAGAATTTGTTTGAAAATAATAAAGAAAATGGATTTTTTTTTTTTTTTTTACAGAAAAATGGGTCTAAGTAGATAATAAGAATTTAATTTAAACATCTAGGGAAGAAATTGATGCAATTATTAATATTTTCAAGTGTTGGTATCCCGTATTAAAAATTTTAAAAATCATATTTTAAGAAAGACATATGTAAATTACAAAAATCTAATAATTGGGTCATGACTTAATCGCTAAAAAAGCTTATAGAATCGAAACTAAATTGAATTTTAATTTGAAATTTTTACTAAATATTCACAAAACATCAGTCTATTGAAGTGTGTATATAAACAAAATTATTTAATATTAATAAGTAGAAAAAAAGTCTAGGTTTTTAAAAATTTTAGATATTTATAAATATAACGAAAACTGAAAGATTCTCACCCAATAAAATGATCTAAATTTGGCATTTAAGTTCATCCTTCACATTTAGACCCCAATTTTATACTCGTTTATTTCCGCTCGAATGAACTTGCCTTCAGTTGCCCTTCAGCAGAATCTAAAATTTTCCAGCATTACGGAAAAACGTCCGTAGCCAGAGCCAAAGTTCAAAAACAATCCCTGGCACGTACGGCAGGAATATTAAGACAACTTTTCCCGAAAATGCAATGCGGATGTTTGTCGCCGCCAGCTCCTGTCGAGCCGAGCCGAGCCCCACCGCGCACCGGCCTGATTCGAATTCAAAAAGGATGCAACGTCCTAATTGACCTCCGAATCCTGAATCCTGAATTCTGAATCCCATCCCGCTAGGCCGGGTCAGGTCCCGAATGCGATTGACGCTCCGAAAGGAGCCAGCTGTGCCCAATAATGCACCAAAAAGGAGCAGTGGAACGTGTTTCTGATGGGGACGCGCACTTGTTACTGGCTAATGTCCCATTCCTGTGACACCTCCTTGAATGCCTACTGGGAAGATTCTTCCCGCTCGCCATTAATCATCTCAAGACTTGTCGGGGACCTTTAAACTAGGAAGGAACCTATTAAGTGATCCCTGCCGAAGGTCGGAAGAGGCTCAGAAGAGAGTGACAATTATTATTAAAATCGCGACGAAATCATCAGACCCCGGGGGATGAGAAAGTGCTCCACACGAAATTCAACTGTTCCCAGCTCCCGGGGATTTATATGTATATCTGGAACAGGAGCTCTCCCTCATTTCAAATGCAATAAGTTATCCCATCCGCTGGTGCACATAGATCTTTGCGCTGTCGTGCTTTTTTTCGACCTTCTCACAGAATTCCTTTTTCATGGCTTTTTGAAGAATCCCGATGGAGATTTATGTTATCTCCTTTCGACTAGACAAAACTGCATTACAAGGGAACCTTACATAAATATTTTGCTTTTGTAGTGGTGGTGTGCTGGGGCTCCCATTCTGCACCCACACCTCCCTAAACAGGAGTGGGGTTAAGGAGCCTTTCCTTTTTCTTTCTATTTAATTTTTTTTTTTTGTCAGCGAGTCTGCTTCCTTCTGTTAAGATTTATTGCACATTTTCTCCTTTAACAGCCTTAAGTGTGGGTGGATTGCAGGCGATTTTTGCCCGGTGCAATGATTTGAGGGTAATCCTATAATCGCAGCGCTAAACTAGTGAGAGCGGGCGTCTTCTAGGGACGGGTTGGGAGGGTTGTCATTAAGCATCGCGATCTGTCTGATTCTCCCACAATTTATCAGCTTTCCAGGGGATTTACGTGTTGTGGTTGGATACTAACTCGCTGGATTTGGTGTTCAGCAGCGACAACGGATCGCTGCCACTTTAAGACCTGATTATGTGTCCTTCTAGTCGAGTGTAAGAAGCACTTTACCCCACTCAATATTCAATCCTGCCACTGAGACTCCTTGAGAAAGGTCTTCATTTCTTTTGCCAACTGTCAGCAAATGGATTATTCGAAATTGGAAGTGCATTAGAACAGTTGAAATAACTTATAGCAATTCTCAGGGGGAAACGACTCCGATTACAAATGCGGTTTTCATTCTTTAACTGAAGTTTTGTTAGAGATTTTTGAACTCCTTGATATGTGAGTCGCTCAGAATTTAATGCATATAAATTAATGTGTTTTAATAAATTAACTTATAAAATTTTTTGTTTATTAATTTGGTTAGAGCAATATATAAAATCTTTTCAAACTCTAGGCTCTACAACAAAATGAGATACGTACAGGATATGGAAATAAAAACATAAGTATTTATTGAGTCAATGGAAACATCTTAGAAACTTAAGGACTTGCATTGTTTTTTTTAATAGTACATTGTCATCATAAGCTTTATTGGTAAAATAATGTATAAAGATATTGATAAATATGTTTATTCATTAAAACAAACACCTTTGTTTTCCGAGTATCTAATATAAATATACAAATAAGTGAGGTAACTGAATATCCGAATTGGTCGAACTACCAATCAGTGGGCGTTAGGTCGTTGATTTTAGACCATATTGATGTTCTGATTGCATTAAGGAACCTTGAAGCAAGCAACAAACAAGATCCTGATGGAATATGCCCTAATTTATTAAAGAATTGTGCGGAAAGGCTTGCGGAGCCTCTGCAGCTAATATTTAATAAATCTCTTGAAGTTGGTGTATTTCTCGACACCTGGAAAATTTCTTATATAATTCCGATTTTCAAATCTGGCGCCAAGAATCAAGTAAATAACTACCGAGGTGTCTGCATAATGAAAACTATCCCGAAAGTGTTAGATTCTCTGGTAAATAATAAGTTTAAATTCATGGTTAATGATATCATTTCGTTTAAACAACATGGTTTTGTTAAGGGCAGATCATGTTCAACTAACCTGGCTTAATTTTCTAACTATATTACAAACGCGTTAGAGGGGGGCTCGCAGGTTGATGTAATATATACGGACTTTGCTAAGGCTTTTGATAGAGTCAATATTACGTGTTTAATTTCCAAATTAAAATTGTATGGCTTTCATTCTTCTATTCTTGACTGGTTTCAATCTTATCTAAGAAATAGAGTACAATATGTAAAAATTAAAGATATTTAATCTAGACAAATTAGTGTCAACTCAGGAGTTCCCCAAGGAAGTCACCTCGGACCGTCACTATTTCTGATTTTTATCAACGACATCGTAGATTGCTTTGACAATGCTGAATGTCTCCTTTTTGCTGATGATTTAAAACTATTCCTCAAAGTGAATTCCCTAGAGGATTGTGGGCTTCTATTTAACGACGTTCAAAGGCTTCATCAATGGTGCAGGTGTAACAGTTTGTATTTAAATGTCCAAAAATGTAAAATCATGTCTTTTCATCGTAGGCCAGTTTGCATTTTATTCGACTACATGATTAACAGTATTCCACTTACAAGGGTAGAGGAGGTTAAGGATCTGGGGGTAATTTTCGACACTAAGATCTCATTCGCGGCTCATATTGAATCAACATTTACGAAGGCGTTTAAATCTTTGGGATTTTTGAAGCATAGTGTCAACGACTTTATGTACCCTCATACCATTATTTCGTTGTACCTCTCGTTAGTGAGATCCGTGTTAGAGTACGCATCAATCATTTGGTGCCCATATCACCAGGTTCACATCGATCGGCTAGAATCTGTCCAAAAGAACTTTACGAAATTCGTTATGTACAAGTGTAACCTTATGAGGGGATTTATGCCATCATATAATGAACGATGTATGCTTCTGGGCTTATCCAGTCTTAAATTTAGACGTGACGTTAATTACGCTGTCTTTGTTAAAGACATTTTGTCATATCATATAAAGTCACCAGAACTATTATCATTGCTCCACATATATGCTCCAGAAAGATCTATACGTTCGAGGTCGTTGCTCTATATTCCACCACATAAAACTACTTATGGTTGTCACGAATCGGTCACTAATTGTATGGTTTGTTTTAATTCTCTGGCAGATTCAGTTGATTTTACTTTACCCAGAAAGAAGTTTAAAAATAGTATATTTGAATATCAGTATGTAAGAAATTAACTATATCCTTTATTGTATTTTGCTAGTCTGTAAGGCCTAATACCTGTAGACATTGAAATAAATAAATAAATAAAATAAATAAATTTTTATCTCCGCGATTTGTTTTTAATGTTCTGTAAAAGTTGTGTTTAATTGGAGGCATATATTTTAATAAATTCATCACATCTCTTCTAGCTTTTATAGTTCATTTATATTTTTTAAGATTTTTTAAAAAATTTAGCATTCTTTTTAAAATTATATTTTAATTTAATGCTATTTAGGTTTTACCTCTCATAGTTATTAAAAATTGGTGTTCGTTCCAAAGTACCTTGAATAGTTCTAAATAGCAGAAATAAAATCAATTATTACCCAAACAACGTATTAAAATTTAAAAGCAATTAGAGTTATTATATATTAGGGTGCTTTTTTTTCGAAATTTTGTGGGAAATACCTAAAAGAAAATTCCCTGAAAATTTGAGCCCTTAATATTAATATTAGGTTGTAACATAATAATCTGATAATTTTTTAAGAAACTTTATTTTGATTTTTTTGTGCAATTTAGCTTAAGATTTTATTGAACATATAGTCCGTCATTATCAATGATCTCCTGCCAACGTTGGGGAAGCGAAATTATTCCATTCTCGTAAAACTTGGACTCACGAGAGTTTAATAATTACAGCAACCACTATTCCAATGCATCTCGGTCACCAAGAGATTTTCCGTTAATGTGAGCCTGCAACGATCCGAACAAGTGGTAGTCAGAAGGATACATATCCGACGAGTATGCAGGATGGGCTAAGGAAATCCAGCCTAGCTCCATAATTTTTTTACATGTCATCGAAGCGGTGTGAGGGCGGGCATTGTCGTGGAGGAAGTATACATTGCCTTATTCTCCTATAAGATTCACGGTTACCTTTTCTAGCATATCACAGTAGTGTTCACTATTTATAGTTGTTCCTTGTGGTAATAGTTCCCAGTAGATAATACCGTGCACATTCCACCAAACACTCAACATAACCTTGTGTATAGTAATTTTACATTTAACTGTCGGTACTCCTCTTTGACCCGCGCTAAGTCATTGTCGCTTATTATTATGGTTAATATAAAGCATCCACTTCTCATCCCCGGTAACCAAATTACGAAGCCAAACGCCAAAAGTACGATATGAAGTGAGTCATTGCGTACAAACCGCCACTTGCATCATCCGTTGATCATCAGTCAATTCGTGGGGTACCCATTGATTGTTCCTGTACACTCTACCCATCACTTTCAAATGTCGAGCGATAGTAGTATGGGAGCATCCGAGTTCTTCTTCAAGTTGACGAGTAGTCCTCCTTGGATCTTCCTCGATGAGCTGCGCTAGTCGGTCGACATTAACCTCAACCGGTCGCCCTTCGTGAGGTTTATCTTCAAGGTTGTAGTCGCCATTCGAGAAACGTCGAAACCAATTTACTGCTCTATGATAAGAGACCGCATTTTTTCCCATACATTGACATATATTTTGTGCCGCCTGCTTAGAGATATTGGGCTTTGAAGTTGAAGTAGTGTTTCTACAATTGAGCTCAATAAACCATGAAAATTCCACACTACCTCAACTTCAAAGCCCAATATCTCAAGAAATATTGATGTTAGCGATTTGGTGTTCCAGAACTTTTTTGTAGGAAATTGAATTTCTTACAAGTTTGTCACTCACATTTTTGAATTTCCTACAAGTTTGTCATTTACATTTTTTCTGTAGCTATCTATAGTTTTTTAGGTTCAAAAAAGATGTTAATTCTCACTGCTATAGAATTTTTAGTAGTGAATGAGCCTATGGACTGTAAAAAGTCGTTAGGCGCTAACCCATTAAGGGGGGGGGTATAGTCAAACATGCATTTTTTGGACCCATTTTTAAGATTTTGTTTTATCGATCTGGTAAAAGTAAGGTAAATGGGTGAAGGCCTAAACTAAAGAACAACTTTTTAAGAGTATTCAAAAAAACATTGTTATTAAAAAATATTGAAAATTGAGTTTTTGTCATAAATTGCTCCGAAAAAAAAGTGATTTGCGGTGAGACACATAACTAATAGCTGGATCATCTAAAACAAAAAAACCAAAAAGATTTTGTTAGTTAATAAGTTTCTTGAGGTAACGCTGTCGAGTTTTTTTATTTATTTCGATTATTGAATTTTTGGTGTGAATTTAAAATAAAAAAAACGAAAAAAAAGGAAATTTTTTGTTTGGAATTTCTGTTTTCAATCGGGAAAAATTCTATTAAAAAAAAAGACATTGTCTACAGAAAAACTGTGCACGATTTCAAAAGGATCGGTCAAGTAATTTTCGAGTTACGTGTCTCACCGCAAATCGACTTTTTTTTTTCGGAGCGTCAATTTAAAATTAATGTCAAAAACTCAATTTTCAATATTTTTTAATAAAAATTTTTTTTTTAATACTCTTAAAAAGGTGTTCTTTAGTGTAGGCCTTCGCCCATTTACCTTACTTTAAAAAATGCATGTTTAACTATACCCCCCCCTTAATTCGCAAAACGAGGATTTTGTACACGCAAGTTCAATTATACGATTCGAATAGCAAATTGATGCAAATTTCTTCCAAATTCGTATATAAGGGGTTTTTGTGGCTGCTCTTTCAGAATCTGGCATTTGTTTTGCATAAAAGCTTCAAAAACCCTATTATTTTTTGGATTTTTTCAAAAAAGTGCTGATTTTTTTTTTGGTCATTTTTCTTTTCAAAGTCGATTATCTTATCGTTGCTGCTATTGGATCATCATACAACCACCAGAAATTGCGGTCCGAATGTCTAAACTTTCTCAAACCATGGTTTTGAAAATTTTTTTTTGCTTTGGTTTTTGCAAAATGGTCATTTTGTACAGCAATGTAATAAAAAACTTCACGATGTTTTTCCACGAAAAAGATCAACTTTACAAAAAAATGTATAAAACAGAAAATGCTTAAAATTAGAACACATATGAATTTTTTCAGAGTTGGTTTGGACTATTATTGGTTTTTTGGATTTGTCAAATTTTTGAAAAATCCTAAAATCTCTCGGAAAATTTTGAAAAAAGTTCAAACGTGTTCTTTGGCTTATTATAAGGACTTTTTGTCATATACAATTTATTCGTATAATTGAACATTTTTGAGTAAAAATATCACTAAGTTTTTTTTATGATGAAATTTGGTGATATTTTTACTCAAAAAGGAATTTTCCGGGAGATTTTTTGATTTTTTAAAAATTGGACAAATCCAAAAAACCAAAAATAGTTGAAAAATATTCTGAAAAAATTCACACGTGTTCTTTGACTAATTCTAAGCATGTTCTATTCTATATATTCTTTTTTAAAGTCACGTTCTGTAATTAAGCACTTTAAAAAAATTTGTAAGTTTGGAAGCATCACTTGGAAAAGACCTTCCAAAAATGCGTTTCACTTCTGTTGTTCTAGGTCAAACTTTTTGTCTTTATTTTTCTATGATAATACTTAATTTGTTACAAACATAAATTTTAATAAATATAGCATGCATTTGTGGAATGAAACTTTTAACAGGATTAAGCCTTTTTAGTGCTGAGTTGTTCGTTAGCTTAAAATGCTCAAAACAGACTTTTAGTTAAATGACAAAAACAAGTGTCAAGCTCCTTTCGAAAACAGGAAGCGGCTAATTATAACCAGCCAATTCTTCTAAAATTAAATTCCACTTCAGGAGGGTAAATGTGCCTAAAAGAGACAGCCCCCGAGACATCTGTCTCGTATTTTGAAGTGTCAACTTCATAAGGGTTTAAGTACCCCAGCTTTGGCCATCGTTGGGCCCCCGCGCGGCTCCAGCGTCGCGTCGTCCGCGGTGAGACAAATAATTAATGATCCTTGAAATGCCTTCGCCGCCTCCTGGACGTAATGTTCTTTAAGGAAGTCACAAATTTGCCTGTCATGTCGGCGAGGAGAAACTTCGAAGACTCCCTTCGTCACCTTTGTATACATATTTGAATTTGTCAAGGCTGCCGAAGTTGGCGCGAAGGAAGGCGCGCCCTTAACTAGGGGTTGGTTGGTAACAGTTTTTAATTTTTCTACCATTCCGACATCCATCGAGTGGATGCAGAGGGCTCGTTTTTGTCTCGTTCTTCCTGCGGCGCGCTAGTTAATTAAAAATATGGAAATGAAGCTGTTGGTAATTTTTTATTCAACGATCGCTAATTAAGGACAGGCGATACTGCGGGAGGCTGAAGAAGGTTGAAGGCATCTTTCCGGAAGAGCTGCGTGCATGTGTGCTCCGACGACTGCTTTCGGCGTTGATCCTGGCAAGACGCGACGAGGCCAAGACAAGATGATGGTCGTTCTTAAGATGATAGAAGACAGAAGGTCTCCACTGCTGATGACGTACTTAAATTAATGGAAACTTCACCAAAGAGAAAATTTCCTTTAAATATGCATGACAGCGGTGACAAGGTGAGTGACGATTTGGAGCTGTGGTTGCTGCAGTTGACCTCGCCGGGGATGAAAATGAAAATGAGACCAAGGAATTTCACTTTGGCGCGGCCTTTCGGATAAAACGGGCGAAGAACCCCTCAGAGGAGGGTGTGTTGATAAATTACGTACCTGTGGGAATTTTAATTTCTAATCCAGCCTCTAGGGGTATTAATATTAAGATACCTTAACGTTTCCTGATTAAAAATTGGCTCTTTTTCTGTCGACGAAGATATTCAGAAAAACGGTTCGGTATTCGAAAGTAGCGAAAGATTTGAAATTATTCTGTCTTTATGAAACCAAAACTTCAAGTTTCAATTGTATTATAACAAACATACTATTTCTTCTAAATACATAAACATCAAATTGTTCAAATAAAAAATATTTTGAAGTACCTACATTAAAAATACTAGGACATCAACATTATATTAGTAAAATTGCATGTAGGAGTAATTGATTGATTATATTAATTTTTTTTGCAGAGTAAATATTTTGTTAGACATTGATACATTTTTTTTAAATAATTTATCTATGCATCAACAATTTCAAAACGTTCAAATCTTATCACTTATCCTTTAAAAAGTTTAACAATATTTTCAAAAGTGATCGTTTCCCACAAAATACTATTCACTAAACTTAGTAACTCCCTTGTACAAAATTAATTCTATTACTCTTGGCACTAGCATAATTAAATCAATGATCTTAACTGAATTTAAAGTTCCTTTTTCAAAGTTTGTACTATCACGATAACTTCTAAATTAATTTTAGTTTTTGTTGTTTTTTATATTATTGTTTTTAATATTTTTTTTTTAAGTAATGCAAAAAGTGATAATATTTAATTGGATTATAAGAAAAAGCCTGAAGAAAAAGTTAATGTTATAAAACACTCATTCTTTAACGATAGTGAGAGCTTTATAATATTTTTGCACAAATATTGTGCCTTCTAATAACTTAATTAATTAAAATAATAAGTTTTTTTCGATTTCTTATCATGAAAAAGACAAATTTTTGATTCTAACAGATATTTTACTATATTAAATTTTCCTTCAACAGCTGCAGTAAACTATATTCAATTAAGGGGGGATATACATTTTGAACGAGAAAAAAAACTCATTTTTGAAAATTTTTTTTCAAGGGGAAGTTTTTATTCAAATCAATCGAAACTTTTTTGCAATTATAAGTGTATCCAGTAGTATACAAAAAAAAAATTTTTAAATTTTTTTCAACAAAATGGCGGCCGTTAGATGGTGTTGAAAAAGTCGTTGTATTTTGCTTGTGACGGTTCTCCTGGTCGCAATTTTGATGAGAAATCAAAAAATCAAAAAAATTTACATTAATTACATTCACAGTTAGTAGATGAATTACAAAAAAAGTGAAAAAAAAAAAAATTGCATTTTTGGCGTAACTTTTTCGAAAAAATCAACAATTTCTCCGCCATTTTATCACATTTTTCCATATTTAGTAATAAAATATTACAATAATTTTTAATAAGGTAATACTATAATAAAGAAATCCTATAAGTTTCAGCTCAATCGGATAATTAGTTTTCGAGTTATTACCGCCATAAACTCCGAAAATGCTGTTGTGAGAAAAACGCGTTGAAAGTTTTAATTATCGAAAAATCGTACTTACATTTTAATCAGCAATCCCGGGAACGATGAAAAAAAAACACTTGGAGTTCGAATTTCGAAAAAAGGGTTTCAGGAGCGTATTTAGCGGGAAATTTACTAACTTTTTATGCAAAAAAAAAAAAAATTGAATTTTTTGGTCATTCAAAATGTATATCCCCCCTTAAGAGACTTAGAACCGCAAGCATGTACCAATCATAGTTAAACTTAGGCCTTAAAACTTAAGACTGTGTTACAGGTGCCTGAAGTTCGAAAAAGAAAACCTGCTGATTTAGTAGAACCATAAAAGTATTCCTATTTGTAAATATTTTTCATAAGAGCTCTGGAAGGTACGAATAAAAATGCCACTAAAGTTTAAGGCTCTATTCGTGGCCTTTCGAAAATGTTTCATGACATTTATGCAGCTTTTTTAAAGACAAATTCTTGCATACTATTATTCGAACATAAGTTAAGCCACTCTTAGGTTTTAAGGCTAGTTTGGTGTATAAGGTTAAGTGCAATTTTACTTGTTACTTACATTTCATAGGAGAATTTAAATTTTAAAAACTTTTATTTTTTAGTTTCAGAATATTCGAAATATAGTTCAACTTGAGTTGAATCACATTTTCTTCTACCATTTTCAAAATAAGCCAAAATTTGATATGCAGTTCATAAAAATAAAGCTATTATTTAACATTATTTCTCTTCTTTCAAAATTCCAAAAATCTCATCACAATTTAAGAAGATTTATTAGAAAAAATCTGCAAACAAATTATAAATTTTGAGATATGAAGTTTTAGTATACTATATAATATTTTTAACGAAAGGGGTGTAAACCAGTGGTTTAATTAAAACCTTATAAGCAGGGATCGAAAATAACTATTATTTTCAATTTGTCAAACCAATCAAAAAAAAAAAAAAAATTTCTTTTAAAATCAAAAATAAAAGAAAAAATTTTTTAAATCAAAAATAAAAATCACCATATGATTTAAAAAAAAAAACAACAAAAATATGATTTTTATTTTTACAGTCACAAATAAAAACCAGAAAATGATTTGCATTATTAAAATCTAAATTAAAGATCAAGAAGTGATTTTTATTTTTAAAATCAGAAAGTAATTTATACTTTTAAAACCTGAAATAAAAATCTTAAAGTTGTTTTTATTTTTAAAGCACAGAAATTATATTAAAATAAAGAAGAAATCTTTATTATTAAAATCAAAAATCGAAATAATAAAAAAAGTGATTTTTACTATTAAAACCAAAAATAATAATCAGGAAATAACTCTTACTCTAAAAATAAAAAAAATAAATGATCAGGAAATTGTTTTTATTCTTAAAATCAAAAATCAAAATCATGAAATTATTTTCATTTTTAAAACCAGGGAATGTTTATTTTTAAAATCCAAAATAAAAATCAGAAAATTATATAAATCATAGAAAAATAATAGTCCGAAAATATAATAACCTATAAGATCTACTATTGAAATTTAAAACATTTAGAAAAAGTAATTAATTCTATAAATGTAGTCTTACTTAGAATTGTTTGACCCTATTAATATAATTTTCTTCAAAACCTCTGATTTTAAATTTCTACTTTTAAACCTTTGAAAAGAGACCTCATTATAATTTTATAAAGTTCACATGGGGTCTGTTCCTAAACGCTCAGTTCTTAAACGTATAAAAAAATTATAAATTAGCAAATATTAATATATTTTTCATAAAAATTGAATATGGTACTTTTGAGAGGTGGTTCTTTGCAGGGAAAAGGTAAATGTTAGTAAATGAATCTTATGCTATATCTGTTATCGATTTCTATATCCATTTCTAAAATAAATTTGAACATTTGTAAAAATCCAGTAGTATTTTTTAGTTTAACATAAAAGTTTAATAGTAAAAGCTTTTAATAAAATAACTTTATTACCTACATTGTTTAAGTATTGTAGTTTACATTTTGATAGTGATTCCCTTACTAACTTTTGTATAAAAAAAAGCCACTCTATGTTATTGATACTTCAGTTGGTAATGTTTGACTTCAATCTTAATTAATTTAATTGATTCTTCTTCGAGTCGTAGAGAAATTTAATGTTGCAGCTCTTAAGCACTGTATGCGCGTTTCGTCGCAATGCTCGTTTTGGTCGAGATTAATGTGTTTTGGACGATACATACGAACATATAAACTCCTCTGCCCTGAGGTTAGCGGACGAAACGAGCATTGGACTTTGGACTGGACAAATTAATTGGTCACGACCGCCGCAAGAGATAGTAAACGATGACAGTAAGAGGAGCCCTAATTCGGAAAAAAGCTCGTTGCGTACTGCACAAATTATCTTTAATGCGTCATAAAAATCCACGTTAAGGGGATGCGGGACATTAGCAGAGCCGTGATGTTAGCGTACCCTCAAAGTAAGCGCTTGAAAGCAACAAATGCATTGGTAGCACTTCGAAAAAGTGCACACAGAATCCCATCACATTTAATTTCGCCAATTACTGCGGAAGCACCAAGAGCTGTTAAGGACGACGCTGGAAAAGAAGCATCCTGGCGCTCTGCACCACAAAGGCGAGGAGCCGACGCCCGATGCTCCCCGTCCGTCGCGATGCCCTTGCCAGAAGAGCTGTCGTCTAATCATGAGAGGTTAAATAAGTGCACACGGTCGGGGTGAGGAGGAAATCCATTCGCCCCGACTTGCAGCAGGGAAGAGCACTCTTTGGGCCATAAAGGCAGAATGTGCGCCCGGCTTATACCCGGGGAAGAAATTCATTAAATATTAATCCCTGGCAGAGGTAATTTTATATTCAATTACACCTGGTAGTGGAGCCGTCACATATATCCTCGTGCGATATCACGTGAACGGTCGGTCGAGCAACTCTCACTTACCCGTCCTCGCCAGGTCCTTGTTTTATCGCGCCCGGGCTAAATTTACTCCTGGATAACGCTCTGGAAGCAAGACCGTGCGGTGCGAACGTAATGGGGCGGCTACGTGAAGCAGAGTGGTCCTTCGAGCCGGATCTCTGTTGTTGTCCAACTGACTGATCCTAGAACTCCTCGCTTCTCCGGCTAATGATATGAGTAACAATTTTTAAGGAGTTGAAAAACTTTTTCTACCTTTCGCCCCCATAGAAAGGCGAAGTAAAGGATACTATTTTAAGAAGCTTCCGCTTCCGCCATAGATTAACTATGCGGTTGAGAAATAAAAGTGCGACCAGGTACCTGAATTTTCCATAACAAGATTTCATTCAGCCCTTACCAACTCCTTCTCTATGGTTAACGCTGCAAATGAGCTGAAAGTTTTCCACAAAAGTTTCACGTTGCAACCGCCCGCCGCACCGAAAGATTCTATCCTAGACAATATGTATGTTATTTGCATGCATACGATTTATGCGCGGGGGTGTACAGTACAGGGAGCATATTTTGCAAAAACACCCGGCAATTAAGACTCTTCCACACAACGTTTTGTTGGGGAAACGCATATACACTTACATACATCTACATTTATAATATGCACAAGAGTGTAAGCCACTTAAGGGCTTCTTCTGCTTGCTGAAATAATTTCTTGAGTTGTCTAAATATTTTCGCAGCTGAAGGTGCACCCCATGTATCACTTCTTTTGGCTTTTTAATTGCTTTGCACAGTGCAAAAAGTTCAGCTGAGGATTCTGCGATAGTGAGGTCTTTTGCTATAGAATAGTCAAGTGTTTGGAAATTTCAAGGAAGAAATAAGCTTCAGGTTTTGTTTAACCTTTTGCATTTAGATTAAAGCATATCATGGATTTGAAGTTTATTCGAAATATTCACGTATTTTGATAGCTTCGTTGTTCAGTCAGTAAACTTGAAATGTTTCACATTGATAACAAATTTAATATCATAATGAGAGTGAAATCAAATATCTGGTTAAAAGCACAAATTGAAGAATTTTTAAAATTGGTAGTAGTAAATCTACAAATTGGGCTAAAATCATTATTAAAATTCAGGGATAGAAAATAACAAATTTTTTCAATTTTTCAAACCAAAAAATCATGTAGACAAATTTGTGGGAAAATTGGTCCAAATATAGCATTATGATTCTTATGGCCTGAGCTTTCAAAATTTTATTTGCTTTTTAAATTTGTGATTTTTTCGCATTTTTATTTTTAAAATCAAAAATAAAAGTCAGAATTTGATATTTATTTTTAAAATCAAAAATACAAATCAGAATATGACTTTTATTATAAAAATCAAAAATACAAATCAAAATATGATTTTTATTTCTAAAATCAAAAATAAAAATCAGAAAGTTATTTTTATTACTAAAATCTAAAATAAAAATCAAGACTGGATTTTAATTTTTAAAATCAAAAACCGATTAATATTTTTAAAATCTGAAATAAAAATCAAGACGGGATTTTTATTTTTAAAATCAAAAACCGATTAATATTTTTAAAATCAGAAATAAAAATTTTAAAATTACTTTTATTTTTTAAATCAGAAATAAAAATAAAGAAAAAATGTTTGTTATTAAAATCACAAATCGAAATAATTAAAAAATTATTTTTAATATTAAAACCAAAAATAAAAATCAGGAAATGATTCCTACTTTCTTTTTTAAAAATTAAAATAATTTTTTGTTTTTTATTTCTGATTTTATAAATAAAAATCAATTTCTGATTTTAAAAATAAAAATCATATTCAAAATAAAAACCATGTTCTGACTTTAAAAATAAAAACATGCTCTAATTTTTATTTTTTATTTAAAGAACATTTTTAAAATTATATTTTTATAAAAATTTAACTTTTTAGACATTCAATAAATTTTTAATGATTATAATATTTTTTAACATATTTGAAGCTCTTTTCAACTTACCATCTGTGTGTGAAAAGGTTGAAAGTATTATTCTAAAGTCATAGTGTCACTAAATACTGTCGAACCAGAGAAGAGGTTTGAATAAAGTGGATTTTTTTCACTCCAAAATATTGAAAACTTTTCGAGTTATCATGCAAACATGAAGAGTATTGATTTACCTACAGAAGCATCTAACTATTGTGTGCAAAAATTATTTTATAATTTTAATATTTTAAATATTATGCAAAATATAGAAAGTGGTACTCAGTCAAATCAAAGCAACAAGAAAACCAATTATTTTAAAATGCTAAAATTAAAAAAATATGCCTGCTCATTGAATGTAATCGAAAATGTATTTGATTAAAAGGTAAATGTTTTAATTTACAAAAGTGAAATTTGTAAAATTGTCAAAAAAAAGGTTTGAATTTGAACTCTTCATTTTTAAAATGTCTCAATAATTGAAGTATTGTATTTTCAAAGATCGTGTTTTGTTTACTTTAAAACCAAAAGTGCTACTTTATTTAAAACATATTTTTTTTAAATCAAGTTAAATAAAATTTCGCTGATTATAATATTTGAACATTTTTAATCCGTTGGTATATTTTATAATCTTTATTTATCAGTTTACTTACTTTTATACTTTTTAAATATCCTCCTTTTTATTACGTATCTTCTGTTAACTGACCTAATACGTCATAAACTCCTATCTGTGGTCCATTCGAAAAATCGCATCCGAACCAAAGCACGATGCGTCCCGCCGCAATTATTCTTATCTGAAATCTGTTTTCGTTTTTATTCGGTCGCCAATTTTCCTGATTTTCATGAGGGATACGGTTCCCATTCACAGGTCATTCGGACGTCAAAAATAAATAAACGCGCCCATGTGTCCTTCTGTGTTTGATATTCCCGATGGCTGATCGAATGGGCGCCGGCCGTGGCCCCAGGCTCCTGGATTCCGAGGCTCCCGGATTCCTGGATTTGCGGCAGGTGAAGAGGGAATGGGGAAGGGAAAGGTATCCGCTGCCCCCGGTTCCAATCAATTGAGCTGACCTGATCAGAACACAAAACACCGCCGGGTGGTAATTTGTCAAAGTGACTTCGGGATGGCGGACGATAACAAAAGGAGCCCTCCCGACGGCACCGTGTTTGTCACAGTGGCCCTTTTCACAGATTGATGCGCCCCTCCGTGTGTTTGTCCTTTTTGAGTGCCTAAACTCTAAAAACGAGCCCTCACTGCACTTTCCTTTCCCTCCGCTGCTCCACCGTAATGTTTGGGTTTGCAGATTAAATGATAGATACACAGGTTTAATTTGTCGCGGTGTTGTTTGAACAGCCTCGAACATCCGCGACCCCATTGTCGTCAGCTCAATGCCCTTAAAGAGTTAAAAAGGATTAGGATTTTTTTTTATTTTAATCCCGCTGTCGCATTGTGTCCCCGCAGCATTTTCGGCATATCGGAATATAATAATAACTTTTTGAAAGGAGCTCCCGAATTTATGAAGTCGTATATTTTTACGATACCACCGCCACCATAACTTATGCCCAATATTCTCCGCTGCAGAGAACGAACCACACCGATGAAACATAATTCCGACGGCTTTGTTTCGGTTCGATTTTCGGGTGAATTTTCAGTTTTTGGCAGGGTCCATCTAAAACCCTCTTCAAGTTAAATAATTTGGAAAAACTACTTTGAAGCCCCGGGAACTGGGAATTGTCCCCGTAAACACTTCTCCGGTCGGTCGGTGGTCGTCGCCTCCCGAAAATTTCTATACACTCTCGATAAATTTTCAATTGTCCATAAAACCCAAGGGGCGATTTGGACCTTTAGTGAATATGAGAAATTTGCTTTCGATATAAAAAGAGGTGTAATCCTCTACCAAAATGATGTGTGGAGGATCATAAATATTAAATGGAGGGACAGGTTCACTTCTCATCCTCAATACAATCCCGGAATTAAGCGTTCCGAGAAAAAACCTTTCATGTGTATGATACTTTTCCTGGAAGCTTTTGTGGGATTATAATCTGATGGATACTTGAGTTTAACAAGTGATTAAGTCTTTTTGTACATGCATAATGTAATGCCGCACTTTTAATTGATTGTCAGGTCTTTAGATTTTACACTTTATCCTATAAAATTAATAGGTTTTTAATTGTTTTAATTATATTGGTCAATAGGATATATCATATTAATAAGTAGTAGTACATATATTTATATTAATGAATTGGGTATCATATTAAAATTATATAATACACATTTCATCTTATTATTTTTTATTATAAAAATTTTTAATTTAAAATGATGTATAATTAAACTTAAAAGGTTATTTAATGAAAATTATGTGCACCATTAAACAAATATGACATAGTATGGATTATTAGATTTCAACAGATTATTCTAATAAATGCTGCTTGTTTAACTTAGGTGCAACTTCGTATAAGGCTAACTGTAATTCTGACAGTTCTATATGATATACTTATATGTTTAGTGTAGTCTGACAAGTAATCACGTTGAGGTAAGATTAAGAATTATTGGCGAAACTTATAGACGACTTCTTGATTTTTATGGTGCATATATTTGTCGTTTATTTTTTACTTAATGGGTTTGTTAATAAGCAAAATTAGCGCTTCTGGAGTGAGATTACATCTAGAAATCGTTACCGGAACATGATAAATGAGTATTTATTCGGAAATATTGAAGAAATCTATCCCTGAGAGATGTGATTTCAACAGGATAGCGCTACATGCCATACAGCGACACAAACCATCGATTTATTAAAAAATCACGATTTGCCGTTGAAGTGATTTCGAGAAATTGCCTTGTATATTAGCTTCCAATAGTTAAAACTATGGAGGAATACCTTTTTTACGATCTGAATATTTTTTAGTGACGAAAACAAAGTAATATAATTTTTTGCACTTAAAACTAATTCTAGCCACTTCTTCGAAGAAAACAGCAGCCACAGGTTGAATCAAAAGCACGAATTTGAACGAGCTCTGGTAAGAGTAATTTTTTAAAGTAATAATCTTTAATATTTTGCTGATTTTGGTAAGATAATAACGATATGTCTTCCTAGTTTAACCAGTTTTCCATAAAAGAGATAGTTAATAGAATGTTATTTCACGGCAATCCTATAAATGTAGTAGTGTAGTAGCAGATCTACTTCACGGCTTGTTATATAGAATAAAGTCCCATTGCTTGAACCCATATTTAAATATTAGAAAGCCTAAGAGATTTCTATTTAACCCATTTGCATCATAAGGAAGAGTGAGAAAAAAAAAATCCTTATTACAAAATTTTTTAATAATTATATTCAAGTAGAAAAAGTAAAACAAGTAAAAATAACGTCATATTTCAGCATTCTGTACATATTTCAAACACAACAAGTAACAACAAAATTGTGCGCATATATACGCTCCGGTGATAGTGAGCGTATATATACGCACATGATGCAAATGGGTTAAACTTTCCATTATAGGGTTATCATAAAATAGTTCAATAGGGTCAAGAGGTTATTGAATATCAGTAACAGTTTTAATCTTTATTATTTCACCCCGAATTGAGTGAAAAGGCTAAAAATATTCGAATATGCCTTTCAGATTTAATCCACATTGATCGAATAATGCAGGGAAAGTTCGAAATGGGTCCGCTTTAACCAATATTAGTGGGACGATGGATTCCAAACGACTGCAGCCCTCTTTTTCGATCCGAATGGAAGCGAATAACTTTATCTTTGCCATTGCTACCGAAATAGAAAAAGTTTTGTACAAAGACAAAAGGGCAAAGTCCACAAATTGTTCGCTCATTAGTTCGGTTTGAAATTGTCGTTATATAACAGCTTTGGGCAATAATGGCCATACTCTCGTAAGTTGTTAGCACTTCAAGACTTCCTCGGCAAAGCCTGGTCCTCGCCCTGGTCTTGGTCCTGGTCCAGGTCCTATTCCTGGGCGTCATCGTAGTCGTCGGCAGTGGCGGCGGTAGTGGCGGCTATTTGTTGGGCCGGGCCCTGCTGCGAAAATAAGTAAACTTATGTGTCCCTTCTTGCTATCATCCCTTCGGAAGTTTCTTGCTTAGGGACGGTCTCCCTACAAATTAGACTCCGCTCGACATATGGAGCGGGCATGAAAGACGAGGGGAAGAAGCATGACATACTGACGACCATCGAGATAGAAACTTCAAAACAAACAACTTCTAGAAAACTTTACGCCACAAAACGTACCTTGCGAAACTTCCCCCGCGTGAAGGCGTCCAAAAACCACCGGGGTGGGGCTCTGCTTGCAAGTGCAAACTAATCCTTCGAGGGGTGGCGGGGGCGGTTTGCACTTTATGGCCAGACCGTACTCAGAAGAGGCTCTCCAGTGGCGTCTTATTACAAGGAACAACATGTGTGCTCCGTTTTTCTTCACCACCTCCACCACCCACCCACCGGACCGATATGTCACGGCACCCTAGTGTGAGCACCTCTCGCATACGTGTGGCCTGACCTTCTGCGGCGTCGAAGGACCGTCCGCAGCACACATGTGAACAGGCCCTCAGTCAGAAGAGCCACCTCCGGACCCACCCGTGTAGCCGACAATTAAGCGCTGTAAATATTTGATCACCTCCGAAATTCATCTTCGAAGCCCCGGCCATTACGCCACTCGGAGCAGGTTCGGAATTGGTTTAAATTGATGCCGAGGATAATGGGGCGGAGGCTGGAAACAACGAGCCTGAATGGAGCCTCGTGAATGTGTGGCCCCATGGGTGCGGGGGAGGCAGGACCCGCCGGGCCAGAGGTGTATGTATAATTTGCGGATGATCATCATAACTTAATTATTCATCGATTGCGGATCAAAGACTCACTTGATTTGAAATTTAAACAGATTACAAGGGTCTTGCCAAGTTTCCGTGGTGTCTTCTGTGCTGCGGCCACCCCCCGAGGAGCGGAGCAAAGATATCCTGGTTAATGATTTGTTGACATTTAAGCTAACTGAGGTGTAAAATTGAATCCTCTGATGATATTTGACGGAAGAATTATTTAAGTTGGACTTCAACTAATGCGGGCAAAGTGGGGGGTCAGGGGGGTTAAATCTCCTACGAAATTTTGAAACTTAACTAAAAATTTAGATGATTTTTTAAGAACAGAACAAGGGTTGATAAGTAAAACTTCCACTATTTTTTTTTCTTTGATTTTGAATGATGAAATATGTTAAAAACATGTTTGTATCTTACCTAAATCATTTTTTATTCCAATTTTTTAATATAATAAAATTAATTAATTTATTTTAATGAAAATATGTGCAACTGTTCGACATATTCAGTTGAGTTGAGTTTTATTTACATTTTTAATTTTTTAATATTTATTTCTATAAAAGTATATTCTTATATATGGGTAATTCTTTTACAAACCGAACACCTTTTTGACCGACATGTCTCCGATTTGGCTGAAACTTTTTTTACGGATTCTATATCGAAAAATAAGAGATACGTGTTCGAGGATTTTGTTTTGTTCCGCATACTTATTTTCGATAATACTAGTGATCGAAAATGTGAGAATAATGAATTTTTTGGCTTGGAGACTAATTTTCAAAAATTTATAACTCTGGTTTTATTTGAGCTACAAACTTCTTTTTTTTCATTTTAAATCTAAAGGACTGAGTTTTGAGAAAAAAATATTTTCAATAAAAATGATTAACAAATTCATATTGTTATTAACAATTTAATTGTTTAAATAAATTTTTAATAATGGCCCCCACCTCGTAGCAAGTTTTTAGTATTTTTATCGTATTCTCCGTCAAATTTTACATAAAAAACATGTTTTAAAAATTTGGTACCTTTATTACTACTATTTTTAAAACATTAATTTATATATCGAGACACGTCAAAACAAAAACGGCTTTTTGTTTTTAAAATTTATTTGCCATACGGTTTGTAAAAGAATTACCTATATACAAAAGGTAATAATTGTAAATTGTTTCTGTTTTACATACAATATAAAAATTAATATAATTTCTATGTCGATGTAACTTTTTAAAAATAATCAGTGATATTTTTCTGTTACCACAAAGAGCATTTACCTTTTCAAGTGTCTTAAAAAAAAAAAAAAACCGCTATGTCCTACAAAAAAATTGATGTATGAAAAAAATGCCCTCGGAATAAAAAAATTGGATACCTTAGATACCTCATCGCAAAATTCATTAACAAAGGTAAAAAAAAAAAAATAGATTCCTCTCCACTAGGCAATAAAAATTGGCGCCTTTACTCAATTTGAAAGTAGTCGACACGATTTTTGATTCTGATTAACATGCGGTCATTCCTCATTGCTTTCGTCTCACAATTGAAGAAAATCAACATGATTTTTAAAAAAATTTGCTTTTGTGCCCAGGACAGCAAATTTAAATTGACCAATCATCAAAATTTTTATGTTTTCATTTCCCTATAAATCTTTTGGGGGCGGACATTTTTTAAATATTCGGTTGCTATATTAGATCCGCCATCTTTAATATATATTTTGGTAACAGATTAAGTTTCAGCGACCCTAAGACCTCTTTGATTCATTTTGATAATAAACCCCATAAAATTGCAAATGTTCGGACGCCATATTTAATTCACTACTTTGGAATCCAATACAAAAATGTACCTATACTGTTTTCTCTAGTATAACGTACTTTTTGGCAAAAAATCAGAAATATCGTACAACGCATTTAGTTGTAATTGAGGTTCAAACTATCCAAACGAATGTCAAATTTTCCTTCACAAAAGCAAAATTTTAACAAAATTATGACACTTTTGCCTTATTTTTGGACACAAGCAATAAGAAAATAGCATTCATAACTCAGACTCAAAAAAAAAGTTTAGTTTTGTTGACCTGTGTTATAAATAGTACATTTTAGATACGATCAACAAACACCTTTAGAACTTATTGATTTACTCAGATTGTAACTGATAACTGAAG
Organism: Dysmachus trigonus; assembly: GCA_949715965.1. Taxonomy (NCBI): domain Eukaryota; kingdom Metazoa; phylum Arthropoda; class Insecta; order Diptera; family Asilidae; genus Dysmachus; species Dysmachus trigonus. The sequence goes on along the minus strand of OX454319.1, from coordinate 97,967,027 downwards.
AAGTTTGAAAAATATTTTTTTAAATATTTCTTACTCTTTCTTTCGCTGAGAAAAGTCGAAAACTAGATTTTCTTTTTTGAAATCGTTTTTTTTTTTAAGTTTGAAGGATATCTTTTTCAAAAAATTAAGTGCTTTAAAAAATTAGAGCATTTATTTTGTTTTTTTTTTTTAATAAGAGTTAGTAGTTTAGATATTTTTTAAAAAAATATTTAATTAAATATATATTGAAGATGTAAAAATTATACTTTATTTTAAATTAATATGAGTTGAGTCAAAATTTCGCAATCGGTGCAATCGGTGAAGAACTTTCAAGGATTTAAAATTTTTAACAAACGAAAATTTACATTTTTATTTGTATAGAAGAAGATTTTAAAAACAAAAGACATTTTTGGATTTTTATTTCTGGTTTTACAAATAAAAATCATTTTCTGTTTTTAAATTTTTGATTTTATAAATGAAAATCATTTTCCAATTTTTATCTCTGAATTAAAAAAAAATCAGTTTCCAAATTTTATTTCTGATTTTAAAAATAGAAATCATTTTCTGATTTTAAAAATAAAATTCATATTCTGATTTTTAGTTTTGATTTTAAAAATAAAAATCATTTCCTGTTTATTTTTAATTTTCGACTTTAAAAATAAAAATCACTTTCCAATTTTTATTTCTGATTTCAAAAATAAAAACCATTTCCTGACTTTTATTTCTGATTTTAAAAATAAAAATCATTTTTTTTTTTTAATTTTTGATTTTAAAAATAAAAATCACATTCCAAATTTTATTTTTGATTTTAAAAATAAAAATTATTTCCCGATTTTTATTTTTGATTTTTAAAAAAATAATCATTTTCTGTTTTTTATTTTCGATTTTTTAAATAAAAATCTTTTTCTGTTTTTTAATTTTTTGTCTTTAAAAATGAAAATCACTTTCCAAATTTTACTTCTGATTTCAAAAATAAAAACCATTTCCTGATTTTTAAAACAAAAATCAATTTCTGTTTTTAATTTTTGATTTTAAAAATAAAAATCACTTTCTCTTTTTTAATTTTTGATTTTAAAAATAAAAATTATCTCCCCATTTTTATTTTTGATCTAAGAAAAAAAAATCACTTGCTGTTTTTTATGTTTGATTTTTTAAAAAGAAATCATTTTCTGTTTTTTAATTTTTTAATTTAAAAATAAAAATCACTCTCCAAATTTTATTTATGATTTCAAAAATAAAAATCATTTCGTGCTTTTTAATTTTTGAATTTAAAAATAAAAATCACTTTCCAATTTTTATTACTGATTTTAAAACTAAAAATCATTTCCTAATTTTTTTTCTGATTTTTAAAATAAAAATCAATTTCTGTTGTTAATTTCTGATTTTTTTTTTCTGATTGTAAAATTAAAAATAATTTTCTGTTTTTTATTTTTTGATATTATAAATAAAAATCACTTTCCAAAATTTTTGATTTTTATATCTGATTTTAAAAATAAAAATTATTTTTTGATTTTTATTTCTGATATTAAAAATAAAAATCATAATCTAATTTTTATTTTTGATTTTAAAAATAACAATCAAAACATAATTTTTATTTTTGTCTAGAAAAATAACAGTCAGGAAATATTTTTTTAGATTTGATCTGTAAAATTTGGCCAAACGTTTTGCATTGTAGCAGGTTTTATTTTATTTTATTATATAACTATACAACTTCTGGAGGAATCTTTAAATTATTTTATATATACTTTCATTATTATTATTGTATGGTATAACGTATCAAACCTTTGTACAGGATTCCTGGTGTTTTTTGGCAAAGTATTAAGTATGATTTTTGTATAGAGTTCCGTACTATTCATAGTAAATATTCAATTAGACGATTCTATTTTCTTTAATACAATTTGATATCTGGAAAAAGATAAATTCATGCTTTGTCTAGTGCTAATTGAGCTTTTTATAAATACCAATTTCATACATTTTCAAAAGTGCCTGTTTTCCTTTCCTGTTTGAAACTAAAAATTTAAATGATATATAAAAAATGTGATTTTCAGACACTTGGGTCTTGAGAAAACTGTCCGAAAGCTCCTGACTGTGCTAAGTTTATAAAAAAAGGTCCTGCACTAAACTGACTCATACAATTTCTTTCTATCTTAAAAGAATACCGAATGACATGGATATCTTTCTCGAAAATTCAAAGCACTTTAAGTTCGATTCCCAATGCTGTCTTTCTTCAAAAATCCCCTCTTAGGAGGATAAGCCAATTTTTTTTGGAGTTGTATTAGTTTTTCGTATGAGCATTGCTTCCTATGTGTGTTACAACTTGCCAACCCGAAGGATCCTGGTCTATACAGAATACACTCTTCAATCCTGGACCATAGTTTTGGATTGTAGCCGCATTGATTGTTTCAGAAGATACAAGATACAAGAAAACTCTTTTGGTATCCCGTCGCTGGGCCGAGTCCCTAATATTTTATTTATTGAATACCATCAGCCAACATAAACTTGGCATGTACACAAGAAAAGTTCAATTTCGCGGATTTATAAGGAATTGCCGGAACTCGCCCCGGGTTGCAGGCAGTTCTCGGCAAATGGTGCCCAATATATCTTCTTTGAATCACTCTCTTTAGCTCTGGGAAGCTTATATCGCTCTGCCATTACTATAAGTGTTTGCATAAATGCAGCATAGGGCTAGGGAGGGTATCGTTAGTATACTATAAGATGCAAAAAGGCTTTTCTTCGAATGACTCTTGGCTCTGAGTAAACTTGCAATTGTGATACTAAAGCGCAGTATCCGGAAAGGAAAATGGAAAATCAAAGAAGAACATTTTATCCATATCCTTCCGAAATGCGATGTAAGTAGCACAGTGCGCCTTGGTAGGTATACCTTTTCAGTTTCAGTATACAAAAGACGGTAGAGGGAACATTTATTAAGACAACAGCTGCTGCCGATAGATGACTCTGTCTCGTTGCCAACATAATGCTGCGGGGTAGATTGGTCCAAGCGATGTGTACTTTTTTTTTTTCATTTTTTCTTTTCTATCTTTCTTATTTCTTCGTCTTTTCTCAAGCAAGCTGTCTTCGAAAGAAGACAGAGTCTCTGAACAGAACGTAAAAGCATAAATTTTCCGTTTAGCACAGTTCGCCTGAGTGTGAGAGGATTATTAAGAATTTCCGGGGATATGGGGGTATCATGGATTTAGCCCCATATATGAAACGAAGAGAATACGGGGTAACAAAAAAAAAAAAAAAAGTACAAAAATATGATTTGTGGCCGGGATGCGTAAGGATAACTCTGTCAAAACACCGTACATCCCTGGGCTCACTTATTTAATCTGTACATTTAGACAGAGGTGGAATGCAAGGCCGCCTGCTCGGAGCATACATCACGCCCCAGCGAGGAGGTTCAATAATTTATGTTCGGAACAACAGACGTCCTCGCTACGTTTTCGGTCGACGACATATGCTACATATAGTTTAGTTTGAAGGGACTATACTACGTGGACACGTGTAAAACTTTAAGGAGCTTGCTTTGAATGCACAATATGCCCCCTTATACGAGTAGAACAGATAAATACACTATCTGTTGCTACCCATATATAAAACCTAGGGATCATTCGGGTATAGTGTCTTCAGCACTTTTTTATTCTTTCTCCCAAAAAAAAATCCTTTACAAAACAACCGACTTACAGAAACCATGTGTCATTCATATTGAAATTGAAATTGACAGACTGCAGTAAAACTTTAAAGTAAAAATCAAATAAAATATTTTTCGTGTCAGCAAACATGGGTACCGCGCCGCAGTGGTGGTGGCGCTGCTCCCCATAAAGCACTGACCGTATTTATGCTGATGTTCGGCCTCAACGTGTGCAACTCCTTTATTAGGCGGTGGCGTTTGGGGTCTGCATACACGTGTACATGGAGTGCCGCACCGCCCCGTAATTACATTCACTAACCGACGACAAATAGCGCGCCAAGTTGTTTGCCTGCGAGAAAATTGCACAAGAGTATACATACACCTCCGCCCTTAAAAGCCCCAGTCCCCCATCCCCCCCCCCTCACTCCCCCAACCTCCTGCTGGCCGCATAGAGAGGAGAATATGTTTGCAATGTGCAAACATGTCGAGTGGTCCTCAACCGGAGGCTGGAAAGATTTAACTGCCTTAAAAAGAAACTCAACAGCACCGAGGCTTGAATGCAGTAATGTGGTAAACTCGTTGGCACGAACTGGGCTTAGTGTGTTCGTCGCGGCAATTTAACCCCCCCGAATGCTTGGGGGGTGGTCTTTCGAGCCGTTTTCTAGGCTACAATGGGTATATAAGGGTTAATTCGACTTGGTTATGAAAATTTTATTCGAAATGGTCCAAACATATTTTTTGGCACTAGGCAATTGTCTACTTAAAAAATGATTCCTTTTTCATACATGACCTAAATTCATTTTAGATGAGGACAACTAATAGGAAAGTTGGATATTTGCCACTTTGTGGTACTCATATATTTTCTTATGCATTCTAGTTGTATTAGCATCCACAGTTTAGTTTATGATTATGAGAAATTACTTACCAACTTGACATTCTAAGAATAAAGTAGCACTTAGCAGTGGTTTGAAATGAAAGTCGTCTTTCATAATTTGCTGAGTCCAAAAAACGATTTTTTTTTTTTAGTTATTTCCAAAGTGCACATATAAAGAATACCCGAAGTATAAATTCTAGCTCTGTTTAGAGTCCAAAGATCATTCAAACCTCATTCGTAATAAATTATTTTATTGAAATATCGTTTATAAAATCGAAACGCAAAATTAAAAACACAAATGACAGATTATACAGTGACAAGCAATCGGTGATTTTATCCACATTTACTCAGTAACGCGGTTTGAGTAAAATTTAGTAAAATTTAGTAAAATTTATTAAGAAGTGCTGTCAAGAAATTTTAATTTTCTAGAATATTATTTTTCCTGGTAGTGATATAATCAGGATAAATTCGAATATCTATGGGTGTCAAAGTAAATGTCTCGATCTGTCAAATCACTTACGCATACATACAGAAAACTTGTTCATGGCTTGTAATTTTAGAAGGCTTTGACGTATTGAGGGCCGTTCAACCAATACCTTTATTTAGTCTTCATCTGCTTCAACTGGCCTTCCAGAACGTGGTACATCTTCAATATCGAAATTGCCCAAACGAAATTTTCCCAACTAGTTTTAGGATTGGCGTTCTGTCAAAACATCTTCTCTAAGATACGTCACGCAATTTTTTTCTTGCTTTATTCATTCATTCTTACCTTTTTTGTAATAAAACAGCAAAATATGCCGGCAATACTGATTTTGATTTTCCATATTTGACAGTTGCCCAACAATTTAAACTTTAATTTTCAAAATATACAGGGTGTCCCATAGGAATGTGTGAAAACTAATGGGTCACAATTTTTTAACAAATTTAGAGATCGGTAAAATGTAAATACTTTTTAATAAAGGACAGTCGTCATTTTTATTTCATGTCCATTTTATTATAAAAAAATTAAATCTGTTTAATACAAAACAATTAATTCAAAAATATAGTGAAGAATGTTAGTTACTAAAGATATATATTTTCGATATTTTAACCATCTAATTTGCCACAAATATTCATATGCTTTCTAAAACTATTAAAAACATGTTCTAACATTTCATTTGAAATGCCATTGACGATCTTCCCAATGTCTTTAATAAAATCCTCAACTGTTTTTTGGTTATTTTCATAGCAGAGATCTTTAAAGTAGCTCCAGAAAAAGAAATCAAATCGAATGAGATCTGACGAGTAAGGTGGCTATTCTATTCCTTTTACCCCTAGCAAAGCGTGGGTACCCGAGGCCAATAACTCGATCGCCATTGATGATACTTCTTGTGTGCGATGAGGTGTTGCTCCGTCTTGAATAAAAAAAGAGATTTAACGCGGCTCCTCTTTTTCGCATGAGAAAGGATTTGGTCTCTAACATCCCTTTGTACTTCTCTCCGGCGACAGAAGATTCAAAGAAATGCAGGTAGATACCTTTTATGTAGATGGTTCACATTTCACAAATATATATTATTAATAATTCACGTTTTTCACCATATTTTTAAATGAATGGTTTGTATTAAATTGGTTTAATTTTTTTATAATAAAATGGACATGAATAAAAATGACGACTTTCCTTTATTAAAAAATATTTACCTTTTACCGATCTCTCCATTTGTTAAAAAATAGTGACTAATTAGTTTTCACACATTCCTATGGGACACCCTGTACAATGACAATATGGTTTAGAATGAAGTTAGATGGTTAAAAATACAATTGATCCTTGTGTTGGGAAAAAACGAAGTTAGTTACATAGTTTATCATAAAAATTTAAGGGAATAGGCACAATATAGTAAATAGTGAATAGTCATTGTGTATTTACATATTCGTTACTTTTGACCTAAATAAGAAACATTAATTCAACAACATCTAATCAAAAACCGGGTGGAAATTTTAACCTTATTCTGCTCCAGTGTTTTTATTGTAAAAGAGAAAATTCATTGTGAAATCGCTAGAAACAAAGCTAAAGGGATTCTAGGGCTTACCTGCCTGAGGTCCGTATTGCATTCATTATTGTCCGTTGCCCAGATAGAGGACAAAATGGGAATTATCCTTTTGTCAGCCTTATTTCAGGATGCTATGACACATGCTCCCTTTCATCCAATTGCCCGAACCACTTTCTGTTTTCATATCTCACTTTCGGCAATCTGCACCCAATCATCCCGGAGCCCTTGGCACGTTATGAAGCAGTCGCATCATTAAGCTACAGCATCCAGCTTATGCATCTTGATCCATTGCCCGGTTCGTTCTCTGAAATCTGTCCGAAGGCCCCCAAAACATTGGGGAGATCTAGTACAGAGCACCCTGCATCATTGGGGCCAGGGATATGCCTTAAACATAACAACGCATAACATAGACTTGCTCCCCCAAATTCGAAAGACACCATGAATAGGATAATTCCGGGATTATTGTTGTCTAGTCATTTCGTTCCGAGGAAACCAACTCGAAATTAAGAGAGACCCAAAAACGAAATCATATCAAATAAAATATTTTCCATCATCAGCGAGTAGCGAGATCTACACTTTCGGGTGGAAATCATTCAGTCAAAAGCTTAAATATTTCCGGGGGAAGATTGATTCAGGAAAATTAATTATTTCATCAGAGAGATTCCCTTCTTTTGGCAATTAAAGTTTTAATGAATTTTTGTTTCAGCCGACTGTGAAAAATGTTTTTTATTTGGGGTGCAGCGGCCTCCGCTTCTTTTGGGGCCTCATATGGTTTTTAAACGGTGGGCGCTGCACTTGCATATGCACGCGCCAAGAGGAGCCACATATTTAATATCATGTGAGTCACGGCGGCAGGCAGCGATAAAAGGAAATTAATACTTTTGTACACGTTTTAACAAATCACAGTTTTTGCTTGCACTTTAAACGCATTTTAGCAATCAGCGCACAGATGATAATGGCTTAAATATTTCACAGACTGGCAGACAAATAACAAACATTGTTTTTCAATCAATCTAGGTTTTAAAAAGCATTTCGTACTATGGCACAATTCACAAACGCTGTTTGGTTTTAAAAAAATAAAAAAGATATAAGTAAATGGAAGAAACATTAAATTAAAAATATATAAAAGGAACCACAAATAAAACTACCATAAAAATTTCAGCACTGCAGCTTTTTATATTTGTTTAATAAGGAAAGTGATTTAAAAATAAATAAAATGATATAAATGATGATGATACAAACGCAGAGAGAGAAAAACCATGTAAAAATCGAAATCAATAATTTTCAAATTTGATTTGGCGCCAATACCGAAAATTAGTAAATCAACAACGTTTCGCATTAACCTTTTAAGGCCCAAACGGACGCATTTTCATAAGTGTTTTCAGCCACCCTAAATTCTACTGAAACCTAAAAATTGCTAATTGGTAAATTCTGAAATTCAAAATGGCGGTATCCAAAATGGCGTTTGAAAGTCGAATATTCAAGGACATATAATATTATGATTATTAAACAAGAAGTTCTTAATGGATTTATTTAGAAACTTATACAGGAGGTTACTGAGCTCGCTGATGACGGATCTGAGGTCAAATTTAAGAAATTCAAAATGGCGGGTTCAAGATGGCGGACAAAGACATTAAAACTTTATAAATCTGAGTGTAAAATAACTCTAGGGGATTTTCGGAGTCGTTGATTGCAAATCTGAGGTCAGATTTGAAGAGATAAAAATGGCGGATCCAAGATGGCGGACGACAAAAATTAAAATCGCATGGATCTAACCAACAGTTTTCACTGAGGGGTTTTTGGGGTCGCTGATTACGAGTCTGAGCTTAGATTTTCTGGAATTAAGAAAACAAACAAAAATAAAAACGCTTGTTTAAAAAAAAGCAAACATAACCTCTGTAGTTCCAATTTTAATTAAAAATCATTATCATATTCTGAAAGTTCATGAAATTTTACATCAATATTGACCATTTCAGAATTTTTATGTGAAGGTTTCAGTAGAATTTAGGGCGGCTGAAATAACTTATGAAAATGTGTCCGTTTGGGCCTTAACGGGTTAAAGAGTGATCGCAAAATTCGCCTGTTTTTGCAAATTAATCGTAGTAAAAAATTAAAAGAGGCATTGCTTTTAGTTTTGGGAAAATGTGATTGGCAATTCTTACCATTTATGAGGGAAGAATGACCCTCAGTCTAGTGTAGATACTCTCTAAGGGGGTGTAATCATCCCCTAAATCCATATGTTTTTTCTCTGACATCGTGATCACGTTTGCCGATCTACATACACAAGTAAGATTTTGAAAGTGTACACAATTTTTACTTGAAGTCTTATGGTAACTTTTGATGTTTATCCCCACTACCATATGACATTTTTAATCATATTTTTACTGAAGAAAATTTTAAGTTACCAGACAGACCTACAATGGATTTTATTTGACAAATCAGACCACTTTGTCACTTTAAGGTTTGTAATTGCAAAAGGTTTTTTGTTTTAAATTTTGTACTTCACAGACGTTCACAGTATGTATATTTTATTATTAAAAAGTTGATACATAACTATACAAATTTGGGTATAACCTTATACATTTTTGGTATTATCTAAAAGAAAAGTCATAATAAATTTCCATTTTACTCGTATAACATAAACTTCCTGGTACAAATAAAACATACCCAAAATAAGAAACTACTAATGGTCCTAAATCATTTCGTAATTCATGTTGATCATAAAAAAATCATAAGTGTTATACAGAGGATATAGGTGCACTAATGGTAAAGTCCAATCCGCATAATGGTCGAAGTCGAGGATGTAACGTAACACAGTAACGTGCCTACTTGCAGCAAAACTCCTCGACGTGCTTTAATTCATGATGAATTGCTATGGCACTTGGTCTCGCTACGGTGGTGGAAAGCCCTTAAAGGTACCCGAGGGGCCCTAACAATCCGCAAGGGCTCATCCAGAAAGCCCGAAATACCTGGGAATGAAGCAAGCAGCAAGTAGCTCATAAAACAATGCCAAAATAAATGACATCAGCAGCAGCAGCAAGGCACGATGATGTGTCAGTGTGTGCACACAGGAGTCACAGGCTCAGGCTCAGGCTCAACTCTCGGGCAGGCAGGCAGGCAGAGGCGTCCTTACATTAAAAAGGTATAGGGGCTCTTAAAACCTGCATAAGCCTTTGCCGTTCCCGGGCCCCGGGTCTCTGGGAAAATTGATGAGAAAAAATTTTGCACGACAACATTCAGGTTCATTACACAATCATGTCACTTGGAATTGTATGCTGCAATGCAGTCACACTCTCCAGTGGGCGCGCTCGTATGTCGCTTTGTCACGGTGTTTGTACACCAACGTCGGCGTCCCGACGCCTCCCAATGTACGGGCGGGATGGTGCTACACCAGCGCAAGGTACATAGGACACCTGGAGCTGGAGCGTTGGAGCACCGGAGCCCTAGCTCCACGTCCAGATGCTATGTGCTCTAAATGGTCTGTTTGTTGTGTGTGCTCCTCGATCGGAGGTAGCAAGGTGGAAAGGCATAGCACCGTGCCGCACCGTCCACGAGAATGTTTCGTGTTTGGCACAGGAGGAGAGAGCTGGAGCACATCCTCACGTTTCCATGTTGGTATTAAATTTGATGCAATCAATCATTCATGGGCCGGCTACCACCATAAGCCTGAATAATATGGCATCGTGCAGAAATTGTATTTCGTAGATAATGGATGAGGACGTGGCTACTCGAGTTGCCTGGCTCCGTGAACGAAGTCATCAAACGTGAAATAAATTCGCTGTTAAAGGTATAGTTGCGGCGACATGAGTGGTGTCCGGTCCGGTCCGAGTCCGAGTCCGGGTCCAGGTCCGACCCCCTTCGGATCCGGATGGTCATGCTTCGGGACGCCACTGCGCTCGGGAACATCCTACACACACATATTGTGATCCGGACGAGGGCGTCCCCAATGCAGAAAACTATGTTTTAATTAATCTGCCCGGCCCTGTCAATACGGCAGGAGGTAAATGATTGCCCCACTATAAGGTTAAAAAAGGCAACCTTCTTCCTTGTCAGGAATGAATGATAGTCGAACTCAAGCCAGAAAGCAGGAAATGAACGAACCATGAGAGCTTCAAAGAGGCAAATGTGGACATGATATTTTTCCTCGACTCTTACTCGGTTCTACATCAAAACTCTGATAATAAATAAAACGTGGATGCTGCATAGCGCGGTGGATGCATGCAACATGAATTCTGAGGTGACTCCGAGAAGAAATGGTTCAATTTTGTGGTCGGTGCATACCGAATGGAAATAAACTGTTGCAGGTAAGGGAAACGTGAGACATCTTCAAGGAATTTTTGATGAATTGATACAATTGAAAAAAAAAGAAAATGTTTAAAAGGTTTAAAGGACTTTTTCAAATCATCTATTATTAGGTAATACCGTAAATTGGATCTACTTTTAGATATATAGCTTTTTATGTTTTCTTGAATTTCTGAAAAATTAGCATAAAGCATAAAAAGCCAAGTATTATTTTCATAAATTTATTGTGGCCCACAGAAGGTAAAAAATGATTTCCTTAAAATCGGCCTACAGAGTTAGTTTTTTCTACTTTATGTAACATGGGTTTAGTTAATTAAATAGACAAATGCAAAAAACCAGAGATAAATCCAATTTTTTTACGATTTTTAACAATTTTTCAGTCTGCAGCTTTGGCCTACTGGAGGTAAAAAATTGATTTTCTTAAATTCGACCCATAGAATTTGTTTTTCTGCGTTAGGTAACGTGGCTTTAAATAAATAGATGGACAAATGCAAAAAACCCGATATAAATCCAACTTTTTTACAATTTTTAACAATTTTTCAGTCTGCAGCTTTGGCCTACTGGAGGTAAAAAATTGATTTTCTTAAATTCGACCCATAGAATTTGTTTTTCTGCGTTAGGTAACGTGGCTTTAAATAAATAGATGGACAAATGCAAAAACCCCGATATAAATTCAACTTTTTCACTATTTTCAACAATTTTTCAGTTCTGCAGCTTTGGCTACTGGAGGTAAAAAACTTGATTTTCTTAAATTCGACTTATAGAATTTGTTTTTTGGTGTTAAGTAACGTGGTTTTAAATAAGTAGATAGACAAATGCAAAAACCCCGATATAAATTCAACTTTTTCACTATTTTCAACAATTTTTCAGTTCTGCAGCTTTGGCTACTGGAGGTAAAAAATTGATTTTCTTAAATTCGACTTATAGAATTTGTTTTTTGGTGTTAAGTAACGTGGTTTTAAATAAGTAGATAGACAAATGCAAAAACCCCGATATAAATTCAACTTTTTCACTATTTTCAACAATTTTTCAGTTCTGCAGCTTTGGCTACTGGAGGTAAAAAATTGATTTTCTTAAATTCGACTTATAGAATTTGTTTTTTGGTGTTAAGTAACGTGGTTTTAAATAAGTAGATAGACAAATGCAAAAACCCCGATATAAATTCAACTTTTTCACTATTTTCAACAATTTTTCAGTTCTGCAGCTTTGGCTACTGGAGGTAAAAAATTGATTTTCTTAAATTCGACTTATAGAATTTGTTTTTTGGTGTTAAGTAACGTGGTTTTAAATAAGTAGATAGACAAATGCAAAAACCCCGATATAAATTCAACTTTTTCACTATTTTCAACAATTTTTCAGTTCTGCAGCTTTGGCTACTGGAGGTAAAAAATTGATTTTCTTAAATTCGACTTATAGATTTTTTTTGTTGGTGTTAAGTAACGTGGTTTTAAATAAGTAGATAGACAAATGCAAAAACCCCGATAAAAATTCAACTTTTTCACTATTTTCAACAATTTTTCAGTTCTGCAGCTTTGGCTACTGGAGGTAAAAAATTGATTTTCTTAAATTCGACTTATAGAATTTGTTTTTTGGTGTTAAGTAACGTGGTTTTAAATAAGTAGATAGACAAATGCAAAAACCCCGATATAAATTCAACTTTTTCACTATTTTCAACAATTTTTCAGTTCTGCAGCTTTGGCTACTGGAGGTAAAAAATTGATTTTCTTAAATTCGACTTATAGAATTTGTTTTTTGGTGTTAAGTAACGTGGTTTTAAATAAGTAGATAGACAAATGCAAAAACCCCGATATAAATTCAACTTTTTCACTATTTTCAACAATTTTTCAGTTCTGCAGCTTTGGCTACTGGAGGTAAAAAATTGATTTTCTTAAATTCGACTTATAGAATTTGTTTTTTGGTGTTAAGTAACGTGGTTTTAAATAAGTAGATAGACAAATGCAAAAACCCCGATATAAATTCAACTTTTTCACTATTTTCAACAATTTTTCAGTTCTGCAGCTTTGGCTACTGGAGGTAAAAAATTGATTTTGTTAAATTCGACTTATAGAATTTTTTTTTTTGTGTTAAGTAACGTGGTTTTAAATAAGTAGATAGACAAATGCAAAAACCCCGATATAAATTCAACTTTTTCACTATTTTCAACAATTTTTCAGTTCTGCAGCTTTGGCTACTGGAGGTAAAAAATTGATTTTCTTAAATTCGACTTATAGAATTTGTTTTTTGGTGTTAAGTAACGTGGTTTTAAATAAGTAGATAGACAAATGCAAAAACCCCGATATAAATTCAACTTTTTCACTATTTTCAACAATTTTTCAGTTCTGCAGCTTTGGCTACTGGAGGTAAAAAATTGATTTTCTTAAATTCGACTTATAGAATTTGTTTTTTGGTGTTAAGTAACGTGGTTTTAAATAAGTAGATAGACAAATGCAAAAACCCCGATATAAATTCAACTTTTTCACTATTTTCAACAATTTTTCAGTTCTGCAGCTTTGGCTACTAGAGGTAAAAAATTGATTTTCTTAAATTCGACTTATAGAATTTGTTTTTTGGTGTTAAGTAACGTGGTTTTAAATAAGTAGATAGACAAATGCAAAAACCCCGATATAAATTCAACTTTTTCACTATTTTCAACAATTTTTCAGTTCTGCAGCTTTGGCTACTGGAGGTAAAAAATTGATTTTGTTAAATTCGACTTATAGAATTTTTTTTTTTGTGTTAAGTAACGTGGTTTTAAATAAGTAGATAGACAAATGCAAAAACCCCGATATAAATTCAACTTTTTCACTATTTTCAACAATTTTTCAGTTCTGCAGCTTTGGCTACTGGAGGTAAAAAATTGATTTTCTTAAATTCGACTTATAGAATTTGTTTTTTGGTGTTAAGTAACGTGGTTTTAAATAAGTAGATAGACAAATGCAAAAACCCCGATATAAATTCAACTTTTTCACTATTTTCAACAATTTTTCAGTTCTGCAGCTTTGGCTACTGGAGGTAAAAAATTGATTTTCTTAAATTCGACTTATAGAATTTGTTTTTTGGTGTTAAGTAACGTGGTTTTAAATAAGTAGATAGACAAATGCAAAAACCCCGATATAAATTCAACTTTTTCACTATTTTCAACAATTTTTCAGTTCTGCAGCTTTGGCTACTGGAGGTAAAAAATTGATTTTCTTAAATTCGACTTATAGATTTTTTTTGTTGGTGTTAAGTAACGTGGTTTTAAATAAGTAGATAGACAAATGCAAAAACCCCGATATAAATTCAACTTTTTCACTATTTTCAACAATTTTTCAGTTCTGCAGCTTTGGCTACTGGAGGTAAAAAATTGATTTTCTTAAATTCGACTTATAGATTTTTTTTGTTGGTGTTAAGTAACGTGGTTTTAAATAAGTAGATAGACAAATGCAAAAACCCCGATAAAAATTCAACTTTTTCACTATTTTCAACAATTTTTCAGTTCTGCAGCTTTGGCTACTGGAGGTAAAAAATTGATTTTCTTAAATTTGACTTATAGAATTTGTTTTTTTGTGTTAAGTAACGTGGTTTTAAATAAGTAGATAGACAAATGCAAAAACCCCGATATAAATTCAACTTTTTCACTATTTTCAACAATTTTTCAGTTCTGCAGCTTAGGCTACTGGAGGTAAAAAATTGATTTTCTTAAATTCGACTTATAGAATTTGTTTTTGGCATTAAGTAACATGGTTTTAAATAAATAGATAGAGAAATGCAAAAAACCCGAGATAAATCCAACTTTTCGCCAATTTTCAACAAGTTTTCAATTCTGCAGCTCTCGAGGTAAAAAATTAATTTTCTAAATTAAAAAAAAAAAAAAACGAGATAAATCCAATGTCTTTACTGTTTTTGAAAATTCTTCAATCCAGCAGCTCAGCTAAATATTTTCCCTTTACGGAATTTCTTAATTATTAACAGGTATTTACACAATTTTTAACGAAACTGGTCGTTGAAAAAAAATTTTTATATTTCAAAATTTTAATAAGAACTCTGGAAGTGACCTCAATGAACTTTTTACTTCCCTACAACGTTTCAAAAACTTCTTTACTAAACCTCAGATTTAATTTGTTCCAATTCCAAAATGTGAAGTGCAGATTCCTCAAAATTTTTTGGTAAAACTCAACAATGCCAAATTGTCTGATAATGTGAAAATGTTAGGGGTAACCCTAGCTATCTTTCCCTGTACTCCAATTACAAGAGGATTGATCTCGAAATGACAATGGCCATCAACAAAGGGTTCATGAATCGGCAGATCTAATTATAATATATAAGATATTGCGGCAAAGGTGTAGGGATCATGTACATGATGGATTTACCGAGACCAGGAATTTGCTCCTTTCTCAGCCCGCAAACAATCGAGGACGAGTCCCCCGGACGGTTTCTCCGTAAACAGAGCCGAAGGTACAAAGAAGGGCCAACAAGAAGGGCTTATTCGAGGGTATGTATGAATATGTGTGCCCTTGGGCGTTAACCACTTGTAGAAATTATCCAGAGCACAAACACTTGCAATTTTGGGCCCAAATTGATTACAAATAAACGAATTAATTATTGTAATCGACCCAGCACACCCTCCCAACACGTGTACTCTCTCGTATTGTGTAGTCGATGAGTTTGTAAGGCTCTCCGGCTGGCAAAGGGTCCTGAAGAAAGTTAATTGAGGTACCTACCACCAATCTGGGATGCTGGATTTTAGTGGAACAGATAATTCGAATCGGGTAAAAGTCCTAGCCGGAGGGCTTTAACATACATATATAGGAGTCCCGGGGACACGGTTGCAATTAAACCCGGAAACATGCTCCCAAAACTGGAGAGGCACACAAAAACGACAGCATGTGGAGAAATTTCCATTTTATAGTGGGCTATAATTTCATTTTATTGGTTTTAATCATTCCAATGGTAACGTGCTAATTTCTCGTTTTTCGTGTTGTAAAATGCATCCCTACTAAATGGATTCCCTTATACCCTTATATCTGACAGAGCATCCCCCGAACGGCATGGACCTGTTGATCCTCCTGTTCCGCTTAGCATTCCCGATTCGGGTGGTAGGGCAGGAAGACAGGAAGGGCCTCGCAGCTTGAAACCCATTCAGGATAGTTTCCTCCAGCAGCGGGCAGGAAATGACAGGAAAATTAAGGTTGTTTAATTCTGTCGTTCTCCCGCTTTATTTTGCTAATTCCTGTCCCGACCGTCTGGTGGACGGAGGAGCACGGTGGGGGCCGACGGGGAACTGAAAAGGGCCGGAAGGGCACTTAAATGGCTCGAGCAGTTTTTTTAAAAAAATACAAATAAACGATGCAATAGCTCATAGAAGCTTTAGAGCTCTCAAAATGGGCTCTGCGGGATAACTATCCACCGCTCTGGCAGCTGCAAAGGATATCATCTTAAAATATAAAAAACTTGCGGATATAACAAAAAAAGCAAACAAACAAACAAAACAGACAAAAAAGTCGAGAGTTGAATGCTAATTCTACAAGTTGCTGCTCTCAACCCACCATAGCTCCTGTCCCCATTTTCCAAGCATTATTTGCATTTCCTGGTGCAGTATAAAACTGCACAATAAATGTCATTTTAGCTCTTAAGGTCCTTTTCTTCTTCCGCGAACTCCGCGCTTTCTGTTCGCGACTTAAAATCGCGTCAAATACATCTTATTATCTTTCCGCTCCTTTGAGCCCCAATGATGCTCTGAGGGTTGTTTATTGTGCGCGCTGCCCTTGTTCTCGAGAGCAAATCAAAAAACTTGCTAACTTTTCATAATGTTCACCTTAACACAGTTGCTTCCGACGTTTATGATGATTCTCTTGCAGAATGGCAAAATAGCTTCAGACGAAGATACTGAAGGAGATGGCTGAGGGAAATTCTTGAGATCTCATAAGAAATAAGAATTTTTCACAAAGGGACTTGCTTAAAAGGAGCTTAACAGACTCATTTTGGAATGTACCCGGCACACAATTTTGCATACTAATTGCCCCAGTTGATGAATTTCTTTTGGGTGAAATAGCCTTGATAAAGGATTTTTTTTTAATAATTTACTACGGGTTTCAGGGTCAAGGTACACGAAATTTCTTAAATTTTATTTAAATTTTATGGTGAAATACGCATTTTAGTTCTTATTCGAAAATTTAAAAATTTAATATTATCAATATCAAGATTTGACAAATGCTGTAAAATTTATAAGGTATTTATGTATTGATTGGAAAAACTATATAAAATAAAATTAAATAGTTTCTTAACGCGAAAAAACAAATTCTATAAGTCGAATTTAAGAAAATCAATTTTTTACCTCCAGTAGGTCAGAGCTGCAGAATTGAAAAATTGTTAAAAATCGTAAGAAAGTTGGATTTATCTCGGGTTTTTTGCATTTGTCTATCTATGTATTTAAAACCACGTTACTTAATGCGGAAAAACAAATTCTATAAGTCGAATTTAAGAAAATCAATTTTTTACCTCCAGTAGGCCAGAGCTGCAGAATTGAAAAATTGTTATATTAAAAATCGTAAGAAAGTTGGATTTATCTCGGGTTTTTTTACATTTGCGTTTTTTTTTAATGGTCTATATAGATCTCCCCACACAAAATTGAAAATCCAGCTTTTTATCTGGACCGTCATTCAGATATTGGGAAATTTAGAAATTTCCCACTTTTCAGAATGTGGCAAACTTCAAAACTTCACGTCGCAAATGCCTAAAATGTCACTGGTTTGCAAGAAAGACATGGCTGAAGAAACTTTGTAAGTTTAAAACTTTAAAATTATATTGTAGAAACCGCTTCACACTAATTATTTGTTTCTAACAATATTTTCAACTTTAAATTTCTCAATTTTCCTCCAAGTTTTAAACTTTCACTAAGAAAGTGAAGATAGGTTCGGTCCCACACTTGATAAATTTCTAATGTCTTTTTTTTAAAAATCCGGATCTAGACCTGGATCTAGATACTTAAAAAAAAAAAAAAAATCGCAGCTACTAATTTTTTAAGTGATATCGCTCATATCAAAATGTCACTGTCAAAATGTGTGGGAAATTATATGATTTTGAGTTGTGCTCGATTTTGGCCGAAATTGTTCGAAATCGTGTAATTTCGACTAGGTGGAAACATAACCATTACATTCATTTTTTAAGTTTAGATAAGGAGAATAAAATATGAATTTAGACAAGGATGAAACTAATAAAATATTATTTTTAATGAAATATTTTATATTATAGTATCACTTCTTACAAAGAAACGTTCTCAGGTGTGTCTGTCTCACCGATTTTGATGACATTGAAATATCGAAAAATAAGAGGCACGTATTTTTTTTTTTATCTGCGGATACACACATTTAGGGGATACTTTTATTTATTGTTTTTTTTTTTTTTTTTTTTTTAATAAAAATTGGTGTATTTTTCAAAAGTTTGTCTGCCATGTTGGTTCCGCCATTTTGAATTTTTTAAATTTAACATCAGATTCTTAATCAGCGACTCCAAAAACCCCTTAATACTGGTTTTCACGAAAAAAACTGATGTCCAAAAGAATATGCATCATTTACGTATTAGTGCTAGGGGTTGTTTACGGCCTTTGAGGAGCTCCTTTTACGAAAACCCAAAAACACGTCAACTTTATTTTTCAACATCGTGTGTAAAAAAATATTTTTCAATGATTTTTAACTAAAACTGTTATTATTGTGACGCAAAATATATTATATAAAAAAAAAAATTGTTTTTATGTAATAAAAAATAAGGGTTGCCACCCCCGGGAACAGGATTACTTACAAAATGTTAGTATATTTATGAGACATCATTTCCATTTTGTTTCATTCGAAAAAATTCATTAGAACTTGAAATATTTAGGAAAATCTGTTTTTGGGGGTAAACTTTAGGGGTGGTTTTCGACCCCTAAGTGTGCGTATCCGCAAATAAAAAAAATATACGTGTCTTTTATTTTTCGATACTCTATAATATATTTCAATTTCATCAAAATCGGTGAGACACACCTAAGAACGTTTCCTGGTCCGAGTGAATTTCCATACTGTGAAATTGTTAAACAACATATCCAATTGATTGAAAAATAATGACAATTGGTTAATAACAATTTTGAGTTAATACGTCATGAGACGTTGCAGTAGTTAACATCTTTAGTTAGAACAATAAAAGCAATCTGAACCATAATGAGTTGAATACGAAGAACTGATTATGTTTCAAAAGTATTGTCTATATCGATGCCGCCCGTGAATCCTAGAATTTTGTTACCCAATCCGTTTGACAACTCGGAAACGTCTAGCATTTAGTACTCGTCTGTGACCTGCAGCCAGCTTATGTAGTCCTTCATAAGTCACGGCAAGTAAAAGCGGAAGGCACTTAGACATCGAGCGTAAAGACTGAAACATGACTGGAAAATCCCAGTCGGGTTCCCGAGGGACACGCACCGACCAATTGAAATTTAACGTCCACGAGGAGGATCGATTTCACTGTTTGCCTTTTACTTATATGTGTCAATACTCTTGCTATTTGCCGATGTGAGGGACATTATGTGCTCTCGTGAAGTACCACTTGGACGTGTCCTCAGGCCTTTCAGGACCTACCCTTTTCTCTTGAATAAATTTTTTCCGCAATAGTAGTTGGATCCCTGGCTCATACCCATAGTCCCATAGTCCCGGCCACCACACATATGACCACAGGACTCGATCGGGACGAAATTTTATCGTCTGGAATGAGCCCTGATGAAGTGGAAATTTTTCAATATGCTACATATTTGCACCAACTTGAAAAATAATACAAAATTACTTCATCCCGATGAATATAAGAGCGTGTTTATTCGATGGTAGAGAGGAATTTCTTCCAGGATCTTTTGCTTTCATATTAATTGAATGTGTCACGGTCTCTTGCAACAAAAACGAGAAATGGATTTGCGTTAAGGAAGGTGGAGTCTGAAGTGCATACAATTTGTACTGGAGTAAACTTTAAACACCCAGTTGTACGTAAAATTAGTCATTTTGAGTTGATATGGGATAATAACGTTTAAAAGCAGCATATATATGTTCATAAATCTTTTACCAAAAAGACACAGAAACCTTTAATTTTTAAGCTTTCGAAAGGATCAAACATGCCTGATGATACTTTTTAAGTTGTATACGATGTACATACAAACATAAATATTGCAGAGTGTTAATTGGACTATATAACGATTTTTTTGTTAAATTAGCCTCATTGCCAAGGTACGAAAATTCCAAATATGATGCTCGCTCAGGATCTATACATATAGTTGCAATTTTGGTATCAAATCGACAATTAGTCCTTTTTTATTACCGGCATGAGCTGGAAAAAACTGATGTAGCTCCATATTATTAAAAGTTAACCATAAAAACCTAAAAAGGTTATTCGCACATAAGAATCGTCAATCAAATCAAACATTTTTATTATCATCAGAAGTGGGGTCTTTAAAATTCCAGCAGGGGTTCAAATAACAAATTAGAGAAACATCCCGAAAAATTGGGGCAAAAATTGTTTAATTGAAAGAAATAAACTTTCCAACTTAGGAAATAGAACAAAATGTAATCCTAAATCACATTTAAATTGTTGTTTTGAAGAGGTTTATTGAAAATTACTTTAAATGAATTTTAAAATGTAATTTCTAACACAAATTTGTTACTCACACTTGCGTAATTGTTCAACCGAAGCTACGAAGTGTAGAATAATAAATTATTATTATTTATTAAGGATTTCTTAAGGAAATTGAAAACATTTTCCCCCAAAAATTAAATTGGACGGAGCCCACTTCATTCTGGAAGTCATTCTAATTGGCAAACAATAAAAGCGAATCTTATCTTCTACAGATACTTACACATTTCCCATTCGGTTAATTGAGGGAACGTAACGAATAAATGTAATTTAAACATCGTACAAACGTACAAATTCTCTGATTTTAAATTTTCGCTGAGGGCAATTTGAGTGTCACGTAAGAAACAAAGGCAACAGCAAAGACTGCACAGATTACGAAGAAGCCAAGCACATCTGGAAGTTTGCATTATTGTGTCACAAAACTTGAGAAATGAGGGGAAATTGTATAACAACACAGCGAAATTAGATAGACGTGCACAAGAATGCACACTAAGTGCGCTTTAATGCATACTACAACACGGGGGCGGAGGATTTTGCTGCCTTAATGCTCTGATATTGTTTAGATTTGTTTGGAATGCTGCTCTTAAAAAATACTTTTATTCCTGGAAGTGATTATGTACTCAACTTCTTTTGTTTTTACAAGAATAATGAAGTTAATGTAAAGTTTCTGAGAGTTTGTATTATTTGCTTTATTTATTTTCATGTTTTTATCGTCTAGGATCAGTTTTAGAATATTATAAGTACCTGTCATCGTTCTAGAATTTTCTATTGTCCAAATAATCAGTAATTGGTCAGGACTTATAAGAAATTTCTTATTGAAAATTATGAACTAGTTGAATATCGTTCAGGAACTCAAACACAATATTGATCGAGCTATTTGTGAAATAGGGCTCCAAACCATCAAGAATCTGCTACAAAATTTATTTTAGAGAATGGGCTACTGCTAAAACTGCCAGACGAGGAAAATATTTAAATGAAATCATATTTCATAACTAATCGGAAGCTTTACTGTGTTAAACAAATCAACAAAACTATGAAAAATATTAAACAGTGTTTATTTCATAACATTTTTAAAAAGAAACCAACCGATGGTTCACATTTTATAAGATTTTAATCTTGTATATGAGTGAAGATTTGAGTTTTTTCCAATAGGAAATTAAATATGGCGACTTTTTAGAAAAAAAGTATCAAACAATTTGAAATTTTTTTTTTTGTAATTTTTTTTCAAATCAATAGAGTTTTGTAATGCAATTCTTACTATCATCAACGGTGATCGGAATGTTTGAACTTACAGAAAAAAGTTTTTTTGGTGATCGCAATCACTCATAACCTTTTCAAAATGGCGGATTTCCATTTAGTGCAGATTCTGAAAATCTGAAACTCTGAAAATCGTACAGATTTTCGTGAAATTCTGTACCAAGGGGTTTTTATCGTCACTGATTATGAGATTAAAATCAGATTTTTAAAATTCAAAATGGCAAATTCAATATGGCGGACAACAAATTTTAAAAATCTCACAGATTTTCATGAAATTCAGTATACAGGAGTTTTAGTAGTCGCTAATCACAAATTTAACATCAAATTTTGAAAATTGAAAATTGAAAATTGCGGATTCAATATGGCGGAGGGGACTTACAATAATAAAGCAAACATAAAAGTTTTTAAAATATCAAACATAGGATAAATGAAAACTATTGAGGAAATTAAAACACATATTTTGAGGAATCTCGATTATTATTTAAATACGACGACTTCAAGAATATTGCCCTAAAGGAATTGTATTTAAAAAGAACAATTTAACAGACATTTACATTCGCAAACATGTGAGTCTAAAGAACTTGAAAATGTTACTTTAAAAGTAAAAGAAACTTTGAAATCATGAACTCGACCAAAAAACAAAATTAACTTTTTGCCAGTCGTCGGTGTCTACAGGCGCCAAAACAGGGCGCAGGAAGAGAACAATCCTTTCGCCGAAGAGCGATCCCTCGTCATTCAAACAATTCGAAAAGTTGTGGGAATCGAGAGTAACGAAGTTATACCACTCAAACGCTCACAAAATATGAGAACTTGTAACGAAATTTCTTTCGCCAGGTTACCAGGAATCACAACAATTGCCGCAACCTCTAAATAAGTGAAATTCCATTAATCCAAGCGCCTCGGATCATCCCATGTGAAAATCGTGAACAGGTCGGGGCTGGATCGGAGGAGGAGGAATACTCGTGGAAATACTTTCAAACCATAATTAGATCAGCGAGGTATGGCGGTGTACAATCCAAAAGACTGCTTGTCACCCGAATAAATTCACGCCTAAATTAAGCTTTCATTCCGCCCGCCGGGCTTGTCACGAATTCAGCTCCCCCTTTTCACCCTTTAGCTCCCTTTTTCCAGCCCTTCCTCACCACTACACGTCGCAGTTCTAATTCGTTTAATTGAGCAAATGCGAACGTGTAAACTTTCTTTTTTATGTTATACTTTAAATTGGGCCAATAGAGTGCTGACGGTGGCGCGTGGTAGGGAAAAGGGCAGACTGTTGACGCCACGCCACGCTCCTTCCTGTTCCCGGTTCCCGGTTCCCGATTGCCGGCTTGTCCTCGCACAACTTTTTCACTTAATTTCGTGTAATTCGATTGGGTCGTCCAGAGATTTCAGACTAATTAGAGATTACATGGCAGCGATTTGTCATTCGAGCGCTTATCGAAGTTTGCGAACTTTGGGGCGATTCGCCCGGTTCCCCTGGAATAATATTAGGATAAGGGAATCGCGGTTCCATAATTTTTGCTGACATCTTTCGTGCAAAATGCTCAAGGGGAAGAGCATTCGATGATGTCGGGAATGAGGGCGAATGTTAACACAATATGATGCAATCTGGCTAAAAAAAGGGGATTTGTAGGATAAATCGAAACCAATTTCGACAAATTTGAATAACTTAACCAAAGAATAGGGTTTCGAAATTTTGTTTTTAAAGGGAGAATTAGTTAAAATGTACCTTACTTAGACATGAATGAAAAGATTTTTTTATACGGACACATTTTAAAGTTTTTTACACACTAGACATAGGAATTTCACATACTAATATTAAAAATAAAAAATTTTAATGTAAAATCCATATGATGTTTAATTTCGAAAGTCAAACAAAAATTGTGTAAATCTACGCACAATGTTAGTAAATTTAACAATAATTACTTAAAACAGCTTTCTAAAGTATTCCAAATTAATTCTTGCATTTGAAAATAAATTCAGTTTTTTAAAAACCAAAATTAATATTTTAGGGATATTCTAAATTTAGTCATTAAGGGGTCTTTCTTGTCTAAAATTTTTAAAAATCGGAAAATTTTCATCCGATCGTTTAGATCCTAGTTCATGCGGTAGCGGCTTCAATACCGAGGCGTATTTGAAATATTTCTTTTGGTGGGCTTAGAAACACATTTTCCTGGACAAATCGTTCTTATTTAATTATAAAACCGCCCCACGTTATTATTTTAGTCTTAGGTTCCAGATTATTACTTACCCCACTGACGTAGCAACACAAAGTTGCTCCTAGGATCCGACACGAGGAGACCTGTGTCCTAATTACACTGGTCGGCACCAAATTCTCCTTAGAATAAGTGTTATATCATTTTTTTAGGAATTTTCCGCAGATTACGAATTCGCAAACAAAAATGTCCTATCACGTCATGTTTTTGAAAAAAGTAAGTTTGAAAAGTACAAAAACCGTATTTTGGAAATATTTGCAAATTAATTAAAAAATAACAAATTGTTGTAGGAGCTTGTAAAGTAGCTCAAATAAAAGCATGAACCTTTAGTTATTATATTAAAAAACGAGAGGCTATAATACTTTTCGAAATATTCCGTGGAATTCACTTTTCTCCATAAGCCGCTTACTTCATACAATAGATAAATGAATGAAGATCACTGCTTGCGCACGCTCATGAAAATCTTATTCCCGAAGACGCTTTATAAGTGCTATAGATTAGTGCTATTTTATATATATCGATAAGGATTCACGCTCTCTTTTGAGTCATGTTACGAACTTTTTACAAGTTCCGTTATTTTTTTACGAATTTTTAAAAATGGCCGAAATACGATATTTTGTATTTTTCAACCCACTTTTTTTTTAAAAAATGTGATATGATAGAATATTTTTGTTTGCATATTCGTAATCTACGGAAAAAATCCTATGGAAATGATATATTACTTGTTGAGGGAGAAAATAAATATTAAATTTTGCCGACCAGTGTTATTTTCTAATTGTTGGTACAGCTGATGATTTAAAATAAAATTGTTCAAATTAAAAAGTTTTTTTTTACCTTTTTTTATTTTTTCTAATTTTTAGTTTGACTTTTATTTTTCCTCCTCTAACCCGTGAGATCAACATTTTGAAGTCCGCCATTTTTTTTTTTTTTTTTTTTTTTTTTTTATAATATGATATAATATTACATTTTCATCTGGATTTTATCTACATATTATCTATGAATCAAATTTCAGCTTGATCGGAATTTATTTCTAAATTTGTATGGCGGCCATTTTGAAAACCTCCATATTGGGTTTTATTTTTATAATATTGCATTGTTATCGGGGGTAAAAGTTCAGCTTGATCAATTTTTTCTCCTCTAATATATATGGCGACCATTTTGAAATCCGCCATTTTATTCATTTTTATAATATTAAATTTTCATCGGGATTTTATTTATTAGCTATATATCTAATTTCAGCTTGATCGAGATTTATTTTTTAATTTGTATGGCGGCCATTTTAAAATTCAGCGTTCTTTTATCATTTTCATGTATTGTCACAGGAACGAAATGTGTGTGCAAAGTTTTATAAGAATCGATTTATTAGAAGTAGTTGAAAAAGCTGTCGCAAGATTTGAAACAAATATATGGAGTCAAGCTACTTATTTCTAAAGGTAGTAAGCACTTATTTTCCCAGCAAATACTAAAAAGTAAAATTAAATGGTAATAATCACATAATTTCTAACATTTACTAGTACAGAATGCTCTTACCGAAAATATTTACTTTTATTCATTTGGCCCTATGATTGTGAGGATTAAGTTATAGTTGCCATTAACTGAACTTGTACTATGGAATATTCGGTACTATCAAAAATTTATAATACGATACTGTGAACAATTTATGATGTACTATAAATATCTTGATTCCAGCAAATATGCGTTCGGTATGATTGGAATTAACATATCAATGTTTGCTGCAAACCATCATCTACCTTATTTTTATGAGTTTCTCTGTAATCTTTTCTTTCCACTTAATACAATGTTGGATTATCGAATAAGTTTTAGAATAAATCGATTCAAACTTACGAAATCAAGGTTATTTTTCTTCCCGGATCCAATTTATCTTCATAGCTTTTACTAGAAATCCACACTTTTTTTTTTTTTTGGATCCTTCTGTGGTTTCGCGTCCTAAATTGTTTTTCATTCGTTTTGAAGATTCCTCCTCGGAAGTGAATTGAATGTAAAAAGAATTCATTTTGATATTTGGCTGATGGAGAGTTTCGGAGTTCTCATGCCACAGAAGAACTCCCGATTACAAGTGGATTGACCTGAAACGACGCAATATACTGGGCGCTGTTGGCGCGTGTCGGAATCGCCAAATAATATCCGTTGAGTCTAACATTGTCCTCGGCAGAGCGTTCGCTTAGTTTCCCTCCCCCACCGCGGTCTGGTATCGACCGAAGACAAAATATATATATATATATATATATGTATGTAAGGCAGTTTCCGTTGAAGTCTGATTGTCTGATTAATCCCAAGGAGCCCCAGCTGGCCGTGGAGTGGAGCACCCTACCCCAATATCAAGTTAGTAGGTGTAGCCGCTCGAAACTAGTCATCGCTGACGTCATCGCATAACCGCCGCCGCTGCCGTCGTCTTCGTCCTCGTCTTCGTCTTCGTTGTCGTCGTTTTCGTCCTTTCCGCTGATGCGGCCCACAAACACAGCCCGGATGCATGCCTCCGTGCAAGAAGCTCACTATCCGCAGCCCTATCCCCTATATTATAGTTTGTAGTGGGGCCCCCCCCGTAACTAAAAAGGGAGCTTCCCTCGCGAGCTAGAAATGCCTTTGTGGGCGCCACATCAACATAGTTCGTCGCGGCATTTTGGCGCCGGTTATATCGAGCGTCGCCATTTTGTCTTTTTCTCTACGAAATTTCTCATAGAGAGTTATATTCGAATGGAGCAAAAGTCGGGAGCGCGGGACCCACAAGTGATTTACTAAAAAAAAACATATATATATATACTATGTATATGTATATGTATATAAAAGGGCTGGGGCTCGGTCAGCATGTGGAGGAACTCCCTGGAAAGTGGTAGGGCTCCTCCGGGCACCGGCAGGACCTTTCCTATATGAGGTTTTAGCGTGCCAGGAACAAAAAAGCTCGCATATCGTCGCTTGTGAGGGCGCAACTTTAAGTTTTGGTGCAAGTCAATTGCTTGCGCAAACAGCCGCCTGGGGCCGCTAGTGCGGGCCTTCCTCCACCGACGTCCCGTCATATGGGGGGCCACAGGCGTCGCGTCTGGGTCCGCACAGCTGATCGCCGCCGTCAGGGAAATCATATGGTTCTATTCTGCCACGTTCTATTTCTCAGCAAAATTTTATGACTTTCCCTGGCGTTCGGAATTTGGCTCGTACAAAAGCGAATCAAGCACGTCGATGAGAAATTGCATGTCACATGCACTTCACTGCAGTTCGCCCTTCTTTTCGATGGCTCCATGGTAATTTCGCGTTACACTTTCTCTCCAGAATTGAGAGAAGTTTTTTTTATTTTTTCAATTAATTTGTAAGTTTCTATTAAATGCAAGCGAACTCATGGAATGGGGTCAGGGATTGTTTGTTCGCCATAATTAACTCTCTCTCACTCTGAAATCGTTCTTTCGAACTCGCTAAAATTGATATCCCCTGTATTCGGGGTTGGCGGGGGTTTGCAGTGGCCGAAATGCAGTTCTTTTGAAAGGACTCGAACTCTACACCCTGGGTTCATCAGACCCTTCGAGGCTCGATGAATACCCTAACAATCTAACGCCATGCAGTACATTGGGTTGCGGGTTAATTGAAAAATGTTTGACAACATGAAACTTTTAAATTAGGTATGGAAACTCAATTACAATTTCTGAAATGGACCAAATCAATATGTGAGTGAATAGTGAATAATTTTAGAATATTGCAACATTAAAAATATAGTATATGGTAAAATTTTCGGTTATTTAGTATTAAACATAAACTTAAATCAGTGTTACTCTGTAACTAATCATTTTTATATTTCCTTCATTTCTTCTAAATTTTAAACAAATTAGCGTAACTTAAAAATTCCTTAATAAGTTCAATTATTGGGTAAATCGAAAAATGTCTTTCCGTTTTTGGGGCAAACATTAAAAGACTCGTTTCAGGTTTCACAAAAGAGTTTATTTAATCAAATAATTTCCATCACAATCAATGACCTTCTGCCAAAGATCTGACAGACTCTTATTCCCATTGTTGTAGAAGCTCGGTGACTCGTGAGTTAAAGTTTAAGAAGTCTCTAATCTCATCTTGATTATTAAAAATTTTACTCCGAAGAACATTATTTAGGAAGAAAAGGTAAAAATCGGTTGGTGAAAGATCTGAGCTATAGTAGGCAGGGTGTGACAAAATATCCCTGACAAGTTCTAATAATTTTTGTTTTGTTATAATTGCAGCATGTGGTCTTACATTATCATGCAAAAAACGGACTTTACGATTTGCAAGTTTTCAAAAGCAAAGATTTAAAGTTTCCTAAAGTTTTCCTTTACACGGCCACAAAAATCTAGTGAATCAGTGAATTTTTCAAAACATTTGGTATTAAACCCTAGATCTTAATGATTTTTATGATTTCTGTATTGACAAGATTTACTATATTTTTCAAGGAATCTTTATCTTTTGATAATCATCAATCACAATTAAGTCAACTAAATGAAAATACTCCTTTTACGAGTAGATAGTAGTTTTATTCATATAACAAGCACATGTTTACAATCAGAACGAAATCATTTCCTCGACCTAGGTTTAAAAAATGAGGCAAATGGAGTGCTCTGCTTTAAATCCAAACACGAGTCTGACCACACTGTAGCGCAACACAAACACAATCCTTGCAGCAAGAGACTATTTATTTAAAACTGCTTGTTTTAGCCGACCACAGAATTATTGCTAATTTCATGTAAAACTATTTTTGTTGGCGCATTCCGTCGCTGGTCGGATATTTGGCCGGTTGGTCCGGTTGGTCCGGCTCTCGTCCGTCCTGTGCTTAATTTGTTCGTCTCGAATTTGCCAACTCCGGGCCCAAAACTTAATTTTCCACCAATTAGTTCCAGTCGATGTGCTCATTCAGGGAAGTTGTTAGTGGGCGCATAGTTTAAATTCGTCTAAATCCGATTTGCGAAATTTGCAGAAACCAATTTCTGCTGATAACATTTATGTGTTGAACGAACGGTTCGGCATACATAATCTGAAGAAGCGAAGAAACCCCATTTTACGCAAGGTGGGGCACCTTCCCTAGTTCCAAATCCCGACCTTGTTGCTGTTGAACAGGAAGTTTTCAATTACACGGTTTATGGTATTGCATACCTGCAACATACTGCACACATATGAAAGTCTTAAACAAAAATACACCAGTCCTGTAAATGAGTATGAAGATTCTCCTAAACTCTCCCAACTTCATAGAGAACTTCTTTATGCAGTTGAAAACGCAAAATTGACCTCAACAATATTTGGCAACAATTTTTTCCTTAGCCCACACACGCAAACTTATGTTGTTTCGCGACACGTTTTCTTTGTGTCCAGAGTTATCTCTAACTTTCAGAGGATTAGTTTTCTTTTTCGAAATCCTTTAACAAACTGAACGATTTTGCTCAATTTTTTATACTTTAAATGTGTCAGCAAGTCTAGTTTTTAAAGCCGATTGGTGTTTTTCGAAGAAAAAAAATTCTAGCCTCCAAAAACTGTTTAAAGTTAGGCACCTCGCAAAAAGATGTCAAAATTATAATTTTTCAATAATTTTAACAAAATTACTCAGAAAAAGTATTTTGGGGATCGCTGAACAAGAATCCGTTGTCAGATTTAAAATTCAAAATGGCGGATCCAATATGGCGGATCCAATATGGCGGACAAAATTTTTGAAAATAATTCCGATTTACACCAAAATTGGTTTAGGGTGGTTTTTAGAGTCTCTGATCACGAATCCGAGGTCAGATTTACAAAATTCAAAATGACGGATGAAATTTTCGTTTCTTGGATTAGTTTCATCCTCCATATTGGATTGAGGTTAGAATTTTTTTTTTTTTCAAAAAACACCAAACGGCTTTAAAAATTAGACTTTCTGACAAATTATTTGGTGTGGACAAAAAATTGTTTACCCCAAAATTGTAATGGACTGGGGGGGGGGGGGGGGGGGGGGGGGGGGGGGGTGGTTGATTTGAAAAAGAATTCCTCATATGTATTTTTTACTCCACATTCTTTTTGCCTGAAAATTTATAGTGATTCACTTTTATATTAATTACGACTTTTTCTATTGATTTTACCATTACAATGATAGTCATTATCATTATATGAGTTCTAATTAAATTGAAAACACGTAACAGTTATTAGACTTATTATTTATAGTTTGTATTTGAATAATGAGGCTCAAACCATTGACTAAATGTGTCAACATACTATATAATATTTCTTCTCTTTGTGGTCGTTTGAAGGTTATAAAAATCGTATTCTCTATTTGGTTTTTAATATTATTATTATTTTTTAATCAGAAGTTCAAATAGTGCAACATATTTTGAAGTGCTCTTTTTATAGAAGGTATTAAAAATGAATTTTAGAATTCCCTGCATTAAAAATTTCAATGTTAAAGTTTTCATTACTTTAATATCTGTATTTCTGTTACTTGACCATTAAAATGATTTTTAATACCTAATCTAATCTTCTCCCTTTCTTCTGCAAAAAAGTAATGAGCTCTTAGCGTCTTAATTATTGTAAAATGTCCCTTGTATGTGGTACCTATTTTCATAATTTATTTAATGGTGATTCAGAATATTTTAATTCGTTTAAAGCCTTAATTTTCTGTAGAGAATTGCTACTGACCTTTAAGCCTGCATTTTTCTACCTTATTATATGTATTTAGATAGGTCAAGTACAAGAATGTTGTCCACTATTACTCCATTCGTAAAATTCAATGATTTTGTGCTCTGTATATGCTGAATATATTTGGCGCAGTTCAATACTTACTAAATAAAAAATGCAGCAAGTGCTCTCTAATATTGAACGAAAGTAAAAATATTATTGCTAAGCAGTTTTCTGGATGGAATTCAACCCAATAAGGTACGCTAGATGGATTTGCATAATTTTTGGAAGCACGTCGAAGGTGCGAAGCTATTTTGGCGCACGCCATTATTTTTCGCTCGCCCAAAACGATATCGCGCATACAACTTTGTATAGAAACCTGAAAAACGGAGGGTTTGAAGTCGGTGAAATAAATTCACCATGTAACTGGCTGAATTTCGAATTGTTACATAAAATTTGAACATTTCAAATATGAATTTGCAGGCTACAACACTTCAGCCAGCGCCCATTTGGATTCAAAGCGGCTTCCATTATTCATTGCATTCAGTGTGCCGGCATTCTAAGAAACACGTGCACTGGAAACAGGACGACTTTTCTGCTTATATTCATTCTCCTTATATATTATATCCCAGGGACACACAGGGACCCGAGGCATACCTTCACGAATTCGCTCGATTCTGCCTCTAGGACCCCGACAATACCTCTCTCTGGGTGCTGCATATTGAATTGAAAGTCGATTTCCAGGATAAAAATTTTCGGAGACAAGATAAATTGATTGTAGAAGTTTAGTCGATTTGTTGTGTGTCGTATGTGAATGAATTTTCTTCGCCCCCGGAGGGTGGGGGGGGTGTGGGGAGGGCATTATTTGAAGCATATCTGGTGGGGCCAAGGGTCAAATATTTTCGAGTCCCTTGTGCGCCTTTATATCCAGTTCGCAAATACACCCCGGCGGAACGAAAGAATTTCAATGAAATGCTAATTTCGGATGGTAAGCATTTCTGTTTTTTATCCAATAAGCTCAGCTTATGGCCGCTGATATCCGCCCCCCAGTGTCGTACCGCAAGAGTCACGTATTTGCTGAGAAAACGTCGCGAGATGCCCTAATGTCACTTTCGAAAGTTTGATATATGTGTACTCGGAGCGGTGCGTTCAGATATGTGAGGCCCGTCAGACCCTCAGACCCCGGATCGCCGAACATCGGGATAAAATACTTCCTCCGATGTGTCAGGATAAAGCCGTCATGATTGATGAGCCACGACGGGAGTACATTCTTGCTACCAAAGTTTTTTTTTTTGCTTTCACCCCCGCTCAGATTTACCTTCGACTCCTCGGCTAATATATTTTAAATGTTGCCGGCGAGCGCGGAGTTCGCCACATCTGACAGAGATTTGGCTCGTCTGCCTCGGCTGCGGACGCTGCTGTGTGGAAGTCAGGGTTTCGGAACGTTTCAAGCCCGGTATCAGTCCATCAGCGATTAACTTTCTGGTTGTGACACACTATGGCAGGCGAGTTAAATTATGTACTGTGGTATGATTTAGTAATAACATAAGCAAGTTGTCTACTTACTTTACCTTACTGAATGCATGAAAAATATCTAAAAGTCTGTCTTAATGAACTTAAATTTCACATTTATACCATCGACACACTATACTTCATTATGAGGAAGGACGGCATTATGATATTACTTCTAATGACGGTGACACACAGCATTTTATTTCATTAGAATTGACGCGTGAAATTGAATCCCGACTAGCTTGATCCAAAAAGGTGCTGTGCTCACAGCTGATTCTGTGTTTTCCTATTTTGAATATCAAAAACCCCTTTATTTAACGACTTTCGCAAATAGATGACTTAGAAAAACTACAAGTAATAGTAGCATTTACGTCATTTTCGAACAAATTAAGTAGCTCTTGCTTCATTTTGGCTACTTCATTACGAACCAATTTTTCTTCAGGATTTCATTATTAAACTTTATAATGAAGTATAGTGTGTCTGTCGGTGGTATTACTTATATCTTAAATGATAAATTCCGTATAATTTATTGGTATAAAATCGTAATTAAATTGTAAAACATCTATTAAATAACTGCGTTTAATTTTAAACGACCCGAATCAGAATTTTTAGTCTAATATCAACCGAGCCAGATTATCAGCTGCACTGATGGTACCCCGAGTCCAACTTTTGCTACTTTTCAAAACCTTAAGATTCTGCTTTTTAGAATTTAAACGACGTAAATATCATTTATTTTCTATATGAAAATAAGCTTTCATAAGACCTCGAATAGTCGGTTACCGGAAAAACAGACACTTCAGTAGTTGTTTAGGCGTTCAACATTTATAATTAATTTTTTAAAACACATTAAGTCATATTTATTCCTACACCTTCTTAAAATATGTAGAATATGTAGAAGTTAATTAGTATATGTTAAATATCAAAAATAAAAAATGTTCACTTGTATAAAATCACTAGACGTTACCAAGTTTGTGAAGAATACAAAATTACTAAATTACGAGTTCACAATTCTTTACATGTGAAATATTTAGATTTAATTTAGGTTTAATAGTAGAAGGAGTTTCTGTAGATTTAAACAACATCTCAATATTTTACTTTGATTTTTACGAGCTCTCGAGTTTTTAGTGTATAAAAAGTACTAAATTATGCGTTAAGAATTCTTTAAATGCAAAATATTTAGATTTAAACTAGAATTTTTAAGTCTAACAATTTTATAATAGTATATGATGTATATGATATATAAACATGTTAATTCTCACTTCTATAGAATTTTTAGTAGTTAATGAGCCTATTGAGGTAAAAAGTTCTTATCTAGGCACCACCGATATTTTACCGCCCCAAAAATTCCGAATTTGAAGCATATGTAATATCTAATTTTTCGGGGTCAGGTGGTAAAATTTTTTTTTTTTTTTGTCAGAACATTTAGAGTTTAAGGTCTCCTCTTTGTAGACTAGAGTATCACCCATATAAAACCTCAGTTTTCCTGCATTTTTGTAATAGCATAACGCTCATTTGTAGTTAAAATCAATTCCGAAAAAACCCATGGTAAGTATAGCATAAATTCATCATGAACAATATGCTTATACCCAAAAGCCAAGGACTAAAGCAAGTTATACAAGCAAATGCCAGAAAATAAGTTTTTGTCTTTTAATGGAAATATAAATAAATTTTTTTTCTGGGTTAGAAATCCTTTTAGAAATCTGCTGCACGTCACCTATAATCTTCTCTCTGATATCAACCTAGAATTTCTCAATTCCTTTGTTGTCGCGTTTGCCGCTTAATTTTAAATACCATTCTCAACCTCAACATCTTAAAAGTGCCTCCTTATGGATCTTAATGTCCTAAAAATAAGATTTTTAATGTCTAAATAGACTTAAAAGACAATTTGTTGATTCCAATTTAATCTTGGATTTTCTAAAAATTGCTTAAAGGTCTAGTTGTGTTGGAATAGTGTTCTAAAAATAGGGATTTAAGGAGAGAGTTGGAACTCGATAATTGTTTCCGATTTTCTTGTTTATGCTTATGCGTAGCCTTTCTTTTTTTCTTTGTAAATTTCGATTTTGGGAAAAAAAACTTATATTGGGCAAAAAAAAAAAAACTATTAGATGGAAAAACTCTTATAAAAAGAGTTACTTATGCTCCAATTCCAGAAAATGTTTGAATTTACCAACACTAAGATTTTGAGGGAAGTAACTTAACTTCTATAATTATTTACATAAACATTAGACCTCGTTGAAAATATGAGCGATTACATATCTAATTTATAATCCGTTCTGCAAGGAGGGTATCCTTAAGTTTGAGTACAGACCATAGGACCATAGGACCATACTCACCTGAGATTTTTGTATAGTAAGAAATACCATGTATAAAAACTTATTATATTTGTACCTACTGTCTTAAATATGTTTTTATAAAATTTCGCAACAAAGGGTTCCTGGCTATAAGCGGCTCCGCTTGGACCTAAGCAAGAAAATCCCATACCTATACCATACATGGATGTGTCCTTATGAGTTAAGTTTGGAGGTACCATATTTATTTCGTATATCAAAATACAGGGGAACTAGAGGGCGAAAACCTTTTGAACATTAGGTCCTCCTAGTGTCCAACAGAGATTGAGTTTGGATTTTAGATTGCTGTAGTTATATCATATACTAATGTACTTTGAAATGACAGTGAGAAAACATATATATGTAAATTGAAATGAGAAGTTTGGAAGCAGTGTGAATCTTCAAGGCCAGTAAGTAACAGCTTCCTTTGAGTGTCCAAAGCTGGAAATGAGATATATGATAAAGGGCATCAAGATATACATGTATGCCAAAAATGATGAAAATCAAAGGAGTGGAAGGGTCTCATTTTTTTGAGCAATTATTCGTATATTCATTATTCCATTGATTCACTTGGTTCGAGAGCGCTATTATCGAATGTTTGACGTTGATCATCATCCTCAGGACTTTCATCATCTAGGCCCATTGAATCGAGATCCAAATCAGGCATGAGAGCCTCCAGATCTTCAAGTTGCTTATGAAAATAGAGCATGAGAGCGCAAACATGAGAACAAGTGCCCACCATAAAGTGCAATCAAAATGAATGAAGTGAGATTCAAGCTAATTGCTCTGCAATGACTCACATACATGCTCTTAGACACAAGATGATTGTTGATTAACCCTCTACAAGGTCATAATTAATCATAATAAGCAATTATATTCAAGTATATGGAAGATTTGGTTTAGGTCCAAAAGTCAATGCTTATAGCTAGGAATCCTTTTCAAGTCTTTGTCCGCCATCTTGAACCTGCCATTTTGAATTTCTTAAATTTGACCTCAGATCCGCAATCAACAAACTCAGAAATCTCCCTGTATAAGTTTCTAAATAAATCCAAGAACTTCTTTTTTAATAGTCATACTATGATATGTCATTGAACTTTCGACTTTCAAACGCCATTTTGGAAACCGCAATTTGAATTTCAAAGCGTACGTATCTGCAAATTAAGGAAAAGGGTTCATGGCCACGATATTATTGCTTTTCTGCCAAACTTTTCATTGATTTCGAGCCATAAATATTGATTTTCTGATTTTTTTTTTTTTTTTTTTTAAGCACGATTACACGAACAGCAGAGGTTGTAGTTCCAATTTTAATTAAAAATTATTATCATACTAGATGATTCTTGGCATGAATTAATATTAAAAAATAATAAATTAATAGAAGCTTGTATCGCCTGTGGTCGAAATTATTTGTTTGTTATCACAATGATTACTGTTAATAAAACATTATTGTAGCTTAAAATTAATAACGGCATATTTAATTACTAATTGTAAAAAACGATGAAACCAAAAACAAGAAAAAAAGCAAAACGGGAAGAAATATCAAGGTCGTAACAAAAATCAAAATAAGAAGTTAATAAACAAATATTTTCCGACTTAATTATTAAGGAGGTAAATTGCTGGAGGGGAGGAAAAGGGCGTATTTTTCTTTTAACTATAAAAATACCCAAATCATAAGAAAAAGATAAACAAAACATCACTTGCCACAGCGGAGTTGCTGCTGCAACCTGAAGAATAATCCAAAGGAAGAAAACAAAAAACAGAATCACTACACTACACTCACACAAATCTTGCCGCAGCTACAACATAAAAAGGCCATTTTAAATTATAATTTTTATTAAAACTGCTGCGTACGCACTTTCACTTTATCCAGATGTAAGAAGGAAACAAAAACCAAATCACTTCACTCACAAATATTGCCGCAGCTGCAATATAAAAAGGCCATTTGATTGAAAATGTTTCCAATTTCTAACTCAAACTGCACTGAAAACTGCTGCTGAAAACCACTCTCACTTGATTTATTTTATATTTTTATTTACTTCCGAGATCAAGACCGAGATTTCCGCAAATGTTATATTTAATAAATATTCATTTTTCACAATATTCACTTTTTTCTATCACCCCGAAAGACAATTTTTCGATAATTTGAAGTGGCATAAAACAGTTAACAGGAAACGGCGGAAGTGACGTTTGCGAGTAATTTCTATAAATAAAAAGAGAGTAAAAAGCTGAGAATTTTCGAGGGGCCGCCATCTTGGAAAACTGTTGCTTTCTTTTCGGTGAGTCGACAAAGAAATTTTTATTTCCTTAAATTCACAATTTCCCGGGAATCTTTCCAGATTTTACGGTTTCAAATCAGTTCAACTCACATCCGAAATAATTTTTAAACTTTCCAAACGGAAATTATCTGAAATTTTAGTTATATTTTGCATCCGTCGCACAGTAAAACTCGACCAATCTACTCGAAATCATCCGCCGGAACTGGCAATTCGCCGACGTTTTCCGGAGGTTTTGAATTCGCCGGAAATGAAGTAACCATTTCCAGAACGTTCGAAGTCGCCGGAGAGCAACTCACACACAGCTCTCTCTTTGTTTTTGTCGCCACGCACGCAGAAGCCGTCCAATTCGCAGCGATCAAAAGTTCAAGGGATCGCGCTGAGAGAGAATTTTCCTCCGCAGTGTGCCCAAAAATATTTTTCTCGCCGGAGAGGGCTCCACATTCTGCCCTCCTTCGTCTCTTTGTCTTTCTCGCCCCTTCACCAACTGTTTCAACGTAACGGTAACTTCAAGTCGGAAGATGGCCTCCGGAAGTTCAAGTTTTCACATGGTGTTTCAGGGAAAAATTCGAATTTAATTAATTTTGCTGGTTTATTTATCGCGAGCGGTTGTCCTGTTGTCCCATAATGAGGTAAATAATAAGAAAATCTCAGTTAATGTTACGGAAATATCGTGAAATATAAATTTTTCCAATTTATATGCGAATCGGGTGGCCCCAAAATTATTTTCCGACGGAAAAGGACGCCTAGGCCTCTGCCCGCCGCGCGCCGCCGCCGCATGGCCCCGTGGCTCCGCGAATTTTAGTGACTAAATTTTGCTAAGAGCGTTTAAACTATATAAAAAGTGTTTAAACTTTATAAAAGGTTTTTAAATTTTATAAAAAGTGCTTAAATTTTGTGTGAGGTTTCAATTTTGTTTGTAAAGTCCGTTAAGTTTAATAAAGAAAGAGTGTCTTAAATTGAGTGAAATTGTGTTCGTTGGTGGTTTTTGTTCCAGGGAGGCTACAGCAATCAAAACAACTGTTAACGGTAAGTCAATATGTATTTTATTTTTCTATTTATTGGGACCAGCGGGAAATTGATGACTAAAACTTTTTTGAGCCTTCAAGAAAATTGTGAACTTTTCGCTCCATCGTGATTACACTTCGAAGGGATTTTTGGTTGTCACCTAAGGTTTCTAATTATTACCAACTAGCTGGGTTACCCGGTTTCACCCGGCGTTGGGTAAATAGTTACTAATTAAACACTTCTCAAATGTTCTAGTTTGTTATATCCTAGAAATTGTTTCAACCCGAAAACCCCTTTATGGATCCGCTATCTTGAATTTTCAAATCTTATTAATATTCAAAATTAGTGGCCTTAAAATAATCATTGTACTAATTTTCAGTAAAATCCGTTAAAATCAAGAAAGGGTTCCTAGCTATAAGTTTTGACTTTTGGACCTAAACCAAATCTTCCATATACTTGAATATAATTGCTTATTATGATTAATTATGACCTTGTAGAGGGTCAATCAACAATCACCTTGTGTCTAAAAGCATGTATGTGAGTCATTGCAAAGCAATTAGCTTGAATCTCACTTCATTCATTTTGATTGCACTTTATGGTGGGCACTTGTTCTCATGTTTGCGCTCTCATGCTCTATTTTCATAAGCAACTTGAAGATCTGGAGGCTCTCATGCCTGATTTGGATCTCGATTCAATGGGCCTAGATGATGAAAGTCCTGAGGATGATGATCAACGTCAAACATTCGATAATAGCGCTCTCGAACCAAGTGAATCAATGGAATAATGAATATACGAATAATTGCTCAAAAAAATGAGACCCTTCCACTCCTTTAATTTTCATCATTTTTGGCATACATCATACATCATATCTTGATGCCCTTTATCATATATCTCATTTCCAGCTCTGGACACTCAAAGGAAGCTGTTACTTACTGGCCTTGAAGATTCACACTGCTTCCAAACTTCTCATTTCAATTTACATATATATGTTTTCTCACTGTCATTTCAAAGTACATTAGAATATGATATAACTACAGCAATCTAAAATCCAAACTCAATCTCTGTTGGACACTAGGAGGACCTAATGTTCAAAAGGTTTTCGCCCTCTAGTTCCCCTGTTTTTTGATATACGAAATAAATATGGTACCTCCAAACTTAACTCATAAGGACACATCCATGTATGGTATAGGTATGGGATTTTCTTGCTTAGGTCCAAGCGGAGCCGCTTATAGCCAGGAACCCTTTATTAATTTATTAGCATAGTAAGTGATCAATACGTAACCACTTCGATATTGTGTTTTTAAATTCTGCATTCCTAAAAACTTCCAGATGTATTTATTTTTTAAATAACATTTTGTAGAAAATTGGAACTTAAAAGAGACTGATTATAGATAGGATTTTAGATTTCCCCACAAATCCATAATATTGCCATGATCCGATTCCACAAAGAAACTGATTAAAGAACTTGAAAATTTTTAAGTCAAGCTTTGACGGTTTTCATGGGTATAACCTATTCTCGCTCTATTTCTCTGTGGTTTTCAACAATGTTTTTCAAAACATAACTCGAAAATTTCCAAGATTTTAATACTCTACGATAATCCTTTGAATAATCGGTATTATGTCAATAAGATGTTTAATTTAGCTTAACCCTTTGAGGCACATATATTTCTAGCCATCACATTTTTATGAAAATTGTTATATGGGGGTTTTCAAAGTCGCTGATTTCAAATTGACTATTTAATTTTTGAAAATCAAAATACCGGATCCAATATGGTAGGACAAAAGTGAAAAATTCCTTTACTATATCAATTTTCATGAAAAATTCAGAACTTCTTAACACTTTTGTCCACCATATTGAATCCACCATTTTGAATTTTCTGAAAATTTGGCAACGGATTCATAGTCAGCGAGCCCGGAAACGTTTATATACAAGTTTTATTTAAATACAGCAAATCTTTGATCCTGTTGTGAATTTATTTTTAAAAAATTTATATTTTTTCTTATTTATTTAGTATCAATTATAATTACAGTAGACCTCCGATTATCCGAACGCCGATTAACCGAATTGCCAATTTTCCGAATCGGTCCTCAGCGTAATATAAAAAATTAAAACGAAGTAATTTTTCAATAAAAACAAGTTTTGTGGGTAATTTTTCAATAAAAACAAGTTTTGTGGGGACGCAAGAATAAAAAAATGCGAGTGAAAATTGCCGTGTTCAACTTAATAAAGTTTATTCTATGTGTGACAGTTCGTTTTTCTTTATTACCAGTCTATGTCCGATTATCCGAATATTTGATTATCCGAATCCACCCCTGTTCGACCCGATTCGGATAATCGGAGTTCTACTGTATTTCAACATTTCAGAAATAAGTATTATTATCTTATTCTTATCAGAATCTTACGAAACAAGAAAATAAAATAACTACTTCATAATAATATTTTTTGATTTCTGTATTAACTTTAAATATTTTTGTTAGTTCATTCTCTATTCTGTGCATGATTTTGTTTTTAGTAATTCGCATCGATCTCAGCATATTTTACCTCTAAATTAAAAGAGACATTGCATTAAACCGAAAGGTAGAAAACAGAGCGGAACACACAACATACCTACCTTTTTCCACCTCAAGCAGAGGGAACTGGCAAATAAGGTTAAAATAATTTAAATGCAAATAACACAAGGCAAAAGTGTCTCTTCCTGGCAACGTGGAGTTAACCGAAAAGAAACGAGAACTTCCACTTTGATATTCCTTGCAACTGTTTGAAAAAAGTTACGCCAGAACGTGCGTTTTATTAAAAGTTTCTCTGAGTAACGTAGCAGAGACCTGGCACCACCTCCTCGATACCATCCCGAGTCCTGGTCCCGAGTCCTGTTCCCGGTCCCAGTCCCGGGTTCCGAGTCCTTCAGGTCGTCTCCGCTACGCCACGGGTCCGTATTATCTCTCAAAGAGGAACGTGACTACGGAACATAATCAAGACAAAATTTCATTTTACTTAGGAAAGTGACTGAAGATGGCGCAAATAAAATTACCACTCATATAGTTTTAAAAGACGAAATGCAGCTGGCATGGGGCCTCACAGTGTGTGCACACTGCACACTGTACACTGCACACGATGCACAAGGATGCAGAAGGGATGCAGGATGCTGGGCTCTGTCCGGGCCCGGATCGGAGCTTCATTTCTGGGCATCATAAGAACCGGACGCACGTTTGCTTATTCTGTTGATTTTCGGAGATC
The DNA here is from genome assembly GCA_949715965.1 of Dysmachus trigonus. Classification (NCBI taxonomy): domain Eukaryota; kingdom Metazoa; phylum Arthropoda; class Insecta; order Diptera; family Asilidae; genus Dysmachus; species Dysmachus trigonus. Next base: position 97,926,159 of record OX454319.1, on the reverse strand, counting down.
CACGGGGATAACGCGATAAACATTGTCCTTCAACTTTTAGCCAATTTTCAAGCAAACCGCCTTGGCTTTTGTTAGACGCTGAATACTTTCTTGCGGATACGAAACATTGCCGGAAATATATTTCTTGTAGATATTCAGAAGTGGGATGGAGCTTGGCAGCATTTTAACAGATAGTTTCAAAAGTCTTGTATTTGATTGTATTTGATTGTAGAAGAATTGTGATGCATTGTAATAACATAAGTCTGCTAATATATAAGATATAATGTTAATATTACATAATCCCAAAGATCTAAAACTGAACATATTTAACAGATTTACGAATAGTAAGCTTAGAAGTACACTTAAAGGATACTATCTTAATAAGATCTAAGCTTCAAAAGGTTTAGAACTATAATTGCGTATAAGGAATTTTTTCACTTTTAGCCAATTTTCAAGCAAACCGCCTTGGCTTTTGTTAGACGCTGAATACTTTCTTGCGGATACGAAACATTGCCGGAAATATATTTCTTGTAGATATTCAGAAGTGGGATGGAGCTTGGCAGCATTTTAACAGATAGTTTCAAAAGTCTTGTATTTGATTGTATTTGATTGTAGAAGAATTGTGATGCATTGTAATAACATAAGTCTGCTAATATATAAGATATAATGTTAATATTACATAATCCCAAAGATCTAAAACTGAACATATTTAACAGATTTACGAATAGTAAGCTTAGAAGTACACTTAAAGGATACAATCTTAATAAGATCTAAGCTTCAAAAGGTTTAGAACTATAATTGCGTATAAGGAATTTTTTCACTTTTAGCCAATTTTCAAGCAAACCGCCTTGGCTTTTGTTAGACGCTGAATACTTTCTTGCGGATACGAAACATTGCCGGAAATATATTTCTTGTAGATATTCAGAAGTGGGATGGAGCTTGGCAGCATTTTAACAGATAGTTTCAAAAGTCTTGTATTTGATTGTATTTGATTGTAGAAGAATTGTGATGCATTGTAATAACATAAGTCTGCTAATATATAAGATATAATGTTAATATTACATAATCCCAAAGATCTAAAACTGAACATATTTAACAGATTTACGAATAGTAAGCTTAGAAGTACACTTAAAGGATACTATCTTAATAAGATCTAAGCTTCAAAAGGTTTAGAACTATAATTGCGTATAAGGAATTTTTTCCTATTATTTGTGTATTTTGCTCAGAACACAAGTAGTCCCCTTTACTTAAACTAGCCCAATACTATACTTTATGAATAAATACTTTCACCAAATGTGGATCAGAATTGCACTTATTATAAAATAAAAAGTAGTTCCTGGCTGCCTTTCCTACAAAAAAACTCGTATTTCCGTAATAGCATTATCAGTGGAATGGGTGGCAAAATTGCATTACCCATGTTTTCTGAATTTCCAGCCTGTATCTTACGTGAATGGTCGCAGAGTTCTATTTCAGTACCAAAAATTTCCTTCCCGAAGGACCCACGAAAACAGTTCTAATAAAATTTTATTGTTTATCTCAAGCAGAGATGTCGTTGCTTCCTAGGGGTGTTCTGAAAACATCGAAGACGACGACGACGACGACGAAGACGACACCACCAACGATGACTCGTTTTGGGGCCCAAGCTATCACGAAACCGCATCCAATTTAAATGGGAAGATAATTTCGTAATATTCCCGGAAAGGAGGACATTTTAGTGTATCCACGGAATTTTGTGCACAAAATTTTTATACTTTTTTACGACAGAACCACGTGTCATTCTGCCTATATATGCGCATATTAAAGCACTCCCTCCAGTTGGTGCACAACACGCCAAGGACGAATGAACCCTTCCTTCAGCCCCTGGGGCCTCCATGCGGGCCCAGTCCCATTGCGGCAATATTGCTCCGCCGAGGGAATTCGATGCGGGATCAGAATTTGCAAATGTGGTCTTATTGAAATTTTCATTAAGGGGGTAGTCCAGTGAAAAAAAATTTTTTTTTCGTTTTTTGTTTTTTTGCTTAAATCTACTCTACTACACCTAGAAAATACTCCCTTAAAATATCTAAGCAAAATATTGAATAGTTTTAAAGATACAGAGAGTTTTCGAGAGACGTGTAATCCGAGCGCTCGAAGGTCCCCTGGCGTGTTTCGGAGCAAGGAGGACTCTTGTATTTCTGTTTGCTTAGCCCATTTTTTTTCGGTTTATAACGGTCTAGGTCCTTCTGCTTTGTATTTAAGGTTAGTTATGTATGGAGGAGACATCGCGTTATGTATGGAGCAGGCATCGCTGACTAAGGTAAAATTAATTTTTTTAGCTTTTTTCCGCATAAAAAACTTTAAACGCGTTTTTCTCAAAACAGCATGTTTTGACTCGGCGGACGTCAGATCTCAGAGTCTTTTGCTCCGATTGATCTAAAAATTTAGCTGTATATTTCTTGATTGTGTATCTATCGGCGGAACTAGAATTATTAAAATCCATTGTTTATTTACAAAGTTATAAACAAATTAAGCACGCGAAAAACACCTGAAAAATTCGAAATGCCGCCATTTTGTTATTTTTTATTGAAAATTAATAATTCTAGTTCCGACGATAGCCAATGTTCTACAGATTAAAACCTCGTTTGAATTTTTTGTTTCAAATGAACCGTTGCAGAGATTCGACGTCCGCCAACAAAAAAAATTTTTTTTTGGAGCGGCCATTTTGTCGAGATGACTCATCGAAAACAAAAAAAAAAATTTTTTTTGTGTATTTTAATAGTTGTACTATCATATGTCAAAAAGTTTTTTAATAAAAATTGACTTCTAATATGAAAAAAAAATCGTTGAAAAAACAGTCGTTTTCACTGGACTACCCCCTTAAACAGCACAGCACACCGTACGAGACCCGTTTCAATTTGGTATCCATTTTAATGTCAGAGGAACTGCAGTTTCTTAAGGTTCCACTTATAAATTAATTGGAAAAAATATGAGAAACTGGTAATAGGTATATAATCCTTTTAAAACAATACGCCTTAAGAAAACTAAATCTAAAATATATGGTGGGCCATCTGTTGGTTTCTTTTTAAATTGCATATTATTTTGGCACTCTTTCACGTTCAAAATATATAAAAGCATCAGCATCATATCTTTGCGGTACGAAATTAATAAATGTTGGGAAATATTTAAAACAAATTTTCTAAAGTGTGTATTGTGTTACCGAAATAGTGCGAATTTTGAAAAGAAATTTCGGTCGAGATGTGTCATAGCCACCGACCAAATTTATATTTCCTAACTAATAGGAGGGTTTACTTTTTACAATAAATTAACGAACTTCGAAAAATATTAAATAATTTTTAATTTATAGTATTTTTAAAAAGAAACCAGCCGATGGCCCACCTTATATCATCATTTAAAAATGGTTATGTGTCACCACTCCATTAATGAGTTTAATTGTTTACTTAATGTGCTCTCTTTTTAGGGTTGTAGTTATTTTATATATAAAACGTATTTGGTATTTGGTTTCTAAATTCCATTAGATATTAAAAAATAAAATAATTTTTCTTAAATGACCAAAAATTTAAATTATCTACAATAAAAAGTTTCCACACAAAAGATTTTTAAAATTTGCTTTTCAGAAAAAAAAATTGTATTTAATGTACGAAATCTTTTAAACTCCTTCTATAGATTTGCAAAAATCGGAATTGATTTGAATTATATTGGTATACCTTCATTTGTTTGGCTCTGTTTAAATAAATACAACTTTTCTATCTTTCTTTTGTCGAAAATTTTGTTTTGCTATAAAGAATAGACGAATAGAATGTGTTTTACTGTCACAAAGAGAAAACTAACATTGAGAAACTTTAAACAAATTCGAAGGTAGTACTATGTGTGAGCAAACAACAAAACCCCTAAAAGAGCATACATCTTCGGCTGTCTCATTAAAAAACCATTGTATCTCCAGAGTAATAAGATTTTCGGAAGTCTATCCAAAAGACAAAATAAGATCCAGAGGAGATGCCGGTTGGAAAATGTGTTGACCGACAAATTCGGAAAGAGTCCTTTGAATTGAAAGGGCAAGAGATGCTACTCATTTGGATAGAAATTTAATTAAGTCCGCCAGTACTGTCTACATCCTGCAAACAATACACAGTCGACTAATTCTTGGTCACGACTTCTAGCAAATACGGCCAGTTGCTGCTGTAGATAAATTAATGACAATAATTAATTGAATGAAGACAATTTGACCTACTTAATAATTTTATAACTTTTGATACTTTTTATTACCTTCCTTATATTTCTTGACTTTTATTCGTTGAAGTGTTTTTCTATAATTTTTTTGTTTTTTCGTTTTAATTTTGAAACCATTGCTAACCATAAATATTTTAAATTTATCGTCTTTTATTTGGTAGACAGATAGTTTTTTAGATTACACCCACTATTGGAATATACCAAAAAGTTTTTAATATTTTCGTGGGAAGAAATGTGTTTTACGTAGACCTCACGGATGAAATTTTATTGGTACATTTTATAGGTACATAAAGTTAAGTTCGAAACGAATGGTTACGCAATTTGTTTTGTTTTCTTGTTTTGGTCAGAAGAATATACTCTTCGAGATATTTAATTTTTTAAACTTTGAAAATGTCCCAAATTTGCAAATTATGTAAATGGCCTTTGAAATGTAACTCTAAAATGCAACAAATAAAAATAATGAAAGAATTCACACGGTAATTAAGACTATGTGTTAATGTGTGAAATAGTAGGCCAATAATTTTATTCATATAAAATTACATATGTATATATGTATAATATTTTGCTTCCTAATGAAGTAATCAATACTATTTTTAATTATTGTGATACTTATTAAATTAGTGCACACAGTCGGGATTTTTGTTTGTTTTTGAAGTTACTTTTTCTTAAATTATAATTAATTCGTTTTATTGCACGACTATGGCACGCCGTTTTGCTATTTAATAACATAAAAAGAACTTATTAATCGAAAAATATTTTCAAATAAATAATGAAGAATAATTTCAATTAAATAATTTAAAATCATGCATAAAAAAGTTTTAAAGTAAAAATTTGTATGGCTCGAAAGTAGGTTTAGACAATTATTTTAATTTGATCATTTTTATTTTCGTGAATTTTAATTATTAATTGTACATAATTTTAATTCTTGAATTAAGATTTCTAAAATAAAATCCTTTAATTAAAATCTAGATTTCCGAATTAAATTTATGTGCATAATTTTAATTCAAGAATAAAAATTCACGATTTAAAATTCTTGGATTAAGATTCTCATTCAAGAATAAAAAAATCTTCAATTAAAATTCTCATTCAAGAATAAAAATTCACGTACATAATTTTAATTCAAGAATAAAAATTCACGTGAATAAAAATTATCAAACTAAAATAATTGACTGCATTTAAATTTTACTTTCGAGCAATATAATTTTTTATTTTAAAATATTTTTATGTATGATTTTAAATTATTCTTTGAAAGGCTTGAAATTAATTATACTATTTCAATAAACATTTGATTATAATTATAATCCTACAATAAAATAGTGTAACCAATCAAATTATAAAATGCGGTGTACATCATAACTTGAGCTAGTTTGATATGAACCCAAAAAATCAAATTTTTTATTATAGTACGATATAAAAACTCAGCTCGGGAGTAAATTCGAAATTCGAAAAATTAATTTTTCGGTCCAAAAAATAATAAATATAGCCCTGTAAAGTAAGTTGTGATGAACGAAAAATAAAATCCTTCGTTCACTCCCTAGTCAATGCTATTTAGAAGAAGTATGCAAAATTTGAATAAAATCGCTGGAATCGTTTTTGAGTAATCGTGTCCACCAACTTCAAGAATAGTGAGTAAAACACGTTTGAAGTTTAAAGTAAGAATGAAAAGGAGAACATTTTTTCATAGTTCAAATGCTACTCTTTTTGATACTTAAAAGTTTGAATGTAATAGTACTTTTTTTGCCATTAAAAATTGTCAAAAAATAAATAAAATAGATTTTATGAAAATTTAAAACCCACGTAATCTCTTAAAATATTTACTTAAACAAATTTTTGAAAATGCGAATCCAGAGTGCGGCAGGTGTCACAGTAGAATTTCTTTTTTTTTCGTGATTTTCACTAAAAAATTAAAATTTCAGATCAATCGGTAAAAAATTGTAAGGTCAAGCAGTACACAGAAAAAAAATTGTGACACCTCTGGATTTGCATCTTAAAAATTATTTACGTACAATTACATTATAAACCAATTTTCATTAAAAAAGAACTCCAAAACTGACCCTCGATTTTCGTGCAAAAGGTTTTGGGTAGGAATGAAATCAAAGGATACATTCTTTCTAATTTCTTTTTGATATGATGATTTTTCGGAATAGATTGAATTTAAGGCCTCCTCACGGATTTTGATGAAGCTTTGAATGTTATTTTGTGGTTAAAAGTGCCTCTGCAGGATACTTATGCGAATTGGCATAATTGTTCAAATAATATGAACAATAAATAATCAGTTGACATTTTTGGATATATACTTGTATACTGTAGTCCAAAAATTGCCTCCAGTTCTCATGTGGACCCCATTTATTGTTTTGGGTCAACATGAGAACCAGAGATTATACTTTATTTTGTTTCACTGACACGTTTCTGTAAGCTCATACAAACAGAAAAAGAATCCTCTATGACTGGATATTTTCTTACCTGTTGAGAAGGACAGTCGTCTCGTTCGAGTCGAACCCCACTTCTGGATAGTAAAACTAATAACCGGGTCTGGATTAAATTTTAATTATCATTTGGTAGGTGAACTTCTTGGTAGTCAGATGAATACGAAACTTCCCGAAATAGTCGTACATCAGTGGGGGCGCTGTGCTGCGCTGTGTACAGTGGTACAGTGTCCAGTCAGGCTCACGTAGTTCTTCAGACGTGTTTGACTAGCGTGTCATGTCCAAGTTGCCAGGAATTAGCGTGTCTCCCATTTCATCCCCAGTCAGAGGAGCTCCTCTGCATACGAAAGCGTGCGATAGTCTCCTTTTCCTGCTTTTGTTCCCGCCCGGTAGGAGGCAGCAGGAGCAGCAGCACGTTCCCGGCGTTAATGTAAATGGAAAGTCTATAAAGGGGGGACCCATAAATGGCTAAAATGTCATCCACTTTTCCTCTTCATTTCGTCTTTTCTTACACAGGGTGGTGTTCTATGCCCAGACCGAAAAGAAAAACGCCCGAACAGCGCCCTCTCTCTCTCGTCCGGCATGCGTAAGTACTTTCTTTTATTTTCACGTATGCCCCTGTGTCGTACTGTTGCGCGGGTGGGGTAGGCAAAGGGCTTTTTTCTTCATGTGGCAACAACATCCACAAATGTAATTCCGATGACACCCATCAAACGTTGCCCGGGTCTGGGGGTTGTGCTGAGTCCCAGAGAATTCTGCTGAGCGGGGGTGTGTGAGCCCCTTTGCGGAGGGCATGAATTGGTAATAAATTAAATGAGACCACATGGGATTTGGTTATGATGCTCCAGAGTGTATCTACGCCATGGGCTGAAAAAGGTACACGCGACACGCCACAGTCGGACTTTGGGTCATTATCAGGCTTCTGTTTGCCACATTATGGAAATATCAAGTCCAAGTTTGACCAAACTGAAGATGTTTCACGAAATCAAGACTCTCTATATCCGAGGTCGGATCGAACAACGAGCGGGAGTGAGTAACTAACAAGAAGAAAAATGCTTACGACAAGTAATTCTGATATGGCACTTAATCGTAATTGTCCTAAACCGAAATTACTTTGGACATAACACCGCGTATAATCGGGGGGTGGGGGATGCGTAATCTTCGCATATAAAACTCCTAACAGCTCTCCGGAGTTGTTAATTCCTCCGGTACAGATTAGTTGCGGGCTAGCTACTGATCCAACTTCCTCTGAGATGCTTTTAATGAGTTTGCCTTAATTTCTGGCCGAGATGGAGGGATTTGGATGTCGCATGCATTTACCAACATAATTTGTAGCTGCCGTTTAATTTGCAATATAAAACGCCCTCAGAGCGATATGCAGACATGTTGGTTTTTGGTTAATTCTTGGTGTGAAACAGGTCATTACAATTCTGTCAACTCCTTGACCTTTGAATCATGTTTAACTACAACTACGGAAAGAGCGATTTATGCTTGTTTTCTCTGGTAGGAGCTATTTCAGTCATGACCGATTGATGTCAGTAACTTTTTGAACCAAATAAATGACCACAAATAGAGTTGCAAACATTTTTAGTGATTTTCATGTATGTATGACCCCATAGTTGTGCAAACTCTCGTATGAATGGCTAACCACACTTGGGATTGAAGCTCTGATTTGAATGAATAGATCTACAGATAAATACCCATTAGAATTAAATTAAATTACAGATTAATACCCATTAGAAATTTTTGCAAAAGTCATAAAAAATTAAACTATAATCCTGGCTAAACAGATACTGAAAATTTATTTTAATATTAAAATTATGTGTTTATTTTAATTATTTAGTTGATTATTAAGTAGTTATGTAAAGATTTGGAATAATATATTAAAACTTGAGGTAATAAGTAAAATTTGTCTAAATATGTTGGTTATCTTACGAAAAAACATGTGTAAGCATACGTTAAATGAATATTTTACAAACTTTATAATATGCGGTGCTTAATTCCACTAATGGTCAACAGAATCCGAACATACAAATTCACTTATTTCTTAAAAACGTAATTATACCCTAAATTCGTTGAACTTAAGCCTACAATTAAGTGCATTAAGGGGGGGGTAAGGGTTTCAGCGTGAAAAAAACACCTTTCTTTCCGATTTTTTTTTAGAAATATGGATTGAGCAAAGTTATTGAAACCTTTTGTACATTATTAAGTATGATGTCGATAATACTCAGTAATTTTTTTATGCGAAAATATCGACAAACAAGCCGGTAACGGAGCTTTTCCAAGAACGTCTTTGGAAATAGACGATTTGCGGTGTACACTGTATCTCAGCTGGAAATTATACGAAATTAAAAACCTTTAAAATTTAGTCAGAGTATCATTCAATCCTCCCCCCTACGTTCTCTGATTATTATTTTTTTCATTTATAAATTTTTGGTGGTCATTTAAAGTAAAAACTGCTATTTTTTACGAAAAATTTCGTCATTTTGTAAGTGGAAACCCCCCTTAATGTAAAAAAAAAATTTAAAACTCAACGTAGGGGGGAGGTATTTTATATATAGAAAGTGTGTACCAAGTTTGAAATGAATCAGTAATGTAGTTTTTAAATAGCAGTGTACACGGACTTTTAAAAAGTGGTTTTGAAAAAGTTCAGTCACCGGCTTGTCTGTCGATATTTTCGCATAAAAAAATTACTGAGTATTGCTGAAATCATACTTAATAATATACAAAAGATTTTAATAAATTTGCTCTAACCATATTTCTAAAAAAAAATCGCAAAAAAAGTGTTTCTTTTTCATGCTGATAACCTTACCCCTCCCTTAAGGCCTAAACAGATAAAAAGTTCCACAGCACTCGTCTCCACTCGCAAAAAGTAACCGAACAGATAAGCCATTCACAAATGTCAAAAATCTGTTCATTTGATGTGTTACTTTACTCGAATGCACTGAAATTATGGAGGAAGTTGCTTTAAAACATATTTCATGTCTCTAAATAGTTCCTTACCAGCAATTTGAAATCGCACTTCACATCATACACATCCCATCACAAAATCAAAAATTTCATACTGCCCTTTTGACATTTGCGAGTTTTAAAAGTAGAAAGTTGGCGAACTTTTCAAGGGACGAGTGTTAACCACTCGCTTATCTGTGCAGTCCCCTTCATTTTAATGTAAAATTGATGTATTTGGCATTTGCGAGTGGTGACGAGTGCTCTGAAACTTTTTATCTGTTTAGGCCTTTAATTACATAGATTACTTTAAAGTTTTATTACATAAACACTGCATAGAAATTTTGTTACATATCATAGAGCATATTTTAGTAACAATGTGAAACCCATTGTAATGGCGTTAAAAACGTACTGAGTTGGGTATTTCAAAAAAACAAAATATGTATAATACTTATACTTGTACAACAAATTCTGGTACGTATAATTTTTTTTCAGTCTCACCTTATTAAACTTGATAATGTTCTGTCTTGTTACATATTAGTTGACAAGACTAATATAAAACGAAAGTACGTACTTACCAAATATTACCAAGCAATAAACCAAATGTCGTAAAGTTTGTCATTAAACCAAGCAATCAACGTGGCGCAAATTGACGCGAGTGATGACCACCAAAGTTTTATAGCTTTTGGTGTTACACAATTTTTGGTCAGAATTACTTTTATGTAATTAATTATTAATTTAATTCTAATTATTCTAGAAAAAAAAATTAACACATAAACAAAAAGGACCCAAATATTTTTCCAACGTTGGTAGTTTTAAACTCGAGATAGGAAAAATGTACAAAGATGACTGATTGATATAGGAACAGATTAAGGATGTTCTATCTAATAAAATCTTAGTGGGCTCAAGTGGGTATATGCTAAAAAAGTTACCGGGCTCTAAGTTAAAAAAAAAGTACCCAAATACATAAAACCGAATATATCTCTTAATACACAGGGTTTCTTACACGATTTTAAAATAATACGGTCCAAATTTCTATTTTTATACATGGTTTATTTATTCTAACACAATTTTAATATGTATTATTTTCTTTGAATTTATTCGTGGTTGGCAGCTTTCATGAATAACTTACGAACAAAAATTCAAATGAAATTTCAAGAATTCTCAGAAAGTAGTCCATCTATTCAAAATGTTATTACCGGACAGACATTTTCATTAGATTCAAAGATGACGAATGAGCCAAATTTCTATAGTGAGGATATCAAATTTTTTTTTATACGGTTTTCCAATTAAATATGATTTTTTTTTTGATTTAACACGGTTTTTGGATAATATGGAAAGTAGCTTTAATTTTACTAGAAGATAATTTTTTTTTTTTTTTTTTTTTTTTTTTTGTACACGGTTTGTTTTATACATGGTTTTTTTTTGTACACGTTTTTTTTTTTTGGGAATTTATATACCGTGTAAAAAGAGAATTAGGTGTATGTACTTTACATAAAATTATTTTTATACTGAAGTATTTATATTATAATGTTTATTCACAACACTTTTTCTACATATGCTACTGTGATCAAAAAGTAAAGCCAATTTGTTTATAACTTTGACATTTTTTATTTATTCTTCCAAATCTATATCATTCCCTTCGAAGTAGTCCCCGCCCGATACAATACACCTATGCCAGTCATTTTTCCAATTCTCGAAACACTTCTAAAACTCAATGATTGAAATGGCCTTCAGTTCCTTCTTCGATTTTTCTTTTATCTTATCAATCGATTCAAAACGGTGTCACCGAAGTGGTCTTTTGAGCTTAGAGAATAGCCCGAAGTCAAATGGAGCTAAATCGGATGAATACGGTGGTTGCGGAACAACATGCATTAAATTTTTTATGAAAAAGTCTATACCACTTTTAAGCATTTCTTTCAGATAAAACCTGATTGCCGTAAGCCTTCTACAACATTCTAAACGTTTCTACCACTTTTAGTTGCTCAGAAAACACAACGAAATTAACCAAACAAATGACGAACTGGAGTGAAGTTTTACTCAGGTATGAGTGACAGTGCTGCCAACCTTAAAACAAGAAAATTTGCTCGAATTGGTGTACCCGAGTAATTTCAATTCAAAATTGGCTGTACTTTTTGATCACAGTAGTAAGATACCTAATTACTTCGCTAAACATATGATAAGTTTATAAATATATATAAATTTTATATTTTAGTTATTGTAGATATCATATGAAAGGCTTAAATTTAGATAGTTAGGCAAAAAGAAGACGAGACAACAATAAATTAAGCTCAACATAATTTTTTAATCTTCCAGAAATGTGTTTATTCTAGTCCTTATTTAAAAAACCATCTATACATTGCTCTGCTGTATATCAAAGGACGATGAGACTGATGACGACGGCTCAATAAGATCCTGGCACTGCCTCCTGAGGACAAATAGGGCCATTAAAGATATCCTCAAGCAGTAAGAACATCACCGGCGAAGAAGCGCGAAAAGTCCGGCCCTTATATTTCCTCGATGCAGTCAATTTGTCGAGGAGCTGTATGTATCTGTATGTGTATATATGAGTGTGTGAGTGCCAAGTGTAATGGGCAGCTGTAAAAAGGGCATTCATTCATTCGTGGCTGCGGGAGTGCGGCCATAAAGAGACATACGACAGCTAAAATCCTTAACATTTTACAAATGGTCCTCGGCACAACTATGCGCTGCCTACGTCCCCTACGGCTTCTACGGGTCTCTCTACATTGGCCGCAGTTATTTATGGGAGCGCGCTTTATAGATTTTGGCAAGTATTACCGCCGCTGTCATCGGCTCGAGCGAGTGTCCTTTTAGGCCAAAGAATTATACTCGACGACGATAGGAGAAATTCGCCTTTTCGAGCACGAAAACCGCCGCTCTGTAGAAGGCGAAATTTATTGAAAAAATCTTACAGGTGTCTCAGTGCTCGGCGGCGAAGAAGGCTTTTACGATTTCCCAGTTTTTACCCGTGACAGTCTGCTGCACCAATGGACGACGACACAATTCTTCCTAGGGCGACATTTTCCTATAAAAGAAGTGTCTCTCCGAGTGATTGGGCTGTAAATTTTCCATGTTATTTCTTTCCTGATGTGGCCCATGGGGCAAATTTATGACCCCGGCAGCTGGAATATGTTTACCTCTACGGCGATTATTAATATTTTTTTTTTTTTTTTTCAATTTGAAAACAAGGCACGATATGGTGACATTTATGCTGTCTGGATGTCAAGGGAATTAATTATGGTCTTGTGAAGATTTGGGCAGTTTTTTCGCAAATTTATCCATTGAATCTAAAAACATGCAAGAATAATAACCCGCAACATATAATCCAATCCCCTTTTAAATTACATAGGTATCACATTTTGTAAATTTTTTTAGAATTACTTTGCCTGACATAACAATTTTTATTGATTTTTTCGCAATACCATATTTATGGTATATTTACAAGTTATTGATGTTTTTCTACAAATTCATCGTTATATGTATCTTACAAAAAACCTTAGCTGGCCCGTTCTGCTCCGGTTTCAAATACTTTTATATCAATTGATATTATTTGTTTAAAGAAGTACAATAAATTCTAAAAAATTAAAACTGAGTTCATCAGAGTAGAATAAATAATACTGGTCCAAAAAAAAGTTTTTATTAGATGGTGATTATACGATTTTTAATTTAGTAGACTTTTATTTAAATTAGTGTTTATGAATTTCCAAAATCCCTGATTGATTAGTTATACACTCAAATTTTAAACTTTTAAACTCACAATTGCATAAGTTTTCTAGGATACTTTTGATTTTATAATTACACAACGATGGAAAAAGTTTTTCAATAACTTTTGCTAATTTCTGTATAATTTGGTGTGCTGATTCCAAAAAGAAAATGGTTAAAATATCGAAAGTATATAAAGTATAAACGTATATATACATTTTCCCGATCTATCCATTTGTTAAAAAATAGTGACTCATTAGTTTTCACATATTTCTATTGGACACCCTGTATATGTGAACTTACTAATATTTAGACAGAGGCAATTAATAGAACACTATTTATAAAATATATCTAACAAGGAGAAGGCACCTAGTCGTTATCACCGATTTCGCTCTTTATAGCACATGTAGGGCTTGGCAACAAATGAAAGTACCCGAAGTGGGAACTCCAGATGGCCACGCGTTTACAAAATAATAGTATATAAAAATTTTCACGCAGCTCTAAATCCCATTCATTGTAGTACATTCCCAAAGCGGCGGCTGGTGCAGTGGTCAACACTTGGGCTTGGGATTCAGAGGTCATGGGTTCGAATCCTAGCGTGGGAATGCTTTTTTTCGGATTTTTCTCAATTTTTATAAGATTCGAGTCCGCAATTAAGTGAAGTGATAATTTTTTTATTTTTTTTTTTATTTATTTATACGCAAAAGGTATAAATAAGGAAAAAAATTGGGATTGCCGACTTTTCAGCAAAGGATTGTAATTAAAGCGAATACCAAAAGACTTTATACATTCAAATTCAAACTTTTATTATTTTGCGAAATCGGTGATGACGACTAGGTGCCTTCTCCTTGTAAGTTAGAATTTAAATGTTCAGAATTCATCTCATTGTATACTAGTTGGAAAATTTTGGCGTCGTCAACGAAGTACAGAATCCATGAATTATTTAATATCAAAGATACATCATTGATACATGTAAGTAATAAAGAACAAGGGCCTCAAATGACTGCCCTGAGGAACACTAGAAATGTTTTTTATTTCGTCGGAAAGAGCTTAGCGAACTTTAATTCTTAAGGGTTTTTGAAAACATTTAGCCCAGACGGTTTTTGATACATAAATCATTGTTAGATTTTGGAGTTTCAATTTTATTAGCTTTCACCTGATATCCCAAACGACAGGGTTGAAGAAAAAAAGAAACAATTTGGTGATTCTCCAAATTTAGCCCTTAAATTGCAAATTAATGTTTTTTCTACTTTACTGTGCCAAAATTTAGCTCTCAAAGTTCTCTGAGAAAATAGACTGTTCCTGTTGTCGATGAGCAGACAGACAAATATACAGACAGACAGAAATCGTATTCAATCCGTAAGTGTTCCATTTTTTTTCCAATTTTGTTACACGGAACACTAAAAAAGAGTCAAATTGAAAATACATGGTGGCGTTTCATTAAGCTGATTGAGCAGCTCGACGGTTTCGTAAAACCTGCAGGAGATCCTTAAAAATTTATCTGCTCGGAACATCTATCCGCAGAGGGCTGATCGAAGCAGCCATTAAATATGTAGCAGACGGCACACGTTCGGCACCAACTTCATTGCGATGATTACCTGAAGTTGGGGGCGGAAGAGCCCAAGAAACGTACACTCGTAAAATCGGATTTGACTCAGAGCAGCCGGAGCCAGTGGAACAGAAAACGAGGGCATTATCGTAAAATAAAATTAAACCGAAAATTGCCAGCTATGCGTGCCTAAGTTCAGTTTGGCTGCCGTCTCAAATGAACTCCGGGGTGCTTGAGCCGCGCAACCGAAAAAAGAGACTTGAATTCTTGCAAAAATTGTGCAATTCCATTTGTTTCGCGAACATTACTCGATATTGCCGGCGTTACCTTATTACGATGCGATGTCATGGCACAGCCGGCATATTGCCGCCAGCTCAATATCACCGAGTCTATTTATGAGCGGCAATATGACTTTCGGAACTTCAAAATTTTATAGGGTTCTGAAAGCGTGCAGGATCAAATCATTGATATCAAAAGGGTATAAAAATTTTTACCGCGAATCAAACGTTTGCTCGCATCGTGGCAGCCAGAGATATCCTGGATGAGCTCGTTGTAGTCAGGGGTCTAAGTGCGCGGTATTGTCGATATTGTCTTTCTTAAATCGATTAAGCAATTGCTGGTTAAGATATTCATAAAGAACTTCCTTCTTTGGCGGGAAGTTGACTCAATTCGCTGCATGTGTTGAGAGTCGGGAGTGTTTCATCCCGCTGGAGTTTTATGGAAATTGAAATTCAAAATTGTTATTACAGACATCAAAATTTGAATATTTTATTATTCTTTCAGTAATACAGCTTTTATGTTAAAAGTAACAATGGATAAATAACTATTGCTTCATTACTATAGTTAATCAATTTTGCTATCAAAGAGGCACAGTACTTGACTACATGGCATATTTTTAAAAGTAACGACAAAGCCAAAAAGAAGTGATTTATGATTTTGATATTTTAAGCAGCCAGCGCCTAATAAAAAAACTGATTTTAAAATGATTGTATTTCCTTTTTATTTATTTTATTTATTTATTTATTTATTATGTTTAGAGCTTAAAAAATGCACCGGAAAATGTAAAAATTGAAATTCTGCGAATTTTTCCTCTAGACTTTTCTGTTTTTTGCATAGAATCATCTAGTTATTTTACTTAGAGCAGATTTAGCCAAAAATCCAGATCCGGGAAGCCCTTTTTTAGAAAATAGTTTTTTTTGCCTGTATAGGGCTTAAAAAATGCATCGGAAAATGTAAAAATTCAAATTCTGCGAATTTTTACTCTAGACTTTTTTGTTTTTTGAATAGAATCATCTAGTTATTTTACTGAGAGCAGATTAAGCCAAAAATCCAGATCCGGGAAGCCCTTTTTTAGAAAATAGTTTGTTTTTTTTTGCTGTATAGGGCTTACAAAATTCACCGGAAAATGTAAAAATTGAAATTCTGCGAATTTTTCCTCTAGACTTTTCTGTTTTTTGCATAGGATCATCTAGTTATTTTACTTAGAGCAGATTTAGCCAAAAATCCAGATCCGGGAAGCCCTTTTTTAGAAAATAGTTTTTTTTGCCTGTATAGGGCTTAAAAAATGCATCGGAAAATGTAAAAATTCAAATTCTGCGAATTTTTACTCTAGACTTTTTTGTTTTTTACATAGAATAATTTAGATATTTTACTTAGAGCAGATTTAGCCAAAAATCCAGATCCGGGAGGCCCTTTTTTAGAAAATAGTTTTTTTTGCCTGTATAGGGCTTAAAAATGCACCGAAAAATGTAAAAATTGAAATTCTGCGAATTTTTCCTCTAGACTTTTCTGTTTTTTGCATAGAATCATCTAGTTATTTTACTTAGAGAAGATTTAGCCAAAAATCCAGATCCGGGAAGCCCTTTTTTAGAAAATAGTTTTTTTTTGCCTGAATAGGGCTTAAAAATGCACCGAAAAATGTAAAAATTGAAATTCTGCGAATTTTTCCTCTAGACTTTTCTGTTTTTTGCATAGAATCATCTAGTTATTTTACTTAGAGCAGATTTAGCCAAAAATCCAGATCCGGGAAGCCCTTTTTTAGAAAATAGCTTTTTTTGCCTGTGTAGGGCTTAAAAAATGCACCGGAAAATGTAAAAATTGAAATTCTGCGAATTTTTCCTTTAGACTTTTGTGTTTTTTGATTAGAATCATCTAGTTATTTTACTTAGAGCAGATTCAGCCAAAAATCCAGATCCGGGAAGCCCTTTTTTAGAAAATAGCTTTTTTTGCCTGTATAGGGCTTAAAAAATGCACCGGAAAATGTAAAAATTAAAATTCTGCGAATTGTTCCTCTAGACTTTTCTGTTTTTTGCATAGAATCATCTAATTATTTTACTTAGAGCAGATTTAACCAAAAATCCAGATCCGGGAAGCTCTTTTTTAGAAAATAGTTTTTTTTTGCCTGGATAGGGCTTAAAAAATTCACCGGAAAATGTAAAAATTGAAATTCTGCGAATTTTTCCTCTAGACTTTTCTGTTTTTTGCATAGAATCATCTAGTTATTTTACTTAGAACAAATTTACCCAAAAATCCAGATCTGGGAAGCCCTTTTTTAGGAAATATTTTTTTTTGCCTGTATAGGGCTTAAAAAATGCACCGGAAAATGTAAAAATTTAAATTCTGTGAATTTTTCCTCTAGACTTTTCTGTTTTTTGCATAGAATCATCTAGTTATTTTACTTAGAACAGATTTACCCAAAAATCCAGATCTGGGAAGCCCTTTTTTAGGAAATATTTTTTTTTGCCTGTATAGGGCTTAAAAAATGCACCGGAAAATGTAAAAATTTAAATTCTGTGAATTTTTCCTCTAGACTTTTCTGTTTTTTGCATAGAATCATCTAGTTATTTTACTTAGAACAGATTTACCCAAAAATCCAGATCTGGGAAGCCCTTTTTTAGGAAATATTTTTTTTTGCCTGTATAGGGCTTAAAAAATGCACCGGAAAATGTAAAAATTTAAATTCTGTGAATTTTTCCTCTAGACTTTTCTGTTTTTTGCATAGAATCATCTAGTTATTTTACTTAGAACAGATTTACCCAAAAATCCAGATCTGGGAAGCCCTTTTTTAGGAAATATTTTTTTTTGCCTGTATAGGGCTTAAAAATGCACCGGAAAATGTAAAAATTTAAATTCTGTGAATTTTTCCTCTAGACTTTTCTGTTTTTTGCATAGAATCATCTAGTTATTTTACTTAGAACAGATTTACCCAAAAATCCAGATCTGGGAAGCCCTTTTTTAGGAAATATTTTTTTTTGCCTGTATAGGGCTTAAAAATGCACCGGAAAATGTAAAAATTTAAATTCTGTGAATTTTTCCTCTAGACTTTTCTGTTTTTCGCATAGAATCATCTAGTTATTTTACTTAGAACAGATTTACCCAAAAATCCAGATCTAGGAAGCCCTTTTTTAGGAAATATTTTTTTTTGCCTGTATAGGGCTTAAAAAATGCACCGGAAAATGTAAAAATTTAAATTCTGTGAATTTTTCCTCTGGACTTTTCTGTTTTTTGCATAGAATCATCTAGTTATTTTACTTAGAACAGATTTACCCAAAAATCCAGATCTGGGAAGCCCTTTTTTAGGAAATATTTTTTTTTGCCTGTATAGGGCTTAAAAATGCACCGGAAAATGTAAAAATTTAAATTCTGTGAATTTTTCCTCTAGACTTTTCTGTTTTTTGCATAGAATCATCTAGTTATTTTACTTAGAACAGATTTACCCAAAAATCCAGATCTGGGAAGCCCTTTTTTAGGAAATATTTTTTTTTGCCTGTATAGGGCTTAAAAAATGCACCGGAAAATGTAAAAATTTAAATTCCGTGAATTTTTCCTCTAGACTTTTCTGTTTTTTGCATAGAATCATCTAGTTATTTTACTTAGAACAGATTTACCCAAAAATCCAGATCTGGGAAGCCCTTTTTTAGGAAATATTTTTTTTTGCCTGTATACGGCTTAAAAATGCACCGGAAAATGTAAAAATTGAAATTCTGTGAATTTTTCCTCTAGACTTTTCTGTTTTTCGCATAGAATCATCTAGTTATTTTACTTAGAACAGATTTACCCAAAAATCCAGATCTGGGAAGCCCTTTTTTAGGAAATATTTTTTTTTGCCTGTATAGGGCTTAAAAAATGCACCGGAAAATGTAAAAATTTAAATTATGTGAATTTTTCCTCTAGATTTTTCTGTTTTTTGCATAGAATCATCTAGTTATTTTACTTAGAGCAGATTTACCCAAAAATCCAGATCTGGGAAGCCCTTTTTTAGGAAATTTTTTTTTTTGCCTGTATAGGGCTTAAAAATGCACCGGAAAATGTAAAAATTGAAATTCTGTGAATTTTTCCTCTAGACTTTTCTGTTTTTCGCATAGAATCATCTAGTTATTTTACTTAGAACAGATTTACCCAAAAATCCAGATCTGGGAAGCCCTTTTTTAGGAAATATTTTTTTTTGCCTGTATAGGGCTTAAAAATGCACCGGAAAATGTAAAAATTTAAATTCTGTGAATTTTTCCTCTAGACTTTTCTGTTTTTTGCATAGAATCATCTAGTTATTTTACTTAGAACAGATTTACCCAAAAATCCAGATCTGGGAAGCCCTTTTTTAGGAAATATTTTTTTTTGCCTGTATAGGGCTTAAAAAATGCACCGGAAAATGTAAAAATTTAAATTCTGTGAATTTTTCCTCTAGACTTTTCTGTTTTTTGCATAGAATCATCTAGTTATTTTACTTAGAACAGATTTACCCAAAAATCCAGATCTGGGAAGCCCTTTTCTAGGAAATATTTTTTTTTGCCTGTATAGGGCTTAAAAATGCACCGGAAAATGTAAAAATTGAAATTCTGTGAATTTTTCCTCTAGACTTTTCTGTTTTTCGCATAGAATCATCTAGTTATTTTACCTAGAGCAGATTAAGCCAAAAATCCAGATCCGGGAAGCCCTTTTTTAGAAAATAGTTTTTTTTGCCTGTATAGGGCTTAAAAAATGCACCGAAAAATGTAAAAATTAAAATCCTGCGAATTTTTCCTCTAGACTTTTCTGTTTTTTGCATAGAATCATGTAGTTATTTTCTTTTTCACCTTGTTTTTGATTGACTTACACCATAATACTATAATGCAGAAGATGAAGTCAAAGATTATGGTACCTGTATTGTATCATTTTCGGCAAATATTCCACGACGGCGACGGCTCCACCTTGGTTATGTGAACGATATCATTCTTCAATAAATTAAGCAATTTGCTGCATCCCCTGTCTCCAGGGCTATTAAATTATACGACTAATTCGTGTGCGGGGATGTGCCTCACTAAATAACACTTAGGTTTTTATGGTTTTGTTTGCTTGGCTTCCAGCGTCCATAAATACGCCTGTTTCGTCGTATTACGTTAAAATGTCGGTTCATATATAGTCTCGAAAAATCCAACAATTTCATCGCACTCATAAACAAGTCTCCGGACGTCTGTGGATAACAATTTTTTTATTTCTCGAACTTATCTAAAATGGAAATGGTTAATATCGGCGGCCTTAAAGCCATAATCCATCTTGGCACCGCGCACCGCAACGCTTTTAAGCGGCTCCTGATAAATGTCCCAATAGAATAAAGGGCTATTTCCGGCGGCGCGGGCGGGGTGTGTGGTGCTTATTAATTTAGGTGCTTACAGGAAAATGATTTATAAATTCGTCCTTTCTCCGCCTCGATTCGAGCTTAGCGCTTCGTCTCCAATCCTTCGAATTCCCGAGGAACTAGGCAAAGGCGATAAAAGATAAAGTTGTGGCTATCGCACAAAAGTTTATGGGCCGCCTCATTCGACGGGGAGAACGGCTGGAAAAAGACCGGGGCTGGTGACATATTTCCTTGGATGATCTTTTGCATGATTTATAGGGACTGAGAGGTTACGTCATGTCCTCGGAGCTCCACAACTTTTCCTAATTCGGTCCGAGGACGAAAGAGAGCTTTTCGTCCGGGCATAAGAAAGACGAATATATGTTATATATATATTTTGCGCTGAAATTCTTTTCGTTCTTTTGCTTTGCAATTTACTTTACGACAATTTTATGATACCTATAAATTTGAGGCGATCTAATATGTATTAGAAAAGTTGAAGGTAAACATGTGCACGGATCTGGGACTTTATCAAATGAAGCGCACTTTAAGTGCCCAATACTTGGGCTGGAGACTGTATTTTTTTTTTCTTCTATATTCTAGATATAGAATGTATGGTCCAAGAAAACTAATAAAAAGCCGCTGGAAGAGGAAGGGTCCGAGGGATATGCTGCTTTAAATATGACGGTCACCGAATAAGAGGTACTTTTTGCGTTAGCACCTTTTTATGAATCCGCATTCGAAGGGAATTTATTGGATTTTTTTCTCGAATTTTACACGGACGATTTATCCGAAATCGACAATTTGCCCGATTTCATGAAGAAGCGTGGGACTCAAAATGTTGCATCTTTTCGACTGTGAAAATTAGATTTTATTTTTATTTTACTTTTTTGTTGTACGGACTTTTTATGATAATATTTTGTCGTAATTTGACATCTTATGATCTGCACTATGACACTGCATTGAAATTTAGATATATCGTATAGTGTGTATATAAGTAATTTATTTATTTATTTATTTATTTATTTACTTAAGTCTACCAATACCGATCTTACAGACTAGGAAATAATTCATATTAAACACACTACATCTACATGCAGTAAAACCAAGCTTTAATAATTAAAGCAATTATAATACCTTTAAATTCATTTCTGAGCGAATCAAATTCAAAAATGTACAAAATTTATTAAACCATATTTATAAAACCCAAAGTTCGTTCTATATTCAGGTGTATACAACAAATTTCTCATACGCAACATAATGAATAAGACACGCAAATAAGTTCGTGTACTATGCATTACCTAATATCTTGTATTTTTTTTAATAAAAACCGAATAAAACTTCTTTGCACCGATTCTATTCGGGTTATCTAGAGATCATACTCAGGACTTCATATAACTGCCGCATATTCCAAAACGGATCTGATTAAGGAAATAAAAATAATCCTTATTGTAAAACACCCAAGTCTTTATCTAACCTTTGAATTGAAAAATCCTTTATTTTATAATCCCATCTTACAAGTTTAACTCATCTGTGGAAGGTCACGATTGTACACTTCCAAGGAAACGTTCTCAGGTGTGTCTCACCGATTTTGATGGAATTGAAATATGTTATAGAGTATCGAAAAATAAGAGATACGTATATTTTTTTATCTGCGGATACATACATTTAGGGGGTACTTTTATTTATTGTTTTTTTTTTTAAATAAAAATTGGTGTATTTTTCAAAAGTTTGTCCGCCATGTTGGATCCACCATTTTGAATTTTTTTAATTTAACATCAGATTCGTAATCAGCGACTCCAAAAACCCCTTAATACTGGTTTTCACGAAAAAAACTGATGTCCGAAAGAAAATACATCATTTACGTATTAGTGCTATTAGGGGGTTGCTTACCCCCTTGAGGAGCTTTTTTTACGAAAACGCTAAAACAGGTCAACTTTATTTTCCAAAATCGTATGTAAAAAAATATTTTTCAATGATTTTTAACTAAAACTGTTATTTTTGTCACGCAAAAATTTCAAAAAAAAAAAAAAATCGTTGTTCTGCAATAAAAAATAAGGGTTGCCTACCCCGGGAACCGGATTACTTACAAAAGGTTAGTATATTTATGAAACATCATTTCCAATTTGTTTCATTCGAAAAAATTCATTAGAACTTGAAATATTTGGGAAAAACTGTTTTTGGGGGTTAAACTTTAGGGATGGTTTTCACCCCCTAAATGTACGTATCCGCAGATAAAAAAAAATACGTGTCTCTAATTTTTCGATACTCTATAACATATTTCAATTCCATCAAAATCGGTGAGACACACCTGAGAACGTTTCCTTGTTAGTAATGTTTAGAGAAAGATCATTAATACTACACCAATTAGCTAACATATCCAAATAATTTTGAAACTTAGCACAATCTTCTGAGGATCTAACTGAGACGAACAATTTTAAATGATCAGCGTAAATTAAGCACTTAGCAAAATAGAATATTTCAACAATATCATTGATAAATAATATGAATAATAGAGGCCCAAGGTGACTCCCTTGTGGTACTCCGGATGAGTCTGATTAAAGATTTAGAAAAGTCGTTATACAGTACTTCCACTTGAATACCATTTTCTATATTCAGAGCACAGAAGTTTGTAAATATCGCTAGATTCGAAATAGTGAAAAATCCATGCTGCTCATTCACAATAGTATGCTTAACCAATGAAGCCATTTTGGAAGCAACCAGAGCATGTAATATCTTAAGGATAGTGTTCATAATTGAGATGCACGAAATTTACTCCAGTAGCCAGTGATAAACTATAGAATATTGTCAGTTGAATCGCAATTGTTTCAGCGCAGTTTTTTTAAAATCAAATTAGAGAACCTTTCTTAATTCTGTTTGGTATTATTCTCAAGCGATCTTATTCTGCTAACTACATCCTCATAAGAAAATTGTAATTACTCAAAATTTAAATGTAAATTGTATAATGTAGCGAAAAGCACACATAAAGGATGGCCATCGATTGGTTTCTTTTTAAAAGTGCTATAAAGTAAACACTATTTAATATTTTTCAAAGTTTGTTCATTAATTGAAAAGAGTAAACTTTTCGATTAGATGTAGAATATTATTTTATTTAAATATCCGCCTCTGATGGCTTGGCAGAAGCTACCAGAAAATCGTTAACCGAAAATTTGTTCAAGCTTGAAGCTTTATATAATTTTTTTGATTATTTTACTACTTAATTTGTTTACGAAACCTCAGTTTCCATCTGCCTAAAGAATATAATTAATTTTGATATATTATATATAGTTACCAATTGATTTATCATTGAAATTGTTTTAATTTATACTCATATTCAACTTTTGCACAGCGTTTCTATTTTCTGCTGTGTAGTTTAATAAATTTATGTCTTGTTTTTATATCGTTTCATAGGATGAACAATTAAAAGTGAACTTATCCTATTTTAATTTTAACTCATTTTGCATATTGCGGAAAACAAACAAAGGCTTAGAGATACAAACAAAAATAATACAAAATTTATGCGAATCGAAAAAAAAAACAAAAAGGCCACTAAAGTTTTCCGAAAAGCCCTTTACGCTTATACGAAAATGTTTCCTGGAAGTTATCTTCATTATTCACATCCACACGACTGAGTTACGAATTGGAAATTACGAAAAAAAAACGCATAAATATAGAGAGAAAGTTCACACTCGAATCGCTTGTGGTAGCCGGAGGACGTGAAAGTTCCTCAATTTTATTAAGAGTATTTTCGTGTTATAAAGTAGTTGTTTTGAATAACCAAACTTTTATTTCGCCATAAAACACGTAACAGGCATGGAGCTTCCCGGGTGCAGGTGCGGCCGTTCATGTGTGCAAAGTTATAAAAAAATGCTTTATTGAAAGTGGTGTCCATAAAATTTCCAAATTATCCTATTATTCACATTAAGATTTATATCACTTTATAGCTTCTCATGGGACAATAGTTTTATCCTTATCTTCTAGTTTTGAACACAGTCCACTCGAAATTTTGTTTGCCCAAATTAAAAGCGAGTAATTTTATCAACTTTTCTGGTTGCTACGAAAAACGTAGGACCTTTTCATTGATTTATTTTTCAGAAAACCCATCGTAACCTTAATTAGAGCTAGGTTGCATTTTTATCTTTTAATACTTCGAAAGGGGCTTCGAAAGGATTACGACCGATAATTACTAGCGCTGCCTATATTTAAGACATGCAACCCATCTTTAGACCTTTTTCACCACCCTCCCATTCCTTTTGCTGTGGGGCTAATAAAACCCTTTAAATTATGATAGCAGCCTTGCAGCAATTGTTCGCCTCGCAAGGCTCTTCAAATTTTTGGTAAATTTCATGGCATCAGCTGCAGAAACTGGGAATTTAGCATTATCTCTGGAAATTTTTAAATTTTCCACAACACATCCTGTACGCAAAAAATTTCCACTGTAAGGACTTGCAACGAGAACGATCCCAGAAGAAAGAAGAAAAAAAAAAAACCAGGATCTTGCAAGCTTCGTGGGGGGATTAGTTGAAGAGCCCGCAAAATTACACCTTCCGTGACATATTTTCCGGCTGCAACATCTGTGGCTGGGGCTCTTAATAAGGAAGAGTTATGGTGCATCCGACCACAAATTCAGTCATTCATGAAATTATTTTTTATCTTTTCATCTTTGGGGCTTCGTCTTGTTGGAAAATTCATCCCCTCAAATTATTGCTGAAGGAGAAGACTTGAGTTAGAGTTGAGTCTTTTGCCTAATTTAGAGTCGTATTATATACGAGCTTAAATACTCTGACTACTACACTGCTCGTCATAATTATAGAGCCACCCAATATCCCTGGAGATTCCATCTTTTAAGCAAACCCTGATTTCGGTAAGAATATTCCGTCTAACAATAATTTTGACATAAATTGCAATTCAATTTTAAAGCAATATGACGATTTTGAAATTCGCGTAATACGAAAAAACCCAAATTATTATTATTAATATATATACATTTATTCAAAATATCCATGTATTTATTTTAATTCCAATACACATTTTTCGATTTTTTTTAGTTTGGATGCGTCAAAACAATTTAAAAGTTATTATTTTAACTAGTATGTGTTAAAAAAAAAATTTATTAATGTACATGTACTATACATGATATTTATTATAAATAATTTTTTCATAGAACTTTTACCAATTGATTTTTCAGAGATTTCAATAAGTATGATTCGGGATATTAACGAAAATAGCTACACATCCATACATATTTTTTATTGTAAGTTGTGCAGTAAAATACTTATCGTTTTGATCAGTTGTTATAACAATTTCGAAAGTCAAACAAGTGATAGTTCAAAAATGAGTCAGAAATCAAAATATGAGTTTTCCAATGAGGAAAGTAGACTGGTTATATGAGTCAAGTATATAATAATTTATTAATATATGTGGATAAGAACTCTCTCGACTGTTGACAACGCATTTCGATCGTAAACGAGAACTACAGAGAAGAATCGATGTTCAAAAATTGTCCTTCAGTGCAGTGAATTGAAGAGAAAGGATCAAAGAGTGACCGCCTAAAAACGCCTGTTTCTGCAAATTTCACAGCAAACTAAGGAAAAGACATAAAAAAATGTATCAGGTATCAAATTAATTGTCGTAAAAAATTAAGAGAGGCATTGTTTTTAGTTTTTCGAAATTATTAAAAAATCACCACTAATTGAGGGTTGAAATCACCCTAAAAGCTTAATTTGATCACAAAATTACACAAGTCGACACGATTTTTGATTCTGATTAATATGCAGTCATTCCTCATTGCTTTCGTCTCACAATTGAAGAAAATCAACATGATTTTTAAAAAAATTTGCTTTTGTGCCCAGGACAGCAAATTTAAAATTATCAATCATCAAAATTGTTATGTTTTCATTTCCTTATAGATCTTTTGGGGGCTGACATTTTTTAAATTTTCGGTTGTTATATTAGAGCCGCCATCTTTAATATATATATTGATAACAGACTTAGTATCAGCGACCCTAAAACCTCTTTGATTCATTTTGATAAAAAATCCCATAAAATTGCAAGTGTTCGGACGCCATATTTGATTCACCACTTTGGAACCCAATGTAAAAAAGTACCTATACTGTTTTCTCTAATATAACGTACTTTTTGGCAAAAAATCAGAAATATCTCAAAACGTATTTCGTTGTAATTGAGGTTCAAACTATCCAAACGAATGTCAAATTTTCCTTCACAAAAGCAAAGTTTTAACAAAATTATGGCACTTTTACCTTCCTTTTGGACACAAGCAATAAGAAAATAGCATTCATAACTCAGACTCAAAAAAAAAGTTTAGTTTTGTTGACCTGTGTTATCATTTAGTACAAAGGTGTTTCTTATTAGATTATTTAATGGTTACTAATTAAGTCGTAGATTTATGTCAGTTTGACGTAATTTTACTTATTCATGTATACATTTACACCAATTTGGTGTAAAATCACACAACATTTACAAAATTGAGTAAATAGCACACCCAAATTTTTAAAATTGTATAATTTCACACTTTTTTGATTAATTACACCAAAAATGTGTACTTTTACGATCGTGATAAATTTTTACACAGAAAAATTTTTTTAAATTGCTCTTAACCCTTATTGATCCAATTTGTCCGTCAATTTTAAGCTCGGATAACTTGAAACTGAAACTGAAACTGATACTGAAAATTCATACCCGGATATTTTTGATAGTGCTCTCTCAGAATATCACATGAAAATTTAAAAAAAATACCCCTTTCTATTGTATTTTTTAATTTAATAAAAAAACCACCCCTATCTTATGGATTTTTCCGTAAAAAAAATTGATTTTGTTTTTCGAAAACAGGTGAGGAAAAAAAGATAAGAACTTCAATTCTTTTGTTATCTAAGGTCAAATTTCAGCAACCCCAAGAAAAGGCCCAAAAGGGCTTAAATTCGGCAGATTTTCAAAAAAACTATTTTGAGAACTAAAGAGTTGTGAATAAATTAAATTCTGAAAATAAATAAGAATAAAACTTATGCTCTTACACACTAGTGTCAATGCTTATGATAGAGTTAAAAATACTCCCCATCCTTTTTTGTTGTTATAAGGGATGAAAACCGGAAGATGCACGGTATTATTATATAAAGCTGCCAATTAATACTTGTAAGGTTTTTGGTCATGCAATTTTCAAATTTTTATATATTCTAGCTTTACAACCTTTTCGTTATGGTGTAAAAGGGTGAGTAAGGGTTGAAAATTCAAAAATTCAAAAAAAGCATTGGTTTTACCCAATTTTTTACAGAAAATGCCATAAAATAGCGAGTTAGCGTCAAAATGTTGATTTCAGGGGTGGTTTTGGCTTTTTCCGAAACTTCTTTCATATAGAAAATATCAATTATCAGAAATAGGGAATTTTTTTTTTATATTCAAAAATACAATAAGAAGGGTGTCTTTTTTTTTTTTAATTTTCAGGTGGTATAAATTTTCATAAGTTTTTAAAAAAAATAACAAAGTTTTCCGAGCTTAAAGTTGACGGACAAAAATGGACAACAAGGGTTAAGGTCAGTACCCTAATAAATATTGAAGTCTATATTTTTTCTCCTTTTGGTATTTGATTATTGTATAGTAAGTGTACAACAAATACGAATTTTATATTATATACTGTAAGTACATTAGGTTTGGCCTAATACTGGTTGTTGGATACAGTCGTTTAATTATATGATTGCAAACTAATATTAAGACAAGCTTTTATTATACTTAGGACTTTTGTAATCTTCTTTGTCGGTGGTTAATTGACATGCAAGGTGAAAAGAACGTTAAAACTACTGAATAAAGCGGAAAGAGTGGGGGAAGGTATGACACTGGTTTGTAGAGCATATGCCCTGGTATGTAATTTTCGCTTTGTTATCCGTGAATCTTGTTTGGGGGGCTTAATCGACCGCCGAAAGTAAACCGTGAACATTTTTTTTATTGCTTTCAAGCTGATTATGTAAGTTCGGTGCGAAGGTTCCCTCCTGCACCATTCAGCCGGCTTAGCTGAAAATAACTCGGTGGTTAAGAAGTTGTTTTCTTCTTCTTTATTTATTTATTTTTTTTATTTTTTTTCCTGTTTATTTTATTTTTTTTTCTTGTGTTATTCAGCCGGCAAAAGTACGTGTATAGTCCATTTTCCGTACTTTGAGTTCTCCTTTTGCTTTTATTATCCCAAAAATCAGAACAGAAACAGAATGAAGCTCTTTGCCAAATGGCACGGCAACAGTAGAAGCGACCGTTTTGTCGACGAAATTCGGAGCGGAAAGATATCTGCAAAACCAACTTGAAGAAATTGAAGGGGCTTAGTGCTGCTGAAGGCGCAAAGGGGCGAAGATATTTCCCTTGTCATGGATATGTATCCCCGGCTCAGGGGCGAGTCGAGTGTTGGATTGTGTGTTGGTGAATGCTGTAACAAAATTGTATATGTGTATGTGCAGAGCTCGTGGCCATAATCTGGAGTAAATACAAAGTGAACTGCTGTCGCCACCCCTATGGCGCCCGGTTTTAGTACCACTCGCCCCGAACCACTCTCGGATTCGTCCTCAAAATAAGACTTTCGATGTGCCACTTCCTCTGTTTGGCGAAAATATTTGCTTAAGCTCCGTCAGGACAAAGTGATGTGAGTCCTGCTCCACTTCTCATTTCGTTTCCGAGATAAAATCTTTCTCATTTGCAGGTGGAGGGCACCCCACCCGACTTACTTTCGATATCTGATAAGGTCCCACTCTTGTCCCCTCCCGATTAAGGTAATCTTAAGGCTTGCAAATTTGAAATAATGTTTCTTAAAATATTGAAGTCTTGAATGGAATGAGGAATTGTTGGAGTCCTGAAAGTGTATGCTTCAAAGTCCAGAATCCACTTAATACCTTAAGCCGATTTTAAATATATAAATATATAATACATATTAATATATACATAAGGGAGAGCGCATGTATTTGGGACTATCGGACTGTTTTGTGTATTTTTTATGTGTGCACTGAAAAAAAAGCGGAGTAAATACAACACTTTCATGAGTATTCTTAAAATTTTCCTTAATGGATTTCAGCTAATCCTGAACTGTTTTATAATAACTCTTAAAATACAATCGAATAGCATATCAACTTCAGAATCAAAACAAAAGAGATGTATGATTCAACAGTGAGACCTTGTTCATTCATTTGGTCCACAATTTCTGTTTCAATCAACTAAATCCTAGTTCATCTATTTTAATATCAATTTTACTATAGAACAGTTAAAATAAAGGGAATGCATAACAATTTTACTGGAGTAAATTTGTTAATTGGTAAACAGAAATTCATTACATTAAAATTACTGAATGTTCTTCATAACATGATCAATGTTTTTTATTAACAAGTATATATAAAATATTTGCTACTAGATATCTGCTTGCTCTAAAGGCATTTAAAGTAATACTATGATCGGCTAGCCTTCTTGTTAGATGTACTACATGTATAGTTATTACAATGTGAATTCTTGTTAGTTATCCAGAAATCTGATCCACTGAACTAAATGTTTTTCATAATAGCTAGTCGAAACGGATAACGGGTTAAAGAAAAGTTTTATTAACAAGGATAGGTCACATGTGGATAACCAATTTCACCGAGACTCCATGTATTTAAAGAGATTCACTAGTGTAGTAAATCCCCAAAGCCCTAGGGTGCAACACTCGGAAATAAGGGAGAAATTTCTCTCGAAAGTTTTAGGCTTACCATTAGTAGAAGTACCAAAAATTCGAAGTTATGAAAGTTGTCTTGGCGAAGTGAGCAGCGTGTATATGTTTTTTCTACCTTTCTTCATAATATATATTTATTTGCTTACATAATTCGGATTATAAATAACATACATGGAATTGTGCTTTTTATCAATGATACTTCGCAATGACAGCTTTCATAAGATCGAATTTACTATTTACATTTATACTATTGGTGAGCCTAACATTTTCGAAAGAAACTTCCTTATTTACAAGTGTTGCACCCTAGGGCTTTGGGGGTTTACTACAATAGTGAACCTCTTTAAATATACGGGGACTCGGCCAAATCAGTGATTCACACAGTGTGACCTATCCTTGTAAGGAAGAAAATTTCATTTTCCCTTTAAATTACTGCTTTTTGGTAAACTACATACAAAATAACTACAAAAACTACAAACTATATACAACATAATTTCGAATAATGTTTTAAGTGTGAATATACATAATTAAATGAATGAAAAAATGAAGATTTTAATATCTTTTGAGACGTTTATAAGTTGTTTTAGTAATGGGTATCGTTGTATAAACTAATTCGTTGTGTGAACTACTAGTTCCATATCGATTCAATTAGTTCGTAATTTGATTTAAACATTAGTCTTGTTGTTTAAACTAGAATATTCATGTTGAATCAACACGTTCGTTTTAACAATGAGCCTTGTTGTCTGAACTAAATCTCGTCATATTGCTTCAACTAGATGTTTTATAATTTTTAAATAGATTTCTCTAGTTATGATTATGGATAGTGTGATTAATGCAACCTAGCGAACGTCAGCCAACTATATAACGTTTAAGATTTGGATTGAATCGGGTGAGAGTCAACCGAACCAACAATAATTACTTCATACTGCTTTATATTCACTTTGATACAACTCCTCATTTCATTTAATTTCAATTTTCAACCGAGAAGTAACAAAATTACGCCTCTGCTTGGTTATATTTATTTTTCCTAATGTAGTGTGGTTTTAAAATAACTTCTATATTGTACTATCTAATGTTTTAAATTTAATTTAATATAGTTCAGCCGTTCATCAGCCTTTTACTTGACCAGTTTGAATATATTTACTGGGAACTTGCCAACCCAAACTTTTTACTAATCAGCAATTAAAAATGGCGGGATTCTCCAATTAAACAAGAAATTACTTTTCATATTTTTTAATATTATTATTATAATACACAATTTTTTTATGGTAGAGTTAAAAAATGAAAACTCTTCAGTTGTGTTGACAATCTCAATATTTGAGTAAAATTATATTCTTTTCTTTCTAATATTTTTCTTTAATTTGATCATATTTCAATATCCTCTCAATCCTCAGTCAGTCATTATAAAGTCGGAATAAGAGAACCTCTAGATATTTTAATATAAATTCTAATTCTAACACCTTAAATTTCTTAATTTCGGTATATACCATATCGCCCTAGTAATAAAGCAGCACAAATCCAATTTTAAAGTTTGAAATTCAATTATAAAATTACTTTAAAAAAACCCCCAAGCTTAAAAACTTTGCAGTAAAAATGGGACTCATTCTTTTACAAAGAACGAGAAACCTTTTAAGAGTCTTCCACCCTCCCCTTTGATGTTAATCAAAACAATTGAATAATTTATGTAGTTGCCATTGTTAATAACATCAAATTACAGCACCTTTTCGTTTTTATTGTCCGACTGAAGTTTTTTGTCGTTTCTGCTTTAAAACTTGTGAAAGTCTTATAGAAAACGATTCAGTAATTGCGAACTTCGGACACATAAACATTACGATTTTTATATGTAGGTATGCAAATTATATATTGTAGAAAAACAATTTTAATAAGATTGAATACCCACCCACGGATGTAATTTTGACGTCATTTATTTTATTCCCATTAGTAACATTGAAATACTTGTTCTAAGAATCTAAGCTATCCTTAAGGGGTTTAGGGGTAGACAGCGATGTTAAAAAAAATGAGTATTTTAAATAATTTTTTTTTACAGCAGTTTAATTTATTTTATAAAACAAATAGTGCAAAGTTATTATGTGATGTTTTAACTTTATATTACAAAAATTTTAAAACAAAATAATTATTGTAGACTAAGTTATCCTCATATTTGTTGCACCCCATCCCAGAAGTCGTGCTTTGCGGTAACAATCATACCATTTTATTGGTTCATCTAAAACTAATCAAACAAAACAAAAAATCATTAGTTTAATAGTTAATCTAGTTTTTTGAAAATAAAAAAAGTGGCGGCCTCTAATAATTTACTTGTGGATTTTCACTAGTTCATTGTTTATAAAAAATATAAGTTTTAATAAACAACCAAAAAATATGACGATAACTTAGTCGCTGACTACCCCTAACTCTTTAAAGGATTGTTTTATGCTATCAGATATGTT
This sequence comes from Dysmachus trigonus, assembly GCA_949715965.1. NCBI lineage: Eukaryota > Metazoa > Arthropoda > Insecta > Diptera > Asilidae > Dysmachus > Dysmachus trigonus. The sequence goes on along the minus strand of OX454319.1, from coordinate 97,893,581 downwards.
TTTGTTGACTTCTGATTATGAGGAAAAAAAGCGATCTAAGGGTCGTTTTATCTTCGATTTATTTTATAAAAATTAAACGATTTCTATGATTTCATATTCAACGGCTATGGTCTATTTGGAGTCAAAAATAATATCGATCTTAAAAAAGCTATTATGAAAATAGCAAAATACAACTGTTGAAAATTAATATGTTATTTATAGTCTGTGATTCATGAAGTAAATACGCGAAATAAGAATTCAAAAACATTGAGATTTCCAGGAAAAATCGTGAATATAAGCCCACTCAAAATCAAATAAGCGTATTAACTCACTTGAATTATTAAAAGGAAAATGAAATCTTTTATATGAGATAGGGCAATAAAATAAAACACTAAACTGCTCATTAATTCTGTAAGTTATAAATAGAAATTAAAACCGAAAGGCCGTAGCAATTGTGTTAAAAAAAAAAGACTGTTTCCGTTTTTTCAACTATGAAGCTCTTCACAATTAGTTTAATTAAAATTGTAAAATCTTTATTAAAATTCAAATAAAGGTGTTGGATTTCTTTAAAGTGTGCTTATTTTATCAAAAATCACAACTAAAAACATGAATTTGGTAAAAAAGAAAAAAGGTTTCTTGTTTTTTTAATCATGAAGTACCCTTTCGATAATTTCCAAAAAAATATATGTTGTAGCTTTGGGCTTAAGTACAATATAGAAAAAAAAATTGGCGGTGGTAAAAAATGGATTTCATAAAAAACTTATTTTTTTTTAAATTTAAATATTTTTTTCTTTACCCTCTTCTAATTAACGAAATTAATTTTCGACTTTTTTTCCAAGAGTGCTTTAGCACCCTGTATAACATATATTTTAGCCATTAAGATCGGTTTACGCATTTTCGAGAAAATTCATTTTTTCAATTTTCCAAAAATTCGTTATAACTAGTGTAAAAAATATTTTTTTCAATTGAAACTTGTCATAAATTAATCCCAGCACTGTAGCAACTTACCACATTAAAATAAGCAAGATACATGCGGGGGCAGCCCACCCACTCTTATCCTTCTACGGCCTTTGTAATTATGGTACATATAATGACTCTTATACTAGGACTACATGAGTCATAGAGAGATAATTTTGAATTGAATATCTATAGTGTAAAAATAAATATTTTTGGAATAAGCATTTTTAATTTACATTTGTTATTGAAGAGAAAGTAAATTATTATTATTTTAGTAATATACTACTATATATAAATCTCTTCGGAATGAATTTTTAATGAAAAAAAATTAAATATTTCAAAAACTTCCACGAATCCCCGAATATGTGATATCGCACTTTAATGTCATGCAGACTGAAACTGAAGCGTACACGCCCTGGTCAGCGGGTAGTCGATCTCCTAAATAATGTTTGCCCAGGGACACACCTCACACGCTCTCACACGCTCACACGCCCGCTGCCCGGACTTCCCTAATAAAGAGATTAATCACCCCGACCAAGTTTGCAGATCGGGCAGCGGGTGGCGTGCGACTATTTGAGTTGTCCTTGTCCAGATTGGGCCGATACAGGCAATATTAAATTAGGACCTCAAATCAAATAATTATCGGAGAGAGTGTCATAGAATTTGGTGTCTGCCAGACGAACGAAATTGCTTAGCTCCTCACCTTAGGCGGGGCGGTTAATTCTCGTGTCGCACTGCTGAGACTTGAAATATGTCCTGCGGTTAGAGTGTCTCAATTATATTGTAGATAAGGCGGAAAGTCTTCGCTTAAGGCTAAAGGACTATACTATATAAATTGGATATACTATACATCTTGGCATGCTTTTTAAAATTATACATTTTAAAGTAATTTTACTACACTTTTATATTTTGTGATAAAACCAACCAAAATTTGCATTAAACCGACTCGTTCAAATTGTTTTTTACTAACAAGTATAGTTGACGACGTCTTTTTTTTTTAATCAATTCTATTTCTACCGACATATACCATATCAAAAGGTTTCCTTAACATATACATAAGATGATTTTACTAATTATTGTATAATTATTGCCAAACTTAATAATAAAGGGTGGGCCATCAGCTGGTTTCTTTTTTAAAAATACGATAAAATAAATACTGTTGAATATTTTTCAAAGTTTGTTAATTTATTGAAAAGAGTAAACTTATATGACGTATACTTTTAAGTGTATCGGTTTTGTGGAACCTGAGACATTTTTGTAACCATACCAAAAGATATTCTTAACGTTTTGTACATAAGAACGATTTTCCTAATTTTAAATATTTTTGGTATGAGGAAGTTTAAAGTTTCAAAGTATTTTTCCTTTTCTATTATAATTTAATTACTAATTAATCTTACCTTATATTTAGAAATATAATTATATTCCGGATAGTAAATTTACAGATCTGCGGGATTTTTCAATATTGTTTAATAAATTTACATTTATGTTGTAAAACTTCAAGTTACAATTTCATAAGTGTTAAAATTTTGCTGAATTTAGTCTAAAGATAAATTCTTTAAAGGGTTACTCCTGCCTATTTTGTATACTTTTTCAATATAGTTCTTTTTTATTAATTTAAACAAAAACTAAGGGGTAAAATTAAAAAAATCGTTCAATCAACGACAATATTTATGTGTAACGAAGGTGTTTACGAAATTAGAATGAAATGGGTTCAATAGTTTTTGAGAAAGAGCTTATTTTTAATAATGTCGCAAATTCATTTTCGGAATTATATTCCTTTTTGGACAAAAACGTGTTACTAAACATCTTTTTTCTTCTTAATAATAATTAGAGCTATATAAAATCATGTTGTATTTTTGTTAATTTGTAATGTATAGTAATTATACTACAATATTGTTATTTTTGATATTTGAAAATGTGCGCGAAGACTGTGACAAATCCGCTGACATATACGAAATTTAAAATATTGTGTAAAAGAAACTCAGATTTTATTAGTTTCTAAATCTACCCATGAAAAATCATCATCAAGTTGAAAATCATAAATAAACGTAAGGAAATTTCTTTTGTGTCTTACTATTTTTTTAATTTTCATTTTAAATCATCGTTTTCGAAAATTCCGTAAACCTGTTAAAAAGAGTAAAAAAATCAACTTTAAATGCCCTAAAATAAATTTTCGCAGATTATTTACCTGATCTTTGTGCATAAATATGTTAACCATACTATCTTTTAGGAACCTCATTAGAAAAAAAAAAATTATAAAAATTTTGTTTCAATTTATATGAAAGAAAAACGCTTATTAAGTCAAAATTTCCGAAAAATGTGTTAAAGACGGTTTTCTTAGTCAGGTTAGAGCAGAAGATCTTATTTTTATGGGTCCATCTTTTGCGTACTAAGTACGTGTTGGAAAAGATTAAGTTTAGCACCTTCCGAAGCTTATAACTTCTTCAATTTTCTTCTAATCATCTTCAAAACTTAGCTTTCTATTTTTAAGATGTTGCATTTCAAGAAAATATTTGAAAAGAAAGATAAATAAATAAAGGACGATCCGAACCGCTTGATCGTCTTCATATATCCTAATATATGTAAATTAGGGTGCTTTTTTTTCGCGACTATTTTTTTTTTTTTTAAGTCCCACCTCGAAATTTTGTGGCAAATACCTAAACAAAAATTCCCTGAAAATTGGAGCCCTTAATATTAATATTAAGTACTAGACCAAGGTGTATAAAGATTTCTCATATAAAATACACGTAAACTTTGATTATTTTTCTTCAAAACTCTACAGCTCAGAGGCATTTTATGGTATAGTCTTGGTCAATGGTAGGGTTTCTTCAGAATTGAATGCTCTACAAAAGTGTCCATTGCGGCGTAACCCTAACTCCCACCAGCGAGGTAGTACGGGTCATTAACCCCAATTTTTCCACGAAATTCTCGCTTTTTGCCCCTATCTCGTAAACAACAAGAGATATAGAAAAAGTGAATATGACAAACTTGTAGGAAATTCAATTTCCTACAAAAAAGTTCTAAACACCAAATCGCTAACATCGATATTTCTTGAGATATTGGACTTTGAAGTTGAGGTAGTGTGGAACTTTCATGGATTATTGAGCTAAATTGTAGAAACACTACCTCAACTTCAAAACCCAATATCTCAAGAAATATCGATGTTAGCGATTTGGTGTTCTAGAGCTTTTTGTAGGAAATTGAATTTTCTACAAATTTGTCATATTCACTTTTTCTATATCTCTTGTTGTTTACGAGATAGGGGCAAAAAGCGAGAATTTCATGGAAAAATTGGGGTTAGTGACCCGTACCACTTCGCTGGTAGTAGTTAGGGTTACGCCGCAATGGACACTTTTGTAGAGCATTCAATTCTGAAGAAACCCTACCATTGACCAAGACTATACCATAAAATGCCTCTGAACTGTAGAGTTTTGAAGAAAAATAATCAAAGTTTACGTGTATTTTATATGAGAAATCTTTATACACCTTGGTCTAGTACTTAATATTAATATTAAGGGCTCTAATTTTCAGGGAATTTTTGTTTAAGTATTTGCCACAAAATTTCGAGGTGGGACTGAAAAAAAAAAATAATCGCAAAAAAAAAAGCACCCTAATCTGTATGCAATCTCTTACTTTGAGCTATTTAATGTATTTAATTTGCTGTAAATGTAATCTGCAACAAAAATGAAGCAAAACTTATCAACTCTAATAGTAATAAATGCTTCTATAAAAGTTATGATTTTTTAAAGGTATGTATTCCATTAAAGCCTTCCTGATAAACTTTATCCACCTATATTAATAGCCGGTTGGTACTATCAAACTTGGAATGGGGCGAAGCAAAACAGAAAGTATTTTCCCAGCTGTCTAATAATTTACGTTATTTTTGGAGCCCCCAACATCTGTTGGGCGATGGCGCCCTTATAGGGCCCCATTTCAAAGAGCCAACCTTCTATCGATGACAAACATGACGAGAAAACCTTTGTGGATGGAATTTCATAACGACATGTATGCTTTCATTGAAATCGGGCTGGGCCAAGTAAACAAATGGCCGCAAAAAAATCTTTGAAATTTTCTGTAAAGTAATAAAACCCCCCAGTATGAGTTCGGTTCCTCTGGGAAGGGTCTCACATGGTCTTGAGGGCTGGTGGATGAAGGGGCTGTGAAACTATCAAAGAACCAGACCGAAGCGGCAGCCGACGGGTAGTTCGTCCACACGGGGGAGTTCATCCCCCAGAAGTTGGGACTGATGCCATTCCACTTGCTGGATCTTTCAGCGCAGAGAAGGGATCTAATTTTATTCTTGTGTGCATCGACCATAATAAAATTATTTGTAGGGTTTGCCACCCTTTCGGGGACTCTTTCCAACCGTAAAGCCCCGCGGCTCAAGTGATTGGAACTGATTATGGCCGGATCTGGGCGATAAGGAAGTATCACATCATGAAGGGCAGAAAGCATAATTACTTTATGTTGCTATAATTTATTGTCATTAGCGCTCGTAGACACTGCAGTCCCGAAAATAAGATGGACTTCCCGAACCCGAAACCCGGGGCCCCATATCCAGCTACAGCGGAGCCCTAGACGAATTTTGTTGGCATTGTCCTCTCGACGTGGCCGGCTAATGTCCGCATGCAGCTTGTCAGTGTGTTAAATTTGCTTATTGGCCTGTGTCGCGGCGTAGATATATGGCGACATTAATGTTGCGAATAGCTCTTCAGGGGACATATCTATGATAAAATTTATGACTCGATTTAATGTATCGCAGAACAATAGGAGCCAAAAATAATAGACAAATGGGCAGGGTGGCTCATCGCCTATTTGAATGCCAAAACAAATTTTTATAGGCTGCTGCTTTGGTTTTTTTGGAAGGAGAACATTTTTAGTACTCCGAGATGATTTTGAAAGAAACTCGTAAAGAAACGCGCGTCATCATCAAAAAGCTTACGAGCATTAACGAAATTTTATAACTATGCGGTGTTGGTGAATTAACATTTTACGATTTTTCCTTCTCATCTGCGATATTTTATGGGAATTGTATTGTTGTATGTTTACTTGTTTAGACAGAATAAATGTTCAAATTTTTTAATTTCGCTATTAAAAGACATTTAATACGCAATTACAATAAAAGTTTGATTTTAAGGAGATGATGAAATTTATTTTTGCCAAAATCGTAATATATATAATACATGAACTGTTTCTAGATATAATTTCAAGCTATATAGTATATAAATAAATAACTAGATAATTTTAGGAAATTTTGGATAGATACAGATTTAATTTAAAACTATTTAAAACTCGGTATATTTGTAAACTATTCGTGATCTCGATTTGCTTCTGTCATACGATCATATTTTATTGATTGTTACCTCATTTAATTTTTACTATACTCACATTTTTTCAAATATTTTCAAAATATTCCGAAATTTAATTTTTTTTGGTCTGGAACTGCTCACAGATTTGGGAAATCTAGTTTTAAAAAAATATTTTATTCAAATTAAGTTACATATCTTCCCTAAGATAATTATGCCTCTAAAACGAGGGAAGAATTTAATTTAAAAAAATATTTCATATTGCAATATAGTTCTGTACGAATTATATGTTACTATAACGAAACGTGCACCTAAATGATATTATAAAAAAAAGATATCATAATTATAAATGAACCTTTAATTAAAAATAGCACTTTAAAATTCTTACTGAATACACCGAAAAATAAATATTTAAAACTTATTTAAAAATTAAAATTAGCATTTTAAATTTCTTACTGAATATACCAAGAAAATAAAACTTTAAAACTTATTTAAAAATAGCTTTTTAAGATTTTTATTAGATATACCAAAAAATAAAATTTAAAACTTATTTAAAAATAGCTTTTTAAGATTTTTATTAAATATACCAAAAAATGAAACTTTAAAACTTCTTTAAAAATAGCATTTTAAAATTTTTACTGAATATACCAAAAAATAAAAATCTTATTTAAAAATAGCATTTTAAAATTTTTATTAAATATACCAAAAAATAAAACTTTAAAACTTATTTAAAAATAGCATTTTAAACTTTTTACTAAATATACCAAAAAATAAAATTTAAACTTATTTAAAAATAGCATTTTAAAATTTTTATTAAAAATAGCATTTTAAAATTTTTACTAAACATACCAAAAAATAAGACTTTAAAACTTTTTAAAAATAGCATTTTAAATTTCTTACTGAATATACCAAAAAATAAAACTTTAAAACTTATTTAAAAATAGCATTTTAAAATTTTTATTAAATATACCAAAAAATTAAACTTTAAAACTTCTTTAAAAATAGCATTTTAAAATTTTTACTAAATATACCAAAAAATAAGACTTTAAAACTTTTTAAAAATAGCATTTTAAAATTCTTACTGAATATACCAAAAAATAAAACTTTAAAACTTATTTAAAAATAGCATTTTAAAATTTTTATTAAATATACCAAAAAATGAAACTTTAAAACTTCTTTAAAAATAGCATTTTAAAATTTTTACTGAATATACCGAAAAATAAAACTTTAAAACTTATTTAAAAATAGTGTTTTAAAATTTTTACTAAATATACCAAAAATTAAAATTTAAAACTTATTTAAAAATAGCATTTTAAATTTCTTACTAAATATACCAAAAAATAAAACTTTAAAACTTATTTAAAAATAGCATTTTAAAATTTTTACGAAATATAACAAAAAATAAAACTTTAAAACTTATTTAAAAATAGCATTTTAAAATTTTTACTAAATATACCAAAAAATAAAACTTTAAAACTTATTTAAAAATAGTGTTTTAAAATTTTTACTAAATATACCAAAAATTAAAATTTAAAACTTATTTAAAAATAGCATTTTAAATTTCTTACTAAATATACCAAAAAATAAAACTTTAACCCTTTATAGCCCCATGTGACATTTCTGTCACAAACCTCAAAAATCCCGCTAGAATACGCACCGAATGTATTTAGTTCATTCAAATCGGCGCCACTTTGCTGTCACATATTATTGAACAACGTAGTATCCACGGAAATCATCATAGACAGCGTAAACTGTTAACAGTTAATCGATTAGAATTTCGCCCGTAATTGAAAGTGACAAGTTGAAATTCGAGCAAATTTTAAATTTTACAAAAAAAATACAAAAAGTGTGTAAAATTGTGTTATTTTCTTGGAAACCTATAGATAAGTGAATAAACATGTTCCTTCCATACCAAATTAGTTTTTTTTGTTTACGTTTAACTCAATTTTACAGTAATGTTACACTCCCTTAAATGTGAAATAAATAATTAATAATACATATTTTTTTAATTTCTGAGAAATATGTATTTTTTATTTCCCTAAACCTGTCCATTTTTAACATAATTTTAATGTTTTATGATCTTGGGCTATAAAGGGTTAAAACTAGAGATGCCACGAATATTCGGCAACTATTCGGTATTCGGCTATTCGGCCACTTTTTTCCCCTATTCGGTATTCGGCCGAATATGGTTAACTATTCGGCCGAATACCGAATAGCAATTTATTTATTATTTTTTTATTACTAGCTGTGACTTCGTCCGCGTAAATTATAGCCCATGTCCTTTCTAAGGCTCTAGAGTATCTGTGTACCAAATTTCATTTAAATCGGTTCAGCAGTTTTGGCGTGAAATCGTGATAAACAGATTTAATTTCGTATTTATGATAAAATATAGTAAGGATAACCAAATAAATCATGAAAAAATAACTCAAAATATTACTCACAAACATATATTTATTTAACCAAAAAAAAAAGAGGTAACAAATTAATATTTAAAATCTACCAGTAGTAAGTTATGATGAATGAAAACAATTTTTTCAGCGTTTGTTGATAGCAGACGATTGCGTTTTTCCTCATAAATTATACCTGCTTCCGAAAACAGCCGCTCACTATACACACTGCTACCGGGAGATGATAAATAAATCTTAGCAAATTGTGAATGGGTTGGATATTGTTTCGCGTTTGCTGACCACCACTTTTAAGGGTCTGCTGTCCGATCTAAACGAACAGATACCATGTAAAAATCAAGTTCATTTGCAACAGAATTTTTCTGTTCCACACCTTCATCTGAACGAACATTTTCTGTAGCGACAGTTGTGACTTGTCGCCCGCGGAAAGTACTAAGTGTGGCCGAATATTCGGCTGCCGAATGTTCGGCGCTTCGGCCTAGAGCCTCGCCGAATATTCGGTATTCGGTATTCGGCCAAATTACTATTCGTGGCATCTCTACTTAAAACTTATTTAAAAATAGGATTTTAAAATTTTTACTAAATATACCAAAAAATAAAACTTTAAAACTTATTTAAAAATAGCATTTTAAAATTTTTACTAAATATACCAAAAAATATAACTTTAAAACTTATTTAAAAATAGCATTTTAAAATTTTTATGAAATATAACAAAAAATAAAACTTTAAAATTTATTTAAAAATAGCATTTTAAGATTCTTATTAAAAATTGACCTTGTTATAATTAAAATCTTAAGATTATCCCATACGTTTTATGAGGCTTATAAAAATTCAGAAATTGTGCATTTAAAACAACTTCGCATAAATTAATTCTTAGAGTGTAAGTTAAATAAGTAGGATATAGGCTGGGTTAAGGAAGTATAGAGGTATCAAACCAAGTAAACTTTCAGCTATTTAACATACCTCATTATAGTTGCATAGGATATCATTCTAAACTCTAAAAAATTGGAGTATCTACTATAAGTATTGGATTAATTAAGCTAATAACAAAACAATTGAATAGAATTGAATTATGATACGTAAAAACAAGTAAATTTAACACCTAATATCGGGTTCTATAAATAGATACTTGTGTGATTCTAGTTCACTCCAATGGTTGACAAAATTGACTTTCAATTTCAATTACCATGAATTTATTTTCTACTTCGATAATCACTGTAGTTTCTATTTTTGACCTTTTTAAATTAATAATTTTTTCTTTTTATGTAATATATATAATCTATATATATATATATGTACAGCTATTTTATAAGACTTTTAGGATATTTCTGGTCTCTTTATTCTCCTGATTTGAATTTAAGTAATATTAAAGAAAGTTACAAGTAAAATTACATCCATGATTGTGTAGAAGCGTTTGCATGGATTTAAATTTTATTTTAATTTGATATATACCGCTTTAAAAAAAACAAAAAGTTAATTAATTTAACTTGAATGCTATTAAGTTCTCTTTAGAAATAAGTTAGCATTGGAAGATCTTCAGGCTATGGTTCAATAATTTTGATGAAAAAGTGCCAGTACGTAAAGCTCTCCGTACTCATCTCATTGAATTCCCGCAGCAAATTAAATTGACTGATTCTTGAAGCATCGTTGCTTCAAAAGGCGAAATTGCCTTCCAGAGTCCTTAAAAATCAGAAGTGGGATCTGGAACGACTCCTGGCCCCCATTCCTTGGGCCGCAAACAGGGAAATGTTATTAAAATGCAAATGCATTTGGCGATGTTTTGTTTGCCTTCCTTATTATATCCCCATCACTCACAAGTGCAGGCGGAAGAGCTAAGGGCCTGGGATTCAGCATCATTGCGACCGCCGTAATGTTTTTTAATATAATTCAAATGATATGTCTAACATGAAATGGAATTCGTGCTGCAAATTCGCGATATGCAAAGCTTCGTCCGGATGCCAACCGGGGGGGAGGGGTGGCTGTACACGGGAATAAATTAAATGTCTTAATTAAGGAAAAGGCACACTTCTTTCCATGACACGGAGGAGTCGTCGTCGTCGTCGTCGAATTGTGCGGATAATCACAAGAAAATGAGTTCCTTCTTCGAGTCGGAGATGAGGTCTTCTGCTTCGCTCGAATAAAAGTAATCGGAGTGACTTGGGACATCATCCGACCGCTCTCCTCAGCCAAAGGAAAGGCGCGCGGCTCCACCTTGATTGAAGAGCAACGCTAAAGGAGATAATTTTCATATAAATTGTTCGATTTTACAGAATGTCAGTCCAATTCAATGCAAATAGGGCTTAAATGTTCATCCTCAGACACATTAAGATAGGATAACACCTACTTGCTTCCTGGAGCGCGGCGCGGTGAGTGATTTAATCGAACAATGGGGCGACTTAATAAGATTCCTTTCGTGCAGCGCCACGCGGAGCCCCAGCTACTCGCCTTGGCCTTAAATTGAACACACACAGGCAATTCCTCTTGCTGCGCGGAATTTCCGCTTTTTCCGATTCCGATGAAGATAAATTGATTTTATCGAACTGCTTTAATTGACTGAAGACTGAAGTTGTTCGGTGAAATCAGCCTCTTTGATGAAGAGCTATCGAATGATATGTTGGTTTTCGTAAGAGTCAACCATATTGTGATGTATAATTGGGACAATGAGAGACTTAAAGGTATTAAAATTACTTTTCAATTCTTTTGTTTCTCCTTTGTACGGAAAATATTATCAATCCTTGATTATTTCCTATTTACATACAGGGTGATTTGTTCGAACATATACCGATCGATTGTATGAAGTGTCGTAATTAACATTTGTGAGAACCAAACACCTCTCAGATCAACCTTTCATCCCTAACATCGGCATTGAGAATTTTCTGTTATTGAATGGAGTTTAGTTGCACTCACATTTTCCAAGTATGTCTGAGCACTGATTAAATTATTAGCCTTACAGGTGGAAACGATAAAGTCAGAAAAGACGGAGAAATAATTTAAAAAATTAGTAAATATCAATAAGTAATTTCTCTATGTTTTGTCTAATAAGAAAATTCATACGATTGTTATAAATGTAATGTAATTTTTAATGTTTAGTATGTTCTTTTGTACAAAAGCTTTTAGTTGACAACATTGATTCTAATGCTTTAATTGATAAGTTGTAGTTCAGAGTGAGTGATTAAACCATAAGAATATTTCCTAACCTTTGTTATACGCATATTTATTAATAGTAATGCTAATCAATTTGAGTTTAAATCATATCATAAGTTTTTAATGCACATAATTGTCGAAGTTGTTCGAATTTAGATGAATATCCACTTTAAATATAATATGTAAAATAATAACTTTGTGAATTCGAATGCATCAAAAATTTATCACTTTTGCGCAGTAGGTAGGAAAATTCCTAAAAATAATCGTTTAGCAATTAATTACACTCTTTCGTATATTTTTCTTTACCAAAATGAAGCTAGACTTCTTTTTTTTATGTTTTATTTTCCAAAAATTGACATTTTAAGGATCCAAACTTAATAAAATAAAGGGTGGGCAATCGGCTAGTTTCTTTTTAAAAAATACTATAAAATAAATACTGTTCAATATTTTTCAAAGTTTAGTAATTAATTAAAAAGAGGAAACCTTCCGATTAGTTATGGAATATCATTTCACATAAATGACTACCTCAACTGGTTTGACAGTAGCCAGTTCTGTCAAACCAATTTTCCAGCACAATTTCGATCGTTTGCGGTGCTTAAGTACCTGAATCGTCTTTTGATTGTCAGCATAACATCGATCTTTGACGGCATCCCACAAAAAAAAAAAAAAGTCCGTTGGCGTCAAATCGCAGCTTAAATAAATTAAATATAAATATTTAATAAATATATTTGTTTCGTACCATGGAGACATGATACTGTTTTCTGTCAATTTTTTTGAGCACGAAAGAGCTCTCTATATCAAAATTATATGCAATTTAAAAAGAAACTAACAGATGGACCACGCTTTATATCAGCTGACATTTTTATTTTTTATTTTTGCATATCTTGTAAATTTTCTTTTCTTCCCATAACTATAAAAACAATTGATTTTCGTTCTCAGCAGACTACGAACTTATTTTTCTTTTAATTTTTTTTTAATTTCTGGCATTACTAATTTTGATTTTCTGTTTTAGTAGGCAAGTAATCAAAATTTGTTAGTCTTTTCTTAATAAATAGTGTGAAGCAATGCTTATAACTGATATGTATATAATTAAGGGGAGGTTCCTCTGATCGACTCTGAAAAGTTCTTCACTTTTATGAATTTTTTTGAGGTATAAAGAAATGTGATATGAACAAACGGTTTTTTGTACAATGTTTATTGATAAAAAGAGTCCCTAAATTTATTTTTTCCCCCCTCTTTCAATTCAAAATGGCGGCTCCAGCCATATCTCCGCGAGGCCTTGCGCGCCATATATGCGTCTGCGCGGGACGTTCCCGAGGGTCGTAGGGGTGACTGAAACATGAACATTTTTTAAGTTAGTTCAATAAACATATGTAGCGGCCCTTCAACCAAAAATTTCGAAATTTTGATAAAAAAAACAGAGAAAGTTATCCACTTGAAAATTAAGGTCGTGTTTTGGGGTGTGTTTTAGTTGTTTAAGACAGGCGTAAACATTGTTTATTATTAAAATATATTGTTAATAATGGATCAAGGGCTCCCAGATCGAATTTTACACATGACTTTAAAATTTCAAGTGGATCCGATCAGTGGTTCTCGAGATACACTGTCCCGCGCACTGAAAATATCAACTTTCGGGAAAACGCGTTTGAAGTTTTAGAACCATTTCGTCTTGTTCGCTAGTTGTGCCGCGTGGACAGTTGCACGCTTCTCTTTGAAGCGCTGTAACTTTCTAAAAACTGCATAAAACGGAAAACGGTTTTAGGATCATGTTTTTAACATATTATAGATTGATAATATGTAAAAAACAAAAAATACATTTTTTCATCGCCGATCAAAGGAACCTCCCCTTAAGAAAAAAGCTAAAGTTTATGGTACTCTAGTACATTTTTCATTTTCATCTTCATCTCTCTATAAATAATTAAGAAAAATGGAAAATTGATGAACGGCCAAACTGACGATTAGTACGTAACACACAGGAACTAACATAATACTTAATACTAATCATTAATTTTCCTATGTTGTCTGACTAGGATATAATGTTGTTCTAGAAATAATTATGATTATCGTTTGCGTAGTCTTTTTGGATGTGTGATTTTGATTCATTATTTAAATGAAAGTCTTTGTAAGTGACCGCCAAGATTGTCCGCCTCCGATTTCAATGATTTTTATATATGTTGTTATATTTGAGTAAGTGAGTAATTACCCAAAAGGAATTCACGCAACGCTCAATAGTTTCAAAGTTGCTTCTACCAAGCAATTTAAATATAAGCTCAGTTTGCATTCGGTTGGCAAGGCGGCACGCAATTTTGAAACTATTGAGCGTTGCGTGAATTCTTTTTGGGTAATTACTCACTTACTCAAATATAACAACATATATAAAAATCATTGAAATCGGAGGCGGACAATCTTGGCGGTGTCCTTTTTAGTTAGTATCTTATATGCCTAGTGCTTATGAGAGAGACTATCAAAATGAGTGTCATGAATATATACTGGTTGACAGATCCTCTTAAGAAAGTACTAAGAGTAAGAACCTCTCAATGCCGATGTAGCAGCATTCATTTCTCCACAAGATTATGATTTGATGCAAAATGAATTCTACTCGGTGTACAATCTATATTTTATGGCATTCCAGTTAAATGGGGCAATACAGGAGGTAATTGACGGGGGCGCAACCCCATAAAATTCAAATTGGTATGATATTGACATTTTGTGTTGGAACCTGTTCTATCTCGGCTTGTTGCTCGCATTTTATTAGTGCGCTCGGTTGACCTGTAATAAATAAGACATTCCACAGGTCATATACATAAAATGGCGTTTGCTTTATGGCCGCCTGCATGTGTCGGTACTAAAAAGAAAAAAAGAAAAAAAAAATTATCAACTCAGTCGGGTGTCGCTGTTCTGATCCGAGAGCTAGGACCTAAGCCCTCTGCACACTGGGGTGGCGGCAGGAGCCTTATCCTCGTCCTGAGGAGGAAGAAAACACGAAGCAAAAGGAGCCGTTGCAGAGCCCCGGCTGAGCTAGCCAATATAGCCGCATTTGCTCCATCGTCTAGGTGCGCTAAGAACATCGGGATATTACAGGGAAAGGACCCCGGAGCTGGGGCGCGCACAACACTCAATAAATGAAGCAAATAAAAAAAATTTATAACTCCCCGTCCTGAGTGGATTTCTGTCTGCGGTCGATGGGTGGCCGTGTTATTCGAGACACATTTGCAAGGTGCTTCCGCACGGTGCGGTTTTATGTTGGCCTTGTTCGCTGGTTTTATGGTCGTGCCATGTTTGCACGATGCGATGCTGTAGCGCCTTTTATTGTTTTCATCCTCCCTATGCTGTTGCAGCAAATTAAATTCTACAGTACTTAAGTGGGAGCACTGCGAGAGCACCACACCGCCACTTCGCCATTACCACACTCGAAGAGGACATTTTTATTTAGATGAATACAAAACTATGCACTCTTCACGTCGTCGCATAGTAGTCGGAATTTTAATACTATCACACTTTAGGATGTGTCCTTTCGGCAAGTCGAGAGGACTAAGATTACTGAAAATGAATTAATAATGAACTACCCCAAAACCTGGGTGGTAGTCAACATTTTCTACAATTACAAGAAGTGAAGTGGTCCAACGCACACACACAACGATAAGGCAAAGTGGTCTGATCTGTGAAATAAAATAATACATTGGGTCAATATGGCAAATATGTAAATTCCCGGCAACATCTTAACTAAAGCTTTTGTCTAAAAATGATGATCACTAACATTTACCTTAAACCATTAAGGATCGAAAAAACATATTCTTTCGTTGATCTTTAAGCTCCAAACTCATTAAGAATAAAGGAGTAACTATAACTAAAAATCATGTACTTTACTATTTTCGGGTGTGCTCTATTGATTTCCGGAGTCAAAATTCCATTTTTATAGCTCTGAAAAAAAATATGGTAGATTTTAAGTGAGTCCTTTTGCCTCTCGTTGCCTATGTTGTAATCATGACAAGCTTTACGCTGGACTTGCTTTCTTTGAGAAGAAAACAAAAATATATAAAATCTCGAAATTAATTGGGGATCCAATTTCCCATCATTCATTCCTCTACATCTTCATCGGGCATTGATACACTATTTGTTTCCAAAATGATTTTCGATTTAAATCGGCAGCATTTCAGTGAATTTTTTTGTCAAACAAATTGGCGCTTAATTATTTTCATACTGTGGATCTGGATATGTGAACAAACATTTTTCATTAAACTCTGACACTTCCGATTAACTAATTTTCATTAAAATCCATTGAAATCGAGAAATATTGGTCGCCATATTGGGTCCGCCGTTTTGGATTTGTAAATTTTGATAATATTCAAAATCAGTGACCTGAAAATCTGTTGAAATCGAGAAAAATTGGTCGCAATATTGGATCCGCCATCTTGAATTTCTAAATATGGACAGCGAATTTGAAATCAGCATTCCGTAAAACCCCTATGTACCAATTTTCATGAAAATCGTTTAAAATTTAAAATTTTTAACCACCATCTTGGATTCGCCATTTTGAGACCCTATGTATTAATCGAAAAAAAATTAGCCTATATGTTAAGTTGGAATATGTACTTACCAAATTTCATCTATGTAGCAGACAGTCGTCAATTTTTAAAAAAATAATAGACAAATCTTTTGTTACAAAAAAAATAAAACAGCTGTCTGCTAAATTCACATTAATCAAATGCGCTAACTGTCAAACTCGCGAAATTAAAGTAGTCGTTAAGTTTTCTGAAATTATCCAATTTTGTGCCTTAGTACCTAAGGTTAAATTTTCTAGAACATTACACTTATCCTAACAATAATATTTATTAATCGGATAAATTCGAATTTCCGACGGAGTTTCACCAACTCGCCATAAGTAATGCAAAGGAAGGGTGTTATTTTGTTAACAAAATCCGCCTATAGGAGCGCAGCCGTGCCACAATAATTAATAAAATTTTAATGTGTTTTAAATTAAGTAATAATTAATAAAATAATAGAAAAACAAAACTAGTTTAAGTCGTTTTTTGTTTTGTTTTTAAATTGCAATATTAACCATATTTGGATACCATTTTCTACAAGAATTAGTTATACCAATTTTTTGTTTTAATATTAAATAGAAGAGTCATATAATAACAGTGGTATTTTCAAAATAGACTTAATGTTTTTCACAGTTTTTAGGCCGATTTTGTTAAGAAATTCAGAATTCATTTCTAGAACTGCCAGACCACTTACTCGCATATGCAAATGGATTAATATTAACACCGGAATTCGATGAAATTCGAATTATTTTATTATAATTTTATTTATTTTTATTATTATACAGGGTGTCCAATAGGAATGTGTGAAAACTAATGAGTTATTTTTTTAAGAAATGTAAATACTTTTTAATAAAGAGAAGTCGTCATTTTCATTTCATGTCTATTTTATTAAAAAAAAATATATTAAACCTATTTAATACAAACCATTAATTTAAAAATATATCGAAGAACGTTAGTTACTAATTATGTATAATTTTGATATTTTAAATCACCTAAATAAATCGATCTCCATAACATTTATTGATGGCTTCAAATACTTCTTGTGTGAGATGAGGTGCTGCTCCGTCTTGAATAAAATAAAAAGATTTAACAAGGCCTCTCTTTTTCGCATGACGATAAGATTTGGTCTCTCGAAACGGCAATTTCCGTTAATTAGTCTATATATTTCGAATAAATAGTTTTGTGAAACATTACTGTCATGTTCTTCCAACAAGATTTAAATAATAAGATTATTTTCTTAATTTTTAACTAATCTTCTCCGGACATTGTAACTAGTAATTTTTTTGGGTGAAACTTATTAGGAGAATTAATTGAATGAACCATGAAATTGGCTGTTCGAACATGATATTATTTTTCGTGTAGTTTTGAAGATAGTTTTTAATCCAAATATTTTTTATATAGGTACCTATGCAAAATAATTTTCTACCCTGTACTAAAATCCTGGAAATTCATGGTTCTTAATTTCAAATATTTCGTTAGCAGTTTTCGGTAATAAACCACAATGTTCAAAAATTTATCGTTTCTTAAAGCGACCAATTTAAGACCTTCTTAAAAAATAGTTTCCCTTGTTCTCTGAATAAAGGTTTTAATAAAAAATAAATACACCACTGAAAAAAAAGTTTAGTTTAATGTGAAATCCTCCCACTTGCTCCATCTTTTTCGCCACTGCATTGAGACTCTTTACTAAAGCAAGTTAAAGATAAAATTAATATACACTCACATACCATTTGGTAATCATTGACCTAAAAACTTTCTAATAAACAAAGTGTCATAAAAGCTCACAAGAGCTACCTACATATGTATGATGATTTCCTCTTTATGTATAAGTGACTCTCTTAGTCGTAATCCAATTAGGAGGGTTCTCCACAAGGAAATTTTCAGCTATTTTCCCTGCTCGTCTGGCCAACTTTGACGCAGATATAAATAAATTTGGTGTCAAGTGACTGCTGTGAGTCGACCAAATTGACCCAAGTTCATATGTCAGAAGCGAGAAAAAAGCGGCAAAAGGGCACAGCAGCGCGTTACCGACCTCGAAATGTGATCAACGACCCGTAATCGATAGCAAATGAAATGGAGTCACCAATTATAGTTAAATTTCCCATGACCACAAATTTATTTTTGCGGTGGGCAAAATTACGTTCGTTTGGATGTTGCGTTTTTGTTGCAGAATGGGAGAGGGATGGCGCCACCAATCCTCTGCACAATGCGTAATTACAGCCCTAATTTAAGGGATGGCATCGTACCGAAAATCGTTGCCATTATTCTGATAAAATGTGTCCGCATAACCAACCCCTCCAAAAAAAAAAGGGAGGAAACGTGTTCTTCATTCCATCCCCGACAATCTCAAAAATACCATCATCAACGTCCAGAGGACCCGACGACGTCTAACTTAAGAAAAGATCACGGAGAAAACAGAAAAACCCACTCAACGACGGCCATTTTATACCTGGGAAAGCAGTGAATTTGTCATAAAATTATCAATAGACAACTCGTAAAATCGTCGACAAATAGAGCTGCAGGGTTGATTCATATCGGGGGAACAAAGCCCTGCCAGCCTCCATTTTCCGGTCTTCTATTTTTTACGATTATTTTACTGCCTCGCCCCGTCCTCCGGGCCGGCGAATAAATAGTAACCGCCCTTAAGTCATAACAATTTTGAATGCCAAATAAGACCGAATGAACCGAAGGGACAAATAAAGGGAAATAGGCGCCGACTATGAGATTCCGACGTTTTATACTACAGATGAAGATTTGTTCACCTCCGTAAATTTCAAAGGACGGCTAAGTTTTAGTAATTTTTGTATTAAGTTAATTGCTTTTCTAAAGATTTCCAGTCTTACAGAAAGCCTCCAGCTGCTAGCTGTTAGACCTAATGGGGCAAAACACCTCTTCTTGATGCCGAAACAGGTGCCAGGTGTTTTGTTAAAAATTAATTTGAATTTTGAAGAGATGAAACAGTATTATTTTTTTTATTTCGAAATATACTCAATACTTATATAATTTTACAAACAACCACAACATGAAAATTTTTTTTTTTAATGAAACGTGCAATTCGTAAACTCCAACGCCATAAAAAGTCAAATCTAATTTGACCCTAGATTATGATTGTGTCGTAAAACGAAAAGTATCCCCTGCCTTATGCCATCTTAATAGCTTGTTAGTTTTTTTTTTTTTCTTATTGCATAAAGATGCATTAAAAGAATCCTATTAAAATAAAAATTTTTGAAATTTAATTGGTTAATTATTTTAACGATAGAATCTCGTAGAATTTTTAGATTAAAATTACTATTGAAATCATAAAATTTTATTTCGTTTGACTTGAATTTGAACTAAGTGTTGACTAAACTGAAAATAACACAGGATTTTTACTTTCCTACAGATGTTTCCGAATATAATAAAACATTTAAACTCCCTGCTAATGCTGTGAAGGTATGCTGTTCTAGGTAAAATCGACAGTATATGTAGACATACGATATTTAAATTTAAGAATAACAACTACCTTTGGTAATGGCACATTCGTAATAACCACTTTGGCACAATAGTTACTTTGGCGGAAAATCAAAAAGCAGTTCAAATTTGAACAAAAACTAAATATATTTTGATTGATATTACAAATTGTTGTAAATATATATCCAATCTTAAATCTCCGAAAGTTCTTCACAGAAATTATGAAATTATGAAATTTTTACACAAGGTTGCATTCGAATAAACACGTTTTTTTATATACCTATTTTTTAACAGCGCCATCGGTTTTACTTTTAAGAGAAAAAACCATTTCCTGAAATTTTTTGGATTTTTAGAGCAAGAATCACATGCTGATTTTGATTTTTGGTTTTAATACAATACACATTTTAATAATATGACTTTAATAATAAAAATCTTTTATTTATTTTATTTCCGATTTTAAAAATAAAAATCACTTCTTGATTTTTATTTTAGATTTTAATAATAAAAAACATTTTCTGATTTTTAATTTTGATTTAAAAATTTAATTATTTTTAATTTTTACAATAAAAATCATGCTCTGATTCATATACTGACTTTTTTTTCTTTGATTTTGAAAATACAAATACGAAAAAATTTGGTGTTTTTAATTTTTGTAAAAAAAATGGCAAATTTAAAAGGCACATAACATTTTTAAAGCTCAGGCCATAAGAATCATAATGATATATTATTGAATGTTATATTTCATGATAAAGTTACTTTTATATTAGGTTTTCTTTAAAATTTCAGAAGGTCAATTTGCCTGAGGTGAAATTTCACCCATGAAACCAGTTAAGGGTTAAATCCCATTCCTTATAATAGTATACCCTATAGAGGCAAAAAAAAATATTTTCTAAAAAAGGGCTTCCCGGATCTGGATTTTTGGCTAAATCTACTCTAAGTAAAATAACTAGATGATTCTATACAAAAAACAGAAAAGTCTAGAGGAAAATACGCAGAATTTCAATTTTTACATTTTCCGGTGCATTTTTTAAGCCCTATACAGGCAAAAAAAACTATTTTCTAAAAAAGGGCTTCCCGGATCTGGATTTTTGGCTAAATCTGCTCTAAGTAAAATAACTAGATGATTCTATACAAAAAACAGAAAAGTCTAGAGGAAAAATTCGCAGAATTTCAATTTTTACATTTTCCGGTGCATTTTTTAAGCCCTATACAGGCAAAAAAACTATTTTCTAAAAAAGGGCTTCCCGGATCTGGATTTTTGGCTAAATCTGCTCTAAGTAAAATAACTAGATGATTCTATACAAAAAACAGAAAAGTCTATAGGAAAAATTCGCAGAATTTCAATTTTTACATTTTCCGGTGCATTTTTTAAGCCCTATACAGGCAAAAAAACTATTTTCTAAACAAGGGCTTCCCTGATCTGGATTTTTAGCTAAATCTGCTCTAAGTAAAATAACTAGATGATTCTATACAAAAAACAGAATAGTCTAGAGGAAAAATTCGCAGAATTTCAATTTGTACATTTTCCGATGCATTTTTTAAGCCCTATACAGGCAAAAAAAAACTATTTTCTAAAAAAGGGCTTCCCGGATCTGGATTTTTAGCTAAATCTGCTCTAAGTAAAATAACTAGATGATTCTAATCAAAAAACAAAAAAGTCTAGAGGAAAAATTCGCAGAATTTCAATTTTTAAATTTTCCGGTGCATTTTTTAAGCCCTATACAGGCAAAAAAAACTATTTTCTAAAAAAGGGCTTCCCGGATCTGGATTTTTGGCTAAATCTGCTCTGAGTAAAATAACTAGATGATTCTATGCAAAAAACAGAAAAGTCTAGAGGAAAAATTCGCAGAATTTCAATTTTTACATTTTCCGGTGCATTTTTTAAGCCCTATACAGGCAAAAAAAACTATTTTCTAAAAAAGGGCTTCCCGGATCTGGATTTTTGGCTTAATCTGCTCTGAGTAAAATAACTAGATGATTCTATGCAAAAAACAGAAAAGTCTAGAGGAAAAATTCGCAGAATTTCAATTTTTACATTTTCCGGTGCATTTTTTAAGCCATATACAGGCAAAAAAAACTATTTTCTAAAAAAGGGCTTCCCGGATCTGGATTTTTGGCTAAATCTGCTCTGAGTAAAATAACTAGATGATTCTATGCAAAAAACAGAAAAGTCTAGAGGAAAAATTCGCAGAATTTCAATTTTTACATTTTCCGGTGCATTTTTTAAGCCATATACAGGCAAAAAAATCTATTTTCTAAAAAAGGGCTTCCCGGATCTGGATTTTTGGCTAAATCTGCTCTGAGTAAAATAACTAGATGATTCTATGCAAAAAACAGAAAAGTCTAGAGGAAAAATTCGCAGAATTTCAATTTTTACATTTTCCGGTGCATTTTTTAAGCCATATACAGGCAAAAAAATCTATTTTCTAAAAAAGGGCTTCCCGGATCTGGATTTTTGGCTAAATCTGCTCTGAGTAAAATAACTAGATGATTCTATGCAAAAAACAGAAAAGTCTAGAGGAAAAATTCGCAGAATTTCAATTTTTACATTTTCCGGTGCATTTTTTAAGCCATATACAGGCAAAAAAATCTATTTTCTAAAAAAGGGCTTCCCGGATCTGGATTTTTGTCTAAATCTGCTCTGAGTAAAATAACTAGATGATTCTATGCAAAAAACAGAAAAGTCTAGAGGAAAAATTCGCAGAATTTCAATTTTTATATTTTCCGGTGCATTTTTTAAGCCCTATACAGGCAAAAACATCTATTTTCTAAAAAAGGGCTTCCCGGATCTGGATTTTTGGCTAAATCTGCTCTGAGTAAAATAACTAGATGATTCTATGCAAAAAACAGAAAAGTGTAGAGGAAAAATTCGCAGAATTTCAATTTTTACATTTTCCGGTGCATTTTTTAAGCCATATACAGGCAAAAAAATCTATTTTCTAAAAAAGGGCTTCCCGGATCTGGATTTTTGGCTAAATCTGCTCTGAGTAAAATAACTAGATGATTCTATGCAAAAAACAGAAAAGTGTAGAGGAAAAATTCGCAGAATTTCAATTTTTACATTTTCCGGTGCATTTTTTAAGCCATATACAGGCAAAAAAATCTATTTTCTAAAAAAGGGCTTCCCGGATCTGGATTTTTGGCTAAATCTGCTCTGAGTAAAATAACTAGATGATCCTATGCAAAAAACAGAAAAGTCTAGAGGAAAAATTCGCAGAATTTCAATTTTTACATTTTCCGGTGCATTTTTTAAGCCATATACAGGCAAAAACATCTATTTTCTAAAAAAGGGCTTCCCGGATCTGGATTTTTGGCTAAATCTGCTCTGAGTAAAATAACTAGATGATTCTATGCAAAAAACAGAAAAGTCTAGAGGAAAAATTCGCAGAATTTCAATTTTTACATTTTCCGGTGCATATTTTAAGCCATATACAGGCGAAAAAATCTATTTTCTAAAAAAGGGCTTCCCGGATCTGGATTTTTGGCTAAATCTGCTCTGAGTAAAATAACTAGATGATTCTATGCAAAAAACAGAAAAGTCTAGAGGAAAAATTCGCAGAATTTCAATTTTTACATTTTCCGGTGCATTTTTTAAGCCCTATACAGGCAAAAAAAACTATTTTCTAAAAAAGCGCTTCCCGGATCTGGATTTTTGGCTAAATCTGCTCTCAGTAAAATAACTAGATGATTCTATACAAAAAACAGAAAAGTCTAGAGGAAAAATTCGCAGAATTTCAATTTTTACATTTTCCGGTGCATTTTTTAAGCCCTTATATATAGCATAGTAATGTTAATGCATTCCAAAGTAATGCTGTAAAATCTTTTATTATCACAAACTACAATTTCATATGCGAAGTTATAACAAAGATGATTAATATAATATGTTATTTCACGGATGAGTTTTACATCTTTAACGACGTTCTATCAAAAACAATGAACATTTAAGATCGTCAGTAATATACTTGATGAATTCATTTTTAACTTAATAAAATTACTTTAAAAACCAAAAATTTGTTTTAGTTAAATTATGATTTTTATTAAAAATTGTACACTGTTAAGATTATGCATTGCATGACATGAATATTGGGCAACAGCTTTCATATAATCTTCATATCCTTATTATTCGTACTCTGGTTTTATTGCATATTTTATGGCGATCTCTGATTGAGCGCGTAAAGCAGCCCTAAAATGCGTGAGTTATCCCTCCCCTGATCCGGGGCTAGTACACGCGCCCAGATTACTTCCTCGTTACAGCGTAATGAGGTTTTCTGCAGGTCATTTGCTTGGGCCGTAAAAAGATTTTATCAGCGTAAGGTGTCATCGCCGAGGAGCTCCGTTTCCGCACTCTTTCCGCCCTTAATAACTTCGAAGCTCCCTAACAAAGTCAGCAGCACTTAGTGTCTTTTGATGAATAAAACAGGAACACATCGTTTACTTCATAACCCATAAACACTGGTGCTCTCTTTGGTAAAGCCAACGAGCGCTATTAACTCTAGATGAAAAAAACAAACCACTCCTGGATAAAAGAAGGATTTTTGGGAAATTTTTCTTTCTTCGTCCTTAATAAAACCGCAGTGAGTTCTTTGCAACATAGTATCAACTTATTAAGGGGAGGAAGAAAAAAAAAAGAAAATTCTGAGACAGCATCATCAAAACGATAAACGACAAGAGGATAAACTTTATTACTTCGATTACGGCCTTCAAATTGGGCAATTCATATAAAACATCTGCTAATTAGCTCAACATCCGGAACAGGTTTCAGGCAATTTGATTAACACCAGAAATTAATAGCACTTTTTGTTATATTTTATTATATATCCGGGGAACAATCAAAGGAATTATCAATTGTTATGCGTTTACTGAAATTTTTATCTTTCCGATAATAAAATGTTAAAATCACCTATTTTTATGATAGGTATCAGTAATATAGTTGTAATATTAATTTTTATCACTTTTATCTAGTAGACTATTAAATATATAAAAAATATTTCAAATTCGTCTTGACCATATTAGGTTTTTATGCTAAGTCAACAATTTTTACATAGGTCAACAATTTTCCAAAAAACTTTGTATGTTGAATGAAAATGTTATAGATAAAGCATATCAGAAAAATGCATTTTACGTGACTTTTACATTACTACTTACTATTTTATATTTTTATAATTGTTTTTAGTTTTATTTTAATTTTATTTTGTACAATCAGAAATATCCGGTTTCACTCGGCGTAGTGTAAATATCTATTAATTAAACTCTTATCAAATGCCTTAGTTTTGTATATCCTAGAAATTGTTTCAACCAATTTCAAAACATACTCCAGTAAAATTGAAAGCTATTAGTACATAGTTAACATAAATATTTTAGTAAAACAAATTTTACCATATCGGCATTCACTCTAAGTTTCTCCAATGGATTTCTTCGTACTTAACAAACAGAAAACAACTTGTAGTAATTGATAATGTACGTTCTAGAGTTATTCCTGCTAATTCGGGTGTGCCACAAGGAAGTCATTGTGGTCCCATTTTATTTATTTTATTTATCAATGATATCGTCAATTGTTTTTCGTATGCGAATTGCCTTATATATGCAGATGACTTAAAATTGTTTTCTGTCATAAGTGATTTTAATGATTGCCTAAGGTACAAGAGGACTTAAATAAATTAACCGCATGGTGTGTTAGTAATAGGCTTCAACTGAACATATCTAAATGTCGGGCAATTTCATTTTATCGTTCAGAAAGTTACTTTGCATTTAATTACTCCAAAAGTGGTCAGCTGTTAGCATGTTAATGAGGTTACTGACTTAGGAATAATTTTAGATAGGAAACTCTCTTTTTCTAAACCATTAACCATGTGATATTTAAGACCACTTATTGAATATGGTGCTATTATATGGAGTCCTACGTATGCTTTACATATTAACAGAATTGAAGCGGTGCAGAAGACTTTTACCAAATTTTTATGCTTTAAATTAAACTGGTGGAAATCGACTATGGTTATAATTCACGACGTTTGTTATTTGGTTTATCAACTCTTCAATATCGACGTGACTGTAGCTGCGCTTTGTTTATTAGAGATTTATTTCGCAATGATATACAGTGTCCTGAGTTGTTGAATTTAATAAATTTTTATGCTTTGGAAAGACCTCTTCGTTCAAGAAACTTAATTGTTAATTGTTAATTGTTAATTGTTAATTGTTAATTGTTAATTGTTAATTAAATAATAAAATTATGGTTTTTGTGAAGTAATGACTAGATGTATAAATAAGTACAATTTTTCCAATATTCATCTGGATTTCACGATGTCTAGATTAGAATACAAAAGTAAACTAACATATTTAGAAAATGTAAAGAATTTGGACTATTATGTTTATTCTAGTGTGTAAAAATTAGTATGTAATTGATAGACTGAAAAAAATAAATAAATTAATTAATTTTGTATCTTAGAACGTTGACATAGTTTCGCAGGATTAAAATATATTTTACTGGTGATTTCTTCATTTAAACTTAAAATCCTTATAATGCTAGTATAGTATGTAACAGATTATCTGTATTTTTAAAGAATAAGTAAAATGTACGAGGGATGATCCAAAAGTAATGATAATGGTAACTAAAAAACGTATGTGGTTTAAAAATTAAATCTATTTTGGTCCATTTTTTGTCTAGACCCCGAATGCACTTAGAAAAAAATTCGTTATGTTGATCCTCGCAAAATGCCTCTGCCTCGCTATTGTCTTCAAATTTCTTTTTGGGTTTTGTTTTAACCGAGGAAAGAGGGAGGTAGAAGTCACTGAAGTTAGATGTAGAGAATAAGATGGGTGTGTTCAAGCAGTTCGAATCCTTCTTCACCGATGGTAGCCATTGCAACTTCGGTCTTGTGAGCGAGTGTGTTGTCCTGGTGGAACAAAACTACCGCTTACAATTTTTCCAGACTCCTCGCATTCAAATGAATGTATCTCCCACAAAGGACACACTATTTCTATGAATGTTTTAATGCTTTACTAATGAGGGTATGATGAACCCAAACCAGTTTTTTCTTTTTTTTCTGTGCATTAGACAACTTTTGGATCACCCCTCGTATGTTAAAAAGCATCCATGAAATAATTGTAATTTTTAAGAATCAGTTTTTTGTATAAGAATCTTAGGGACCATATTAGATTTTATTTATTTAAAAATGTGTTAGAATTTCCAGGATCAAATTAGAGCTAACACTTCATTCTAAAATCTTCTGAGAGGAACTAAACAAAGTTAACAAATTCTAATTAGCTTCTGACCCTTTCTAACGTATCAACCAATTTTGAGATCAAAATATCATTTAATTTATATATAATTTCTATAGCATTAATTCTTATTTAATACTCCAAGCTTTCAGGTTTAAAATAAAATTAAAATACTTATTCGGGTTTTCCTTTCAATCTGTTAAATCTGGTAAAGTTTCGAATCTGTCACTTTTAGTAAGGGTGGCAGAATGTCAGCCTAGATGGGTTTTCTAAGTACAGATAATTTTATTTATTTTATTAGGGTATCAAAGAAAAAAATTTCACAAATACATATTTAATATAAAACCTAATAATTGATTTTAATTCGATTTAAAATATGATTCTGGGAAAATATTGATAACTAATTTTTAAGTCCTTTGGACTGACTCAAGTGATCTCTGCCCCTAATCCGGCGACGCCACTGCGTCTGATCCTATATATTTCTTCCTAGATTTCGATGCAATTGATGTCATTATGAATCTGTGTAAAACGAGCAGATTCTGGTCCATGTGGCGCCAAAACCATTTCAAAAATACCATACGACAGCAGATGATAAAATATTAAAAACATTTGAAGCTTCCGCTGCGTCGCGTTGCGTTTTCCCTACCCGATTTCATAACTCAGAGGCGTCCGATTCTCGGGTGTAATTCATTCCGGGGCATTCGTCATTTTCATGTGAAGCATCCATCAAAGTTGCCCCCTCGTCCATTCGGCCGGTGTCGGGGCAACGAATGGACAACTTTCATCGCAATTAATAACTTTCGCATGTTTCCACCGTTTAAACCGAAATTTTCATTTGAAATAAGTAATTGCAGCCAAAGGATAATTTATAGACGCCATGGAGGCACGGCGGCAGTGGCGGGTACTATGAGTATAATGGTGAAAACTGGCGGCGACGGCCGTGTAATTTTTGCAATTGCCCACTGTCGTCGTCAGCGTTGTCGGGACAACGGGCCGGCCGAGTTTTGCCCCCCCGTTCGTGCGCTGGCACTGGGTTTCAGAAGGCATTTAAATATGCCATTCTGCCCCTCGGTCGTCGTCATCCAGGGGGCTGCATAGGGCTCACCCGGCTGGCAAGCAGGGAAATTATTTCTGCGCCTGCCATGACCGCAACATAATTTTTAACGAATGCAATTCTAGCGCTTTTAAAATTAGTCACATTCGGTCTCCGCGCGGTGCGGTGTGGAGGACCCGCCAGACGTGAACTTTTGCGCATTGGAGGACGACAAAATGCAGCCCCAATGTAGATGTTTTGTTGTCAAATGAGCAATAGGGCTGACGACACGACGCCGACGACAGCAGCAGCAAGCGCACACAAACACACAAAAAACGCCAAGGACCTTATTTCTGACTTTCTTCGTTGGTGGTGTGATGCGGCTGGCGGGACCACCACCGTCGTCGTCGGTGGCATCCTTGAATCCTTGAGGAGAGGCGCACATTTAGCCATTTCCGGGACACATTCTGGTGTCGGTATAAATTCCAGCACGAAATGAATTGTCACCTTCCCGCAAAAAGAGCCATCCAATCAACATATTACGGATGGTCTCGGGCATGTTCGCAGGCAGCCGCCACTCCAGCGGCTCTCGAGATGGGCGCCCATGGGCGTCGGTGTGTGGAAGGACAAAATAATTGGGAACCGCCTCCCTACGTGACACTGTGCCATGTGGGCGGGCTCCCGAAAGCTTATGCTTCTTCTACTTTATGTAGAGCATAGTTTGTGCCTATCGCATCCCTCCACACAACGAATTGGCTCAGTATCGCAGATAGTTGACCTATTTCAAGCATTTTAATGCTACCCACCCACCATCAGTCGAAGGAATTTAATCCCTTTGATTTCAAATGCCAAATTTGTTGGCTTCATTTTTGCATTCTGCAATTTTCTCCAGGACAAACAATTTTATTGCCCGCTCTGAAGCCTATTGTAAACAGAGCGAACCCACTTTCAGAAAAGTCATCAAAATAGATGAGTTATTTGCCCCTAGTTTGGGAAGGTAAACAAAATATTTTACTCTTTCATCATTAGTGCGAGTTCAATATGGTTGCTAACACTTAAACTGAAACAGATAATGGATTTTTTTTGAGTAAATATAAATAGATGAGTGAATTCAAAAATAAATCAAACAATAAATTTATTTTAAGATTTTTATCAATTGGTTAAAGGATAATAATTGCATTTTCCCTTGTATTTTTCAAGCCCTATCGAGGTAAAAAATTTATTTTCTAAAAAAGGGCTCCCCGGATCGGTTTTTTTTGCTAAATCGACTCTTAGTAAAATAACTAGATGATTCTAGGCAAAAAACAGAAAACACTAGAGGAAAAAATAGAAGAATTTTAATATTTACATTTTCCCTTGTATTTTTCAAGCCTTATCCAGGTAAAAAAATTATTTTCTAAAAAACGGCTCCCCGGATCGGTTTTTTTTTTGCTGAATCGACTCTTAGTACAATAAATAGATTATTCTAGGCAAAAAATAGAAAACACCAGAGGAAAAAATAGAAGAATTTTAATATTTACATTTTCCCTTGTATTTTTCAAGCCTTATCCAGGTAAAAAAATTATTTTCTAAAAAAGGGCTCCCCGGATCGGTTTCTTTTGCTGAATCGACTCTTAGTACAATAAATAGGTTATTCTAGGCAAAAAATAGAAAACACCAGAGGAAAAAATAGAAGAATTTTAATATTTACTTTTTCCCTTGTATTTTTCAAGCCTTATCCAGGTAAAAAAATTATTTTCTAAAAAAGGGCTCCCCGGATCGGTTTCTTTTGCTGAATCGACTCTTAGTACAATAAATAGGTTATTCTAGGCAAAAAATAGAAAACACCAGAGGAAAAAATAGAAGAATTTTAATATTTACTTTTTCCCTTGTATTTTTCAAGCCTTATCCAGGTAAAAAAATTATTTTCTAAAAAAGGGCTCCCCGGATCGTTTTCTTTTGCTGAATCGACTCTTAGTACAATAAATAGGTTATTCTAGGCAAAAAATAGAAAACACCAGAGGAAAAAATAGAAGAATTTTAATATTTACTTTTTCCCTTGTATTTTTCAAGCCTTATCCAGGTAAAAAAATTATTTTCTAAAAAAGGGCTCCCCGGATCGGTTTTTTTTTGCTGAATCGACTCTTAGACAATAAATAGATTATTCTAGGCAAAAAATAGAAAACACCAGAAGAAAAAATAGAAGAATTTTAATATTTACTTTTTCCCTTGTATTTTTCAAGCCTTATCCAGGTAAAAAAATTATTTTCTAAAAAAGGGCTCCCCGGATCGCTTTCTTTTGCTGAATCGACTCTTAGTACAATAAATAGGTTATTCTAGGCAAAAAATAGAAAACACCAGAGGAAAAAATAGAAGAATTTTAATATTTACTTTTTCCCTTGTATTTTTCAAGCCTTATCCAGGTAAAAAAATTATTTTCTAAAAAAGGGCTCCCCGGATCGGTTTCTTTTGCTGAATCGACTCTTAGTACAATAAATAGGTTATTCTAGGCAAAAAATAGAAAACACCAGAGGAAAAAATAGAAGAATTTTAATATTTACTTTTTCCCTTGTATTTTTCAAGCCTTATCCAGGTAAAAAAATTATTTTCTAAAAAAGGGCCCCCCGGATCGGTTTTTTTGCTGAATCGACTCTTAGTACAATAAATAGATTATTCTAGGCAAAAAATAGAAAACACCAGAGGAAAAAATAGAAGAATTTTAATATTTACTTTTTCCCTTGTATTTTTCAAGCCTTATCCAGGTAAAAAAATTATTTTCTAAAAAAGGGCTCCCCGGATCAGTTTCTTTTGCTGAATCGACTCTTAGTACAATAAATAGGTTATTCTAGGCAAAAAATAGAAAACACCAGAGGAAAAAATAGAAGAATTTTAATATTTACTTTTTCCCTTGTATTTTTCAAGCCTTATCCAGGTAAAAAAATTATTTTCTAAAAAAGGGCTCCCCGGATCGGTTTCTTTTGCTGAATCGACTCTTAGTACAATAAATAGGTTATTCTAGGCAAAAAATAGAAAACACCAGAGGAAAAAATAGAAGAATTTTAATATTTACTTTTTCCCTTGTATTTTTCAAGCTCTATCCAGGTAAAAAAATTATTTTCTGAAAAAGGGCTCCCCGGATCGGTTTTTTTGGCTAAATCGACTCTTAGTAAAATAACTAGATGATTCTAGACAAAAAACAGAAAACAGTAGAGGAAAAAATAGAAGAATTTTAAAATTTACATTTTCCCTTGTATTTTGCAAACTCTATCCAGGTAAAAAAATTATTTTCTGAAAAAGGGCTCCCCGGATCGGTTTTTTTGGCTAAATCGACTCTTAGTAAAATAACTAGATGATTCTAGACAAAAAACAGAAAACACTAGAGGAAAAAATAGAAGAATTTTAATATTTACATTTTCCCTTGTATTTTTCAAACTCTATCCAGGTAAACAAATTATTTTCTGAAAAAGGGCTCCCCGGATCGGTTTTTTTGGCTAAATCGACTCTTAGTAAAATAACTAGATGATTCTAGACAAAAAACAGAAAACACTAGAGGAAAAAATAGAAGAATTTTAAAATTTACATTTTCCCTTGTATTTTTCAAACTCTATCCAGGTAAAAAAATTATTTTCTGAAAAAGGGCTCCCCGGATCGGTTTTTTTGGCTAAATCGACTCTTAGTAAAATAACTAGATGATTCTAGACAAAAAACAGAAAACACTAGAGGAAAAAATAGAAGAATTTTAATATTTACATTTTCCCTTGTATTTTTCAAACTCTATCCAGGTAAAAGAATTATTTTCTGAAAAAGGGCTCCCCGGATCGGTTTTTTTTGGCTAAATCGACTCTTAGTAAAATAACTAGATGATTCTAGACAAAAAACAGAAAACACTAGAGGAAAAAATAGAAGAATTTTAATATTTACATTTTCCCTTGTATTTTTCAAACTCTATCCAGGTAAAAAAATTATTTTCTGAAAAAGGGCTCCCCGGATCGGTTTTTTTGGCTAAATCGACTCTTAGTAAAATAACTAGATGATTCTAGGCAAAAAACAGAAAACACCAGAGGAAAAAATAGAAGAATTTTAATATTTACATTTTCCCTTGTATTTTTCAGTTCCTATCCAGGTAAAAAAATTATTTTCTAAAAAAGGGCTCCCCGGATCGGTTTTTTTGGCTAAATCGACTCTTAGTAAAACAACTAGATGATTCTTGGCAAAAAACAGAAAACACCAGAGGAAAAAATAGAAGAATTTTAATATTTACATTTTCCCTTGTATTTTTCAAGCCCTATCCAGGTAAAAAACTTATTTTCTAAAAAAGGGCTCCCCGGAACGGGTTTTTTAGCTATTATTATTATAATGACCTATTTTTTATACCATTTATATCCTAGAAAGTCAGCTCTAGTTAGAATTTTGCTAGATTCTAGTTGAAGTGGTCGTTTAACTTAGTTTCCATTTAAATTCTGGATTAGAATTAAGCCAACACTGAGAAATATGATTTTATCTTAAACGTGAGTTTAAACTTGGTCTAGAGTTAAACTGAGTTTAAACTTAGTTTGCAAAAATCTGGCATAGTTGTAACGAAATTTTAAAGTTATAAATGTCGTTATCTCAGAGACCTCTGATTTGAATCTTTATTCGTGTAGGTATAGTAGTCTAAGATGTTGCGAAATTTAGAGGTGCGCATATTGGAAATGAACTTAAATCTTACATTTAGCTATCCGAGATATAATCTCAAGGAAACCAATCCTGCCGTTGTTCTCACTTGATTGCCACAATAAAGCCGCAGTCGAAAGTATCCGTTCAATAATTCTCGGTGATATAATGGAAAAGTTTTCGCATTTTCCCCGACTCGCGAGCTGTGCTCTGTTCAGGTCCTCCTGCCGTTCGAGATATTACAAAGGGATAATCCGGTGTTATGCATACCCAAGTTAGCGGCAACTCCCAGACCATATCTATATGCATGAACTGATACTATCTTGCCGCGCGCAACTTCTAAACTCAATTGATATGAGCACGTGAAAATAATTTCTCCGCACGTACGAAGCACTCCGCCGCCGCTCCCTGAAAGGGAATTAGAAATGCTGCAAGGAGGAGTTCAAATCAAATCAGGACAATCACTTTACTACTCGGGAGTTATACCGCTTTACGCACCTTGTTCCCGAATGTTGCGGATTTCTGGGAGAGCACCTCGAAATGGAACCCGAGCGCCATTACCACCTACACACAAAGAAGATAATAGCTTACAGTGTCGTCTTCAATTTTTCCTTCGCTGATAAGGAATTGCTAGTGCTATCAGGAAATTGGAATCTCTTGGATCGCCTGGTCTCGGCGGGAGTGTTTTTTCGCTTTGTCCTCGGCACCTTCATTTTCCACCCAATTTTATTCAAACAGCAAATTCTCTAAGCGTCCCGCGATTATTTTTGATCGTTGGCGCCACAACGCAGCTACGTGTAATTCCCTGACACGTGTAGGGAAGCCCCGACTCCGCTTATTAACGCGACCTTTATCTCGCCTGTTAACGAGATTCAATTTCTTCACACTCTCCAGGGGAGGACAATGGAGACTTGCATGCATAATGGCATCGGTTTTTTGGTTTCGTAAAAAGAAAATCGTTACGGAGATGTTTTAAATTGACTCGTTAATTTTAAAGAATTTTTATCAACATCCGCACACCTTGTGGGAGAATCAGAGAATAACCATAATGTCGAAAATATTATGAAGAACAAACAATACAATAAGATCGAATTTTTGCATTAATATAGGGTGCTTTTCAATATGATGAGGTAAAATTTGATGAAAGAGATTTGCCTAGAATCATCTAGTTATTTTACTAAGAGTCATTTTAGCCAAAAAAACCGATCCGGGGAGCCCTTTTTTAGAAAATAATTTGTTACCTGGATAGGGCTTGAAAAATACAAGGGAAAATGTAAATATTAAAATTCTTCTATTTTTTCCTCTGGTGTTTTCTGTTTTTTGCCTAGAATCATCTAGTTATTTTACTAAGAGTTGATTCAGCTAAAAAAACCGATCCGGGGAGCCCTTTTTTAGAAAATAATATTTTTACCTGGATAGGGCTTGAAAAATACAAGGGAAAATGTAAATATTAAAATTCTTCTATTTTTTCCTCTGGTGTTTTCTGTTTTTTGCCTAGAATCATCTAGTTATTTTACTAAGAGTCGATTTAGCCAAAAAACCGATCCGGGGAGCCCTTTT
This sequence comes from Dysmachus trigonus, assembly GCA_949715965.1. Lineage (NCBI taxonomy): Eukaryota > Metazoa > Arthropoda > Insecta > Diptera > Asilidae > Dysmachus > Dysmachus trigonus. The sequence goes on along the minus strand of OX454319.1, from coordinate 97,859,359 downwards.
TTAGAAAATATTTTTTTACCTGGATAGGGCTTGAAAAATACAAGGGAAAATGTAAATATTAAAACTCTTCTATTTTTTCCTCTAGTGTTTTCTGTTTTTCGCCCAGAATTATCTAGTTATTTTACTAAGAGTCGATTTAGCCAAAAAAACCCATCCGGGGAGCCCTTTTTTAGAAAATATTTTTTTACCTGGATAGGGCTTGAAAAATACAAGGGAAAATGTAAATATTAAAATTCTTCTATTTTTTCCTCTAGTGTTTTCTGTTTTTCGCCCAGAATTATCTAGTTATTTTACTAAGAGTCGATTTAGCCAAAAAACCCATCCGGGGAGCCCTTTTTTAGAAAATATTTTTTTACCTGGATAGGGCTTGAAAAATACAAGGGAAAATGTAAATATTAAAACTCTTCTATTTTTTCCTCTAGTGTTTTCTGTTTTTCGCCTAGAATTATCTAGTTATTTTACTAAGAGTCGATTTAGTCAAAAAAAAACCCATCTGGAGAGCCTTTTTTAGAAAATATTTTTTTACCTCGATAGGGCTTGAAAAACACAAGGGAAAATGTAAATATTAAAATTGTTCTACTTTTTCCACTGGTGTTTTGTGTTTTTTGTCTAGAATCAACTAGTTAGAAAGCTTCGAAAATGCCAAATCTTCTCTGATGTTTCAATTTAGTAATTGGTAATAATATATTCAAATATATTCATATTGATTGATTATTTTTCCAAAATCTTAGGTTGTCAGAAAATATGAAAGTTATCAATTTATATACGTAAATCATAATAATAAGTTTCAGTTTTCTCAAAACTAAACATTATTCCATCATATTGCTACTGGTTAAAAGAAAAAAACCACAAATTTTGGTTCATTCTATGATTTCAACCTGAAGTTTGTCTGAAAATTTAACAGCTTACATAAAAGCCACCCTATTCCTAAATTTAAAATTCACACAAAATTGTTAGAGGGTTGCTTACATAGCACACAGTGCAGGATATTTTAATATAACAAAATTACAAACACTCCACACTGGATCCACAAGCGCGTACGTACAGTACACCACCCTGTGTGCAGGGCTGTTTCTCTGTTAGACCAAGTTACAAAAAAAAAAAGAGCCAAAAATAAGGTAGAAAAAGTGAACTGCTGCAGCAGTTCAGGTTGATGGGATAAGGATGCAAACGAAACTTTTGAATTGAAACATCGCAGGTGTTTGTAACTCTTGCCGAGAGTATCGTCGTCACATGTGTGAGCATCACACAGTGAATCTTTCTCTGCCCTGAGATTTTTCTAGGGGTAGAAAATTGTTCTTAACTCCTTACATCCAGCCCTCAAAGTACTTCCAGAATCACTTCATGCCGGAGATTCTTTCTCTGAATGATCCTTCCATAGAGATGCACCGAAATAGATTTATCCGGGGGGGAAGGATGTGTGCACTGAGCCCCCAGAGATTTACAAAACTTTCCAGATAACATATTTTTCCTTATTAGAATTTCTCGGGCCGCAGCGTAACACACATCAAGTGATGGAATTTAAAAAGTTTGCAATTTCGAGTCCTTTTGCAAGTGAGGTAATAGTCCTCTTAGAAATTTGTCATATGAGCTCAAAGAAGTCCGTTTTTATTGCGATGTATGATGTCGCGTTCAGGTTATGCGAAATTGAATTCTTGTAGAAGTGGTTATATAAAATACTCTCTATATCTTGTATCGAAATAAAATAGTTACTCTGTTGAAAAATGTTAAGTTATAATAATATTATCTAAATATATAGAGTATTTATAAAACTGTTTGTATAAAATTTACGCTAATATAGTATATAGTTTATATCACGATAATATTTCAATATTTATAAGAATTTCAGATAGAAATAATAAAGACTGGCATATAAATCTATTCAGAATTAAGGGGTTATGTGGGTTTTGAATTCCAAAAAGAATCAAAATTCTTCTGATGTTTTTTTACGAAATTTATAAAAGTGATTTAGTTCAACTATGAGGATATAAAAGTACATCACTTGAACAAGTTATGAAAAAATATTCATGAAAAAAAATTCATGAAAAAAATTCATGAAAAAAATTCATGAAAAAAATTCATGAAAAAAATTCATGAAAAAAAATTCATGAAAAAAATATTAAAATTGAGCCATTGACCGCTTTTACGAAAATCGATGATTTTTTACAGTAGGCAGAATATCTCGAGATAGGCTTATCTGAAATCTATTAGTAGATGTATATGGCTTGTACTCGGACGAAGGATTTGAAGAAAACATGATATTTGAAGTTTTGACAACGTTTTTTAACAAAAAATTGATTTTTTTTTAAATTTCGGTAAACATTTTTTTATATTTTGGTGATTTTCTACTTGTAAAACGACTTGTAATGAACGAAATTAAAAATCCTTCGTTGAAGTATAAGTCAATACTATTTAGAAGAAGTGTGTGTGTTTTGAAATTGACATTGGAATTTTAAAAATTTCGAACTTGTATACAAATTTGAATTTCCCGCCAAAAATTTCGAAAAAAATATCATGTTGTAGCTGACAAAAGACCCTATAATTTTAGAAAAAAAAAAGAATTTTCTACGTCCACAAGAAGCCGAGATATCGCTAAAACACTGAAAAACACGTGTTAATTTTTTTTGAGGTTATGTGAGGGTCTATGGGTCTGAAAATTTCAACAAAGATGTACTTTTTCATGTACTATATAAGGCTATTTTTTGTTTTTCAAAAGTTCTGGGGGCACTTTTCACTTTCTTAACCGGCTAGACCCTTTGTCGGTAAGGTGGATAAGTAATAAGGTGGTTTTGTGATTAAAAACTCCTGAACTTTTTCCTATGGGTCAATTTATATGAGTTGCAGAAGATATTTCTAGTGAGTTCAGGTAACCTCATAGAAAATAGTCGAAAGATGTTTAATCACACGACTGTGGAGACCAATTTAAAGGGTTATTTCTCAAAATTACTTAATAGCCAAATCGTTAGCTCAATAAATCAATGGTTTGTGTCGCTGTATGGCATGTAGCGCCATCCTGTTGAAACCACATCATGCCAGGATCAATGTTATCCATATTTTCAAAGAAATATTCATTGATTGATGGAAATCCAAGAATACTGTGTTTTATGGTTATAACTTAATGAGAGATTTTAGCAAAAACTTCAATAAAATCAGTGACAATAACGTCGACTTCATAAGATTTTGTGAAGCAGTAGCTCATTTAGATGCGTCGAATCAAAAGACTAGCCTAATGCGAACAAGAGAACAGATAAACATTCGGTTCGAGGAAAATTGGGCCCAGTATAAATTTTATAGGTCTATTCTTGTACATATGAATGTTATTTTAATATGATTCTCGTCTAAATATAATAGAATAAGTGGTTTTATTTCGTCCTGTGTAGTCAATTTATCATGTTCGAATCAAATTTATAGGTTTTTGGAATGTATTCTCCTCATGGAAAATGTTTACTAAAAATTATACCAAAATGTGTACTATGTATAAAATAAGATACTTGTGTTGCAGGTTGGATGGTCCAAATTATGACAAAAGCATTTGCATTTTGCGGACGGTTTTAATCTTGTATTTTTTTTTTTTTTTGATTATTATTACCGCCGAATTTATGCAAGAAAGTTTCCGTTGTCGGCAACAATAACTTGGAAAAGTTTTCGCGATAAAAAGTCCATCAGGGTCGTCGGTCTGTGCTTTCGCTCATTAACAGTTATTCAAGTTGGTTCTCGCTCGATTGCAATTAAAACTAACATAAGAGTCGTTCAGTGCTTCAGGTGTGCAGGTAGGTCGTTCAGCGGTAATTAAGGCCCAAAGAGGCTTTTGTGCAGATAACTAGAGAGTTTGCTTAATTGTGATTGTGCCCGTTGAACTTTTTGCTGGTGTCAGCGTTTTGAATCTCTCTCATCTCTTCAAGGACCCTTCACTCGATGAACTTTTCAGTTGATTTAACTATTTCCCTTGGTGCACCCTCTTGCATCTCTCTTCATCTTATATAACTACTTCTCTATCTTGAAATACAAAAGCCATTGTGTTTTTCGAATTTTATACACAGGAACTAAACATTTTCAGGATTAAATTTCATGGCATTGTACAAGAAAGTTCTCTTTTTGTACTATATTTGATTAATATTAGATTTTTAGATAAGTAAGAAATTGACAAAGACATATCCTCGTATTATTTATTATTTCACAAAAAATTAATAAATATGACTTCTTTTAATTTCGCCACGAAATATGAAATCGAAAATCTAAATCGTTTCTACCTTCGGAGATATTTAACTTTGAAATTTCTTTTGCCGTTGGAAAAGTTCCGTCCCAATTTTCTACATATTCCAAAAAATTTTTGTTATATATATTTTCTAAATACCTAAAGCAAAAGATGTTTACATATTGTAACTTTTTATTGTAAAATAATTCACGACAATCCGTGAAATTAACGAATTAAAAAAATACATCTTATTCGACTTATCGACGATGACAAGCACGCATTTATCGTGTAAAGTGACGGATTCGAAGCCTTAGGTAAAGAAGAATTTACGGACTTAATAAGAGCTTTAATTCAAGGCTTTTCCAAATATTTAAACAAAATTTTGAGGGAATATAAAGCAAACCGGATTGAAAATATTTCTATTTTTGAAATTAAATTTTCCGGTGCATTTTTTAAGCCCCAAGGCAACAAAAACCTATTTTCTAAAAAAGGGCTTCCCGGATCTGGATTTTGGGCTTAATCTGCTCTGAGTAAATTAACTATATGATTCTATGCAAAAACCAGAAAAGTCTAGAGGAAAAATTCGCAGAATTGCAATTTTTACATTTTCCGGTTCATTTTTTAAGTCCTACACAGGCAAAAAAAACTATTTTCTAAAAAAGGACTTCCCGGATCTAGATTTTTGGCTTAATCTACTCGAAGTAAAATAACTAGATGATTCTACACAAAAAACAGAAAAGTCTAGAGGAAAAATACGCAGAATTTCAATTTTTACATTTTCCGGTGCATTTTTTAAGCCCTATACAGGCAAAAAAAACTATTTTCTAAAAAAGGGCTTCCCGGATCTGGATTTTTGGCTAAATCTGCTCGAAGTAAAATAACTAAATGATTCTATGCAAAAACCAGAAAATTCTAGAGGATAAATTCGCAGAATTTCAATTTTTACATTTTCCGGTGCATTTTTTAAGCCCTACACAGGCAAAAAAAACTATTTTCTAAAAAAGGGCTTCCCGGATCTGGATTTTTGGCTTAATCTGCTCTGAGTAAATTAACTATATGATTCTATGCAAAAACCAGAAAAGTTTAGAGGAAAAATTCGCAGAATTTCAATTTTTACATTTTCCGGTGCATTTTTTAAGCCCTACACAGGCAAAAAAAACTATTTTCTAAAAAAGGGCTTCCCGGATCTGGATTTTTGGCTTAATCTGCTCTGAGTAAATTAACTATATGATTCTATGCAAAAACCAGAAAAGTCTAGAGGAAAAATTCGCAGAATTTCAATTTTTACATTTTCCGGTGCATATTTTAAGCCCTTTATAGACAAAAAAAACTATTTTCTAAAAAAGGGCTTCCCGGATCTGGATTTTGGGCTTAATCTGCTCTGAGTGAATTAACTAGATGATTCTATGCAAAAACCAGAAAAGTCTAGAGGAAAAATTCGGAGAATTGCAATTTTTACTTTTTCCGGTGCATTTTTTAAGCCCTACACAGGCAAAAAAAACTATTTTCTAAATAAGGGCTTCCCGGATCTGGATTTTGGGCTTAATCTGCTCTGAGTAAATTAACTATATGATTCTATGCAAAAACCAGAAAAGTCTAGAGGAAAAATTCGCAGAATTGCAATTTTTACATTTTCCGTTGCATTTTGTAAGCCCTAGTCAGGCAAAAAAAACTATTTTCTAAAAAATGATATACCTATGTATTAGGGTGGTCCTTATTCATAAGAAAAAAATTATTTTTCTTTAATTTCGCGGGGCACCACGTAATTTGATTATATACCATAAGAAGGTATTTCAGTATTTTTTTTGAATTTTTTAAATGACATTTAGAGGTCGCTACCAAGGTTTGAATTTTAAATAAAAATTCAAAATCTGTATTTGTTAGATTCTTTTATTTTTATAGCCAGGACATAATTGTCATTATGTGGTGACGACAAGCAAGCCAAAGCATATCTTTATCCATTTTTTGCTCCAAAAGAACGCATACTCCACTTCTTAAGCCGGTATTTACAGCAGTAGTATCAAAACACAAACATTTTACCTTATCGCTCTCGTTAATGACTTATTAGAACTTAAGTGCGGGGCGGGCTAAATCTCGACGCGTCGGTACAGAAGAGGGGTCGAGGGGAGGAGGGGATAAGAAGCGATTGTCTATGCGAATTTCACTTGCACGTAAAATGTGATATAAACACCTAAATGAAACCATCATTTAAGTTGCCCTTCAACGCTTTTTAAAAAATTTTGACAGCTGGTAGCGACCTCTAAATCTTAACAAAAAAAAAAAAAAAAAATACCTATTTCATATTTAGAGGTATATAATCAAATGAGAAAGTGCCCCGGGGATAATTCAAAAGTCGAAAAATAAGGACCACCCTACTATGTATGCTGTTTTCTTACATCTTCTTACCCTCCTTTTGTCTTTTGCTCAGCGTTCCTCCCTTACATACATATATGTACATACTTCAAAAAAAGCCATAACTTGTGCGTATATTTTAAACCTAAATTCTGCTTCATATTTTTAAAGATGTTTACTTCAGTGAATCAAGAGTAATAGGATTATCTGCATTAGATAAGCTCATCAAAATTAATCATATCACGTGCATTCCATCAGTTTCCAAGAAGGCGGCATGTAAAAAAAGGACACGTCGCGTCGTCTAGTGATGAAAGCAGGATGATATTATTAGACCCGACCCAGTGGCGGCGCATCGACTCTTTGCATATAAGTGCATTAAAGCATACGTGCCCGGGAGATCAAAGTAAATCAGGAAATTTGCTCTTGCTATCATCAAGCTAAATCTAATTTGACAAAATGAAGGAAAACATGAAATTTACAGCAAATAAATAAAAAGACGACACTCAAAATATACGGGGGCGGAAAGACAAGGATCTTAATGTGCTGCTGCTGTGCACAAGTATAAAAAAATAAAACAAAAAGGCGACAAAGAAGAAAAAAATAAATAAAAAAAAAATATAGAGGAGCAAATTCTTTCATGTGTCTTGAAAAATCCCAAAGTCAATTACGAGCCATCCCTAACCCAATCTATTTATTCTAGAACATCCCGTGAGATGCCTTCGGCTCCTGCTAATGTCGTGCCACCGCCACTGTGCGTCGCCACCGTTGTCATCCCATCGTTTGTGCTTTCGTGCTCTCTGGAAATCTTATCATGTTCCTCAATTTACACCTAGTTATACGTCTCGGATAACAATATTATTTGCTGTACATGACGGGGTGGTACCGCACCCTGCCACTGAGGACAGCACCACTGTCGCCCCAGCTCCTCACTCGTCCGCCACCCGTGTGCTATTTCAAAGCGGTGACAGGCGCGCAAACATTTTCTGAATCATGCAATAACGAGATGTCAATGGATACGCATTTTATCTTAGCCATGCCACAGGTTAAGGTATACATATGTAAAAAGGTCATATTTCAACACGACAATGACTATCAACTTTTACTGCTCAGCCGACAATAATTCAGGCTCTAATTAGACCCATTGTGAAATCAATGCACGCATAGTTGCGAGTGGAATAGAATTGGACAAATATCGATCGATGCGACCAGCTAGCGCGTAAACAACTTAAATTGAAAACTTTACATTTGAATAAGCCACTAATTAGCAATACTAACATTTATGAACATCAAAATAACAAAACGCTATCGATATTTTACTACTATTTTATTTATTTTAATGCGTCGGGTCTAGCATGGGCAAAATAACCTTGTTTTAACATATTATATAATTCTAATCAATGCACCTAAAATCCTCAAGTACTTATTTTCATAGAAATCCCTTAACTCTCACTATACAAAATAATACCACCATTCGCCTAAGTAGTTTCGCATCAAAATTATTTTTTGATAACATTATTTTAATTATATAGTATAGTATATACGTATTCATTACTTTATAGCTAATAAATCATAAAACCACCATAAGATCTTAAGCCTAGTTTGGCCCTAGTTAATTTTATAATAAGGACCTGGTCAGTTTTCCTTTAAAGGGCCTTATTTAAACTTTCGCCCATCAAATGCATTCGTATAAGCTTTCAGTTAGGTTTAAATCAGCACTTAAAACTTTAGTATTAAATAATAATTCAAACTTGATCTAGCTAACTTTTTGAACTAAATCGAATAGTAGCAAATTTGAGTTGACATTTTTATCAATTTCGATTTTGAAATCCATGAAAACGTATATTATATATCTTCATACTTAAAGTTTATCCCTTCTTTACTAATCGGCGAAAATTTTATGTTTTAAACGCTCATTGTGGTCTATATACAAAATGATACGATTAAATTTTGTTGATTTCCTTATACCTGTCTGACCACAACCAAAGAAAAGTTTTATGTTTTTGGTTTTCTTTTAAAATTACATATCATTTAGATCAAATTTTTGGGTGACAAATTTAATTTTTTAAACATAAACAAAAATTGGAATGTTTTTTTATGACAAAACTTTAGATTTACAAAACTAGTAACAAGTTGACAAGTAAAATATGATTTAATTAATACAGATATATTTTGCAATTCTGAATATGAAAATCTGGATGAATATGAAGTTTTATGAAATCAAGGAAATGACAACACCTTGCGACATTTCAGTAGATTTAAATATTGATAATCAGATAATCTTAGTTTATGATTAAATCGCGGTTATAGCAATCTAACTTTAAACGACGTTTAAACTCAAACCTAAAAAATAACTTTATTTTCAAATATTCATTATTTGTTGGACTTGTTTAAGGAAATTATATTAGTAATAGTTTATTTTTTTCTTTGATTTAACACAAAGTTGGAGGAATGATTATAAATCGTTTTTAGTGCCACTTCATTTTCAATTTTCAAAATTTGAAGTTAAATTTGTGATTAGCGACTACCAAAACTCGTGTATACTGAATTTCATGAAAATCTGTGAGATTTTTAAAATTTGTTGTCCGCCATATTGAATATGCCATTTTGAATTTTAAAAATCTGATTTTAATCTGATAATCAGTGACGATAAAAACCCTTTGGTACAGAATTTCACGAAAATCTTTACGATTTTTAGAGTTTCAGATTTTCAGATTTTCAGAATCTGCAACTATAGAAAATCCGCCATTTTGAAAAGGTTATGAGTGATTGCGATCAGCAAAAAAACTTTTTTCTGTAAGTTCAAACATTCCGATCACCTTTGATCATAGTAAAAATTGCATTGCAAAACTCTATTGCTTTGAAAAAAAATTACAAAAAAAAAAAAATTTCAAATTTGTTGATACTTTTTTTCGAAAAAGTCGCCATATTTAATTTCCTATTGGAAAAAACTCAATTTTGACGACAGATTCTGAAAGAGCACACTCAAAACTAGTAAGATTCATGGTTTTTATTGGAAAATAAATGTCCTTTAATTGTAAGAATGAGGTTTCAAACTGCACAAAAAAATTAGGTTCTTTGGGCGTTAATGGGTTAAGTGGTAGAGTTTTAAATTTAATTAAACTTATTACAAGTTTAGCACATCCACGGGCGCTCCATAAAGCAAGGGGGCTTGAAACATAACTTTACAAATTATAAGCTTATTTTCCTGGCTTAAGTTTGACCTCCTATTTATTGAGGGCTATCGATATATGTTTACTGAAGGTAAGAATTTTTTTAAAGATGATACCTAAATATTTTATTGGATCCACCCAGACGAAAGGCGAGCAATTCAAGTTTAAATTGGTGTTAGGGAGATTACGCGGATTTCGTTTGCGTCTGAAAATCATTGACTGAGTTTTGCTGGGATTGAGTTTTATCTTTAAATTGTTGAAGTAGGTATTTTTTTTTTCATGTATTGGTTTTTATTTATTTTTTATTTATAAAAGTGCAAATGCATAATATTTTTATCTTTAAAGCTTCAATAGATGACGTTGGGTAGAAGCCCTTTAAAATGTCCATACTGCTGGCGATGATAATAACTTGGGATTGGTAAATCTAAAAAAATATTTTAAAAAAAATTAAAATTAAATTTCTGTTATTTTACCATACTTGAAGAAAAATCGAAAAATCACCCTTTCTTTTCGTCTTATTATTATTAAAAAAATATGAAATTATTAATATAAAATAATAATTTTACTACAGGCTGTAACTGTTGATATGTAGAACATCGTATAAAAATGTGGTAAAGATCGGTTCAGTAATCTCGAAGTTTAAAGACGTAATAGACCTGCTGCATTAGTTGACAACCGTTTGGCTCTGTAGAATCTAAAATAATTCTATTTTTTTAAAGAAACTTTTAGAGAAGATTCTTAAAAATATATAAATTCAGAAAATAATTTAAAAAAAAACGATTTTTTGAAAATTTTACATTAGCGCATACCCGCTTAAAAAGATTTTCAACATATTCTTAAAAATCGATTATTTAGAGATAGAAAAGTAATTGATAAATCTTTTAAATGATACCTTGTAATGTTTATAAACATTGGTAACCCCTACAAAACCTGCAAGAGCTTAAGGTGACATGAAGAAGATCCTTTAGAGAACATCATTAATCACAATTACTAGGTTACTTGATTTAAAATAATGCCTTCATCCCCCATTTTCTTCATTTCCATTAATGCGACACGGAATCAGAATTCTCGATACCGAACCGCCTCCTAGGCTGACAGGGGATTCTGAAAAAATCCATTTCTCAGGATTAAACTAAACTGTTGTATTGTACCCTAGAATCGAACAGTCTCCACCCCCTTCTCCACCTTCTCCTCCTTCATTGTCTTTCCGATATCTCGCACAGGTGTGCTCCTTCTAAGAAGCTTCACGTCTTCTTCTTACCCAGCCTCCGTTTTCTTATGCTTTTTCTGTATAAAGGTGCTTCCACATCTCACTTAGCATTGATGAGGACGTGCAACAAATAATTTGCATACAAAATTCGATTACGGTGGCAGCTAAGAAGAAATTTTCGGATATCCGCCGAGGGTGGCACAGACGCTAAGACATGTATCGAGTAGTCATCGTCTGCCGTAATGCTCATTGATTTCTCATGAAAATTCAGGACATAATGCAACAGGTTGATTTGTATGCATTATGCCAGGAAGACATTTGAATTCCTTAATTCCATTCTCTGGGAAATAATACGCCTTCCAGACGGAGGAATTATAATATTAATCTAATGGGAAAGCCTACGTACGAAGACGGAAGATATGTTTTTTCGTATTTCACAAATCTATGAATAATATTAATCCATATGGGTGGAAAAATTGCAAATAGCGTGCAGTTTTTTTTTTTTTTTGAGCAGAAAAAAATAAGGTCCCTTTTATTTCTTTGCATACATCCGGGAATCCGGGATTGCGTGTGAGGACAGAATGTGAGGAGAAAAAAAAAAAAGGCCATAAGCCTTCCGTCTGAATTAGTCCCTTTCCCTAATCCAGCGGAATATCCCCCGGCTGTTCGTTCTTATTTATTAGGATAATCCTTTCCCCACCATCATTCCGATCCTGGAGACGACGCCTTCAAGAAAAAATTTGTTGGAACTCTATGAGAAAAAATATGTGAAATATTCTACACATGTCTCGCCCTATACTCACACATATAATTTGCTCACTAAATTGTGTTTAATATTTTTGCATACGCCCGGGCAAGCGAACCAAAGGAATGGGGGGGCGTCCTAAAGGAGCTAAAAAAGGATAGGGCTGGGTGGAAGAAAGCGGGAAATAACTTAAGCCACCATCGCAGACAGCCTTCCTTCTTCCGAAGGATTTTACGGGCAAGGAAAATAAATGTCAACTACTCGTTCTTCTTTATTTCATGGTACCAATTGGAAAAAATTTCGCAAAGGGCTGCAGAAGTGCGGCGTATGTAGTGACAAAACATGTTTTGAATAAAAATGTGAAAAAATACCCACCCACCCAACAACTCTCGCACCGAGGGTAAATGTGTGTATTTGTTCCCAAGCGGGTGTATATTTGCGAGAATTTAAGCACATGTCCCTAGAAACAAATTCCTTGTTGTTTGAAAGGAGCAGAAGTGCCTGAGTGGTAAAATAGGGCCGTGATAGCTGCAAAAGACAGCAAACAGCTCTCCGCCTTACTTATTTTTTTTTTCCTTCTTCTTTTTTGGCTCTGTATTGTACATTATCGCCAGTGCACACATACTTACACATATATATGAGAACCAACAACCCCCCGAAATACGTTTCGGCGGCAAATAGCTTTGACGTAACATCGTTTGCTTCTACCACTGTAAACAAATAACTTCTTTACATTCGACACGTGTCTACCGCTCAATCTTATTAGCCCTGCAAGGGCTTAAGAGGATTTATTAAATTAGACGCACGAATATAAACTGTTGCATTTTACGACGAGCTAAAAACGAGGCACTGTACAAATCCGGAAGTATTATATTATATTATATTACATTATAGTTTACAATGTTGATGCTGTTGGAGACATGGGATGTCATAAGCCATGTAGAAGACAGAAAAGGAAAGCCAAAATCCTATATAAAAACGTCAAACCACAAAAGAATTTATGTATTTAGGTATATATTTGATGACTTTCGCGGCTACACCAACACATGGCACCTTGATATGATGAAGTCTGTCTGTTACCTTCTCCAGGAGTAAAAACTAAACTTAGTTTAGATAGTATGCTAATATTCTCTTTTTGGATAGCTATGTTAATTTATACATACTTAATTGAAAGAGACTACCTACAACATTTTCAACACGCAGCGTTTTAAGGACACTTTACAAGCCTTTAATTTGAATACCACTGTTGCAGATTTTTTTGACTTAATTGAAAAATAATTAACAAAATCAATCTTGGTCTTAAAGTCTTGGACAATCAAAAACCAATATCATATCCTATGATATATCAAGACTAGACTTACAAATCTACAAGAAAAACACGGAACTACGTAAGTATGAATCTTTAAAATGAGTTTTTCAAAACGATATGATGCACTTTAAGGTACTATTACCGTCTAGAATGCTAAAAAATGACATATATTCAACAATTTTTTTTTCACTTTCTATATTATATATTATTATCAAACTTTTTTTACAGTATTAAACAGTTCTTGAAGATTAGGAAAAAAATTTTTAATTTTATTTTCTATTAACTGTAAATTTAATACAGGGCGCTCAAATTTTCTTCTCAAAAAAACATTGCTGCATGGCGGACAGTTAATCTCTGGAACGGTAAGTCTGAAACATAAAATTTAAAAAGAGTTACAAAAAGGAAGTGCTCTTACGTGATAGTTTACCAGAAAAATTGAAAAATCATTAAAAATAAAAAAATGGCGGACATTTCAAAATTTTTTTCAAAAATCGCCCTTTTTTTCGACATTTTTTCAGGCTCAAAAATTTTATATATTTTTTTTGTGGTCAAATTGTGGTGAACTATCACGCAGGATATAACAACGAACAGAATGCTTCAAAGTTTATTAAAATCGGCCCAGTAGATCCGGAGATTAACTGTCCGCCAGTTAAAAAAACCTAAACTCGAGAAAAACGCATTTAAGGGGGTAGTCCAGTGAAAACGACTGTTTATTCAACGATTTTTTTTTCATATTAGAAATTAATTTTTATTAAAAAACTTGTTGACATATGATTGTACAACTATTAAACTACACAAAAAAAAATTTTTTTTTTGTTTTTTGATGAGTCATCCTGACAAAATGGCCGTTCCAAAAAAAAAATTTTTTTGTTGGCGGACGTCGAATCTCTGCAACGGTTCATTTGAAACAAAAAATTCAAACGAGGTTTTAATCTGTAGAACATTGGCTATCGTCGGAACTACAATTATTAATTTTCAGTAACAAATAACAAAATGGCGGCATTTCGAATTTTTCGGGTGTTTTTCGGGTGCTTAATTTGTTTATAACTTTGTAAATAAACAATGGATTTTAATAATTCTAGTTCCGACGATAGATACACAATCAAGAAATATACAGCTAAATTTTTAGATCAATCGGAGCAAAAGACTCTGAGATCTGACGTCCGCCGAGTCAAAAAACGCTGTTTTGAGAAAAACGCGTTTAAAGTTTTTGTTGCGGAAAAAAGCTAAAAAAATTAATTTTACCTTAGTCAGCGATGCCTGCTGCATACATAACGCGATGCCTGCTCCATACATAACTAACCTTAAATACAAAGCAGAAGGACCTAGACCGTTATAAACCGAAAAAAAAATGGGCGAAGAAAACAGAAATACAAGAGTCCTCCTTGCTCCGAAACACGCCAGGGGACCTTCGAGCGCTCGGATTACACGTCTCTCGAAAACTCTCTGTATCTTTAAAACTATTCAATATTTTGCTTAGATATTTTAAGGGAGTATTTTCGAGGTGTAGTAGAGTAGATTTAAGCAAAAAAAATAAAAAATTAAAAAAAAATTTTTTTCACTGGACTACCCCCTTAAAGTTTATTTAGAACATGGGAACAGCCAAGAGCGCGCTTCAATTGAGTCGTTATATCTCGGCACTGGCTTCGAATTTCGATTTAATATTTTAGACAGTTATTATTGAAGGTATAAAGAATCTAAAAATGTAAAAAAAAAAAATTCATTTTTGAAAATTCTAGACGGTAATAGTACCTTAAATAATAAAAATTCTCTTGAGTTTACTTTCTTGACCCTTAGATGACCGAATTATCTTCTTTGAATTATGTATTCACTCAATATAATTTTGCAACATGCACTTGATATGCATCGTAATTTTGGAAAAAATTACAACATATATTTTTCAGAAAATCAAAATTTGTAGAAGAAATACAATTTTATAAAAATGGGTCTCGACAGATATGTGATATTGTATGATACGATCAATAAATAATGAAATCCATCGACTTATCTATAGATTTATAGCAAATCAAGTTACCGTTTTTGTTATAGGTAGCTGCATACTTATGTTTTAAATTTTAGAAAATTCTCTTACACCGTCCCAAAATTTGGAGCATCAAAAATCGACGTAAGTAAACATTGAAGTATAAAGAAATTGTAACTTCATAGATTAAAACATGTACCATGAAATTTGGAAATTCGTTAAATTTGTTTGATTGTTTTAAATACAAAACTCATTCAATTTGAGTGTTTAACCCTTATTGTCCCAATTTGTCCATTTTTGTCCGTCAATTTTAAGCTCGGACAACTTTGTTATTTTTCCAATCCTTATTCACCCCCTGCCACCCTTTTACACCCCAAAAGTGGGTTGTAGGGCAATAATAGTCGAACATTTAGAATCCGCGATGCCAAAAACCTCTAAGAAACGACAGTGGCTTGAGTAAAAGTAAATGCTATGGATTTTCGAATTTTCAACCCTTACTCAACCCCTGCCACCATTTTACACCCCAAAGAAAAGGTTGTAGAGCCAGAATATATAATAATTTGAAACTGCATACCATGACCTTATAAGTATTAATTTGCAACTTTCATCCCTTATAACAACCAAAAAGGGGTGGAAAGTATTTTTAACTCTATCATAAGCATTGACACTAGTATGTAAGACTATAAGTTTCACTTTTATTTATTTGCAGAATTTAATTTATTCACAACTATTTAGTTCTCAAAACAGTATTTTTGAAAAACTGCCGAATTTGACCACTTTTGGGCTTTTTCTTAGGGTGGTGATGAAGTTTGACCTTAGATTATACAAACGAATTGAGGTTCTTATCCACCATTTACATACATACATACGTTTTGTTCCATTTTCACCTGTTTTCGAAAGCAAAAACCAATTTTTTTCAAAAAAATCCATAAGATAGCGAATTAGCGTAAATATGTTGATTTTAGGAGTAGTTTACAACCCCTTAATGATAAAAATCATACCTTCTGGTTTAATAACCTTATTAATTGGACATTTTGGAGTTTTTGTGGTTTTGTCTTTTTCCAAAGTTTCTTTCATATCGAAAATATCAATTTTATATAAAATTGACCTTCAGAAATCGGTATTTTTTTTTCAAATTCAAAAATACAATAGGAAGGGATTTTTTTTTTAATTTTTAGGTGATATTCTGAAAGAGAAATATTGAAGATACTCAGGTATGAATTTTCAGAACTTTCTAAAAATAAATAACAAAGTTGACGGACAAAATTTGACGAATTGTGTCAATAAGGGTTAATTTATTGAATTGATTTTAATTATTAATTAATTATCTACTCTATAGCAACCAATTACAACAAATCGTGCACTAAATGTAACTTCTATACAATTTTTACATTGTTTCTTGTGTTGAACTCATGGTTCATGGTTCATGGTTGACCTTAGTGATCTACACTACTGGTATTACACCTTAAAGTTTGTTTTAAAGCTAGAATAGATATCGCTAACATTTACATTCTACTAATACGAAAGGCATTTCGATTGTAACTTTACATAGGTTAATGAGACCCATAGCGGGGAATTTTATATGAATCAAATATACATACTATACATATTAGGTATACTATATATTTTTCTAAAGTTCAAAATATTTAAATTACTATTGATTGTGACATAGATTTGCATTCTGTTGTTTTTCTGGTACACTTGGTATACATAATGTAGATATTTTCTATTGAAAGGCATGCGAATCATTTTGTCTGATAAAGTAGACATTCTTATCTCAATTGCGTTCAACTTAAAAGAAAGTGGACACTGAAAAGCCTTTTAACAAATGAATCGCGTATTGAAAGCTTGCTTCAAATTTATCTCTTTGATTCTAGTACCAAGTTGATAGATTTATAAATAGAACTAGAACTAGAAGTAATCTAGAGTATAAATAAATATTCTAAAATTAGTGTTTTTCTTGTCCATCCTTAGTAAACATAAGGTAGCGTGGCCGAGCGGTCTAAGGCGCTGGTTTAAGGCACCAGTCTCTTCGGAGGCGTGGGTTCGAATCCCACCGCTGCCACTAGATTATTTTTTGGATCAATTCCTGATTAGCAAATCTTTCGCTTTCTTAAAAAATAGTTGAATTCACATTTTCATAAAACAAATAGTTTTTGATGTTAGATAATCTGTCCAATCAAACGCTGAACAGATCCCGAACGACCGGGCAGATTTAATGGAAACTAAAGTTG
This sequence comes from Dysmachus trigonus, assembly GCA_949715965.1. Taxonomy (NCBI): domain Eukaryota; kingdom Metazoa; phylum Arthropoda; class Insecta; order Diptera; family Asilidae; genus Dysmachus; species Dysmachus trigonus. The sequence goes on along the minus strand of OX454319.1, from coordinate 97,842,163 downwards.
GCAGTTCAACTCGGTGGGGTGTGGGGGGTTGGGGTATCGGAAACCTTTTACAGAAAATCCCAATCCGAAACGAATTCACGTTTAGTGCCAGACTAATTTATTATAAATGTCCAGTACACGTGTTCACGCAAGACATCCTTACCCCAGTTGCAGTAGTCATTTGGGAAAGTGTATGGGACCCTTCTCCGGATCGGGGAGCAAATATCCCGCTCAGGGCATCACATAAAGTTGTTTACTCGACATTCAGAAGTCGATCACGTACTCACCTTTCATTACACTAAATCGAAAAATCAAACCTTTTTGGGTTCACCACCTCATCGCCTCCCCAATTCAATCGCTAAACTTCTTAACTTCTTGTTGGTGTTGATATTTTCCCTTAACATGGATTTTCCTCAGCCGATGATTCCCTATCCCCCCCATTGTAGGAGAGCCAGAACCAGAACCTGCAGAGCTAGAGTTAGAGGATTCTGGAACGTAAAAGGATTTGGGAACGCTGCTGCGAGACCTGCTCCGGGATACTAAGTCGATCTGATGGGTTTAATAGAGTTCTGGACGGGAGGAATTCGTTTAACATTATTTGTGTTCTCCCGAAACTGTTTCTCATTTTGCCGGGTTTTAGCTTTTGTAATTTCCAGCCCAAACACAATGGTCATTTGTAATACTTAAGCAGAGAATTGCCATCGGAACGAAAAACTTCCTTCGAGGCGAACACGTCCGCACGCGTAAATTGTAATTCCGAAACGATTCCAATGATGAGAGTGTCTTACAATGAAAAATGCTCTGATCAATATGCAGGATCTCACCCGATAATTCCAATTCAGATAATCCAACTTGAATAGCTTTGGTCAGTTGTGCGATATTCTGTCCTGGTCCCCACATTCATAATTATTATTTGATCTTAAAAAATGTCTTTAAGACGCATCCCCATGCACGTACACGCTAATGGTGGATATATAACTTATTTTCTTATCGTAATAAAAACAGGTCTTCTGGGATTACTTTCATGCATATATTGAAAATCTGTGGCAGGTTTGGAATGAAACTGGCAAATAAATACGAGTATGTTGTACTACAGTAAAACCCGTTTAAATGCAACCCGCTTTACTGCACAATTTCTTTTATTGCACACGATGCGAATGCACCGAATTTTTTGCCTTATTAATGTGTAGAAACAAAGACCGCATTATTGCACACCTCTTAAATACACAAACCTCTTATTTGCACATTAATTTCAGGCACGAATTTTCTATTTGAATTAAAAAATAACCGGATAAATGCAATATACATATTTTAAATGAACAGATTTGTAGAAGTGTAGTACTTTTACATTGTCCCCTCGGTGGTTACCATTTAAAGGCAAAGAAGAAGAAGAACACTTTTTCGTTAGTCTTTGCTTAGACATTTCAGTCTTTTTGAGTTGGCGGGTTGACCTTGTAAATTGCGGATTGTAATTGTTTAATTTTGGTAAAATTTATAAAGTAAAGACGAAAACAGAACGCTATGTAATTAACCAAACTGAACAAAAGTAATCCGAGCTCTCTTAAATGCACAACATGTGCATTTATCTTAAAAACGTTTAAATGCACAAACCGTTTAAATGCACGAAATTTTCTGACAAATTGGATGTGCATTTAAGCGGGTTTTACTGTATACCAGTATTTATTATTCAATATTTTATATTGAAAACACGAAAAATGCGAAATGATATAGGTTCAATTTGGTATAAAATTAATGAATTATTAATTGCAGGATATATTTTAAATAGTTTGATTAAAATTTGTCGAGTTTAAAAGCACTCTCATCAGTCATCACTTGAAAAACGCAATTGAAATGAAACTTTTGCGAATAAGAAGTTCTAATAATGACGATCATACAAACTATTCAAATTTTTTTGGAGAAGTCGTTATAGTCCTTATACATATGGGTAATTCTTTTACAAATCGAACACCTTTTTGACCGACACATCTCCGATTTGGCTAAAATTTTTTTTTACGGATTCTATATCGAAAAATAAGAGATAGGTACGTGTCCGAGGATTTTGTTTTGTTCCGCATATTTTCGATAATACTAGTGATCGAAAATGTGAGGATAATGAACTTTTTGGCTTGGAGACTCATTTTCAAAAATTTATAACTCTGGTTTTATTTGATCTACAAACTTCTTTTTTTTCGTTTTAAATCTAAAGGACTGATTTTTGAGAAAAAAATATTTTTAATAAAAATTATTAACAAATTCATATTGTTATTAACAATTAAATTGTTTCAATCAATTTTTAACAATGGCCCCCACCTCGTAGCAAGTTTTTAGTATTTTTATTGTATTCTCCGTCAAATTTTACTTAAAAAACATGTTTTCAAAATATGGTACCTTTATTATTACTATTTTTAAAACATTAATTTATATAGCGCGACACGTCAAAAAAGCCGGTTTTTTGTTAATAAAAAGAAAACTATAGCTCGGATCAAAAAAAGTTAAATATAAAAGTTGTAGATAATAAAAAGATTTACAATTTTTGTCTGAACTACTTTTCGACATAACCTCAAACTTTTCGAATAAATTGAAAAAAATGTTAAAAATCCAAATTTATTTGCCACATTCGTCGTTTCTTTTTTTTAATATAAGTAATTATTATGTTCCTCTTAACAAATAATATTTATTAGCAATCAATACAATAAAAAAATATATAAATTAATAATAAATGATAGAACATTATTTTATCGCATAAAAAAAAATGTATTTTGGTTTCAATACTTATTATTGGTTAATATGTATTTCCTTTGATGGTTAGTTGAGAAACATATTAAAAACACAAAAATTATATGTTAATTTCTTTTTTTTATTTTTTTATAGTCTTTTTATCAATAAATAATGTTTCAAAAAGGGGATTTTTAACATTTTTTGCATTTTATTCGAAAAGTTTGAGGTTATGTCGAAAAATAGTTGAGACAAAAATTGTAGGTCCTTTTATTATCTACACCTTTTATATGCAACTTTTTTTGGTCCGAGCTATAGTTTTCTTTTTATTAACAAAAAACCGTTTTTTTTTGACGTGTCGCGCTATATAAATTAATGTTTTAAAAATAATAATAATAAAAGTACCATATTTTGAAAACATGTTTTTTATGTAAAATTTGACGGAGAATACAATTAAAATACTAAAAACTTGCTACGAGATGGGGGCCATTGTTAAAAATTCATTTAAACAATTAAATTGTTAATAACAATATGAATTTCTTAATAATTTTTATTAAAAATATTTTTTTCTCAAAACTCAGTCCTTTAGATTTAAAACGAAAAAAAAGAAGTTTGTAGCTCAAATAAAACCAGAGTTATAAATTTTTGAAAATGAGTCTCCAAGCCAAAAAATTCATTATTCTCACATTTTCGATCACTAGTATTATCGAAAATATGCGGAACAAAACAAAATCCTCGAACACGTATCTCTTATTTTTCGATATAGAATCCGTAAAAAAAGTTTCAGCCAAATCGGAGACATATCGGTCAATTTTTATCAAAATCCGTACGGTTTGTAAAAGAATTACCCATATATATTATAGTGTATTTAAAAAAACTTTTTTGTAAAAACTATACACTGAAAGAGCATGGCGGGGTAAGCATGGAGTAGCGGCCCCAGCGGAAATTTCAACTGCCAATTTTTTTGTATGTTGGTCTTACTGAGTGTAACTTACCTGTAAAATATTACTTCAAAATATGCATTGGTTTTCGAGAAAATTGAAAAAATATTTTTGAAGAAAAAAATGTTTTTCTCGTTAATAGTTCCAAATATAGCAATGCCCATAATATATGTTGTACACAACTTAGAGACACAACATATCATGATTTTTTTTTTGAAAATCTCGAGATAATTGTTAAAAAAAATTAATTACATGTTTTCTAAACATGACACACCTACGAAATTTTTACTGAAAAACACCCTTATCATAATCTACAACATATATTTGGATCCAAATTTTTACGTGGGTGGAAGGGGGTTTTTTTTTCTAAAATAATTCGAACAGAGTAGCGCTCAGAATAAAATATTGCTTTTTATTTTTTTTTTCCAATCTATAAAATTAACAAAAAATATTAATTATTCGTTATCACTATCCTTTTCAATAACTGGTATCATATTTTCTTTCTTGAATAGATAACTTAATTGTTCGGCCGGACGGGGAATTTTTGCCAAGTAACGGCCGTAGGATAAATAATAAATTACAGCCGCCAAATGTGAGCAGCATCCCACAGTTCTACGGCCATTAGGACATTCACAAAAGTACCTACTTATTCCTTCACAACCGTTTTAGGGACATATTCTATAAAGCAACGGTATGATTTGAAATTTTAAAATGTTAGATTGATCTTTTAAAAATTTTATATTGAGAGTCCCATCATCATTTAACATCTCAGCGAGATACGAAATTGCTTGACAATATTGATAAGTCCCAGTAAAAAATAGCTTCAGTTGTTCTTCACTTATTTCTGGAAAGTCCAAAAGGCTACGATTAGTAAGCTTTTGAAATGGTTTGTTCTATTTCCGTAGCTAACGTATTACCGTTATATCTAAGAGCTTTCATACGTACTATAATTTTTCTACTTAAATCTGTATCATGTGTTATCGGTGTTCCAAAATAATTTAATAAAAACGCGGAGATTTTATAGTAGATGTTTCGAAGAATCCATTATCATAAAACGTAGATAATAATTTTTCGAACAAATGAGAATAATTGATATGAATGCGCGAATCTAAACTTTTGAATTGACAAAGTTTGACTTAAGCCCTTGCCTTATGAATCGAGCGACGATTGCGTGCGCCCACTGACATATAAGAACTGGACTGCTGATCCCGTACAAAAACTCACATCAAAAGTAAGACCAAATTTTGACCGAATTCTAACTATCTCGCTCTTTCTTAAGCCCGCAGGCAGACAAATTTACAAAAAAAAATGGCCAATAGCCAAATGAAGGTGGCGCCATGTATGTGCACTTCTTTTGGTTTTTTCTAGTATCTTCGCGTGTGATACATCTTTTTGATACTCCCAATAGATAAATAAAAGTAAACACAAGCTTTTTGCACATCACTTTTACCCACGACAGCCTTTACAAGTTGCCCGCCAACTCATCATTTTCCGTTGCAATCAGCTGTTAGAATAGTTTAACGATGTCCAACAGATGGCTACTTCATTTTGTAATACAACTTTTAGCTTGGGTTGGTATAAACGAGAAATGTGAAGGTTAGACAAAGGCAGAAAAATAATTTGTATAGCTATCTTTGTCTTTCTTAAGACCGCAGCTGATTGCCGCGAGGAACATTTTTGTGAAAAAACTTAAAATTAAGCGTGATATAAAAGAAATCGGTTCATGACAGCTTAATTATTTTTTATTTGCTTCATTTTAAACATAATTGTGCGGTATTTTAGGGAATTTTTAATAGCATGATTTGCGCCATGTGGTTTGAGCCTGCGCTAAAAATGGTCTCGTTTTTCAGACGGCGGTTACCAGTCCATTTCCTCTATGTCAGTGCGTGCGCCACTTTCGATGAAAGCTTTTCTTATGCATTGTAAAGCCTAGTATGCTGTTCCCAAGAAATTTCTTGGCCTATACAAAACACATGTAAAAAAACACTCAAGGAATACTCAAGGAATTTCTTTTCTGTTTCGGCTACCAAAGCGGTATGCTGTTCGGCAAGAAAAAAAATAGTTCGGATTTCACGAGCAGATGGCGCATTGTCACGGAATTCTAATTTCCTTCAAGAAATATGTATCCGAGCACATATTCCTTGAAGTAAAAGTGACAGATTTGGATTTAAACACTGGTGATTGTTAGATTGAGATTATATGGTGATTGTTAAAATGGATTATATTGAAATCAAAGAGTTCGTGGAAAGCTCAGCATTACATGAAGAAATTTTTACCCTGCCTGAACTAAAAAAGTGGGTGCACAGCTGACTCTTTTGAGATGTCAAAATTCCTTGACCTACTGTCAAAATTCCGTTTGGGAATAAGTGCACATTTTCCTTGAGCTGTTTTCTTGGGAACAGCATACTAGGCTTAACCAGAAGCAGTCATCACGTGTCTGATACGAGCTTCTTATTTTAGGCACAGAAGTATGACGTACACGTTGTTTTAAAGCAAAGGGTTAATGAGATACAACATGAAATAACAATTCACATGTATGATCCTGTCTCGACACGTTAACAAAAATAACATACTACGTATACTAGATATGACTAATCCTCTCAGGACGATTATTACGCATTCTTTTTTAGCACTTAACCCTTTGCCTTAAAACAACGTGTGGGAGACGTTATCATACTTCTGTGCCTAAAATAAGAAGCTCGTATCAGACACGTGATGACTGCTTCTGGTTACAATGCATAAGAAAAGCTTTCATCGAAAGTGGCACACGCAATCGTCACTCGATTCATAAGGCAAGGGGTTAACATTGGTTTGACCTTGCACTTGTATCATAAAATACTTATTTTGAAATAATTGGTTGAATTTATCTTATGTGTCAAAAAGTTAAGAATCCAATTTAAGTAAAACGAGAAAAAAAACCCCTTCCACCCACGTAAAAATTTGGATCCAAATATATGTTGTAGATTATGATAAGGGTGTTTTTCAGCAAAAATTTCGTAGGTGTGTCATGTTTAGAAAACATGAAATTAATTTTTTAAAAATTTCAAAAATTTTTTTTTTAACAATTATCTCGAGATTTTCGGAAAAAAATATCATGATATGTTGTCTCTCTAAGTTGTGTACGACATATATTATGGGCATTGCTATATTTGGAACTATTAACGAGAAAAACATTTTTTTCTTCAAAAATATTTTTTCAATTTTCTCTAAAACCAATGCATATTTTGAAGTAATATTTTACAGGTAAGTTACACTCAGTAAGACCAACATACACAAAAATTGGCAGTTGAAATTTCCGCTGGGGCCGCTACTCCATGCTTACCCCGCCATGCTCTTTATCCGTATAGAATTTGGAAGCGCATACAGGGTCAAGCTGACCCCAGAACAATTTAAAACTGCTATATTGTTTGAACTAAGCTTTTTTTAGAATTTGTGTTAAAAGGGTTTTTTTCAGTTAAGACGATGTACTTTTCGGTAGAATCGTCGTTAATCCGAGAAAAGTTATTTTTAATGCTGCAACAGACGCTTAGAATATTCCTACTCATTCTGATGTATTTTAGATCTCACAAAACCTTCAGGGTCCAGGTGACGCCCTGTGTAATTCCAGAGTTAAGAATATGACCTTTTTTGCTGTAAAATTCTAACTATTTTCGGTTTTCTAATCCCTTGCAGAATTTTACTACTGCCATTCAATATTTTTTTTTTTTTTTTTTAAATCTGTAACAATAAATTTCAAAATTACAAAATGTTAGCACTAACAATTGTCGTAAGAGTGTATAACGAAAACTGTATTTAAAAAGGTGTATAACTTAAGAGTATGAAACTTATATCTAATCAAATAAAATATAGTCTACGATTAGTGATATGTAGGTAAATCCTATTTAATTTCACTTGACAATTATAATTTACATTTAATTTTCGAATTCGTAAATTCGAAGATGGTACTTGCGGCTAATAAAATTTGCAAACATTTAACAAAATCAGTCAAATAAAAAAAACTTCACGTTCTTGCTTTATTTCGGGTAGTGTTTTGTGCTATCACTAATTGTTTTAACTCAAACTCAAAATGAAATGTTGCTCTCATTAAATTTTTAATAATGCACTAAAAAATACTTACCTCTAAATTGTAAAGTTCATTCCACTGTAATTTCACTACCACTAAATTTGAATGATTACAAGGTATAACTAAGGATTCAAAACAAAAAATATTCTAAAAATGTTTTATTTATGTCTTATCCATGTCTTAATCTTGCCTTTAAGAGGAAAAACGGTTAAATATGGTATCTTTGTGAATTTCAAAAACTGCTTGGATGATTTCAAGGTAGGAAATGACTTTAAAAAAAAAGCTTGACATTCAGAAACCAACATTTCTTGTTTTTGGCATTACTATGGTTTTTGTTTGTTTTTTTAAATTGAATTTTAAACATTTTGAACATATATAAAAATTTGAATTTCCCACCAAAAGATTTCGAAAAAGATATCATTTGTAACTGACAAAAAATCCTACATTTTGAGAGAAAGAAAAAAGTTTCTACGTCCACAAGAAGCCGAGATATCGCTAACATACTGAAAATCACGTTTTAATTTTTTTGAGGTTATGTGAGGGTTATGGGTCTAAAAATTTCGGGAACAATTTCAGTCTATCGGTCTAAAAATTTCAGCAATGAGTCTTAAAATTTCAGTATTTACTATATAACAATATTTTTTATTTTTCAAAAGCGCTGGGGGCACTTTTCACCTCATTAATCGGCCAGACCCTTTAAGTGTCTAAGGTAAATACAATTAGAAAGTCAAAAAAATCAATTTTTTTTTTTGTTCCTCTAAAAAGTTAGGAAATTTCCCGTAGAATACGCTCCAAAAAGTTTCAGGTCGATAATCGAACTCCTTATATATTTTTTCTTCATTTTTCGAGAATGCTTTGTTCAGCGCATAGCAGGTTTTCAAAACTTTAAACGCGTTTTTCTCAAAACAACATTTTTAAAATTTGCAACCACGATTACTCGAAAACTACTTGTCCAATTTAGCTGAAAATTTTAGGGTTTTTTCTTTACACCTTAGGCTTGTAAACCTAATTGTTTTGGAATTTTATGTTGCAAAATTGAATTATTAATGCAAAAATGGCTGAAAAAATAGTGAAATTTATCGATTTTTTACAAAAACTTCTACCAAACGCAGAATTATTATTTTTTTTTTTTAATTTTTGAGGTTTACCGACAAATTACATGTATATTTAAACCAAATTTTTTTTATGGGCTGTTACAGATCAATAACACGACGTCCAGAGTGGTTGTCGTTTTTTTTTTGTAGATCAACTTCACGCCAGCGTACAGCCGCCATTTTGTTTTCAAAAATTTAGAAAAAAATTTTTTTACATTCCTCATTTATACCTTGACAAGTGTACAAAGTTCTATAATGATTGCATTAAACCTTCTTTGTGAAAAAAAATGTTTTCTTATGCGTAATTTTTGCCCGTGTAATTGTATTTACCCCCTTAAGATAGAATGAAGTAAACTTTCGTTTTTAGCAATAGTATAATGAACTTTTCTGCATAAGTTAAAGAAAACCCTTATTATTGCAAAAAATAGTGAAAGCATTCTAGAATGTGACAAAAAGTGTTTTTACTTATACTCTTAATAATTAATACCTAATACTCTTATAATCTTAATAATTAATAGTATATTTTACTATATACATTTACTATGTATATATTATACATTAATGTTTGTTATTATTCGATGAGTGAATATGAGTTATACTGAATTCTTAGTGCACTATAGGTTAGTGAAGATAGTTAACATTTCAGTGCACTATCCCTTAACAATTTTAGTGATAGTATATTTACGCTGTGCACTTCAGTTATATTGAAGTGATAGTACATTGACGCAATAGTGCACTACGCACAAACTTTGATCCCTAAAATGTCAGAAAAGATATTTTCTGATGCGGATGTCTTCAATTCTAATAAAATTTCCTAAGCTGCCGAAAAGTAGGTATACAACATTCAAGCGCGCAAAGGAACCACGGGTAATAATATTATGACGTATATGAAAAGGATTTTGAGTATTCAACCGGCATACACACAGTTTCTGGGGACCTACTATACTAAGGGCTGAACCCGCTCGGGCAAATTTTACTTCACGGCCTCGGAGAAACAGTCAAATTTGCGTTCAAATTGCCGATACGGGATTCTAAGTGAATGAAATATTTGCCGGGTTTTCGCCATTCTAACATACATACCCCCCGATACAGCCGGGGCCCTCTATACCGACTGAACATGTAAATGGAATTCTCTCAAATTTCACATCCCGCCGTAAATTTTTTATTCATTGCATGTCGAACTTTCTTCTCGGTCGTGAAAGGAGGACGAAGTCTGGGCGAAAGGAGAGTAGATTGTAAGTATATGAGACAAAGATACCCTGAATGAATATGCAAAAGGACGAAAGCACCAGAAATGCATGATGATTTTTACAGCAATAGCCCTTAAATTCTTTTCTGGTCTAGGCTCAATGTTATAAGGCATGTTATTTTCGAGCATCTTTGTTAATATTTAATTGAGAAATGTCTCGCATCCGAAATCTTATTCGCGCCAGTCTGTTGAATTTCTTGAATTTTTCGAAGGGAATAAATTTGTGAATTGTTTCCTTTATCGTTTGTGGTAAATTTGTATTTTTAAGAGAATTCGATGAATGTAGGATAAAAATATTCGTTATGTAGTCGAAAAATAAATGTTCCAAAAATACATTTTTATATGTATTGAAAACAGAAGCTTCTAAAATTCTATGGGAATAAATTGAATTGTGTCCATCACAATCTGTTGCTTAGATTTAAGATTCAAAAATGAAATTTTGAGAAAAACGCGTTTGAATGATTTTACGTATTTGATTTTTTTTTTTTGCATATTTTCAAAATATAGATAGTCTATACCTTTAAAAATAACATACTAAAATGTCAAGTGCATATCTCAAATAGTTTTTGAGTTAAAGCCATCTGAAGAGCAATTCAACTTTAAACGCGTTTTTGTCGAAACTATATTTTTCAATTTTGCTGCAGTTATAACTCGAAAACAAATCATCCGATCGATTTGATTCTTATTAAAGCTTCTTAGATTGAGAATAACGCGCTGAATTTTCAATTTTTTGGTCCAAAAATTTTATCATGTATTTATTATATATCAACAAATATATACTTAAAATATTAAAATATTCCACACAGTAGTTTTCTTTTATAAAATGCCCAAAATTCACATTTTTTCAGGGGGTCACACTAGTGGTGCCCCTTAAAGCGTTTTACGCACATATATTGAAATATAACTTTCATTTGTAAGGGAGCCGTATTAAAAATAAATAGTCTATCCTTTGACCAGTTGTCCCATCTGTATGGATGTGTGCGGAATTGACAGAAACACAGACAGACAGGAAAAAATATATCTGATCTTTGACTCGAATTATCGGGGCCCTATTTTGAAAAAATCGGGAGCTAGATTGCAATCAAAGCTGGGTCGGAATTAATCCTTTAAGAATTAAATTACATTGATATTCCAATTCTTTGGAATTATAATTTGTAATTAATATATTGAAATTCTTAGTACTGGACTTAAAAAAATTGTCAATTCCATTAAAAGGAATTGTAATTGATAATTCATAATTATTAACTACTTAGAATTGTTTTTAATTCCATTACAAGGAATTGTATTAGTATTTAGTAAATTCTAAAAAGGATTTTGAAAAGTATTTGGGAAAAAGGAATTCATCTAAAAAAAATTTCGATTACTGAGATAGTTATTTTTTCTACGAGGAATTAATTTTTTCTCAAATACTTTGAAAATATACTTTTAAAATTGATAAAAAAGAAAATACAAGTATAATTCCTTATAATGAAATTGACGAATACTTTAAATCCATTACTAAGTAGTTGATCATTATCAATTAATAATTACAATTCCTCCTAATGGAATTGAAATTCTTTTTTTTTAATTCCAGTTCCAAGGAATTGTAATTATAATTGAATTTACCTATCTCTGATTGAAATTTATTAAACAAAGTATTACAAAACTATGACATAAAAATTTAAAACCATTCCAAAACCCAAACAATATGGCGACAGCTTATTCTCCCAATTAAACAAAGAACAATCCATAATTTCAGTCACAAAAACGGAAGTATGGTTTCCAAATCTGGAGAAAATCCTAAATGAACTTTTCACCTAATTCGAGATTCATTTATCATGATGACACCGTTTAACGATAAAAGTAAAAAGCTTAATAATCTGGCGCCTGTAAAGGCCGACAAGGAGTCGCCGAAACACTTTAAAATCTCTCCTGAATTTATTATTATTGTCCTAGCTCCCGAATATCCTTCTGCTAGAGCGGCTGACCTACAAAAGCGAATCCGGGCAATTAGTTTTCAGTGCTCCCGATTAAATGAGACCGGCGACACCGTGAGTCACGCATTTGCCGGGAAAAATCAAGCGAACAATTAATTATCGTAAGCCGTCAGGTGAGTTGTACCTTTTAGAGGTGTTAAATTGATATTTACATAATAGCCGAACTGGTCGAATTTCATTTTGTTATTGAAAAATAATAGGGAGTGTTCCTGGTATAAGTTAATATGTAAAAATTGAATTTTAAATGTTATATCTTAAATTATGTGTTCATGATTGCAAAGTTTTAGCTTGAATTTTATTTTTCTACTAAGCAACTCTAAAAGACAATAATCTCATTTTTAGTAACCATAAAGGATAAAGGATTTTGGAAAATATTTAGAAAAACTCTTACACTCATCGTAGTCACATCACTTGTCAAAATTAACGACGAGCTGAATTCGGTATTTTTCTAATCGACTAAAGTGACACTATGCAAGAAGTGACAAATTTCGGTATCGGTTGTCGTTTATTGATGACAAATATTGTCGGAAGAGAATTTTCCTGTCGTGACCATTTTTCTGAACAACAAGGTTAATTAGAAGGGGAGAAAATGATATATGTTTGTTTATGTTTAATTTTAATTAATTTAATGCATAATTAATCACTTAAAGTAAAAATAACCAATCGACAATCGTTTGAGGGTATGTTTCGGTAAGCTTGGAAAAATTTTGTAGACCAGTTAAATAGTCTTAGACCTCCACAAAAACAAACGATTCTTTTAAAATGTGTGAATATCTTGTAAATCCCTATATATATACAAAAATGAAAGTTTGTTTGTTTGTTGCGCAATCACGCCTAAACGCTTCTATCGATATATTTCATCTTTTGTCTGAAAGCAGTACATATTCCAACTTAACATATAGGCTAATTTTTTTTCGGATAATAGATACGGTTTCAGAATGGTGGATCCAAGATGGCGGCTAAAAATTTTAATTTTGAAGCGATTTTCATGAAAATTGGTACATAGGGGTTTTGCGGAATGCTGATTTCAAATTCGCTGTCCAAATTTTGAAATTCAAGATGGCGGATCCAATATGGCGAACAAAATTTCTCGATTTCAACGGATTTTAATGAAAATTGGTACAATGATTATTCTGAGGCTACAAATTTCGCATATTATCAAAATATGTAAATCCAAGATGGCGGATCCAATATGGCGAGCAAAATTTCTCGATTTCAACGGATTTTAATGAAAATTGGTACAATGATTATTTTAAGACCACTAATTTTGAATATTATTAAGATTTGGAAATTCAATATGGCGGATCCATAAAGAGGTTTTCGGGTTGGAACAATTTCTAGGATATAAAATCTAGGACATTTGAGAAGTGTTTAATTAGAGTTAATTGGAGTTCCTGCATTCCTGTAATCTCAATAATGTGGCCTGTTTAAGAATACAAATTTGAATTATTTATTTTTGGTGGTTAATATTGGACAACGAAAATGTTTAAAAATTTACAACAATTTATTTATTTTAAATTGACCAACTTTGTATTTTTGAATGTATAGATAAAATAAGCAACAGTCGTTACAATTCACCAATAATATTATGTTCGTAATGTTTATGTTGTAAATCTTCTTTAAACTTATTAAATTTAAATTTTTATAATTTACTTTACAAAAATAAAAATCATTATAACAAACTTTTAAATTTTCGGTCCCTGTGACAAAAATGATTTTTCGAAATAATAAATTGCATTGCTTCGGTGTGTATTTTCCCTTAGTTCTACAAATTTTTCTCAATCCTTTCCCCCGCATATGACAGAAAACATCAAAAGATGCCTAGAGGGGATTTGAGCATGAATGATTCTTAGTATAATTAAAACTTGAAAGCCCTTCAGCATAAGAAGGGGTAGATATGATATGTTAATGTGCACATACTCGCATCTTAGAGAGTGATGAAAGCCAGGATATATCCATTTTTGACACATGCATGAAACCTATTCCCCGAGCACATTATACGGTCTCCGGACCCTCTCCAGAAGGCGATAAAGCGAAAATATTACAATTTTCATTTGCATGAAGCAAATATATCGAAACTCTGAAACTCAAATAAAGTCAATGATATGATGAAGTGACCTTCGAATTTGTATTTCAGGCGAAACGGGTCAATTGATATGAGGATTTCATTTCATGGTCGGTGGACAGAGCGGGGCAAGTGGATAATGCGGTGATCCCTTAAGGACTAGAGAAGTGAATAAATCCATCAAATATTTATTCATTTTTATACTGCCAGTAAAACAATATTTCACTTGTTGTTTAAGAAATAATTTAATAATTCTGTATGGGTGGTAAGTTAATTCTTGCTGATTTTGATTTATTTCATCAAATTACCAAAACGGGATTAATTAGAAGAAAGACTTCTACTTCATTATTTATATTATTTTCTATTTTTGGAAAAATTATATCAATTATTTGTTTTTATTCAACTTTCATATCTAACTCAATTAGTTTGTGTTTTTTCTAACACAGATTTCAGAAGAGCTAGAAATTATATACTATAATAAATTAAATGATAAAAACAGTCAAAAATAAGGGATCATCATAGTAACTTGTAACGTGGGTCAAATGGGTTTGATCCTTAGGCTATAATAGAAAAATATAAAGGCTTGCATATTTTTCGAAATATTCCGTTGAAAGTATTTTTTTCTATTAATTCTGATTAATTCATACAATAGATAGCAAATCCATGAAACAACATGCTCCCCAAGATGATTAGTAAAATCTAACGATTAGTGCTCTTTTATATCTCTAGATTAGGATTTAGGCTATCAATTACCTCATATTATGAACTTCTATGAAAATTTGTTATTTTTAATGATTATTAAGGGGTCAGTACACTTCTTTTTTGCATTTTTTAAAAGTGTTTTTTTTATAGAAAAATTTATTGAATCATTTGAAAATTTTACACATTAAAATATATGTATCAAAAAAAAACAAAAATATTTTTTTCGAAATTTCTGGCGTTTCTACGGCAGTAATTTGGCTGCCTAAAAAAAATTCCTTTTCAAACTGGTTGGCAAGAAATCTCAGCTCTGGAACGTCTGAAAAAAAAAATTCAAAGCACATATTAAAATATAAGTCAGCTGCTATCGTGTGAACCACGATGAAGTATTTTGGCAAGAAAACAACAAAATGGCGGAATTTTTAATTTTGTAACGTTAATTTTTATTTTTTTTTTATTCAAATATTTATAAAAAATAAGGTTTCAATATTAACCAATATTAATAATAATGGTTCACACCATAAGCAAACATATATGGAATAAGTCCGCAAAATTTGAGCACAATCGGACCAGTAGTTTTTTCAAAAAACTGCCAAGTCAAAAAACGTAGTTTCGAGAAAAACGCGTTTAAAGTTTTTTTTATTCAATTCGCAGATAATTCTGAAAAAAAGTAACTTACGCTTATTCGGCAATGCCTTTTCAATCGATTTAACATATTGTAAACTACTTTTGGAGGTATATAGTATACAAATTTGATGTTTTTGAAAACATCGATTTTTTCAAAAAATAGAAGTGTAGGTACTGCCCCTTAAATGTGATATTTTGGGATTTTTTCTATTTTTCACGAAAACTACACCAATCTACGGGAAAAAACCCTATAAAATTATAGCAATAATTATTCGGCAACAGAAAAATATGTAAAATTTATTACCCGTTGAATTTGAATTAAAAATATTATAAATCGAATAATTTTGAATTTGAATATCTTCGAAATTCGTTTATAATGTGTCTCTAATAATAAGCCAAAAATTTGGGGCCTGTCTATTAAAGTGTATTCACAAACTATCATTTTACACGTCCTTAAGTAATAAATTATTAGCAAAGGTTTGCCGTTTAAAACTTAAAAATTCTTCAAATGGCATCTGAATTTTCAGCATCTATATTACTTGAAATAAAGAATGACATTCATTGGCCTATATTCAAATACGTATTGAAATTTAAGAAAAATTAATCGTCCTAAAAAAAACGTTAAATATAATTGAATTAGCAATTTCGAAAAGGGCACATCCAATATGGCGGCCAACTTTTCAAAAATGAACGAAATTTGAATAAAAAAAATACTATGATATTCTGCATAAAATTCTAAGTAAGAAATGTCTCTTGCAAATTTTTGAATAAAATTGCCGTTTTTGAGATAAAAATTCATGAATTTTTAAAAATTTTCTATCTTGATGAAATCCTAAATTTCGGTCTTATACATATAGGAAAAAATTGACAATTGGCATATTAGAAAGATTTAAAAAATTCTCAGGTGTTAGGAGGTTGCTAGTGATGAATGCAATGTCAGATGTCAAAAAGACTCAAAATGTCGGATCCAATATGGATTTCATCAAGATAGACAATTTTTCAAAATTCATGAATTTTTTTCTCAAAAACGGCAATTTTGTTCAAAAATTTGCAAGAGACATTTCTTACTTAGAATTTTATGCAGAATATCATAGTATTTTTTATATTCAAATTTCGTTCATTTTTGAAAAGTTGGCCGCCATATTGGATCCGCCATTTTGAGTGTCCTTTTCGAAATTTATGACATTAAAATCACATAATAAGTTAAAAACCATATAAATTTGTTGAAACTTTCTTGCTTTTCTTGTGGTTTGAGCAGGGCTCGATTTTTTAAAGTATTTAAACGCTAATATTCAAAATTAAAAAAGCCCTCGTTCATTGATTTTTAATGAAAAGAATTTTTGTGGGCATATTAAAAACACTCCTTTGTAATTACATCATACAAAGAAAGGAACAATTACAGAATAAAACGCGACACCGCATTATCCGCTCTATACATATTATATCCCAAATTGATCCAATCATCGGGCTATTCACGAAAATGAGGAAACTATAGCGTAATTCGGGGGATTCGTCCGGGCGGGCTCTTGAATTCCTAAAAATATATAAATATAAATAAAAGAAATAACACGACACGGCGCTTCGTGCACGTTACCATTCAGAGAGTCGGCCGGGCTATCACGCGGAACACATTGCCGGCATGAAAATCCCAATCCCGATCCCGAACGTCGATGGGGATGAAATTCTAAAGGAATTGAAAAGCCTGTGGGAGAATTAATTTCATCGCCCTCCCTCGATTTATTTTTATGGGAAAGCACACTGTTGACACCCGGCCCGAGGGCTGCTCCTCGCGGAAGGGAAGGGAATCGTGGGCCCACGGTTCGGTTCGACCCCCTCCCCGAAAATTCTTGATCTGAATTCGAAATGCGGTTGAGATGTCATCCATTATTTAATCCGGCAATAAAAAGAAAGATCACAGGACGGCGGATATTAATGACCCTATCCCTGTTGAACGAAAGGTGGCACGGTGCCCCGCCCTGTTCGAAGATTCGATAAAAGCAAAATGACGACTTATCACTATAATCCAATTAGAGTTGATTGGTATTTCGCGCGCCGAACTAGATGATGGAGCTCGAGAGGCTCTTTAAGGGTTTTAATAAGACTTTTTTCTTCATTTGGAACATTTGCAATTAATTTTTGGTTGTTTTTTTGCTCCCAGGGCAACACTGCTGCTGCTGCTATGGGAGGATTTTGTCACGTACTTCCCTTGTTTTAGCTGAATATTTTTTTTTGAATTTTTGATTAAAGGTAACACTTCTAATGGGAAAAGTTATTTCATCCTTCCACTTGATTCGGAAAGTATCATTCACTTTTAATTTTATTTTGAGACTTTCGAAAATTTCTGAAATAGGGCTTAACTTCGATATATACCACGACTTTTATTTTAATCCTCAGAGTAAAAACATGGGTCTGCCGGACTCAGAAATATCCATTTATCCTACTACATGTATGATTCCTCTCATGTAAAAAAAAATAAATTGGGTTTTAAACAATAATATTCACCTAGATTTAAAATAAGAGAGATCTAAACCCCTGTTCCGACAGTCACATCACAATAAAGTGACAAAGAGTGATAAAGGAAGTCGTGAATTGGAGCCATGGGACTGGAAATGTGACGAAGGATGTCAGTAAGAAGGAATTCATATTTTATTAATTTTTATAAAAATATAAACTGGAATTATAATTCACTGTGATATATAGTGTATATTCATTATGTATGAAAAAGCCAAACTTATGAGGAATTGTAAAACATTTGGCTCTTTCAAAGCAGTGCTTTCATTGTCTCTTTTGGGATTCTGAAGTATTCCTTAAGGGGGAGGGTACAGGTTGACATTTTCAAATTTTTCATTTTTTTAAATGTGAAAGTTTCAAGTCGATCGGAGTAAAACTGCCAGAGATACAACTCCATTTTGCAAGAAATGAAAATAAAAACAGGACCGAGCTCTCATGCATGGGCGCGCGCAATAGACAGTCTCCGAATCAGCAGAGCAGATCAAAAAGCTGCAGAAGCAACAAAAGAAGGCTCAACTCTGTTTCGTTTGGCAAAATGAGCATCTACTTGCCTAAGCCTGGCTCAAACCAAAGTTCAACCTAAATCAAGCTTAGCTTAAACCTTACTTAAAAATTGGTTCAAATCTGGCCAGTCAAATCTGGCTTGAGTCAAGTTCGACTGAAGCCTGACTTTAGGATAACTGAAATCTTTAACGTCGTCGTCACAATTTGCAGACCATTTGCTTGTGTAATAGTAATTAAAAATTCCCTGGCTGAAAAAATAAGACTAAAAATTAACTCAAAATTGAATTTTAGACGGAATTCAATCTGAAATAAGTCAAAAATTATTATTTGTACTTAAAACTGACTGAAAATAGACTAAAAACATATTACATCGAGAAAGTTAAGACCGAAATCAGGCGGAAATATTTTTTTTAGCTGGAAAAAAGACCGAAGCCAAACTGAAATATCAGAAGAAGTATTGTATATAACAGTTTGTATAATACATTGTAAGAAAGAAATCAACAAAAGCAGAATTATATTTTACGCGACAGATAAAACGTAATATAAAATGTTAAGATAAATTTTCATTAATAACAAGTAATCAGTTTTGAACTCTACAAACATAGTTTAAGCATCATTCAATAAAAATCGATTTGTGGATGAAAACAGAAGAACAAAATTTAATACGTTGATTAAGGCCTTCATTTGAAAAATAACTCTTATATGATTTTTTTTTAAATTTTAAATTTTTCCACTACATACCCTTTAAAAAAATATGTAGTCTTAGTTGCAGCGAAGAAGAGTAAAAATATATTATCAACGAAGTATGGTATACTTCTTATGACTATCTAGGAAGCCACATTGGGGCTATATTGCTAAATTAGTTTAAAATCACCCACAATTCGTAATTTTTAACATTTGAAAATTTTTGTTGGAGGATACTCGTGATGAGAAAACGAAAAGACGTTTGATGTCTTTTTTGCAAGAAATTTCTTAGGTGATTTTAAAAATTCTAAATACTTCACTTTGATTTCGAAAATTCAGCATATGGAAACTACGATCTTACGATCCAAGAACTTAAAGCAAAAATGAAAATCTGAAAAAAATCACAAATAGGATTTTGAGGTTTCTGAATCAAAATTAGGCATTTACTTGATCGTACAAGGCCTCCTGAAGGTCATTTGAAGGCCACATGAAGGTTGATTTGAGAATAGGTCATACAAAATCCGAAAAAAATCACACTTACGTTTTTGGGGTCGCTGAATCCAAATTCAACGTCAACTTTAGACATTTTCGAGTTTTTCGGTAGTTTATTTTTTATTTTTACTGTAATATGAGATTAAGCTAGTACTTATTTCTCCGCTTGGTAGCTAGGTAGACCTTCAAATGACCTTGAGACCTCGTACGATCAAGTAAATGCCTAATTTTGATTCAGAAACCTCAAAATCCGATTTTTCCAAAACTAACTACTAAGTCTAAAATTCTAATTTTTGTGATTTATTTCAATTATTCAAGTCACTATTACCAAAAATAAAAATATAAATTCTTTAATATATCGTAAACCTATACGTCTATAAAAAAAGTGTTTGTTATTTTACTTTATAATAGTCTAATACTCCTGAAATAAAACACTCAATTTTGAGAACAAATAACAATATTTAATGAGCATTGACCAACATTATTAACTTGTAAAATTACTGGCATACCACGTAGTCCTAGGATTCGACTCCTCCATGGGTGCCAAGGGAGCACTGCAAATGGATCCAATGCCGCTGTCCGCACTTATTCTACTTGTGTTACGAAAGAGCGTAACACTTTCTGGCATCCTATAAATATCACTATTCCTCGAATATTTCTCTTTAAGTTTTCGTTTCTCCTCCATCGCGAACAACGTGATCATTTCTCGGATCAATTCGACCCAATGGTCAATTATGTTCTGCTCGGCTGAAAAATCGCATTCTTGGATTTTTCGCTTTTGATAGTAGAGGGTGAAAGATTTCTGCTTTGCAATGAAACCTACATGCTCCGAGGGGTAACATCCACGAAAGACGAGTCGTTTGTCACGCATTTCAGCGTAAATTAAGGATTTATCGAAAATAAATGCTTTCGCCTTGTAAGACCTTCGCTGGATGTAGTCGTAAACAGTGAACTCGTTTGACTTTTTGAATTTACCCTGATAAAATATTTCCACCTGTGTGGAAGGAAGGTTTTTTTAGTATTTAAGATATTTTTAGATTTTTATAAATATACTTACGTCGTGGCACTCCTCTATGTCATTTAATTCCTCGGATTCATTTGTTACTGTCAATAGATTTCGCAACCTTTTCTCTACTTTACAGCATGATTCAATTGCAGGTTTATGTTTTATATCACCACTTTTAAAGCATGTCTACAAAGAAAAAATACATATGTATATTGTATGTATTACTTTGTTATTTAAGAATTGATGAAACCGACTTCTTAATTCAAAATATCAGTGATATATCAAAAAAATTGATACAAGCTTTTTTTTTCTTACACGTTATCAAATTTTGTAAATTTACTATGGCAAATTTCACAAAAATGATTATATGAAGGTTTTCTGATTTGTAAATATCAAATATGGTAATATATACAATTTTAGATTTAACACGACAACTTATACATAATTTTTTAACTTCAAAACAACTTTCAAATAATAAAGAAACTACATGCTAACTTGGTGTCCAATTTTAGGAATGTACCATGAAAGATGATTAAATTTAACAAAAATATTAGTACATTGTATTCATACATATATAAAACTTGAAAACAATTTTATTTTTCCGGTTATCTATTTATCTTGTGATAGATTCAAACTGGCCATCTGTTGGTTTCTTTTTACATTACATGTTATTTTAACACAGACAGCTCTTTTGCGCTCAAAACCTTAGTAGGAACGCAGTATGATATCTCCGCAGTACTAAATGGATAGACTTATGATCGAACAACGTTGGAATTGAGTGCTGCGAATTTTGAAAAAAAATTTCGGTCGAAGTAATGAACCAACCAACCACAACAACGATTTGACGCCGTTGGGAGATTTAAATTTTTTAAATTCATGATATTTTATAACTAATCGGAATGTTTATTCTTTTGAATAAATCAACAAACTTTATAAAATATTGATCAATATTTATTTTATAGTATTTTCAAAAAGAAACCAGCCGATGGCCCAACGTTTTATTGGGAAGTTAATTACAAAAAATATATAAGTTTAATATCATATATAACTAAATTAATTTTGAAATACTGTTATTCACTTACCGTTATAAATTGTTGCAGAATTAATGGATACCGCGCCAGTCTTTGAATGGGTTGTACTAAGAAACTATTGATGCCTAACTTATCATTAATATCTTCCTGTACTACCTGTAATAAAAAAAATGTTCAATAAAAATTAAGCCATAACATATCAAAATCAAATTGACTTACTTTAAAGTACTCTTTATGTGTTTCACATAGCTTTAAGGAATTCTTTTTATTCATCGTATAGATGATGTACATGTAGAAGCAATTTGACTAAAATATTTAAATATTATTCAATAAAATATTTTCCAATTTAAAAAAAAAACAACATACACTTACATCAATGAATTTAGCGAATTCATCGAAAAGCTTTTTTGTATCACCGAAATTTTTTTGAAGCATTGGCAAGAATTCAGTCTCATGAAATTCAAGGATTTGTTCAATATTACCCAAAACCAAAAATTTCTTCCCCCTAAGACCATCTGGGATATCGGCCAGATCGAATATGCTGCCATAATTTTTAATACCGATTCTAAGATTGTGCACGTAGCTCTCTTCTGTTTTGACTAGTTCCTCAATTATTGGCGGAATATCTTTTTGCCCATTTGAGATCGCTGAAAGTTGTGACAGATTAACGTCTACCTCGCAGGTATTTCTTCTCTGTTTAGATCTGTAAGTAGAAATAATTAGGATCTATATTTGTTAAAAGTTAACAGAAGAAAGTACTTTTTACTATGATTATGATCATTTGAGCCCTCGTTTTCTTTTCCTTTTCTATGGGGAAGAGTTGAGCACGATAACAGCCGTACATGAAGGTTTCGTGCTTCAATGATATTTTTCGGGGCTTCAGAGAGTCTGAAATGAAAAAATAAATTTGCGTCAATAAACACACAGGGCACAGCTTAGTTTACTTAGCATGAAAAGATAAATCCATGACATGACTCATCGCACAGACGAGTATATTGAAGGCAACATTCAGAAAATTACGTCTAAATATGTAGACTTGATATGAAGCTTATCAAAGTTCTTAAATTACAATTAACAAGAGAAGTACGAATACACGATATCGCCACACGCTTGCAAATTCTTTTTATTGAGATAAGAACGAGACAAGTTTCCGACAAAAAATTATTTACTAAATTTATTAAAGTATACTCTAAAATAACGCACTTCAAATACCTGTAAAAGGGAGAAATCTTAAGCACGTTTTATCTCAAGAATGTGTTCCGTGAAACATATCGAAACAGGTGGACGAAAAAGTTTATGTAATTTTAATGAGTTTTTTTTAAACTATTTTAGAGAAGTTAATTTCAAAATCGGGAAATTGTTGACACAATACAAAAGCTTTGTTTTAACCCTTTGGGTACCCGAGTCGAACTTGTGCTACTTTTCAAAACGTAAAGATTCTCCTTTTTAGAATTTAAAGGACCTAAATATCATTTATTTTCTGCATTAAATATTAAAGATATGAAATTTTCTATTTACTTTTGCTTTAATAGTAGAAGTAGTTTCTGTAGATTTAAATAAAATCTCAATGTTTTACTTTGAAACAATCGTTAGGAGTTCTCGAGTTTGTGGTGTATAAAAAGTACTAAATTAGACGTTAAGAATTCTTTAAATGCAAAATATTTATATTTAAACTAGAATTTTTAGGCCTAATAATCTCATAATAGTATATATAACATAATAGTTTGTTGAGGTTCAAAAAAGATGTTAATGCTCACTTCTATAGAATTTTTAGTAGTTAATGAGCCTATGGAGCGTACAAAGTTCTTATTTGGACGTTTTTAAGAATAAAAAGTATTAATATAGGTCTATTTAAGTATGTTCAGTATCTAAATACGTAAAGTTCGACTCGGATATTGGGAAGCGCGATCCCACTCCTGCATATGCTAAAAATGACATATTTCTACTTTTTTCAATGATTTGCAAGAAAAAATGTTTTTTTAACTAATAAAAATAATGCCAAGAACTAGAAATACTTTTCAGAATGATATATCCTTTTCTGCTAGAACAAATATGTAAAAATTTCAAAAAGAATACTACAAAAACGTATAAAACCGCCGGTATTTTTCGTATATATATGGAAAAAATCTTCGATTCTCAGTTTTTCCTTTACCAGTTTCATTTCAAGAATTTACATTTAACAACGCGACATATTGAATATCACTTTAGGCGGATAATTTCTCAGTGTGCCTCAAATATTCAAAACGACTATTTTCTCCTAGTTTGTAGCAGAGACCTAGAAAAAATTACTAGTTATTTGTATTTGTATACGATTTTGTTTAAAAATTAACCACTTTCGCTCCGACGTACAGTGTTTCAAATCGCTAAAAATCTGGCCAAAATTAAAGTCAAAAGACGATATTTATAAATATTTAGATTTTTTAACATAGTAATAATTTTCTTTTCACTAATAGTACATTTTACTATATTTTTTTACTTTTAAAACTGGCAGAGTACCTAGTAATCGAGTAAATCTTTAAATTTTATCTTACCTCTTCAAAGCTGTGTCATTCACCTGAGCGTGAGTAAAATATGGAAATGGAAAATGTTTTTCTTAATATATTTAGACCTCCAAACCGGTCGTCGCGCAGTATTATTATAAAAATTGGTATAACGGGGTTTCAGAATTTGCTGAATTAAAATATGTTATATACATTTTGAAATTAAAGATGACGGATAAATTATGACAACCCGAAATTGCTAAAATTTGCTAAATTATAATAGAAATTTTAACATATATCATTTTTAGCCAAAAATTTTTGATATCAGAATTCAGTAAAGTGACTCCTTGAGCCACTAAAAATCAATTTTTGTGAATTTGCATCCACCATATTGGTTTCAAAATGTTTAACTTCTCCATTTTGACATCAGAATCGATATAAATGACCCCAAAACACCAATGTACGAACTTTTATGTAAATTCGTCGAGTTAAAAATTTCTAGTCCGCCATTTTGATTCGACCATATTGAATTTTGATATTGGAACTGAATTAAGTGACCCTAGAAACCCACATACCAATTTTTATGAAAATCTGGTCAAATTTTATATTCTTGGTCCGCCATATTGGATCCGCAAAATTAAATTCCTGAATTTTTAGGACAGATTTGAAATCAGCAACACTAAAAACCCCTGTATACTTAATTTCAAATTTTTGATGATTGGCGAATGCGACGGTCACGGTCGTGTCACATTTTATTCCTCGACTTTTAACATATAAGTTGGAAATTTCTAAAGAAGATTTTAAGCTTTGAACAATAGAAGTTGAAAGCATTTTACAATGTAAAGTGCACTGATTCGGTTTATTTATTTTCATTCAATATATAGAGTAGACCCCCTATAATACTTTATTCATATAACACGGATTCGTATAACACGACGTAAAAGTTGAGACCGTGTTCGTATAACACGCTAAAGGAGCCTCATATAACACGGAAAAAGAATGATATTGATGTTACGATTTTATTAATATACGTTTAGCATCTTGTAGTGTCTTAAGCTTGATTATTAAAGAAATTGTTTTTTTTTTTTTTAATATGACAAATAAGTTAATAGCTTTTATCTGTGAACGGCTCATGTATTTGTATAATCTAAGTGACTCGTACAACACGGTTTAATATACCACGGAACGTATCTACCGTGTCTATTGTATTATATGTATTATAAGTCAGTCTGAAAGTTTCTAATGTTCAAAACCTAAAATTCATTCAATGAATACATAAAAAGATCAAATTTATAAGAAAAAAGATATGTTGAAACACTCCCCATTCACCTATTAGTAGTTTTTAGAATTTACCAGTTTTCGTAACATGTGTTACACCTTTAGAAAGGGCGTAAACCATAGATATTTTTAAATGTATACTTTAAGTTGTGAGATAACTACATTTGTTGAATGCTATTTAATAAAAAACGTAAATTGTTACTATTATACGATTTCTGTTTTGCCTAAATGTCGTTTATTATTTGTTACCTCACTTTGACAGTTTGTTCTGTCAATTTACAGAACATATGTATATTCTAGAATTAACAAAGGTGACATGTCCCATTAGTGTATTACTATGATGCAAATGTGAAAAAACTGCCATTTAAAAAAACAAAAACACGAAATTATGATCTGATCAGTTCCTGATCAGAGTACAGTACTCCATGCCTTGATCTGGTCATCTGATCATGAACTGATCAGCGTACAATATCCTTTCCCTTGATCCGGCTATCTGATCAGCTTCTGATCAAAGTACAGTACTCTGTCCCTTAATTTAGCTACTTATCTGATCAGGAACTGATCACCATACAATATTCTACTCCCTTGATCCAGTCATCTGATCAGTTCCTTATCAGAACCTAATACTACAAATCTTATTTATCGGTTTCGGTACGTTGTTTAAATCAATATTGTATCCGATGTCCTGAACTGGATCCATAATACAGAATTTGGTTTTTTAGCTGGTTCATTCTGTATGTAATAATGCATATCAAACAATAAAATGATTATTAATGTTATGACTAAATTATTATTTTGATTATATTGTCAACGTCATAATGGTGCATTTACTTAACTTAAAAAATTTGTTAATACATTTTTTTTTAAATTAATTATAATATATTTATTTATTGTTTCGCTTAATACAAGCTACAGAAATTTACTTAAACTACGACTAGAATAACATTAACCTAAATTGATTAGTCAAAGGGGGCGTGGAACAGGCTGGGATAGGGCGCGCTTAAGGGAGGATTTCTCGAGGTGGAAATCGAAGGCAGTAGAGTTGTTGACCTTCCGTAGCATTCTAGTGAAGGGTTCGAAGTGGCCATAATTGGTACGGTGGGTCGCAAGACGAAAGGTGGGGAAAGATCTAACATTGCGGGGGTTAGTGTTGAGGGATATGCTATGTAGGAGGTCGGGGCAATCGATGAGACCAGCTAGGACTTGGTGGACGAAGACGATATCAGCGATATCACGACGGAAGGAGAGAGGTTGAAGGTCAATTAGTTTTAGGCGGTCTTCATACGGAGGGAGGTTGAGGTGATCAGTCCACGGGAGGTTGCGCAGGGCAAAACGAATGAATCTACGCTGGACTGATTCAATTCTGTTAATGGTAGAGGATTGCGAGGGAGACCAAACCTGACAGGCATACTCAAGGAGTGGTCTGACGAAGAAAATGAAGAGCGATTTGGTAACGTAAGGATCAGAGAACTCCTTAGACCATCGTTTGACAAAGCCAAGAGTAGAATTGGCCCTGCTTATAACGTGATCTATGTGGGAACGGAAGTTGAGTTCACCATCGCATATGACACCAAGATCACAGAGGGAGGTAACAGATGGGATGGGTTCTCCAGAGAGGGTGTAGGATCTGGGAGGAATAGAGGTGCGCTTACGGGAGAAGGTAATCGCTTGGCATTTGGATATATTTAGATCGAGAAAGTTTTTTGAGCACCAGGTACGAAAATTGTCTAGGTCGTTTTGGAGTAGCGATGAATCGGATGTGTCGGAAATTTGTTTGAAGATTTTCATATCGTCAGCATAGATTAGGATGTCAGAGTGATTGATAACGTTCACGACATCGTTGATGGACAATATGAAAAGTAAAGGGCCGAGATGACTGCCCTGGGGGACACCGGAACGGGATAAGAACGGTTTGGAAATCGAAGAGGCGAAACGGACGCTATAGTGGCGATTATCGAGGTAGGAACTGATCCAAGAAATGAGTCGGGGAGGGAGGCCAATATAGTTTAATTTTAGAATGATGATTTTGTGAGAGATTTTGTCGAAGGCTTTGCTAAAATCAGTAGCTACGACGTCAACTTCGTTCCCGTTCTCGACAGAAAGAAGGGTGCGAGACACAAAGGTAGATAAGTTGGTCGTAGTAGATCTACCTTTGATAAATCCGTGTTGAGATGGAGATAGGATGGACTTGCAGTGGAACGACAAGGAGTCATAGATGAGGCTTTCGAAGAGTTTAGGGATGCATGAAAGTTTAGCGATCGGACGGTAATTTGAGATATCGCTTTTACAACCCTTTTTATGGATAGGGGTAATATAAGAGTCCTTCCAGTGATCAGGAAAAGTACCCTCAGAAAGGGAAAGTTGGAAGAGGTGGGTAAGAGGTTGAATTAGATGGGCAAGGCATTTCTTGAGGACAATAGCAGGAATGCCGTCAGGACCGGGGTCAGTATCGTCGACGAG
Organism: Dysmachus trigonus; assembly: GCA_949715965.1. Lineage (NCBI taxonomy): Eukaryota > Metazoa > Arthropoda > Insecta > Diptera > Asilidae > Dysmachus > Dysmachus trigonus. The sequence goes on along the minus strand of OX454319.1, from coordinate 97,814,309 downwards.
CGCACTGATCTTAGAAGCAACTAGAGAAGGGTCAATGTTTATGGAGACGAAGGAGGTTTGAGCACAGTTTTCTAGGGCGGAGAAGTAGTTAAGGTCAGGGTCGGAGACAAGATCGCAGAAGGATTGACTAAAAAATTCGGCAAACAGATCGGCGATTTCTGTAGGGTTGGACGAGGATGAGTCGCCGAGTTTAAGGATAGAGGGGTAGCCGTTAGATTTGCGCTTAACATTAATGAACTTATAGAATTGCTTAGGATCGGAAATAAGTTTGGATTGCATAGAAGTCAGGTAGTCTTTGTAAAGGGATTCACAACGTTCGGAAAAGAGTGAGGAAATGGCTGAGTAGGAAGAGTAGTCAGTGTTGGACTTAGACAGGAGGAAGGAATGCCAAAGTTTGTTCCTTTTGTTACGCAGGGAGCGGAGCTCTTTATCGTACCAGGGTGGTGATGAGGAGCGGTTTATAACGGGCTCAAAGGGTACACATTTTGACATACAGTTGAAGAGTTCGGTATAGAATAGGGAGACACAGTTATTAATAGGTAGTTGCAAATCTTCTAGGGATGTTAGGATGCTGGAGTGACTTAAAAGGAGGTTAAGTTTCGCAAAGTCGGCTTTACGAAAATTGTAGTGATAGCGGGTTTCGGAGATAGTAAGAGGGGTAGACGGTTCATAGGAAAAAGATAGAAAGAGGGGGGGGTGATGTAAATCAAGAGTAGAAAGAAGGTGGCGACTTTCAGTAACAACTGAGTCCAGCGGATTAGTAGAGAAGATAAGGTCAAGCTGTCTGCCAAGGTGGTTTTTGACGCCACTCATTTGGTAGAGGCCAGAATCAGAGAAGTGGTCGATAATTAGAGACTCGGTTGAAGAGGACACGTTAGTAGCGAAATAGGAGGAGTCATCGTCGGAGAGGGACCAGATGAGATGAGGGAGGTTAAAATCACCCAAGACAATAATGTCGTCGAGGGGATGGGCGAGAGCCGACACAGCATCGAGTGCTACAGTTGCGTGTGAGTAGGCTTGGAGAGGCTGAGCAGGGCGAATGTAGCAGCACAAGATGAAGAGGGAGCGGCGATCAAGAGAGATTTTAACGCATACCCATTCAAAAGAAGATGAGTTAGAGGAATTGATCAATGTGGAGCTGAGACGGTTGTGAACAGCAATAAGGACGCCGCGACCAGAGGAACCGGAATTAGTTGCGCATCCATCGGTGCGAAAAACACTGAAGTCGGATGAGAATAGTTCATAGTTGTTGATTCCGGAGGTTAGGTTCGTTTCCGAGAGGGCGAAGATGTCGTAGGGGAGGGATAGGGATTTTAGAAAAACGTTTTGGGTTTTGGAGCGAAGCCCTCTGACATTCTGGTAGTAAATCGAGCAGCAGGTAAAAGATTTGGTGGGGATGGGCAGAGGAGGGGAGGAGAGGGTGGGGGGGTTAGGAGCAAAAATAATTTTGCGAGTCCATGCGACATTTCTGTAGATGGGAAATGCGTTTGGAACTGAGGTAAGAGGCGTAGGCGGTCAGATCGTCAGAAATTTGTTGGGGTGGGACGTCGAATGCTGCGTGGAACTTAAGGAAAAGCTGTCTCAGGACAGTGGGGTCGGTCGGGAGACCCTCTTGGTGTAATGAGACAATGACGTTAGTACGAGTTTTGCCGTCAATGCAGATGTGATCCGCTTTGTCATGAAGGTAGGCAAGGTAGAGTCGTACGTTATCATATATCCTGCGTTCACGAAGGCGAGAAAGTAAGTAGCGGCCATCAGGAGATTCGGCCGATAGCCTAGTTAGTTTAACAACCGGGGGAAGAAGAGGGTCAATAAAGGAAGGTTTGTCGGCAACGGGAGGAGGAGAGGTTGAGGGGGGAGAGGCCGAGGCGGTGGCGGGTGAGGGGGTGCGGTCCGTGAGTATACTTAACTAACTGTAAATTTAATTAATAAATATTTTTTGCTTATAAGTACAGATTAATTTTAGAATTTAAAACGCTGTAAACTGTAAAATGGATCCGGTATGGATCATTTAAACGGATCCTGTGCGGATCCATATACATATGGCGTGACGATTTTTAATCATATCCGGATCAGGAAGCATGATTTATTTCTGATCAGTCTTCAGGCAAACCTGATCCAGATCGGACCCTATACTGAACTAATTTCCAGTCGGGTTGTGGTAAGGCATGTTTTGCAATCCAAATGAGCTTTTCTGTCACCTTCGCAAGACTTTACATCGACCTTCCAAACACCATGTTTATGTATAGTAAATCTTTGAATTTGTTCCAAAAGATGTCTGCAATAATATCATCTTATAAATTAAATTTTAAACCTCAAGATTAAATTATTAGCAAAAAAAATTATGCTTTTCTTAAAAGTATAGTTATCAATATTTGCAGGTTCACAACTTTATTTTAGGACAGTGTACGGAATTCTTGCTCTTGACTAGCTTTTTGATCACTTCACATACTAATAATAATTTATATGATATAAAAGCATAATCTTTTTAAAATATGTTGATGATCCAAAGTGCATTTTTGTTATTTATTTTAAAATTTGCATTCCATGTTATATTTTATTAAGTAAAAAAACTGCATTATATAAGAGGCATGTTAATTATTAAGCAATCTCTAAAGATCCTCTCACGATTTTTAAATAAAAATAGCGCTAAAAATGTTATAATACACTTAAGTCATTACTATTAAAAGAGCTGATAACCTTACAATATATCACTAAAATACATAGATCAGAAAAGAAAAAATTTCGATTTTGGCCCTTCCCTCAAAAAGAAACAAGGTCGTTTCATAAGTTGTTACTCTGATTTCCCCTAAAAGGAACAGAGTTTCGTAATAATGTGCCCACTTCTAGAAACTCAAATATTTGCGAAAGATTATTTGAAAAATAGTAAACATTTTAAAGTGAAATAAAACTAAAAATTGAAAAATCGCAACCTTCAACATGAAAAGTAAACTTTATGATTTAAGCGCGAAATTGTGAGACATGACGGCATCAGTTGATAATAATTTAACAACAATGACGCCTTTGATTATATTAGTCGGCTTGTTTACGTTGTCCAGATTCCAAGTTTTGGAAGAGAATTTACATCATCCGGCTAATTTAGCTTCCTACTCATTTGTCCGCGATTTACTTTCAATTTTATTATTTATGCGCCTCCTAAAGCTGGTTAATGAGGTTGTAGTTATAGTCGATCTAGACATACATCGGCGCCACAATTCACATAAATGCGCTTACACTTTTGGCGCATAGTTTTTCGCTCGAGACACAGTCTCCCGGATCAGCGCAATCAATAAAAGCTTGACGTCGACCTTGAGTAGAAAATTTCTCTGAGTTGTCACTCGATTAATTTATAACTTTTTGGCGACATTTAATTTGCTATTCAACTTGAGTAATAATATGGCTGTTCAGCAAAAACACATTTAATCACATTATACAAAATATACGTGAATTCGTCGTCGTAGTGTCACTATGATCACACTTTTGTGTAGGTGGATCTCATTTCGCACCTTCTAGTTTTATTATATTTCTATTAACGTACCTGACACCCATTAAACTGCTCTTCACCTCATCCTGATAAGGTTCACTAGAATTTTCTGCTTCTGTAAAAACGTCCTCGTACTCGTCGATCAATATATCGGGTACTGGAGACTTAGGACTTTGTGGCGGCTCGATCTCGATCTCCTGCATGTCATCACTTTGTTCAGTAACCTCTTCACATTCAGAAATATCGTCAACCTCGTCCTCCGATGGCACTTCGGTGATTTGTTTCGAGCGCGTTTTAAGATCTGTCGTCCACGGAAATATGCCGACGCTAAACTTTGGGGAATTTTTCATACTCTCATCGCTTGTCGAGAGGTTTTCAAATTTCATCGTCAGCTGTTGTACATACGTAAGCTTCTTGCCCGACTTAGCGATCGATCGCTGCGTAAACCCATATTCGCTCTGGGAATTAACCGAATACGACAGTGTAAACGATGAGCTCGGGCTGCTGCTACTTTCGGCGCTTTCACGCACGATCACCGCTCGATCGTGGTTTTCATATTTTCCGCGTATTCGATCGAGACGATCACGAGGCACACTATCTTCTGCCATCGCACCGATTGCTGGCGAACTGTGCTCCCCACACGGGAAGAGAGCTTCTAAAGTCTAAAAAACTCACTAAACTTTTTAATGCCTTGATCTTTCCGAATATAAAAACAAAAAATTTATAGGAGATCTGATGCGCAGACAATCGCATCGCGCCCGAATCTCACCTCTTTTTGGAACAACTGCCTCTGCACTATAATGCCAAACCTACAGTAATACTCTCATGCGTGTAAAGACTATGAAACACCTATCTAAAAGGTGCAAACGACTCCACGAGTGCTCGTGTCGTAATCAATAAATTTTCTTCGTATTGTGCACGATAATTAGTCACACTCCAGAACGATGTTATCTCATAGCTGATAGCTATTTTGGCACCTTTTGATTATCTTTGTTATTTCTTTCACAATCTATTCTAAATTAAAGTGACTTCGGAAGTCGTACTCGATCAAAAAACTTCTCTTTTTTTTCAATTTTTATATTTTCAAAAATTTAATAATAAAAAATATATATTGCTTTTTGAATTTCCCTCTTAAAATTATCACAGTCACCCTCTATCAGAAAATTTCAACAAACAAAGCAAGGAAAAGCTATGAAATCTAGATTGGTTTCTCCGCTAAGCTTTCATCATAAAGTTCAAAAGTTGCAGTACTCCCCAACATGTGAAGCATATAAAAACATGTAAAATTGCTTTAATCTAAAATGTTATATTTTAACAAAAATGTGTGTACTTTATTATTTTTAAAAAGCATTTACATGTCCTTTAAGGTACTACTACCGTCTAGAGGGCCAAAACAACACACCATTTCAAGAACTTTTGTTTTCTCACTCTCTTCGTTAGATATTTCAATAAAACTTTTTTTTTATAATATTAGAGGACCCTTAGAGAATCAAAAAAAAAAAAAAAAAACAAAAAAAAACAAAACAAAAAAAAACAAACATCTGAAATTTTGCGTTTTTAGAGTTCTATACCTTAAAAGGAAAAAAACGAAACTCTTATAAGAAAACTTTTGTGTCCATCTGTTTGTCACAGACGTTTTTCTCGAAAACGACGTGATGTAGGAATTTTAAATTTTACACAATATTATTTCTTCGTGAAATTCAAATATTTTTACAGTTATATCCATCCTCCGATTTACACGGTACTTTTCTTACACGATTTCGCTTTTGCACGGTTTTCAAAATAAGGGATTTAAAAACAAAAATAGGTACAGGGTGTCTACCGGTTTTTTCTCTTCAAATTCAAGGACTGTTCAAGCATTTCAAGGATTAATTTTATGAAAATTCAAGGATGTTAGCAGTAACAAAATGTATTTAAATAATGGGAGTATATTTTTTATTTATTATTTACAAATGCAAAATGATTTCAATGATGACAAAAAAATTTCTTTTGAAGATATAATATTTTCTTTAGCATTTTAAACATAAAAATGGTAATTAATCAAAGAAAGATGGAGCGAAAATAATATAAACTGGCCCCAATAGCGTATGATATCAATGTCTTGCAATTCTGATACATCTAAATACATACAATTTAAGGGGACATTTACTTTCTAAATTTGAAAAAAATCGATTTTTTTTTTTATTTCATAAATGGGTTCTAATATATCACAGAAATGTTCTCCCAGAACTATTTTGAGAAATTCAATATATAAAAAAGTTATAGACACATTTGTAGCGGTGCCTTACGTTTATCTTACCTTAAAATTATCGAATAAAAACTTTAAACTCGTTTTTCTCGAAACTACATTTTTCGAAATCGTAAGACAATTTTCTCAGGTTCTAATCATCCGATTTACAAAAACCAAAAAGTATTCGATACTTTATACAATATACTAGGGGTTATACCTCTAAAAACTTATATACCAAAAAAATTTGTCGATTTTTCAACACTTTTTGAAAATCATCTGTAAAATAACGAAAAAAAAATGTTTTTCATAATTTTATTGGTATAACCTATAACCCATAGGAAAATGTCTCAGGAACATAACCTATTTTGAATTTTGTCTTAATTTTTTTTAGGAAGCTCAAAAATTGTCCTACCGTCAAAAACGAGCCTTTTGGAATGCGCCCTCTACCGTCACTACGAAGAGTAAAAAATGTTCAAAAAAAATTTTTTTTATGTAGTTTAATATATATATTTATACAGTTTGTCAATAAATACTATACATTTTTTTTTGTAAAAGTTTTAAGAATGTGATTTTTTTCCAATTTAGAAAGTAAATGTCCTTCGACTTTTCATGATTGCCAAGTTTAATTTTTACTTCCACTAAAAATTCAAAAACAATTTCACTATTTTCAAGGGGTTTTCAAGGATTTCAAGGATCGGTAGACACTCTGCAGGTATTAATTAAATACGTATTTCTACTGCAATTTTTAAATTCCGTTCACAATAAAAATCTTCTAAGTAAGAGTTTATTTAGGATAGGAAGTAGGTGATAGTTTTTACCAAAATAACCCGAATCTCTTCGGTTACATCTATTTTAATATATTAAAGCTTAACTTAATATGAGGAAGTCTATAAAGATTTAACCAAAAACCACACCCAATTGTTAATTATGGATTTCATCTACAAGTTTTATCGATCAGAGATTGTCTCTTATTCCTCTACCATTGAACCAGAATCGCATCAAGTACTATCAAGTGATAAAAGTAACATAATACCAGCCACGAAGTAAAGATCAATAGTCTATGAAAGTGATGATAGAAATGAATTTGGTTAAATTTTTAAGGATCTGGATTTCTTCTTCTATATTTAAAATGAATTGTATAATTATACCTTATATCATATATTCGTCATTTCAGAAATAGACTGGTATTTTTCTGTTTTTCTAATTATATTTACAGGGTGTCCAATAGGAATGTGCGAAAACTAATTAGTCACTATTTTTTAACAAATGGAGAGATCGGTAAAATGTAAATACTTTTTAATAAAGGAAAGTCGTCATTTTCATTTCATGTCCATTTTATTATAAAAAAATTAAATCTATTTAATACAAACCATTAATTTAAAAATATAATGAAAAACGTGAATTATTAATAATTTATATTTTTGACATGTGACATAAAAGGTATCTACCTGCATTTCTTTGAACCTTCTGTCGCCGGAGAGAAGTACAAAGGGATGTTAGAGACCAAATCCTTTCTCATGAGAAAAAGAGGAGCCGCGTTAAATCTTTTTTTTTATTCAAGACGGAGCAGCACCTCATCGCACACAAGAAGTATCATTAATAAATTTTATGGCGATCGAGTTATTGGCCTAGGGTACCCACGCTTTGCTAGGAGAAAAGGAATACACTCGTCAGATCTCACTTAATGTGATTTCTTTTTATGGGGCTACATTAAAGATCTCTGCTATGAAAATAACCAAAAAACAGTTGAGGATTTTATTAAAGACATTGGGAAGGTCGTCAATGGCATTTCAAATGAAACGTTAGAGCATGTTTTTAATAGTTTTAGAAAGCATATGGATATCTGTGGCAAATTAGATGGTTAAAATATCGAAAATATGTATCATTAGTAACTAACGTTTTTCACTACTTTTTTAAATGAGTTGTTTTGTATTAAATAGATTTAATTTTTTTATAATAAAATGGACATGAAATGAAAATGACGACTTTCCTTTATTAAAAAGCATTTGCATTTTACCGATCTCTCCATTTGTTAAAAAATTGTGACCCATTAGTTTTCGCACATTCCTATTGGACACCCTGTACTTTTATTTTACGTTGAAATAAATGATTGAATTATGTACGTTTTAGTCTTTTTTTGCAATTTACGCGATTTTTACGTATACAGCATTCCGAATTCGACTTACACGGGTTTCCAAAGAAACCCATCTACTATGTAAATCGGGAGATGTGTGTATTTTTAATAGGAGTGAGTTTGGGTATCGCTTGAAAGAGGAGGAGTATTTAACAGAATATCGAAATCGAAATATTTAGGCATTATGTAGATCAATTTATATTACTATAGAAACAACTAAATATTACCAAAAATTAAAACTCTAATTTACAATATATTTGGTAACTTATGGGTTAATAATATGGAGCCAAACCACAATAAAGAACCTGCAAATTATATCGAGATTGTTAAATAGAGCCATCAAAGCAGTATTCAATCTTCCTCAGGATACTTCTACTGCTATTTTATATGAAAGTACAGACAAATTTAATCTTTAGCAAATAACAGAGATAGGAAAGGCTAAGACCATTTGTAACATTAAAAAGAGACATACAAAGACATCTATTAACCTATAAAATAAAAGGAAAGCAATGATAGGAAGTTATAATCTACCTGCACGGCTGCACCAAAGTCGGTTAGTCTAAAGTATGAAAAAATAAGTAATTTAAATTAATTTACGTTAAATAGAAAAATTAAGGAAAATTAATAGCATCACCAAGAAATAATTAATATTATTATATACACATAATTGACCCCTTGTACAAAATTGTATTTGTGTGATGAGCAGAAAATTAAATTAACTATTATTTTTATAATTTGTTATTTAGTTTATAAAAGAATTACAGAAGCTTAAATTCGAGAATTAGGTGAATGTTCCCAACAACACGCTGAAAATTACGAAATAAATCCATTATTATTAAAATATAAATAAAAAAAAAATTACTTTCAAGGATTTATAAGCAAATTTTATTTTTCAACATTTTTGGTGAATTGCTTCTAAAAATGTAGCCCAAAATGTATTAAAAAAATATCCAACTTCCAAATGCTGGATTAAATTCTGTTTGTCTGTTTGTTCACGCTTCACGCAAAATATGTGGTACAAAATTTAATGAAATTTAACATAGTTGTAGCTTGTGCTCCTTCTTAACATTTATAATAAATTTTATCACCATCCGCCGAATTTGGAATATTCCAAATTCCCATACCATTAAAACGCGAACAAAGTCGTGGATGCAGCTAGGATGTTTTCAATGTTATTAATTATCACTTGTTTGCTCTTATTTAGTAAACCGAAATATTGTTCATGAATTATATATCTAAATGTCAAGATAACAAATATCTTCAACATATCCATAAAACATTTTGCAAAATAATCGAACTAGATGATTATTTCTATCAGTTTTCGATTAAAAATCTTATAGTTTCTTCCTTCTTAGTGTTAGAAGAACGTTGGATCTAATAAACTGTTTCCTAACAAGTGGCTAATATAATTTAGGCAGTATCTACAAAGACACAAAGAATTATCGTAGATAAGAACATCCCTCAAGTCAAGAGCATTTAGCACGTAGTATTTAAACTTGAACAAAGTGACTTTGAAAAGAGTTCTGCAGCCAATTGTAAAACAACCAGCACCTCACCTGAGAGGATAATTAAATTATCACCTAATTATCTATCTGTCTGTAAAAATAAAATTAAAGCAATTTACAGTGTCTAATTGTAAAATCAGTCATATATTATAACATGAATGCAGATCAGCCTTTTTAAGCAAATAGAAAGATTGCCCCCCAAGAAATTGGACATTGATAGAAATGACTTTCCTAGCGCGCTGACTATCCTTTTTGAAAGGGAAGCGAATTTAATGGGTCAAGAGGTCCGCATAGCGTGAGCTCTCTTGCTTCGCCTTATTTACATATTTTGCGATCAAGGGGCATATAGACCAACTAACCTAATTGTTTGGAATGTAAATTTAGCTTCTAGCCACCACCGAGGCGATTTACTCATTTAGCATTGATCGCATTCTATCTTACCCCGATGTGCGTCTTGGATTCGTCTCCTAGTAGACTTATTTTTCTTTTATTTTTAATTTTTTATTTTTCTACTCTCAGAAAAAAGTCAACTGATTGCACACAGATACTCAATTCTCAATTGTTTTCTATCTGGCACCTTCGTCTATCTCTGACGTGTGTGATCCTATTGATTTTATTCGAAATGCCGCTCGCTAATTTTAGACATGTTTCCTGAATGAGCCAGATATTAGCTAATATTGTGGGGGGGTTTTACTTCGCTTCCTTGTATAGAGCTTATCAGACAGGTGTTTTCTATTTATATTAACTACTGTTCATAATCTATCCTCAAGTTGTTGTTATTTTAAATGGAATACAGTGAAAACATATGGTAAAATTGAAGCAATAATAATTTTCCTACTAGTTGGCAACTGGGAGGATAAAAGAGCATTCGAAAACATACATGAAATAAAATTCTAGCCCTGAAAAATGCCAAGGCCCAAATTTTAAATTCAATTTCCCTACTTTAAAATTTTTTTATTTGCTCCTGCTATCTTATATCATGTCACGTCATGTCATATCATACCACGTATTATGTGACATGTCACGTTACGTCGAGTAGCGTAACAAAATTTATACTAAAACCGAGCCAGAGAAAAGGAAAGGATGTAAATCGGATCAGTGGTCCTCGAGTTACAACAGCACTAACAGAGAGACAGACTGACAGACAGACATAGAGACGTTGCGTTTTATAATTAATTTTTCTATAGTTAGAGTAATCTCCCAGTTACAATATAATTCATGTTTAAGTAGTGGAAAAAAATAGGGTAAATTAATAGCTCTTTTAAAGTACTACTGATTGTATTTCTTTGATTAGCAGAAAAATGCTTCGTTTGATTCCTAATAATTTGTGAGAAAATTAACAACTTAAAGTATCATATATAAAAAAAATATTTTAGTCTTTGAAGATTGCAATCTTACCAGTAAAGATTCCAAACACAACCAATTTTTACAATTTTGTTGTTCTAATTCAAGTTTAAGCTTTAATGGGTACAGTCTAAATTCTATTTTAAATGTTAAAAATGTACCAGAAGATGAAAATTGTATTTTTTTTTTTTTTTTTTTGGTTTCGTTTAGTGTACTTTTAACTTGAATATACAAAAAATAGATTTTTTTTTTCTTCAATTTGATAACAATTAAAAAACTGTCTCGAGTTTTCGAGAATTATTGCGTTTTTCACATCTTTTATAATTTTATGTCTGATCAAAGCTTGTAGTTTCTTAATTTTTGCTTTCTAGAACCAAGAAATCGATATTATTTTCAATAGTACAAATCTACTGTTTATCTGATAACTCATAAATTATATTTTAAAAACAACTCAATTGAAAGAAGAAGTCTTGGTTTTAAACCAACCAAAATTCATGTATTTGGATGCTTTAAAGAAACATTATCAGTCAAATTGATAAGATAATAATAGACTCAGTAAACTTCTACCGATAACAAAGCTCTCCATATCATGACATGGCTATTTATTATTTCGTACTTTTTATGTTGATTAATCTCTAAACACGTTTTATCAAGTTATCCAAGACGACAATAGCTACTTAATTATTCATCTATAAAAAGTTGCTAATCATTGTAGCACTGCTACTAATAGAAAGTGGGTTTAAGAAGATTTTTGTTGAGCCGACTTAATGCCAATTACTCATTCAGTATGATTCATTTAAATATTTATTTTTATGTTTATTGCGATTATTTTATTGTTTATTTTAAGTTGGTTTATTCAGATTTAAAAAATTTTAGGTTAGTCATAAAATCAAAAATAAAAATTGTTATCCCATATGAATCAAAATATATTTAAAATATTATGTTGGTAGTATGTTGGGATGATCAAATCAAATAAACCAAACAAGTCCAAAATACAGTGCAAAATAAGATCTCTTAACAAGTTTTTAAAATGATAATTTCAATAAAAAGTTACCCATATTTCAGTTACCATTTATTTATGGGTCGGTTAGGCTCCATCACGTCAAGTTCAAGGTCATTTGAAGGTCAAACAGTCAAAAAACCTTCCAATCCAAATGAATCGAGCCACTGATCGTAATCAGCGACCCCATAAACCCTAGGATACCATCTTCGATTCCCGTGCACAAGCCTAGATAAAATGTTGACCTGTGTTATCAGACCAACGAACGAGACCATCATATCCCTATGTATTTTTGGACGCTGAATCCTAATTCGAGGTAAAAAAAAAAAATCATACACTCCCAAAATCGTTTTCTAGAGTCAAAAATCACCCCTTAAGCTCAGAGAACAGTTGTCCGTTCTTATTGGAACGAATTATATAAATTTGCAGGTGTATCACGATTAAATTAAGGGTAAACACTAGCGTCCATCCAATAGACTTGAAACACACCATTAGAGGGTGGAAACTACTCCCATATTTTACCCAACTGATCAAAAACAACGATGGCCGATGAAAAAGCTCGAAACGTCTAAGTTTTGTCAAAGTGACAAGAAACTGCAGTAGATTTGACGTAATACTCGGAAAAACCAGGGAGAAAACAATAAATCTAACATGATTTCCATTTGTATGGATACTACGATTAGCTAAAATCACGCACTACTATAACTCGTAAGTAAGCACTCAAGTAACACCAGTAACACCCCCATAGGGGGTGAAAACTATCCCCATACAATATGCAACTCAAAAAACTGCTGAAAAAACTCGAAACGTCTGAGTTCGTTCTGAGAGAAAAACAGAAGAATCTACAGTAGGTCTGACTTAAGTTTTGAAAATTACCCCCTTAGGATTTCGGGAATCCACCCGTAGCTTCTAATATAGTATATTATATGTATATAATTTTTGAGTCTACGTAATAGATAAATAGTTAGGGTTGCATGTTTGGTATTTTACGAACGCTTCCGCCCAAATTTTTACAAGTCTCAGTGCAATTTTCGTAGAAGATTCTGCATTTTAAACAACCTTGATAGGTTTAAATATTAATACTACTAATAGATTTTTTTATATATTTTTAAAAAGTGTGAAGAATTCTTAATTTCCTTAATTAAAATTCGAAATTCAAATAGTAGCATATACCATTTATTTTTACTTTTTAATTTTAATAAAGATCTTTTAATTTTCCGTACCAGGAGAATTCTCAATTTTGTGTTCTAATTTGTTTAATGAAGAACTTTTAGTTTATTATGACAGAAGAGAGCTGGTTTTGTTTTTATCTTGTAATTATCTATTTAATAGAATTTCTGTACTTTATATTCAATAAAGAGGGGTGAACATTTAGTTGGTATCAAAATTGCCAAATGATAAGACTGTTTATTGATTGGTTAATTTTGCAATAAAAACTGTGATTGATTGCTAATAAACAATTATAAATATCTCTATTAAAAAGGTAATCCGGCTTGTATGGCAAAATGTCCGACTAATATATTGCCGAATCAGGCTTTTCTAGTTTTGAAAAACAAAACAAAAATCTAGGGGTCCCTTAATATCTTTTAAATTTTTTATCTAAATTGAATATATTCCAGAATTAGGAATAATTCTGAATGTACACTAAACTAACCCATTCATTGAATTAGTCAAACGAAAGTCTCTCCAACAATGAGACAACTTAAATTGTCCCCAAGTCATCTAATTACATCTTTATTTCTTTTGAGGGCAATTCCGCATAGCCATTCTACTAAACGTTGGAGGGCTCTCTATAGATCCACCCACAATGCCCATTCAACCATAACTATGCGGGTGCAGAATCGACCTCTATTTAATGTAATCGACTTTACCTCCAGACGACGTTAGATTAAACCACTTAACTGAAGTGAGGCATTTATCTAGCAGCGACGGAAGAACTAATCGTAATTTCATATAGTTTGCGGAAGAAAAGCAAAGCCCCCTAATTGCAGTCGCTTTTGTAATAAATAAAATTCATATCTCGCAGGGTTATGAATAGCTTACCAAGAAGCCTATAAAAGTAAATAACTGGATCTTAGAAGATCCTTATCGGTCAATAGCATGCAGCACGTAATGAAAACCCGACCGATTGACTTCCCTTCTAGGCTGAATTAAAAGATATATCAATAGCAATCGGCATCGTGTGCTGCACAGCAGCAGCAGCAAGTTCAAATTAAGAGGAATAAATATTTCATTGGAAAAAAAACGGCATGCACTAAACTAATTGTAAGATGTATGTAGGTCTCATTATTTTGAAGTGAAAGTCGCGACATGATCAGTGATCAGGTCATTCATCTTATTGTCTGCACATACACCCAGTTGTGTATCTATTTGCTGTTAAATTCCCGCCCATATGTATTATTAATATGAATAGTATGAAATTGGATGGTAAAGGCAATAGTCTGACATTTTTTCTGGTAATTTTATACACCACCAAGCTTCAACAGAAGTGGTGTAACCTACATCAGAGACAAGTTACTACTCTATAGTGGTGCCATGTTACCGTCTGGTGCACAAAAACCGACATAAAATTATTGGAAAAGAAAAAAATATCACATTTCGTCCGAAAACACCAATTCGATCGATGAAAATTATATTTGAGTGAGCCAGAAGCTTTCACAAGAAATACAAACAATCAACCGATCGTTGTCTGTCGCCACAAAATGTATCTTATAATTTTTTTTTTCTACTTTTTTTACCGGCCGGCAAAGCCACTGTTTTTCCTCAAATCATACAATTTTATTATATTATTAAATATCATGAAAATGAAAAACTGTCAGAAAGGCGTGACTAGCGTACTGTTTTCTTAGGAATGTCTTAAGGCGCAAGATCGATCACCGGTAGAAGGCTGATGCATAAACCACATCCGCAAAAGATCTTTACGTATCAGTTTTAGCTATTCAGCAGCAACGGCAGAATTTATTATAGCTGATAAGTGATAAGAAGACGAGAGACGGTAAATCGGCGATCTGCTGCCACCGCTCGAACAATAGTGCGATCGCGTCGACGGCCAACGATTCACCAAGAAGAAATCTTCGATAGGGGAAATCGAGAGAGAGAGGTCAAAGTCATTTTGCCGGTGGTGTAGTGTTGTATATAAAGTAAAACGGGAGCGTTCGCCAGACGTAGTCTATTCAGATTCATTAAAAGGTTCAGTACTCAGCAGGTAAGAGCTCCACATCAAATAGAGCCCACCAAGGAACAGGGCTAGAGTTAGACTGTACCTACAAAATAAAATATAAAGTGTCTATTAAAAAAAAAATAATTATTCCATTATTACAAGTTTAAGTATACTGTGAGTGTTATTTTTTAAAATCTTAAAACTATAAAACTCAAAGTGCGTGATATCTAAAATCTAAAGCGCAAAAAAAAAAAAAACGCCGGGTCATGGTGAATTCAATTTTGTGTGATATCAAATATACATCATGATCATATAAAGATCGTGTTAATCTTGCGTAATATAAAAAAAAATTATTTCAATGCAAAACCGATCTTCTAATCTGAGCCGGCAAAGTGTGGTGCCAACAATCGACACTCCTTATCCAATCAGGCAAAAGATTATATCACAAAAGAGCCATTTCAGGCTTCAGTGGAGTTCACAATTGATCGTCCGTTGCACATCCAAATTGCATTCATTTCAACCCCTTTTCTTGATTTATTGAGTGCTCAAATGAGACTTTTCATGGATTATTACTTGATCGAATCGACCGTGAAAGAAATTACGCTTACCTATTTTATTTTATTTTATATCTCAGTGGACACCGCCCTTAATGTCGTCGATTTTCATTTTCCTTCTCAACCGGTTCGTTAAATGATCTTCCGATCTTCCGATCTTCCAGAGTATTCCTTTTTTTTTTTTAACTGCCCAGTTACCACCTACTGCACATTCTTCTGCATGCTGAATTTGTGCTCTGTAAGGAATGCAATCGTCTTTTTTAAAAAAAAGGGTTTTCGTGCACCTCAAGGTTGCTGCAGGATCGGTTCGATGTCTTTTCTTGTCCCCCGGTTTTTTTTTCCTTTTCGAGAAGAAACGAGATCGAGAAACTTGGTGAAGATCGCGGATTTGTTCATCTGAGTAGGCGAGATCTGCAAAAGAAATTCACATTGTTGCAGTTTATTTAGATTGGCCTGTTAAGGGATTGGACTCGACGACTTGTTGATTTATGTGGGGAGTATGCGCGCGTGTCCGGATTTTTTAATTAATCGCGTTCTTCTTTTATACGACGTCTTCTGGCATTTCGCGATAATTTGTGACAATAAATTGAAGTGGAGTCTTATAAACTATAAAATTTTATAAGTCATATTCGTTTTAAGAATTCAGTAACAGATTTTTTTATACACTTAATGACAAACTATTCGACTATTATATTTCGACCTTTATACACAAAGTATTAAAATTACTAACCCTTTAGAAATAAAATCCAGGAAATACAAAAATTCATATACAACAAAATCCAGAAATTATCAAAATAGAAACAAGAAATAATCTAGAAATAAACAAAATATTTTCAATTATTTCTGAATTTCTACAAAATAAATGAGTGGGAAAACAATGATAAGAATAAATATCATAAGGCATAAATTCTTCATAAATGAGATTTCGTTGAACTTTACATTTGTGAAAGAAATAAAAATAAATCAAATAGTCTATTTTTAAATAACGTAAGCATCTTATAGAAATCATTACTCGTAAAAATTTTCTTCTATACACTTCCGAAAATAGGACAGGTACATTTTGTGACTTTATCACTTATGGATATTATCTTTTGATAATAAAATTGTATTGTACAAAAATAAGGAAGTATTGTTTTAACGATTATCGTCAAATTCAAAATAATTATTTATAAAAATAGTATGAGAACGTACGTGTACGAAATTCTAAAAACGTTGCATGTGAATTCTTACAACGAATGTATAAAATTAAATTAATAACTAGTCTAATTCTCCCAGACAAGATTCTCTTGAGACAATCCGAATTTTCTTTCTAATGCGTAGTATATGATTTGATTATTCTAGAAATTCTAGAAATCGATTTTTTTTTTGTTCCTCTAAAAAGTTAGGAAATTTCCCGTAGAATCCGCTCCAAAAAGTTTCAGGTCGAAAATCGAACTCCTTAACTCAAAACAACATTTTTAAAATTTGCAACCACGATTACTCGAAAACTACTTGTCCAATTTAGCTGAAATTTTAAGGTTTCTTCTTTATACCTGTCTGTAAGCCTAATTGTTTTGGAATTTTATGTTGCATAATTTAATTGTTAATGCAAAAATGGCTGAAAAAATAGTGAAAATTATCGATTTTTTACAAAAACTTCTACCAAACGCAGAACTTTAATTTTTTTTTTTTAATTTTTGAGGTTTACCGACAAATTACATGTATATTTAAGCCAAATTTTTTTTATGGGCTGTTACAGATCAATAACACGAGGTCCAGAGTGGTTGCAGTTTTTTTTTGTAGGTCAACTTCACGCCAGCGTACAGCCGCCATTTTGTTTTCAAAAATTAAATTTTTTTACATTCCTCATTTATACCTTAACAAGTGTACAAAGTTTTATAATGATTGCATTAAACCTTCTTTGTGAAAAAAAATGTTTTCTAATGCGTATTTTTTGCCCGTGTAATTGTATTTACCCCCTTAAGACCTAGGACTTTCGTTATAATTTTCCCTGATTTTTTTTTTTTTTAATTTTAGTTTTATATTCGTAAATTTTTCAGAATATCTTTTTAAATATATATTACTATTTAAAAATATAAAAAACCCTTTTAAATGATACTCCACATAAGACCAGTACATAGTATTCTTATTATTTATATTTTCGAGTAGCTAATTTGCCTCCTCTTTAATTCTTATATGAATATTTTGATGTTTTAACTAGTACAAACAAGAAAATCAATTACATGTGACAGACAGACAGACACGCGAGTGATCTTATAAGGGTTCTGGTTTTTTTGTAAGGTATTGAACCCTAAAAATGACTATTTTAAAGTTCCACAATTTTATAAAACAAAACTTGGCTTTGCCTTGCCCAGAAAGAATTTTGAATTCAGTTTCAAATAAAATTATTCGAAATTTTAAATTATTTTACACGCTTTATAAAAATTTCATACTTAACCTTCGTTCCCAAACTGAGTTATTTTTTAAAGCAACCTTTTTTAGTACTCTATTTACTGACATATCAGTGTCTTTACCTGTACATTTAATTAGTAGGCTCTTGTGAAGTCAGAAAATAAAAATAAATGTAAAAATATGTCGATTTCAAACGGTTGGTCTTTGCTTGTGTTGTATAAGTGATTTTCGTTTATTCTATTCGTTCCGTTTTTAAGACCTCCAAAACAGTAAGTTAACAAATAAAGTTTATATTTTTCGGAATATTTATCAGAAAATTAATTTTTAAAAAATGCAATTTTATGACTTCAAATTTTTATCTTTTGCCAGCAATAAAATGCCGCGTTATTGGGGGTAAATCCGCATAACTATTTTTTACGCATTTTAAAAATCAATAGAAGTCTTTAATATTTTGCCTCCATGTGCTCGATTTTGATACATAAGTTATTGATATTATTTGTAATTCAGTACATGTGTAACTTGCTATGTACAAATTATAATTTTTCTACTAAACATCGTGGATTTTATGCATTAAGTACTTCATAGTATTACAATAAAATTCTAGTTTGTTTGGTTTAAAGGAAAAAACACGAAAACGAACGAAGTTTAATTCCTTATTCTTTGGTATGCTGAAGTAGGAGCTTTCAGAATTTTTTATATCTATATGTGGCAAAATATTAAACTATCTAATGATAGATCTTATAACGTTAATATATAAAAAAAAATAATTAAAGCCTAATTTTTGCATACAGACGATAAAAACTCATGGTAAATAAGATACGGCACAGCCCGCAGACAATAGGTTGTTAGTATCTTTTCTAGAAGATTCAAGCTTTCTGAATCACCCTAACACAAAAGCAAGGAATCGAAAAGCCAATTGAGCTTAAATCACTTGGGACAATATTTTGCGGAAGCAAATCAGAATAGACGTAGATTTTTAAACGCAGCGAAAAAAACAGTTTACGTGCATTCAACGTGAGCCTGAAGCTCGATTGTGAAAATTAAATCAAATTATCTTAATTGCAACTGAGAACATTAAAGTGCATACTCAAACTGGTAAGAAGTTTAAGGGAATAGTTTATATTTTTAAGCGTTGGGGCAGTGTATTTTGAATGATTTGTTTTCTAAAAGATTTATTCATCAGAATCTCAGTGATTACTTAAACGAAAAGCGAGATACACCCTAAAAAGTAAACACGACTTGAGCTTGGTTGGTTTGCCTTATAACCCATATATTGATTGATTCTCTGTAACGAAACAAATTGTTTAGACATTGAAAGAAATTTATTATCGATTCACAAAAGGCAGTGATAAGTGCAGACATTTTTAAGAATGGCATCTAAGCTCATAAACATGTTCGCTTGTTTTACTAACTAAAACTACGTTAGTGAACGTGAGAAAACTAATTTTTTAGCCGAATTTAAAAAAAATCATATTTTTACCAGCAGTAGGCCAGAGCTACAAAACTGAAGAATTGTTAGAAAATCGTAAAAATGTTCGATTTATCTCGGGTTTTTTGCATTTATCTATCTATTTATTTAAAACCACGTTACTTAACGCAAAAAAATTAATTCTGTAGGCCGAATTTAAGAAAATCATTTTTTTAGCTCCAATAGGCCAGAGCTGCAGAACTGAAAAATTGTTAAAAATCGTAAAAATGTTCGATTTATCTCGGGTTTTTTGCATTTGTCTATCTATTTATTTAAAACCACGTTACTTAACGCAAAAAAATTAATTCTGTAGGCCGAATTTAAGAAAATCGATTTTTTAGCTCCAATAGGCCAGAGCTGCAGAACTGAAAAATTGTTAGAAAATCGTAAAAATGTTGGATTTATCTCGGGTTTTTTGCATTTGTCTATCTATTTATTTAAATCCACGTTACTTAACGCGAAAAAATTAATTTTGTAGGCCGAATTTAAGAAAATCATTTTTTTAGCTCCAATAGGCCAGAGCTGCAGAACTGAAAAATTGTTAGAAAATCGTAAAAATGTTGGATTTATCTAGGGTTTTTTGCATTTGTGTATTTAATTGACTTAAATCACATTACTTAACGCGAAAAAACTAGCTCTATAGGCCGAATTTCAGAAAATCATTTTTTTTTTTGTACCTTCATTTTAATGCATTTTATTTCAAGCAATACAAATTTTCAATTTTTAAATTATCTAGATTTCGCCATATTCTTTATAAAGAAAGGAAATACTCAGTCCGTTGAATTTCGTTATAGAGATTTCACACTATACTTTTAAGACCCCCAAAAAATGCACAAACTAAAAATACATTTTTTTTCGATTCATTTAGTAACAATTTTTTTTTTAACTTCAATAAAATCAACAGAACACACTAAATTAGGTTCGAACTTAGGATCAGTCTCGTAATCCCCACAGAAATCAAGGCTTTTTTTCTAAATTATCTTACTTTTAGTTTTAAACCTCGGATTAAAAAATTATAAAATTATTGACACCTCCAAAATAGTACTTTTTGGAATAGGTGTTCGTGATATCTCCTTCCTTATCAGTTAGAATGTAGCCAAGATCAACAACTACAAACATTTTATGTTAAAATTTAAGCAGGATCGGTTCAGTACTTTTCCTTTTAGCACTCAGAAATTGAGTTGAAACTTCGGTTTGTGTTTAAATGAGTATAAAAAGCGAAATATTAGGAATTTCTCATTCAAATTTTTACAATAGATTTAAAAAAGTATTTATATTCAAAAGTATAAGAAAACAACTATTTTTCCTCCAATTTTCAGTTGAAAAATGGCCGATGAAGCGAAACCAGCAGAGGAGGCGCCAGCAGAAGGAGCACCACCAGCAGAAGGAGAGGCACCTGCTGAGCCGATCAAACATACCTACACACTATTCTATTTCAATGTAAAAGCGCTTGCTGAACCTTTACGCTACCTTTTCGCCTATGGTGGTATCGAATATGAAGACGTTCGGGTCACACGAGACGAATGGCCGGCCCTGAAGCCAAGTAAGTTATCCCAAAAGATATAAGATTTCACCGTGTGATGATGATGCATCCGGCCCCGAAGTATGCACCTACCTTAAATAAGAGCAGACGGCATCCTATACAAAGGTCATGGGCAAAGCGCCGGGAATTTTAAAATGTTGATCAAAGCATTTGCATAGAGAACATCATGTATTTGTTTTCTCATCCCAATCTATTTGTGGGACAATTGATCTATAAAAAAAAGTTTTATTTCTAAATTTAAAATCATACAAATTTAGGCCATTACCTATAATAGACGACTTGAGATATAATGCAAATACGAGAAGAGAGCTGTATCAAAAATTTCAATTGTCTTATGTTTCAGCAATGCCAATGGGTCAAATGCCTGTCCTAGAAGTTGATGGGAAACGAGTTCATCAGAGCATTTCTATGTGCCGATACATGGGAAGACAAGTCGGTCTTGGTGGTGCAGACCCATGGGAGGATCTTCAGATCGATATCGCTGTAGATACGATCAATGATTTTCGACTAAGTACTGAACAATGTGTGAATATTGCATGATGAATGTCCTATTAATTAGACCTTTAATAATATAGAAATTGCAGTCGTATCATATGAACCAGAAGATGAGATCAAAGAGAAAAAGATGGTGACACTCACCTCAGAAGTCATTCCATTCTATTTGGAAAAACTTGAACAGACCGTCAAGGATAACGATGGACATTTTGCCCTTAATAAGGTTGATATTTTTGCTTGTTTATTTTTTAACTTATTTATAAAACTCAATATGGTTCCACCAAATTACGATAAAACGAAAGTAAATCGAACAATACATGAATAATTAATAGGGCACTGGAAAATGGGTGGCTAATAACCTTGACCTAGAGCCCTTTTGGCACTTTCTAATCTCACTTGGAGAAAGTATAGTAGATAAGAACCAATGACGACTATTGATCAAACATACAAACATCCATACAAATGGTTCCAAATCGGCTGTGACAATCTAAAAGAAACCAAAGTCAATAGTTATCATAAAATACAAATCAAGTATACAAGTAGACAAGCACGCATTTGAATCCTAAATTAATTAATGCATTGTGCGTGCAAATTAGTTTGACCTAGGGCAAAACACTTTATCCTAAAATAAACGAATCATCTCCTCTTTTTAAGACGGTGAATGAGAATAAATCCATACGCAGAAAAAGAGATTAATCTAAAATTTTATGAATTGAGAATACAAATTTTGTATTTTCACAAATTCTCACAATTACAAAAATAGTTTAGAAGATATAATTTTATTTTAAGACAGACCAACATAATATATGTATATTGCTTTTAAATAGCTGAATATCATGCTACATCACCTTTAAATATTGTAGTTAATTTTTAATATTTTAAATTAATCTTATTATATAACATTAATATTTTTAGTTAACCTGGGCTGATATATACTTCGCGGGCATTTTGGACTACATGAATTACATGTGTAAAAAAGACTTGATTGAAAACTATCCAGGACTGAAGGCACTTGTTGAATCAGTAAACGCAATTGAGAGTATCAAGGCTTGGATTGAAAAGCGGCCGGTCACGGAGGTCTAAACATTGTTTAAACTTGTGTTTTAAACTTCACAACGTCAATTCGAAGTCGAACACATTTATTTTTTTTTTTTATTATCAATGTGAAAGAAAGAATTGTTTAAAACCGATTGCGTACGCATTATAACTACTACAATTACACACCCATCTATCGTATAACACTTGTATAACAGATTTAAAGCACTAAATTCCCTGTGCAATAGGAGATGTGGTCATTGAACTAATTCAACTTTATACCGACCTGGAGTAAAAAAAAAAATATACAATGTCCATCCCCATAATCAATTATTTTTACATTATGTATTATTAAATAATTTAAAATAAAAAAAGTAAATAAGGTGGTTTAATTCAAGAGCCTCTTGCATTTAAGTGATATGTATTCATGAGTTCAGTGATGTATTTAAATATGCCATTCTTCTACCTTCAAAATTTTAAATCAAATTACCCAACTAAATTCTCATTGAGTTATAAATTGTTCATAAAAAAATTATATACATAACTCTGCTCTTGTATATAAGCTTTAGCTGAGTCTTAGCTGAATGTGGGAAAAGAAAAATCGTGTGGATGTCTTTCTATCAAAAGATAAATTAAGGGTAACCAAAAGTGAAGAAATCGGGCTTTAAAACAAATACTGGGAATTTTTAAATTTTCGGTAGAATAATTAAAAAACAGACTATTATAAAATAAGAAATTTTATAAAGAAAAATACCGTATAAAAGCATTTGTTTCCGTTAAAATCGACTAAATATCACAGGCATAAAGCTTTTAAGACTTCCAATTTGGTTTCCTCTTTTCAACGAAACTTTTAATGCCTTCTTTTCCATCGTCCAGCGAAAGATTTTCTGCCATTATCTGTGTGAAAACAGTAGGTTTCCAAAAAATTACTAGACGACTATTTAAAAAAAAACAATTTACTTACATTGGCTCCACATTGATAGGCTTCGGTAACTCCCATTTCGAGTTGCTTATAGTAAAATTCTTTTCCCATTTTTACAACTTCACGACTTTTTGCTGAAATTGCTGAACATATTCGATCGATTTCGTTGTCTAATTTATTAGATGGAACCACTGAAGTCACTAAACCTATAAAATTTAAGTAAAAAGGCATTTTTTTAATTATCAAAGTCTGTCTAAGGTTTACTTTGAAAACTTTTATATTAATGAATTAGGCAGGAAGAAATTAAATTAAATTTCAAATACTAAAATTCTAAAATAATGCCTTCTCTTCAGAAAGTAGGAAATTTTAAAGCAGTCTGGAGCATTTAAAAAAATTAGTAAGCGTCGAGTTCCCTGACACTGCCAGCCTGTTTTTGTAATATCCTGAATATACTACATTTAAATTTCGTCAGAATCAGGAATACGAGTATAAAAGCAAAACAACTATCTAAAGAAAACTTCAAGAGACGAAAGATTGGCTTCACAAAAATAACATATCAGTAATTTCTTCATCACCGCAATCGCCATAAGTTTGGAAAATCTTTGGAATAAAGTAAAAATCGCTATTGCAGCTAAGAAATAGTTAAAATCCGGACAAATTTTTGGGAAACCGCAGTCTGTTTAAAGTGTAATTCCAGCAGTTGTTAATTTTGTGACACGTAAGTACAAAAATTATTAATTCAATTATTCATCTTTATATTTCCTTTCCTTATCCTGATGTAAAAAAGCCCGTAGTGGTTTACTTCACAAAGCAGCGACAGAATATTTGGCAAGGAGTGGGTCTTAAATATTTTTGATTAGTTATTATATCAGTATATGTTTTAAATGGCATAAGAAATAATTATATTTTTGAAGTAGATTTTCTGCCATATTCTGTATTCCACTTTTTGTGAAATGGAATTGTGAAAGTGAATTTAGGTGTTCCAAGTTCCGATCAAAATATGCAATGTGAATCTGATGTGAAATCAAATTTCGAAAATGGAATTATTAGGTGTTCTGCATTTTGATATGTTCCGATTTCAAGTCGATTTGAATTCACATTAATTTCAGTTACGATTTGTGTTGTCAGCGGTGCCAAAAAGGAACTTCGGAAATCTAAAGGAAAATAATGATTTTATTGATGCATTATTAATTAACGCTCATTATTATAGGGGAAAGCATAAGAATTCAAGGCAGGAACAAATATTTCCAAAGTTTATGGAAGCTATCTTAATTTTATCCAGTTTGCACATAGTTTCCTCTCCAAAACTCTTAAAACTTCATTAACAATTTTACATATGGTGGTTCTAGCCACAGCAATGTCGAAATCTTTTCCGATAGTCCTCTGATAGCTTCCTTCAGTTAAAAATCGAAGCATAGCTGCTAGTTTATGAACTATCAAAATCGAAGTTGATTTAATCGATGGTTATATTACTCTGAAACTTTGTTTAACCCGGCGTGGATGACGGTGGATCATAATGACCCAAGGCGATTTAAAACGGCCATATTTTTTTCCCCCGCGAACCGTTCTACTTGAGCATTTACATAGCTGGAGGTACAACCCCCCTCTACCCTTACCGTTGACGTGCTCAGTGCAACGCCGATTGCGAAAGGAGATCAAAATCAAGATAACCCTTTCAGTTTTGGTACAAAGCATCAATAAAATTCGGGTCACGGTGACCCGGCGTCATTGTCCGCGTAATTATTTTCACCTCATCGACGCCGGGTTAAAGGTATAAAAATAATTTTTATAAAATTAACTGAACCCAACAGTACAAATGACTATGAACTTACAGTCCTTCTGGCATTTCCAATATGTTCGCTTTCTTCGGAGGGATTTTCCTTTTTATTTTTTGTCTTTTATATTGATTTCTTTCACTTAAATTTGCTAATACTATAGCATCCATTTTAAATTTTATTTCACAGCTAAAATCTGAGAACTTGTTTAAACTGACACCTGACTTTTAACATTTCGAAAGTGAATTCAAAAACTTTGAAAACGATTGAAATGCGGAACATGCAATTTCGATTCGAGTGAAATTCAATATCGATTTCAATTTCATTTCGATCGAAATTTAGAAGATGGGCGTTTGTGTTAATCTACACCAGTTATTTTCTGTAAGCAGAACGAATTTTAGAACCAGCGTAGCATATGAAAAAGTTCGCGAACTGTTTAATTATAACAAATTTACTTACCACCATTATGAAGAGATACTGTTAACTAAACATTTTTATATCAACTATAGAAAAGAAATCATTTATTTTTTAGTAAAGATTTATCAGGTAAATAAGACAGCAAGATGATTTAGGTTTTATATTCTTTTAGGGTACGATACCTTTCGAAACACTCTCCAATATGTATCCCTGATTTGTGGGTGTAAATATCGCAATCAAATTTAGTTTCTCGTCTTCCCCAGAAATCTTTCAATCCGAGTATACTATGCAGTCTTTTCTAATCCCACTGCGAATGATGTGGAGGATGTGGTCTAATCTAAACTCAATTGTGTAAAAGTACTCCAGGAACACGTATGTTTTCTTGCAAAATCAAAACAAGATTGAGCTTGATACACATAGATAAAACAGCAAAAGATAGATAACAGGCAGAAATAAATTCACAGAAAGGATAGGGCACACTAAACACGTTAACATTTTGTAAATATAACAATAACATAACAATGATAAAAATAATAAAATGATTTTTGCCGCCACATATGCGGCATTAGACCCAATAAGTGCCATATCGCTTTTGGTGGCATTGGGAAACTAATGTGTAGATATATTTAACAAACAAATTTTTTTTTTATTTATATGACAGATTTTTCTTTATCGTACTTCACAGCATATTGCTAAAAACATTAGACCAACTCTTCACCATTAAGGTATACGAGTTTCGGCCCTGTGCAACCTGTTGAACCTAAATTACTTCTAAAAAAATAAAAATAAATACAATTTCCTTTAAAACCAGTCAATTAGCTTGTTGGTGGTATAAGAGTACTTTAGCTGCTTTTCACAAAATAATAATATACCAAGTTACATACTTATACTTGCTCCTAATTATCTAAGTCTCTTTTCCTTTTTGTTTTTTGATCTTTCATTCAAGACTTATTATTCTTACCTTATTAACAATAACGTCTTATTATTAGTTTACATCGACGGTAGCTTTAACTCAGGTCTTTGGTTCGTTTCTATAAAAACTTAGACCCACTATAACTTACCTGATATGTAGGCATCCTGTGCAGAAATGGGTAGTCCTGTAAAAAGCATGTAAGATGACTTCATACGTGGCATCGTCCTTGAAATAGCAATCCCGGGCGTCGAACAAAATACCCCGAAACTTACCCTGAAATTTGTTTGCGTTTAGCTTTAGAAGATTTCTTTACTTTATAGTCAAACATACCCAGGTGTTGAAAAGGTGCTATTTTCGCTACAAACGAGCATATCACAGGAAGCAGCCATTTGAAGGCCAGCTGCAGCTGCCAGCCCATCAACCTTTGCAATAACTGGAACTGGAGCTTTGTAGATGCTAGAGATGAGTTCATTAAATTTAAGGAACACCTTTAAATGGGAATCTTTCCCCTTTTCCGGCACCTTTAAAAATTCTCTTCTTACAGAGTTACTCGCTTAGTTTTATAATATTATTAAATTTACCAATTCCTTGAGATTGTGACCTGCTGAGAAAATAGTTGGTCCACAGCTCGAGAGGACAATGCACCGGAGTTTCGCATCATCCCAACCCTTGGTCAAGTCCTCGAGTAAATCGTTTATCATTGCCATCGAGAGCGAATTCCTAAAATTCAAAGCAGCAAGCCGTGATTCGTGAACTCGAGCTAATTTCATCGCATGACAGTAATAAGTAGAGCGAGGAGAACTGATCCTCCTTCGAGAATTTACCTGGTTTTCGGATCATTTAACATTATTTCGCGAATTCCATTGTGTTCGGTGGTCTTCGTCAGCTTTGGATGGCTCGAGCCCGAGGTATGTGCGCCCCTCGCAGCGAGCTGCTTTTAAAAATTATTTGCATTCTTTATTTTGCTTTTTATCGGCTTAATTAAATTGTCTCACTGGTGTTGTTATCCTCAAAAGTTGCCGCAGCATTGTAAAAATACACAAAATAAAATCGGATAAATCCAAAAAAAGGGCCTTCAACGGAAATTGACGTTTCTGGGAGTCAGCTGGTGAGGAACTGCTTTATCGACGTTGATGGAGGATTTTTCGTTTGTTATCAGTTCAAAGTCAGAGGCTCTCAAAGTGTTCAATCTTTCATTTCACAATCGAATTTGGAAGAAGCTCGGGTTGAGAAATCTTCAGTTCCGCATTTTATTCGTTATTGTTAGTGTTTTTCCCTTAGTATCCTGTGATGGTTAAGCTTAATTTACCCCTGCAATTGAGGCCTTTATTTTGTGTAAGTGTTTTTCTCAGATTCTTGGGTATTTGTAAGCACAAATTGCAAAACTCGAAAGATTCAGTAACTTTCTTATTACTTTAGCTAACAAACTTTCTAGCAGATGATAAAATAAACCATATTTGTATTGTATTATTAACTTTCGTTGCACAGTGGGTAGAAATCACGAAAACGCAAGATCTAAACAATTTTCGTAAGTAGTCCTGGTGCATTTTCTTATTCCTAAGAGTCCGCCCCTCAAAATTACCCCATTTGCAGCAGTTACACATTTCATTATGATGTAGGTAATATGTCTTTGCGATTAAGGCGGTTTTTTCTAAGTATACTTGTAGAAAACGTAGCAACCAGCATATCAAATGAAAGTATAAACATTGGCCGTTCCAACAGTACAGTATAAAGATAAAACTGATTTACATCGTGACTCTCACAGGGTGTCCTATTATCGTTAAAAATATATTTAATTTTCAGTGTTTGATTTGAGCTACAAAAGAATATTCACAAAAGTCATGCGTTTCATGCATACGATGTAATAGCCCAATATGTGTACTTATATGGCCAATCTTTTTTTCTTGCTCCAAGTTGTAATTTGCGAAAAACTACCCCTTCTATCTTCAACCCTTAAGTACAAAGTAACTTGAGAAATGAGCTTTGCGTCCTCGAAAACATATCAAACGATATACATCTTGCCACTAGCAAGAATTTAGAGACAAACTACCCGCTTTGTCTTCACCCCTTCAACCCCTAGGTAAAAAATAATTCCAGAAATGAGCTTTGCGTAGTCGAAAACGTATAAAACGATATGCATCTTGTTATTTTCCATAACAGGGAAAAACTACTCTTTCTATCTTCACCCCTTCAACCTTGGTAAAAGTAACCCCAAAAATCGTTGCGGCATCCTCAAAAACGTAAAAATTGTTGTTGTTTTTTATGACTGTGTGTGCAAATGAAGAGCACGCATTTTCGTGATTTTTGACCACTGTGTGTCGATAGAAAAATAGAACTGGTTTTAAGAATTTAGGGGATTGGGCACGAAATCCAAAAGAAATTCAGAAATAATTCAGGAAAAAAATTGTTTTTGCATTATTTCTGTATTTCTTCTGAATATTTTAATTTGTTTTTGGATTGTTCCTGATTTATTGTCCCTTATCGCAAGGCAAATTACAAAACACATATTAAATTGTTTAAGTAAAAACTTCGATTTAAATTAACTCTTGAGGCACACGATTTTAAAGAGAAATAAAACGGATTTGCTTTTAATATAAAAAATGGAAAACTTTTAGTAAAATATTAAACTTGACTATGAGAAATTTCGACCTTTTGAGGTTCATGAAAAGCTGGAAACTGTTTTTGTCCCACCTAACCCCAGAGAGTTAAACAAAAGGCAATTCAAGAACAATGACAAAAAAAAAGGCAATTTAATAACATTTTTAGTTAAAAACATTCGTCCCCTCATTTGGTTATTAAATTTAGTACTTTAGGCTGTTTTTACAGTAAAAAAACCTTTTTAAAAACAAGCTTTTATTTAAATGTTCGAAAAAGAAAAAAGTAAACTTTAAATTAAATCAAACTTATCAATTTATATGATACAAAAGCTTGTTTCGAGATTCACCTGTGTAAATTTATTTTATGAAATACATAGAGGAAGGAAGGGTAATATGGAACCCCATTTTGTTTTTGTGGTGCCACGTTAATTCAGTAATGTAGGTATTCGCACCAGGGGGGTAAATTAATTGCTCAAGGGCTCTTCTTACCTTTGCTACCTCATTTGGAACAATTTTTATTGATATGAGAAATAAATTGATCAATAACTAAAAAATGTGAAATAGTGTGTCTAGAGTTAGGGTGTGGGGAATATGGATGATAGATAACATAGCCATCTTGAATTCAAATCAGTTTTAATGATCTACAGATTGGTAATAAGATCTCTTAATGTAAGAAAGGAATGAAATTAATATTTTAAAGGAATATTTCACGGGTTTCTTTAAAATATTAAGTAAACAGTAAAAAAAATAATCAAATTATATTTAACTTGAAAAAAGGAGCGGGAAGCGGGAGCCCGCAGAAAAATGGCGATTTGCACTAGACAAAGGTTAGAAGGCGACTGAGGAGACGCTCACGTGGCTTTTGAGAGGCGGGAAACTAGTTACACCGCTGACCAACAGGGTGCAGCACCTAGGGAAGTCGATTCACGGGGGGTCCATATTAGCAGCAGGGTTCCATATTACCCTCCTTTCCTCTACATTTTTTCTTAGAATTACTTGTGTCAAAACCAAGTTAAATATTGTATTCTTGTATATTTTTTTATTGATGGGTTTGATTAAATTCAAAGTTTCTTTTTTTCTTTTTATAGGATTTAAATAAAAGCTTGTTTTTAAAAATGTTTTATTACTATTAATTTATATTTTATTTTTTAGTTTTCTCTTGACATGTTTCTTAGTCTGTGCATTTTATTTAATGTAAACCCTTTCATTTGATACTCATATCATGATGGTAGATAAGAAAATTTTGTCCACCATCTTGGAGCTACGGCCATATTGAATTTAGTGTGATGTCACTCACTTTATTGGTTTCTACCCTTTGATATTCAGATTAGCAGGGTTGACAAAATATACACCATCCGCCATCTTGTGGCGGCAGCCATTTTGAAAATATTACAATATTAAGTATTGCATATTACATTGTCACCAAAACTAAAGGGGAACGCAAAATTTCAGCAAAATCAGTTGGG
The DNA here is from genome assembly GCA_949715965.1 of Dysmachus trigonus. Lineage (NCBI taxonomy): Eukaryota > Metazoa > Arthropoda > Insecta > Diptera > Asilidae > Dysmachus > Dysmachus trigonus. Next base: position 97,783,876 of record OX454319.1, on the reverse strand, counting down.
AGGAAAAGGTTCAAAATTCAGTTGAAAATTTTGACCTAAACAAACAAACATACAGACATTGCAAGTTAAATAAAAGCTTGTAAAAAAAAATCAAACTCGGCTGTGCGCCAGGAGCCCTACTTCTAAGAAAAATTACCTTTACTTATTACAAAAATAAATATCAAAGAACATAAAGTTGCCAGAATTATTTTCATTAGAGGTCTTTCTACAATTTCATTATCAAAATTAGATAAATTGCAATCATAATGTAAAAAATTACCAAAATTAATATTCACTTCAGGATCCCGAATTCAATTTCTGCTGATGACTGCGCAATTTAGCTATTTTGCTATTGTTAAACCGAAAGGAGTAGAATTATTAAAAATGTTGTTACGTTTTAACAACTATTTTGGGTGCTAAATACGAATTTTAAAACTAATATTTTACACCAGGAAGAGTTTTTGAGAAAAATAGCTCTAAAATATGAAATAAACGAACTTTTAGTCATCTGTGGAATTTTTTAAAAAACCTAAAAGCAAATGTTTATTGCTTGGCTTAAATAAAGGTTTGAACTTTGAATTATTAAATTAAAATACAAAAGACTTAAAAACTTCTACATTAATGTATTATCTCATACAACATATATTGAATTAAGATTAAAACTAGAGTATTTTCATAAAAACCTGTTTACAGTTAGATATCAGTAAGAGTTATGTTTAAATTACACTTTATATACATCTTTAGACTCAAGCTTTCATTCGAACATCGTTTTGAAATTTTGCGAAGCTCCCATATTTTTTAACAAATTTTTAAATTCATAATATGGGTTTCTCACTTTTTAATACTGCTAGTATTTTTCTCGAAAACTTTATATGATGGAAGATTTCCATTTTCGAATTCATAATCAACGAAAACAATTGTATAGAAATTATAGGTCACTTATGCGGCAACAAAAATATCGTTGATCTGTGAATTAATAGAACTAAATTCATACATTCTTATATATTCACATTTTGAAACTTTTTTTGTGATGGACGAGGACTTGTTGAAGTGTTATCTGCTTAATAAAACCTGGTAACAATGTTACATGGAATTTTAATAAATACTAAATTGTATTCGTTTCTTTTCCCCCCTATTTTAGACTTGATATCATAGATATTATGGTTCTTCACGATCAATATTTTAGCACTGTATACAAACAAATGATGTATTTCATAGGTCCAAATCGCCAATTCTTTAGATGCATAATTCCAAAAAAAAATAGGGGCAAATAAAGTAGTGGTTAAACAAAAAATTGAAATTTTAGAAGATAGAGATGCAAAAAAAAAACTTTTCAATATAAAGGAACTAAAATTTCACCCTTGAAATTCGTGTTTTGTGTTTATTTTTGATACCTTCATATCCTGAGTCATTGTAAAGCCATTAATGATCGCTGCTCGCATTAAAATTAGATACTTTTGATTAATGGTTCTTAATGACTTATGAATACCAAACTACTTGTTAATTATTAAATTTCTTATTAATACCAAGAGTTCAATCCACTCATCACGGCGGTAACGAACATCTGGAAAACATAATAAAATAAATAAATTTCCAAGATGTCGTTGCTCACCGATAAGGTATGCTATTCATGACCAAAAAGGTTCGTGCTAAACGCATCAGTGGCTCCCACTCAAATTACATATTTATCTCAACTCGAAAAGTTTTACCAGTTTTACTTTGTTCCCATTTTACAAGAGGAAAGAAAAAAACTCTTCTGAGAAAGCTGTGCGAAACTTCTTCCCATTTTTGAAAATGTCTTTCTTAACTTTGTGGATGCCTCACGTTTTCTGGTCTCACCAGAAGAAGAAACCTTTTTTCGCGACGTGGGTGCGTCGTTTATTGCTATTTGCCGCGTCCAGATGTAGTTCAACAAAGTCGATAAGTAAAAAAAAAAAACAAAAACAAGTGAAAATGTGAAAATTTAATTTATTTGAATTTCCTTAAAAAGACACTTCCTTATTTATTGGGTCAACAATCTTGCTCTTTATCTGGGAGATGTATTCACCGGACGGAACTTCTACACTAGAAATGACGTGTTTGACTTTACCAAACTAGAATATGTGCTTTTGTTTAATTTTAAATAATGTTTTAAGAAAGGATATAAAGAGCAAAAATCAAATAAAAGTGATTTAAAATCGATATTGATCATTTGACATCATTTTCGAAAAAATACCATGACGTAAGATATTTTGATTATTATAGTGCATTCAATTTTTGAAAATTTCAATAATAAGAAGTTTATAATCATGTTTTTATAAAAACCTCTCACAGTTTAATATTTCTAGATTTGCGGTTTTAAATTTTCATAAAAAATCGAACAACATTTCGAATCCTAAAAACCTCTAGGTACCAATTTTCATGTACTTAAAATTCCATACAGTGGAGGAATTTCAGTTGTTGGACTGTAATTGTATTTTTATTTGGACTTTCTAAATTTTGATGAAAGATTAAAATAATTAAGCAGCCGAGAAAACTCCTAAATAACCATTTCTGTACCGAAATTTTTTAAAAATGAGAGAAGGAAGTTACATAAAAGTTTTATTGTGTGATAAGCTTCTTGATGTAATAGTGTGATAAGAAAAAATGTTGGTGCCTCACTGGCTGGACTGAATCCAGTCGATTTCGTGATTATATTAAATTATTTACAAACATACAATATTATATATTATTTAATGCAATATAGACCTTTAGACATGTGTCGTAATACTAAATTTATAATAATAATTTACAATAGCATCTAACAGCCTGCTTTATATAAATCACTAAAAAATATTATTCGTATAAATCATTTTGCTAATTACTCACTCGTGTTATTTATCAATTAGACGTATTTATAAATATTTATATCTGCGAGGTCAAAGTAAATAACCCGAGCAGTTAAGAATTCAGAGTTGTGGTTATAGCGCTTGAGTCACGGCATAGGAAAATATTATTCACTACAAAAAATTATGAGGACGGTTTTTAATTAACATTGGTTCCTCCTGTGGAATTTTCGCTCTTTGTGTTAGTTGTTTTAAATCATCTAAATAAGTACTTCTCGTTTATAAAACTACCTTTTGATATTATTGTTGTATAATGATGGAAGTTATAACATAATGTCAGTTTATAATATTTCCCACTATCCCTATTTTTCTCATGCTGATGACACTCTTATTGTATAAAAAATTACCCTAAACCTAAAATTTTATCCTATATCCCATCGATGGCATAGGTACTCTAATTAACCCTGCAATTCCCATGACGAGATTGATAGAAAAAATAATATTATTTATCTGTTATGTATTCCTTTAAACATCCCCAAGAAGAATAGTAAAAATTTTCTAAAAAAATTTTTTAGGGTTTTTATAAAAAACGTGTCACCTACGGATGACATGACATATTTTGGAATTCGTTTTTCACACACAATACACTGAGTATATTATTATATTTATTAAAAAATGACATGAAATAAGAAAAAATATACTACTCAGAATTTTGACATTCTTTACTGCAATTTTTGCAGAGCAAGTCACTGTCACGCCAGAAAATTAGAAATATAATAATAATACCGTTAGAAATAATTTAATTTATTTGACAGATGACATGACATCAGTGGGGAAACAACAAAAAACCCAAATATTACTATTCACTAATATCCTAATAGTAAAACGTTTCTTGAGTTATGTTATCATTTAATAGGGAAAAAAAAATTATAAACTGCTGTCACCTACAGGTGACACTGGGAACTGACCGGTTAAATAAATTGTATTTAATCTTATATGGTCCTGTATGTATATCAGATTCAATATAAAAGTATAAATAGAGTCTGAAACATGATACATAATGTTTATGTTTATAATAATGATTATAAAAGTGATTTTCACTTATGATTGTTGGAATTTTAAGCCTCTTTTTCTTTTCTCCTATTCATTCTCAAGAAAAACTAAGAGATTTGAGAAGATCACTATAATTGTTATATATGTTTAAAATTATGTTCGACCCCGATCACCAATTTGCACCCAACCAACAATTTTACGAGGGTTCGCAAATTCCGAATAAAAGCTAGCGTTTTTAAAGAGAGATAAAGTGGGTTCTGGTTTGTTTTCAGTTTAACCATCGAATTATTTTCACTATTTCATATCACATATATGAATCGAAAGAAATTCTAAAAGTAACAAGAAATTAATAAGTTAACATTATTAAAAACATCGGAAAAAAGTCGAAAATGAATCAACTAATAGACTATTTTATCTATCGAGAAAAATGAATGTAATTCTTCTTATATACCCTCGAAAACTAAATTTCAAGTGAGTCAATTTTTTTTCCTTAAGTAATTCATTTACGATTTAGTTTTCGCGAGTGAATAAGAAGAATTTATTTCGTTTTCCGCGAGAGTTTCACGATTTAGTAAAGAATCATTTTTTTAATAATTTTTTTTTACAGAAAGAAAACAGATATCGTTTTGGAATTTTGCACAGATATTTAATTGTACTTTAGATATACAAAAATATTTTTTTTTTTTAAATTTTTGAGACCGGGTTTTAAATTTTTATGATTTTTCAAAAAAAAACACCAACAAATGATATGGCGGGCATGATTTCAGGCGTCTGGATCGTCGAAAAAAAAAGGAAAAATTAATCCTTGTTCAAATGGCTATCGTGTGAACTAGAATAATTTTTTTCTACCAAAAAATAACAAAATGGCGGCCTTTTGAAGAAAAAAAACGATTTTTGAGGTTAGAAAATCGGCTGAAAATTTGTTACCATACCAACAAGGATTAATTTGGTGTTTTTTTTTGTTTTTTGTACGACGATTCAGACGGCTGAAATCATGCCCGCCCTCATTTTCTGGAGGTTTTTTTTTCAAAAAATCATAAAAATTCAAAAACCGATCTTCAAAATCTGAAAAAAATATTTTTGTATATCTAAAGCAAAATTTCAAAACGATATCTGTTTTCTTTCTGTTACAAAAAAACAAATTATTGAAAAAAATGATTTTTTTTAAAATCGTAACCTAATTAGCCCCTTTAAAACGATTCACTAGCAAAAATCCAAAAATATGAAGCTGACTCATTTTTAATTCTTTTTCGATTCATATACAAATCATATACAAATAGGTTTGCTGGAAAAAGCTAAAAAGAGTGTGTGGTGCGAGACAAAACAAGATTTCTCAGAGAATTTCTTTTCTCCTTACCTAGTTTTCAGTGTGTTGAGATGGAAATTTGCTCAGATTTTATCTTAATTAGGTTAAATTCAGAGATATGCGAAAATCATCTGTACACAGAAGCGTCAGCAGCAGCAACGCGGCAGTGTTTCTTTTACCTGGTCAGCAAATATAGTGACGAGGCAAAAAAGCGGGCAAATTTGAATTTCGTTGGATGCAATTGTGAATGCAATCAAAAGATAATCTGAGGGAATTTCACTTTTCTGCACGATACCAAAACTTGAACGGAATAAATCAGCGGAAATATTTTAGCGGCTAATTGGCTAAATATTAAAGCCCACCCTCACTTGTCTGCGATTTCGAGACAACAATACCTGAAAATCGGTCATCCATTTCAGGGCGACCGTTCTCCATAAAAATGTTCGAAATTCGAAATGTTGTAAACAGCCCGAGCCGCGAGCCCGAGTATATATCAATCAAGAAAGCGATTCCAGGGTTCGATTCACCAGGTAACTCAGAATTATGCGCATAACTAATTAGCACGTGGGTTCCGCTGACTGGCATGCAGCAGAAGCCGCAAAACTGAGCTGATTCAGAGATCCGCGCATTACATTCCAACTATCAGCGCTGAATATTACCTTGCCACAGTGCACTCACTGTCTCTTAGAGAGAAATGAAAAAAATATTATCAATGTCAGGTGTTTAGGCGTTTCGGACACTATGACAACGAGGCCAAAAGGTAGTCACCTCACCTGGTAAATACCTGCGGGGGGTGTTCCTGTTCCATTCTCATTCGTGCGAGCCCCAACGTTACACGCAAAGTTTAAAGGTAAAGCTCTCTTCGAAGAAACCTGGGGCCAGGAGAGGCTAGTTAAAGCCGCGGTTTTGTATTTACTTAATCCACACAGAGACGACTAGTATAGAAAAACTAGTGGTGGGGCTCGAAAAAACCAGTGGAGGTGGTGGCCGGTGTGTCGCTGAGAAACAGCAACTTTCGTGCCGGCGACAGGTAAAGGTGGTGGAGTCGCTGATCGACTTCACTCTGTCAACAAACAGTCCTAACTTAAATCCGAGCTTCTTAAGGTGCACAACGGCGTGCCTTTTGCGTTTAAATCGGGCGTGAATACTTAACATTATATAGTATACTATATATCCAAAAACCACATTTTTCTCCTATATCTTAAAACAAATTTTTAAGAAAATTTGTGATAACAATAATTTCTGTGATAAGCTTTACGGTTGAAAACCAGTTTTAAAGTGATTGTGACCGTGAAAAAACCGAATTAGGAAAGTTACGTGGGAATAATAATCACGAAAAATTGTTGTTTATTACACAAAACATCACTTCACCTGCGACAATGTGATAAAAACACCGCGCGGGACTTTTTATTATTGTATTATGTTTAATCAATATATAGTACGTTTGTTCAAGCTACCTGCTTCGTTTATTTAGTGTTGCCAACAAGATTTTTAGATTGTGGTTAAACAATTTTTGGTAAATATTATAATTTATAATATTCATCAGTTGTGCTAGCTCACCTTCGATTTGCGCAACGAACATTTCAGTCAGACGTTTATAATGCTCCGGGAAAAAATGACATCATCCATAGAGCAAAAGTCCGATGTGAAGAGATCAAGCGGTGGTTTATTGTCTTTCAAGCAAGTCCTCGTTTTTCGCTGCGTTTTCTTTCTAATCCACGCGCCTGTGAAGTGCAGAATTTTATTTTGTCACCTCCTCTATCATGACCTTAATTTTAGATGGTGTGCAATAGAGAGCTCAGTCAAGGTAGAATTTTCGTCAGAATGGCATAATAGGGAGAGGCTATCATTGACGGTTTCTAATTCGAGTTACGTAAACGTCTCGGAATACCAATTAGTCCGTAGAAGTAGTTATTTCATAAGCCAGCTACAAACTAAACCCTTTACTTGATATAACACATATAGCTAGACTAAAGGGGATAAAATTACTAATACTACTATTCCACTAGTTGCCACGTTTTTATATCCTTATAAAATGTACTAAATCTCTTATTATTAAGATTATTTGATTGTAAATAGAAGCAGTAAAAAATTAAATGAGTATATACCAGATTTTGCTCTCAGAGATAAAATAAAAACTATTAAAATAAATTCGTATAGGTAAGATGTAGAAACCGGTTAACTCCGGAAATGCCTTCCCCAAAAAATCAAAGTAAATTTAGTACATCGTTTTGTAGATATTCCATTAGAATTTTGTATCTTTTTTTTATTACCTTGACTGTTTTTGTAAAAAGACTGGTAGCATAATCCTCCTAATTTTTTTAAGTGGGTTGCTTATCTCTTATTTTTCTATTCGTCCCCAATGTGTTAGTTTCCATGGAGTTCTCTCTAATCTTATTTGTGTTACTTCTGGCGTACCACAGAGTAGTCATCTTGGTCCATTGTTGTTTATTACCTACATCAATGAAATATCCTTTATTCCTAACCACTCGAGAATACTATGCTATGCTGACAATGTCAAGATCCTTCCACCATTTTTTGATCGTGAATACGATAGCTTGATAGATGCTTTATATCATCCATGTCCTTAATAGAGTTCAATTGAAGAGTCGGATTCGTTACGATTTCTTTATCTTATTATCTTATAAGTCAAAAATTTCATTGAATCTTTTCCCTTTGTTTTGTCGGCATTGCTATGAAATTAAATTTGAAATATTTCCTTTAAATTCTTTTCATCTGGAATCGTATTTTGTAGGTTTTATTAGATTAAACTTATTCAGTTTTTTTGAATTTTTTGTAGACTATATTTTCGAAAACACGCTCTTCTAAATTGGCTAACCGCCAGAATAAGCTCATTGCAGTTTTTCTTATGTTACAATTTTTAGGGTCAGCATTGCATTTATAATGATTGTTTATTTTGTTGGTCTCTTAAGCCTATACATACTATTGTATTTTTGAATTAAAAAGAAAAAATACCAATTTCTGAGGGTCAATTTTATAAAAAATTTATATTTTCGATATGAAAGAAGTTTTGGAAAAAGCCAAAACTACAAAAACTCCGGCTCAACGATACGGATTTTCGAGTTTTCAACCCTTACTCACCCACTGCCACCCCAGAAGAGGGTTGTAGAGCTAGATTATATAAATATTTGAAAATTTTATGCCCAAAAAGCTTACAAGTATTAATTTGCAACTTTATATAATAGTGATAAAATTTGACCTTAGATAACAAAAAAATTGAGATTCTTATCCTCCTTATTATATTATATTTTTTCCTATTTTCACCTGTTTTCGAAAGCCAAAACAAATTTTTTTCAGAAAAATCTATAAGATAGCGAGTTAGCATAAATATGTTGATTTAACCAATTAACTGTGATTGACGAGTATACTCGTCATGGAGAAGTGGCAAAATTTTGTCTATTGACGAGTATACTCGTCATGCGTATAAATCAGTGACCATTGGCTATTTAAATTGCAATTTTTGAGAAAAACAAAACATATTCTCAAATTTAAAGATGTTTAGAATATTTTGAGACTATGCCGGAATAAAACAAACAAGTAGAAAATATAAACAGTTTGAGATGATCTCATGCGTCCCGGTATGCACTGGTTGAAAAAGTTTACTAGTTCGCATAATGAATTTATTTATGTGGGATGATAACGTTTTTTTAGATGTTAATATGTATGTAATATATGCTTATGTTAACCAAAGAAGTAAATATTAGTAATAAAATTTTCAATTTTATAAAATAAACCCATCTATTCCATCCAATATCTTACCAGCGCAACTTATTCTGTGATTGACGAATACACTCGTCATGGCTCAATTCTGACGACACAAAACTGTGCGCACTTTTAAATGAGGGCGCCACAGTTAACTGGTTAAGGGGTGGTTTATAACCCCTTAATGATAAAATTCATACCATAACTTTATTAATTGGACTTTTTGAGTCGGAGTTTTTGTAGTTTTGGCTTTTTTCAAAACTTGTTTCATATCGAAAATATAAATTTTTTATAAAATTGACCCTCAGATCTCGTTTTTATTTTTAAATTCAAAAATACAATAGGAAGGGTTGTTTTTTATTTTTAATTTACAACCCGGCTATGAATGTTCAGAACTTTTTAAAAATAAATAACTAAGTTGTCCGAGCTTAAAGTTGACGGGCAAAAACGTAAAAATTGGGACAATAAAGGTTAATCGATAAATATGGGTTTATTATAGAAAGCACATTCTTAATTAAAGCTCTCTCCTCATTTCTGCTTATTTGAATGATAGTCCAAAATATTCTTTAAATTTACACGTGCTTACTCGTTTAAGTGAATAACCCTTTAATGTCTTTTAAATTAAAATTTAACACTTAAAAATAAATTAAGAAAATTCCGGGTATAGGCTCCAAACAGTCGCATTATTAATATTAATTAATGCTTGGTATATCTCGACTAAAAAAAAATCGCTAAACTTTCTGCTTCACTAAAATCAAATTATTTGCGAACAAGAAAAAAACAAGGACTTGCGATAGCGCCAGCAGCGATCAATTGTAACGTGATGTATTTCTTAAATAAAAGCGAAGTGCCCGTATTTTTCTTGGCTCATTAAAAGATTCCTTTTTTTCTTCTTCTTATACATATATATAGAGTGATGACCTAATACAATAAATGCGGAGTAGTCTTGCAATTTTTTCTTTTTCTTACCATTATTGACAGTCTGTCCACACAACAGTGCGCTCCATCATAAAGCTCCAGTGCTAACGACGGGCTTGTCGTGCCTGCTTTGACCCAAATGCGGTGCAGTGTGGTGCGCGGTAATCATACTTAATAATCGCGAATATAATATTGGCAATTTTAAATTAACCAAAGCTGTAGATAACTACTGGTTCATCGGAGTGGGGTGTAATGCCCGGCTTATGGGGCGAGTCAGTGAATCAAGTGCATAATCAAGATTTGTGATAAGACGAACCGATCTTCTTACATGAGCTTCCACATTAAAAGGAGTGTAGAGAGTGCAATTAGTGCGGAATTTTAATTAGCGATCGTATAGGTCTCTGCCTGGCTCTTACACTAAAAAGTGTTTTACCACATTAATTCAGCTCTGCCCCGATGGAGACCGACCAACACCAGATGGAAATGGACGCAAGTAAGTATGCACTGAAGCCGCGCTTATAGACTGTCTTACGACCGACAGATTTCTTAAAGAAAACTTACTGACAAATTGAAGTTTTTAACTCGAACCGATGGATGTGTCTTGGCTCTCTCCCTACTAGAGGCAGTTATGAGACCGACTCATTAATTTCTGATGTTCTGTTGACAATCGCAATCGATACTCTGTAGAGGCTTGGCTTTGGCTTGGTTTGGCGACGACTTAAACCACAAGTCGTTAAGGAGGCAGATTAAATGGAACAAAAAGTGAATTCAAAACAAATTGCTCAGAAAATGACTGACTTAGTCGTCGTAGTCTGACCTTGAGTCGATTTTCTTCAGTTAGCAGAAGTTTCAATGAATTGCAAGTAACAATCCAACACGATCTATGACGTCTTCAGATTAGCATTAAGTCTAACCATGTCTAATTGATGGCAATGTGTTTGGGTTGTTTAATAGGTAAAAAGCGACATATTTTGCACTTCTAATGTACCGACTTATTTGCGTGAAAGTTTTTGCTATATTTTTTTATTTGAGGAATTTAATTTGATGTACACATGATTTGGATAATATAGCATGAGATGATGGCTGTCCGCATCAAATAAATATTTCTTTAATTAATGATTGATTGCAGCCATTACCTTTATTTATTTTTATTTTTTAATAATGCTGCAGCCTTTTCAATTAAATCATCGTATATTTTTCAAAAGTTCAATCTGTAAGATGTTTATCATTTCTTCGTTTTTCTTTATTTTGTATTTACCAGAAACTTACTAACACCTACCCACAATAAAGATTTGTTATTTTTGGAAATATGCCTCAAATTGCCGTGACTGTCATCCGTGCAAAAATTCAAAACTGAAAATTGGTCAGAGTAATTTTTGATTCCAAAATCAAAATCAAACGTATTTTTAACATTTCGTAAATGAAAAGTTTTTAACTTTTATTCAGAATTGTGGGGTTATTTAAATAAAAAAAAAAAAATCTGACTATGTTACGCATGAGCGAAATTCCTCTATTCAAGGAATAATTTCCTAATGTTCCGGATAGACGAAAAAAATGCAACCATTGTTTTAATAAAGAGAGATCTTTCAAAGTTTTCATGATGAAGTAACCATGATTTATTCATACAACCGCAAAGTTTTTCTTTTTTTCGTGGCATTTATTTATTTTTAAATGTAACTTTTGTGATTACAGAAAAATGCTTTGAAAATAAATAATAATAAGATGTGTATATTATAAAACTTATAGATCCTAAGCGGATATTCGAAGTTTAACCTATTTTTTCAGTGTCTTTAATTTTATTTAGCTTATTCTATTGTACTTGCAATATTTTCTTGAGAAAAGTATTTTTTAAAAACTCATGTTTATAAATTAAAAAGCTACCTTCCCTAAATCTAAAACTATCTAGGCTAACCTAACGCAATGCTGTTGCATACACAATTATTTTTTTGTGCTATAGTTTCCTAGGCCCAAATTCAGCATTGATTCAGGCCCCAAAATTTACAGGAAGCTTTAATCCTCTTTGTCCCTCTCTGGGACACTGGTACTGAAGTGGATCATGTTACAATCATAATTATTGGGATTAAAATCTATCGTTTTATTTCTCGAACCTCTGGGTACGTGTTACCTTTTGAATTTCGAATCATACCGTCGCTATGTAGGTAATATATATAAAAGCCGCTGGATCGGAGGATGATGTCGTTTAATCTACATCTTTCATGATATAGCCTATATTTGGGTAGAATGCTCATGAAATCACATTATTCTGTTCATTCGCGCCATCTCTCACTTAGCTATTGTTTTAGGTATTTTGTGGGGTGCTAAATACGAATCCGAAAACCAAGATTCTACTGCGTAGGGTAGAACAACAAAACCACACACAGAAAAAAAATGTCGTATCGTAATCTACAGAATTTAATCCTATAGAAATGATATAAGATTTGTTCTGTGCAAAATTTGTGTCGACTGATGTTATTTATTTATAAAATTGTTAATAATATTCTTGGAGATACGAATAAAATAGCAAAACATTTTTTTTTCAACCTCTGCTTAAGTTGAGAGGTTAGGGTAGTCAGCGGCGTCATAAATTTAGTAGTTTAGTTAATTTTGCTTACAGTAGTTTAATTTATTTTATAAAACAAATAATACAGAGTTATTATGTTATGTTTTAACTATATTTTTAAAAAAAATTTAGAACAAAATATTTACTGTAGACTAAGTTATCGCCATATTTTTTGAACCCCGTCCCACAAGTCGTGCTTTGTGGTGACAATCATACCATTTTACTGGTTCATCTAAAATCCATTATACAACCAAAAATTATTAGTTTAATAGTTAATCTAATGCCAGATAGACCCTTTTTTTTTTTTTTTTTAATAAACATAATAGCGGGCTCTGATAATTTATTCGCGGATTTACAAAGAAAAAATACTAGTTTATTGTTTATAAAATATATAAGCTTTAATTTTTAAAAAACTTATTCGAACAGGCCGTAGTTTTTGATGTTTTCTATAAACTGTATAAATTTCATTCAAATCTGTTGGGTAGTTTTTGAATTACAGCTGTCATCCGCTTTGAGAAACATAGTTTAAAAAAAAAGTCATAATGTAATGGCATCGAATACCGGCCATTTAAGGATTGACTACATTTATTTATTGTTATTGAATTAATAGGAACATTTATTTCAATTGTGTTAGTGGTTTCAATATGAGAAAACGATTCTGAACGATAATAAATTATTCCCGTTCGTTTATTTTGTCGTTGGTATATTTAAAATTAATTTTTAATAAAAAGCTTGCCATTGTTGGACTAGGACCCTAACTCCGGCCACTATCTCGTACTGATCCTAATACCGAGATTATTACATAACAAAAGAATATATAGTATGAGTCTAGAATAATTATCAAAATCATAATTAATTATTGAGATGATACAAAAACATTTCTCATTTTTCAAGTATCGATTTTTAGCATTTCATTGATCTATTGAAGCAAAATCTAACCTTCGACCACATTAATAATTTTTTTTCGCTTAACAATAAATAATTTTATTATTTTTTTTAAACTAATTACAAGTACAGTAATTAATTTATATATTTTACTAGTAAAAATGAATTTATATTTAGTATTCGCATAGATATTTATTAAATAACCAAGTGGCCGAATTTAGGTAGCCGGCCGGTATTCGGTGCCATTACGTTACCCGGTGGTCTAGAATTTCCAAAAAAATCAGTTTTTTCGAAATTTCGAAAGTATAGTCTTGCAAGAATATTTATGTAGGGTTATTGACAGTATTTCAGGTCCTAAGGTTTTTTTGCATGGTGTTGTGAAAAAAAAAAAAAAACATTCAGCGAAACATCTGAAATTTTGCTATGCACCAGTGGCTATGGCCGGAACTAAAATCAAATTCATTTTATCAGTGAAATTACTTCAAAATCTTTTTTTTTTACATTTAAAAATTGATAAGAAAAAGGCCTTTTTTTCAAAGTTTCAATTTCAAAATCGCGTCATTCTGTCAATTTTCAATTTGTTTGTTTGTTCTAGTTCAAGTCAAAATCGACCACTCCGCCCAGATACATTTATTTTTTTAGGGGGTCTTATTTAACGCCATTTTTAACAGAATTAAAAAAAAAAATTTAATTTAAAAAAAAAATGTCTTTGTATGCAGCATTAGTATTTAAATATACTTAAAAAGTTTCAATATCGTTGTTCATTAATTTAACCTTTTAAAAAAATTCTAAAAATACATCAAATTTTCAGGCTCTAGACTACCCCTTAAAGTTTAACACTCGATTTCCAGCTGCCGTCAGCTACTTGCCATTGAGGGCGGAGAGTCCTTCAGTAATTGTAGGATATCTCGAAAACTATTCATTTAATTTACTTGAAATTTTCAGATAATATTTTTGAAACATCATAGTTTAAGAAAATCAATTTTTTTGAAAATTCTAACACCTCACCCCTTAACACAACTTAAATGCATCAGAAATTCTTGTAGGTATTATCATTTGATATTCAGATAATTTTCGGAAAAATGTTCAAGTCAAAAATTAATACATTATTCAATTTACTGGACTATTAGTCGCAGAGTTATTGGCATGACCTTAGAAATTTAGGAACTCAAAAAAATATTTCATTTAATTGATATTTAATTCCAACTTAATTTAAAATTCCAAGTAAACCTGTTCATCATATTAAGTTGCAAGTTTTACTTCGACACTGACATTATAATTGCAGCGATTATCCGAACAATTGCTTTCGGTATTACAAATCATTGCGCAATAATTTCTAGTCCGTGTCATTGTCGTTCTGGGAAAGCTTTAACCATTCATAAAAATTCTCCTCTAGAACGAAACAAGCAACTAAGCGCATTACAAAATTTTCCACGCTTTTTCCCATTCCATTCTTGAAAGAGGCACCCACGCCGCCCTCACAAATTGTTTGCTTCCTCATGCATGGGGTGCATGCAGACTTCCTTATATCATTTAAATTATGCCACATTTGATCAATATTCCATCGGTGTTCATTGGGTATGTACCGCTACTGTACCCATATCAGTTAAAAAACACGACAAAAACCATTGATACATCGATAGACCTTGCTACCACCTGAACGGAGTTTCATTACTTAATTAACCCATTACGAAAGGTGTCTCGTCGTCGTCATCCTCACGCACCGTGCTGCACTTGCCGGCGGCGCAGACTTCCACACCAGAAGCATACGAAAAAAAAAAGGTCGTGCCCGTGCGTCGTCACTATGTGGCCGTGATGCGTGCTCGGACTTTCGATTTCTGACTTACATAAAACCATGAGAATCTAAAAACCCACCGGAAGGTTCCCCCATTCATAATTTCTGTGATTCGGTCGCGGCGGCGAAGCAACATAAAAACAGCCCCGGGCAGAAAACATGTTTAAACGACAACAATGTCGGGGAGCCGGTTCTTTTTAAAAGAGCATGCTCATAAATGCGTCGGACGCGGGGCTTCTTGCGGGTTTTTGCGTTTCCGCCGCCTATTGGGTGCTCGGCGTCTTGTTGGAAGTTGGAAGAAGCTTGGAAATTGGAAGTATTTTCGTCGGTTTCAGACCGATGTGGGATTTAAACTGACCTTCAGACGTGCACAATTTGCACACAAAAAGTTGTTTGAGTAAACGTTTTTGGGTCAATTATTTCAATGCTCCTCCTCAGCAATAGAGAGTCACGATCCAATGAAGGCAAAATTTAAAATTAGATATGTATATAGATGTGATATAGACTGTTTTATTAGTTTTATTTAGCAATCTTTATCTAATTCATCTAATGGTAAACAATCTACCGAATCTTAAAATAGCTCTCCACGTTCATATAACAGCTTTATCTTCACTACAGCATGAGGTAGCGTGGCCGAGCGGTCTAAGGCGCTGGTTTAAGGCACCAGTCTCCTCGGAGGCGTGGGTTCGAATCCCACCGCTGCCATTGTCTCTTTTTTATATTATTTCATTATTTGAGCCGTTCAGTGCACAAATCGATTAACTCCACTTTTTGAAAAATCTTAAATTTAAGTGTCAAAGCACTTGGTATAGTCATAACTTTTTATATTTATAATAAATTTCCTGAATAATAAAGATTAACACCATTAAACGGCAAAATTTTTTTGGCCATTGAATAATAAGTAATTTATTTCAGAAGCCACTTTGATTAACTCCATACTCTAATGTAAATCGTTCCAATAACGCAATTCAAATGCACTACCAAGCGTTGAATGATAACGTTAAATTTTTTGTGAAATTTCGTCTTGTCTAATAAAGTACATAAAGATTTATGCTACAAACTTTGCAAAAAAAAAACAAAAACATTCAAATTCGTGTACCGGGCAAAATAGAAATATTAAAACTGTCTTAAGTTTATTGAAATTTGTTCAAAGTACGGAATTAAGAGCTGAGTCAATTAAAATGAAATTTTTGGTAAGTGGACACAGCTATTTGCCTAATGAGATTTTGCCATTATTGAGTCACATGCGAAAAAAAATTAAACATTTTTTCACCAGATGATTATACAATACAATATAATCAAAACATGTAAAAAGAAAGCGCCATTTAATCTAATCCAAATGACCCACCAAGATTTTTTTTTCAACAAAACCTTTAGAAAAATCAATCATTAACAGAAAAGTAACCGTTACAGGGTTTCCAGTAAATTGGCTTAAAATACGCTGGATAAAGTTAGAAAAGTCCAAACTTTATCTCATACAATTCAAATGTGACTATAATGAAGATTCAGAATTTAATACCATTAATGCATATAAGGAAATCTGTAGCAGGTAGACTGCAAAATATAAAAAAAGTAGATCAGCCTTTATTATATCCTAAAGGTAGAACTATGACAAGGGAAAAAAGGAGAGACATGATGGACCTGCTAAAATTCATTCCTCCTGTTAAACATGATTACTATAAAAACTTGACAACAAATCGAAATGACGAGTCCTCACATACAGCTGATGAAGAAGAAATTATTTATATTGTTGATGAATTAATCACAAATAATATATTACAACAGAACTGTCAACATTCATTTTTATGGAAAATTTGTAATAAAAATATATAACACTAACTTTTTCTGTAATAAACTTAAAAATTTAAAGACTGAATTTAACTTTATTACTTTTTTCAGTTGCCAAATCGATTAACTCCACCAGTCACATAAAAATTGTAACATTACTGACGATTATTTTTTTGGCTATTCTTTCTTATTAATTTTATATACCGTTAGATGAAAGCTGTATCTGCATTTATGCATTCTACAATATATATTTGAATTTATATTATAAAGGGAATTTTAAAAAACAATGTACATTATTTTATCGCATTTCTCAACTTTTTGTTTTATGGAGTTAATCAATTTGTACACTGAACGGCTCATTTATGAATACGAAATAAACAGGAAGTAAATTTTCCTTATACAGTGTGCGCAATTTCTATAAGCGCAGCCAGTTTTATTCATGTTTAAAGAAAACAACTTTTTATTTTTCAAAACCGATTATATTGCATAAATTCCCCATTGGTAAATATTAATTAAATAATATAAAACATTCACTAAAGTAAGTAATTACTTTATAATAAAAATAAATATAATTAAAAGTCTCTTTTGTCTGCGCAATTTCTATAAACGCACTTTATATTATAGTCTTTATTTTAAAAGCTTAACGAAAAGAAAATTTTTTTATATTTTCTAAGTATTGTGTTTTACCTCCTTTGTTAGTTATAACTTGAAAAAACCTGTTAGACATCGAATTTATTAACTTTTTAAACAAATGTTCATCAATATCATTCCAGATATCAAAATATCGGCTTTCAGTTGAGATAACGAAGAAAATTGTCCACCATTTGCGTAGACTTTTCGTGCCATGATTCCCCAAATGTTCTCCATTGGATTTAAATCCAGACTACGTGATGGCCACTCCAGTACAGGAATATTTCTTTCACTAAACCATCGTCTTGTTTCGGCAGAAGAATGCACAGCGGCGTTATTCTGTTGAAAAATCAAATCTTTTTCCATATTGTCTTTTAAATATGGAATAAGAGATTCCTCCAGCAGGTCTGTATATATGGCAGAGTTCATTCGGGTCGGAACAAAGCGTAAAAATAACTTTCCTTGATAAGAAAAGGCACCCCATAACATTAAACTACCAACACCAAAATTACTACTTAGACGAGGCGAATCGGGCTTCCTTCAATCATGCCAATATGTACTCAATCCATCTGCAGCTCGTTTCTGTAACTTTTAACTCTATTCAAATTCTCTATTTGACGTCACTTTGACGTCATTCTCTATCACTGTGTTTTTATATTCTCCTCTCTTTAGATTCTGTTTCCAATTCGAACGTTAATTTTCACCTGATTCAATTAACGATGCCTTTCTTTACTGGTACATCCGAAAATAAATCAACTTAGCTCAGTCGATTTAAAGACGACCAATATTTGTGACGTCATTTAATAGAGAATATTCTCAATCGAAATTACAGAAACGAGCTGGGTCTATCTAAATTAAATTGTTTTCCGTAAGAAAAAATAACGTTTTGCCACTTTTCGTCCCAGTTCATGTGGCTTCTAGCAAAATCTAGGCGCGCATATTTATGATGCTGTTGCAGTTGGAGAGATTTGGCCGGTTTCTTATATTTAATATAAGTAGTGTCCTTCAAAATTTGTTGAACTCTTCTTCCTTTAATTGGGAGTTGTAATTCCGCTATAATTTGAGCTGCACTTAACTTTTTTTTCATAACTTCTTCTCTTATGTTCCCAATATTTTGTTTGGAAACTTTGGTGTTCCCTCTTGGATGCTCCCATAATCCATTAAGATTGCCCTTTTTAATAAAATTTCGCACCACACATTCTGAACGTCCAATTCTCCTTGCAATTCCTTTTATACCAAGGCCAGTTTCCCTAAACGCACGGATTCTGACGAGATCATCGTTGTCAAGGACCTTTCCTCGGGGAATTACAATAAATCTTAAGAAATAACAGTAATTATACAGAATTAAGCTAGAGTTTGAAAATAATTATGAAACTCACATGAATTGTTTCCTAAAAAGTTGCAAAATTACTTTGCGTTTAACTAGTAATACTACAAAGAGAAACTGCGTTTATAGAAACTGCGCACTCTAAGATCAATTGTGAAAGATTGATCTATTGCATTCACGCATTGCCTGATATTTGGAATTGTTTAATTGCTTTTATGAATAGTTATAAACTTTAACAATTGTCCTGTAAAGAAATTTTGTTACTATATCGCTTTATTTCAATGAATTGTGCATTTCACTTGAAAATCAGACGTGCGCTTATAGAAATTGCGCGCACTGTATGTACTATCTGTTAATAGCCTACTTTCACTTGATTAAAATTGCTTTAAGGGGACATTCCACCTTCAGATTTAAAAAAAAAAAATTATTTCATTGGGTTATTTTTAATAGAAAAAAAGGAGATATCTTAATGAAACTTTGCATACATGTTTTATTGATCTTTGAGTTTACAAAAAAATTGTTTTTTTTTTTTTTTTCATTAATATCGTCTGCTATGATTTTTTGAAAAACAACGTTTTTCAAGTTGGCGTGCATGATTCCAGAAAAAGTTTTTATCCGATCATTCTGAAATTTTAATATGTTGTTCTACACATGTTACTGCTTGGAATGAACTACGGATAAAAAAATTGGCATTAAAGTTTTTGAGTTACGACCCTTTTTCGGGCTAAAAAAATCTAAATTTTCGAAAAAGAGCCGCCATTTTGTTAATTTTCAATAAAATTTTTTTCTTTTAGTTCATTCCAAGGACGATTTGATGCTGATTAAAATCCTGTTTTTTTTTTTTTTTCATACTTTCCAAACTGGAGTTAGCGTGCACGCCGCCGTTTTTTGGACTTTTTTTCAAAAAATCATAGCAGACGATATTAATGAAAAAAAAAAAAAAAAAAAATTTTTTTGTAAACTCAAAGATCAATAAAACATGTATGCAAAGTTTCATTAAGATATCTCCTTTTTTTCTATTAAAAATAACCCAATGAAATAATTTTTTTTTTTTAAATCTGAAGGTGGAATGTCCCCTTAATCTTTAAACTAGTAAATCACTATAAAGAACATTCTTTTATTGAGCCGTTGTTTTTGAAAATGGTATATAGTAAGTGCATTTTTTCATGAACTGATCTATTTAAGGGGACCAGGTGGTCTAGAATTTTAAAAAAATCGATTCGAAAGTATTTCAGGTTCTACAGCCTTATTAGTAGGTAGCAAACGGTTGGCCCGCTCCCATACTTAAAGTTTTAAAGTCATTTATCTCTAATTATATGTTTGTTCTACTTCTGGTCATACTGATTAATAATTTTCTTAGTTTTTAGTTTTCAAATAAATAAAAGATTCAAAATCGACCATACCATCCAGGTACATTTTTTTGGGGGGGTCTTATTTAGCGCCCTTTTTAACATAACTAAAAATTATTTATTAATTTAATAAAAATTGTTTTTGTATGCAACATGAGTACTATAATATGCCTAAAAACGTTCAATATCGTTGTTCATTAATTTAACCTTAAAAAAAAAAAATTCTAAAAATACTTCAAATTTACAGGCGCTAGACCACCGGGTTCCCTTAAGGATTTGCGTTTTTGAATCAACTTAAAAATAATAGCAAATATAATCATTTCGTGTTTCAATGTTTTTAAAACTATAAACTTATAAAATTTTATTATGCAAAAATAATCAGTTCACTTATACCACCTTCAATGATAACAAATTTTGAAAAATATTGAACCGTCGTTTTTGAAAGTGGTTTAAGTCCATCTATTCACACTGAAATATTTAAACGTTTGAGTTTGAATCAACTTAAAAATATTGGCAATTCGGATAATGTTTTTAAAATTATAAATTTGTAAAATTTTATATAATAATAATAATAATTAATAAAAATATAAAGAAAAAAAAAGAATTTCTGAAGTACAAATGGACTTATACCACTTTCAATAATAACAAATTAAGAAAAATATTAAATTTATATTTTAAGGGGTATTCCTTCCTACAGAAGGAATCAAGTTATCATTTTGAAATTTTGCAGGTATATTTATTCGCATTTTAAGAGTACAAAAATATTATTTTTCGGGATTTTTACATTTGTTTTTCTGTACACACGTATTTTTTTCAAAAAAAACATAAAAAAATTACCTTTGACATGATTTCGGCCATTTGGAATATTTGAAAAAAAAAAACCAAATCATTCAGTATTAAAGTCGCTATAGCCCGGAACTTTTTTCATAAAAAATTACAAAATGGCGGGCATTTTTTAAAAAAAGAAACATTTTTGAGGTCGGAAAATCGACTGTAGATCATCGGAAAATTCGTTACCTATCTTTTTGATTTGGTTCCGGGTTATAGCTATAATTGTACACATTTATTAACGTATTAAAAAATCAGTAGTAGTTAAGTAGGTTTTCTTAAATCGTGTCAACCAGGTCAAAAATCATGGTTTCGAGAAAATTGAGTTTAAAGTAGGATATTTTTTATTAGAATTTCTAGATGATTTTTTATCCATATTTAAAATTCGATTTTTTTTTTTAAGGTAGAAAGACCCCTTAATTGAAAGTGGCTTTTCTGAAATATATTTTTTTCAGGTAAAAAATAATAATTATAATGTAATGAAGCTGTGATCAAAAAGTAAAGCCAATTTGTTTATAACTTTGAAAATTTTTATTTATTCTTCCAAATCTATATCATCCCCTTCAAAGTAGTATGTTATTAGATGTACTACTACTAATAATCGAGTTTATAGTATTAAGAAATAATTTCAGTTATATTATAATAAATTTATAAATAAAGAAATATGAAAAGTAAATCAATTCCTTAACCCGGCGTCATTGAGGCAGGGTCATTATGACCCTGCACGTTTTGTTTACGAAAAATTTCTTAGAAACAATTGCAATTATTGAAAGTTAAAAATAAAAATTATTTCATTTATTACCAATATGTTTTTTTTGCTGCTCCTGATTATATATACTGTATATATAATAAATATCAAATTTTAAAAATTATAAATTATTTTATACTAGGCAAAATATAGTAACAATTGTAATAGGGTCATAATGACCCACCTCAACGTTAGTGTTACTTTTTTCCGCCACAATGACGCCGGGTTAAAATAATTAATTATAGCAAACTTACATTAATAATTCAATGTTCTTTCTCCTTTACATTTAGCATAGTGAAGTACTTACGGTGAATAGGATGTATGTAAGATAGGAAACTGATCATATCTCTATATTTCCCCATATAAAAAGAGAGGTCTTAAAGTTGTACACAGTGATATTGCTAAAATCATTTGATATAATTAATACGAATGGATTTATTCCACTTTCAACAAAAACCTTTCTGCTATACAATTTTATAGTTCAACTTCTTTTGATTACATTTATGTGTATATTGTACATCATTGACTGAGTGATTATAAATAATAAAAAGAGGATATCTATATCTGCCTAAAACTGCCATTGATTCATTTTTTTCAAAAATCAACGGCTCAATTGTTTCACCGCAGACAGTGCGGGCAAATTGACCAACCCATAATATGAAAATGTCCCTGACCATCAAAATGGGATGTCGACTCCTACTTAAATACAAGCAAAAAAAAAAAATAATTTAATTAAGCAAATTGCTTTAAAGTGCTTCAAGAACATTCGTGACCATCAGATAAAAATAAACTCATATCTCAATGCCCGTTGGTACGTTGTTAAGTACACGTATAATATAAAACTTTTTATCCTTTTTTTCGGTTTTATATGTGTAAAATTGTCGTATTCCTTTTCTGTCATAATTGAAACTCAAGTTGATAATAAGCTCACCGTCAGTAGATACGCAGTAGAAGCTGCTGGTGGTGATGTGTCGTGAAATATAACATCCAAAAATAGTCGTAGCCAACAGTCGTTTTCTTCTTATCTAGAAGTCGATTTTAGAATACAATGGTTATCTGTGTCATTGAATACTTATTATCAGTTTTAGTATAATCTTCTAATTCTAATGTATCGGGAGTATTTGGGAAATAGTGCAAAATGTTTATATTTTAATGTGTTATTAAATTTAATACTATAAGTGCCTACCAATGTTGATTTGCAGTACCAGAAAAAATAGATTAGTGCAAAATACGTGTTTGAGATCTGTTACATGGATATGGCCTTCTATGAATATTTTAACGAGTAGGTCAAATGGTATGATAAAATATAGAAATTTTTATTTTAATAAACTTAGGTATTTTTGTTAGTTATGGAGCAGTCCAAATTTTTTTTATGTTTTGGTGAATATAATCTGTATGAAATTAAAGTGCTTATTATACCCTATAAACATTGAGTGGAAGTAAAATTAAACAGGTTTTTTTATTGTAAATGCTGGTTTAGGAAATTTAGAAAAAGAGGCTAACGACTACCGACAACGCCAACATCGACACCAAAGCGAAACATTCATACTGCAAATGTTATGCTGTGTGTTTCTTGAGCTGTTAAAACCTGATGAAAACTATTACGGCCGATCGTTATAAACAAAAATTATTGCATTGAAACAAAAATATGCCTGAATATGCCACAAAACACGACAAAATCATTTTTTTGCACGACAACGCTCAGCCACATGTTCCAAAATCAGTGAAAGATACATTGTAAGCGCTTGACTGGGATTTCCTATCTCACCCTCCGTATTCACCAGACATTTGCTCCTTTTAACTATCAATAGCGCATCGCTACATCTACACAGCATGTTCACTCTTATGAAGAATTTGAAAATTGGATTGTTTCAAAGGATATTCAATTCAAAATTCATTTGTTACCAGAAAGATGGCAAAAATTTACGGTCAGCGATGGACGATACTTTAATTGAAATAATGAAACCATAATTATTTCTAATAAATAATCCTTTAAAATTAAGTACCATACGTAATACAAAGATTAATTTTTTAAATTTTGTTGGGAAGGCAATCGTTTTCCTCAATTGGTGTGTGCTTAGGAATGAATTCAAACTGGTCAATCATTTTGTCAGGTTTAGAGTTCTGTACCAAATATAATAAATGGAATCGTTATAGTGAAATTTTGTTTCATATTAACTTTTAAATAATTTCTCATTAGTTGAATTTCAAATCAAATATGTAATATATCTAACTATTCTAGTTCCGAAAGTATTAAGCCCTAAAATCTGCAAACTTCGGAGATGTAATACAAATATAACAAAAACTTATTTTAATCTAATTTATTCACTGTTTTTGCAAAACTTAATAATTCGGCAAATTACGGCTTTCACCTCTCCAAAGATATTGATGATTTTGAAGTATGTTATTAAGATCATTCTCTAGGCTATGCTAATTAACTTGAGTGCTGCTTTAATGATTAATGAACATTCAAAAATTTTCGTTCAAAAGATTTAGCTGATATAGTTTTTTTTTTTGTCTCCCTAAATATAGTACATCGATTTTTATTTTATTTCTTTTTAGATTTGGATAAAAAATCTTAAAATAAAAGACGAAAGTATAAGAATGTACCTCAAAAATGTATAGTGTGTGCTTTTTTTTGATGCTAATTGCATACCTCGCACCCTGTTCAAAAATTGTCACTTACCTTATTATCTTTGAACAATTGTCCATTGGCAACCACCCGGAAATAGATATCATTAAATCAGGACTATGGTCTTGTTGACAACTCTCATTCGCAGCATCCTTCTAAATTTTACGCAACAGGAAATGCGTTGCCGCAAGAGTAGACGACGGAAGACTTGCACTGCTCGCAGCAGCACCGTAAATAATACGAAAATTTCACATCGGCCCGAAAAATCGAAACCAGTGCCAACAGCTGGGATGTATTTTCAGAAATTTCCAGAGTACTGATGCCCTGCGCGCGAAGTGTGCTTGCGCCCCACAAGACATTAAGTCAATTTCAGTGGCCGTTCGTCGCATCTCTTTCGAAATCTTTGAATATCACGAAAATATCGTGTAAGCACTTCACAAGAAGAAATAAGACGAAACTGAAAAATTAAGAGGAAATAAATCGGAGCGACCACGACGGTTGTCTATTTCGGTGCCATCTGAAGTGCAACAGTTGGGAAAACCAACATAATGACATGAAGGTGTTCGGTGCAATGTACTTTTGAACTCCGACTTAATCCACCCCAGAGAAGCTGCCTATCGATTGGGACTCCAAACCAGATATATACGTTAATTTATTGTAGTTGGTTTAAACTCTGGACTGGAACAATTAAGATTTCCACAAAATCCTTTTACAGATGGAAATCCGCTTTTCTCAAGATCCACTTTTAGCCGATTTTATGAATATACCTTTGGTGGTCCAAAAAGATTACTCTCAAGAGCCCTACTAATGCGCTTATGGACAGACATAGTGGTGATTGGAACCTGCAGAAAGAGCTGAGCTAGACATTTTTTTCTTTTTAGAACAGCCCATTTCTTCTGATAATAAATGGAGGCACTCAGCGATATATTAGAGAAAACCATTGAAAAATATCGTTTCAAGACGTAGAAGGGCATATTTCAAAACTCAACTTAAATGGACTGATAATTAAAAAAGTGAAATATATTGTAGAAGATTCCTTAGAATTACTGAGAACGGGTTGATAACAAAAAGTGTGTAGCGTTGTCATGACAGATTCTGAGATATTGACAGAAATTTTTTGAATAATTTATTATTTGAATAACCAAGTGTTCGTTATTTGTCATAAGGAAAATTAGTCATTTTTGGAACGTTCTTCAGTCGAAGAATGTTTAGTTCGACCCATCTAATATAATTTAATAATTTTAATAATATAATTTAACCTACAATCGCCAAAAATCAGTGTAATCACATTTTTATCGTATTAACAAACGAGATTAAAACAAACCCTCTTCTTAAGATTTCCATTTAAAAAATTAATTAAACTATAGTCTATTTTGTCTTGCATCTATAAAAAAAGTTACACCTGTCAACAATATTTACAGGTAGTTAGTAAGATTCAAGCATTACCAAGGTATTTATAAATCACCTATCTGAAAAACGCTCTATTCATTGAATCACCTTACATTCAACATAATTAAACTTTTTCTTAATCTAAAAAAAAAACCTTCGCAAATTTCAGCAGATTTTAGGTTTAGAGCAAAAAAAAAAAAGTATGATTAACTACCAAAAATCGATCAAATTTCTTATTTATTATCCAATCTTCGATGAACGGAAAAATAGAAATAAAAAATTGTTTCGATGGCAACAAGAACAAATCAGAAGGTCATAGGGTTGATGACTGAACTGACTGTTTGGCCATTCCATTTTGGGTCAAGTTATTTCACTTCAGTAAAATTTCTAATCACACTACTTAATTACTTTCTCTCGCGTGTGATTGTTTTCTGATAGTCACGCGTGGAATTTTTACGATCGTCGATTCTTCTCAATAGTCGTTAAAATATGATGTGTGATTATGGGATGCATGGTCACATATCTGAGGTGTGAAATTCATTAATGTATAAAAGTTATTTAATTTCCATACTAAGTAGGATGTGTTGCTTCAGGTCGTGAGAATATTTATTAAATCGAGTTTTACTTGATTTTGAGGTCTGAATCACTACGAATGAAAAAAACAAAATATCTGGTATTACAAATCCATTCATGAATAGCTCTGAATTATTAATTTTTTTTTTTTTTTTTTTTTTTTTTTTTTTAACCTGCAATTTGACTTTCTAATGACTACCGCTTCTAATTCACTAGCCATAATATCAAATTGCGAAACGTCTGTTCTGAAAAACACTAAAATCTAATCAATTCCATTATCGATATACATAAATAAGAGACGAATTTTCAGTTCACAACATTTTCGACATTTATCAATAATAATCAGCATGTCAATCATAGTGTAAAGAGAGATGTAAAAAATTTATCACGTATCAAATTAATCGTCGTAAAAAATCAAAAGAAGCATAGCTTTTAGTTTTTCGAAAATATTAAAAAATCTCCCTTAATTGAGGGTTGAAATCACCATCAAAAAGTTTATTTTATCGAAAAATTATCATTTAGTGAAAAGATGTTTTTTATTAGATTATTTATATCAAATCAATCTTGAAATAAAATTTTCCTTTAAAATTTTAACTATCAACTTATAGCCTCATTATACACAATTTATATGATCATAAAAGCTTGTCGCGCGATTTACTTGTGTAAATAAACTAGTACCTATTTAATTGAGTAAATTAATCTGCTACGTTTAATTTTTTTTAAATTTCAGTTTAATTAAATACTTATAGGTACTTACGCAAACCTCGCGACAAGCTTTTATGATCATATAAATTGTGTATAATGAGGCTATAAGTTGATAGTTAAAATTTTAAAGGAAAATTTTATTTTCTTCTTTTTAGAGCATTTAAATAAAAGGTTTTTTTGCTTTTAATTTATTTTTTACTTTTTAGTTATATCTAATTATTCTCGGCAAGCCCTTTCATTTGATACCCATATTGCAGAAGTGCATAAAAAATAACTATTCCGCCATCTTGGATGTTCCGCCATATTGGATTTAGAATGACGTCGCACAGCTTATCGTGTATTGTCATCCAAACTAAACGTGTATACAAAATTTCAGCTCAATCGGTTGAAGATATCTGCTTCAAAATTGAGTAGCAAGATTCCACCCGAACAAACATACATACATACATTGCAAGTTATATAAAAGCTTTTAAAAATACAATGTGATGTCTTTTCAACAAAAAACGTTTAAAAATCCACCTATAGAAGCTAAAAGGAGGTGTAATCATCCCCCAAATATTAGAATAATCTGGAACATTTTTCAAAATTCTAAATATAACAAACTTTTAGGCTTCGGATTGGCAATTTTTGCAGCTTTTAACCCTTTAACTGTTTATGTCGAGTATACTCGTCATGAACAAGTCACGATGTTTCGCATATTGTCGATTGTATTCGTCACAATGATAAAAAGATAGCATTTGTATTATCAATCAACGAAACGACAATAATTTTTATTTCTGAAAAAAGGCAAATAAAGAAATTTAAAATAAATTTACATTTTAGAATATTCGTTACTTTGTGGGCAGAAAAAGTTCTTAAAAATAAAATTAAACAGTTAAAGGGTTAAAGGAAAAAGAACCCTCAGCTTAGTTTAACTACTCTTTAAGGGTGAAATCATCCCCTAAACATAAAAATACTGTAAAATAATTTTCAAATTTCTGAATATAAAATATTTTTGCTTTTTGAGTGAGGAAGTTCTTATGCGTTCTGGAAAAAAAAAACCCTCAGCAGGGTAAAAATTCTCTATAAAGCGGTGAAATCATCCCTTAAACATGGAAATAATCTAAAATATTTTTCTAAGGATTTCTTTTCTTTTATAAATGTAGAAAATATTTGTACAATATTTTTTGTGATTTGAAAAAAAAAATATATTTTTTGAATATAAAAAATTCTTTAAGATTACATAAATGTCGATGGAATAATTTCACCCCTTTAGAGAGCATTTGTACATAGCAGAGGATTGTTTTCCTTCTAAAATGGCAATAAAAACTAGATTCATATTCAAGTACAAAAATATTCTCTGTTCAGACTTTATAAAATTCTAATAAAATTCTAATAATAAATAATCTTTTAGGATGATTTTTTAATATTTTCAAAAAACCAAAAGCAATTCCTCTCTTGATTTTTTACGACGATTAATTTGATATCTGATACATTTTTGTATGTCTTTTCCTTAGTTCGGTGTGAAATGTGCAAAAACAGGCGATTTTGGGGATCAGTCTTTTAGGGCTTGTTCAAATTTTGGCTAACATTTAGACTTGGAAAGTTAAGGCGTTCTACAGGAACGTATTTCTTTTAAAAGCCTTTAATACCCCAAAAAGACGGACAAGTGCGAGTAGGACTCGCGTGAAGATTCTGAACTGTTCTATAGGGTGTTAAAAAATTAGCTTTAACTATTTTGTGGGATTACTCGGTATCAGAAATTGAACAACTTTCGTAGAACAACTTTTGGAAATTCGGGAAAAAAACGCATAAAACGTAATAATTAATGAGTTTCTTATTTTTTCCTTTACTTCTGCTGTGAGACCTTCCTTCGTGCCAAATTTCAAGACTCTAATAGATCAATAAATCAGTCAGTCAGTCAGTTAATCTGTCAGTATTAAAATACACTTTGAAAAGCCGTATCTTTTTATTGCATTGAGTTAGAAAATTTTTTTACAGTATTATGAAACTTTAGATTTTAATAGTTGGTATTAATTGCAACTCGATACCTTTAGCCCTTCTGGAGAAAAAAGGGTCTTGACAGACAGACAGACGGACAACAAAGTGATTATATAAGGGTTCCGTTTTTCTCATTTCAAGGTACCTACGGAAACCTAAAAATGGAACTCTTTTAAATAATCCCAGTATTTTAGGAAATAATGATAGCTTATTCCTAATAAATACCATAGTATAACTTATATAATTTTATAACATAATACCAAATCTGTTATATTAAAGCTTCTATTTTTCGCCCCACTTTACTTTTCGAGCTTTCCCCTTCAAGAGGTAGCGTGGCCGAGCGGTCTAAGGCGCTGGTTTAAGGCACCAGTCTCCTCGGAGGCGTGGGTTCGAATCCCACCGCTGCCAAAATTTTTGAAAAGATATTTCATCAAAACTTTATTCTTAAAAATAAATTTATCTGGTGTAATTAAGATTTTCTTCACCAAAATTCTGTGCCAAAATTTATTAAATAATAGGAGCACACTATATAAATCTGTATATTGTTAATTCAGCTTGAATTAAATTTATTATAATGATGAATTGTTTTCAAAAATGCTAAATATTTGGGTATCATAACTAAAAATATAAATGATTGTCTAACAAACCAACAAAGCCCAACATTTTATGTATAGTCTAGAGATGCCACGAATATTCGGCAACTATTCGGTATTCGGCTATTCGGCCACTTTTTTTCGCTATTCGGTATTCGGCCGAATATGGTTAACTATTCGGCCGAATACCGAATAGCAATTTATTTATTATTTTTTTATTACTAGCTGTTTTCCCGCGACATCGTCCGCGTAAATTATAGCCCATGTCATTTCTAAGGCTCTAGAGTATGTATCTGTGTACCAAATTTCATTTGAATCGGTTCAGCAGTTTTGGCGTGAAATCGTGATAAACAGATTTAATTTTGTATTTATGATAAAATATAGTAAGGATTACCAAATAAATCATGAAAAAAGAACTCAAAATATTACTCACAAAGATATATTTATTTAACCAAAAAAAAGAGCTAACAAATTAATATTTAAAATCGACCAGTGGTAAGTTATGATGAATGAAAACAATTTTTTCAGCGTTTGTTGATAGCAGAAGATTGCGTTTTTCCTCATAAATTATACCTGCTTCCGAAAACAGCCGCTCACTATACACACTGCTACCGGGAGATGATAAATAAATCTTAGCAAATTGTGAAAGGGTTGGATATTGTTTCGCGTTTGCTGACCACCACTTGTAATGGTCTGCTGTCCGATCTAAACGAACAGATACCATGTAAAAATCAAGTTCATTTGCAACAGAATTTTTCTGTTCCACACCTTCATCTGAACGAACATTTTCTGTAGCGACAGTTGTGACTTGTCGCCCGCGGAAAGTACTAAGTGTGGCCGAATATTCGGCTGCCGAATGTTCGGCGCTTCGGCCAAGAGCCTCGCCGAACATTCGGTATTCGGTATTCGGCCAAATTACTATTCGTGGCATCTCTAGTATAGTCTGTCATAAAAAAAAAAAGAAAACCTACAGACGTCAACAACATGAATAAGATTAATTCAGGTGTAAATTCGTCGTGCTGCTCCCCCAGACGTCGATAAAATCGAGTTATTAAAAGCAAAGAAATCATGCACGAAATCCATTTGAAGAAAATAGCACCCATTCTCCTCCTCCACGGAGGCATCGTTCGTCTTCTTAGCCCTGCTCCAAATGTCAAGGCTAAGAATAGCAACGTGCACTGAAATTAAGCCGTAAATAAATCAAATCGCCCTTTCTCCCACAAACTGTTTTGTGCAAGGAGCTGATATCTCTTTTAATTCACATGTTATCATGACCTGATTACCACCACTACTCACTCCTGTAACCTATTGGCACGAGAATATTTCGGTTGAAACTGATATAAAATTTGCATCTACCGCGTAGAAAAAAAAATAAATATATATATTATCGTCTAGTAGAAATTTCCGGTTTTCCTGGGATTTCTTCTGGCTATTGTCGCCACCGGGGGAAAGTGAGAATAAATCCTCTTTCCTCAGTCCCATGTCGGTGATATTTCCGTGCACCACTGAAGATCATTTTAAGATACCTTAGACTTTAGAAGCAAATAAATCCCTATAGATCTAGGGCTAGATCACAATCCCATTATGTACGACATGACGGCAAGTGAGTTCATTTGTGGTATTTGGTGCGTGAGTGCATAAGTGAATTATGTAGATGACTGTCAACATTGCGCTGCCGTGCAATCAGAAACAATAGCCAGCCGACAAGACGTCTGGGAAGGGAATGAACGGCGACGAAGAGTGTCGGTGAGATCAACTCACGAGATCTCTAATGGGTGTCTTAGAAGATAGCATGTAACGTACTTACCTAGCGTTCATATGTTACCCTATCATATCGCCCTCTTGGTGGTGTCGTACCTATGCGAACAACACTGTGTATAATAAAAAGATAGAAGTCTCTCCGACATCATTCACTGTAAAGAAGCATCGTCTTAAAGAAGTTCTCGTGTCTTATTTAGTCTGCCTGAGGCTCGAAGCGTGATAGTGCGCATTTTGGCCGGTTTCCAAGCTGGAAAAGTTCATAATCGATTCTTAAGAAACACGATATATAGTTTCTCTATGCTTCTTTAGTGGTAGTATCTCAGTTATTATGCTAAATAGGCATAAACCTGAAGAGGGTCGAAAGTCGTGAAGAAGGAGTTACAGTGTTGGGATCTGTTTAAGAAGAAATATAATAAACGTATAGTCGCAAAACCGCCTTATCTGCAATTATCGCAATATTGTGAGTTGTGCTCCCCGCATATATGTGTTAAATGTTGTTTTATAATTTTTTTCCAAAACGAAAATCTTGTTCCACCCACTCAAGATCATTTTCTTGAGAAAATGTAGGTGGTTTCCGTGTTAACAAAAAAAAAAAAAAGTGGATAGTGTCATAGAAAAATTATATTGATAAGTGCTCTTCATATGATTAAATCTATACTTAGTGCAATGTGGAGCAAAATTTTCAAGAATAAATCATCAAAATCGACCGGAAAAAAGGATAACAGCAGAGGCGGTGTTTGTACTTCACCATCTTCAACGCATAGGTCAAAACTTTCAAAAGTTGTCAACAGTTTTACGCTCAAGCGCTGTTCTAAAGAAAACGGCTGTCTTCTTGAGACAAACGCAGTTGATTCAGCAAATTATGAAGTGACCAACGATGCAGATCCACCCACAACAAGTCCAGACCAACCAAGCTCAATACAGTCAGGTAGTTCCGTAGAGTGGTTACAAACTCAGCGATTTATTTACTTTATAATATTTAAAGCATGCTTACACGTTTAGCGCGTTTTAGGTTTCATATGGTAATTTAAATAATGCGCCAAAATATTCGGTCCGATTTGCGCTTTTTCAACAAAATTGAATTTTACGTTGTAAGCGAATTTTGGTAAAATATTTTTTGTTGGAAATATTTTAAGGTTTTTTTAGGATTTCGTATTATAAAAATTATTTTTGTATATTTAACCAATGTACACTTTAACCCATTAATGCGCAAAACGAGGATTTTGTGCACACAAGTTCAATTTTACGATTCGGAAAGAAAATTGGGGCGAATTTCCTTCAAATTCGTATATAAGGGGTTTTTGGGGTGCTCTTTCAGAATCTGGCATTTGTTTTGCATAAAATCTTCAAAAACCCTATTATTTTTTGGGTTTTTTCAAAAAAGTGCCGATTTTCTTTGGTCATTTTTCGTCTCAAAGTCGATTATCTTGTCGTTGCTGCTATTGAATGATCATATATATTAACTACCAGAAATCGCGGTCCGAATATCTACACTTTCTCAAACCATGGTTTTGAAATTTTGTTTTCGCTTTGGTTTTTACAAAATTGCCATTTTGTACAGCTGTGTAATAAAAAAATTCGCGATTTTTTTACACGAAAAGGATAAGCTTTACAAACAAAATTTATATGACAAAAAGTACTTATAATTAGCCAAGGAAAACATTTAAATTTTTTCAGAATTTTTTGGATTGTTTTTGGTTTTTTGGATTTGGCCAATTTTTTAAAAATCCAAAAATGTCCCGAATAATTCTGAAAAAATTTACACGTGTTCTTTGGCTAATTATAAGCACTTTTTGTCATATAAAACTTATTCGTATAATTGATCGTTTTTGAGTAAAAATATCATCAA
Source organism: Dysmachus trigonus (assembly GCA_949715965.1). Taxonomy (NCBI): domain Eukaryota; kingdom Metazoa; phylum Arthropoda; class Insecta; order Diptera; family Asilidae; genus Dysmachus; species Dysmachus trigonus. The sequence goes on along the minus strand of OX454319.1, from coordinate 97,750,701 downwards.
GTTTTTTTATGATGAAATTTGGTGATATTTTTACTCAAAAAGAACGAATTATACGAATAAATTTTCAAAACCATGGTTTGAGAAAGTGTGGACATTCGGACCGCGATTTCTGGTAGTTATATGATTTTTCAAAAGCAGCAACGACAAGATAATCGACTTTGAGACGAAAAATTACCAACAAAAATCGGCACTTTTTTGAAAAAACCCAAAAAATAATAGGGTTTTTGAAGTTTTTAAGCAAAACAAATGCCAGATTCTGAAAGAGCACCCCTAAAAACCTGTTATATACGAATTTGGAGGAAATTCGTTCCAATTTGCTATTCGAATCGTACAATTGAACTTGCGTGCACAAAATCCTCGTTTTGTGCATTAATGGGTTAACCTATGGGGTCATCTGTGGTTTTATATCCGAAGTAACAATATAACCGATCGTTCAAATATATAAAATAATTTGTTGTTGATATTGTTAATAAACTGAAGGTCTACCTTGGTCTATCAACCATATCATACTACATACTACTATGTATCCAATTTCAGAAAAGTTAAAACTTATTGTAGTTGACACTGAAGGTATTTTCTCCTTGTTATTGTGATAAATTTCTTAAGAAAAAATTTTAAAGCCTTCATTTCAAATTGGTTTCACTTTTTTGTCACTAAATAGTTTTATTTTTGCAATTTGATATACCCATAACTCAAGAGAAAGTTATAAATATTGATTGAAAGATTATTGTGAATGTTCCTTTTTTATTTGTCACTCTTTTTAAGTCACTTCTCTTTAAGTTTTTGATTAAAAATAGAGAGAAAAGTAATTGGATAATAACCCTGAAAATCGAAATTTAATGAAATTTTTACGTTTCAAGGTTTTTAGGTACGTTTCAGAACAATGATTGGTCTGTGTTTTTTTAGAATATCAAATAACGATAAAAATCCCTGAATCAATATTTATTAAGTGGTTTTGGACAGACTTTCTGTTATATAATCGTGAACAATGGTAATAAATATTTAAACTGAAATAAAATTTCACTGAGGGTTAAAAAATGATATAACACATATTATGTATGTAAATAATCTACACCAAACAAATTGAACAGCTTTATTAGCACATTCTTTCAAAACTACGAGTAAACGATGAAATTTTAAAATTCCATCATTTAGCACTTACGGTCAACTTTCGTAAATCTCAAATTTCATCTTCGAATAGTTATAGAAACATCGTTCATCTTAAATAAACTGTGCAAATAATTTTGATATAAGTATGGGATTTCTTACTCTAAAATTATAGATTCAAATACTTAATACCTTCTTTATTGACAGTCTTTCTATAATTTTATTGCAGACTGCTTTGAATCGAAAATAAATTAAAGTCTTAAAAACAAAGGGGTTCTCGGGTAGTGATTTAAGTTTTAAAAATCGATTTAACTTTTAAATGATCCCAAATCACGAATGATAGCATTTCTGAGAATATCCTCCTCTTTTTATTTTTGAAATAAAAAGAGGACTATGCCATAATAGGATTGCTTCACTTTTTGATTCTGATTTGGATATTACTTCAAACTCAGGGTCGAAGTTTTTTAGCATATTGATTGCCTGAGATTAAAATGAACCTGAGGCAGGCAAGGCAAACCTGGCGAGATTACATATAGAACCTAAAGGCAAAAGTAGGGAACCGCGGGGCCTCCGTGTCGCTTAGAGTAATTTAAATTGATGGTTTCGTTTTCCTAAGGTTAAGGTTTGGAAATTTGGATGTTATTTCATTCAAAAAGCTTGTGAAAAGTTTAGGGAACATTATTCCTAGCAAATTAAGCCTGAGTTTATAGACGAAATGGTGCAGTTTAAATTCTTCATCTTAATCAATTAGAAGGCGCGGAAAAAAGAGGAAAATAGTGCCTGCACAGTAATCATATAACCTATTTTTTTGGTAATATGACACTATGAACTTTCCCGAACGTAATGATCAAAACTGAAATTTCTAAAAAATTGTCTTCGATCATCAATGGATCAAAAATGTTTGAATGCAAAATTTGCAATAAAGGCCATTGAATATGATATCTTAAAAAAAATACTAAGGAAAGTTGATGTTTAAAATCCTAATTTTACTTTTCTGACTAGGATAATTCATTATAATTACCATTTGCAAGTATTGAAAATTTTGTATCTTATATATTAATAGGCAATGCCAAAAATTGTAATCCTTTTTTAACCTATTTCCCGTGCATGTATCTTAATGAAACATATATCAAGCGAAAGGTATTTTTTCATAGATGTGCAGAATATATGTTTTATTCAGGTACGTGCATATGGAAAGGTTTGAAAACCAGGTAAAATTTTACTTATATTGAAAAAAAATTATGTTATTATCGATAAAAAAAACGCACTCACATTTCCCCACACTTAACTGCTTAATAGAGTGAATATAAAATTTTAAATAGTGCCTTCTATTTTATTTTTTGTGAATTTTTTACAGAGGTATCGTTAATTAATTAGGGATCTGATTATTTTTAAGGAGATTTTTTTTTTTAAGAAGTGTTAAAAGATAGTAATTATTAAAATTCCAAAAATTGATCCCGCACAGACTTAACTACTGCGATTACGAGGTTTAAAAACAAATAGCAAATCGTTCGACATTTTGGCTGTTTGGTTGAACAAGATCGCAAAAAGTTATCTCATATTTCTTGATAAAAAAATAAAAATTGGAAGTTGATTATAAAAGAATAAATTGGAACTTTTGGTAAAAAATAAATTGAAACTGGTTCTTGGAAGTCACACCTCCGCTATAAAAAGAAAAATATAAGACAGGCGCACTGTGTAGCAGGGGAGCATGAGTCAGATCGATCAGGCTACCTGCTCTCACTAAATCGACTATAACTTTGTCGATTTTCAATATTTCAACTTTAAAATTTTTTCAGATATTTTTGAATATACATATACTATGAAAAAATGCAATTAAAGTGTTTAATGTTTTGATTCTTCTCCATTAAAGTGTCTTTAATTTGTAATCTTGAATATTGCCATTTCTGTACAACCAATTACAATTAGACCAAGTTCCATTGTAAATTGTCCATTCTCGTTTTTTTTTTTTTTTTTTTCTTAAAGACTTCTGGCATCCACTTCTGTTTAATGGATGAACGCAAGGTAATGGAAGTGTTCAATTTTCCCTTAATTGTCGACAAGAGTTTGTTTATTTTCTTACTTATAATTAGCAGAGTCCGAATTGAATGACCGGAAAATGGTGCAATCGATAAATAGCACAGACATATTGCACGTCGTGCATTCACGTATCGCTCGTCTCTCGGAGCGAAGATAACAATTACGAATACCTAAAAGCAAGATCTTTCTGACCCGAAACTAAATGATCTGGAAATATTTTGGTTTCACTTAATTGGCTTCGATTTTTCTCCCCCGGTTCTGTTTTATCTCATTGAAGAAGGCCAATGACAAATAATGGGGAAATCGTGCTGGAAGAAAATTGAAAAAATACGCGGAGGATAAGATAAAATACACGATGCGACATCCGTATGTATCGATACGAAGTTTTCTCGGGGGATGGTCAATATCTCTTATTGATAAATAGATCATGACGGCATTCGATTTCACATCTGAGAGCCATATTACATTAATCTTCAGGTATTTTGTCTTTCAGTTCACTCTCTTCATCATGTGGAATGGAGAAAATGTGTTCGGGGATTTAATTACAAATTTTGTAGGTCTTTTCTCATCTATATAAATTCTCTAAATAAGTTGTCTGTTCTTTAAATCTTCAAACAAGATGCTGTTAGAGAAACGACAACAAAGTCCTTGTTCAATGTTCAAACGATAATTAATTTCCTCAATTCAATTTCCTGCAGCTGTGCTTCTGCTGCCGCATTTGGCGGTTTTTAGTCAAATAGATGTCCCCAATTAGTATCATCGTCTTCGTCCAATTGAGATCTCAAGTTTTTGCCTTGAAGACTCAACTAAGAAGCGATTGTCTTGAACTGGCATCTATCTTTTTCAAGTATATACTCTTTCGTGACTTCAACTTTCAGCTTAGTTTTCCCACTGTTAATAAAATGCCCATAGCCATGTATTTATGAGCAGCATACCCTAGCATAGTTGGCATTGGGGTCTCCGATTTCATAGGTCTGGTGCAAATATTTGCTGAACAAATTGAGATTATCAACTAAGCATTAGGCGCAAACGCTTACGCAACTTCTCTAGACATATTATACCCTTTTGGCATGAAACAGCTTGCCTTTTACCGGCTTCTTGACTATTTCTATCTTTCTATGTAAATTTTTTCTTCTTAAAATGTAAACATACCATTTCAGCATTCTTCGTTGTGTGATGATGTTAATCGAAAACGTTTACGATATAATTACATTCTTATCATTCGTAAAATATGAGCCCTTTATAAACAAAACAAAATTTTCTATTTTTAGATTACAGCACCGCATCCGAGAATATTGCCGAGCCCGTGAATCTTGAACTGGAGCCATGCCCAATTTGTACGAGAACTTTTGTTCCGGCCACTCTTGCAAAACATGTAAAAATTTGCGAGAAAATGGCTATGAAAAAAAGGAAAATATTCGATTCATCACGACAACGACGGGAAGGTACTGATTTAGCATCTTTTCTACCAAAACATTATGGCCTTCCAGCTACTAAACAAGAACCAAAGACATCACCTAAAGCAGTGCAGGTAATTGTTTTAAATATATTTATAGATGTAGGCAACAAACATACTTGTTTTTTGTACACTAGTTTTATTAAGTTCTTCAATTTGACGGTTTTCAATTTCTTGCTTAAAATAATACACATAAAAATTGAGCAAGTGACCAAATGATATACAATTTTTTTAAATTGTTGACTACTTTTTCGAGCATTTGGGACCGTATATCCCTAATGACATGTCTTATGTTGACTTAAATGCATCAATCGAAGCAGTTTTATCAGGATATTAACATACTTTTACAAAAAATAGTCTAGTGGTGTCAAATCACACGATCTTGGTGACCAATTTCAATAAATCTATTGTTTTGGTCGTTGTATGGCATGTGGCGTCGTCCTGTTGAAACCACAAGTCGTCAACATCAAAATCCCGAAGTTCTCATGTGCTGAAGTGTTCTATAAGTTTTTATAACTAAGCCCTAATTTCAGATATAAATTTCCACAATTTCAAATCGTTGATGCGGTTTATATCTTTCCACGATAATTTGCTAGACCTTACCGAATAAAAATTACATTGGAAATCCAGCGACTTCTTTAGAAATTATTTGTCGTTATATTTCCTCCACAGCCTTAGTAAGGTTTAGCTAATTTTAAGCCTTATTCTTGATTTTGACGGAATTTAGAAAGAAGGCTGTATAGTAGGTATTAGAAATTTATACTTGAGTTTTGGAGATTAATTAATTATTTAAAACAATTCACAATAAATTTCCTCTTCTTCCAGAATCCAACTTTAGTGTCTCCAAAACGGCAGGACGAAGTCACAAAGCAACCTCCTTTAGCACAGAAAAAAATAATTGCTACTACTGCATCGCCTCCCTCGCATACACCTCTTGGAACCCATTCTGCTCCACCAAAAGAGAGGGAAAGACCTAAACTAGCATCAAAACGTAGCTTAGGTCCGCCATCAGAACAATGTCCTTACTGTGAACGATGCTTTGGCATTAAGGCCTACGATAGACATGTCGAATGGTGCAAAGAAAAATCAAGAATTGCAAACATTCAAAACAATACAACTCTAACTGCAGCAAAAGAAAGACTTCAAGCCCGAACAAAATACAGAGCACCATGTCTCAAGTAAGTTAAAAAAAATGTTTATTATTCTAACATAAGCTGTGTTTTTTTAATGATATTATTTGGATTTTGAATTTTGGATTGAATAGAGATTTTTAGTTAGTAATAGCAAGATTTTTGGATTTTGTTTAAAAAAAAAAACGCCAAATTCCATGATTTATGCAAAATTTGTATCAAAATATGAATCCAGTAATTATTTCAGTTAAAGATTTGAAGATTTGATGAATAAAAATTGCAGTTTGATGATCTTATTGAAAATTTTAGCATTTTTACTATAGATCATTAAAAAAACGCAACTATACTTTTAAAATGTCTATCATTAAATTTGAGTTGAGTTGTAAGTTTATTAGCCCCGCTTCTAGTAAATATGGCGGTAGCATAATTCAAATATTTCATTTAACTATGCTTTTCCTATAAATAGCTTTTTTAATGCTAATAATATTAATTCGGCTGTTTTGTTTTGAGAGTCATAACATTTGTTAAAATGGACCTAGGACCTGCTTAAGCCCTTAAAGTATGCAATAAACTGAGGTTCCATAACTTATGAAATGTATTGTTTATATTGATAAATTGAAAAATATATCACAACTCGCATCAACTGATTCTATAAATATTTTTATTTAATTGGGTGCAGTAGTTCACCCAAAATTTTAATTCTGTGTTATTAAAATATTTATATTTTAACTAAAACAAACTTTAGTCTTAATTTTCATACCGAAATGGTTATTCTATAGAAAAATTGTCTACTACAACTATTGCTAAAAAAAGGACTTTGATGCAATTTCTTCTTGTATTTATATTTAAAGAACAAAACGCCAAGTAAATAGGGAGAAATACTCAGGCTTTACCAGTGAAGATTTGGCCAATAGTCTATTCGATGCCGGAGATGTATGTGGAACAAAAGCCGACGATCATAAGATGTCTATGTCAACTTCCCTAAACTCTTCAATTATGAGCGAAGGGTAAGAGCTATGAAGATTTTAAACTCTACATATGCTATAACTTCGTTTACTAACAGTCGCTTTTATTCGCTTTTCTCTTATTTTTGCGCTAAAATGTTCACGCAATATGTGCTAATATTTCACAAATGCTTTACTAATTATAGTTTTAGAAAATGTAAGACCGCTGTAGTCAACCAATAACGATATATGTGAAATAGAATAAATTAAGTTTAGATATAGGCCTAGGAAAGTTTGGCTAGAATATTTCAAGCATTTTACTTTTTCTATTATTCGACTTTTCTGTTCTACTCTTAACGATTTTTATTTGTAAGTTCACTACTATATTTCATCCTATTCACAGACTTAAACCTTCTGCTATACTTATGGAATTATTAAAAAAGAAATCTGAAGATGTTTCATTGTGTCCCTCGCCCAGACCCAAGAGCGCAAAGAAATCCATAGGTTCTTTGAAAAAGCAACGTCTTTCCAAAACTACAACTGAAGTAAGAGATTCTTCCCCAGGAAAAAGTACAAGTACAAAAGGAGGAAAATTATTGAAAAATAGAAAACTCTTTCACGATTTTGTTCCTCTGTCTGAGGATACATCTAAAAATGAATTACCAGATGAGCCTATAAATTCAGAAGACATTGAACAAATTCTTAATAGCATTAATGTTAAGGAACAAAATCTAGGTCTTGTTGGAGAGCCATGCACTCTCCCTGAAGAAGAAGAGGACATGTTTTTCGATGCAAATGATACTCAAATTAGCAATCGGTAAAAATTATTAATTTAAAGGGAGTTTCTACCTTGTGGCATCAAAAATTGTATATGTATTTACAAAGTTATGCTTTAAATCCATTTTCTTCGAACCTACTTTTCCTGAATAGATTATCTAATTGTCGTGGTCCTTGGGTTAAAATATTCAAAAACATGGCATAGTATAAGGTAGACTAGAATTAAAAACTTGTTTATACATTTTGAGCAAAATACAATAATTATTATTATTATGTTATTTTACGCCAATTCTAGTCTACGTATTACGCCAACAAAATTTCATCCGTCTATATACTTAGTACACTAATTAACATATTATCTGAGAATTTTTCGAACAGCCTATTTTTCAGGTCTACAAGGTACAAACCTCCCTTAATCCTTTCGTCCGTGTTCATAAAAACGAAATTAAGTCTTTTTTTTTTCTTTTTAAAAACAGAACCCGACGACTTTACCCTAGCGACAGTGAAACTGAAAATTCTGAGAAGAAACTAATTGCGACTGATGACCTAATAAGCAGAGTTTCAATCGGTTAGTTGTCGATGTTGACTTTACCTTTAGAGCATAAGTAGACTATGTATTTAGTATGTTGTATTGACATGATTGCCATTTGCCAAACGAATGTTACGCCCAAACCATGTGAAGTTGTTGAATCGATTATGTCTCTCGCGTGGCATCACGTTCTATTGAGGAGCGGGATGAATGAATGCTTGTCACGATAGGGCCTAGGTTTGTGCTTTTAGAATGTCACTGAAGTCTATTTAAAGCTGAATTCACTGCCAGCGGAACAATAAGTAATGGTTTGACTTTGATTTACGTAATTATTAAATTGTTGACGCATTCATATGAGTGGCAGTTACATGGATATTTGTTTTGAAGACAAAAAAGGGGATTTGGTATGAAGAACGAAATGTTTCTTTTGAGTTTTTAGCGAAATACGAGTATTTATTATATTATGGTAAAACAACTTGAGAAAAACATAAATAAATAACAAAAAATAACATACAAATGAAAAATAAATAATACTGAAGGAGAGTAAGATTGTAGCTGGTGTACCCCAAGGATCAGTACTCGGACCCATATTATATGATTTAGTTACTTCAGATTTTCCTACGCTAGGAGCTTTATTTAATTAAATTGTGTTAATTCAAAAGCTATACTATTTAATCAAAACGAATAATCTCAAAATAGATTGGATAGAAATTCCGTAGTGTGAAAATGTATCTAATAATATCTAAGGAATCTAGTATTTATTGCACATTGCTATTAAATGAATATGGAAAACTGAACTCTTAAAAATCTGCTCTGTGAATAGGGTGCTTTTTTTTTTTGCGACTATTTTTTTTTTTTTCACTCCCACCTCGAAATTTTGTGGCAAATACCTTAACAAAAATTCCCTGAAAATTGGAGCCCTTAATATTAATATTAAGTACTAGACCAAGGCGTATAAAGATTTCCCATATAAAATACACGTAAACTTTCATTATTTTTCTTCAAAACTCTACAGCTCAGAGGCATTTAAGGTACTATTACCGTCTAGAATTTTCAAAAAATTAATTTTTTTTTTTTACATTTTTAGATTCTTTATACCTTCAATAATAACTGTCTAAAATATTAAATCGAAATTCGAAGCCAGTGCCGAGATATAACGACTCAATTGAAGCGCGCTCTCGGCTGTTCCCATGTTCTAAATAAACTTTAAATGCGTTTTTCTCGAGTTTAGGTTTTTTTAACTGGCGGACAGTTAATCTCCGGATCTACTGGGCCGATTTTAATAAACTTGGAAGCATTCTGTTCGTTGTTATATCCTGCGTGATAGTTTACCACAATTTGACCACAAAAAAAATATATAAAATTTTTGAGCCTGAAAAAAGGTCGAAAAAAAGGGCGATTTTTGAAAAAAAATTTGAAATGTCCGCAATTTTTTTATTTTTAATGATTTTTCAATTTTTCTGGTAAACTATCACGTAAGAGCACTTCCTTTTTGTAACTCTTTTTGAATTTTATGTTTCAGACTTACCGTTCCAGAGATTAACTGTCCGCCATGCAGCAATGTTTTTTTGAGAAGAACATTTGAGCGCCCTGTATTAAATTTACAGTTAATAGAAAATAAAAATAAAAATTTTGTTCGTAATCTTCAAGAACTGTTTAATACTGTATAAAAAGTTTGATAACAATATATAATATAGAAAGTGAAAAAAAAAATTGTTGAATATATGTCATTTTTTAGCATTCTAGACGGTAATAGTACCTTAATGGTATAATCTTGGTCAACGGTAGGGTTTGTTCAGAATTGAATGCTCTACAAAAGTGTCCATTGCAGTGTAACCCTAACTCCCACCAGCGAGGTAGTACGGGTCACTAACAAAATTTGTTCATGAAATTCTCAAGAGGAGTCTCAAATAATTAAAATTAAATAAATAAAACTCCATAATCTAATAAATTTTAAAGCCCTTATGTTAAAATTGGCAGATAAGGCATCAACATCCTCAACCTATATAAATTATGATGATATTCCGGTTGGTGGATCCAAAGCACTTCAACATTTTTTAAATCGAAGCAGCGATTCATTAATTGAAAATCAAAACTTTTTGAGTAGAACCGAAAGTGCACAGCAATTGCATTCATCCGAGAAAGAAGAATATGAGTTTTCTGATTTGCTTTCTTCAGGAGACACTGCCGAATTATCTTCTCATATAGTTGATACCCAAGAAAAGATAGTTGAAAAATATGAAAATATCAAACCTGAAGATTTAGAGTCAAATTTAACTGAAACGTATAGTAACACATCCTATATTAAAAAGAGTCCTCCACGTAATGAAGTAAAAAGAGTTAAATCAGCAATGAGGAAGCTTACAAAGGGAAAAACTGAATTTTCAAACAGTAGTGCAAACGATTCGGCAATTTCTTGGGATTTTCCTGAACCGATAGAAGATTCAATTGTAGTACAAGAAAATGAAAAATTGTGTAGTCCAGCAAAATCATTCACTATGAAAACTAATCGGTAATTTTATGTTGATTGTTGGTTATAATTTTTGTTCTGGTTCGCTTATTTTTTATTTTTCTAATTTGTTATTATATTACTTTTTTTCTATTTATTCTATTTACCTTTGGGTCTCAGAGAATGTCGTATGTATAGTATATATTCATTTCAAATTATATTCGAATACTATGCATAAAAACGCTTTTTTGAGAGTAGCAGAAGGCCTAGGATAATATGTTTAAACACTAGCAGAAACTAAAATGTATCTTTAGTAGCTGTGTGGAACTTAATAATATATTATAGCATAGTATAGCTAACTATAAAATTATGTAGAATAAGGTAATCTCGCTTATTATGGCTTGCACTGAACATTGGACTTTCGCAACCTTCTAACATATCATTTGAAAGTAGAAGCAAGATACATCAAAAATTGCATGGATGTAAAAAAAAAATTATTTAACTTTTTGTCTTATATTACATCTACTAACATTATTTAAAATCATATAAAATATTTTCTTTTTCAAGAGAAAAATATAATAAACAACAAAATTCCAGTGGCTTCTCGGACAAATACGATCCATTTCTATCAGCGAAACGACAGCTTGAGGAATTGTGTTCACCTAGTTCACCAACAAAGACACTATTATCACCAACAACACCAAAACCAAAACAAAGAACAACAAGCCTATCCTCTTCAATATCCTCATCTTCAAATCCTCGAAATGCTCTAAATACAGTCAAATCCAATTTCCGTAGAACATCATCCCTAAGAGCGCCACGAAAACCTTCTGCTCGTCCATTATTAATTACTCCAACTTTTCAAAGGCCAACCATCCAGCGGGGTTTATCTGATGAAGGTCCAATTTCTACGAAATTCCTTAAACCTGAAGAATATGATGAAATGCCAGTTAAATCTGTTTGTATGAATGATTTTGCTGTCACACATCATCATCATCATAGTCCAAAAGTTGTTAAACGTGATGCAAACTCAAATCAAAATCGTAGAAATTTGCGACTTAATTTGAACAAAAGTTCCGATAAGACAAATAATAGTAGCAATAATCCTATAGCTAAAACAGATTCTCTAGCTGTTTTTCTTAAATACGAAAATGAGGCGAAACAACAAGTTGCTAGTCCATCTGACTTAACGGAAAAGGATTTAAAAGATAAAACGAATATTATGAATAAACAAACATATCAGAAAAATCCAACGAATGTAACGACTCCTTTAAGTGATAAGGAGAATATATCTTCTATTCAAGATAAAATATCGAATATACCCGAAAATAAAAGCAGTTTTGGTGATATTTCGAAATGTGTTGATCGTGTCGATCAACCATCTAAACCACTTGTTTCCAGTAAAATATACCCTATTAGGCTTGAGCCCATTTCAAAACCGATATCACCTCCCAAACGATCATCTTCTAACGACGATACAGGTAGCATAAACCTTTCTTCAATACTCAATTTTAAGGACGATGATTTCATCGATCCTAAATTGATAAATGTTTGTGATAATCTTCCAATGAATGTTTCTAAGCTCTCTGACTCAGATTTAACTTCTAGTAGCACTGAATCGGCGTGTACTACTAAAATTGTTGCTGAACCTGAAGCACAAATTCAGCGCCAGCAACAATTCCACCAGAATTCTAATTCAAATCGTAATTCAACTGAAAAAAGAAACCTTCTTAAAAGGCAATTACGCTTAGGGAAAAATCATTTTCTCTACGACATGTCACCTGATAGCGATCCCTACAGTGAGGAATGTGATAAAACAATTTCCATGATTGAATCACACACAAAACTTTTCGATACCTCCCTTGATGAGCCTTCCTTCGAAGATTTTAATTTTGAGGAATTCCTCTCATCATTCGAACATGATGAAGATCAATTTCCAATTTTTAAAGACTGCAAAGAGTTTCTACTGAATCGATCCTTTAATAAGCGGTGTAATAATTTAAGTGATCCTTCCGTTAGGTCTCCGATGGCCCTTAATCTGGATGGTTTTGAAAATGAAGAGCAGAAGAGAGAAATCTTCATTAGTATTGAAACTAGCCAAAATGATAATTCCCCAAGTCCAACAGATTCTAGACCTATCCTTCCAGATATTGAAGAGGTCGACAAGAATGCAAATAAATTACAAAAAACGGATAGTGATAGAAATTCCAGCCACGATGAGAAACAGGACGTTTTTCAAGATATTCCAGATGTGAATAGGAATAATGCAAGAAATATAATGAAGAAAATGGAACATGATTACAATCAGAACGAAACGTCTGTGGCACATGGTTGTGACCCGGTGAACAGTATTTATCCAGCGGACTCGGATGAGATCAGTAGTACAGAATATTTTGTTGTTCCAAGAAATACAACGTCCAAACAGAGCGCCGATTCAGCATATGGAAGGTGAGTATCCTTGCTGGGATAACTTTTATTAACTTTACAGACCTTCATGTTTTTAGTCTTTCTCGACACAGCCCCACCGATCATAGATCTCTACGCAGAAATCCATCCAGAACCCGTCAGCAGAGCGCAAATTCTATACCAGAACAGCAGCTACCTTCTAAATCTAAATACCAACAAAAAACCGATAGTAAGCAACAACGCAACCGCGATCTTAGCAGTGCTAGCTCCAGTGGATCTGATACATCTCTACCACCAATCCGGCCACAAATGATGGAATTTCTAGGGAAGGATCTTCCTCATCAGCGAATCACAGAACCCCGAATGTCGAAATTTTGTCATGAGTGCGGCAGCAAGTTTCTTATTACGCACGCAAAATTCTGCATGGAATGCGGTGTAAGACGCGTTGTTCTAGAATAGACCGTATTTTTTTTCGCGTGTCTGTTGTTTTTGCATTTTTTTTGAAATTTTCGAGCACTTTATGAATTTATTATTATACAGAAAACTCATTTCAAATTCCTTGACATTTCTAATGCACACTGATTTTTGAGTGTCGAGTGTATTTTAACCTTTTTTTTTTTTTTTTGTTCGGGCCCAAACTAGTCTACAGCTTCTACTACAAAAGAATATCATAAACCGCAGAAAAAGTTCTAGTAGATGTCTGCAAGGAAATAGATACTACTTGAAAAATGCTAAAAATTTTTTATTCAAGCACCTCATCAAGACTTAACAGCATGTTTGCTGAGTTCGAAGAAAAAGGAATTGTTCTTTGTCAATGTTTCGTTTTTTTTATTATTTTCTTAAAATCATTAAATCTTTAATATAAACAAAAACTAAACTTTTCTCTCACTTAAAATTGTAAAATAATCTCTTCTTCTCTATTTTCAATGTTTTTCAAACTATTTATTAACAAAGACTGAATAATAGTAACCAATGAATCTAATAAACCTAATTTATCGCTAATATATATATATATTTTTTTTGTTTTTGTAATTTTGTAATTTTTGATAGAACCCGGTGTCAAAGCAATCATCGCAGTAAATGCTACCAGACAGGTTTCGAATGGGAACTCACATACAAAATAAAATATGCACAAAATATACCACAAGATTCAATATGTAACAATTGAAAGAGATGACGTATTTATTGAAAATTAATGCGTTTACTAAAAAAAAATATATAAAAGAGGCCTTCGCTATATTTTTCTTACAATTTTGTAACAATCGCTAGGATACAGTGTCACTAAATTTTAAGTCACAAGCATGTTCTACTATTTAAGAAATAAATACAACAAAATATATGAACGTATTTGTTCTTTTCTCCCCTATTTTTCTAATTATGTTTTAAATAAAAAAAAAAACGGAATCGCCTCCTAAAAAGTAATTTCAGTATTGTATCCTAAAATTTTACTTAATGTTTGAAATCAGCGCTAAAAACTGACTGATATTAACCCGTCCTCTTGTATGTACTAGATGAGAAATCAGTGGTTCTGAAAACCTCTTGGTACTAGTTTTCATTTAAATCCCTTGAAATTAACAAAATCTACGGTTTTAAATAATTTATGTTTAGTTAAGTAGAAAGGATTTGAAAATGAAATGTTAAATATGAAATTCATTGACTTGAGACATCGAATTGAAATCGATATAATTTTGTGAAATCTCGAAATCGAAAGAAAAGTGATTTTTAGGGCCCTATTATGGAAGTCGATTTCGGTCGACTCGACTAGCGAATTTGTTCCAACATTTTCAATTTTATATGAGCTAAAGGCAAGTAAAATACGATTAAAAATTTAATAATATTAAAAATAAGACCTTAAACTTGTCTAATTTGATTTTTAATTAAAAAAAAGACAATATTAAAAAAGTGGAAGTGCGGCTTTATTTAATTCCAGGATTTTAATTAAATTAAACACTTTAATTTCTCTATCGATGGATGTCGTACTTCTTTGAGCTTCAGTTAAAGTCTTTAAATCAATCTCGCAAGGTTACCCCAGGAAAGGATGAAATAATCGCGTCCCAGTATTGAGCATTCCTGCTGAAGGGAAATTTGTTATAGAAGTCTCGGAAGCACACTATACAGACGATTGAGTCAAATAAATATCTACATAATACTGTAACTACATCTAAAATTAATTTAAATATAATTTATAATTATTTTCGCTTGTACACGAGCACTAGTTTTCTTGGATCTTCATGACGTGTACGATGGCGCGTGTCTCCAACCTCCTTGGTGAGATGGGCCCTATTTTGATAATTTTCTCTAGCATCCACTTTCGTTGATTGAGAAGATTTAATATCGTATTTTGTTAATGGACGAGATTTTAACACAGCTGATGGGTTTGAATATGAGCCAGTCATTTTCCCATACCTGCCTAATTTTGAACGTAAATCCTCCCGTCTTTGTTCGATTGTTCGGCGCCGTCTCGAAATAGCCCCTGTTTCTAGAAACTCCTTCAAATCGTCCAAATGGATCTCTTCTTTTACTTCATGATTTCCAAAAACCCGCTTTTTTTGTGCAGAATATTTTGGAATCTTTGCCTCGGTTTTTTTATTTTTCAATTTATCAAGGACATGTGCAGAAGGCTCCAATATCTTTGCATTTTTCAAGAACGAGTCATCCGCAGTATTGTATGATTGAACTGATTGATTTCTTTTTTCAATAGTTGCTGTTTGAATTTGGGTCTTTTTCTTAATATTTCTCTTTGCCAATTTAGTTATATCTTCTTTTGCGGCTTTTGGCAATGGATTACTTTTTTTCTTTTCGTCTCCACCCAAAAAGCGAGGTCCTGCTGAAATCGGTGGTTTTTTAAAATGATCTAAGTCAGAAGAAGCACCAGTTCGAAAAGACTTCGACTGTCGTGCACTCTTTGGTGTATTTCTTGGACTTAGATTATTTTTTCGAATTGCATTTTCCATTGAATGTTTTTGCAAGTTTAATTTATTCAATTTCAAAAAATTCTTCGTGTTCTTTGTATTGAATATTGGTTCCAATTTATGGGATTTTGAATTGTTTAGTTCAGCCATTTTAAGGGGGTATATAATTCGATAATGGCAAAATTTGTTCAGAAAGTTACGACCACAATTAGGATAAATTTTTCCCGAAACTTTCAAATCAAACCCATCACAAGCCTGCTGATTTGAAATTTTTTTAGAAGTGATTTTTATATATCTCGGCGGAGTTCGCGACTGCTATTCGATTATCTGAGCTTATAACATCCACTTTTATATTTTATTTTTAAAAGATCTAAACTTAAATTTATTTATGATAGACCAAGCCATCAGAAAGACTAAAGTAGCGCGAAATATATGTACCCACTTTAGGATATAAGCCCATTTATCTGCAGTTGTTAAATTAAATAAATAAAAATTGCAAAAATAATAACTTTGTACTTGTTCAACTGTGCTTTTATTCTTTATTTTTTATAATATGTATATTCGAATATTTAATGATAAAGGGTGGACCATCTGTTGGTTTCTTATCAGACTATGTTTTATTTAGACACTGTCAACAGTAACGAATTTATTAATATGACAGAAATTTAGTAGCAAACTTCCGCGTAACGAAATGAATTGCTTTATGCTTGAAAATCGATCTGAAATATTAAAAAAATATTTTCAAATGCGAAAATTTAAAAGTAATTTTGGTCAAAATCAAGTTTCTTCATTAAAAGACACTAACTGAGTTTTGATGATGATTTAAATAATCGGAAGGTGTGCTTTATTCAATAAAGGAGCAATAAATGAAAAAAATTAAATATTGTAGTTTTAATAAAAGATTTAAAAAGAAACTATGTGATGACCAGCTTTTTATTTCACAAAAAACGGCGGTATAGTTTTTAGAGTCTATACTGTTCCGTAGCATTTTTGATCCAATTTTTGTAGTACGCAACATTTGTATATATTCCAGGAAATCCGTTTTCACCACATCCCACTCCAGCTGTAATAATTCCGATTAATTTCTCATCCTGTACAAGTGGTCCTCCAGAATCTCTAGTACAAGCATCGATTCCGCCATTCTCTGTTCCCGCACAAATCATATGATCAGAGAATTCACGGTAGCTAACTCTGCATAATTCTGGGTCCAATACATCTACAAAAGCAAACATTAAATTTTCGGCTAAATAGCCACTGTCCTCAGATTCGTAACCCCAGCCACTAATTAAAGATCTTCTTCCAAGATGAGGTTTTGTGTTTGCATCGGCCAACGGAATAGCACTCACATTTCGGTTAAAAGTAATTGATGTTTCAAGAACAATTACACCAATATCATTATCAAAAAAACCTGATTTGAATTTAGGATGCACCAAAAACTCCTTCACCTTAATTAGTTGGCCACCTTTTTGTCTTCGGTTAGTACCGACTCGAACTGAATAATCATTTTTGTAATCAGCGTCCAAGCAATGAGCTGCTGTAAGAACTAAATTTTCTGATATAATACTTCCGCCACATAAGTGAAAATCGTTTATTTCTATAGAAACCTGATATGGAATCTTTTCAGCACGTTGCCCATTTACAATTCTTTTAACACGATTTTTTGCATACGGTTGGGATAGGCACGAATTTAATAAAAGCGTTGAAAAAATCAGTTTTAATATTAACATTGCGGATAAATAGGTAAAGAAGTGCACCTAGACACTATCTTTAAGAATACTGATCCTATAAGCTTTTATTCAAGACTGTTTCCGCGCTAGTACCGCCGCAGTATGTTTAAACAGTTGGGACTATGTTTCTCTGCTCACCTTTTGTACATAGTATGATGCATTTAACTAGTGACGTAATATTAACATTTTTCATAAGGTTGGACAAGAGGAATTAAATTGTTAAATTATAAAAAAATTTATATAATTTTTTTTTTAAATTTTATTTTCCATAGTTTGTTGTCTCCAGAGTGTTTTTGTTTTCTCAAACATGAGTTTAGTCGCCAATTTTTTTTTTTTTTTTAATTAAAGAAGATCAATTCCGTTGAGGAATCTCTCATTAACGAAATTATATTTGAATTTTAGGAGTTCAGATTCCCAAAACGAGAATAATTTGGTACCCCGTTGCGAATACCAATGCGATTTCATGCAATATAACTACCAATAGCAACAAATTGAATTTGTTAATGGAATTCAAGTTTCTGGTGATTTAAACATAGCGAGTGAATTTAATGCACCTAATCGGATTCGAGATTTAAGTTTAATAGGATAATAAAGATCATAAGCCAAAAAAGAGATATGGCGTAAAGATGTTTAGCGATTGTTTTGATGTATGTGATCTAGAATTTATTGATACTGATGGTTAGTCTCGATTTAGGAAGACGCATTCATATGAGACAGCTTTAAACAATATTGTTGTTAATTGGGGAAAAGGGCAATTACAAGGAAAAAGAAACAAGTTGCTGTTTTCTAAGCGTATATTTTAAACGATTAATATGTAGATATACTGATCATGAAGTTGAAAATGATAATAGACTCCAAAAAAGCGCAATGATCAAGTCTACTATATAACTGATACAGTAAAAGAAGGATTATTATTTATTATTTACATTAATGACATTCATAAAGTGCTAAAGTAATGCAAAATTGTAATGTAAAATTCAGGAAGGCTTTAATAACACAGGCCTACGATAGTTTTCGTCTTACAATTCAATTCGATAGGATTTATTCTATAGATCACAAATTCGCAAACGAAAAAGTTCTATCACGTGTTTGAAAGTTTTTGAAAAAAATCGGTTTGAAAAGCACAAAAGGCCTTATTTTGGACATTCTTGCAAAATCGGCTATAAAAACCGAGATGGGGAAAAACAGCTTTAAATTCGCAGGCCTATGTAATCTTGATAATTGGCTCGAAAAAAACAAACTAAAGCTTAACGTATGTAACATACACTTGCAAGGACCACAGTGCTATGAACATAAATAGTAAGTGAGTGAATAATAAATTAAATTAAAAAAAAACATATAAATTATACCATATGTATCTCAACAAAAGTTCCGAAAAAAATTTATTATTTTAAATATTGCTCTATAATTATGTTTATGTGTTATAAGTGTGATTTTAAGACTTCAGAGATTGCAAAATAGAGCTATGCGAGGATGGACTTTGGTTTACACTTTCACTAACTGTCGGAATGTTTTCAGGAATGTTTTCAAGCGAGCGTGTGCCGTACAAGGACGGTCACCTCTTTTAACATTCTGAATAGAAAATAGAAACAACAGCCAAAGATTTATTGATTAAATTCACCACAGCAGGCCGAGATGGTGCATGATGATGAAAAATGAACCGTCTCTGCAAAATTCTCACCATTTCAATAGTGCTTTTTAACAATTTCCAAGCGTTGCTCGATTATGAAATAATCCATAATTTAAATCTATTAATAAATAATAATTGACCATTCGTTTTGCTGTTAAAAATTGTTGGCATTTTGAAGATTCTAAGCTGAGAAGAGTATTCTTTCGTATTGGCCGAGACATGTGCTTTAAAAATTGTATCCTAGTACGCTTAAATAAAATTCCTCTTACCGTTGCATTGAACATTAAACAATTTATCAGTGAAAAGTTGCCTAAATTGAATAGTTATCATTGAAAATTCTTATTCCAGTCGGCGAAATACTAATTTCCGGGAATGAGATTAAAATCACTAAATAACAATTTTAACTCCAAATTTCATTCATAGTCTGTTCAGGCAATAAGCTTCATTTAATTTTACTTACAATTATTGGCGTATCTAGGGATTTTTCCGAATGGTACAGCTAAATCCATACTTCTAAACTAATATTATAAATACGAAAGTAGCTCTGTCTGCCTGTGTGTTACCTTTTTACGTTTAAACGGCTCAATGGATTTCAATAAAATTTCGCAAGAAGATATAATGGTATCCCTAGGAAGGACATAGGGTACTTTTTACAAGCGAAAATCGAATACGTTGTTTTTTAATTAGAATAGTTGGTATTTATAAAAACTTCTGCACCGTCTATCTCAGTTTTTGCGCGATTGTCTTCAGATGTACTTGTTGATGCTGTAGGTTGTATAGAAGAACTAGAATTACATGTATTTCCCATCTTATCATTATCATGTATCACCAACGATTCAGGTTTTTTAAAGAATGTTCTGATATCTTTAATTTTGTTCATACTTTATACATAGAAAAAAAAAAAACAAAAAAAAAAGAGTGTGTATCAAAACCTATAACCAACTTAATGAAACACAACATAACCGAATAAAATAACCAAAAATATACTTTGTCATTAAATTTATAATTAGAATTTTAAGTAGAAAAGATTTCCCGCCTTTCCTTTACGCTTCTTAAAGTTTAAATGTATTTATTGTAGTATTTGTAGTAGCAATTTAAAGAAAATCAATTTCATTTTCTATTTACTATTTAAAATAAACATGTATGTCTTACCGTGTAGGTACTAAGTAGGTAGGTGGGGATCTACTTTTCATTCAAGCTCAAATAAATAAAGAAACCTCTAAATAAGGCGAGGCGATTGATTCAATTTGATGCCAACCAGTGGCGGCTCGTCAGAGGAGGCAGAGGAGGAAGTGCCTCCTCTATCAAGTTTTAAATTTAAAAAAAATGCTGTGATAAGAAACACTTTATTTCATGCCCAAATCAAAAGAAATCATTTCAAATAAAAATATTTTGTGTAGACTCTGGTAATATTGGCATTGCTAATATGGCAATAACTGGTGGTAAATTTTAGGAAGAATTCTGTGTGTGCGCGACAGAGGAGGCAATTCTCAGGCAGTTTATAGAAGAAAGAAACCGCGATGAGACACACATAGAAATTCGTGACGTCTATGGCTCAAAACATATGGGCGAACTCAAAGCGAAGAATTCTGTGTGTGCGTGACAGAGGAGGCAATTCTCAGGCAGTTTATAGAAGAAAGAAACCGCGATGAGACACACATAGAAATTCGTGACGTCTATGGCCAAAACCCCCGGGAATAATAAATTCAAGCAAAACCCCCGGGAATAATAAATACAAGCCGTGAAGTAGACCTGTTCACTAACACATGTATAGGGTCATGTAGTCCGATGATTGCACCGAAATAACATTGCTTCTTATGGCGGTAGAGCCCATTCATTCCACTCCACAGACCGAATCTGCTAAACTATCGCCTTTACGAAAAAGTGATGTTCTACTGACAGTAACTAGGGAGGAATACCGTTCTTATGGTACCAAAATCATTATAGGGGTAAGAACAAAATATTAAAGATATTGGAGCTCAAAAGTTACTCTTACTGCCCATCGAACAAATTACCACGGAAAGTCGTGCTGTCAAGTCGACCTGCCGCTGCTGTTTTGTTCGAGGAAATGGTTAGAGTTGTGTTTAAGTGCAAAAAACTCTAATATTTTGTTCTTGCCAATATAACGTTTTTCAGATCACTAGAAAGGTATTCCTCCGTAGTTATAGTTAGTAGAACATCATTTTCGCGTAAAAGTTATAGTTTAGCAGTTCAGGCGAGTTGAGTGGCATACTTTGGATCATCCGCCATAAGAAGCAATGTTATTTCACGGCGATTCTCGGACTACATACATCACTACGTATGCATTTTCTACTTCACGGCTTGTGTTTATATGTATTCCCGGGGGTTTTGATACAAGCCATGAAGTAGACCTGCTCACTACCACATGTATAGGGTGATGTAGTCCGATGATTGCACAGAAATAACATTGCTTCTTATGGCGGTAGAGCCCATTCATTCCGCTCCAGAGGGCGAATCTGCTAAACTATCGCTTTTACGAAAAAGTAATGTTCTACTGACTGTAACTGGGGAGGAATACCGATCTTATGGTACCAAAATCATTATAGGGGTAAGAACAAAATATTTATGATATTTGAGCTCAAAAGTTACTCTTACTGCCCATCGAACAAATTACCACGGAAAGTCGTGCTGTCAAGTCGACCTGCCGCTGCTGTTTTGTTCGGGGAAATGGTTAGACTTGTTCTTAAGTGCAAAAAACTCTAATATTTTGTTCTTGCCACTATAAAGTTTTTCAGATCACTAGAAAGGTAATCCTCCATAGTTATAGTTAGTAGAACATCATTTTCGCGTAAAAGTTATAGTTTAGCAGTTCAGGCGAGTGGAGTGGCTTACTTTGGATCATCCGCCATAAGAAGCAATGTTATTTCACGGCGATTCTCGGACTACATCACTACGTATGCATTTTCTACTTCACGGCTTGTGTTTATATGTGTTCCCGGGGGTTTTGCTATGGCCAAAACCTTCTACAATTACAAGCCGTGAACTGGCCTTTTGAGTGTGTGCGTAAGTGGTCTGACAGTTCTTCAGTTGACGGCCATTTTCCATAGAAAACGTTCGACGTCAGGAGGATCCGCAAAAATTTTAAGTGATTTCGGTGTGAAAAAATTAATTTATCGGGTAAGTAAGTAAATAGGAAGCTACACAAAAGGATACCAGTGCTACATTTTTGTAAAATACCGCGGAAAAGTTCACAACAAATCGAAAATTTGTCGTGAGATTGTCGGTAAAAATGTTAGGTTAGAAGCGATTTGCTAATCAACTTTTGGCAATTTAATAATTATTTGAGTACATTTAAGGACATTTAATTGCTAAAAGTGGCTGAGCATCTCGTAAAAGTCAAGCCGAAAGTGCGGGTAGTTGTATAAAGTGCAATAATGACCTGATTTGTTAGCATTTTTCTGGAAACAGACAACTTGCTTTGCGTCCGGGAAGCCCCGGTTTTACCCCCACTAAAATCCAGGGTAAACTCAGGGCTAATGATGAATAGCAATTTATGTGTTAACAGACGCATTATTTCGATAAATAGCATTCTAAAATGTTAGGAAAAACCATCATAAAAATTAGCAATGAGGTCTAGATCTAACAAAAGTTATTTTCATTACAATATCGAAAAAAACTTGCACATATTTTTAAGTCTTTCAACAGGACGCTTTTCTTTAATGCCAAAAAGTGATAAATGAATTTTTGCTATTATTTTCCGTTATTGCAAATAAGCTGATCCTCATCATATACTCTTGAAAATACAAGAATTTTATGGACAAAACATGGTTTCTTAGAGAGAGCGTAAGAGATTTGTTTGTAACAATAGAAATATATAAATAGAGATAAATAAATACGAAAAGGAGTAGCGCGTGAGCCCCCAACCCCTTCAGGAAAAAAGTTGTTATACATAATTTTGGAAGGTTGAATTGTTAGCAATTTAAAAGTGTTAATTATGGTCTTCTCCATATAAATTTATTGTTACTTCCGTAATTAAAAGCTGTAAAGCAATTTTGGCATTAAGGTTAAAAATACTAAACAACATTTTATTTTCTCTTTTCAGCAACTATACCTTGCGACTGGCGATTCAAATCTATCTGATGAAACAACACCAGTCCAATCAAGTTCGCTCTCTTTGGCTGAACCCGTAGCCTGCGCTGGATCGAGTGGACAACTTTTGTGTTCGGATGGACCACAAACCGAACAATTATGCGTTGTATGCCACTATTTTCCACTCTCAAGC
Source organism: Dysmachus trigonus (assembly GCA_949715965.1). Classification (NCBI taxonomy): domain Eukaryota; kingdom Metazoa; phylum Arthropoda; class Insecta; order Diptera; family Asilidae; genus Dysmachus; species Dysmachus trigonus. The sequence continues at coordinate 97,727,351 of OX454319.1, read as the reverse complement.
GCTCTGCTTCCGTGTAGACATACATGCATTTGTGCAGTTTGCTTCTGTAAGTTGATTAAAATTTTGAAAATCAAAAAAAAAAAAAAACAATGAGTGACGATATTTATTTATTTTTTAATTTTCCAGCTAAACTGAACAGATGTCCGATGTGCAGAGAGCCAATTTCTAGCTACTTCTGCATAAGGTCAGAGGAGTATGGACCTCCGGGTGTATGCGAGCAGAGATCGGCAAAAACGAAAAATATTCATTGGTTGGATGCGTTGAATGATAGGCTTACAGATTTCTTAGGATTTAGATAATCTCTTGTTTTTACAGTAACACCACACTTTTTATGAATTCCTTCTAGTCTAACAATAAGATTAGTTGTAATCACGCCTAGTTAGGTTTTTAGTGTTTGTCCTCGTTAAGTATTTATTTCCGTAGTACTTTACACGGCAGTTTTATAAATTAAAATTATATCTGCAGTTGACCCAATTTTACATACTAACCAATTTATCTATTAAACTTATAATTGTAACTTTTTCGTAGCTTCAGAGTTATGATTTGTAAGAAATAAGCTTCAGAGTTAAAAAAGGTTGAATATTTGTAAGTTTTTGATCATGCGAACTTTTTTGTATTTCTTTTTTTCGGTCCATTAAGAGTCAGATTTTGCCTTATAGTATAAATTGAAATATGGTACTCTTAAAGTTATGATTAAGGGACGACCCAATTTGGATATAGGCGCCACAATTCTTAAAATTTTAAATCAAAATTATTATCATTCCTATTCTATTTCAACAACAAATCTAAATATTTTATCAATAATGAGCAGGAATGTTGATTAATTTAAGTGAATTTTTAGATTGCCTAATTTTTGATCCTACGATACTAATACTAAGATTTCATCAGAGAAGACAAAGCTGTTTTTTATGTTTATTAATAGTCTCAAAACTTGCGATATTAGCTAGTAAGGAGGAGGAGCCGAATGTGCACTCGAGAGTTAGATTTAAAAAAAGTGAATGTGAAAATTAGTGATATGCTTGGTTTGTATGAGGATGTAAAGTGAAAACAATTATAACAGAATTCCAATTAATTGTCGTATTTCATTTTTGTCAGTTTTCATTGTTTCTATTTTTCGGTCTTTTACGATGTCGAGATGATCATTTGTACTTTTTTTTAGTAGTTAGAAAAAGGAAATAATCACAATCGCTTGACACTCTATAACAAATTTGAATTACGGCTGCATTGCCTGTAAATATTTTTATCGGAACAATTTTTTCATTTGAATTTAGCTATGCGAAACAATCGAATCGAATTCCTTGCTATTGGCCCAGAAACCCGAGAAAAGAGATTTCTCACTGTTTTGTTAAAGGTCGAATATTTATCCCTACAAAATCATTAACAACACAAGAAAGTAAATGTATTAATATACAATAAAAATAGTAAAAGTCCAAATTTATTCCAGCAAAACTTTGTACATATTCTGACCCTTCTTAAGCAAAAAACCCTGTACATTAAGGGTATCTAAAATACTATTAAAACTCTCTGCGAATCCACAATAAGCTGCAAGTTCTTTTAACTCCTCTGTACTAAAAATTGTTTTCTCCAAAGACGCTGAGCGCCTTTGAAGTACCTTTAAATACTTCTTCACTTGGCTTGCAACGCTCAAACTAGATCCATTTCTTCTCGACGACGGCATGATATCATCACCTCCCAGGGTATCAAGCGAATCAACAAGGCTGTACCGCATTATGGCAAGTAAGTCCTGAGCGTGCCAACCAGTCAAATCTTTGGTGCTTCTGTCGCTTCAAGGGTAGTCAATGTACTATAAATAAATTAAATTTATGCAATCAATTTCCGTCCACTGCAATAAAAATTGAAAGTAACAATTTTCCACAGTGATAATTGCAGCTTTAGAAATTCATTATTTGTGGTTCCCTTAAACAGAATGCCTTCATAACAAAGACGAAAAGGTGCTTAATAAACAAGGACTTCAAAGTCTTTTAGATATCACAGTACACTTAAAAGTGCCTAACGTGCACTAGGGATGTTCTCCAACAACCTTATTAGGTATGAAACATAAATACTATGCATCCTGCGATGAAGTCGATGTTTCAAACACTTAAAATTCTGTAATCCAATCTGATGGCTTCTGATAAATTTTGCTGTTTCATGCAGACTCGGCAAATTTAATAAAGTTTCACAATATGAAGATAATCTATTATAAATCCTCAAACATTGTGAAACGTTTTACTAGATATACCCTTTTTCGAAAAGCAAAATTAACTTAAGTATTTTCCGATATTTGTACTTGTGTTCTAAGCGCACTTAAAACAATGAAATATTAAGACTTTTTTTTTAAGGAAAATATGAACTGTACTCGCAGATTATGTATGTAAACTGCAGGAGTTACATATTTTCTGCAATTAATGCCACTTCGCACTGCAAATCACTTAAAAATGTATGAAAATACATCAAGTTAAACAAGTTAACTACACCGGACCGCCTAAGAAAAGAGTGAAGCTGTCACTAGAGCGCTGAAATCAGCTGATATCTGTCAGACCACTTTGCCCTATCGTTGTGTGCGTGCGCCGGGCCAGTTCACGGCTTGTAATTGTAGAAGGTTTTGCTATGGCTCAAAACATATGGGCGAACTCAAAGCGAAGAATTCTGTGTGTGCGTGACAGAGGAGGCAATTCTCAGGCGGTTTTGTAGAAGAAAGAAACCGCGATGAAGCACACATAGAAATTCGTGACGTCTATGGTTCAAACACGTAGGCAACTGCGAGCGGAGAATTTTTGTGCTTCAGATCACTGTCCGACCCCCGACCACCGTCCCGCAAGATCCGGTCCTCAACTGAATTTTTAGATTCTCTGCCTCCCCTATCTAGGAGACCACGACCCGCCACTGATGCCAACATCCTAACTTACTAAATACTTAGTAAAAACAAAAACACAACTATACCTTAAATCTTTTCGATTAATTTATATTAATTAGCTTTTAATGAACACTATAATCCAATGATTGGAAACACCTGCAATGACAACTGCACGCCGGTTCCTTCTACTTTCAAAAACAGAAATACAAAAGGTAGAATTTGTAATGTGAGATACTAAGAAATCAATTCCTATCATTCAGCACTAATATTTCTGTTTAAAGCTTAAGAAATTGTGAGAAATTCAAATGTATCTAAAAGTGGACTAATTTTACATGTTCGCATTCCTTTTGAGGGGCTAAAATGCATTAATTACTAAAGTTATTAAAAAAAAGGCGACCTTTTCAGGATACACGTGGTAAAGTCTGTTTTGGACTGTAGATATAAATTTTAGAAACGATTTCACTTGAGAGCATTTAAATATTTGTCTACTCCACCACGTAAACTGGCAGCTAACAAACGGCAACACTGAATGTTATTTGACATCTTTGTTTCATTTCCGTTTCATCTTTACCAGGACCGGTATGGAATAAAGCAGAACTGGAGCACTGACATCCAATTTGTTTGTGGTGTTGACCGGCCGCTCAGGTGAATTGCCGGTGTTTTTTATACCTTATTCTGAATAAAATGTTGAAAGAAGCGCTCATTACAATTTTGCTAATAACATTAGCAAGCTGCAAAGATGTGGATCAATCGGGTTACTTAACTTATTGTCCGTGCATGGGTAAAAAACATACTGACCGATTTTTTATTTTGTAGTTAATCTAATTAGTGAAATCTCGTTTTATAGGTCGCTTCGGTAACCAGGCGGATCATTTTCTTGGAGTTTTTGCCTTTGCAAAGGCTCTCAATCGAACGCTGATCCTCCCACCTTGGGTTGAATACAGAAAGGGCGAAATGCGTTCGATTCAAGTTCCCTTCGACGCTTATTTCGATGTCGGCGCCTTGGAAGATTATCATCGAGTTATTTTAATGAAGGATTTCATGGAGAATATTGCGCCAGAGATTTGGCCACCAGAGAATCGGGTATCATTTTGTTACGTGGAACGACAGAGCTTAAATAAGGCGAATAAGAAAAAGGATTGTCATGCCAAGGACGGAAATCCATTTGGCCCTTTTTGGGATACTTTTAGTATAGATTTTGTTCGATCTGAGTTCTTTAAACCCCTACATTTCGATGTTCACCACAGTGAGGTAGCGAAAAGTTGGGCTGTTAATTATCCTCCACCCGAATGGCCTGTTTTGGCCTTTACCGGAGCTCCAGCAAGTTTCCCTATACAAATTGAAAATAGACCTCTTCATAAATATCTTGTTTGGAACGAAAAATATGTAAGTCTTGCTAAAGAATTTATTAAAAAATACCTCCCGAAAGGAGCCTTCATTGGCGTTCATCTAAGAAATGGCATCGATTGGGTTCGTGCGTGCGAACACACAAAAACAAGCCAGAATTTGTTCGCTTCGCCCCAGTGTTTGGGGTACAACAACGAACATGGTACCCTCTACCAAGAACTTTGTATGCCAACAAAAGAGCTAGTTGTGAAGCAACTTAAGAGACTTATAAAGAAGGTGAAATCTTCGAATAAATCGAATCCAATTCGATCTGTTTTTGTTGCGTCCGATAACAATCACATGATTGAAGAACTCAATACAGCTCTATCACGCCTGGACGTATCCGCCCACAAATTATCAAAAGAGGATCCCCATTTAGATTTAGTTGTTTTAGGCCTCTCAAATTATTTTATTGGCAACTGTGTATCATCGTATTCAGCTTTTGTAAAAAGGGAAAGGGATGTTAAAGGATTTCCATCGTATTTTTGGGCATACCCAAAAGACAGTTTAACTGGTAAATATGATATTGTACACGAGGAATTATGATTTATATCTTTTTTAAATTTATTTATACGAATAAAGTGTTCATACATATAAATTTTATGTTGTTCCTATTCTTTCCGGTTTACATGCAAACATATAAACGGGATAAAGTCCTTTTGGGAAATTTGTTTGGCGGGTTAATTTAACAATTTTAAAATTAGCTGCTCTTATGAGATTTTTAAATGTTTTTAGTGGTCTAGTTACAGATGAGTCTACATCGTCCACTTCTAGACTTTTTGAAGAAGTTACATTTTCTTTAATCACAAGCATACCATGTTTTGTTAGGCTCCTTCTAATTTTGCTAAAGAATTCAATTAAATCAGCGTCTGTAAGGTGACCAAGAACCCATTGGCACCAAACTATGTCATATTTATCGTTTTCCGGATTGAATTTTTGTAATCCAACGTTGAAGACTTCTCCTAGCCTTCTATCACTGCTCAAGAGTTCTTTGGCTTTTTCGGAGAATGCTCGATCTTGTTCGACCAGATCAACTTGATTAAATACTGGCATTAAGAGACCTTTCGTGATCCTTCCTATTCCTGCACCGCAATCAAGAGCTCGGTTCTTTTCTGGTGGTGATTTTAGGCGAAATATTTCTCCCAGAAACTCACGAGATCCCTCAATATCAGTATTAGTTATAACTCCAAATCCTCCTAACATTCCGTCGACTGTAGCTGGAACTGAAGACCAGTATTTCTCTGCGTCCTCATAGAATTTATCTTTGCTCTCATTTTGGTCGTCGTCATTTTCGGAATCTACTAAATAGTCAATACCATTTTTAACTGGCGACACAGACATTTTATGGATAATTTCATTTTTTTCTGATGATTCTTGAATGCTCATTTTATCCAAAGGTAAGTGGTTTAAACGCTGGACTTTGTTCTCCTGAAAAAAATTGCTCGGTTTATTTGTTTTATTTATTTATTTCTTTACAATTCGCCAAAGGCTGACTACTACAAAAATATGTACATGTGAATCAATTAAACCAACCTAGCCTTAACATATTTCTTGGTCAAATTAAAATAAATATGCTCGAAATGGGTGTTAATACAACGATCACAATCTTGACTAGAAGATGCAACTCGAAAAGTCTTAGAATCGTCAGCATAGAACAAGATTTGTGAGTGAGATAAAAAAAAGAGGTAAGTCATTGACATAAATATTAAAAAGAAGTGGGCCGATGTGGCTACCTTGAGGTACACGAGAAGAATAGTAAATCTCCTCAGAAAGAAATCCACGGAACAGTACTCGCTGAGTACGAAGGGATAAATAAGACTTGACTCAGTTCACAAAGAGAGGGGGCAAACAAGAGGGCCTTAATTTTGTAAATTAGAACAGGGTGATTGCTTTGCTAAAATCGGTGTAAATGCAGTCGATCTGTTTTCCATCTTTTGTAGCATTAAGGCAGAAATGCGAAAATTCGAGAAGGTTAAATTAGTTTTATATGCATAGAACCGTAGATTGTATTTATACAATTAAAAAAAAAAAAAATAGTATTGTAGGTAGAGAGATAGAGTAGTCTAATAATTATTAATTTTAAACTTAAACAGTCGGAATCAAAGAAAACGAATTGATGTTTTGTTAGAAGTTAGAGACAATAAATTTGGTATGCCACAAGGTTCTGTGTTAGGCGTACTACTTTTTAGTATGTTTTACAATTCCTATAAAACAATTACGAAAAAGAATTTTTTATGGGTTCATACATTTTTATGAAATTTGAACAGAGTAAAAGAAATTTATAATGTGATTATAAAGTCACACTTTGAATACTATTCAACGATCATGCTCCAAAATAATGCGATGATATTTCTGAGGGGCCATAGACTAACACCGGGGCTTTGGATTTTGTTCATAATTGGGTTAATTGTACTTCTATGGGACCTGAATAAATGTACATGATTTTTTTTTTTTAGCTTAGTTACCAATTTATGCGATTTCAAAGAATTGGCAAAATTTGAGGAACGAATTTTTCGAATGCTATTAATACAGTTAATCAAATGGATTGAATAATAAGCAAATCGTGTTTATTGGAGAATATTAATTGTTTTTCTTAAAAATTAATTAAAATTTGAAATTGGATTTTTTTTCGTATAGTAAACCGGAAGTTAACTTTAAAAACCTGATTTTTTCCAACTTCGCATTTTGTTAAATTTTTTATTTTGACCAAAAAAATATAGCTTGTAGTATAGAAATATTATGCAAAAATTTTTAGAATGGTATCTCGATTCGTTTGGAAGATATAAAGGAACCACTCAGTACAGCGCGCCATGCGGCACCTTCGTACTTTAGTTAATATATTCTAAACGAATCGAGATACCATTCTAAAAACTTTTGCATAATATTTCTATACTACAAGCTATATTTTTTGGTAAAAATAAAAAATTCAACAAAATGCGAAGTTGGAAAAAATCAGATTTTTAATGTTAACTTCCAGTTTACTACCCCACTGGTCAGATTTATGCTAGATTTGAAATAGCTAAGCGTAAAACGAAGGATGGAGATTAATATAATTTAGTTCACATATAAAATAAGCATCAGAGGCTACCAAACTACCTGAGAGATTTTGTGCAATACGCGGGAAATGTGCAACGATACCTTCTGAGAAATAATAGTGATTTCCGACTACCAACATGCAGTAGTGCAGCCGCAAGTAAGGTTTCTTACTTTTCAATATATGACTTAAAAAGTGAAATTAAGTGGAACGAGTAAAAGAAAGGATGTATTAGTACTTGCAAGTTAAATAAAAATTGTTTTTCACGCTGCAGGCTCTATTTATAAATTAAAATAACGTGATAAACAATTTCGCGAGGCATTTAATAAAATCTACTGCAGAATAAACTCAAACGAAGTCATCTACACGATTTTAGGTTTGTCGCACAAACTTACCTTGGTTAACTGAAATTAAATCGTTGTTGGTTTATAAAATAAAAAGATATTCCGCATAAATCCTCTTCCCAGCCGCCCTCGATCGACACACACATGTTTATTTACAAAACTGTCAATTTGACATTTCCAATTCCATTTCCAAGTTTCAATTCCGTTCATTTCATCTTCCAACTCGGCGTCTGAGCAGGGATACCAACTTGGGGGTTTTCCCCCTAAATTTAGGGGGACGAAATGTTGAATGGGGTTTTTTTAGGGGCTTGAAATGTTTAGGGGTAATTTTAGGGGTATTTTAAGAATGCTCCAAAATATTTCAAATTATAACTTAAATAAGTAGAATTCATTTTAATTTTATTTTGGAATAAAAAATCCATTTTAAAAATGTATGATCTTCTAGTTTGTTTCTTTATCTAAGTTTTGTTCACATTTGTCAATTCCGAAATGCAGCCAACTTCCTAGTGATCCGGCTTCTGCAGTTTTACCAATTAGTGGAAATAAATTTAACAGTTACATTTACAATGCTAGAGAAAGTGAAGTGACAGTGGACTAATTCCAAAGCCAATTAAAACAAAGTATTTGGACCTATGAAAATATTTCTTGATTAATGGTATTAAATATTACGGATTCTTACAAAAACTAGGTATGTATTTATTTGTTCATTTTTATTAGAATATTTTAATAAAAATAGTTACACATTTATATGGTCATTTATAGGAAATTCATTCTTGTTCAAACCCTGTAAATTGAGCAGATTCGGAGATAAATTAAGTGGAGATCAGGATGAGGATAATGAATAAATAATTACTGATGAAGATGTGATATGGAATGACGAGCAAATGGCTTGGCTTGATTTTCGTGAGGAATGATTTTTAAAAAAAATTTAACACTCTTCAAATATAAAACATTACGAAACTGATTAATAATGCCAAAAGATAAAAGTCAACAAAAAAAATATCATCAAAAATACAATAAAGTTTGGGAAACAGATCCAGATTTAAAAGGTAACATAGCTATTTTTCTTCTGTATTTTGTCTTTTGATTATAAGTACTTTTGACGGTTTATTTTAAATGTTGGCGCGGTTTGCATTTGCGCAAAGGTAACTGCCAGCTTTTTGGAGTAGGTTTATTTTTAATTATTTTGATTTTTTTTTATAAACTGTGTTCAACTGTTAGCCATTTGTGAAAAGTTTCTATTTACTTCTATAATAAAAAAGCATAATTTTTCTATTAGAGGTAAATACGTGATTTACAATAAAACCCCATAACCTATCTCACATCAATCTGTACTGACGAGTTTTAAAAATTTGTCCTGTCACGATATTTATAAACTAATTACTAGTTTTTTTTTTACAATAAATGTTTTAATTTCAGATTGGCTTGCACCTGATAATACGGATGACACCTTGGTTATCTGTAAATATTGTAGGACAACCTTGAAAGCTCACAAGAAAGATTTAATTGGCCACTCAAGAACTGAAAAACATAAAAAAGCGGTGGATTTAGAAAAATTGACGAAATCATGCAAATCTTTAAGTGTGACATTTAAACCAGTCTTGTCAGACAGTTCAAAAGTAGCAGAATTAAAAATTGCTGCATACATTGCTGAGCATAGTGCTATTCAGACAGTAGATCATTTGATCGAAATATTACCACAGTTGGATTCTTCATCAGATGCCCTTAAAAATCTAAAACTTCACCGAACTAAATACTCTATGTTAATAAAAAATGTTCTTGGTCCGTCTATGCTTCAAGATTTAATCGAAGAAATCGGGAATTTCCCCTATTCATTAATTATTGATGAAAGTACTGATCTTTCGACACAGAAAGCTTTGTGCATCATGGTGCGATTTTTTTCATGTAAAACTAAAAAAATCGTCACAACTTTTTATAGAGTAATCAAATTAATAGATTGTGATGCAAAAAGTGTCTATCAAGTTATAACAGATCAACTCAAGAAGGATGGGATCAAGCTGGAAAATATGATTGGTGTTGGTGTTGATGGAGCAAACGTCATGATCGGTAAATATCACTCAGTAACTTCATTGTTAAAAAAAGATTTACCTGATTTAATAATAGTCAAATGTGTCAGCCACTCATTGCATTTGTGTGCTGAAAAAACAGCTGAATTATTACCAAGACAATTGGAATTCCTGGTTCGAGAAACCCATAATTGGTTCACATACAGTCCTAAACGTTTAGAAGAATATAGAAATTTATTTGGAGCTATGAATAATCATCAGAATCCAAAAAATAATTCAAGGTTTCAGTGGAACCCGTTGGCTCGCCCGCTACGAAGCAATCATCACAATATTAGATCAATGGGATGAACTCAAATTACTCTTTTCAATTGCCAAAACAGATGATAAATGTTATATGGCAGAACAGCTGTATGATATTATGAAAAGGCTGCCATTCAAAACTTTTTTGATTTTTCTAAAAAATGAGCTGAAAAATGTGATTCAGTTTTTTAAAGTGACAACGCCGAACCCACAAAGTTGTTTGAAGATTTATTTTTATTATATAAAAATTTGCTAAGGAGGCTTGTTGTACCTGCACAGTTAGACAAAGTACTAGATTGTGAATTGATGCAATTCAATTTCCAGGATCATCTAATGCATACATCAGCAATTTATTTTGTATATGACTTTCAGAATATATCACAAGAACTTGAAGAAAGGGATTTATTAGACGTCAGAGAAAGATGCAAAAACTTTTTATGTCATCTAGCAGAGCAAATTCAACAACGACTCCCGGACAATTTGATAACATTGAAGATAATTTTTAATTTGCATCCAAAGATCGCGACATCTCAAAACAAACCTGACCTTAAAGAAATATTAAATCACATCCATCGAACTCATATTTATGGTGACAAAAATGATGTTGAGTCAGAGTGGCATCTTCTGAGTAATAAAAAGTGGTCCAATGTTTCCAATTCAACAGAATTTTATGCAGAAATTTATGATGACTGTGATGCAGCGGGATGTAGGTATTTTGAAAATATAGCAAAATTTGGAATTGCATTATTAACAATCCCAATTTCCAATGCAAGTGTAGAACATGCCTTTTCAATTTACAATATTGTCAAAAATAAATTACGAAACAAATTATCATTTGAAATGTTGCAAAGTATCCTGATGGTTCGCTTTTCTTTACAGCGAAATTATTCATCATGCATAAAATTTAATCCATCAAAAAAAATGTTGGATTTATTTAATGTACGAATGTACGACTTCAAAAATTTACAGACTGTAGAAGATGCGGAAGCAATACTTGAATTATTAAATGGCTTGTGATTAAATATTATGTTAAATAATCTGTAATAAAACTATTTTGATATTTAATAATCAATAAAACCTATTCTGAGTACTTAATAGTTTTAAAATACATTTTTTCCATTATTACAGCTTTACAAACGGTTTTAGGGGATTTTAGGGGTTTTTAAAGTTGATTTTGGGGGGAAAATATTCCACGAGTTGGTAACCCTGCGTCTGAGGAAGTTGTCAAAAGATCCCAAATGTAAATTGTCACTTGAGTGTAGTAATTTTTTGTAAATTGTTTGCATTTCTTAGGTGTATTCCCGTAAACTCTATGCAAATTTGTAAATAATGTCGGATAAAGCAAAAGCTAAGAAACTTGCGGCTGCCAAGAGGAAGGTAAATAAATCTCTGCAAGACCACAAAATTAAAATTAATCAGTGACACGTCAGGTGTTTTTTACTGCGGGGTTTATTTAATATTTTATTAATTTTATAGCTGAAGGAGTATCACCAACTAAAAGGGAAGCAACAAATTATTAATTCAGATGGTTATGACGATGCTAACGAAATCAAAGCTGATAACATGTCAGAAAGTGGAAAAAGTGAAGATGCAGAAAAAGGATCGATCTTTCCTAGTTCGAATGAAAAATTGGATATTAATTCAGAACCAGAAGGGTATCAAAAGGAAATTAAAACATTTAACTCATTTCGAGAAGTCAACGGTGCTGAAGGTAATACACATTTTGAGGCAATCGAATTAATAATTGCCGAAAAAGCCTCACTTTCGACTCAAGTTGGAAAATTGCAAACATCATGCAAGCAAAAGGATTTAGAAATTGAGGAGTTGAACACCATGCTTCAATCTGCTAGAAATCGTATTGAAAGCCTTGAAAAAACTACAACTGACCAGAATGCGGAGATTTCAACACTTCGGAGTAGTGTAGAGGAAATGCGAAATCATATGAGTAATCAGGAAAATAATAGTCACAAATATAAAGTGCAGTGTGGCGAACAAGTTGATTACATCGAAGAGTTGAAACATGAACTCGCTCTAGGCCGCACAAAAATAGACGAACTGGAAGCCGAACTTCAGGAGAAGTCGCGTCAATTGGAACTCTACAACATCCGGATTAATCAGATATCAGAGGAAGCCAGCGTCGCCACTGATAACCGAATCGAGGACTTGACTCAAGCAAAGTTTATACACGAACAGCAAATTAGAGATCTAGAGGTAAGGGAGTAAGCAACAATAAGAGAAAGTTTTCAGTTTTATTATTTAATTTATTAAATAAAAATTATAGGAAAGAAATCAGTCTGCTTGTAAAAAATATCCACCTTTTGAGGTTTTTTACAATCTGTAAAAGCTGTCTGGCTTATTAACCTTCAGAAAGCCTGGTGAACAATTTTTTACCGCGAGGAGGGGTCTAGAAGGCCTGGAAAAAACATTCTATGAGCTTATTTTAAGAATTATGAAGATAGTCTAAATAAGAGACGTATAAATGCATAAAATATTTAAAAAAACTAACTAACGAACTGCGAGCTTCTGAGAAAATTAAATTGCAAACGAGTCTATCTCAGAAGTTATAAGGTTTTGAAAGTAGCTCGGACCTTTGAGACCCCACTAGGCTCACCGAAGATTAATAAAAAAGGTTTTGCGAATGGCAAAATAAATATAGCTATGCTAAAAACTGGAAAAAAAACTTAGGTTTAAATATCGGTATGAAAAATCAGAATTTTTCAACTAACTAGCGAGGAGATTGAGAATTTTGTTTTTCTACTAAGAACATAATTAAATCATAAAAAATTAGCTACTTCAAGAAATTCAGTATTAAGAAGCTATTAGTCTAGATTAAAATTGAATTATTCATATTAAATTCTAAATGTCGGAATCTTTTATAAAATCCTTTTTATATTTCTACTCTTAGATTTGTTCATATGCTACTACTAAAATATTGAAACTAACCCTTAACACTCGGCGACCTTGAATAAACAATAGCTGAATTGTGACCCAGATTCACCAGTGGAGTGCAAAGGGTTAATATAATAATTTCTAAAGTTTCTATTAACAAATTTTCGTAATAGTACTAAAATAATAAGTTGGTTGAAAAGAAAAAAATTTACTTCATACCTGTAACCAAAATTTAAAGTTATTAAAATATTTTCTAAAATCCTTTTCAGGCTTTGGTAAAGCAGTTAAATGTGGAAAAAGATCAGGCAAGCCAGCAATATCAAAATTACACCCAGTATCTAAATAAGGAGGTGACTACACTAAGAGATAAAAATCTTGAGTTGATGAATGAGAAGAGCAAGTTGCTGGACAGGGAAAAAACGATGGTGGACCACATCGCTCAACTTGAAAAGCAGATACAGGACAATATTGCACGGCAAGAAGTTCTAAAAAGCAATGGGAATTCGGTTTGGACTATTCTTAAATGTTATTATTTAACAGCATTATGAATTGACTTCCTTTTACAGGAAGCTAATGCTGAACTTGAGACAACAAATTCAGAATTACAACAGAAAATCGAAGAATTAAAGCAACAATGCGACAATCTGGATGTAACTATAAAACTACAAGATAGTAAAATACAAGAATTAACTTTAGCACTTGAAGAAAAACAGTTGCATATTGAAGATTTGGAAAAATTGAATGAACAACTAAAACAATCACAACCGGATAGTGCTAAACTTCTAGCGTCTATAGAAAGTGATAAAGTGGCTGCATCTCGTGCTGTTGCACAAAATGAAGAGTTAAAAAAACAATTAGAAGAGATACAATTAAAATTAATACAGGTAACTAATGAAAAAGTCGAATTGGTGGAACTTTTACATTCCGAACAACATGCAAATAAAGAAGTTCGGGCTAATTTCGAAAAAATGTGTGAAGATCTTAAGCAAACTACAGAGAAGCTACATTTTAAAGACGAAGAAATGATTCGACTCACTCATGAGAATAACGAATTAAATAAAAAAGTCCTTCAGCTCAATCAACAAGTAGATAGACTTATGCATTATGAAGCGAAGGAGTATTCGGAAAAATATGTGGACAATAGTGAAAGTAATAATAATATTAAAAATGATCAGGATTGTTCGCATTCTCCTCACACTCATGGATGCGAAGATGAAGAAAATCAGGAACACCACATTATGGAAAAAGCTATGGAAGCACTAGAAACGGATTGTAAGTATTTAAAAGAATTATAAATTATTATTTATTTTTACTTCCATGTTCCAAAGGAAATCGAAGTACAGATTAGGGTCTAAAATTCGTATCCGAAATATAGCAGATTCTGATAGTACTATTATAAATATATATGGGGTAAGATTACTGCCATGCTAAACTTTATTATTTCATTGTGGAACATGGAAGTCATGCAATGATCCTCACATCAATTTTTAAAACCTATATTTAATACTTTCAACAGCTGTTTCTACCAATTCAAACCTTCAAAATTCAAATAGTCGAATTGATCGGAAAATTTCAACAGAACTTCCGACAGGTGAAGCCATGGCTAAGTTACAGGAGCGCTTTACAACGTTAATAAGCGAAGTTGCTGACTTGACCGAAGAGAAGCAACGTCTAGAACATCTCGTGCTTCAGTTACAGGGTGAAACAGAAACAATTGGAGAATATATTACATTGTATCAGACTCAGCGACGTATGCTCAAGCAAAAGGAAATCGAGAAAAACACTCACCTGCAACGACTTCTAGCTGAAAGAGAGGAGATGAAAGAAAAGATCATTGAGTTGACCCAACTCATCACTAGCCTTGAAGTAAAATCGGAAAATCCTAAGAAGACTGTAATACAGGAGAAAATTCATAATATAATTACTGAAATTAAGGAAAAAGATAATCTTGAGCCGCCGTCTGCTGGATGCGTCGATCATTGTGCTTGCTGTTCGGGTAAATTTGAAACAATTTAATTAAATTCTTTTTTAAAAATTTAATAAATTTATACTTGAAAAAGAAAAATTGTTTTTTTTTTATTGTGTACAGGACAGAAAATCTTCTACCCAATAATAAAAAAAAAAAATTAGTACTAGTCATAAGCATTTTATTTTAAAATTAACTGACTTTCACCGAACGCTTTCTTTTTAAAGAAAATAATTCTATATACTTTCCTGATAAATTTTTTTTTAAATACCATAAAAATTTAACATAAATACCATCTTGATACGTGATTTTATGAAATGTAAATAATTTCTTAAATAACATTATTCTAACCAATTTTGTTGAGGTAAAGATCTCGGTATTCTTCCACAGTTAAATCCGCAAATTTATTAATTCCCATTTTAAAGGACACTTTCCCAGCTTCGTACTTTTTATTGTGAGCTTCTATTTTTTCTAGATTAGCTTTGAATACTTGTTTCCGATATTCTTCTTCTGCTGAGTCATATTGCTTACCAAACGTTGACTAAAATATAAAAATAAAATAAATTTAGGAACAATCAATGCTTTAACGTTTCAGTTTTACCTTATAAGAGCTCCATTCTGCTTCTAGATCATAGCAATTGACATACACAATAAAAAATATTAAACAAACAGCAAATATTGGCTTCATTATCTGAACAAAAGAATAATAAATTAATAAAAGTAAATCTTTTCATAAAGTCGAATTTTTTAAATCGCACTTTTATTATTTTTTAATCTTGTAACTTAAATAACTCTCTCTATCACACTTATTAAAATTTAATTTTGCGCCACATTAAGAATCAAAATTATTTTACTATAATAACTTACATATTATTCTGCAAAAACAATACTTTTTATGGGTTTTAATTATTCTCTCAACACAAAATTTTCCCTTATGAAGTGGATGAAACACAATTTGACAAAGAATTTCACTGTTGAAGCAGATAGAATTATTTTCTGATAGTGCAAGAAGCACTCAACGTTCCCAAGTGAGGTCAGTAATGTCGACTTCTTTGAGATAAACAGATAATTTTATGCATTAAGTAAATTTATATTTAACTGTTATCAATGGAAGTTACTGACCTTGATAGACATTAAATTTTCATTACCAAAGTAAAACTAATTTTTGACTCATTTTCTTATATTTAGCTCAGTTTAAGAAAAGGAATTAATTTATGTGCATCTAACTACTTCTCTTAATACTGAAAAATAAAAAGATTCAATTATTTAGATTAGAAGAAATACTTTCTACTTTTTTATATTTTTTAAGTATACATATTAGAAATTTTATACAGTCAACTTTTAAATTCAATGAAATAGCAAGTAAAACTCGAAATTAATCGAATCTTAAGAATTCAGCAAAAAACAGCCAAGTAGAAATAAAAGGACTCTAATCTAAATACAATTTTTTACCTCCAGTAGATCGGAGCTGCAAAACTGAAAAATTATTAAAAATCGTAAAAAAGTTGGATTTATCTCGGGTTTCAGTAAATTTTCACAAAAAAAATAAAATAACAGGCTTCAAAATTATCATAGTTAAGGCAAGTTTACTAAACTTCATTTTTCAATTACTTATCGATTTCTTTTTTTTTTTTATACACCCTTATCCCCACCCCACCCTTGTCGTCTCCTCAAGTCCCATCATCACCTCCTACCCCCTTCTCCCTCTACTTCAACACCAATTCCCTTCACCTTTTTCACTCTTATTTTCAAGCGTTTTTTACCCAAGCGCGCCGTCCACCCACCCTCATATTGTTCAGTATGACAACATATATTGACAACACATGTCAAGGTCACCCCCTTATATTGTTCAGTATGACAACCTTGATAACATATGTCAAGGTTACCCCGGGAGGTGTAATCGCTCCTTAAAAAATGTATAGGCATGCTCAGAATAACCCCAGAAATGACATATGTCAAGGTCACCCCACATCGAGTTATAAGTTAAAGTACATAATTACCTCTTTTTTTTAATTAAACAATTTTTTTAATTATGTTAAAAATGGCGTTAAATAAGACCCATTCAAAAATAAAAAAGGGCCAGGATGGTGTGGTACATTTTGACGCTTCTATTTATGTAAAAACTAAGAAAATTATTAATCAGTATGAGTGCAGTTATGACCGGAACTAAACAAACACAACAAATTTAAAATTTCTTAACAATTTTTAAATGTAAAATCAAAAGTTTTCAAAATAAAATTTTGATTCTAGTTCCAGCCATAGCCACTGGTGTTCTGAATAACATACCAAAAATTCAAATGATTCGACTGAATGGTTTTTTTTTTCTTTTTTCACAACACCATGCAAAAAAAAAGTAGTTTCGAGATAAATGAGTTTAAAATTTTAAGTATGGGAGCGAGTCGACCCCGTCCACTACCTGCTACTAAGGCTGTAGAACCTGAAATACTGTCAATATATTTATAAAAGTTTGACAGTAAATTTTTTTAAGATTATACTTTCGAAATATCGAAGAATAATTCGATTTTTTTTTTTAAATTCCGTAACTTAGTGAGCATTTATATTTAAGTAGAAGCAACTTTGAAACTATTGAGCGTTGCGTGAATTCCTTTTGTGTAATTACTCAATTACTCAAATATAACAACATATATAAAAATCATTGAAATCGAAGGCGGACAATCTTGGCGGTCTCCTTGTAAGTTTAACTATACAACAGAATCTGATATGCAAATATATGGCTACACCAATCTAAGTTTATTTTTATCTTGTACCCGGTTATTGGCTACTACGTCATGTTAAATCTTATCTGTCACTATAAAGACTGTGGTTATCTTCTGAAATATTTTTATTTGTATACTAGATTTTAATTGCAATATTGGATTCGCCAATTTAAATTTGATACTTTTAAACTTTTGATAGCAATTCTGGGTTCGCCATCTTTAATTTTGATAGATTTGAAATCCCTAGCCCGAAAATCTTTATATTAATATTTATTGAAATTGCCTATAGTTGAAAAATAATGGGCGCTATATTTGTATTTTTGAATTTTCGAATTTTCATAGCATATTTGAAATCAGCATCGTCAAACTTTCGAAATATCAAAAAATCAAAAAGCGATTTTTTGAAACTTCTAGACCACCGGGTTTAGCAAAGTTTTGTAGTCGGTTTTTATTTTTTTTATAAAAATCTACTTTATCGTAATTTCTGACCACTGCGCGGCAACAAATACAAAGCTTTTTGTGAAAAGTCCGGCTGTCAAAGTGTCAATTCAATTCAATTCAATTCTTTATTTTCGACATATATAAACCGGATACATTTTCATACAGCTATTGAACTAGGTTTGTTCGTTGGCTTGAAAACCTGTGGCACCCCAGGGCGCACTGGTGCGCCCTGAGAACTGTCAAAAAACACGGGGTATCCCAGTGCTTTTCACTCCAGCGAACAGCTTATTAAAAAGGAGAACTGTCATCTGGCCTTTTACACAAAAATTATAAAATAAAACCACTACTTTTTCATAATGTTCACATCGAAATGCTAAAATTAAGGTCTTGTGCCCGCAACAAGAGTTAATTCCACTTTAAATAACCTATCTGTTAAGAATTAAACTGATAACCGTCATTAACCCTGAGTTTTTATCTGGGGTAAAACCAGGGTGCACCAGGGCGCCCCAGGTTTCTCAAAAAACACAGAACTGGCATTTGGCACTGGGGTGCCACAGGATTGCCAACGAACAGTCCTACTTATTCTATGCTATGAGCTGTCAAAGTGTCAAAATATTCAAAAACTCAATTATCCAAGTCATTTTAAAAAGAGCCCTCGTTTAACTCCAATTTGTTCCTACATATAAACGAATAATTTGAGTTGGAATTGCTTGCAGCACTTCCGTTTTGTTTTTACTTCTAAGTGACAAACATCAGTGTCAACTTCAAACTCTGCGGTCAGTGTAGAAAATCATCTGGGTGGAAGTCATTTGATTGGTGGTGAGGTGATGTTATCGTTTCCCTGTTGAGCGGAGCAGCGAAGAATTGCCTGAAATTGCTTAAGATGGCTGAGGAGAAATTGTACAAATTGGCCGAAGTTGCGGAGCATAATACGAACAAAAGTGCGTGGTTGGTGATCCACAATAAAGTGTTCGATTTGTCGGCGTTCCTGAACGAGGTAAATTTCGTTTGATTTTCATTATTTATTCGACGTGGTGGGCATAAAACAGCGAATCATGTTCTTGGGGAAAACTGCCTTTAATCATTATCAAATGCTGGTTTCACTATCGGCCTGCGAACTATGATATAACAGCGTAATTTAGTAATCACGATGACTTGACAATTGTTAGACTTTGATCACGGTCTTCGTCGTTGCAGCACGTTCAAAAGCTTCGTTTCTGGAAGAACTCCATAAAACTATCGCTTCGCATGGAAGATGGAAAAAAGTTTTTGAATCATTTGCATTTTTGTCAACGTTTTACACAAGCCTCCTTTAGCATGTTAATGAGAGAAAAGTTTCTGGTATCAATTAAGTTGGTTGGTGGGGTGATTTCAGTTTTAAATTAATCTAAAAGCTAACAATCGAATTAGATGAGATAGATTTATTTATACGAGCAAATTGCTCGCATACCAAATTGCGACTAAAAAGATTAGGAGATTCTAAAGACGTTGATGAAATAATTTAGGAGATTTGCTCAATGACAACGTTTATTTATTTAGTTAAATATGCATAAATTTCGTGGGAATGATTTGCAACATTTTTTTTATAATTATTAATTCAGATATTTGTTAGATACAAAAAATATCCAAATTTTAATCCAATGTCGAGAGAGTCGTTTTTAACAATACATAATAAAGCCACTCTTTCTACTGTTTAAAGTCTGTAGACCTTTTCACCTAGAAGAAAAAGCGCACGTTACTTTCTCTTCCATTCACTCATTTTCGTAACGAGTTTTGGTGGTCAGCTGTGGTCTTACAAAAATTTTAACAATATGTAATAGCTTTTATTTTTCATGATCTCTTCCATAGCATGTAATTTAAAAAAAATTAAAACGAACCAGAATATTATATTTGAGCCGTTTATTTTGAAACTGGCTTAAGTACAAATGATCATAAAGACTATTTCTACATTTTTCTATAATCTTGTAAAGTAAAATAGTCTATGATCATTTGGACTTAAGCCACTTTCAAAATAAACGGTTCATTTACATATCTTAGATCTGGTTCTTTGTAGATTTAAAAGAGGAACCGCAAAACTCGCCCTTTTGCAATCTGGTTTTGAAGGAAATAATATAAATTAACCCGTTGCACTCTGCGACCTTGAATAAGCAATAGCTGAATGGTGCCCCAGAGGAGACATCGGAGCGCTAAGGGTTAATGCAACAAGGCTCAAAATAGTCGTTATTGCAAGCTGTATCCGAACCCCCTACAAAGGGGCCGAGATTACTCCAGTAACGTGTTCAGAAATAGTTCTTAATTATTTTTCTTCATTAAAGTATAATACCTACCTCAATTATACTCGCTTAAACCCTTACATGTTCAAAAACTACCCCTGGTGGGAACCATAGGAGCTCAAAGTAACAATTGTTTTATTTTTTCTTTCTCTACCCACAGAGCTGTAAATTATTCCATTACTTTGGAATGCATTAACGTAGGCATTACCATTACAAGTAATGCAATATAAAGATGATTACCAGTACCATTACTAATAATGGTAATGCAAGAAAATCGAATTACCATTACAGTTTTTGGTAGTGGTACTTCATCATTACTGTAATCACATGAGCATTACTAGCATTACTCGGAATTACGTAGCATTACATGGCAGTACTTTGAATTACTCAGACTTATACAGCAGTACTCAGCATTACTCATAATAACAAATGCCATTTTGAAAGTATTTTTTTTACATGTTGGTAATAAAATCTTAGATTTATTTATTTTAATATTCATTAACACATGTTTATTGTAATAATTTTGAGTAAGGCTGAGTGCTACTGCTATACTGAGTAGTAAGTAGTGCTGGTAATTGTAAGTAATGCTAAATAATGCTCATGTGAGTAAGTAATGGTGAATAATGCTAAGTAATGCTCATGTGATTACAGTAATGGTGAAGTACCAGTACCAGTAACTGTAATGGTAATTCGATTTTCTTGCATTACCATTACTAGTAATGGTACTGGTAATCATCTTTAAATAGCATTACCTGTAATGGTAATGCATGTTACTGGTAATGCCATTTTTTACAGCTCTGTCTACCCAAGAGTAGTGTTTTTATTATACAATCCTACGAGTAACTTTTAGACTTATATATACTGATACTACCACTATGGGGCTAGAAAACTACACTATCACAAAGTGTAGAAGAAAAAATTAAAATAATATTCTAAATAAATAATCTTTCGCGGTATATCAGCCTGTTTAAGATGAACTCCTTTACTAACTTTAACGACGTTCCCTTGCCTCGCAATTCACCATTATGGTTAGTGAAAAAGCTTAACGGGGTAAACTAAAAGCAAATTATGATATAGGAGGCAAAAAACGAGGCTAATATTCAACGTTTCAGCGTAAATACGAATTCCTTCCCTCTATTTAAATTGATTTAAAATTAGTTTTTATTGCCAAACAGTTTAATTTTGCTGAATGAGTCAAATTAATTTACTTCATTCAACAACACTAGTGTTAGAATTGTTTTTTGCTATTCAATAGTGCTTGATAATTTCTCTAAAACTCCTCTTAAAATAAAATAGATAAATTCCCAAAAACAAGTTTCTTAATCTTCTCTTGAAATAAATACGATCAGAGTTAATAGCCTTCAACATGAAAATGACTCAAAATTCTGCTAATTTATGTTATTAATTTCTTTATGCTTAAAGACCCGGTTCTTGTACAGAAAAAAACATAATAGTTAGAACTACAAATGACTTGCATCTTTTTTCGAATTCTTACAATTTTACAAGTAAACACTCAACTGATCTTGCCTTTAAAAGAAAGTACAAGATTACAATTCAAGGCGACATTGCAATTTAAATTAAATTCAAAAATATAAGATAAGTATTATCTCAACTATTTTGTCATGATATTGTTTATCAGAAAATCTCTTTAGAATGATAATTTTTTATTAAATTTCATTGAGAGAATTTTCTAGTAGGTAGATAGAGAGGGAAGTTGTGTATTAAGGCCGTAGGTGTATGATAGAAAAAGATGTGAAACAAGAGAAACGACCAGAATTATTTTAAGGTGTGAATCAACAGCATGGTTACATTGTTATCGATTAAATATCAATAATATTTAAGTCAATGCAGGGACAAAAGTACCAGGAATAACATTTTTAAATAAAATCATATAAATAGTTAAGATTAGCCTTAAGATTTTAAGACTCATTTTACTATTTTATAATAATATACATTATTTTTAATAGCATCCTGGAGGTGAAGAAGTCCTTATCGAACATGCTGGAAAAGATGCAACTGAGGCTTTCGAAGATGTTGGACACAGTTCAGATGCACGAGAAATGATGGCAAGATTTAAAATTGGTGAAATTGTTGAATCGGAAAGAAGAGTAGTACCTGAAAAATCTGAACCGAATTGGAGCAGTGACAACAAACAGGATGAATCTTCTATGAAAGCTTGGATGATACCAATTTTGCTAGGGATACTTGTCACCATTTTTTACAAATATTTTTTTGTGCAATAATATTTTGTTTAAACATTTAACATTCCCTTATATCTATCTATATTGCCAATGTAGCATTCTCCCCCGTTTTGTTTTCAATTTGTAAGGAATTTTTTTACATTGTGTATAAAACGGAAGTCATAAGTAAAATTTTCATATATTGGGTCAATATAAATCGAATTTTGCTAATGAACCTATGAGAGTGTATACAACAGCTGCTATTTTCATAACTATTTTACTATATCTGTTTTTAGAGTGTTTTTTTTTTTTTTGTTTGTTTAGGCACAAAAGTAGGTAAGGTGGCAATTGCCTTATAATTACTATCTTTGTTAGTTTCCTTTTAAAAAATAATGTGCTATTTCCATGGTGATAAGATATGAAAGCGAATTTGTTTTTAAAAAAAAAATATGTGTGTTTTATTTATCCAGTTCAAATTAGAATTTAAAAACTCGGTCAGGAATTGGTATCATTAAAACTAAAAAGATTACACAATTTATTGTAAGTTGAATTATTTTTGTGTATATTTAAAATGGGATTATAAAATTTTAAATTATCCAAAATATAGCACGATGAAATATTTCGACTATAAAAATGTTTAAGAAAACATTTGTTGAAATGCTAATTGTGAACTTTAATTAACCCTAATTGAAGAATTCGATGAAGATTTTAAATTTGTCGTTAAACGTGTTAACATTCTAGGTGTCCTATTGCACTAAAAAATTTACATAAAACAAAAGTACTCACTAAATATTTATAAGAAATAAATCAAAGATCATGTAGATGTAGATTTCAGGCGCCAGACATTGTGGCGCAACACTTAAACCATGACGCACATACCTCAGAGCAAGATGTGTAATCTAGGTTAACCTCGTTGCCCTTTGTGAGCTATAACACGTTTGGTTCGTCTCACAAAACTAAATATTTTAAGCTGCGTCAATGCTTGTAGTTCGGTTTTGTGGTCCGAATAACTTGGCTCTCATACTGAAGTAGCGATTCAGCAATGTGCATTGTATGAAGATGCTTTTTCTACTGCAATTTTCTTTAAAAGAATTTTAGACTACTTTTGTTTTGCTCTTTTAGAGTCAATTTCTCAAGGATGTGAGTAGTAGCTGAAGTATGGCTCTGGGCCTATCATAGGTCTGCAATTTTTGTTTTACCTGCGATGTTACTGATATTACATTATTTGCAGCTTCTTGATTCACTTAAGATCTGTATATTATATTATAAAAATTGTGTATATAATCTTGGCTCGCAATATCCTAGAGATTTGCTGGCTTTATACTACGCACTTTTACAAGAATTTTCATTCCAAAAACCTCATTTCAAGTTTCCAACATGTTTTTAAAGCTTAAAATATCTCAAACTTCAACAATTTTATATATTTAGAATTTTTAAAAAAATGTTCTTTAGATATTGGGGGAAAAAAAGATTCTGTAGAGATAAAGAAGTGTAAAATTTGATAAAACACATATATTGTTCTAACATAAACATTGCAACTTAATTTCTTCTTAAACAAAAGAAAGGCGTTAAATTTAATATTTGGTTATAAAACAAATTCATTTTTGGTAAAAATCGCAAATAGGCAACGATGAACAACAAAAAATACTTGTCTTATAGACTAAACTAAAATATACAATTTTTGGTTCCACTATATTTTAAAAATGCTTTGGTTTTAAAAAGAATGTTTATGGCAAAGAAAAAAAAAATCGCTTATACTTTGATTTATTGTTAAAGCTTTGAAAATCCACTTGGATTCATGCGCTGCCAGCGCCAGGTATCTTCACACATTTTCTTAAGGCCAAGCTTAGCTTTCCAGTTGAGCTCTTCTTTAGCTAGACTAGCATCTGCATAGCTAGTTGCAATATCACCGGGTCGTCTTGGACATATTTCATATTTAATTTTCTGTCCAGATACATCTTCAAAAGCTTTGACCATATCTAAGACTGAATAGCCACATCCGGTGCCAAGATTGTAAGCAGCAAAACCCTTAAAAGTACCTGATTTTAGTTTTTCTAACGCTTTAACATGACCCTCAGCTAAATCGACAATATGAATGTAGTCACGGACACCAGTTCCATCCCTGGTTGGGTAATCAGCCCCAAAAATATTTAAATGTGGACGACGACCTATAGCCACTTGAGAAATGTATGGCATTAAATTATTGGGTTCTCCGTTCGGATCTTCTCCTATTTTTCCAGATGGGTGGGCGCCTACAGGATTGAAGTAGCGAAGGGATATTGCACACCACCGCTAAAATGAAGAAAATTACTTTTAGATGGTCTTGAGTATAGGAATATTCGTTTCAGTACATTATCTGATAAACAGAGATCTTTAAGGATTTCTTCAGTAAAGAATTTGCTTTTGCCATATGGATTGGTGCAGTTACCCGTAGGATGCGACTCGGTGATTGGTAGCTCCTTTGGTTCTCCGTAAACTGTAGCACTAGAACTGTAGACGAAGTGGAATACTTTTGATTCAGTCATCACTTCTAGGAGAACACTTGTTCCGGTAATGTTGTTTTGGTAGTACTGAAGTGGATTTTTGCATGACTCTCCGACAGCTTTAAGTGCGGCAAAGTGTGCAACACAGTCGATGTTATGCTGAATAAAAAGGAAAAATTATGTAAGGTTTAGTTGTAAAGTTAGTTAGACTATAGGGATAATTTATAGGAGGTTATTAATTAAATGTGGTTATTCTTGATGGGTCTTAAATTAAAGTATATATAAAGGAGGTTTATATTAAGAAAAACAACCTTAGAGAATTGCATTGTGCAGTTCATACAATCTGAAGGTACACAAATATTAAATAAGTAAATAAATATGAGTTTTGAATTGATATGAATTAAATTTGGGTCATCGAACATATAAAATCACGTTTTCGCTAAATTGTTAGATTAGGATAAGAAGCAATTTCCTAGACTTGTATTCTTCATTTTCTTGTTATGCCTCTCCTCTTAGGAGGTTGGAAATCATCCTTTTTAGTATATTTTTGTCTTTAAAATTAAGTTTTAAAGAGTTCTGTTAAGCTCAAATTACGCCAGTCTTTTCTGTAATCTAGCGATGTTACTCTTTGTCGTTGCCTTGAAGCGTAGTCTTTAGTAGTTGGTATTTTTTGTTTCGCATAATGTGGCCTAAGTATTCTAGCTCCTTTTTATGATATTGATGAGGTCTTGCTAATTACAAGTTCATGCTTGCAGTGTTTGTTGAGCCTGCCAGCAATGATATTCGGTAAATAGATCGAAACATTTGTGAAAATGGCTAGTTTCGGTAACCCTCGAGTACAGAGTGATTTTCTATTACAATTTCAAACTTGGATTATCTTACCAAGAGTGTCTAGAGGAAATGTGCGGTGCCTTTGGTAAAGCGTTCCCTTCCCTTTCTACCGTATTCAGGTGGTACAAGGAATTTCAAAGAGGTAACTATAATTTAGACGACGACGAAAGACCGTGCCGATCCATTACAAGCAGGACCCAAGAAAAAATAGATGGTGTTAGAAAGCTGATAACTAATGATAGGCGAATTCCGTCCAGACAAATTGAGGAGATCCTTCACATTGGTGCATCAACACTTAATTCAATTTTACACGAAAATCTAAAAGTTAAAAAGTTATGTTGTGTCTGGGTCCCTCACAGTCTCGACGATAGTCAGCGCACGGCGCGAGTAGAGTGGTGCAAGAAAATGCTGAAAAAGTACGACTCAGGCTGATTTAAGGATGTTAACTCAAACGTGACTGGAGATGAATCTTGGATCTACTATTTCGACATTCCAAGTAAATCAAGATCGAAAATCGCCAACCCCAACACAGGTCAAATAACAAAAGTCAGTTAAAAAAGGAATGATCGCAGTTTTCTTTGGAGTGGGAGGTATTGTAGCTTAGACAAGGAGAAGACTGTCAATGCTACCTGGTACACTGAGGTTTGCTTGCCTCAAGTTATCTGCGAGTTGAAGAAACTGCTGCCAAACTCGCGTCTGGGCAGTTGGCACTTTCACCATGATAACGCTCCTGCTCATCGAGCGACCATAACTCAGGAGTTTTTAGCAGAATCGGGGTTTACTGGGGTGGATCACCTGTCTTATAGTCCCGACCTTGCGCAGTGTGATTTTGGTCTTTTCCTGCTGATCAAGAGCCAGTTAAAAGGATGACGATAGAGCCACATTTTCGAATACTTTTACTCTTTTACTCAATTGTGCACCAAATTTCGGTTGATGATCTTGTTTTACATTCAAACTGAGTTCCCAGGTATTTGATCTTAGTTATTCTTTCGATGCTTTAGTTATTTATTCTGAGCCCAGCGTTTCATTTTTAAATTGCTACGTATTTTGTCTTATTTATGTTCTTTTTAAGGCCATATTCAGATTTATTAAGTCTTCGATATAGATTATAATGTTGTAATAGTATTACTTCTTGTATTAGAATCTGGTAAAACTTTTAAAAATGACTACAACTGTCTCCAATTCTTAAATACATTTTATAAACTTCTCGAAATCGGATTGGTGCAGTTTGAGCCTTATTTAATTTGTTCTTGGAAATTCGAATCTGAGACATTATTTTTTTGTATTCTTATTTTTCTGAATACAATATTTTTTTGGAAATTCTTTTTAGGCTGTTTGAAGCAAACATTTGCAAAAATTAAGAGTTAGGGTTTTATACAAAACCGCATTTATTAATTTAGAATTCGTTACAGAATATTGGTTACTAACTGAAATTTAGCTGAAGAGCTTTTGAACGATTTTTACAGGAAATTCCAGAAAGAAACTAATCAGCAAAACACTGATAACAGTTGCGTAACGAAATTCGAACTAGAAAATAGTGTTAAACGACGAGGAACTCACCTTTTTGAAAACATTCTTGAGACTCTCCTTGTCCCTGATATCGACTTCGTAGAAGATAACTTTTTTCCCTGTGATTTCCTCGACTCTCTGCAGGGCTTCTGGGAGTTTGGCGCCGCCCTCGCTATACGCGTTGCACAGATTGTCGACGCAGATTACGCTGTATCCGGCGTTCAAGAGTTCGACTGCTGTATGGGAGCCGACGTAGCCAGCGCCTCCTGTAACCAAAACCGTCTGATGGGCCATCTGAAACGAAACTAATTTACACAAAATCTGAGGGATGAATTTATGAATTACTCACTTTATCTGAACGCTCTGACTAGTGAGTTTTTATGAAGTTATCTTTTTACTGAGCACGTAATCCCAGCAAATCGACAAAACGTGCAATTCTTAAGCAAACATAACTCTGTGACGGTCGCAACGTTCCAGCTGTGCAATCGCCAAATTTTCTCGATTACTGCTGAACTCTGGAGGCCCTCTGAACACTTTGAGCGCTCCGGAGACGAATGCGGGGAATCTCAAATTGATAAAGCGGCTCCAGGCGACCGCTCGCAGCTCAGAATCTTATCAGCAGAACTCGCTCAGTCGTCGGGCGAACTCGCGGCTCCAACTCAATTAAATCCACTGCACAAGGCGAACTGCTGATGTGACTCTTTTTGGCGTCATTTTTCACGGCCTGTTCGCTTGCATTTCTCACTCCGAAATTAAGATCTACGGCAACGAGGGCAGACGAACCGCCGGGCTCCGCAAGGTCTTTTTTAGAGCGATTTGTAAACAAACTCAGCGGTGACGTTTCTTGAATCCGACTCCACTGTAAATCGGTTCGCAGAGCCATCTGTAGTAAATTGTAGCAATTACGGATTGTTGCTGGCGACTTGAATTATCCTTAGCAACAAATATCCGTTTTCTCGGTGCAACAAATTTAAAATATTTGGCGGACTCAGGAACACTAACAATTTCTTTCAAATCTCTCAAATTCTGCGTCGATTTTTATCTTACTCGACAGTTTTAAATCGCCAATAATATAACATAAATCGTTCAACATATTTTTATATCACATTATTATACAAAATATAAAAAAGGTAATAAAAAAAAAGGAAAAAGCCCGAATGAGTAAAAAGCGAACTAAAAAGATGGAAACAAGATGACGTAGGAATATAATAGAATATACTATATAATGGAAATCCCTTTTCCTTCAATTAAAAGAAATACATAGAATATATTTACCAAAAATTGGGAGGGCGGCTAGAAAAGAAGAACAGAATACAAAAAAAAAACGTTTTTTTAAAATTTTTGTCTGTCTGTCTGTTCACGCTAATCTCCGAAACTACTGAACGGATTTTCATGAGGTTTTCACAGGTAGATTAAGCTTAGCTTGGAGCATCATATAGGATTTTTGTTTCATCAAAACTGAATTCTTGAACAAGGGGATTTATTAAGCCTAAGATTTTTGTTTATCATTTTTAATTCTATTGATTAATGAAAAAACGGAGTATCTCTTAGCTTCGGTATGCTATTTAAAGTATAGTCATTCCCCAGAAAATTAAGCTTGTACAAATATTTTATTCTAATTAGTCTAATTTTTCTGGATTGCGTAAGAAATTAGAAAAAACTTCAATTTTTTTTTTTTTTGGATAGGTTAAATATATTTTTGAAGTTATTTTTTAAATTATGGCTGCAGGGGAATAAATTTTCATAAATTATGGTAAACAAAAAAATTTCTGTTTTACCTGAAAAATGAAAAGGTAAAAATTGGAGTTGTAATTTTTGGATTTTTGAATGGCCATACCTTGAAATAATGGCTAAATAATGACTGTCTTCATCTACATATTATTTGTAGTTCTTTCAAATTAAAATTCCAATTTAAAATATTTTCTTTTTTTTACTGTTTATTTTTTCATCTTGTTTAATTCATAATGTATCATCTAATTTATTTTAATTAATATAATTCGAACTACTTTTTTATTGATGACTTTTTAGTTTTGTTTTATCAATATATTATTAGTTCCTGTCTATAAATACTGTTTTGATGAGTACTTTAGGAAATGCAACAGATTCATTCATTATGCTAAAAAAGAAATATATAGAGATCTATGCTACTCAATTTGGCAACATTTTGTATTTTACGGCTTCCATTTTGCTTTTATAAAAACAAAACCTAGCCTATAACCACCGCACGAATTAGACGAATCGATAGAAACCTCATTCATTTAAATCCATCCAACCGTTGGGATGATTCGAGGGTATAAACAAAACCCCCGGAAAACATATAATAAGTCATGAAGTAGACCTGCTCACTACCACATGTATAGGGTGATGTAGTCCGAGAATCGCCGCGAAATAACATTGCTTCTTATGGCGGTATAGCCCATTCATTCCACGGGGCGAATCTGCTAAACTACAGCTTTTACGAAAAAGTGATGTTCTACTAATTGTAACTGGGGAGGAATACCGTTCTTATGGTACCAAAAACATTATAGGGGCAAAAACAAAATATCAAAGATATTTACGTTCAAAAGTTACTCTTAAGGCCGAGATACAATGTACGCCACACGTTTTTGTGGCGCGTGGAATATCGTGAAATATCGCGCTGCAATATACAATGAGAGCGACGCTACAGCTGGAATGAAAGAATTGGACTGCTAACCGTCGTCTGAAACACGAGACCATGTTTAGCACAGGCTCAAATTTCATGGAGCAAATCATGCACAATTATGTTTAAGCTGACGCAGATTAAAAATAATTAAACTTTCGCGAACTGATTTCTTTTATACCACACTCAATTTTAAGTTTTTTCACAAAAATGATCCTCGCGGGGCACTCAGCTGGGAACTATATAAAAGTCATTGTTCCTGCCTTCATTTTACCTTCATATTTCTCATATATATGAACCAAAGCTAAAAGTTGTATCACAAAATGCCGTAGCCATCTGTTGGGCATCGTAAAACTACTCTAACAGCTGATTCCGTCTCTAGGACCAAACTGAAAAAGAAACATGGAAACGAATCATCGCGCTTCAAAAGTTAAAGTTCCACCAAACTTTGTGGCGCTACAAAGTATCAGCGCGTTCATTGTATCAAGCTGATTGCATTTTCCCGTATTCAAACTCATTTCGTAGCGCCACAAAAACGTGTGGCGTACATTGTATCTCGGCCTTTACTGCCCATCGAACAAATGACCACGGAAAGCCGTGCTGTCAAGTCGACCTGCCGCTGCTGTTTTGTTCGGGGAAATGGTTAGAGTTGTGTTTAAGTACAAAAAACTCTAATATTTTGTTCTTGTCACTATATTATTATTATTATTATTTTTAAGTTCACTAGAAAGGTATTCCTCTATAGTTATAGTTAGTAGAATATCATTTTTGCGTAAAAGTTATTGCTTAGCAGTTCAGAAGAGTGGAGAGGCATACTTCGTATCTTCCGCCATAAGAAGCAATGTTATTTCGCGGCGATTCTCGGACTACATCACTACGTATGCATTTTCTACTTCACGGCTTGTGTTTATATGTATTCCCGGGGGTTTATGGTATAAAGAATCCTACATAAATACATACATACCCAGTTACGCGTGAAAAACATAACCCTGTCTTTGCTGTCGCGCAGTCGGGTAAAAAAGCAAATAAAGGGTTACGGTGTTACGGTGCCACATTTTAGCTTAACCCCTAACACGTAATATGTTTTTCGCTAGCCCCTTACAGGTAATAAGTGTAAAAAGTGCTTAGTCGCGATTATTTTTTTTTATATACATATATCTCGGCTGCAAATGGGACTAACTAGTTGATTTTTTAAAAATTCGTAAAATGAGCATAACTACAACTCGTTCAGAGATTTTTAAATAGCCGAAAATGCGAATCGCTTGTTGAAAGGTTTAATAATACCTGCTCCAAGTGAATAGGATTTTCAGTATGGGTCAAAAATGCCCTCATTACCTGTCAGGGGTTAATACTGTGGCAATTAATTAGGGGTACGAATTTTTGAATTAAATTTTTTGTGTATTAATATTGAAGAAAATTAGGAGGTTCGCACAAACACAAGAAGTCGGATGAGTTTTGTTTTTGTTCTCACTTTTAAACGTATTCTTCTGAAAATTGTTGACAATACCACATAATAAATTATATTTTAAAAATAAATAATACTCAAACTAGAAAGTCAGAGTGTTTCATCCTTGCTTGTCAATTGGATATGCTCATATCTGGCCAACAGGAGTTATCAATTTACTTTTCGGAGTAGAACTTCAACAAGAATATTCACCACATCAGGTGTCCCGCAGGGTAGGTAAATGGGCCCGCTTTTATTCATTTTAGCTATTGACAACATCACATACTTGCTTAAAGGTCGTAGAATCCTAATTTGTGCTGATTCAATTATACGAATAATATTAACGATTGGCCACAGGTTCAAAGAGATTTGAACACATTCCAAACGTGGCATGTTCATAAAAATATAGAATTAACATTAGGTTTACAATTTGACGCGTTTCAGATTTCGTGGCGAAATTTACAGAAGTTGTATTTATCAATTTTTAGTGAAATATGTTACATTTAATTGATGTAATAATACGACGATATGTTTTTGTAAATTCCCTACCTCTTAAGCCGATTATTTTGAACGGGAATATATTCTAAACTAATTTTTTCAGAAACTCTACAAATCATACAATAAATTTCCGTAAACCTAGTGTTAAAAATGAATAAATTTGAAGCCTTTTCCTTTTTTATAGGCTGCAATCTCCTAAGCTTCGAATCTGTTAAAAAAATAATAACAGAGGCCGAAAAAAATTCAAAACCAGAAACTAGATTTTTTTTTTTTTTTTTTTTTTTTTTTTGTATATCATTGGGTATTCAGGAATTGAGTAGCACCACGAAGACAGAAGAAAAATAGTTTTTTTTCCATTTTAAAGTTAGAATTTCTCTAAAATCTGTCACAAGTCTGATTTGAATTATTTGGAAAGATATTTGTAATATAACACATATTGTAATTTTAGTTTATCAAGTCAAATTTGTAAATTCAAAAACATAAATATTATATAGCATTTAAAATTAAGCAAGTAAATTTTATCAACAATTTTTATTTTATAATTATTCTTATTGAGAGGAAACCTAACTACCTAGAATATCTATGAATTGTTAAATCGATGATCCTCCCACATATTAGACAAAGTCGAAACCTATTTATTAATGTATTAATTCCAATCGTTAACTAACTTCTTTTATTTTAAATTCAGTGTAATAATCATCGAGTACCAATTTTCTATAATACATCGAAACTCGTTTATTAAAACTCGAATTTTTAAACTCCAATACTTCAAAGTCATAAGAATTTGTAAAGTATATTATTTTAATAGTATATACACATATAGAGCTACTTTGAATAAGATAAGGTACCCAATGAATGAGCAAACTAGCCCATCAATATAATTTTATTCTCTTTTCTGCTGAGGTCAACATAATTTTATCTCTCGTTCATTGTGTGATCAACATAAGCATGGATTTTTATTTTCCAGAGTAGATGAAATTCAGCACATTTTATAGCATGTATGCAGATTTTTCGCAGAACTCTTAAAATATTTTAAGAAGCTGTTTTTGTTTATTGAAAATTTGACAAAAGTTTCCTGTATCAATTTACTCGTCTTATTTCTTAATACGCAACGAAGAACTTTAAATTTTACATTACAGAATTTCATGGACATTTAATAAAAATAAAAAATTCTTGTTATCATCAAAAGTGGTTACAATTTAATACAAAGTGAGCTAAACATAACAAACTTCATATCAGGGGTCAACTTTGATTTTTCTTAATATATTCTCGCTTGAGGATAAGATATCGCAGGTTCCTTTAATTTTCAAGATAATCTTATCGCTGTGTATTTATTAACGTCGAATCGGCTTGTAGTAAACAAATAAACAAACCCACCGAAAAATTGTTCGCATTGTATGAGGACGCAATATAGAGTTAGAGTTAGAGTAGCATCGATCTGATCTGTGTCTATCTAATCAATCTAGATCAAAATGAGGAATATGTGATACTACAAAATTGCACTGTCCGAGATCAGAAAAGAGCATGCGAAGAGAAGAGATACATTCTAGAGGCCGCCGAAGCAGCAGCAGAAAATTGATGGAAATTTTTCTCGGTAGCCGGATGCGTTATCATTTGATAATATGTCATGCCTTTCGAAAAGAGTAGCTCCGTTCCAGTGTCGGACAGCGATTTAGTATAGAAGTCAGCGGCAGTATTCACCGGCTGGGATTATCTGGTCCTCCTCTGTAATATATTTGTCTAGAATTTGTTGCTGATCGTTGATTCGGTTACAGAATTATTGTTTTTATCAATTAAATGTGCGTCAGTCTCACAGTCTGGGCTAGTTTCTAATTAAGCGATCGAATCACGTAGAAGCTGAATCCGGTGAAAAATTCCCGAGGGATTTTAATTAGAACGACAGTGTTATCGCGTACAGTGTTCAAGACAAAGTGACTCCGACTGGACTTGATCAATATTTAACAGTCTGTATAGTGTGTGGTTCAGAGAGTTTCTTATTTAGTTGTGAGAAAAAGGCCAAAAGAGTCGTCATCATGATTACAAAGATTTTAGTACTGCTTTCCCAGAGGTGAGTACCGTGGATAATATTTCTTTGAGTAAAACCAAGTCCATCTTAAGAGCGAGGCAATTATATTTGGTCATAAAAGTGTAATTCTCTATTAAAAGCTTGATTTGATAACTTTCTTATACTGAAGACGTGTAATGACATATAACAGTGACGCGGTTTTTCATTGATAACGAATTGTCGTCGTTGCGCCACATCTCTTCCGTGCAGTTGTGTGATTATGACTTCTACGTGCACTTGAAACTGAACTTAATAACGAATCGCACTAATCGACTGCAGAGGACGAAGTAATTTAAGTTGCTCTATCAGAGTTGTGATGCTTCTCTGTACCACTCGATATTAAATTACCTGGTTAAGGGTGCTGCT
Organism: Dysmachus trigonus; assembly: GCA_949715965.1. NCBI lineage: Eukaryota > Metazoa > Arthropoda > Insecta > Diptera > Asilidae > Dysmachus > Dysmachus trigonus. Next base: position 97,693,100 of record OX454319.1, on the reverse strand, counting down.
AATCTCGGAGAGACTTTGTACCCAACATATGCACAATCTTTCTTCTAGACCCACCTTTAAATTGCACTTTCTTGGCGGTTTTTACATTCCAATATTTATTTTATTCCTTTTTCATGTTAGGCATGTTTTTGATCGGTTTAGGTTGGTTTTATTTTTAGATATTGTAATCGCAACTTTCAAAGAACGCAGTCTTTCTGTCTGTCCATCGATCGACCACGTTTTAAAACAAATCACGATCAAAAGGAATAAGAAAGTATCGGTTGTATCGTTTAAATTATTGGTTGAATACTTCCCTCTTTTAAAAACCTGTTTTTCGCTGCTTCGGTTGCAAATTTTTTTCTTTTCTTTGATCATTTATTTTTTATAATGTCAATGTCTAGGAAGTCTATCCGCTGGTTGTTGATAATTTCTGTCAGCAGACAGGATTTCTTATCAACGTTTACGTTTACAATGTTGCTTCATTAATGCAAAATTAATGATACATTTAAATCGAGGGTCCCGGGGTCATGCTTAAGTTTTAGACCGAAATTCATATTAGTAAAGATTTTAGAAGTAGATACATAGGTGAATATTTTTTAAAAAGTGTCTCAAACGATATATAAAATAATAAAGCCATATATTTTTCTACAGCTGAAAAATGTACAGAGTGTTACACCATTTTTAAATCTAGATTAAACTGGCAATTTTTTAATATATGTTGCAAAATAGGCCCAGTTTACAGATTTGAGCATGATCTTGATCTGGATCATTTCAGCAATCGTAAGGTTATCGTCAGTTTCTTGGGTTTTCTAAAATAAATTTCGTGTTAATTTGTAAATGGACTTCGAAGTGAAGTTTCCGCGCATTTGAAAATACGAAAATAAATGCTGCAAAGCAAAGAGTGCTTACCATAACTAAAATTATTAAAATATATTTCCAACAGCCTAGATTTATGCTATTATTTGACGTACATATTGAGGCTAATTATATCAGTTTACGTATATCTCGGCCAATAAATATTACACTCACCGGCAATAAATTCGGACCATATGTGTATATGCAGGGTGTCCAATAGGAAATTGCGAAAACTAATGGGTTACAATTTTTTAACAAATGGGGAGATCGGTAAAATGTAAATACTTTTTAATAAAGGAAAGTCGTTTTTATTTCGTGTCTATTTTATTATAAAAAAATTACAATTATACAAAACAATTAATTTAAAAGAGTAGTGAAGAACGTTAGTTACTAATGATATATATTTTCGATATTTTAACCATCTAATTTGCCACAAATATCCATATGCTTTCTAAAACTATTAAAAACATGTTCTAACGTTTCATTTGAAATGCCATTGACGATCTTCCCAATGTCTTTAATAAAATCCTCAACTGTTTTTTGGTTATTTTCATAGCAGAGATCTTTAATGTAGCCCCATAAAAAGAAATCAAATCGAATGAGATCTGACGAGTAATGTGGCTATTCTATTCCTTTTTCCCTAGCAAAGCGTGGGTACCCTAGGCCAATAACTCGATCGCCATAAAATTTATTGATGATACTTCTTGTGTGCGATGAGGTGCTGCTCCGTCTTGAATAAAAAAAAAAGATTTAACGCGGTTCCTCTTTTTCGCATGAGAAAGGATTTGGTCTCTAACATCCCTTTGTACTTCTCCCCGGCGACAGAAGATTCAAAGAAATGCAGGTAGATACCTTTTATGTAGATGGTTCACATTTCCCAAATATATATTATTTATAAATTAATGGTTTGTATTAAATAGATTTAATTTTTTTATAATAAAATGGACATGAAATAACAAAGACGACTGTCCTTTATTAAAAAGTATTTACATTTTACCGATCTCTCCATTTGTTAAAAAATTGTGACCCATTAGTTTTCGCAATTTCCTATTGGACACCCTGTAGTATGTTTTTTAATAGTGAGCTTATTATTTTATACTGTATATCTTTTTATTTATTTATACAGGATTTTTCGAATAGCGCATGCCAAAATAAGTAGGGTGAAAAATATAATCTAGCCAAAAAAAAAAAAAAAAACAAAATATTGTATGGCAAGGGTCGAGGTAATTTTAACCATTTGGATTATCCCAAATTTTCTATGAAATTCATTTATAATACACATATTTTTTATTTTTATTAAATTTTCCATCTTATTACCTTTCCAAAAAGGTACAACATGGACAGGTAGGATTTGGACACTGGCTAACATCAGCTAATAACTACAATAAAATAAATTACACTAACCTTTTTATAACTTGTTTGCAGCAGTAATTAAAATTAATTACCTGAATACCCTATACAAACATTTTTGATCCTTTTTCTTAGGAATTTTGTTTATTTTACGAATTTCCTAACTACAGTATAACAAAATAATTAACTGCCAGTCAAGGTTTTCCAAGGAACGGATTTTTCTACCCCTTTTTTACACCCTTTATATATAAAGTGACATGTTTTGAGTGATTCATCTTCACCGAACCGAAATCTTTGAAGCTATAAATATCAAATTTGGTCGATAGTTTTATTTTATAATTTAAAGACTCCCTAAGGAGGGATTTTTCAAAATTCAACCCCTAAAGGAGTCATTAAAGGGTTCAAAGTTTATATGTAGAAACATTATTTAATTGTTCTATTGACTTAAAATTTGGTAAAAGTACTCCAAATCAAAAATAATGAAACACGTATTTCAGAAATTCGCAAAATTCAATCAATTATTCATATTTCATAGATTAAAATTATTATATACTATATTCAGATGTTGTATAGTATTGAAGTTCAAGGTGACGGCTTAATTTCTATTCAAGAGATTTTTGGTAGCTTATTTTGGATCTGTTATAAGACGGTTTAACACTAAAATTGGGTGAAACAATTTCTAGGATACTATTGTATAAAATTAACGTATTTGACTCTTTATTTATAGCCTATAGAACTACGAAAAACATTAATATTCTCAACATCTTGCTGTTAATTGTTAAAATTCCGACCTTCAGGTATTGACTTCCGTTTCTATAAATATTTTGTATTAATGCTAGGTTGGTTTGATTCATTCTGCGATTATCTGGGGTTTATTTATTTTGATTGATAGTAATCATCTTTTGATAAATTTGAATATATAAATTAGGGTGCTTTTTTTTTGCGACTGGGTCATTCCATACAAAATCATCAAAAATTAAAAAAAATTGAAGCCGCACTATTTTTGATTTCGACGAAAATTGGTGGGTAGCTTTGTTTAGATGTCAGAAGAGAAAATTCACCATAATTTAATTTTTCTGATGTCTCAGCTTCGGTGCGCGACCGCTAGAGCACTCAAAAAGTGTGATTTTTACGCTCTACTACTATGCGCTGTCAAAATTGTTCTATTAGAGATATTTGAACATTTGTGGTCGCAGTTGAAAGCTAAAATATAGTAGTTTTAGGAAAAAAATATGGAAATAGAAAAACATTTTTATTCGAAGTATACTAGCATCATGAAAATACGATTTTTTTCACATTTTTATATGATTTTCAAATAGCTGCAGTATCTTTCCTGGTAAATAAAAAAAATTTACTTTTTGTGTACATCATGTCCATATATTAAAGAAAACAACAGTCCATTATAGACTCGTTCGACAAATGTTTTATATTAAAAAAAATAAGCTTGAAAGGACCACGCACAAAATGTTCGGAAAAAAAAGTACCGTGGATTTTCTCCAAACTTCGGATTTATGCTCTCTGAATGATGCTGATCAAATGTGCTCATGGGCCCAACTTGATTTATAGCGATCTGAAGGGTCCAGCGAGCTTGGAAAGTAGGGTTTTGCCTCTGTACGATCACTGATTTTTGAAAATGTACCTCCCATTGTATATCAATATCTCAAGAAATATCGATGTTAGCAATTTGGTGTTCAGAACTTTTTTGTAGGAAATTGAATTTGCTACAAGTTTGTCATATTCACTTTTTCTATACCTTTTATTGTTTACGAGATAGGGGCAAAAAGTGAGAATTTCATGGAAAAATTGGGGTTAGTGACCCGTACTACATCGCTGGTGGGAGTTAGGGTTACACCGCAATGGACACTTTTGTAGAGCATTGAATTCTGAAGAAACCCTACCATTGACCAAGATTATACCATAAAATGCCTCTGAGTTGTAGAGTTTTGAAGAAAAATAATCAAAGTTTACGTGTATTTTATATGGGAAATCTTTATACGCCTTGGTTTAGTACTTAATATTAATATTAATATTAATGGCTCCAATTTTCAGGGAATTTATGTTTAGGTATTTGCCACAAAAATTCGAGGTGGGACTGAAAAAAAAAAATAGTCGCGAAAAAAAAGCACCCTAATATATATATTAGGGTGCTTTTTTTCGTGACTATTTTTTTTTTTTTCAATCCCACCTCGAAATTTTGTGACAAATACCTAAACAAAAATTCTCTGAAAATTGGAGCCATTAATATTAATATTAAGTACTAGACCAAGGCGTATAAAGATTTCCCATGTAAAATACACGTAAACTTTGATTATTTTTCTTCAAAACTCTACAACTCAGAGGCATTTTATGGTATAATCTTGGTCAATGGTAGGGTTTCTTCAGAATTCAATGCTCTACAAAAGTGTCCATTGCGGTGTAACCCTAACTCCCACCAGCGATGTAGTACGGGTCACTAACCCCAATTTTTCCATGAAATTCTCACTTTTTGCCCCTATCTCGTAAACAACAAAAGGTATAGAAAAAGTGAATATGACAAACTTGTAGCAAATTCAATTTCCTACAAAAAAGTTCTGAACACCAAATTGCTAACATCGATATTTCTTGAGATATTGATATACAATGGGAGGTACATTTTCAAAAATCAGTGATCGTACAGGGGCAAAACCCTACTTTCCAAGCTCGCTGGACCCTTCAGATCGCTATAAATCAAGTTGGGCCCATGAGCACATTTGATCAGCATCATTCAGAGAGCATAAATCCGAAGTTTGGAGAAAATCCACGGTACTTTTTTTTCCGAACATTTTGTGCGTGGTCCTTTGAAAATTTCTGAAAATTGCATATTTCGAGCTTCAAAATGAAAATGTGGGACAGGAGATAGAGAACTGAAATTCTCAGGAAATTTAGGTGTAACCTTGAACTTTAAAGACCCGTTGAGTTTGCTTTGTTTTTTGCATCCCTCTAGTAATTACAGCTATTTCAATACAGCTAATAATGCAGATTTTCGTTTTTAATTAGTTTCTTTTCTTACTTCACAATACGAGGAAACAATAATGTAGTAATAAAAAAAGAACAATGTGCAGCAGATACTCCGTAAATGCTAGCAAACAAATGAGATCAAGCCACTTTACTTCCTTTTGTAGTATATCATAAAAAAGATAGTTTGATTTATAAGTTAAAAACATTTTGTGTAATTAGCGACTACTTAACCCATAGTACTGTAGCTTTCTATTCATTTCAAAAAGTGTTAATTCAATACATCAAAAGATATTATCCAGAATTTAAAAAAGTTAAATATTTCATCGATGGATCAGCGGCTCAATACAAAAATAAGAAAAATTTTGTTAATCTATGTCATCATAATGATGATTTTGGGTTGGAAGCAGAGTGGTATTTTTTTGCCACTTCTCACGGGAAAAGTCCATGTGTAGGTGCAGGGGGAACAATCAAACGAATAGTGCGGAAAGCTAGTTTACAACGAATTGAAGATCGTCATATATTAATTACTAAAGCTATGTTCAATTTTTGTTCCGAACAAATTTCTGGAATCGAATTTTTTTTTTTTTTTTTTTTGTATTCAATGCTGATGTTGAAGCTGCGGATAAATTTGTATGTGATAGATTTAGTAATATTGTTACAATAAAGGGAACAAGAATGTTTCATAGTTTTGTACCTATTTCTCAAAGTAAATTGAAAATTGGTAAATACTCGGCTTCAAATAATTCAGAAATTATAAGTATGTCTAACATTTCAAGCATAATAATATAAAATATTAATAATTCATTGTTGTATTAATAATGATATATATTAATATTAGAGTAACAAAATAAAATTCTGATATGTTAAATCGCATTCTTCATTTACGATAAATTGCATTCTTCTTTAGGGATATATTTATTTAAATCGCCTTCTTCAATTGGGATGTATGTATACGGAGTATCTACTACATATTGTTTTGTTTTTTATTGTTTTTGTTGTTCTTTTTAATTACTGCGTTGTTGTTTCCTCGTATTGTGAAATAAGAAAAGAAACTAATTAAAAAGTAAATCTGCATTACTAGCTGTATTGAAATGGCTGTAATTACTAGAGGGATGCAAAAAACAAAGCAAACTCAACGGGTCTTTAAAGTTCAAGGTTACACCTAAATTTCCTGAGAATTTCAGTTCTCTATCTCCTGTCCCACATTTTCATTTTGAAGCTCGAAATATGCAATTTTCAGAAATTTTCAAATTTCAAGCTTATTTTTTTAATATAAAACATTTGTCGAACGAGTCTATAATGGACTGTTGTTTTCTTTAATATATGGACATGATGTACACAAAAAGTAAATTTTTTTTATTTACCAGGAAAGATACTGCAGCTATTTGAAAATCATATAAAAATGTGAAAAAAATCGTATTTTCATGATGCTAGTATACTTCGAATAAAAATGTTTTTCTATTTCCATATTTTTTTCCTAAAACTACTATATTTTAGCTTTCAACTGCGACCACAAATGTTCAAATATCTCTAATAGAACAATTTTGACAGCGCATAGTAGTAGAGCGTAAAAATCACACTTTTTGAGTGCTCTAGCGGTCGCGCACCGAAGCTGAGACATCAGAAAAATTAAATGATGGTGAATTTTCTCTTCTGACATCTGAACAAAGATACCCACCAAGTTTCGTCCAAATCGAAAATAGTACGGCTTTGACCATTTGATGATTTTCTGTAGAATGACCCGACTTTGTTTTTTTTTTCACTCCCACCTCGAAATTTTGTGGGAAATACCTAAAAGAAAATTCCCTGAAAATTCGGGCGTGTAAAGATTTCCTGTTTAAAATACACGTAAACTTTGATTTTTTTTCCTTCAAAATTCTACAGCTCAGAGGTATTTTATGGTATAATCTTGGTCAATGATAGGATTTCTTCAGAATTGAATGCTCTACAAAAGTGTCCATTGTGGCGTAACCCTAACTCCCACCAGCGAGGTAGTACGGGTCACTAAACCCAATTTTTTCATGAAATTCTCGTTTTTTTTGCCCCTATCTCGTAAATAACAAGAGCTACAGAAAAAATGTAACTGACAAACTTGTAGGAAATTCAATTTCCTACAAAAAAGTTCTGGAACACCAAATCGCTAACATCGATATTTCTTGAGATATTGGGCTTTGAAGTTGAGGTAATGCGGAATTTTTATGAATTATTGAGCTAAATTGTAGAAACACTATAAAAAAAAAGCACCCTAATATAAATAAATAAGTTATAAGTGGACGATGCGACGATTTACATCATCAACTGACACGATTTAGATTTAGTGAAGCTATAGGAATTATTAATGAATGTGGACACAAAAATTAAATTAATGAATATCAAACATAAACGAGTTCCTCACACTGTTTTGACCAAAATATTAATCATATAGCTTTCATTCCACATTCGAGATAAGAGCTTTTAAACTTTAAAAACAAGAAGCTTTCCAAAAGGTGTGCAATTTCGATGATTTTATTATGAGACTCATAAATGTTAGAAGGAGACAAAGCTTTGGAAGTTTAAGGCGATCGTTTGCGATCGATGTGATTTTGATATAAAATTTAAATAGTACACTTGAACGCTTATTTGTTTGCAGCTTTAAAACCATCAATTCGTAGAAACCTTCCGTGATTGATATTTCAAAACGATGAAAATTCAAATTATATATTTGGCTATTTTTCACTTATAGTAGTGTTGAATTATTCTTAATTCTTATTCTATATTACTACCGAGTTTGAGCCGTTGATCTTACACACATTTCCTATTTAAATTTATTTTTTCAGTTCATTATCTTTATTTAAATTTGTAGACAATCTAAATGTTAAGAAGACTATTTCTCAACTAACAAGCCGTCTTTTCCTCATCATTAATTATTTTACTGAAGCATCTTTCACATAGTAAGCGTCAGCGATTTGGTGGAGTAGTTTTGTAGAATAGTAAAACGATAGGCTAAAAATTGTTTATCAAATTTTATTTGAAGATTCTAAGCTTATTGTTCTAACTTTAGTATAGTAAGGATTTTCGGTAAACTGCAGAATTTATTTTACCTATTAAACTAAACGAAACACAATTAATTTTAATTACATATATGTATTGGGTCGTCAAGGATGACACTTGGAGTTTACAATTTTGTCAACTTTGACAGATTGCTATTTGACAATGGCTTAATATTTTACCGTCCTTTTTTTTTTTTAAGAATTTGATGAATAAAATTATTCCTTATACAGGGTGTTCAGAGATGGGAGGGAAATATTGCAGGGGGTGAAAGGTCAGACCAAGACAAGCAAAAAATCGTATGGGTGGGGGGGGGGGGGGGGGGGGGGGCATCTCGCACCGTTTGCCAGTTACAGGGTGATTCGTAAATTAGGATTTTGCCTTATATGGGAACCGCTCTTGTATTTTTTTCTACGCATCACAGCGGCCCCAAACTGATGTTTGGAAAGGTAATTAGATAGGCAACTTAAAAAAAATAAAAAGTAGGTATGGTAATAACATGAATTTCGGAGAAAAGTGGGGCGAAAGGTGAAAAATCGTGAAATAAAAGTTAATTTTTTCAACTTGCAGGGGGGATTATGGCCAAGGGTTTGAGGATAGGGGGGTGGTTGACCAGTTTGGAAAGGGCTTCGAAATAGTAATTTTTTGAGATCGGTTTGGGGCCGCTGCGATGCGTAGAAAAAAAGTTAAAAATGCAAGAGTGGTTCCCATATAAGGCAAAATCCTGATTTACGAATCACCCTGTAACTGCCAAACGATGGGATACTTTTAAGGGGACCTTTACTTTCAAAATCGGGAAGAAACACACTTTTTAAAAGTTTTTTTTTTTGAAAAGACTATTATATTTATGATTCTGAAACCTTTTGTACATTATTGGTAAGATTATGAAAAATATAAAAAGAATTTTTAAATGCAACTTTAGTTTATTTTAATGCCTGCAGATGGCGTCATCCAAAATGCACTTTTAAAACGGCCCCATTTCTCTAGGACTTCCTGTAACAGATAGAGTAAAAATCTTTATTGGATTGTTTTCATAAGACACAAAACTAGTACCTAAACCTAAAAAACCTTTTATTTTTAATAAATATATCATTTTATACACATTTTTCAAAAAAAGTTAAAAAACGACTATAAGTTAGGGGTAAACTATCCCTCCGCATAAAAAGTTGGGGCGGGGGGTAAAATAATATTTTTAAAGATTTAGTTACTAGTATATTTTGATAACGAATCGAATGGCGTTTGCTTTGTTAAAATCGGTTGAATAGTTTTTGAGATACAGATGCGGCCATTTTCAAAAATGTGATTTCGAGAAAAACGCGTTCAAAGTTTTTGTTATATAATTTTTGCATATAAAATGCGTAGAGGTAGCGTTACAAATATAGGTATAACTTTTTTTCTTTTTCGAATTTCTTAAAACAGTTTTAGGAGAGTGTTTGTGTGATGTTAAGAAGCATTTTTATGAAAAAAAAAAAAAAATTGATTTTTTGTTCAATTTTGAAAGTAAAGGTCCCCTTAAGAAAGGCCCAAAATTCAAATCTAACCTCTCTATTTTATATTTAATATTATTTGTCACTTGTAACAAGTACGAATAATTTGTCAGTCAAAGAATCAATACGCAAGAGGTATTTTTTACACGTGACATAACACATGACACGTGACATAACACATGACACGTGACATAATACATGACACGTGACATAATACATGATATGTTCTTCTTTGTCAATTTTTGCCGAAATCGGTTCAGTGGTTAAACCATAAAGAGATAGCAAACGGACAAACAAACGAAATTTCGCGTTTATAATATTATTAAGGGTTATTATAATTGTATTTTTGTTGAGATGGCAGATTAGGACAATATTTATATGACGAAAAGTAAATTAGTTAAATAAAAGAGTTTTCTTAATAATTTATCTTAAATTAAAATTAACCTAAGCTTTTGGATACCCATTAACTTGAAAAAGAAAAGTCAAAATGAAAATAAAAAGTTATAATCAATACATTGATATCAAATGTAAATTTTAAATTAAAAAATTTTGATTCTTAAAGGTTTTTGTATAGTCACTATGTGAAAATTGTAAAAAATTATTTTTGTGCTTGCATCCGATAATTATATTTAAATTTTAAAATACTAGCTCGTAGCTATCAATAGATTTTTCATATTCAATGTTTTAATGATTATCTACAATAAAGACTGACGTCGACTTCTGTTCGATATCTGTTCATGAAAAAATCATAATAAGTCAGAGGTATTGGTGATAATAATAATATGATACTGAATATACGAAATAGCTCAGTAGTTTAATTATCACAATCTATTAATAGCTACAAGCGTTTAAGAAAAATTATTTTTCACTTAGTAGTAGCTTTCTAAAAAGATTTTTGTGTGGTATATCTTCGAAGTCGGTTTTTGTTGTTAAAAAGTTTTAATTTTCACTTTTTAGTAGTTTATGTCTAGATATATTATATACTATTGTTCTACAAAAAAGAAATATTAATTTTAGGAGGTCATCTCCTCCTTATTAAACTGAATTACAGACTGAGTATAGGTTGTATGGGAGAAATAAATATTGAGATTATTTTTGATTTATTAAAAACGACTGAACTAATTTTAATGAAATTTAAATGGGATTTAAATAAAAAATATCCCTTTTAAATTAAAAAAGGAATCATACAAATCGGCCGAAGAATCTCGGAAATGGGTCATTCTTTTACAAACCGTACGGATTTTGATAAAAATTGACCGACATGTCTCCGATTTGGCTGAAACTTTTTTGACGGATTCTATATCGAAAAATAAGAGATACGTGTCAGGGGATTTTGTTTTTCCCGTATATTTTCGATAATACTAGTGATCGAAAATGTGGGAATAATGAATTTTTTGGCTCGGAGACTCATTTTCAAAAATTTATAACTCTGGTTTTATTTGAGCTACAAACTTCTTTTTTTTTCATTTTAAATCTAAAGGACTGAGTTTTGAGAAAAAAATATTTTCAATAAAAATGATTAACAAATTCATATTGTTATTAACAATTTAATTGTTTAAATAAATTTTTAACAATGGGATCCACCTCGTAGCAAGTTTTTAGAATTTTTATTGTATTCTCTGTCAAATTTTACATAAAAGACTTGTTTTCAAAATATGGTACCTTTATTATTACTATTTTTAAAACATTAATTTATATAGCGCGACACGTCAAAAAAAAAAGGCTTTTTTGTTAATAAAAAGAAAACTATAGCTCGGATCAAAAAAAGTTACATATAAAAGGTGTAGATAATAAAAAGACCTACAATTTTTGCCTTAACTATTTTTCGACATAACCTCAAACTTTTCGAATAAAATGCAAAAAATGTTAAAAATCCCCTTTTTGAAACATTATTTATTGATAAAAAGACTATAAAAAATTAAAAAAGAAATTAACATATCATTTTTGTGTTTTAATATGTTTCTCAACTAACCATCAAACGATCAAACGCAATACATATTAACCAATAATAAGTATTGAAACCACAATAAACTTTTTTTTATGCGATAAAATAATGTTCTATCATTTATTATTAATTTATGTGTTTTTTATTGTATTGATTGCTAATAAATATTATTTGTTAAGAAGAACAAAATAATTACTTATATTAAAAAAAAGAAACGACATGATGCAAAAAATGTGGTAAATAAATTTGGAAAAGGTGATTTTTAACATTTTTTTCAATTTATTCGAAAAGTTTGAGGTTATGTCGAAAAGTAGTTAAGACAAAAATTGTAGGTCTTTTTATTATCTACAACTTTTATATTTAACTATTTTTGATCCGAGCTATAATTTTCTTTTTATTACAAAAAACCCTTTTTTTGACATGTCGCGCTATATAAATTAATGTTTTAAAAATAGTAATAATAAAGGTACCATATTTTGAAAACATGCTTTTTATGTAAAATTTGACGGAGAATACAATCAAAATACTAAAAACTTGCTACGAGGTGGGGGCCATTGTTAAAAATTGATTTAAACAATTAAATTGTTAATAACAATATGAATTTGTTAATAATTTTTATTAAACATATTTTTTTCTCAAAACTCAGTCCTTTAGATTTAAAATGAAAAAAAAAGAAGTTTGTAGCTCAAATAAAACTAGAGTTACAAATTTTTGAAAATGAGTCTCCAAGCCAAAAAATTCATTATTCTCACATTTTCGATCACTAGTATTATCGAAAATATGCGGAAAAAACAAAATCCTCGGACACGTATCTCTTATTTTTCGATATAGAATCCGTAAAAACAGTTTCAGCCAAATTGGAGACATGTCGGTCAATTTTTATCAAAATCCGTACGGTTTGTAAAAGAATGACCCATATTCGGCGTTCATACATTAAAAATAAAAATATGTACATACGCCCTCCGAATTTGGATGGTTAAAAAGATAAAATTATACGGTGTAGGATTTAGAAAATTTATTAAGTTTCTATAACAAAAATTATATTGCTGACTTTAATTTTATATAATAAATATTTAGCAAAATTACATCGTTAATCTGAAGTGATAGATGAATAAAATTAAATTAAATCTTATATGCATGGAATTAATTATTAAAATATTTTTTATATCGTTATATAATAATTATTACTCAGCGTTAAAAACAAAAGATTAAAAATAAAAATACATACCCTCACCGAATTAATATTTGATGAGTCTGTTAAAAATATAAATTTATTCGGTGTTGCATTTAAAAGTTATAAGTTAATAAGTTGCTATAACAAAAATTAGATTGTCTACTTATATTTTATATAATAAGTATTTAGCAAAACTACATTATTAATATAAAGTGATCGGACCAATTATATAGATTAGTATACCTGCATTTAAAAAAATTACATATCTATAAAATCAAATTAAATTTCATATGCATGGAATGAATTATTAAAATATTTTTCTATTTTGTTATATGTATAGTAATAGTGACTCAGCATTAAAAACAGAAGATCAAGTTTGTTTTGAAAGTTTCGTTGCAAATAAAGCTCGTTTGTAAAAAAAAACTGCTAAATTTAATCCCCTGGATGAATCTTTATCAGAAATGTAAAAAGTCAGAAATATTTCTTGTTTTCTAAATACAAAATAAGAAATTTTGTAATAAAAGAGAAAAAGTCGATGGAGCAAAGTATGGGGTGATATGATGAGGTGATTTCTAGTGGGAGTGGGCTTCCATCCGCCTCAAAGAAACTTTTATAAACAAAGCTATTAAAATGTTAAGCAATCATTATAGAAATTTATTTAGACTTCTCTTATCACAGCCGTTTAGACCCTGGTAACAAAAATGGTGTCCCCCAAAATGATAAAAAACAATAACATAATTTTTGGGATATTTCAAAAACTTTTTTATTACATTAAAGTATAATAAACTTTTTTAAAAGCCTACTTGAAAATTGAAAATGATCTCAATTTACTGATATCAGGCGCACTCTTGTGTTATTTTGAATTTTCTGTACAAAAGCATGTAAGAGATAACACAACCAATTAAAGTTCGATTAAACCAGACGACAGTCGGACTGGTATCAAAACAGCTGCTGCTGTTGCTATGCTGAATTCTCTCAGTCCGACACTCCTCCAAGATCGCGTATTTTCTTACAGAAACAAGTGTTTCGTAGTGGTTGACGTCGACGACGGCTTGTTTTGGTGTTTTTTTGCGCTTATCGGGGCACATGGCGGGATTCCAATTGACACCTCAAATGCAGAATCATTACGTGGATTTTGCTTATTAGAGATTTCAGGTTTTGTTTAAGATATAACATGAAAATGTAGGCTTACTGGAAACATTAAATGTAAGATTATAATGATCTTGTCGAGATCGGGAAAAAATTTAAATTTTATTCGTATGTTGCACAAGCCAATAAATTGCAGTAGGCGAAGAATAATGTAAATTAGATATGCCAACATATCCTTGAAAAAGAATTCTTTAAAAAAAATTCATACCTTCCTTATACACTCGTATTCTTAGATCGTTTCTTACAGTTTCCAACTTGATTTTATCATTTAGCATGAAGTTATTGCTCTCGGTCGCCAGAAAGTCGCCCGACAACGTAAACCAGTTCGTGCGAGCTCCAGATCAACATGCAAACCCCACTCCGATGACGTCACGAGCAGTTTATGCCGACGGCGCTGTGTGCGACACAGCTGATCGTGCTACATGCTGCCGCAATAAAAGCTTTCATTTTACACGGCGATTGGGGGCTCGACTCGTCACGGGGTCATCTGATTGGCTGGCCCCAAATTGTACTATGCTGCTGATGCGGATGTTGCTACGATCAATGTCTTCAGCAGCTTCGGTGATCGTCATGACGCGCCAACTTTCAAATGTTAGTGTTGTCAACCAGGAAAACTGAAGAAAAGTGGGTTCGATGGTTTTTCTAAGGTCAGGAGATGTTTTCAGAAATTTAGTTGGAATGTGTATTTTACGTCTTAATAATTTATATAGTCTTGTTGATTTGATATTTGCAGTATAATTGGGTAAATATTTTTGTTTACAAGTAATAGGACTATTGCATTACAAATTAGAGATGTATATGTTAAATATACCAAATAAAACCGTGTGAATACGTCAAATTTTGTTTGTGTTTTTAGAAATTTAAATCAATGTTCAGTTTTGATTTATCAGAAGATGTATACCACGCCATACCCAAACCACGACGCATGAATGATTTGTTATGACTTTTATACATATATGACTCAATAATTTTTCTGTTTATTAGGAAGGTATATTGGTATAATGGAAAAAGGGCATTTTAATACTGGTTTCCAATGGTTTTATTAAATTTTATACCCGTCTGACTAACAACCAAACCGTGTGATTGATTTTTCACCCATTTTTAATTTAATTTAATTTTTTAATGTATATGGTTTGGATGACAATGTGCAACATTATCATTTATGGGAATCATATTTGGATGTTTATTAAAATAAAAAGGTTGGTTTTATATATTTGCTATTAGTAAGCTCGTAAGTTTCATAAAATTAATCCGTTTCGATGCGTGCATAAACAGAAAAACCGAATTTGATCCACCATTTTAAATTTCAAAATTTTGATAATCAATTCCAAATCAAAAGCCCAAAATGCCTTTTGTACCAATTTTCAAATACCAGTGAATTTTAGAAATTTTAGTCGTCATATTGGATTTGTCACTTTGAAATTTAAAATCTTGATAGTACATTCGGAATCAGTGCTCCCAAAAACCTCCAAGTACCAATTTTTGTAGTAATTTCATGAAGTCTGGGTTATGAGTGTTATTTTCTTGTTGCTTATGTTTAAAAGGAAGGGAAAAGCCTTGTTATTTTGTTTAAATTTTAATTTGTGTGAAGATGAAATGAACATACGTTTGAACAGTTTGACCCTAAATTATGTCTAAGTTCTTGCTAGGATATTTCTGATTTTTTTCCAAATTACCGAATAAATTTTAAATATTTTTCCTAGACATTTTTAAAATTCAAAAATTACTGACTTCAGGTAGCTGGTGACACTCATCAGAAAAATGATTGAATAAAAAATTATGTTAAGTAGAGATTAAAAAATTGCATAATCAAAATATCACTTATTCTATGAGTGTTCATAAAGACAATAGGAGTTTCAAATGATAATACTAATATACTTAAAAGCTGATGATTATGAATTATTTAACAAAAATTGATTTCAATCTTTAAGTACTTAAATTCGTTGTTTTTTGAAGTAGCAAAATGTTATTCATAATCATTTCAAGTAGCAGTGAAAGCGCTTCTTGAAACCACAACATTTTAAAATATATTTTTGTAAATATTACCTTCTTTTTCAAGAAAATATATCTTATTGATGTTTTTGTAAGCACCTTGAAAAGGTCAGTTTGAGGGTAAGTGATGTTAAAACGTATACCTGTATCTACATATAAAATCATTGAAAATTGCGCGATTTAATAAACTAATTTTTCTTTACTGCATCTTATAATTGCAGTTGTAAAATTAATTAATGGAAGTAATTTGCATGCAATATACAAATTATTAAGATAATTTTATAATAAACTTACTTTTTATGGTACACTAGAATTTTACAACTTTTTGCTTTATTGAGGTAAAATTATTTAAAATATTGCTTAAGCCAGAAAACCACTTATTCTTCTAATTTAATAATTAATTTTTATAATAAAAAACAAATTACTGCTGAATTTTAGAGATTTTAAATTGGGGTCTTTTTTAATTCTAGCGCTTATATAACAAAAATTTGTATAAGCCTAAATATACTATTGCTATGTTGATAGCAAATTGCAGAATTAGTACTATTTTTTCCCACAAAATAATGGGTAAAAGTTATAAAAATTGTTTGGAATAAAAAACGTATTTTTTTATTTCAGGTAATTATTTCGTGAAATTTTTAAAATTAAAGCATTAGGTAATTGTTGTTATCAAGAGGATTTCAATATGAAGTTCCCCACCTGATAAACTTTACGTCAATTATAAAAATTCCATGTGTTATCAAGAGGTGGAAGGCTTGGCTTGATCTCAATTTTCTATAACTTGCGTAACTAACCCCAAAGTAAGTGAACTTTTGAGACCACCCTTTGTGATAAGAATTTTCCATAACAACTAGCAAGAGTGGAAAAACGTCAGAGCGATAGGTCTCGTTTTAATTGGGGGGTATATTTTCCATGCGGTTAAAGGGGATCTTACGAGGTCACAGTATGACAAACAATTGTTACCATGCAGCTGATAAGACTCCGCTGGTGGTATACTTGTGTATTGAACTCAAATCTCTTGACGCCTATCAGTTTCTGGTTTAATTTCAAGATAGTGCAACACTTATTGTAAACAAAGCAATAATTGCAAAAATTGTTTAACCTTGAGGTCTAAGAAAGTCGACAAGCGAAAAACTGGAAAATCATGATCCCAACAAAATGAATCGGTTTAAGCCGGTTTTCTTTGGATTGATGATCTCTTCGGTGTTATATTCTTAAGAAAATTTTGCCAGAATTTAATACGGAGTAGTAAAATGTCATTTTTTCCAGAAATTCTAAAAATATCAAAAATTAAACAACATCATTCATCTTTTTGCCGTTTTTTAATCGACATTTTGAGTCTAAGGCCAGGGCTGATAATTCAAGGCTATTTCCGATTTTAAATGCTGCATGAACTTGAATAACTTGTTTCAATACTGCGTTCGATACAAAATAAATATTTTGTATGCTCTAAACAACAATAGTAAGATTACATTTTTAAAGAACTTTGTTATTTTGGTTTTATTTTAACTCTATATCTACTAAAATAATATTAAAATCATATTATACTAAATCTATTTATTTGTTGGATGCAAGCTCAGGTTTACAACTCCCGAACACATCCTTTTTTATATGTAAATATTTTTTGACATATATTGTTAATCAATAAAATTAATTTAATACTACAGATCATTACAAACACCTCAATTAGTAATAAAGTGGCAAATTATTTAATAATGTCTTAAAAAGTATTTAAAATGTACTCAATTTTCTAATATAGCCGTACTAGATTATTAAAGAAGCTTTCATTGAGGAAAAAATACATCAAAAAATATTTACTATTTTCTAAGCTAGGTATATATGGTACTTCTTTTTTTTCATTTTAAATATAAAGGGCTAAGTTTTGAGAAGAAAAATATTTTTAATAAAAATTATCAACAAATTCATATTGTTATTAACAATTTAATTGTTTAAATCAATTTTTAACAATGGCCCCCACCTCGTAGCAAGTTTGTAGTATTTTTATTGTATTCTCCGTCAAATTTTACATAAAAAACATGTTTTCAAAATATGGTACCTTTATTGTTACTATTTTTAAAACATTAATTTATATAGCGCGACACGTCAAAAAAGAGGGTTTTTTGTTAATAAAAACAAAACTATAGCTCGGATCAAAAAAAATTAAAAATAAAAGTTTTAGATAATAAAAAGATCTACAATTTTTGTCTGAACTACTTTTCGACATAACCTCAAACTTTTCGAATAAATTTAAAAAAATGTTAAAAATCACCTTTTCCAAATTTATTTGCCACATTTTTTGCCTCATGTCGTTTCTTTCTTTTAATATAAGTAATTATTATGTTCTTCTTAACAAATAATATTTATTAGCAATCAATACAATAGAAAAACACATACATTAATAATAAATGATAGAACATTATTTTATCGCATAAAAAGAAATTTATTGTGGTTTCAATAATTATTATTGGTTAATATGTATTTCGTTTGATGGTTAGTTGAGAAACATATTAAAACACAAAAATTATATTTGAATTTCTTTTTTAATTTTGTATAGTCTTTTTATCAATAAATAATGTTTCAAAAAGGGGATTTTTAATATTTTTTGCATTTTATTCGAAAAGTTTGAGGTTAATTCGAAAAATAGTTCAGACAAGAATTGTAGGCCTTTTTATTATCTACAACTTTTATATGTAAATTTTTTGATCCGAGCTATAGTTTTCTTTTTATTAACAAAAAATCGTTTTTTTGACGTGTCGCGCTATATAAATTAATGTTTTAAAAATAGTAATAATAAAGGTACCATATTTTGAAAACATGTTTTTTATGGAAAATTTGACGGAGAATACAATAAAAATACTAAAAACTTGCTACGAGGTGGGGGCCATTGTTAAAATTTGATTTAAACAATTAAATTATTAATAACAATATGAATTTGTTAATCATTTTTATTAAAAATATTTTTTTCTCAAAACTCAGTCCTTTAGATTTAAAATGGAAAAAAAGAAGTTTGTAGCTCAAATAAAACTAGAGTTACAAATTTTTGAAAATGAGTCTCCAAGCCAAAAAATTCATTATTCTCACATTTTCGATCACTAGTATTATCGAAAATATGCTGAACAAAACAAAATCCTCGGACACGTATCTCTTATTTTTCGATATAGAATTCGTAAAAAAAGTTTCAGCCAAATCGGAGACATGTCGGTCAATTTTTATCAAAATCCGTACTGTTTGTAAAAGAATTACCCAATTACAACATTAAACAATTGATAGGGATTATTTTTACAAAAGAATTCGATATTAACTCTAGTATTAATGTAATAAAATAATAATAGTAATAGTAACAATAATAAAAAGGTTGTCGTAGTTACAAAGTTCAGTAATCGACCACTTACATTGCCTTTAATAAAGCGTTTGCAACAAAAAAAGGTATGTTTTGAAAAAAACTAGACTTATGTGGTTTTTGAAATAACCGATTCAATTTCTATGTGTTTTAAATTCAAAATCTGGATTTACTGGAAAAAAACAACCTTCAGAATAAAAAGGCTATTCAACTATAGTAAATTGTTACCCAATTTTGAGTTTCATAAATCACAAAACTAGAACGAATTTTCTGTGTCCAAAAATAAATTTAGCTTGTTATATTATTGAAGAATCGCTTCTTAAAATTGCTAATCTTATGCTATCTCATCGTACTGAGTCATGGGTAATACATTATTATATTTGTAATTTGGTAATAATTGATTGAATACACTTCAAAGTTCATAAATACCTACTTGAAAACAGGAAACTTACCGAGCAAATTTTTTTTCCAAGAATGTCCATTGGAGTTCCAAAAACATCGGAAGTATCTTATCAAAATAGATAAGAATTTCTTAGCGAGTTTCTTATCGGTAAGAAACTGAAAACGAGCTCGTTTGAACTTTGTTCACTCCTCTGAATGTGGAGACATGCCTCTTCTGAGACAACAAATTCTTGCTAGCAAGTAGCTGGTTAGACAAAACAAAAGAAAACGTGTCTATTGGATCGAATAATGAGTTCATGCCCCACGATAAGCTTGCTCTAATAATTTTTTGAATAAGAACTCCTTTTTTTTTACCATTATGCCACACCTTTGATATAATGAGATAATCAAAATGCAATGCTGCAGAAACGCAATGCAGTATTATTGCAGCATCTTGCAGGTTCTATTTAATTGCAGTATTAAATAAATAATATTTGAGACCGCAGTACAGTTTTACCGCCAACAAAATGTTTTTGTTTATCTTGCAAAACAAGAGTAGATTAAAATCCACTCAGAAGCAAATATATGTAGTTATTATGGTTAATATATTTTTTCTTTTTGTTGTTGTGGGCACAAATTCCACCCTCGTTTTGATATGGTTACAAATACAAAAAAAAAGTACGCCGGCCGCGTGCCTGTCGACGACGCGACGGTACGCCTCCGATCGCACCGCTTTAAACCTGATTTCAATGACCGACTAACAAAACAGAAAATCCAAAACAGCGGGAACAGCTGTTGTGGGGCATGGTGTGCCGTCTTGTCTTTTCTTTAGAGTTTCGTCTTAAGACGCTGCTGCTGTTCGAGTAGAGAAATTGTGATGCAAGATTTCATCATCAATTTCGAAGGCACGACCGACCAGAGTGGCGTGGTTGGCGTGGTGTGGCGTCTTCTGTATGATGAAATTGTGATTTTTACCCTTCAAGAACAGCACATGGGGGGTACAGTTTGGCTTTCTTGATTTCTTTTCTTTTTATATATATTATAAGAAGGCGGTGCAAGAAATAACTTATCCTTTGTCTGTTCGTGAATATCTTTTCTAAAAGCTCTGCAGAAAAGGAAATCTAGTTGAGACGGGTTTTAATTTGAATGCAGATTGGACTTTGAACGGCTCGAGCTTTTTTGTTCATTTATTATCGTTTTTCTTTGTAAGACATTTTTCTCATTGCAATTGAATAGACCGTGATCGTAGACGGTGATTGATATATATTTAGTAATTACAATTTTGGTAAAAGTTGCCAAACCTGTTATTTTATATTTGTATACAATAACGAACATTTGAAAAGAAACCTTGACATTCGTAACCAATTTTTAGTATAATAGTTGCATAACAAGAACAATTGCTTGTTTTCTGTTGTGTCTATTGTTTATGGTCTTTGCATAATATTTTGCAAAGAAGTGAGGTAATTTTATAATTTTGTATCTGCAGATTAAGACTCATTATGCTTAGATAAAAGACAGTTATATGCAAAAAGTAAAAACGAAGAAAAGCGAGTTTAGAGTTGGCGACATATTCAAATCAGATAGACGGGCACTTAAAAAAACAACACTCAGACATAAATGTATTAAAATTATAGAATCATCTAGTTATTTTACCTAGAGCAGATTAATCCAAAAATTCAGATCCGGGAAGACCTTTTTTAGAAAATAGTTTTTTTTGCCTGTATAGGGCTTAAAAAATGCATCGGAAAATGTAAAAATTGAAATTCTGCGAATTGTTCCTCTAGACTTTTCTGTTTTTTGCATAGAATCATCTAGTTATTTTATTTAGAGCAGATTAAGCCAAAAATCCCGATTCGGGAAGGCCGTTTTTAGAAAATAGTTTTTTTGCCTGTATAGGGCTTAAAAAATGCACCGGAAAATGTAAAAACTGAAATTCTGCGAATTTTTCCTCTAGACTTTTCTGTTCTTTGCATAGAATCATCTAGTTATTTTACTTAGAGCAGATTAATCCAAAAATTCAGATCCGGGAAGACCTTTTTTAGAAAATAGTTTTTTTTGCCTGTATAGGGCTTAAAAAATGCACCGGAAAGTGTAAAAATTGTAATTCTGCGAATTTTTCCTCTAGACTTTTCTGTTTTTTGCATAGAATCATCTAGTTATTTGACTCAGAGCAGATTAAGCCAACAATCCAGATCCGGGAAGACCTTTTTTAGAAAATAGTTTTTTTTGCCTGTATAGGGCTTAAAAAATGCATCGGAAAATGTAAAAATTGAAATTCTGCGAATTGTTCCTCTAGACTTTCCTGTCTTTTGCATAGAATCATCTAGTTATTTGACTCAGAGCAGATTAAGCCAAAAATTCAGATCCGGAAAGGCCTTTTTTAGAAAATAGTTTTTTTTGCCTGTATAGGGCTTAAAAAATGCACCGGAAAATGTAAAAATTGCAATTCTGCGAATTTTTCCTCTAGACTTTTCTGTTTTTTGCATAAAATCATCTAGTTATTTTACTTAGAGCAGATTAAGCCAAAAATCCAGATCCGGGAAGCCCTTTTTTAGAAAATAGTTTTTTTGCCTGTATAGTGCTTAAAAAATGCACCGGAAAATGTAAAAATTGAAATTCTGCAAATTTTTCCTCTAGACTTTTCTGTTTTTTGCATAGAATCATCTAGTTATTTGACTTAGAGCAGATTAAGCCAAAAATTCAGATCCGGAAAGGCCTTTTTTAGAAAATAGTTTTTTTTGTCTGTATAGGGCTTAAAAAATGCACCGGAAAATGTAAAAATTGCAATTCTGCGAATTTTTCCTCTAGACTTTTCTGTTTTTTGCATAGAATCATCTAGTTATTTTACTTAGAGCAGATTAAGCCAAAAATCCAGATCCGGGAAGCCCTTTTTTAGAAAATAGTTTTTTTGCCTGTATAGTGCTTAAAAAATGCACCGGAAAATGTAAAAATTGAAATTCTGCAAATTTTTCCTCTAGACTTTTCTGTTTTTTGCATAGAATCATCTAGTTATTTTACTTAGAGCAGATTAAGCCAAAAATTCAGATCCGGAAAGGCCTTTTTTAGAAAATATTTTTTTTTGCCTGTATAGGGCTTAAAAAATGCACCGGAAAATGTAAAAATTGCAATTCTGCGAATTTTTCCTCTAGACTTTTGTGTTTTTTGCATAGAATCATCTAGTTATTTGACTTAGAGCAGATTAAGCCAAAAATTCAGATCCGGAAAGGCCTTTTTTAGAAAATAGTTTTTTTTGTCTGTATAGGGCTTAAAAAATGCACCGGAAAATGTAAAAATTGCAATTCTGCGAATTTTTCCTCTAGACTTTTCTGTTTTTTGCATAGAATCATCTAGTTATTTTACTTAGAGCAGATTAAGCCAAAAATCCAGATCCGGGAAGCCCTTTTTTAGAAAATAGTTTTTTTGCCTGTATAGTGCTTAAAAAATGCACCGGAAAATGTAAAAATTGAAATTCTGCAAATTTTTCCTCTAGACTTTTCTGTTTTTTGCATAGAATCATCTAGTTATTTTACTTAGAGCAGATTAAGCCAAAAATTCAGATCCGGAAAGGCCTTTTTTAGAAAATATTTTTTTTTGCCTGTATAGGGCTTAAAAAATGCACCGGAAAATGTAAAAATTGCAATTCTGCGAATTTTTCCTCTAGACTTTTCTGTTTTTTGCATAGAATCATCTAGTTATTTTACTTAGAGCAGATTAAGCCAAAAATCCAGATCCGGGAAGCCCTTTTTTAGAAAATAGTTTTTTTTGCCTGTATAGGGCTTAAAAAATGCACCGGAAAATGTAAAAATTGCAATTCTGCGAATTTTTCCTCTAGACTTTTCTGTTTTTTGCATAGAATCATCTAGTTATTTTACTTAGAGCAGATTAAGCCAAAAATCCCGATCCGGGAAGGCCTTTTTTAGAAAATAGATTTTTTTGCCTGTATAGGGCTTAAAAAATGCACCGGAAAATGTAAAAACTGAAACTCTGCGAATTTTTCCTCTAGACTTTTCTGTTTTTTTGCATAGAATCATCTAGTTATTTTACTTAGAGCAGATTAAGCCAAAAATCCCGATCCGGGAAGGCCTTTTTTAGAAAATAGATTTTTTTGCCTGTATAGGGCTTAAAAAATGCACCGGAAAATGTAAAAACTGAAACTCTGCGAATTTTTCCTCTAGACTTTTCTGTTTTTTGCATAGAATCATCTAGTTATTTTACTTAGAGCAGATTAAGCCAAAAATCCCGATCCGGGAAGCCCTTTTTTAGAAAATAGATTTTTTTGCCTGTATAGGGCTTAAAAAATGCACCGGAAAATGTAAAAACTGAAACTCTGCGAATTTTCCCTCTAGACTTTTCTGTTTTTTGCATAGAATCATCTAGTTATTTTACTTAGAGCAGATTAAGCCAAAAATCCTGATCCGGGAAGGCCTTTTTTAGAAAATAGATTTTTTTGCCTGTATAGGGCTTAAAAAATGCACCGGAAAATGTAAAAATTGAAATTCTGCAAATTTTTCCTCTAGACTTTTCTGTTTTTTGCATAGAATCATCTAGTTATTTGACTTAGAGCAGATTAAGCCAAAAATTCAGATCCGGAAAGGCCTTTTTTAGAAAATAGTTTTTTTTTGCATGTATAGGGCTTAAAAAATACACCGGAAAATGTAAAAATTGCAATTCTGCGAATTTTTCCTCTAGACTTTTCTGTTTTTTGCATAGAATCATCTAGTTATTTTACTTAGAGCAGATTAAGCCAAAAATCCAGATCCGGGAAGCCCTTTTTTAGAAAATAGTTTTTTTGCCTGTATAGTGCTTAAAAAATGCACCGGAAAATGTAAAAATTGAAATTCTGCAAATTTTTCCTCTAGACTTTTCTGTTTTTTGCATAGAATCATCTAGTTATTTGACTTAGAGCAGATTAAGCCAAAAATTCAGATCCGGAAAGGCCTTTTTTAGAAAATAGTTTTTTTTTGCCTGTATAGGGCTTAAAAAATGCACCGGAAAATGTAAAAATTGCAATTCTGCGAATTTTTCCTCTAGACTTTTCTGTTTTTTGCATAGAATCATCTACTTATTTTACTTAGAGCAGATTAAGCCAAAAATCCAGATCCGGGAAGCCTTTTTTTAGAAAATAGTTTTTTTGCCTGTATAGGGCTTAAAAAATGTACCGGAAAATGTAAAAATTGAAATTCTGCGAATTTTTCCTCTAGACTTTTCTGTTTTCTGCATAGAATCATCTAGTTATTTGACTTAGAGCAGATTAAGCCAAAAATTCAGATCCGGAAAGGCCTTTTTTAGAAAATAGTTTTTTTTGCCTGTATAGGGCTTAAAAAATGCACCGGAAAATGTAAAAATTGAAATTCTGCGAATTTTTCCTCTAGACTTTTCTGTTTTCTGCCTAGAATCATCTAGTTATTTGACTTAGAGCAGATTAAGCCAAAAATCCAGATCCGGGAAGCCTTTTTTTAGAAAATAGTTTTTTTGCCTGTATAGTGCTTAAAAAATGCACCGGAAAATGTAAAAATTGAAATTCTGCCAATTTTTCCTCTAGACTTTTCTGTTTTTTGCATAGAATCATCTAGTTATTTTACTTAGAGCAGATTAAGCCAAAAATCCAGATCCGGGAAGCCTTTTTTTAGAAAATAGTTTTTTTGCCTGTATAGTGCTTAAAAAATGCACCGGAAAATGTAAAAATTGAAATTCTGCCAATTTTTCCTCTAGACTTTTCTGTTTTTTGCATAGAATCATCTAGTTATTTTACTTAGAGCAGATTAAGCCAAAAATCCAGATCCGGGAAGGCCTTTTTTAGAAAATAGTTTTTTTTGCCTGTATAGGGTTAAAAAATGCACCGGAAAATGTAAAAATTGAAATTCTGCAAATTTTTGCTCTAGACTTTTCTGTTTTTTGCATAGAATCATCTAGTTATTTTACTTAGAGCAGATTAAGCCAAAAATCCAGATCCGGGAAGCCGTTTTTTAGAAAATAGTTTTTTTTGCCTGTATAGGGTTAAAAAATGCACCGCAAAATGTAAAAATTGAAATTCTGCAAATTTTTCCTCTAGACTTTTCTGTTTTTTGCATAGAATCATCTAGTTATTTGACTTAGAGCAGATTAAGCCAAAAATCCAGATCCGGGAAGCCTTTTTTTAGAAAATAGTTTTTTTGCCTGTATAGTGCTTAAAAAATGCACCGGAAAATGTAAAAATTGCAATTCTGCGAATTTTTCCTGTAGACTTTTCTGTTTTTTGCATAGAATCATCTAGTTATTTTACTTAGAGCAGATTAAGCCAAAAATCCCGATCCGGGATGCCCTTTTTTAGAAAATAGTTTTTTTTGCCTGTATAGGGTTAAAAAATGCACCGGAAAATGTAAAAATTGAAACTCTGCGAATTTTTCCTCTAGACTTTTCTGTTTTTTGCATAGAATCATCTAGTTATTTGACTTAGAGCAGATTAAGCCAAAAATTCAGATCCGGAAAAGCCTTTTTTAGAAAATAGTTTTTTTTTCCTGTATAGGGTTAAAAAATGCACCGGAAAATGTAAAAAGTGAAAT
Source organism: Dysmachus trigonus (assembly GCA_949715965.1). Lineage (NCBI taxonomy): Eukaryota > Metazoa > Arthropoda > Insecta > Diptera > Asilidae > Dysmachus > Dysmachus trigonus. The sequence goes on along the minus strand of OX454319.1, from coordinate 97,666,903 downwards.
TCTGCAAATTTTTCCTCTAGACTTTTCTGTTTTTTGCATAGAATCATCTAGTTATTTGACTCAGAGCAGATTAAGCCAAAAATCCAGATCCGAGAAGCCGTCTTTTAGAAAATAGTTTTTTTGCCTGCATAGGGCTTAAAAAATGCATCGGAAAATGTAAAAATTGAAATTCTGCGAATTTTTCCTCTAGACTTTCCTGTCTTTTGCATAGAATCATCTAGTGATTTTACTTAGAGCAGATTAAGCCAAAAATCCAGATCCGGGAAGCCTTTTTTTAGAAAATAGTTTTTTTGCCTGTATAGTGCTTAAAAAATGCACCGGAAAATGTAAAAATTGAAATTCTGCGAATTTTTCCTCTAGACTTTTCTGTTTTTTGCATAGAATCATCTAGTTATTTGACTTAGAGCAGATTAAGCCAAAAATTCAGATCCGGAAAAGCCTTTTTTAGAAAATAGTTTTTTTTGCCTGTATAGGGTTAAAAAATGCACCGGAAAATATAAAAAGTGAAATTCTGCAAATTTTTCCTCTAGACTTTTCTGTTTTTTGCATAGTTATTTTACTTAGAGCAGATTAAGCCAAAAAGCCCGATTTGTACCCCTTATGTACGAATTTTGAAAAAATTCGCCCCAATTTGATATTCGAATCGTACAATTGAACTTGCGTACACATAATCCTCGTTTTGCACATTAATGGGTTAAGCTAAAAACTATGCTAGCGTTCATAAAAATCGTTCCAGTAGGTTTATGTTTATATGCACATACCTGATAAAGAAATGTTGATAGTAGATGCCAAATCGCAAGTCCCTGAATGCATTTTCATAGTAGATTCTAAGACAGTGGCCTAAAAGCACCTATAGTATTAATTTTAATTAAAATCTGATTGATTTAAAAGAGGTTGACCTCTTTTTTGAGACCTTACATTTTTGCTCAATAAATAAAATTCTAATTGTTAACCCAGGGCATAAACTATAACTATGACAAATTTCACTGCATATACATGACTCGGATACAATTTAATTATATGTGTAGATTTCTATCGACTATCATTCTAACTAAAGTTTTTAATCCCCTCTCTGTTTAATTATAACATAAAGTAGAAATTAAATTTTTTCCATCTAATTAACTTAGTCCCTATTGACTTTTAATTAAATTAAATTGAAAAATGCCTTTTTTATTTCTCATTTCAGAACTCCTAAAAAATGTTCATCTGCAGTAGCTTATGGATTTTTTAGACCACATCTACGTGGTTTGTCTTCGATAAGTGGTTCTCTATCAAAACTTACACCAAAGGTGAAAAATTTCGTAGAAGAATCAATAGCCCTATGTCAGCCAGATAATATCCATGTATGTGATGGAACCGAAAAAGAAAATCGTATGCTATTGAAATTAATGCAAGATCAGGGTACAATCCAATCCTTGTCAAAATATGAAAACTGTTGGCTTGCACGAACCAATCCTGCAGATGTTGCACGTGTTGAATCAAAAACATTTGTTTGCACCGATAAAAGAGAAGAGACCATTCCAACTCCAAAAGATGGTGTTAAGGGAACTTTGGGAAATTGGATATCACCGAAAGACATGGAAAAGGCAGTTCAAGAAAGATTTCCTGGATGTATGAAGGGCAGAACTATGTATATCGTACCATTTTCAATGGGACCTGTTGGATCAACACTTTCAAAAATTGGTATTGAAATCACCGATTCTCCGTATGTTGTAGGATCTATGAGAATCATGACCCGAATGGGAGAATCAGTTCTGGAACATTTAAAAAGAAATGAAGAGTTTGTTAGATGTCTTCATTCTGTTGGTAAACCGGCTAATGGAAAAATTGATTATCCTTCATGGCCTTGCGATCCAGATCGAACAATTATACTTCATAAACCAGAAGATAATTTGATTGTTTCTTATGGTTCAGGATATGGTGGTAATTCTTTACTAGGTAAGAAATGCTTTGCTCTTCGAATAGGAAGTACAATTGCAAAAAGAGAAGGTTGGCTAGCCGAACATATGCTTATCCTTGGTATTACTAATCCAAAAGGCGAGAAAAAATATATTGCAGCAGCTTTCCCTTCGGCCTGCGGTAAAACGAATTTAGCAATGATGACACCTACTCTACTTGGATATAAAGTTGAATGTGTTGGAGACGATATTGCCTGGATGAAATTTGATAAAAATGGTCAATTGCGTGCTATAAATCCGGAAAATGGATTTTTTGGTGTAGCACCAGGCACATCTAATAGTACTAACCCAATTGCCATGAAAACGATTTTTAGAAATACCATCTTCACAAATGTTGCATCAACTTCAGACGGCGGTGTATTTTGGGAAGGTATGGAAGATAGTTTACAACCTAATGTTAAGGTCACCGATTGGTTGGGTAAACCCTGGGAGAAGGGTTCATCAAAAAAGCCAGCAGCTCATCCCAATTCGAGATTTTGTACACCAGCATCTCAATGTCCAATTATCGATCCTGCATGGGAGGATCCTGAAGGTGTTCCAATCAGTGCTATTTTATTTGGAGGACGTCGTCCAACTGGTGTTCCTCTTGTCTACGAGGCAAGGTCCTGGTCACATGGGGTCTTTATTGGAGCTTCAATGAGAAGTGAAGCAACAGCAGCTGCAGAACATAAGGGTAAAGTAATTATGCACGATCCTTTCGCTATGCGACCATTCTTCGGATATAATTTCGGTGATTATCTTAAACATTGGTTAAGTATGGAAGGTAGAGGTCAAGTACCAAAAATATTCCATGTTAATTGGTTCCGGAAAGATAAAAATGGTAAATTTATGTGGCCTGGATTCGGAGAAAATTCAAGGGTCTTAGATTGGGTATTAAGAAGGGTTAGTGGAGAAAATTGCTATGAAGATACACCGATTGGATATGTACCAACATCAGGTGCATTGAGAACAGATGGATTAAAGGATAAGGTTAATTTCAATGAATTATATTCAATCCCAAAGGAATTTTGGTCTCAAGAGGTCCAGGAAATTGAGAAGTATTTTGAGAATCAAGTTGGAAGTAATTTACCTACAGAGATTTCGAGAGAATTAGCAGAACTGAAAGCCCGAGTACAAACTATGTAATTGAAAAGATTAATTTTGGCAACAATTTCTAGATCAAATTTTGTAAATGTTTAAGTTAAGAGAAATTAAAGATTAAATATGTTGTTGTTGTTGATTTAAAGCAGCTACAAGTGATGTTTTTAGTTTGTAATAAAATTTTGAATTTTAATTTCAAATTATTGTCTTTCAATTATTTCATTTATTATTATTATTATTTATGTACAGCTGTAATAGGTAAGTATGATGATTTATGAGCAACGATCACTACTTCTTCTACAAGATTCTACAGCTCAGAGGCATTTTATGGTATAATCTTGGTCAATGATAGGATTTCTTCAGAATTGAATGCTCTACAAAAGTGTCCATTGCGGCGTAACCCGAACTCCCACCAGCGATGTAGTACGGGTCACTAACACCAATTTTTCCACGAAATTCTCGCTTTTTGCCCCTATCTCGTAAAAAACAAGAGGTACAGAAAAAGTGAATATGACAAACTTGTAGGAAATTCAATTTCCTACAAAAAAGTTCTACAACACCAAATCGCTAACATCGATGTTTCTTGAGATATTGGGCTTTGAAGTTGAGGTAGTGTTTCTACAATTTAGCTCAGTAATCCATGAAAATTCCATACTACCTCAACTTCAAAGCTCCATATTTCAAGAAATATCGATGTTAGCGATTTGGTGTTTAGAACTTTTTTGTAGGAAATTGAAATTCCTACAAGTTTGTCATTTACACTTTTTCTGTAGCTCTTGCTATTTTCGAGATAGGGGCAAAAAAACGATAAATTCATGAAAAAATTGGGTTAAGTGAATAGTTAATTCCAAAGTTTATTGTGAAACATAGTGAAATTAATAAAATTTTCGGCATTGGCGTCAAATCATATTTAAAAATTATAGATTTAATGATTTTTCAATTGTTTTTACAACGTGTTTTTTCTTAGTGTAAAAACATTAAACCGAGTTTATTAGTAAAAAGTGAGATATGGACATATTTACCGACAAGAAAACGTTCTCAGGTGTGTCTCAGCGATTTTGATGAAATTAAAATATGTTATAGAGTATCGAAAAATAAGAAACACGTATTTTTTTTTTATCCGCGGATACGCACATTTAGGGGGTGCTTTTATTAATTTTTTTTTTTTTTATTATAAAAATTGGTGTATTTTTCAAAACTTTGTCCGCCATTTTGAATTTTTTAAATTTAACATCAGATTCGTAATCAGCGACTCCAAAAACCCCTTAATACTTGTTTTCACGAAAAAGCTGATGTCTGAAGTAATATACATAATTTACGGATTAGTGCTAGGGGTTGTTTACCCCCTTGAGGATTTTTTTTTACGAAAACGCAAAAACAGGTCAACTTTATTTTTCAAAATCGTGTGTAAAAAAATATTTTTCAATAATTTTTAACTAAAACTGTTATTTTTGTGACGCAAACATATAAAAAAAAATCGTTTTTCTGCAATAAAAAATAAGGGGTGCCACCCCTAGGAACCGAATTACTCACAAAAGATTAGTATATTTATGAGACATAATTTCCGTTTTGTTTCATTCAAAAAAATTCATTAGAACTTGAAATATTTAGGAAAAACTGTTTTTGGGGGTAAACTTTAGGGGTGGTTTTCACTCCCTAAATGTGCGTATCCGCAGATAAAAAAAAATACGTATCTCTTATTTTTCGATACTCTATAACATATTTCAATTTCATCAAAATCGGTGAGATACACCTGAGAACGTTGTTAGTTATAAACAAAACGAATGCATGCGTTCAATGCTATTTTGCCGATATAAATGTAATCACAATAATCTATAAGAATTATGACAACCCTTACCAAAAGGTACTTTTTAATAGCCATGGAGAAATTTTTTTTAGGGATACCATCATTGTCTGAGAATGTATAAAATTTTATTGGGTATCATGTTCACTTGGTCAGACCAATGACATGCAAATATTTATCATAACTCCCAAACTCTTAATATAAGATATATCAAATTATATGTCAAATGCCAAACCCTTAATATTAGATTAAATGTTAAAACCCTGAGGATATCCACAATATCTAAATTATTAAGATGTCAAGAATTTTTTTCTGTCAAGACAAAATCTATCGCTAGGGAAGGAATTTTATGAAAAACAAGGCTATTTTATAGGGGAACAATTTTTTTTTTTTTTTCAAAGTCTTTACCATTCTGTTTATAAATGATATCGTACTCAATCAACGCGAAAACCCTCCCATTGGGATGCGGTTGAAGAATAGACATTATTCGGAAGAAGCACCAACCCAAGAGAATAAAAGGGAGTAGACAGCCGGTTTGTGTACTCTTCCAGAACCAATCAATATCACTTTCATTCGAGTCCCAATTGACCACAAAAGATGATAATAAATCAGATTCCATTCATCAAATTTAAGAGTGCTTGTCCAAATTGCTATTAAAGGCTGAGACTCCGACCATAACATCGCACATCTATTAATTACTATTTTTTTTTTTTTTTGCCATTTTTACGCATATTTCGCCAATTCTGATACCCGATGTTAATCCTCATGTCGCGCGGGTTGATAAAACATAAGGAGGAAATCAGTAAAATAGGACCTATTGTTGTTGTTTCCTGGCATAGTAGGCTCGTTCTTGATTAGTTTTTGTTTTTTTTCGGAAGATATATAATCCTTATAGCAAAATAATTAATACCACAAGGGATTTTGATGTTCAATTTCTAACTAAATCCCAAACATTGGATTGGATATATTGATATCCTTCAGAATTGAACAAATAATTTCCACAAAATTAACGTCTCCAGCACTCTTCGGAAAAAAAATTGAAAGCCACTTGAATGCTATCAAATCAAAAGGTATCTACTATTAATCCTCAAAGGAGTTGGAGTGGATTAATCATAAATCGGGCGATAGAGCGTTAAGCCCAGCTGGAAAATGCGGCGTGCTTACCGAGTTTTGAAATGGGCAGGGGCTAAAGTGGGTGTTCGTGCGCGCACTTTGCTCCTTAGTCAGTTTTTTAGATTAATAAAATAAGATGTAGCCAAATCGTTGGACTTGTATTTTCCCCGGACGTACTCACAGGTGTAAAGTGCTTTTCACTTGTTTTAAAAACGAGGCGATAAAACTTTATTGAACAACAACATTTTGAAGAAATTTCGATTTAATGGGATCACGATTTTATCAAACAGATGGGTACGAAGTGCTTTAAACTTTTAAAACGTTTGGATTTAGAGTTTAAAATTATCATACGTGATATATTTATGAAATATGGATTTGATAAGAAATTATTATTTTGTTTATTTCGAAATATACTGAAATAAATTATGATTTTAGTAGCTTGTTTATTAATTTTGACGAAAACTTTAGTTTTCATAATTTTGAATCAAAATCAATTAAATACAATTACGTATGTATGAAAGAGTTTATTATTTCGTTCCTAATACCCAATCCCAGCATACCCTATTTTGTCTTATCAAGCCCTGATATGATCGTCTGATTCTAAACCTTTCAGGATCAACCCTAGGTTTTCTTATCCGACGCTGGAGTGATCTGATTCCAGATCTTTAAGGGTCAGCCCGACTTTATCTTATTTTAGGGTTAACTCCAATGTATCTGATCAGATCCTGATGTAATCTCTAGATTTAAACCCATTTAGGGTCAACTCTAGTTTATTTTATCCGGCCCTGATGTGATTTAGTGAGGGTTTTAATTTTATACGGTTCTGTCCGACTTGGGATCGTTGCTGTCAAGCAATAGTTCCAATCTTTTTAATTATTTTTAGTGCTATCAGGGCCGGCTAAAATAATCTTACCCGACCCCAATTAAATTATTTGATCCGGACCAAATATACTTTTTTATTGAGGGCCTGATCTGTCAGCCAGATGCTTGCCCCGTGCCTACTCAGGCTGTCTGTCTGAGCCCTAGTAAATCTCGGGCTCACCAGATTCAACCCTAATTTAGGTCTAGTTTTTTTTTTTTCTAGTCAGGTGTTAAATTTAAATAAATCTTATTTATTTCAGGAAAACTATTCAGCAAAACTGCAGCCCATATCTGATGATTTTACCCTAACTTAAGCTACCTAATCCCTTCCTATTTTAACTCAAGTAATTTCTAATTTTACCTAACCTACATTTTTGCAAACCATGTCTTTTTTGTACTATTTTTTAAGATCGAGATTATTTTCCAAGGACTTGAATTTTATATACATTCAATGGGTTTAAAAAAATGTCTCTTCGAAATGTTGGTTACTATGAAATTTCTTATTAAGGGTGATTTTTTAAGCTTATATAGAACTTTCTATAGGGATATTTATGTTCAGTATAGTCTGCAAAGTAATCATGAATTATGAATAGACTTATGCTTAAGGAACGGTTAAGAATTATCCAAATTTATTTTGAAAAATGGTCATCGGCTGGCGAGACTTTTGGACGATTTCGTGATTTTTATGGTGCACATCGATCATTTTTGGCTTAAGGGGTCTTTCTACCTTGAAAAAAAAAAGATCGATTTTTTTAGTTTACTTATTTGAAAAGTAAATACTATCAAAAATATGTTTACAATAATTTTAGAGAGATATTTAAGTTTAAAATTGATTAGTGCTCATCGAGACAGCATTTTCGACACTGCGCTATCTTCCCTTAACCCCACATCTGCCTCATGTTTATATGTCGTGTTTGTCTCTTTTCGACATTTATAAAGCAAATATCATTGAAATATGGATAAAAAATCACCTAGATATTCTAAAAAAAAAATATCCTTCTAAAAACTCGATTTTCTCAAAACCATGTTTTTCGACCTGGTTGACATAATTTAAGAAAAACTACTTAACCGATTGCTCTGATTTTTTAATATGTTATTATACAAATCAAAAAGATAGGTAACGAATTTTCCGATTTACAGTAGATTTTTCAACCTCAAAACTGTTTTTTTTAACGGCCGCCATTTTGTTATTTTTTTTATGGAAAAAGTTTTTTAAGGTTCGGGCTATAGCGACTTTAATACTTAATAATTTGCCTTTTTCGTCAAATGTTCCAGACGGCCGAAATTATGTTAACCCTAATATTTTGATGGTTTTTTGAAAAAACTTCGTATGAGAAAAAAGAAAAAATAAATGTAAAAATCCAAAAAATTGCTATTGTACTCCTAAAGTACGAATAATTATATCTGCAAAATTTCAAAACGATATCTTGATTCCTTCTGTAGAAAGAAATTGTTTCTACGCAAATATCGATGAAATTGATTCTGGGGAGATATTGTTTCAACAGGATGGCGCTACGTAACGTACAGCAACAAAAACCATCGATTTATTGAAATCACGATTTAGCGATAAAGTGACTTGAAAAATGGTCCTGTAAATTAGTCTCCAAGATCTTGTGATCTGACACCTCTCGACTTTTTGATATCATTTGAAATCGACTTAGTCGTTTGAAGTAAAGAATTTAATTAACAGCATTCACACATTCATAATATACACATTACAACCTTTCACTCTATAATCTAATTACCATCCAGGCATATACAGACTAAGGTAAAAATTCCATTATTAGCTTAAGCTATGTTTCTGGTTTCTGTATATTGAAAAGATATTAAACATTTTATGATTGGTATTTTACAACTGTTAGTTGCTTTCTGATAAAAAAAAAAAAAAAAAATCACTTACTTTTATATTCATTCAGTTAAGAGAAAAATATTTCCTTTCAAATCTTGCAGAAACCCCAGAAGTTGTCCAGTATATGGAAAGGTGGTTTAGAATCAAAACGTTGATTTCATAAGAATGTAAAAACAAAAGATTTGACTGAAGTTTGTTTTGCATAACACGTTGATGGTTTATTGTTTTATATCGTATTAAAACAGAAACCGAAACAGAAACAGAAACATAAGCGCACAAGGCCAACAGAGGTGATGGCGTGCACCCGTAGATATTTTTTTTTTTTGTTAATGCAACAACCATCAAGTAATAAATGGTTAGGAAATTTCACAGTAAAACCGTCGATCAAGTGCAAATCAGATGACTTATATTTAACGAACAAAGCAAAGGCCTGAGTAAAGATCATATCAAAATTACGTCAACCTATTTCGAAATTTGTTTTGTTTAATAGTTCAAAATTTAGTAGGGCACGCAATATCACCGGTCTAGACTTAATGGCGGATAAAATATATATTTTCGCATCGTATTAAAATTTTTCTTTCTGATAAGGCTAGGGAACCCAATTCTATCGAAGGTTAAAGATGAAAGCTTTCGCAAAGAAGTGACTCGAATGATCTTGTATAATTTTTTTAAAGAACTTCTCTCGAAAAAGCTCAATTCTAAGCTTTTGAAATTGTATGAAAAATATTGTGAAGACATATTGAGTCACAGTATCTTTAAATAACTATTCAAAGTGGAAAGAGTGTAAACATAAAAAATATTGCTAATAATAAAAAAAATAATCTCTGATCGTTTGGTGACGGAAAAACACAATCGTCGATAAGAGTCGAGCCCCCTTACGCTAGCCAATCACGAATAGGGACAGAGTAGTCAACAGAGACAGAAAGATAAGCTCATGTGAGACGCTGCGCATATAAAAGGGGGAGATTTCTAACCGATCGCAAACAGTCACTCACTGACTAGCTCTTGAGACAGAGTATGGGACTGGAGACGTTTTGAGTTTACTTAAACATTTTTGAAGAAGGCGAGGTTGAGAAGTTTTTAGAGAGTTTGTGTTAAAATTGTTTTCCTGTTTAATATACATATTATGAATTGATCGTGTTCTATTGATCGTGCTGCTGGTTCGTGTTACTTTAAAGTGTATACCTGATTTTTTCTTCTTTTATTTACTTTGACGTATATTATAAAGAAATTTTGTGAATATGCCAGAAATCATCGAAAAATCGCAAACTTTGTAAGTATTTTTAATTCTTCGAAATATATAGTATATTCACGAAAAAGTTTATTATTTTATACTTGTGATAATGTTACCAATAAATCTACAATAAAAAAAATGTCTTTCTATATATTCTAGGCAAGAATCATCCTATGCCAAGGCATCAAAAGTTCAATCGAACAACTGTGGCCTGTACAATCACATTCGAGGTATTACTGTAACTAATGGAGATGTCACCAGTTTAACACCAAAAGTTCGGGCATTTATCGAAGAGGCTGTAAATTTGTGTCAACCGGAACATATTCACATTTGTAATGGAAGTGATCGTGAATATAAAATGCTGCTTAAACTTCTCTGCGATCAAGGAACGATCATTCCTTTACCGAAATATGAAAATTGCTGGTTAGCTCGTACTAATCCAGCTGATGTGGCAAGAGTAGAATCGAAGACATTTATCTGTACTGAAAATAAAGAAGATACCATTCCAACACCGGTAGAAGGAGAAAAAGGATTGTTAGGCAATTGGATATCTCCTGATGGTATGAAAAAAGCTATTGAAGATCGCTTCCCTGGATGTATGAAGGGTAGAACTATGTATATCGTACCATTCTCTATGGGACCTGTTGGCTCACCACTATCCAAGATCGGAATAGAAATTACGGATTCAGCCTACGTTGTAGCTTCAATGAGAATAATGACCCGAATGGGATCTGATGTTTTGGAATACTTAAAAAAGAATGAAGATTTTGTAAGATGCCTTCATTCTGTAGGAATGCCAGCTAGTGGAATTGTCGAGAAGTCATCTTGGCCATGTGATCCTGAGCGTACAATAATTTTACATAAACCAGCTGATAATTTGATCGTTTCATATGGATCTGGTTATGGTGGAAATTCCCTTCTGGGTAAGAAATGTTTTGCTTTACGTATTGGAAGTACTATCGCTAAAAGAGAAGGTTGGTTGGCTGAACATATGCTGATTCTTGGTATCACAAATCCAAAAGGTGAAAAGAAATATATCACAGCCGCTTTTCCATCAGCATGTGGAAAAACTAATTTAGCTATGTTAAATCCATCTATTCCTGGTTTTAAAGTCGAATGTGTCGGAGATGATATTGCCTGGATGAAATTTGATTCGAATGGACAACTTCGTGCTATCAATCCGGAAAATGGATTTTTCGGAGTTGCACCCGGTACATCAGATGAAACAAATCCAATTGCTATGCAAACGATATTTAAAAATACTATTTTCACAAATGTCGCATCAACATCTGATGGTGGTGTTTTCTGGGAAGGAATGGAAAGCAGTCTAGCTCCAGGAGTAAAAATAACTGATTGGTTAGGTTGCCCATGGGAAAAGGGAGTATCAAAAACTCCAGCAGCTCATCCCAATTCGAGGTTTTGTACACCGGCATCACAATGCCCGATTATTGACGCATCCTGGGAAGATCCTGAAGGTGTACCGATCAGTGCTATTCTTTTCGGTGGACGTCGTCCTGCTGGAGTTCCACTTATTTATGAAGCTAACTCTTGGATCCATGGAGTTTTCATGGGAGCAGCAATGAGAAGTGAAGCAACAGCAGCTGCAGAACATAAGGGTAAAGTAATTATGCATGATCCTTTCGCTATGCGGCCATTCTTTGGTTATAATTTTGGACACTATCTTAAACATTGGTTAAGTATGGAATCGCGTGGACAAGTACCGAAAATTTTCCATGTCAACTGGTTCCGTAAAGATGAAAATGGAAAATTCATGTGGCCTGGATACGGAGAAAATGTACGAGTTTTGGAATGGGTACTTAAACGTATTGAAAATGAACCAGTTTACAAGGACAGTGCAATTGGACGAATTCCATCAGATGGTGGTTTAAATCTGGAGAACATGAAGGAGTCGGTTAATCTTGCGGAGCTTTTCTCAATTCCTAAGGACTTCTGGATTAAAGAGACCGAAGATATTGCAAAATATTTTAAAAATCAAATTGGTAGCGACATGCCATCGGAGATTGAGAACGAGTTGTTTAAGCTTAAAGAGCGTATTATGACAATTTAAATGATGTTTTGTTGATTTTGTTTGTTTGTTATTTTGTGTAGTGGTTACTTAGATGTAAGCATGTTTGTGATTATAAATGTATTAGAAAGGGACTCTATTGCCCTTATAGGGTATGCCTTCTTCACGATTTTAGTATGTGTGTGACAATCAATGTTTTATTCTAGATATAAAAAAAAAAAAAAAAAGAAATTGTGAAAAATTTGTAATGAGCAAAAAACAAGATAGAGAAAAATTGCTGAGTCCTAATTAAAGGAATATTTAAATGATATAAATAAAGCGTTTATTTTTTTCTTAATCTTCTCCTCTGTTACAGCTTCTAAGACTATTTTAAAATACAACATATATATTCAGTCATATTTGAAATTTAGAGCTTCTAAAGTTTGATCCATTAAATTTAAATCCCTGAAAATCTTATTATATACATTTAATTAGCAAGAATAACCATTGAAAGTATGGTATTAAAAATATAAATAAATTGTCTCAAAGAATTTTACTTCAGAAGTTCCCTTTAGAATTTCTACATTTAGACACTAATTGTAATACCTCCTGGAAGATATTTCATTTAATTTCCTTTTTCTAGGAATAGGATACTAACTCTGTTTTAGTCCTTATTACCGACAATCCCTGTGAACAGCAAAAATTAATAAACCACTAAGATAAAGGTTAATTTTGGCTTTTCTTCTAGAGTTTTCGAACTTCTGGCAAAGGTACCCACATTTCTTAATTTATTTGTTTCGCGGAATGAGTCTGACTTCTTAGAAAAGAATAATAATTAATCTTTTCGGGCCTTACACTCATTATTACAAAGGTTGAATTTGAAGTGCCTTATTTTAAAAATTAAAATTTTTATTTTTTTCAATATTTCTTACTTTCAAGAAGCTTTAAAAATTCCCAAAAAAAATAATATTTGTATAATATCATTTTAGAGACGAATACATTTCTGCCTAAATTGCATACACTCAGAAAAATGTTTTGTTCATAACACAAAAAAAAGGGGTTAATACAACAAATTTTTTGTTGATTTGGCGTCAAAAAGAAAATTTTGTTAATTGAACAAAAAATCTTCGTTGAACTTTTGTTAAATATTTTTGTGCTTATAACAAATATTTTTGTAGTATTAACAAATTTTATATGTGTAGAGGTACAAAATATTAACAAAATTTTGTTAAATATCCAATATAACTTTGTCGTCCTAACAAAATTTATTGTTGAATTTTGGCATCAAATAACAAAAAGCGTTTGTTGATTTAAGCATAATGCCTTTTTAAAACAACAATAGAATATTGTGCAAAAATGACAAAAGGACCTTGTTACCTCAACAACCCTTTCTTTTGACATTTGTTCAAGTTTTTGTTAGCGTAACATATAATTTTTGTCATAAATACATGTTCTTATAATGCAGCAGACGTGCTAGCCATTCGCTTGCTGAATTGATTAAATCCTTTTTTGATTTTTTTTTTAATTTTTATGCCAAAACATTGTCCACTGACCTTAAAATTGGAAAAGTTTAGTTTTTCTTTTCAAATTTTATTGTCAGTGGACAATGTTTTGGCATAAAAATTAAAAAAAAAATCAAAAAAGGATTTAATCCATTCAGCAAGCGAATGACTAGCACGTCTGCTGCATTATAAGAACATATATTTATGACAAAAATTATTGTTGTTAAATTGTTAATGGAGTTAATCAATTTGTGAAATCTTTTTCTTGGAATCTTACCTTTAAGGAAATAGATGAACCAGAAAACTGGAAAACTTGAATTTTTCTATAACTTCTCATTCGTAGGACTTCAACTAAACTTTATGTATATAAAAGAACTAAAATGTACAAGGATTCAGCTATAAAATTAGGTGTTAAACAAAAACAACGGATTTTTATTGATTTTATAATAAATCTTCTATTATATATCATATTGTATATAATATACATATGGAAACTTACATCTATGTACATATTACAAAATATATATAAAATAATATTAAAGAAAGTATTCCTTCATTCTAATGTATTCTTTTCCATTTGGTATTTTATAAATATGAATAGGTGGACCATGAAATTCTGAGATATCTTTAATACATGGTTTTGAAATAAAATGCCTTCCCTCTACTTCAAAGGCTTCAAAATGCTCATCAAATCCTGTAACGTTAACTTCATGACACACTAGAAATGGTTGTTTTGATTTATGAACTAGTATATCAATAATTTTAAAAAGTTGGGGCAAGCTTTCTTCGCTACAATATGTAGTAAGATAATATCCTATTTTGTACTTGGTACCATGATACTCAATTATTTTATACGGCTGAAATGTTTCTCTTCTAAATTTTCGAAAATTTTCAAAATTCACGTCATTATAAAAATCAGAATATTCATGTTTATGTTCGCCTTTACAATTAACTTCTTCAGAAAATCGATTTTGCTGAATGATGTAAGCAAATTCAAGTTGAGATTTAAGTGACAAAGTTAAAGATATATTTTTTCTACTACTTATAACATTAGCATACTCTTTCATTTGCCGATGTTTCGCTTCAAAACGAAAACAAGATAAATTAACAATCGCACCTGAGTTTCGGATTATAGTAGGGTAATGTGTCAAAAAGTGGTGCTTAGGTTTTAAATTATCCTTAAAGATTTTAGTATAAAGGTTATTGTGGTTTTTAATTAAATTTTTTAAGAAGATTAAAGACTCATCGGTAAAAACAGGACAATATAACAGATCAAACATTTTCAGCAACTTGCAAAGGAAACCCCATACCTCATTTGTTTGGGGAACAAGATCACCTATTATTAAAGGAAGAAAATGCACAAAACATTTCATTTCTCGTGCTGACATTTTCAGGGTTTTGTTTTTTAAATGCTCAATTTTTATTGCAGGAGACCGATTCGCAATTTCAGAGTCGCCGTATTCAAAGTACTGCTTTCTATTGTTTAATGTTTCCAAAGAAAATATGTTCACATCTATGAAATAAAGCAAAATATGGCAAATATCATATTTTAATACGCCTTCACATAAGTCGTGCATCATGTCGGCGGAGAAATTTTCAGTTACATGAAAAGATGGGATGTTATTAAATAGTGAAGATTCCTTAATACCTGTTTTGGACAAGTCATTTATATTAATGTCTTCAGCATAGTTTTCTTTATTCCTCAAATAAAGTGGGTTTTCTTCTGATATAATGCTGGCTTGTTTTTTCTCGACCTTACAAAATCTACAAAAGTATTTTGACGAAAATGATTCCGTAAAGCCTAGAATTTTGTTTACGCCCAAATTATCACCTAGAACCAAACCCAATATAAAATGTATTTTTAAATTCAATTCTTTAGTTTCAATTAAAATGCCATCCACTTCAAGTGTAATAAGATCATTAATCAAATAATATAAACACGACTCATTACTATAATCCTTTAAATCTCTTGTTTTAAACAAATCTGCTAGGAAAATGCAATCTAGCTTTGATGATAACCAGGTTGGTAAAACTGGAAATGAATAATAAATTGCTGAGACAGAATGACAGCCAGCATTAGCACCCAATGGGTTATTAATTTCAACATCATCAAAATACAAAAAATATGGCATTAAAAATTTATCTTTGTACAAAAGACATTTTCTTTTCCATAATTCGCCATTAATAAAAGATCCATATTCCGAATTTTTACTCAGTTGTTTCATATTTTCCATTGTTAGCTTCAATACATTTGGTATTTCGAAAAACTTTTTGAATTGAAACTTAAGTGGTAACAAAGCACCCTTAGTAATATTTTCCTTGATTTTAATTTCATTCTTATATTGAACTTCAGTTATTTTATTATCTATAGTGAATAATTTAACATCTTGAATTAAATCATTAGCTCTAAGAAAATTTAGATACTTATATTGCGTATTTATTAAATTAAAAGGATTGGTACAGTGATTTATAAGCTTTTCAATATTTGAAACTATATTCTCGTCCGTAAAATTCAAAGTTCGCATAGCATTAGCAATGGGAACAGTTACGTATTCTTGAATATCTTTAACTAAATTTTGAACATACTTTCTAGTCATATTATTTTGACTGTACCACTTGAAAGCAAATTGAGATGTTACATTAGGTAATTCGGAGACAATATTAGGAAAACTATTAATTGTTAATTCATTTTGCATATTTGATTCTAAATTACCAATATTCAAAAATTCGGAATTAGTTAAAGCATCTTCAACATTTTTAACAATTTCTTCGGAGTGATCTAAGATATCAATTTTAGGAAAACTATTCATTTTTAATTCATTTTGCTTATTAGATTCTAAATTATCAATATTCAAAATTTCGGAACAACCTGCAGCATTTTCAACGTTTTTAACATTTTCTAAGAAAGATTTGGATTTACGACGGAAATGAACCCGTTTTGAATGCCTAGAAAAAGACTTATAATTAGAGAAACTTTGAAAACATCCTTCTGCTCTACATTTATATATACTGTCAGCTTTTAATTTGTGAAATTCTCTTAAATGATAAGATAAAGCTTCAAAATTCTGTAACTTAATATGACAAATAAAGCAATTCATATTGCAATCAAATTAATTTTCATTGAAGTCGTTAATAATGGTTGCCAGTCTTGGACTTTTTACATCATGTGCTGTGGTGAAATCATAAATATAGTTCTGAATAAATTGCCAAACAAGTTGGCATTCTTTTGGATAAGACAAATTAAAAACGTTGTACAATTTAAAGCAACTATCAAGAGCTTTCAAAAAAGTCGAATATTTGTACTTATATCCATCAAAGTAAACAAAAAATTCCTCTAAGCTTACTATTGAATCTCCCAAAACAATTAAAAGAGGCTGAAGGGTTGAACCTTACTGAGACTTTTGATTTTCGAGAACCGATATTTTTACACTAAAGTCATTAGAAGTCTTAATGTGTAAAATGAAATTGTCCTGAGAATCTTTTATTGAAGGTTTAGAGAGGCATCTTCTAGAATTTTCATCTACTTTAGCAATACGATTAGTCGGTACCATAATAGCGTGAAGACATAATGTTATTAAACAATTCTTGGAACCTAAGAAAATATTTAAATTAAATTTTAATTTCAAAACGAGAAAATCTACTTAACAATCACTTAAAGCCAAATTATTTATTTTACTATTAGGTTAAAAAAACTTACATTCGTTTGTTTCACTGTCTAAAAATAGTCTGAATAACTCCAAGGTAGCAGAGTCTTTACATAAAGAACCAAAAGCGTCGGATATTTTTACTAAAAATAAATCCCAGCGACTGAATAATAGCTTTGTTTTGTCAGGATATATATGTTCAAAGTCTATATCGATCTGCCAAAAAAAATTATTAGTTTCACATAGTTCCTGAGGTTAAGAAAACAATGTATATTTACAAGATCAGGTGAAACGCTGTGCTTATACAGAGGCCATTCCTTAAAAATCTCTGAGCAATTAGGACTTTTATTGTGCAGAATAAAGGTTCTGCGAAAGCTTGCTGTATACTTCCATGCTTCATAGATCTCAGGTATATTATCCTTTGCGTGCCTCAAGTAACTAATTTTACTTTTCATATCTTCGTCTGGTTCACAACTTGAAGTATTAGTCTCACATGGACTTTTAATTTTTCTGCTTCGAATTATTCGTAACCTATTATTATACCTATCATAGAGTTTTCCGAGAGGAGATCTTCCCGTCCTTTTAACGAAATATGTTTCCTAAATATGTCAAAAATTAGTAATAAGTTAAAATTGACGAAATATAATTTCTACTTTAACTTCTGACGGGAACATGGAAACTATCTGTTCGGCAATTTTATTACATGTAGATACTGATAATTTTATATTATTGTTAATAAAATGAGACGTAATACATTCTACAATTTCTCGGCGATGTTGTTCTCTTAATATTTTTGTAGTTTGGTACATTTGTAGAACGGACGAACCAGACGCAGTCGCCTTCAAAACTGAAGAAATATCCTATTATAAAGCAATAATATAATAACTTAATTAGAATAACTAATCTACAGCTATTCAGTACAGAAAAGCAATTTAATGGATGATTATCCTAACAGCTTACAATATTTTCTTCAGATGATGTTGCTGTAGAACAAGTTAGTACCGACTCCTGAGATTTGATCCACTCTGACACAGAGGTGTTTATAGAAAGCGTTGCGTCTGCTATAGGTTGATATGTTCCCTAAAAAAGCAAGTTAAAACATTTTTCTGAATTTTGTTAAAATTACTAAGATTTATACTTACAATAGATTTTTGCCAATTGAAAAGTTCCTTTTCAAAAATAATCTTGAATCCTAACATATCTCTTGTAAAGAATTCATCCACATGTTTTTCCTTCATGTACTTTAAACATCCGTATGTTATATTACAAGCTGAAATAAAATATATTAAAAAAAAATTTAACCAACTTTTGTAACCTGCAAAATCGAACCATTGTAGAACAAATGTCGAATATATTTAGAAAAATGACAACTCAATGTAATAAATTCTTAATCACTAAATGTAGAGAGAATATGCTTGGCCGGATTAAAAAAGAAATAAAAATAGAAGAGGGAATCACAAAGTATTTAATTAATTGCACACTATGAAATATATGTACGATGAAAAAGAAAATGTTTCCATCATATTTCTTTGCAATATGATTGAAGAGCAAAAAAACCGTAAACTTCCATGCGTTTCTAATTCGTTAATTCCCTTCTCAAGTTGGCTAATCAAAGTTACACAAACATTTAAAATCTATCTCTCTTCACATTCTCTATATCGTGAAAAATCCTACGTTTTTTTAATGAAATTTATGGTAAACCTACTGCAGAATATACAGGGTGGTGCAGAATAAGTTTTACCAAAGTATACCATTCGATTCTTTGAAGTGTCCCCATCAACGTTTGTTTGGAGACACCTCCCTCTAAAATCACTCCTCCCCCCTCAAAAATGCAATTAAAAATTGATGGGAGGCTTGTGCCCTTAAGCCCCCGTAAGTCCTGACGGGGATAATCTAGGAGGCTGAATAAGCTTGCAACTTAAAAGCCATCCTTTTACCTTTCTAGTGGTAGATCACATGTTTCATTTCGTCTACAAATGTGAAAATTGTGAATGTCCACACTTAGTGTTTATGAAAATTTCGGTGATAAATTTCACCTTTCATTCTCCGTCCCGTTGAATTTTTGCACTAAAATTTTCATATACACCAAGTGTGGACGTTCATGACTTCTACATTTGTACACGAAATGAAACATGTGATATACCAGTGAGTGCTTAGTCAGCCTCCTAGGGAAGGAGTGATTTTGGAGGGGGGGAGTGGGGTCTCCAAATAAACGTTGATGGGGACACTTTAAAGAATCGAATGGTATACTTTGGAACAACTTATTCTGCATCACCCTGTATATTTACTTAACTTTAAATTTAGTTGCGGCCGAAGGATGATTTTTTTTGTTTTAATTCTATATTTAAAACAACGTATATTAAAAATTTCTTACTTACCAATGAATTTAGGGTAAAGAACATCTAAATTCCAACTTTTCAAAATGTTCTGAAGTTCTCTATCTTCGAAATTTTCAATGGTTTGTGGTGCACTATTTTCAATGTTTATAAATTCCAACACCACGTTTTCACAATTGTTTGGTTCCATTTTACATATTTTACAAATTTTTCACTCTCACAAAAATTGTATTTTCAAAGAAGGCACCTGCACTCACTGAGAACGCACAAGAAAATGCGCAACACTTCGATAGCTTACTCATTTGACGGAACTAACGCGATCCTTATACAAAAGCTATTTGTTGAAGAGACAAACACACAAAAATTACCAGTGACCTCAACAAAATTTCTTTGTTATTCTTAAATTTACAGGGAATTTTTGTTGTTACAACAGTAAAGTAATGT
This sequence comes from Dysmachus trigonus, assembly GCA_949715965.1. Lineage (NCBI taxonomy): Eukaryota > Metazoa > Arthropoda > Insecta > Diptera > Asilidae > Dysmachus > Dysmachus trigonus. The sequence goes on along the minus strand of OX454319.1, from coordinate 97,647,073 downwards.
CGTCACGTTCTCGCACAGTATGAACGACGAAAGAATTTTGTTATTACAATAAAATATTCCGTCCAAAATAGTATTTGTTGATTCATTGTAGTGATAACAAGGGATTTTTGTTAAATTACTCCTTATTTTCAACAAAATTTCAACAAATATTTCGACGCTGAGGCAACAAAAACTTTTGTATAGGGTATAAAATTCTCTTGTTGGTAACACAAAATTTTTGTTTTAGTAATAAATTGATTTGTTGTGTGAACAATTTCTACCTTACAATTTTTTTTTGTTATCATTACCATGAAATTTTTCTCAGTGTAGAAACTTTGAGCTCAATTGGTAAAATCAATTTAAAGCTTTTAGTTTTCAAATGTATGATTTTAACACTTTGATGGCCGGAGTCACATATACGTGATTTCAGTTTACTGGCGGTTATCGGCCGGAGTCACGCATACGTGATTTCAATTTGCTAGCGATTTTTTCCTAAATGTACTTGCAAAAAGGGTAGCAACCAACATGTCAAATAAAAGTATAGACATTAGCCTTTCCAATAGTACAGTACAAAGGTAAAATTAATTTACAGAGTGACGCTTACAGGGTGTCCAATTAATTAATGTTTGAATTGAGCTACAAAGAAAGGCTATTAAACGTTATGCATACCATATTCAACTTATTAACTACCCTCTCTATCTTCACCCCTTCAGCCCTTAAGTAAAATATAACCCTAAAAATTGATGCAGCATCCTTAAAAATTGTTTTTAGGGTTCCGTACCTCGAAAGGAAGAAAACGGAACCCTTATAGGATCACTTTGTTATCCGTCCGTCCGTCCGTCTGTCTGTCTGTCAAGACCGTTTTTTTCGCGTGGAGGTATCAAGCTGGAATTTATATCAAATACTCAGGTCTACTGTCCTTTGGAGCTGTAAAAAAATCAAACTTTTAGGCCAACGCAATCAAAAGATACAGCCGTTTATGCCGCAAATTTCCGCAAATTTTCGACACTCGCAAGGGAATCAAAACCTACAGGGTACTTACCGTGAACTCAGAATCTTGAAATTTGGTACGAAGCAACGTCTTATAGCACAGATAAAGGAAAAATTCCGAAAACCTTAAATTTTTAGTTACATAACAGATTTTTTGGGTGAACTTTTACTTATATACCTACAGGTTTGTATGGAACCCTCGGTGCGCGAGTCCGACTCGCACTTGGCCGTTTTTTTTTCGTATAACAGTGAGCGCAAATGGAGAAGTGAAAAATGGGGCCGTGAAAGTGTTAAGATGTGTGAAAAATAGATTTTCAGTTTTTTCTTCGACGCACAATTTTATTTTTATGTAAAGAATAATTTTATTTATATCTGATAACAAAAAAAAAATATTGTTTTACTTTTAAGGGATCTTTTGGTTTTATTTTTGAAAAAAAATCAATTTTTCTTTTTTTTACATAAAAGTGCTCTTGAACATCACAGAAATACTGTTCTAAAAGCGTTTTAAGAAATTCGTACAAGAATAAAAGTTATACCTATATTTGTAAAGGTACCTCTAAGCGTTTTATATGCAAAAATTATATAACAAAAACTTTAAATGCGTTTTTCTCGAAACTACATTTGTTAAATTTCCCGCATCTATAACTCAAAAACTGCTCAACGGATTTTAATAATTCAAAATACATTCGATTCGTTATGTAAAATACTAGTAGCTAAACCTTTAAAAAAATTATGTTACATACACTTATTTTTTTTATACAGGGGTAGTTTACACCCAAAAAAATGTTTTTCTTGATTTCTTAGAAATTTTTTTATAAAATGATAAAAATATTAAAAATAAAATCTTTTTAGTATTTAGTCTTATGAATAGAATCTTGTTGGAATTTTGATTCTATGTGTTACAGGAAGTCATAGAGAAATACGGGCGTTTTAAAAATGACTTTAGGAAGATAGGGCATCTTGCAATGAACAATATATACTAAAAATTTTGTATATTTTCCATACGTTCTACTATAATATTTAAAAGGAATTATTTTGATAAATATAATAGTTTTCTCACACAACAAAAAATTAAAATGTGTATTTTTTTTCAAAAATTAACCGATATATTTAAAAAAAAATATTTGTCTTATATATATGTACTTTATTTTTTACGTTTGAGAATTTAACTCGGTACATTTTGTACCAATAATATTGTGCAGTTGCAGTAGCGGATTTACACATTTGCCGCCAGTAGGCTATTTAAATTTCGCCGCCCCTACTCACCTCTACAATTCGATACAACCATATTAATTAGAATATTTTTTCAACGAAATTGTAACTTCATGATTTGTGCACTATCGTCTTAATTATGAATGCTATCCATAAGCTAATAGATGCTCTGGTGTCTTCCAAAGCTGCTGAATTGGTTAAGTATGACAATGAGCAGAATGGAGTTTTCGCTCGTAGATCCACTATTCGATCTAGCGATATTTAAAAATGTCTGTGCTCTTAGTATAGAAAATGGTATTCAAGTGGAACGACTTTTCTAAAGCGTTTGATAAAGTATTAATTCCGATTTTATTGGCAAAATAAAATACTTTGGATTCAATGGATCAATTTTAAAGTGGTTTCAGTCGTATCTTATCAATCGTATACAACGGGTAAGGAAAGGAGGCCTATATTCTAAGGATATTATTGCCTCATCCGGAGTACCACAAGGCAGTCACCTTGGGCCTCTATTATTCATATTATTTATCAATTATATTGTTGAGATATTCTCTTTTGCTAAGTGCTTAATTTACGCTGATGATTTAAAATTGTTCGCCTAAGTTAGATCCTCAGAAGATTGTGCTCAGCTTCAAAATGATTTGGATATGTTAGCTAACTGGTGTAGTATTAATGATCTTTCTCTGAACGTTACTAAAGGCAAAATCATGAACTTCCACAGATGTATCAACCCTCTAAAATAGGATTATAAAATTAACAATTTTTCAATTGCAAGGGTAGACAAATATAAAGACCATCAATAAAACACTTAAGCTTTTAGGTTTTGTTGCATAGTAGACAAACTTATTTGCATGTCTTATTCATAAGAGACATTTTGACTAGCCATATTGACTGTCCTGAACTATTAGCCTTAAACAAAATATTTATGCCCCTGAACGAACGTAGAGTGTGAGATGGTTTTCATTTTTTGTTGTTATTTAAAACAAATTGTGCAGTCTAATAGTCATTCAATTTATTAACTCTTAAATTTATATATAATTTACTGGTAGGATGAGGGCGCTTGCGAAACCACGGATTACTAATAAAGGTATATACATATGAATTTTTTTTAATTTCTGTAAGATATAAAAAAATAAATTTTGGCCCCAAATTTGCCGCCCCTAAAATCTGCCGCCCTAGGCTCCAGCCTACTCAGCCTGCTGGTAAATCCACCACTGTGCAGTTGTTCTTACTCGTACAACCCCTTCTTTTGATACCCATATCAAGAGGGTTTTGAAGAAAAAAGTTAATCCGCTATCTTTGGGGTGTCCGCCATATTGGATTTAGAACAATATTAGATACAGTATTTTGCATTGTCACGGGATTTAAATACGTGTGCAAAAACTCAACACTCTAGCTCAATTAGAACTAGTCGTAATTATGATTACAAGATTTGTAACAGCCACAAACAGAAAACAAAGCAAGTTAAATAAATAAATAAATAAAAATAAAAATAAAAAATAATAATAATTAATAAAATAAATAAAAGCTTTTTAAAATATGGTTGACTTGAAAAATCCAATCGAATTGAATGTCATGAGCCTCGGATAAACTGCACGATAAAAAATGTTGGTGTAATTGAAACATTTTTTTTTTTTTTTTGCATAAGCTCTGTGGTATAATATTGTATAATTTCCATGCATTCTGGATTTTATATAAAAATAATAAGGTAGAAATTTATTGAAACAATTTATACAAGAAAATTTTTAATTTAGCTTAATATCTTATGAGTTTGTTTCTTTTATATGAAAACCAATTATTCTAAATTAGTGTAAATTCGACTAATTTTACGTATAATTTTAATCTAGGATTTTTAAATTTTTATAAATTGCGTTTCTATTAAATTTTAAGAACATTTTAAACGACGCAAAAAAAAAAAAAAGCAGGAGGTTCTCAAGTCATTTTTAGGGTTCCGTAGCCAAATAGCAAAAAACGGAACCCTTATGGATTCGTCATGTCTGTCTGTCTGTCTGTACGTCCGTATGTCACAGCCATTTTTTTCCGAAACTATAAGAACTATACTGTTGAAACTTGGTAAGTAGATGTATTCTGTGAGCCGCATTAAGATTTTCACACAAAAATAGAAAAAAAAAACAATAAATTTTTGGGGTTCCCCATACTTAGAACTGAAACTCAAAAATTTTTTTCATCAAACCCATTCGTGTGGGGTATCTATGGATAGGTCTTCAAAAATGATATTGAGGTTTCTAATATCATTTTTTTCTAAACTGAATAGTTTGCGCGAGAGACACTTCCAAAGTAGTAAAATGTGTGTCCCCCCCCCTGTAACTTCTAAAATAAGAGAATGATAAAACTAAAAAAAATATATGATGTATATTACCATGCAAACTTCCACCGAAAATTGGTTTGAACGAGATCTATTGCGTAGTTTTTTTTTAATACATCATAAATCGTAAACCGCAATTTACCTTTCTTTCAATCAACTCAAATATAATGTTACTTGCTGCTACGGAACCCTTCATGGGCGAGTCCGACTCGCACTTGGCCGTTTTTTTTTATGTATGACTACGCATAACTTTTTACAGAGTAGTCCGATTTTGATGATCCTTTTTTAATTGGATAGGGTGTACCTCGAAGTTGGTGCCATTTAAATTTGAAAGAAAAATTCCATTCTTAAAGGTAAAAATGGGAATGATTTATTTTTCATTCACCTGCGAACAGATTGTGTTGAAACTTGGTGCCCATATGTAGTTCTGATGACACTACAACATAATGGTGACCTGGAATTAATCTGATGATGGAGACAAAAGAATTAGTAGATTTTAGTCAGAAGAAATTAATAAATAAAAACTTTTTAACAAAGAATTAAACCGACGAAAAAATAAACTGAACAGCGAAAAATAAAATAAACCTTTTTAGTCTTAATACTCGTAGCTAAGCCTCTAAACTAATTTAAGTAACTTATTTTGAGTCGGCAGCAAACAACTTACACTAGTTTAGGAGCTTAGTTACGAGTATTAAAACTAAAAAGGTTTGTTTTATTTTTCGCTTTTCAGTATTTTTTTTCGACGGTTAAATATTTTGTTAAAAAGTTTTTAGTATGATTTTGTGGTATTTTGGATCAAATTTTACCTTAAACTTTTTAATGCGTAGGATACCCAATTAAATAAAGAAATCGAATTTTTTTTTTTGTATAATATATTTTCAAATATTGGCTAACACTTTTCGTCACTCTTATGACTAGTCAATACTAGGACTACTCGAAACTCAAGCTTAATAATAATAATAATAATAATAATAATAGGAAAAATGGTTAATTATAAATTCTAAAATTGTTTTCATCCATAATTTCGTTTCAAACAATTTCCAAATAGTCAACCTCACCTTTGAATACAACTTTTCAAAAAAAAAATCAACGATCCCTTTGTCTAAGAAAAATTCCCTTTCGTGGTTTGAGAAGAATTCCAACAAGAATTCATGTCTTTTTAAATTTTTTATCGTCTCTTTAATTTTGATTGTGTTGTACTTGTTTTAGCTCATTCCCGTCAGGGTCGAATTCCAGCATAAAAACAAATCGTCCCTCGTTCAGTATAGTGGAAGCAACAGGAGCGAAAGAGGGTTGCATAAAACTCATATTTTAAAAATGTTTGAAGTTTTGACGAGTTCTAGAACGTTCTGACAACCCCTCGAACTCTGCTGCTTGAAAAAAAAAAAAAAAATGTTTCTTTCCTCTTAATCTGCGTAATGGAAAGGTCCCACCGGATGGCACTGTACAGAAAACTTGGTAATGGGCTTCCAGAAGAGAAACTTTCCCGGCAGCGATAAGTAGGGACCAAATGAATAAAATTCGAGGCCAGAGTCTGATTCAGTCGAAAGAGCTCATTACTTTCATAGTGCTAGAGAAGACTCTAAATAGAAAGCATAATCTTTAAATGGAAATGGATTACTATGTTCTTCTTTCAATTTGAATACCACTTATACCATTCAGTTTCTGATATCCGCTTAGAAAGATACCTTTTCTCGTAATTCAATTAAAACTTTAATGTGAGAATTGAAAATTCTAAAGAAAGTTTAAAATTCATGATATAGTTTTGAGAGCGATCTTTAAAATATGTATAAACATCCCTTAGCTCGAAAATGCTCAAGGACACTTCTTGAGACATTTCCTGGAATAGGTTGCCCTTAACGATTTTCGCTAAGAAAGCAATTTCCCTCTTGGGCGCGTATATTGGCTGTTTTGTGGATAGCCGTTTAATGAAAGTATCCAATAAAATTGCCCAAACCCCGCTGAGACATGCAACAGGCTTTAAAACGGTTTTACGACGTCTATAATCTGTCAACTCTTTTAGGCAGACATTACGCCTTTAATTACATCATTCGTCCAACCCTTAAAGTGCTGGTTATGAGTGAAATTCTGAAATTCGCAACAGACGTAGTAAACTTTGTGCCACATCGCAAGACTGTGTTTTGAAAGAAGTTTACGAGAAATATAGAAGAAATTATGTACACAAGTATGTACAACTCAAGAAGTTCTTCTTGCTGCTGATGCTGAATAAATTGTTAATTTGACATGATGACTGCGAAATTGTTTGCGTCTATCAAACTCTTCTATGTATAAATAAATATAAAAGCGCTGCAAGAAGGTTTAATTTCATTAATTAGTTTGGGTAAACCTAAAACGTCTTGAGTTCTTGCACTTAAAGTTTAGGAATGATTTTTATTATACATTAGTAAATAAGTAGTAATAATGTTCTCAATCTCTGTCGACTGAAATAAAGTTGGGATTTATAAATATATATTAGAATAAATAATTATTCCGGTTAAAAAATAATTATTTAATTAGAAATAACTATTTAAAAATTAAGACATTAATCTTATTGGATAATTTTCTTTGTAAAAAGTAGTTTTCGATATGTGTTTAATAGGGTGCTTTTTTTCGCGACTATTTTTTTTTTTCACTCCCACCTCAAAATCTTGAGGAAATACCGAAACAAAAATTCCCTGAAAATTGGAGCCCTTAATATTAATATTAAGTGCTCGACCAAGGGGTACAAAGATTTCCCGTATAAAATACAAGTAAACTCTGAATTTTTTTCTTCAAACTCTACAGCTCAGAGGCATTTTATGGTATAATCTTGGTCAATGATAGGGTTACTTCAGAACTGAATGCTCTACAAAAGTGTCCATTGCGGCGTAACCCTAACTCCCACCAGCGAGGTAGTACGGGTCACTAACCTGAATTTTTCCACGAAATTCTCGCTTTTTGCCCCTATCTCGTAAAAAACAAGAGGTACAGAAAAAGTGAATATGACAAACTTGTAGGAAATTCAATTTCCTACAAAAAAGTTCTACAACACCAAATCGCTAACATCGATATTTCTTGAGATATTAGGCTTTCAAGTTGTGGTAGTGTTTCTACAATTTAGCTCAATAAATCATGAAAATTCCACATAACCTCAACTTCAAAGCCCCATATCTCAAGAAATATCGATGTTAGCGATTTAGTGTGCAAGAACTTCTTGTAGAAAATTGAATATCCCTCAAATGTGTCACTTACATTATTTCCGTAGCTCTTGTTATTTACAAGATAGGGGTAAAAAACGAGAATTTCATGAAAAGATTGGGTTAGTGACTCGTGCTACCTCGCTGGTGGGAGTTAGGGTTACGCCGCAATAGACACTTTTGTAGAGCATTCAGTTCTGAAGAAACCCTATCATTGACCAAGATTATACCATAAAATGCCTCTGAGCTGTAGAGTTTTGAAGAAAAAAAAATCAAAGTTTACGTGTATTTTATACGGGAAATCTTTGTACGCCTTGGTCGAGTACTTAATATTAATATTAAGGGCTCCAATTTTCAGGGAATTTTTGTTTAGGTATTTGTCACAAAATTTCGAGGTGGGACTGAAAAAAAAAATAGTCGCGTCGCGAAAAAAAAAGCACCTTAATGTCCATACATCCCAACCAATATCCTACTGATTTTGTGGTTCATTTAATAATTTTTTTTTGTCTGCTTTTATCTTACTAGATTGCAGTTAAGCATGGCTAGAGAAGTCTGGTTAAATATTATAAAATTACCATGTTATTTAAACTACATATACTTATTTTGTTGAAACGATATGACGAAATTGGTTCAACGAAACCCATTATATATCTAACAAAAGGGCTAATCAATCAGTCTTTTTGGTACATATTAAATATACAACTTGATAGTAATGAATTTGAATAATTTTTAAATATGTAGTAGGGGTTAGTCCGCTCTGTATTATGGCAAAGGGATTTTATGCAACCCTTTTTAATTTACGAGATAATCAAGCCTAAACTTTACGACGCAGCTTAAATACTAATTCAGTTTATTATATATGACCTAGACAATTTTCGTACCTGGTGCTCAAAAAACTTTCTCGATCTAAACATATCCAAATGCCAAGCGATTACCTTCTCCCGTAAGCGCACCTCTACTCCTCCCAGATCCTACACCCTCTCTGGAGAACCAATCCCATCTGTTACCTCCCTCTGTGATCTTGGTGTCATATGCGATAGTGAACTCAACTTCCGTTCCCACATAGATCACGCTATTAGCAGGGCCAATTCTACTCTTGGCTTTGTCAAACGATGGTCTAAGGAGATCTCCGACCCTTACGTTACCAAATCGCTCTTCATTTTCTTCGTCAGACCACTCCTTGAGTATGCCTGTCAGGTTTGATCTCCCTCGCAATCCTCGACCATTAACAGAATTGAATCAGTCCAGCGTAGATTCATTCGTTTTGCCCTGCGCAACCTCCCGTGGACTGATCACCTCAACCTCCCTCCGTACGAAGACCGCCTAAAACTAATCGACCTTCAACCTCTCTCCTTCCGTCGTGATATCGCTGATATCGTCTTCGTCCACCAAGTCCTAGCTGGTCTCATCGATTGCCCCGACCTCCTACATAGCATATCCCTCAACACTAACCCCCGCAATGTTAGATCTTTCCCCACCTTTCGTCTTGCGACCCACCGTACCAATTATGGCCACTTCGAACCCTTCACTAGAATGCTACGGAAGGTCAACAACTCTACTGCCTTCGATTTCCAGCTCGACAAATCCTCCCTTAAGCGCGCCCTATCCCAGCCTGATCCACGCCCCCTTTGACTAATCAATTTAGGTTAATCTTATTCTAGTCGTAGTTTAAGTAAATTTCTGTAGCTTGTATTAAGCGAAACAATAAATAAATAAATTATTAAAGAAAAGTGTTACAAAAGCGAAATGTCTTTTTTATAAAAAGCGCAAAGCAGAGGCACATACCTGGGAATATTAATTAAATATAATCAATGTAGGTACATACTATATATAACCATGCCTTTATAAGCTAAGCAGTTGTGCAATTTGCCCTAAACTACCCTATGGTATGCAATTTCGAAAAATTTTTAAGTTTGGAGGTATCGCATGGAAATGAGCTTTCAATAAATTAAAAGCAAAAAAAGCTTTTTTTAAAAAAGCTTTTTAAAAAAAAGCTTTTATTTAAATGCTCTAAAAAGAAGAAAATAAAATGTTCCTTTAAAATTTTAACTATCAACTTATAGCCTCATTATACACAATTTATATGATAATAAAAGCTTGTCGCGAGGTTTGCGTAAGTACCTATAATTATTTAATTAAACTGAAATTTAAAAAAAATTAAACTTAGAAGAGGGGTAAATACAATTAGAAGGACGAAAAAATCGATTTTTTTTTGTTCCTCTAAAAAGTTTGGAAATTTCCCGTAGAATACGCTCCAAAAAGTTTCAGGTCGAAAATCGAACTCCTTATATATTTTTTCTTCATTTTTCGAGAACGCTTTGTTCAGCGCATAGAAGGTTTTCAAAATTTTAAGCTCGTTTTTCTCAAAACAACATTTCTAAAATTTACAACCACGATTACTCGAAAACTACTTGACCAATTTAGCTGAAATTTTTAGGGTTTCTTCTTTACACCTTAGGCTTGTCTGTAAGCCTAATTGTTTTGGAATTTTTTCTTGCAAAATTGAATTATTAATGCAAAAATGGCTGAAAAAATAGTGAAAATTATCGATTTTCTACAAAAACTTCTACCAAACGCAGAATTATTATTTTTTTTTTAATTTTTGAGGCTTACCGACAAATTACATATATATTTAAGCCACATTTTTTTTATGGGCTGTTACAGATCAATAACACAACGTCCAGAGTGGTTGCAGTTAGTTTTGAAGGTCAACTTCACGCCAGCGTACAGCCGCCATTTTGTTTTCAAAAATTAAAAAAAATTTTTTTTTACATTCCTCATTTATACCTTAACAAGTGTACAAAGTTTTACAATGATTGCATTAAACCTTCTTTGTGAAAAAAAATGTTTTTTAATACGTAATTTTTGCCCGTGTAATTGTATTTACCCCCTTAAGTTACTCAATTAAATAGGTACTAGTTTATTTACATAAGTAAATCGCGCGACAAGCTTTTATGATTATATAAATTGTGTATAATAAGGCTATAAGTTGATAGTTAACATTTTAAAGGAACATTTTATTTTCTTCTTTTTAGATCATTTAAATAAAAGCTTTTTTTAAAAAAGGTTTTTTGCTTTTAATTTATTTTTTACTTTTTAGTTATCGCTGGCTAGGTTTCTGAGTCTGTTCATCTCATTCAACGCATCATTGTTGCAAGGTCGTTTGCCGGTTAATTTCGAACAGTCTAGCTCTTCAATAAGGAGACCTTCTAATGATTTTACACTACTTAAGGCCACGTATACTTGACGAGCAGCAAAGAGCTTTACGCCTAAGTAAACAACGGTGTGGTCGACAGTACTACCCTGCATTTTGTGTACTGTGCAAGCCCAGCATAATACAATTGGCAGCATTCTTCATTCTGCGGTTCCGTGACTATATTTTGCTGGAAATTGCACAGACTTGGGCTGAATGAGGTGAACACCGTCTTTACCGAAGTCTATACGGACGGATGGTATATCAGTGTCATACATTTGTGCTCTTCGGAAGCAGGGCCATATAATTTCTGTAATATGTTCAATGGCACCATTCACCAGACCTTTAGACACATCTACATTGTAACGCAACATCACCTTGGCCCCAACCATCATTTTTTTAAACTGCATTTTTATTTTCAGCCAACCCTTTCATTTAATACCCATACTATAGGAAAGCATAAAAAACTTTAAAAGTCCGCCATATTGGATTAAGAGTGATGTCAGAATATTTTTCTAATTATTCTCGGCAAGCCCTTTCATTTGATACCCATATTGTAGAAGTGTATAAAAAATAACTATTCCGCCATCTTGGATGTTCCGCCATATTGGATTTAGAATGACGTCACATTATTTTTCGAGTTACTCTCAACAAGCCCTTTCATTTGATACCGATATTGTAGAAATTAAAAATAACTATTCCGCCATCTTGGATGGTCCGCCATATTGGATTTAGAATAACGTCACACAGCTTATCGTGTATTGTCATCCAAACTAAACGTGTATACAAAATTTCAGCTCAATCGGTTGAAGATATCTGCTTCAAAATTGAGTAGCAAGATTCCACCTGAACAAACATACATACTATACATACATACATTGCAAGTTAAATAAAAGCTTTCAAAAATGCGTTTAACTTCTGTTGTTCTAGAATCTAGATGAAACTTTATGTCTTTATTTTTCTATGATAATACATATATTAATAAAAGTACGAGGGTGGATTAAAAAGTTCGCGGTCACATGTAAACATTATTAAAATTTTTATTTCATTCTGCCATTCATTACATTCAGTAACTCTTTAGTTGTCATTGTTTGAAGTTTCATTTTAGTGTTACTTTTGGTTAAGAGTTCACAGTGTTTTATTGAGCGTTAAGTGAAGCGATTTTTAAAAATGCAGAAAATTGTACATCGACAACGCTCGCCCTCACACGTCCTGCGAAACGATGGCTGAATTCCATAATTGTGGGTTCGAATTAATTCCACACCCCGCTTATTCGCCTGATCTTGCGCTATCTGACTTCCACTTTTTCACCACTCTAAAAAAAAAAAAATTTAGGAGGACAGAAATTTTCATCAAACGAAGAGATTGAAGCTGCTGAAGGGGCCAAGATGAGATATTTTTTAAAAATGGTATAATGGCTTTAGAAACCAGATGGAAAAATAAAAATGATTTTTATATCTTCTGGTGTCCTTTTTATATTCAGGCCGCGAACTTTTCAATCCACCTTCGTATATACAGAATTACATTCAGTAAATTGCTGATCCTGGTCGCAGGTATAAATTTTCATTTTTAGTCATAAGCGACTAATCTTTGAATTTAAAATTCAATATCTTCAAAATAAATTAAAAACAAAAAACTATTGGTGAAACGACCCAAGAGTCGGCTGTAAAATTTGTAAAATTCACATCTGCATAGTACTTTACAACAGAAAAAACTTCCTTGTAAGAGAAAAATGATATTTTAAAATCATTAATGATTCAGATTAAATTGAGATTGGCAATTTATCAGTAGGTGAAGTTATGAATTGTGTTCATACATAAACAAAAATCACAACTAATGAAAACTAGGAATATAATAAAAAATTATTGAGAAATCAGTGTTTTCGCGGTTAATTAGAGCTTTTTCAGCAGCAGCCCTCTTAAAAGGTTACGATTTAAAAAAATATGTATATTTAATTACACTTTATATATACAAAAATATTTTTTTTAAATTTTTTTGAGACCAGTTTTGCAAATTTTATGATTTTTTGAAAAAATAAAAATAAAACACCACCAATAAAACACGTGATTTCAGGCGTCTGGATCGTCGGAAAAAAAGAAAAAAAAGACCAAATTAATCCTTATTCAAATGGCTATCGTGTGAACTAGGATAATTTTTTTTGTACCAAAAAATAACAAAATCGCGGCCATTAAAAAAAAAAAAGATTTTTGAGGTTAGGAAATCGGTTGAAAATCGGTGTTCTACACGATTCTAGTTCATAGGATAGCCATTTGAACAAGGATTAATTTGGTGTTTTTTGTTTTTTGTCCGACAATCCAGACGCCTGAAATCATGCCCGTCATTTGCTGATGTTTAAAAAAAAAAAAAAAAATCATAAAAATTCAAAAATCGATCTCCAAAATCTGAAAAAAATATTTTTCTATATCTAAAATATAAATAAATATCTGTGCAAAATTTCAAAACGATGTATGTTTTCTTTCTGTAAAAAAATGATTGAAAAAAAAAAGTTTTTTTGTTTTTTAATATAAATTGTAACCTAAGGTTTAATACAATTTATTGTTAAGACAATATCAATATGTATTTGTACTGATTGTGTTATATCGCCTAAAACCTTTTTTCTAACAGAAATTAAATATTTGAATTTTTAAATAATTGTTTTCGAATATACGTAGTATTTGTTTCCGAGATTTTCGAAGACATATAATTTATACAAGTTTAAAAATTTGTTAGGAGAAAAGAAAAATTCAAGAATATTTACATATAATACTTAGTACAGAAAGTGAAAAGCATAAGTCAAAAAAATTTCAATTGTATGACAAACAACAACCCTAGGGATTTGGTATTACGCTTTCAGGTGAAGTGAAGCCTTAAGTGAAATGACCCCTAAAATGCTACTTTAGCTTAGAAATATAATACATGAAGTATGAAGCAATAGTATTCCCATATGATTTATGTTTTCAACGACAAAAGCACGATTCAGCTAAAGTGATGGGTAGATTTTGGAGTGACAGCTATACTTAAAAAATTGAGCCAGAAACCAATAAAAAAATGAAGTGGAACCGTTTCCCCTGGGAAACATTTTCAATATTAAAGCTTAAAAATTTGCACTGAGGTGTAATAAATCCTGGCGTTAAGGGGACTGTCCGATTTTTTAAGCCAAAAAATAGGTCATTTTAATTATTTTTTTTCAAGAAAACTACTGAAGGTATGACAACGATTTTTTTTTAAACGTTTTATTGATCCTTCGACTACATTAGAGAATTTTGTTGAGTCACTCCGGAACCGGGAACCCCCCCCTCCAGCTCTTCAAAGTTTGCCGCTCCGTCCGCTTGTTGCGCGAGTCTTTTTGCCTCAGGTGAACAAAAATGAAAAATTCATAAATTTATTAAAACTTTACACTATTTAGCCCATTGTAATAGGGACAGTTTTTAAAATGGGAAAAAACATACAAAATGGCGGACACTTGAAAAAAAAAGTCGTTTTTTCGTCATTTTTTTTTTAGTTTTTTGGCAATATCTTTGAAAAAAAAAAAAAAAAAAAAATGTGATTCTATTACAATGGGCGTATATATTATAATAATAAGTGTGCCAAGTTTCAAGATAAAATCATGAGCCGTTTTCTTGTAATTAGCGCAACCGCCATCAATTCCGACGAACGGAGAAATTCACCGTCAAAGTTTAAAGTGCATTTTGGCTAGAAAAAAGTGTATTTTCTCACGAAGAAAGTGGACTTTAGTCGGGATTTTTTTTACTAACGTCTAAACTAAATACCTACCTCCTTATATTTCATTCATCAATTCAAGGCCACAAATCCGAACGCTATTCACACGCGTTTCATAGCTCGTACCTGTTCTCCGGCTCATCGACTCAGACGGCCGCGCGACGGGAGGCACGCCTCTTAAATGACCTGTAACTTTTGAACCGCTCAAAATATCGGTTCCAAATTTTTACAAGTTATTTTTAAAAGTATAAACTATTGATTAAGCGAAAAAAAAAAATCGATTTTTTGAAGCAAAAAAATCGGACAGTCCCCTTAAGACAAATCGCGCTATCTTCGAGAAGCCCCAGTCAGCTTCCGAATCGAATCTCGAAACTCATCGAAAAAAATATTTATTTCGGTTTGATTCTGAGAAATTCGCAATGTTTCTAATTTCACCCGATCCAAAATCTTAGGATCAATTTTATTGCAAAAAAATGCTCGCCCTGGATCAAATTTTGGGTTTGGGAGCAGGCAGTTGAAGTTGAAATAATCGGAAATGTATTTTATATCGTCTGTATAAAATTTGGTAGAATTTATCCTCCCCTTTTCCCATTTCAATGATGCAAGAAGCAGGAATGAGTGGGGTAATATCCTCTTATCCTTCCTGGAATCAGTTGGAGGGTTGGAGCCCCTCATGCAAGTATGTATTTTCGCTATTTTTTTTTACAAAAAGATGAAAAGATTTGATTTATGGAAACATTTTTGTTTGCCGTGACTGCGCAGTGATGCGCGGTATGATGATAATGAAGAGAACGACGACGACGACGACGAAGAAGACGAAGAAGACGAAGACGACATACTTTCACCTGTTGATTGAGTTTAAGTGGATACCTGAAGAGTTTTCTTTGAGGGAAAAAGGGAAAATTAATGTAATTCTTGATTGTGTTTGATGGCAGGAAGACCTTTAGATTATTTCATCCTAAGCCGCAACTTTACGAGTGATTTGTTCGTTGTAAGCCAGCTGTAAGACGTACCTAATGCATGTGGGATTTTTAAGGAACTTATAAATATATTATAATATACTCTATATAAGCAGAAGTGAGATCTGTCGGCATGAAAACTTGAAAATGAATGCCTGTCCTTTTTTGGAATTCAAAGAAATCATTAGGTAAATCTGGATTTCCTGGAAAAGCTCAAGAAAAATTGAGTTTAATATAAAATTTTTTCATAATGTATATCTAATAATACTAAGACTTATTACTTGACATTTTTATAAGTATACAGGGATTAGAATTAATGGGTACTTTATACTACTAATATTTTGGGAAAATTAAAAAATTAAAAAATTAGAAAATGAAGAAAATGATAAAGTTTTGTTTTATACTGATCTAGTAGATCTTGAAGTGATCTCCTGTGAGTGGGTAGGACTTAATAATTCAGAAAGTATTAATATTTGTATAGAAAAAAAATTATCGAAACTAAAATGAAAAATTGCGGAACAAAAAAGAAATGTAAAAAATAATGGTTGAAAAAGTGAGTGTTAGACAAACGAAAATATTTTTAAAAGTTAGTTTTAGAAACTGGGAGGGGGTAGAAAGTTAATAAAGAGGCGCGAAAGTATAGGAAAATTATTGAGAACTTTGAGAAATAAAAGAATAATAGGAGTGAAATTAGCAAACTCCAATTAAATTTTTAGTATTATTTAATGTATAAAAAAAATATTAACAGGATTTAAAATTTCCCCCTTTTCAAATTGAGTTGTTTTTTAGAGATATAAACAATTAATTCAAATTTATACAATATTCGAAACCTTCTTAATTATCAATAATTTTAAAGAGTCTTATGAAAAGGTAGACAACATTTCTTTATAAATTGGTATGAATAGCCAAGTAGATTGGTAATTCATTTAATACTAGCTGGGTTACCCGGCTTTTCACCCTTCTCAAATGTTCGTTCTAGTTTGTTATATCGTAGAAATTGTTTCTACCCGAAAACCCTTTATGGATCCGCCATCTGAATTTCCAAATCTTAATAATATTCAAAATTAGTAGCCTTATAATAATCATTATACCAATTTTCATTAAAATCTGTTGAAATCGAGAAATTTTGGTCGCCATATTGGATCCGCCATATTGGATTTGGAAATTTTGCTAATATTCAAAATTAGTGGCCTCAGAATAATCATTGTACTAATTTTCATTAAAATCTGTTGAAATCGAGAAATTTTGTCCACCATCTTTGATTTGGAAATGTTTATTATATTCGAAATTAGTGGCCTAAGAATAATCATTGTATTAATTTTCATTGAAATCCGTTGAAATCGGGAAATCTTGGTCGCCATATTGCATTCGCCATCTTTAATTTCTAAATTTAGACAGCGGATTTGAAATCAGCATTCTGCAAAATCCCTACGTATCAATTTTTATGAAAATTGCTACAAAGGACCCCGCACATTTTGTATGGAAAAGTGCGTACAGTCAAATCGACTGAAAATTTAGTATGTTGTACTTCAGGACATCCTGATCAAAAGTTCCCATGGGCGCAACTTCAAAAAATGGCCAGTTTTAGAGATACAGGGTGTTTCATTTTAATAGATGTACTCACATATCTCGAAAACTACGCATCCTAGAAAAAAATGTTTCGTACAAAAGTTATAGAGTACCACAAGGGTTAACTAGCGGTGACCTTGCCTTTGACCTTGAAGTTAAGGATCAAGGTAATTTCAAGGTCAAATCAATTTTTACATAGTGATCCCTACTTCTGACCCCGGAAATGGAAAAAGCGCAACATTTTGCATGAACATGAACAATGAGTATATGTATGTCGCTAATATGTTTAGTTTCTTTAATTATTTCGATTACCAGCGTCTCTTATATTATCAAGTAAAGTGACGCTTGGATATTTGATATGAGGCTGGTGTCGCGCATACCCTAAGAACCATAACACACTTGCGACATGTGCACAGCAACCTAATGTTCTCGAACCTGATACACAAGTACAGTAATAACCTCTTATAGGCTCATTATTCTGATCCTCATGAGGTCTATAAGTTATCCATAACTGATACCTTGTCGAATTTCGGAAGCTAAATCTAGCATTTCCCGAAAGTTTTGTTTCGTCACAGACGTACATAACTTGAAGTCATCATCAGATAGGGTATTTTGGCTTATAATAGCAAACTTATTTGCTTTTGAAACTTCATCCAAGTTGCTAAGGAAACTTTGCAATTGACTGCCAATTAGTCAGCCAGTCTCATATCAAATATCCAAGCGTCACTTTACTTGATAATATAAGAGACGCTGGTAATCGAAATAATTAAAGAAACTAAACATATTAGCGACATACATATACTCATTGTTCATGTTCATGCAAAATGTTGCGCTTTTTCCATTTCCGGGGTCAGAAGTAGGGATCACTATGTAAAATTTGATTTGACCTTGAAATGACCTTGATCCTTGACTTCAAGGTCAAAGGCAAGGTCACCGCTAGTTAACCCTTGTGGTACTCTATAACTTTTGTCCGAAACATTTTTTCCTAGGATGCATAGTTTTCGAGATATGTGAGTAGGTCTATTAAAATGAAACACCCTGTATCTCTAAAACTGGCCATTTTTTGAAGTTGCGCCCATGGGAACTTTTGATCAGGATGTCCTGAAGTACAACATACTAAATTTTCAGTCGATTTGACTGTACGCACTTTTCCATACAAAATGTGCGGGGTCCTTTAAAATTCTCAGCCGCCATCTTGTATCCGCCATTTTGAAATCCTATGTATGTATTATCCGAAAAATATGTTAAGGTGGAATATGTAATACCTTCGGATAAAAAATGAAAAATATCGATGCAAGCGTTTAGGCGTGATTCAGCAACAAACAAACAAACAAACAAACTTTCATAGGGATTTGGTAGGAATTTTTAATATCATTTTACTTTTTAAAAGTCCTTTAGGAGTATAAGCTCAATAGTAAAATCAAACTAATAAATATTTTATTAAAATTTCATAATATTCTTATCATTTTCTGTAAAACCAGTGTAAAATATAGGATAATTTTTTTAAAACTGACGAACATCATTAAAGACATTAAAAATTGAAAAATATGTTTTTCATTCAGCAAAAATCTCGCAGTCTCGTTTTTGGTCAAGTCTTGGTCTCGGTTTTGGACTTTCTGCAAGATCGAGAACAAGACCTCTCAAATTCGTATCCGCCACAAGATTTAAATTGCCAACATTTCAAAAAGTTTATAATTTCAGTAAAATTTTAAATTTTCAGTCATATTTTAAACTGAATTTAATTTTTAAATTGGTTTTAAACTTTTAGTAAAAAAATTGCGAAAAATTTCACAAAAAATTACTTTTTTCCGATTTGGTTGAATCGATAAATCGAACAATGGCTTTAAACTTTTGCGGAAGCTCAAACATTATATTCAATATGATTTTTTTAAAAGTTCTCTAACAAATACCTTACGTAAATTAAACTCTAAGAGTCTACGAACGTAATAAATGCAAGAATTGCATCACTTTTACTTGTCGCAAGTGCAATTTAATGATAAAAGAAAATAAACTGTTCTGATAAAATGACTTTCTCTCATAATAGGTTTTTAAAAGTGAACTCTTTCTGAGCATACAACCTTTTAAAACAAATACTCCCGGGTATTTTTCCACCTATTTTTCAATGTACAACTTGTTTTATGGTACATACTATATTACTTTATTTAGGTTGAGTTGCAAATTGATGTAAATCCCGGTTATTGAGAAAATTATGTAATTGGATACCATTTTAGCTATTTAGAAGGGTACCTATTTGTTTTGTTTCTTTATTCCTCGAGATACTTGAATGTGGAACACGATATTAATGGTAAGGCTTATCTCAAATTGCGTACAGCGCTTCACGCAAAGGAGCTTTCTACGATCTGATGGTGGATCAATGAGAAATTTCCTTTCACTTTACTTTCGATAAAGTGGAGAAGCATTGCAGCACACATTTAAAGTAAATCTAAAGTGATTGAGGATGGGCGGGTAAAATCAATCGAAACATTCCTGAAACCGCTTCTAGTAATGGAAGGGAGAATTTATATATCCCTTAAAATTCGAGAAGAAAGTTTATTTTGAATATGTTAAGGGATGGTTATAGTGGTTGATTAAACTTCTGTTATTTGGGCGGACTTTCAAAGTGGTCTGATTGTATATTTATACATAATAAATATACATCCATCCCTTAATTTACAGGGTATTTAATTTACATGATTTCACATAAACAGTCTTTAAATTAAAAAAAAAAAAAAAAAAAAAGGAAATTTCTCTTACTTAATTAGATTACTCTAGTCGAGATTTATTTTAATATATTTATATATAGATTATGTAGAACAAGTCATATATATCATTTCTATAGGAGCTTTCGCAAATAAAACGTCATGTTTTTGAAAAAATAAGCTTCAAAAGTATAAAATACCATAATTTTGCGATTTTTGAAAATTAGTTCAAAAATAATGGATTGCTGTAGAAGAAGTACTTTGTACTCTTCAATAATATTTTTCTCAAAATGTGACGTGATGCGAGACATTTCTATCGAATTCGGAAACTACAAAAAAAAAAAAAAAATCTATAGAAAATATATGGGGAATTCTTTTTCAAATCAGCCACCCCCCTAGGCCATTACAATTTTGGGGTAAACAATTTTTTGAGGACACCAAAAAATTTGTCAAAAAGTCTCGTTTTTAAAGCCGTTTGGTGTTTTTTGAAAAAAAAAATTCTAACCTCAAAAAAACTGTTTAAAATGAGGCACCTCGCAAAAAAATGCCATTTTCCAGTCAAAAATGATTGAGAAAATTATAATTTTTCAATAATTTTAACCAAATTACTCAGAAAAAGTGTTTTGGGGGTCGCTGAACAAGCATCCGTTGTCAGATTTAAAATTCAAAATGGCGGATCCAATATGGCGGACGAAATTTTTGAAAATAATTCCGATTTACACCAAAATTGGTTTAGAGTGGTTTTTAGGGTCTCTGATCACGAATCCGATTTGTAAAATTCAAAATGGCGGATCCAAGATGGCGGATGAAAACTTTGAAAATCAACAGATTTACGCCAAAATTGATATTGGGGGGTTTTTGGGTCTCTGATCACAAATCCGAGGTTAATATCGGAAATTAAAAAAAAGTCAAAAACAATACAGAAAATCTATTATTGTACTGATGGCGCTAAGCAGGATGAAAATTGTAATGGCCTAGGGGGGTGGCTGATTTGAAAAAGAATTCCCCATATATATTTTTTTCTGTATAAATTAAACATTAAATTTAGTCGACCTATGTTATTTTACATAGATACATATTATATATGTAACATACACTTTCCATAAACTGAATTTATTATTGAAGGCACCTTCTTAATCGTTTTTATTAATTGTAGACGTTGAAAAGTGCGAAAAGATGTCTAAATAAATAACTATTTTTTAATACTTCAGTAGATAACATTTTATTACATAGCAAAAGCTTCAATTTCTAGACTTAAAATTCAGTAAAACCAATTTTTTTTATAAAATTTTTATCTCACTTTACACCAATATTATGAACGTATCTACGATTTTTCTTTATATACTTTCATTCGATTTACACGGTCTAAAGCTTATTTGAATCTATTCTGCTTTTCTTATATGTCAGAATTTTTTTTTACACGGTTTTGATTAGCACGACAGTGACAGAAAAAATTAGATATAATGTCTAAAAAAAATAGACAACTAACTTATTATCTGTAGGTGATTTTCAGGCAGCTAAACCGTCTCATTGATTTGTCTATTTTGAATTAGGTGATCTTAACTAAGAGTTTTCCATGGACTTTTTGTAAATTGTCCATAGAAATTAGACAAATATTCTACAAATTTGTAGATAATTCAATTAGATTTTGTAGGAAAGCTTTCTAGAGATTGTTTACGAAATTTAGACAAATTTCACACAATTTGTGGGTTGTTCTTCTATATTTTGTAGGCAAATATTCTACATAATGTAGACAATTTGTCTAAAAAATGTAGACAGATTTTCTACAAATTACAGATAAAATTTCTAAAAGATTTAGACAAATTTTCTATTATTAACTATATCGGTGATTTTTAGGCAAATTAACTAAAAAGTTTAGGTGAGTTTTTACAAGCTGTAGTCACATTAACTACATATACGGCAAAATTGGCTATAGAATGTAGAAAAATTTTACATAACAATAGTTAAAAAAATCAACAACAGTAGTTAATTTTTCTGTACTTCGATGGGATCTACACATAACTAACATAAGGAGCATAAAATCAAATGTTTCCGAACATTTTTGCTACTCTGAAGGTTCCTTCTAATTTGGGAGTATCTTTAGAATATTTAAACATCAATGATTACATTTATATGGGTAGAATATTAAAATATCCCATAAGTCATAGTCCTAATCGTATAGCTGGAATTGCTGTGAATGTAGGCAATTGTCGCAATAGATATTTTCTACAAAATTATAAAATAATTAGAGACAGTAGGTGAAATAATTATTTTACATCTTATTTGCTTATTGAAGTAGGTGAAAACAAACTGTTTTTGTAGATGATTTGTCTATATATTTGCATCTACGGCTAAATGCAGTTTCAGAACTAGGTGAATTTTCTAAGTGTAAGAACGTATGTAGATATCTACCCTGTAATATGATTGCATAATTATAGGCGGTTATAAAACAAACATTGCATAAATCTGCGAAGCAATGGCTAAGATTATTCAAAATAGGTCCAAGACAGTTCTACTCATAAAATATAATATTTATCTTTAGATACGATATACAATTAAGTTCTGTTAAGAAAGGATTATAGGCCAATTAGTAAACATGAAACCACCGATGTGGTTGAATATTTATCCCTTCTCTGGACTTATCCTACAATGTTACTTGTATCAATCACCAAAGAAAATCAAATATTTCCGAAACATCTTTAATTATTGCCACTGCAGCCGGTTTAAGCAAGCAGTTGAAACGTCTATGGATAGTGGCAAACAACATCTCATAGCAAATGTATACGTTGTACCCACCACACCGGCTTTGGCAGTGTTTATCAGGAATACACAACATGATGTACCAAAGATGTAAATGTTTACCGTGTACCCCATTCCACCCCCACCTCCCTAGCTCAATGTTATTTAGTCTAGGTCTAGTCATCAGGTCTACCAACATTATTAGAGCGATTCATCTCACATCAGCTCTCATCTATTAAGGGGCTAGGGTCGCGGTTGGTGGAAACTTCAAAGGTTCTTCCAAATTAAAAGCAAACTTGTTGGGTGTGTACCCTCGCCCGAAATATGAGAGACAATTTATGAGAAAGGTATATCTGGAAGATTTCAAAACATTAAAAAAATAAACATTTTAATAGGCTATTTTAGGCGTCAAAGAAAATTGCGGTTCCGGCAATCATGATATCTAAGTAAGAGCCCATCCTTTCCTCTAAATAACCATTATATCGTTTAAATAAATCGCCCTCTTCTCCTTCGTAAGACAATTTCTCCTAATTGATCTTAAGCCACTTTTAAGCTAAGCTAAATCGATTGTGACGAATTAAATTACAAAAGTTTTTAAACATCTTCCACTTCTTATCCAAGAAAATATTTTCCTTTTTTACAAAGTCCATGAAGGCGAAGTTTTTTAAAAGATTTCCCTGTGGTGGCTCACGTGCGCGAACTTTATGCACGAATGGACTCACGTTGAGGTGTCTTTTTAGGTGGTTAAGTCGGATTTTGGATATCAAATTTTACTGTAAGTAAATTAAGGACATTTTCCGTATGGTTGACAATTCATTAATCCCAAAGGTTATCCACTTTAAAATAAATTGAATTATGGTAGTAAACGCACGAAATTTTTGATGCAGTTATACGCTTTAATGGCGTCTTGTTGGTTTGTATTATTTTTAAATAAATAACTTTTACGTGTTAAGCCATCTTTTCTAAAATGTAAATTGTTTTATGAACATCGTAAAACCGACTTATCAATATTTAACGCTAAACCAAGTCCAGCCCCTCCTTTAATTTCAATTAATTTCAATTTACCTCATCGTTAATCGATTCGTTATTTTGTCAAAATAGAAATCCATTGATTGATGATGATTGATGGATGGATTCTTTTAATTTTGATTTTGTTTAGCATGTTTTTGGCAATTTACACAGTTTAATGGCATATTGTAATCTACGTACAATAATATAAATTAAAATTTTAGAGCTTTAAGCTATCTTATGGTTTAGATAAAATTCGCTTTAAATTTACCTTAAATAAAAATCCACTGGCTTTTAACCCATTAATGCGCAAAATGAGGAATTTGTGCACGCAAGTTCAATTGTACGATTTGGGGGCGATTTTCTTCCAAATTCGTATATAAGGGGTTTTTGGAGATGCTCTTTCAAAATCTGGCATTTGTTTTGCATAAAAGCTTTAAAAACCCTATTATTTTTTGGGTTTTTTTCAAAAAAGTGCTGATTTTTTTGGTATTTTTTCTTTTCAAAGTCGATTATCTTTACGTTGCTACTATTGAATTATTATACAACCACCAGAAATCGCGGTCCGACTGTCTGAACTTTCTCAAACCATGGTTTTGAAATTATTTTGTTGCCTTGGTTTTTTTCAAAATGGTCATTTTGTACAGCAATGTAATAAAAAATCGATTTTTTTACACGAAAAGATCAACTATACAAAAAAAAAAAAAAAATATTCAACAGAAAATTCTTATAATTAGCCAAAGAACATGTGTGAATTTTCAGAATTTTTTGAACTACTTTTGGTTTTTTGGATTTGGCCAATTTTTGAAAAATCCAAAAATCCCTCGTAAAATCCAAAAATTCACACGTATTCTTTGGTTAATTAAAAGAACTTTTTGTCATATAAAATTTATTCGTATAATTAATCCTTTTTGAGTAAAAATATAACCTTTTTTATGATGAAATGTGATGATATTTTTACTTATGGGACATTTTTAGGTTTTTCAAAAATAGGCCAAATCCAAAAAACCAAAAATAGTCGAAACAATTCTGAAAAAATTCTGAAAATTTTCTGAAAAAATTCTGAAAAAGTTCTGAAAAAATTCTAAAAACATTCGGAAAAAAATTCTGAAAAGATTCAGAAAAAATTCAATTGTATACCAACTCGGTGGATAAATATTTGGAAATGATCCTCACTTTAATAAAATTAATTATCTTATAATAATGGTTTAAATACAAAAATGGTAATATAATCAAAATTGAAAATTAGTGTAAGGTGCTTTGAACAATTTTCGAAAAATCCAACATGCTCTACGGATTTTTATATATATTAAAATTTAATCAGCGAAAGATTTTCAGTTGAAAAGTGGGAATTTCTTCATGAATTTTCTAATTATATATCCTAGGGATATAGTTAGAAACATTTGAAAATTGTTAAGTGGATTGTAGCTTAATTCGATATATAGCCCAGATATATACATATATGATATAAAAAAAAAATTTTATAAATAACTTGTTGAACATAAATTAGACATACATACATTTGTTGTTATACCATAATATTTCTCTCATAGATTTATGCTTTATATAATACGATGTCATATTTTTATCTAAAATAATATTATTTAAATTTATAAAAGTGCATAATCAAGTGTGGTAAAAAATATTCAACTGTATAGAGTGAAGTTTGACTGTAGTTCAATCTGGCACACTATAAGGCATCAAGGCTTATGAACTAAATGAATAATTTTTGTCTCTTCAAAATTTCTAATGTGTTCTACTTATTTCTTATGGTCTACTCAATAAAAAACCTTTAATATTTTGGTGCAGAAATTCGATATTAAAGATGTGTGGTTTTCAGATCAATAAGCCATGCATACAAAATGAATTGCCAGAGGAAGAAGCTTAAACCAATTACAGGAGCAATGAAAACCTCTTCTTAAGGAAACCTTCTTTCCAAAAGCCAATTTGCAGCTCTTAATACAGAAGGTAAGTTTCTAGAGCAATAATACATTATACATTAACCAAATAGGGCTAAGCCTACCTTGACTACCTGTTGCTGCGGTTGTAAGAACAATTTATTACCATTGCCATTACCTTAAGCCTTATTCCACTGCTCGCTAGAGAGCTTGAGGATATTTGTCGTCGGGAGTCGAGTGAATCAATATCACAATATTACTGCAGAATTGCAATGGGGTTACGCAAATATTTTGCTCGACACTAAACTAAATTAATTTGTTCCAAAGGAAATAACAACGGGCATTAATACAACATAACTTCAAGGAATGGTAACGTTTGTTAGGTCATGGTGTGTAATTAACATGGAAAATGTAAAATGAATCGACAGGAAAATTAAGTTTCAAAAACGACGCAGTTACTGACGTAATTGAGAATTTTACGAATTTATGCACATGCATAATGTATTTCTGTATACTTGGCTTCGTTTAAATTAAAATTCTGGCCAATTAACTATATAAAAAAAATAAATCATACGGGATGCCAATTTTAGTTTTCCCATTCAAGTAAAAACGATTGGTGACCGCACCACGGCTGCACTTTTTCACAGAGTAGAAATAATTTGTGAAAAATTTCAACGGCCGTATGCTAGGACGTATAAGAACCGAATTTAGGTATAAAAAAACGGCTGCACTTCGGTTGAACCACGGCCGAACCAATTTGTGTAGGTATATATTTATAAATTCGTTCAGCCGATGATATAGCCGAGGTGTGGTTAAGGGTGCGACCATGGTAGTCTTTAAATGTCGGAAACTGACATAATATTAAATCTATATATAAAAATGAACCCCTATATCCGTTGGTCACGCAATAACTTGAGAACGACTTTACCGATTTCATTCATTTTTTTTTTTTTAAAGTTTTCTAATACTTTTAATTTACTAATTATAGATTTCAATGGATTTTAATGAAAATTAGTACAGTGATAATTTTGAGGGCACCAATTCTGAATATTATCAAAATTTACAAATTCAAGATGGCGGACCCAATATGGCGACCAAGATTTATAGATTTCAATGGATTTTAATGAAAATTAGTACAATTATTGTTTTGAGGTCACTGATTTTGAATATTACCAAAATTTACAAAACCAACATAGCGGACCCAATATGGCGACCATGATTTCTCAATTTCAACGGCTTTGAATGAAAATTAGTACAATGATTCTTTTTGGGTCACTGATTTTGAATATTATCAACATTTTCAAATCCAAGATTGCGGATCCAACATGGCGATTAAAATGTCTCAATTAAAACGGATTTTAATGAAAATTAATACAATGGTTATTCTGAGGCAACTAATTTAGAATATTATCGAGATTTCCAAATCCAAGATTGTGACCAACAATTTCTCGATTTTAACGGATTTTAATGGAAATTAGTACCATAATTATTCTGAGGACACTAATTTGAATGTTATCAAAATTTCCAAATTCAAGATGGCGGATCCAACACGGCGACCAAAATGTCTCGATTTATTTAATCCACTAATTTTAAATATTATCAAGATTTGGATATTCAAGATGGCGGACCCAATATGGCGACCAGAATGTCTAGATTTCAAAGGATTTTAATTAAAATTGGTACAATGATTATTTTAAGGCCATTAATTTTAATTAATTATATTAAGATTTGGAGAAATTCAAGATGGCGGATCCATAAAGGAGTTTTCGGGTTCAATCAATTTCTAGGATATAACAAACTAGAACATTTGAGAAGTTTTTAATTAGTAAGTATTTACCCAAAAATAAAATTAAATAAGAATACTTTCCAAATATTAAAAACAACTTCATTCTTTCGCCTTATTAAAATATTTTTCCAACAGATATTATCTTTAACTGCAAAGCATTAATTAAAATTTGGGATCGAAAATGACAATTATTTTAAATTTTTCAAAGCAAAAAATCATGTAGTCAAATTTTTGGGAAAATTGATTGAAATGTAGCATTATGATTCTTATGGCCTGAGCTTTAAAAATCTTATGTGCTTTTTAAATTTGTGATTTTTTCCATAAAATTAAAAAAAATCTTTTTTTTCTCATTTTTATTTTTAAAATCAAAAATAAAAATTAAAATATGATTTTTATTTTTAAAATCAAAAATACAAATCAGAATATAATTTTTATTATAAAAATTCAAAAATAAAGATCGCAATATGATTTTTAATATACAAATCAAAAATAAAAATCAGAAAATAATTTTGATTTTTAAAATCGAAAATAAAAATCAGAAAATGATTTTTATTATAAAAATAAAAAATAAAAATCAGAAAATGATTTTTTATTAATCAAATCTAAAATAAAAATCAAGAAGGGATTTTTATTTTGG
This sequence comes from Dysmachus trigonus, assembly GCA_949715965.1. Lineage (NCBI taxonomy): Eukaryota > Metazoa > Arthropoda > Insecta > Diptera > Asilidae > Dysmachus > Dysmachus trigonus. The sequence continues at coordinate 97,619,185 of OX454319.1, read as the reverse complement.
AAATCAGCAAGCGATTTATATTTTAAAAAGCTGAAATAAAAATTTTAAAATTATTTTTATTTTTAAAATCAGAAATAAAAATAAAGAAAAGATTTTTATAATTAAAATCAAAAATCTAAATAATGAAAAAATGATTTTTACCATTTAAATCACAAATAAAAATCAGAAAATGATTTTTATTACTCAAATCATAAAATAAAAATCAAGAAGGGATTTTTATTTTGGAAATCAGAAAGCGATTTATATTTTAAAAAGCTGAAATAAAAATTTTAAAATTATTTTTATTTTTAAAATCAGAAATAAAAATAAAGAAAAGATTTTTATAATTAAAATCAAAAATCTAAATAATGAAAAAAATGATTTTTACTATTAAAACCAAAAATAAAAATCAGGAAGTTAGTCTTACTCTCTTTTGTAAAAATAAAAATCATTTTCTGATTTGTATTTCTGATTTTAAATATAAAAATTATACTCTGATTTTTATTTTTGTCTAGAAAATTAACAGTCAGGAAATAATTTTTTAGATATGATTTTTATCGAAAATATCATAACCTTTACAGTCCCTGCTTAAAATATTAATACTTATAAATATTTTATTAGATTTCAACTCCAATAAAATCTACTCTACTATATTAATATAAAAATTAAATTTGTAAAAGGTATTATGAGGTTATTAAATTCTTGAAATTAGTTCTATACTTGTAATAAATTTGATAAAGTCATCATTTAAAGAATAAATCGAAAATATTCTATTTTATATAAATACATACATATTTCAGCTATATATATTTAAAAGCCCTTTATTCTTCAAGAGTATTAAAAATGTAGTCGAATAATTTCGATTGGGTACCTGGTGGTATTATAAAGAATTTTAATATTTAAATATCTGCTCATATTCTTGGAAAAATGTTCTAGACTTCTTTTATGCATGACCTTTCTTCGGTACTTGAGAATTAATTGTAATGCCTTGTATATAATTACCTGAGAAACAAATACTTTTGTTCATACATATGTATAAACAGTACATATATATAAATTATAAAAGAGTCCCTTGGAATAAATATCGTATATAACGACCCGAGTGTTACATTGCCGAAGGTAATATAATGGCTTAATAGAGAAACATGACCAGAAAACAATTAGAGAATGTTGCAATTAATGAGATGGGCTGTGGTAGATCTTCTACTTAGCTACAGATGTCGTTCGTGGGGGAGGAGAGGGCAGAAATCCCAGGTGTTTCGGGTGGAAAGCAATTTTCACCTTCAGGTAAAATTATTACTGGCGGTCTTAAAGTAAAACCACCTCCCAAAGGGGTAAGACGGACAGTGTACAGGGGGTCTAACCTTTGGTGTTATTAAGTTCGGATCTAATTAGGGAGGCTGTGGTAACCGCAGAATAATTAAAGCTCATTATTGATCAACCTACTGCCCACTGTTAATCACATCGCTACTCCACAAGGTCCGGAAAGTGAAGGGGAGCACGAGTATAATTCCTGGGACTAATTACCCGCTCCCGCAAGAATTTATAAGGGTATTAAAAAATAATGCAGAATATAATGAAATCTTATCCTTGGACTATTTTTGAAATTGATGTAAATCCCACTCTCCCTCCCATTCACTGCTACAGTGCGTGAATTTTTAGAGTGCTTTTAGATCGATTTGAGGATTAAGGTTTATGATATTAGTGTAGCTAAAGATTTTAATTGGTGGATAAGTCTCTTAATCTGTACATTTAACGATAAGTTCTAGTATTGGTTATATAACATACTTTTTAAAACACAATTACAGGCATTCTTCACTTGGAACCATCTATATTAAAATATTAATTACTTCTTAAAGCAGAAATAAAAACTGCAATAAAGAAATATCAAATGAAAAAGAAGGCTTTAAACCAAGCCCCAAAATTCTAGTGCAATTTCCCTATCTAACATTTAATATTACTAATTAAATGGAACTAATGTCATTTTATATAAAAGAATGATACTATTTATGTTAATAATACAATAAATGTTGGTATCACATTTCGCATCTTCTTCCATGCCTTGTGTCATGTCATGTTTCATGTTATATCACATCACGCGCAATGTGGCACACCAAAGTACTACTGTGTTCAAAAAGTAAAGTGAATTTGTTTATAAAATGAAAAATATTTATCTATTCTTCCAAATCAATTTCATCCCCTTTAAAGTAATCCCCTCCGGATACAATACACTTATACCGAATTTTTTTTCAGTCTTCGAAATAGTTGTTGAAGTCGATTTCCGTAATGGCCTTCAAAACCTTCTTCGATTCGGTTTGTAAATCGAGTCAAAACGATGTCCTCGGAGCGGATTTTTGAGTTTTGAGAATAGCCAGAAGCAAGAAGGAGTTAAATTAGGCGAATAGGGCAGATGATGACGTTATGGTTGTCCCAAATCATTGTTTCACAGGTTTTCAAAAAAATTTAGTGTTTGTGGAACCAAGTAAGATTTGACGGGTTTGAGGCTCATAATATCTTTTAACCAGTTAACTGTGATTAACGAGTATACTCGTCACGGAGAAGTGGCAAAATTTTGTGTATTGACGAGTATACTCGTCATGCGTATAAATCACTCACCATTGGCTATTTAAATTGCAATTTTTGAGAAAAACAAAACATATTCTCAAATTTAAAGATGTTCAGAATATTTTGAGGCTATGTCGGAATAAAACAAACAAGTAGGAAATATAAACAGTTTGAGATGATCTCATGCGTCCCGGTATGCACTGGTTGAAAAAGTTTACCAGTTCGCATAATGAATTTATTTATGTGCGATGATAACGTTTTTTAGATGTTAACCAAAAAATATGAAACTAGAAGAACTCTTGTCTGTCTGAAAATAATTTAGATTTTATAAAAGAATTGGAAGCTGTCGGGCAGAGAAAGGGGCTAATTGCATGAATGTCACTCCACAGCAAGAATTTGAACTCTTACTTTTTTATTAATAATATTTAATTGAATTTATTGCGTTTTTAGTTTAATATGTATGTAATATATGCTTATGTTAACTAAAGAAGTAAATATTAGTAATAAAATTTTCAATTTTATAAAAAAAACCCATCTTTTTCATCCAATATCTTACCAGCGCAACTTATTCTGTGATTGACGAATATACTCGTCATGGCTCAATTCTGACGACACAAAACTGTGCGCACTTTTAAATGAGGGCGCCACAGTTAACTGGTTAAAATGGTTTGTGAAAATGAAATGCCCACATCACCAGTCTCTAATAGTCAGTCGACAATTTCCGAGCACCATATCTTTAATTTGCTTGACGTGGCTTTCGTTTTCAGCCTTTTTTGAAGCTTTTCTACCACTTGTAAACACTTTTTTCTGACATAGCCTCATCACCAACATCCTCGAACGTTTCTACGGCAGAATATTCATTCCACCAACAAAATTGAAAGCAAATTCTTTGCTCAATAAAATTAGACATAGTAAAAATCGAAACACTCACTGTTGTATGTTTAGAAAAATACATGTAACTCTGCGGCAATTAAATATATTGATATGAAACTCTGCATATATGTCAAAGACAGTACTACCAATCTTTAAAAAAAATAATTTCATGATTTCATAGTATCCGCGAAGTTTAAAAGAAAAATTCACCTTATTTTTTGATCACAGTAGGAAACAGTAAGAGTTCTCTCATAAAACAGTAGTATAAACGTGTTTATTCGTCTTAAGTTATACCCTATATCTATAATATTACAGTATTATAGTATTTACATAAATCAAACAATCACCGCCTTTAAACCAGACTATATTTATTCCTAATTTATAAAAGGATGAGGTTGAAATCTTATGATACTTCAACATTTATTTTATGGAAAATGTCCAATTAGTGTAGTTCATAAGATATTACGAGTAGGAATGTTCCTTTGTAAAAGTAAGAATAATTTTGCATTTAGCATCCCACTTCTTATCATAATTTTCAGATTTCTTCATTTGTTGATATAATCAAAATGAGCTAGAGTGCAATTGTGAAGGAGTCAGACCCATTTTCGTTTCGCCAGTGCTTTCAGGACGTCTCGTCGCATAGTCTAGTCTTTTGAGAGGGACATATTCAGATAGAATTTATTTCACCGTGCGTGTGGATGAGGAGGATGCCCTCGTAGGAGCATTATATTGATTTTTAAGGGCGCCTTGTGGTCTATCAGACGCTTGTCAAAGAGGCGAACAACGACTGTGTTTTCCATCCCCACGCTAGATTTCGTCTCAACTTCAACTTCAACTTCAACCCCCGTGGCTTTGTGCTTTGAAGACGTCGACCTCGTTCACTGCTGCGCGCTCTGGGTGAAATATTAAAATCATCCGCGGAGCGACTTCGCTTCTGACGGTGACGGCCTGCTCAAAAATTGATGAGGACCTGAAAGTGCCGTGCTTGAGACGTTTTCCAATTCGTGCAATGTGCAAAGGAGGTAATTTTCAATAAACAGAAACCGAGATTTTGGATGGGAATTTGTAATGTGATTCTTTCATCGTTGTATATTTAGTTGTTTTTTTTTTATTCCAGGGAAATGACATTTGTTTTGTCATATCTAATGCATTTTATCTTTTGTCTGAAAAACGAAAAAGAGACGAGAGGCTTTCGCACTTGGGTAGTGTTTAAAGTTTAATGACATATGGATTTCTTAAATTGGAGTAGCAATTTTTTTGCTCATAATATTCTAACTAAAATTATATAACGATAAATAGGAGAATTTTTACCCTTGAGTGGGAAATTTATATAGTCGAAAAATCCCAGACAATTATAAACAAACTTTTTTATTTCAGTAAATTTTAAGCGAAAGTTCATAAATTTTTTTACACAATACTAATAACATACTACATTTATGGTTTTGCTATTTTGCTATTTAATAGCGAACATTCTGTTGTAGAAAAATTAAAATAAATAATTTATTTAAAATAAAAAATAAATTCATTTGTAAAATATTTACTATGTCTTAACATAATAAAAATTAATTAAAATTATGACTATCATAAAATTAATTTTAAGTACATAGGAGAAGATAAAAGAAACCCTGAATTATTATAATTGTTTAGAGATATTATTTGTTCATTTCATTATTATATATAATTGTGTTGCGATGAAATGAAAATTGAATGTTTATTCAAATAATCTAATTAATTTCAAGCCTTTCTAGCAATAGAAGAATATCATGAATTATTATGATGTTGAGGTGAAAATTCAATTCGTAATTTAAACTATATTCGATATAAAATCAAATTTAGAATTATAACACAATGTAAATTTAACTTATAGAAATCAGTTTATTATCCTGTATATAAATTTTCGATTTTTCATGTTTGAATTAAAATAATGTACATAATTAAAATTTTTAAATTAAGATTTCTACATTAAAACTCTTGAATTAAAATGTACCTACATAAGTTTAATTCTTGAACTAAGATTTCTGAATTAAATTTACAAAGGTAATTTAAATTCAAGAATCACGAATTAAAATTCTTGAATTTAAATTCTCTTGCAAGTATAAAAATTCTTGAATTAAAATTCTCATTCTCTTTCTTATTTCTTTAAAGTAATTTGATGATCTTCGTTGATTGTTTGTTTGCCGCCGGTTCAAAATTAGTTACTTCCATTAGTTTAGGAATTTATTTATTAGGACTAAAAAGTTTTATTTTATTTTTCGCTTTTCAATTTCTTATATCTTCGGTTTAATTTTTTAGTTAAAACGTTTTTATTTTTTACTAGCTGGGTTACGCGGTTTCAGTCGGCGTTGGGTAAATATTTATTAATTAAACACTACTCAAATATCCTAAAATATGTTTCAACCCAAAAACCACTTGAAGCCGAAATCTTGAATCTCCAAAACTTAATAATATTCAAAATTAGTGGCCTTAAAATAATCATTGTAAATTGTTTTCATTAAAACCCGTTGAAATCGACAAATTTTGGTCGTCATATTGGGTCCACCATCTTGGACCTAGACATTTTGATAATATACAAAATTAGTGGCTTCAAATAGTACTAATTTTTATTAATATCCGTTTAAGTCGAGACATTTTGGTCACCATATTGAATCCACCATCTTGAATTTGGAAATGTTTGCTAATATTTGAAATTAATGGCCTCAGAACAATCATTGCACTAATTTTGATTAAAATCCGTTGAAATCTAGACATTTTTGTCTGCATATCCGCCATCTTGGCTTTACAAATTTTGATAACATTCGAAACTTGTAGCCTCAGAATAATCATTGTACCAATTTTCATTAATATCCGTCGAAATGGAGAGATTTCAGTGGCCATATCGTATCCGCCATCTTGGATTTAAAAATTTTTATAATATTCGAAATTAGGTGCATGTTGAATCCGACATTTTGGATTTGTAAATGTTGATAACATTCAAAATCAGTGATATCAAGATAATCATTGTACTAACTTTCATTAAAATCCGTTGAAACTTCGAAATATTAGTGGCCAGATTGGATCCGCCATTTTGAATTTCTAAATTTGGACAGCGGATTTGAAATTAGCATTCCGCAAAACCCCTATGTACTAATTTTCATGAAAATCGCTTTAAATTTAAAATTTTCAGCCGCCGTCTTGGATCCACCATATCGGTGCAAGCGTTTAGGCGTGATTGAGCAACAAGGTGTAATTTTATTTCAAATTCAAATGGAACCAACTTCGAGGTATATCCTATTCAATAAAAGAATGTGTAATTTTTTATGTCTTTCTAAAGAAACTTAATACGCAAACTTTCTATAAGAAATGCCATTATTAGGTATCATATTTCTCTTGCAGTTGTTACGTTGGATTGAATAAAAAGATTCGCAAATAATAGGTTTTTCTTCATAATTAATATATACAATTTTATAAAGCAGTTTTCATATACATATTTTGATTATAATTTGTAAATGGCACATATGATACTTACAAGTTTTCCAAAATATTATTCAATACCTTGCACGTGTAAATCATGAGTAATTTACTCACAAATCTGCTGTATTAAAAAATGTTAAAGCACAATATATTAATAATTTAAGCAAAAAACTATCTTATAAATAAATAAAAATAAATAAATAATAAAATAATCGTTTATATATTATTAGTAATTTTAATCCTTTTTTTTTTGTATGTAATTAAGATTATTATTATTAAAATAAAGAAATAAAGCAGATATTTACCTCAAACTCTCCGCTTTAATACATAATAAAAAATGAAGTTAATTCATGATTATATTATGATTTTTAGATTTTAAATGATAGAGCATATGTATGTACATCTTTATTATTCTGTGTTTATGAAATTTAGTTTTTTATATAAGAATGTGGGAAAAATACAATTTAATAAGTTTAAGCTTGTTATTTACAAGGAATGAAATTTAATTACCAATAATGCATATTACGCATAATATATGATAACTTTTCTCTCCGTCTTCGTAGATTAGTAACATATAATAATTACAAAGGCAAAATGTTTTGTAATTTCAAATTTGGTGTGAAGTAATAACAAACTCAATGTTTTATAATTCCAACTACATATTTAGTTATATATATATAATGTCGTAATTTTTGACTAATTACGGATATCTCTACAAATTAAACAATTAATAATTTTTTCGAGGTAATATTTTATCTGCAATATTGAATTTCAAAAGTAACAATCGTTAAAGTTTAACACATCTGAATTTTCATGGAAAATTATGAAAATTAAAAATGTTCAGTATTTATACTTGTTCCATCACAGATTTATTTAAAATCGACTTTAAATTTGTATGCTTTAAATTCCCCAAGTGTCCATTTTCACTGAAAAACTTTAAAAAATAATTAATGAAATTAACTTGTGTCGCCGTATTGATTTCGCCATCACGAATATTTCTCGATTCCCATTTTAATAAAAATTCATTAAAATTACCAATTGAGCTTCCTATAATTCTTTAATTTTGATAGCAGCTCGGAAATTAATAGTAATCCCGAAATCCCCTAAATACCAATTTTCATGGTATTCCCTTGAAATTTAAAAAAATTCAAATTCAAAATTATTATCTCCAAAAATTATTATATTCCGAAAATTTATAAGATACTAAATTTTAGTACTTTCAAAATGTGCCTGGAAATCGACTTAAGGAATAAAAAAAAAAAATTATCACATTTTATATATGAAATATTCTAAACCACCATACAAACTCTGAAAATAAACCAAAAACAAACTGAGTATCAGGACCTAGAGGGGGTTAAAAAATATTGAAAAGGGTTATTTTAATAAAAACACATTCAAATTTTTTTTTTCAATTAAATTTATTTAATTCACAGTACATCAAACAGGAAAAAATTTATTGGGTTGATGTAACCCTAAAAGGAAAAATTGTTACAATGTTCAGCATGATTGTCAGTCACTTGAAGAAATTCTCAAAGGAATATATGTTTTTTTTTTCATCAGAGAAGATGTCCATTTTCAAACCGAAATAAACAAATACAATTAAGAATTAAATAAATAAATTGCGGACAGGACTGCACCTCAATCTAATACTTATGGAGGCTGAAACATCGGGTAAGGCACAGTCGCATCCAATCTACTCTAATATATTTTTTTTTTCTTTAAATTTTTATTTAAATATAACTATGTATGTAAGTGTGTCCTTAGCATATATATATTATAGCTAGAGTTACTTCGAATCCGTAGAAATCAATCAAGACCCGAAACAGAACGCAAAAGATTCCTCCTCTACGTCACTAAATAGTTAGGCCGATATTCTACTCATTTTATTAATTTCTTCATACGCTCGGGGGGGTACATACAAAAAATATATTTATGTATATTTTTTATTTCTGTTCCCACTTCTGCTTTATTATTTAACAGTTGCTTTAACGATAATGGGAAAAGTCCACTTAAGTTCTTAAAGTAAATATGTGTGATTAAGTCTAGAGCACAAAAAACTAGAAAAAGTCCACAGTCAGATTTAATGGAAGAGTGCACGGAGCACTTTCTTTGAAGTATAAAATTGACACAGATTTAATCCCTGGGCTTAGATTAGGATAGCCGGGATTTTTTGTATGTAATTTATATATGGGTAATTCTTTTATAAACTGTACGGATTTTGATAAACATTTACTGAAGATTTTCTATATTAAAAAATAAGAGATACATGTCCGAGGATTTTTTTCTTTCCACATATTTTCGATAATACAAGTGGTCGAAAATGTTAGAATAGCGAGTTTTTTGGCTTGGGGACTCATTTTCGAAAATTTATAACTTTGATTCTATTTGAGCTACAAACTTCTTCTTTTTTTCATTTTAAATCTAAAGGACTGAATTTTGAGGGGAGGTAGGGGACGGAGTTGAGGGAGGGGTGGGGACTCACAATAATAAAGCACCCCGAGAAGTGAGAGGCAAGAGGACTCACTATAATAAAGCACCCCAAAGGAGACAAAATTCTACCACGTCCATGCCGTTGTCTCTGGATTACGCAAAGAGTAGAAATTTCAATTCAACTACAAAAACCCCGAATTTCATGGAAACCTACAAGATTTTGAAAACTTGATGTCCGCCATATTGAATCCGCAATTTTCAATTTTCAAAATTTGATGTTAAATTTGTGATTAGCGACTACCAAAACTCCTGTATACTGAATTTCATGAAAATCTGTGAGATTTTTAAAATTTGTTGTCCGCCATATTGAATTTGCCATTTTGCATTTTAAAAATCTGATTTTAATCTCATAATCAGTGACGATAAAAACCCCTTGGTACAGAGTTTCACGAAAATCTGTACGATTTTCAAAGTTTCAGATTTTCAGAATCTGCACTATAGAAAATCCGCCATTTTGAAAAGGTTATGAGTAGAGATGCCACGAATATTCGGCAACTATTCGGTATTCGGCTATTCGGCCACTTTTTTTCGCTATTCGGTATTCGGCCGAATATGGTTAACTATTGGGCCGAATACCGAATAGCAATTTATTTATTATTTTTTTATTACTAGCTGTTTTCCCGCGACTTCGTCCGCGTAAATTATAGCCCATGTCCTTTCTAAGGCTCTAGAGTATCTGTGTACCAAATTTCATTTAAATCGGTTCAGCAGTTTTGGCGTGAAATCGTGATAAACAGATTTACTTTCGTATTTATGATAAAATATAGTAAGGATTACCAAATAAATCATGAAAAAAGAACTCAAAATATTACTCACAAAGATATATTTATTTAACCAAAAAAAAGAACTAACAAATTAATATTTAAAATCTACCAGTGGTAAGTTATGATGAATGAAAACAATTTTTTCAGCGTTTGTTGATAGCAGACGATTGCGTTTTTCCTCATAAATACCTGCTTCCGAAAACAGCCGCTCACTATACACACTGCTACCGGGAGATGATAAATACATCTTAGCAAATTGTAAAAGGGTTGGATATTGTTTCGCGTTTGCTGACCACCACTTGTAAGGGTCTGCTGTCCGATCTAAACGAACAGATACCATGTAAAAATCAAGTTCATTTGCAACAGAATTTTTCTGTTCCACACCTTCATCTGAACGAACATTTTCTGCAGCGACAGTTGTGACTTGTCGCCCGCGGAAAGTACTAAGTGTGGCCGAATATTCGGCTGCCGAATGTTCGGCGCTTCGGCCAAGAACCTCGCCGAATATTCGGTATTCGGTATTCGGCCAAATTACTATTCGTGGCATCTCTAGTTATGAGTGATTGCGATCAGCAAAAAAACTTTTTTCTGTAAGTTCAAACATTCCGATCACCGTTGATCATAGTAAGAATTTCATTGCAAAACTTTATTGACTTGAAAAAAAAATTTTAAAATTTGTTGATACTTTTTTTCCAAAAAGTCGCCATATTTAATTTCTTATTGGAAAAAACTCAATTTTGACGACAGATTCTGAAAGAGCACACTACAAAACTAGTAAGATTCATGGTTTTTATTGGAAAATAAATGTCCTTTAATTGTAAGAATGAGGTTTCAAACTGCACAAAAAAATTAGATTCTTTGGGCGTTAATGGGTTAACTATTTTTCGACATAACCTCAAACTTTTCGAATAATTTGAAAAGAAAATATTAAAAATCACCTTTTTTAAATTTATTTGCCACATTTTTTGCCTCATTTCGTTTCTTTTTTTTTTGTATAAGTAATTATTATGTTCTTCTTAACAAATAATATTTATTAGCAATCAATACTATGAAAAAAACATTAATAATAAATGATAGAACATTATTTTATCGCATAAAAAAAAGTTTATTGTGGTTTCAATACTTATTATTGGTTAATATGTATTTCGTTCTATGGTTAGTTGAGAACCATATTAACAACACAAAAATTATATGTTTATTTCTTTTTCAAATTTTTTATAGTCTTTATATATATCAATAAATAATGTTTCAAAAAGGAGATTTTTAACATTTTTTGCATTTTATTCGAAAAGTTTGAGGTTATGTCGAAAAATAGTTCCGACAAAAATTGTAGATCTTTTTATTATCTACAACTTTTATAGTTAACTTTTTTTGGATCCGAGCTATAGTTTTCTTTTTATTAACAAAAAACGGTTTTTTTTTGACGTGTCGCTCTATATAAATTAATGTTTTAAAAATAGTAGTAATAAAGGTACTAAATTTTGAAAACATGTTTTTTATGTAAAATTTATCAGAGAATACGATCAAAATACTAAAAACTTGCTACGAGGTGGGGACCATTATTAAAAATTGATTTAAACAATTAAATTGTTAATAACAATATGAATATGTTAATAATTTTTATTAATAATATTTTTTTCTCAAAACTCAGTCCTTTAGATTTAAAATGGAAAAAAAAGAAGTTTGTAGCTCAAATAGAACCAGAGTTATAAATTTTTGAAAATGATTCTCCAAGCCAAAAAACTCGCTCTTCTCACATTTTCGATCACCTGTACAGGGTGGGCCATCTAACGTTTGGAATTGGAACTATAGATTATTTTGAGGTTGGAAGGTTTGATGACATTTCCGATGTGACAGAAAGTTAGTTTTATGTTTAACATTTATGAAATGGGTCGCTTTTCGCTTGAACAAAGTTGGGAAATATTAAAAACTTATTTCCAAAGTGGTGAGTCTTCTACTCAAACTGTAAGAAATTTACGGACAAAATTTGACAAAAAAGCAATTTGTGGATCAATTTGTGAAGCGAGTTCGTGAAACTGGATCGTTGTTGGATAAAACAACCCGTGTACGTACTCGTCCAGTGCGCTCAACCGAAAACATCGCTGCCGAAAAATCATCTTTTCAGATGAAGCTCATTTCCACCTCGGAGGATACGTCAATAAACAAAATTGTCGTCTCTGGGGCTCAGAAAATCCACACGTCATCGTGGAGAAACCATTGCATCCACTACGAGTGACTGTCTGGTACGGATTTTGGTCTGGCGGCATTATTGGGCCATTTTTCTTCGAAAATGAGCAAGGAAACGCCGTTACAGTGAATGGCGATCGCTATCGCGCCATGCTAAGCGATTTTTTGTTTCCCAAAATTGAAGAGTATCAAATAGACGACATTTGATTTCAACAGGACGTCACAATGTGCCACACAGCCAACGTAACAATCGATCTTTTGCGCACTGTTTTCGGAAATCGCATAATCAGCCGAAATGCTGATGTCAATTGGCCACCTCGAAGCTGCGATTTGACTCCGTTAGACTTTTTTTTGTGAGGCGCTGTTAAGGACAAGTGTTACGCTAACCATCCAGAGACGATTGACGACTTGAAACGTGAAATCGAAGTTGCCATTAACGAAATAGAGGCCCAAACAATCGAAAATGTACTGAAAAATTAGACTGATCGAATGGGGTATTGTAAGGCTAGCCGTGGCAGTCATTTGAATGATGTTGTCTTCCATTCCTAAATGGAAAGGTTCAATCTTTCTAATAAACTCATAACTTTGAAAAAATAGTTATTTGTTTTTTTTTTATAGCCGATTCAAATTCCAAATCTTAAATGGCTCACCCTGTATTATCGAAAATATGCGGAAAAAAAATCCTCGGGCACGTATCTCTTATTTTTCGATATAGAATCTGTGCAAATAGTTTCAGCCATATCGAAGATGTGTCGGTCAATTTATATTAAAATCCGTACGATTTATAAAAAAATTACCCATATGCTTGTTAGTTGATATTAAGAAAATAAACGACCTCATCCTGGTAATTTCGAAAACCTTGGTCGTTTTAAAAGTGTCTATTAGAGGACGTGCAAATTTTCACAGCTTTTTGACTTGCTAATGTCGCTTAGGCATATTTTTTGAAGAATTTCTTTAGCCAAATGAAGCGATATTTGTGTCCGGGAATTTTTCATTTTCGATGAGTTAAGAGCTGCTTTCTTGTCACGTTTCTCCTTCAATCGCATCTGTTTGTTTATACGTATATATAAAATAAAATTTATTAAGGTAATTTCCTTTTGAGTAGGTGAGACCACTTACCTGTTTAAGAATTCCCACCAGAAGTTCGTCAACATTATGCTGAATGCCACTAGATGTCTCAATGAATTTCGCATCGCGGGAAGCCGCCAGGGCTTTTCCTTCTAATACAAAGAAAAGAGAGAGTGAGAGTGAGTAAAAAATAAAGAAAAAAAAGGAAAGTAAATATTTTCTGTTTATCCTGATTTATCCCCGGAAAAAAAGGTAAATATCTTCCCGTCTCGTACGAGAGTCCCTCACCTTCAGCCCTTCGCGATAAATAATTCATTTCGACAGAAAATACCTTCGAGCAACTGGCGGTTTTTTTTTTTTTTTTTGCGAAATTCGATACGATTCAGCCCTAAAACGTTCCCGACGGCGGGCGGCTTCGCTCCCATAAATTTAATATTGAAATTCCACACGGATACTCTATGACCACGGAGATTTGCCAAATTTGAAGTAATTTCATTACGCATAATGCCCGGTCGAATCTTTTGGCAGGGTCCTATTAAATCCGTATCACCTTCACGAGTTCATCCTTTTAGAGATTCAGACAGGGAGAAAGAACGAAAGAATCCACGTACCGGCATCAATCTTTTTATTTTATTTATTTTTTTTTTTGCAGAATAAATCATTTTTCACAATCTACTTCGGGTAAAAATGGCAAATCAACCCTGTTTGAAACACAGGTAGAAAAGAGTGTATAAATCAATCAAGATAGGCACAAGTTTGGCGGGCTTTGATAGAGTTAGGAAAATTCAGTGGCAGTGGCGAGGGATTCTTGAATCTCGGATTTCTCTTCTGTGAACAGTGAAAGACAATCAATTTACCTGCTGTCGTTATTACACGAGATCTAGCTAAATCGGCTTTATTCCCCACGAGAATCACAACCTTCTCCTTGGTAACGTTCTCCTTCCACAGGTAGTTCATCACCTCTTCGGCTATTCGAAATGAATTTCTATCGACAACGGAATACACCAAGACACATGCATGAGGCTCGTATGTTGAAAGGGAGTTTTCAACCTATTTAAGGAATAGAATTTATTTAAAAGTAATTTTTTTTATAATAGTCCTCAAGCATTGGTAATTGCCAATGTTGGGTAATTTGTAGCTATTTGCCAAGAGGTTGTATTATTGATAAATAAGGCATTCATGTCTGTATGTCTAGAAGGATGTTGAAAGACTTAATTTTTAATTTGAATACTACAAAAACGTTTTTTTGATGATCTAACCTGGATTATTTGGAATTTTTGATTAAATTGACATTTTTGAATAGACACTTCTACCAAAACTTTTTAGTTTTGCTAAAAAAAAAATCAAATTGCCCGTTTTGTGTCCAAAAATACATCCAAAAATGTAACTTTTTCGAACTTTGAACTTTGGATGGGTAAAAATCATTTCAATTTGATGCGTTCATTGAAAATTTAAGAATGTCCACAAATCCAGATCAGATCCTTTAAGAACCGGATATTAAAATTATGAAAGGTATTATATTTTTTTCAGACATCATCTAATAGACCAACTAAAATTTTAAGAGAATATAAACCATGAGTGTTTTAGTTGATTTTGTTGATTTGATTTATGTATTATATATTTTTATATTTTTTGTCGTCATGTGTCTATTGAGAATGGTTCATTTCACCAAAAAAATTGTACAAGATAGTTCTTACTAAGTATCCTAGCATCCTATAATCAACAAAACAGGGCCGCAATTATGCGCTAGCTATCTAGGCTACAGGCTCGAACCACAAAAAAAAATAAATAAATTTAAAGTTTTTAATTTTGAATAGTAGACTAAAGTTGGTAAATGAACATATTCAGTTTAAGACTTTTTAACACGAGTTTCAACAAAATTATGAGGAATATGAAAAATTCAATGATCAGGAAAGAATCCTAGAAAAAAACGTCAAAGTAAAGAAGGGACATTTTCAAAATTGAATTTGATCAAAAACAAGCTTTGAACGTCAATATTTAAAGAAAGACTCAAAATTTTCACTTTGATCAGTATTGAAAGCGATATTTTAAGACAACTTAGCTATGAAGATATTATAAGCAATCTCTAGAATTGAGCACTAAGATTACACAGATCTGCAAGGTTTTGTTGTTGGGCAGCTGAGGGTCATTTCCGAAGTAATTGTCTGTGTAGAATCCGAATCAGATCTCAGAATTGGCCCATTACATCAGGATTTTGAGATATTTGAGGTTATGTATACGAAAAATGGCTTTTTTGGCTACTTTTGAGGTTATGTACAGAACGCACCAATTTTTTTTTTGCTCTATCCTACATATTTAATCATTTAGTACTATTCTTACCCTTCAAAATGTGCTCTCGAATAGTACTGTACGATTTTTTCTTCAAAAGTTATAGCCATTTTAAGATGACGTGATGAGTTGGAAAGCATATGCCAATCCCTTTTTGGTATACATTTTTAAACCATCTTAAAATGGGCTTAACTTTTGAGGGAAAAATCATATAGCACCATTCGATGAGGCATTTTGAAGGGTAAAAGTAATACTAAATGATGGAATATGTAGGATAGAGCAAAAAAGCTTGGTGCGTTCTGTACATAATCTCAAAAGTAGACAAAAAAAAACATTTTTCGTGTACATAACCTCAAATATCTCAAAATTCTGACATGATGGGCCAATTCTGAGCTCGGATTCGAATTCTACGCAGAAAATTACTTCGAAAATGACACTCAGCTGTTCGACAACAATCACAACCCCCTTTTTTGCAGATCTGTGTTATTTGACTCTTTCATTTTAATTCTGATTATTTGGGATAGTGCTGTATTTGAATTAAATTTAAGTACAATTTGCTTGCTTGTTTTCCCTAACTTATTTACTTAAAATTACAATATGTTATATATAATATACCGGGTGTCCCAAAAGTATGGAAACGGCTAAATAACTTTCGAGGAATGCATTTTGGAGAAAAAAGCTTTAGACAAAAGTTTTAGGAATTTTCCCTGGCTATTCAATGGCGGCCGTAGATTTGACCTTGGACATGACCTTGAAGGTCATTTCAAGGTCAAGTTGTCTTTTTTAAATTGGAACCCATATTTTCGACCATGGAAATGGAAAGAGCGGAAAATTTTATGTCCGAAAACTTATTTTTTGAAAATTAAAATATTTTTTTTACCTCTTTCTAATTAACGAAATTAATTTTCGACTTTTTTTCCAAGACTACTTTGTTACCCTGTATAACATATATTTTAGCCATCAAGATCGGTTTAGCCATTTTCGAGAAAATTAATTTTTTCAATTTTCCAAAAATTCGTTATAATTAGTGTAAAAAGACACGTATCGAAATTGATGTTTGGCATAAATTAATCCCATCACCGTAGCAACTTACCACATTAAAATTTCTGAAATTTAATAATAAACTTTAAATGTTTGATTTTAGGGTTTTAGTTATAAAATTGCTCTGATCCCAAATACAGCCTTGCAACCCGGTATAAATCCTTTCCTTTCGTAGTATAAGCATTATTCAATGGTAGTTTATTAGTGGTATTATGCAATAACATAGGGTCAAGGCTAAAAGAACACATTGCCAGTAAAATATTAAACAAAACATTAAAGAAATATTGTTATCAAAAATTATTGTATGTTCATATATAAAAATGATGCTATTTTTCATTAGAGTCAAAACTTTAATCTTCGATTTTAATTGTATTTTGAATTTCGAACAATTTGAGATTCACGTAGGGATTTTTAAGAAAATTTTGATTAAAATATAAATAATTTAGCAATATTTGAGAATTAAAAAAAAATCTAACAGATTGTTATAGAAACTTATCACAATGAACTTATAATTATGGCCTAAGTGTGTCTTCCGACAAACACATCAATCAATCTATTGAAGCTTTTAATATCACTCAAATGAAAATTCATTACTTTAAACATCATTGCTTGTATTTTTGAATTGGTGTATTGAAAATTTGGAAAAAATTGTGTCGTAATAGTACTTATTGAACACGTTGAACTAAAATTATTTCTGAATTAATTTTCACTACGAAAATAGTAATTATACTATAATTATATCGATCTATAGTCAATCTTTTAAAATTTTAAATTGTTTATATGGGTATCCAAAATTTTACTGACTCAGGCTACTTAAAGAGTGACCGTAAAAATAGGCCAACATTAGCCTACTTCGTGGACTTCGTATTATAAACCAAAATGTCTGCTAATTGAAAGTTTATGATAAGATAATGCTCTCAGAAAAGTTTCAAGATGAGCATCTGTACCAATTTTTAGAAACGAATTATCAAAGTTGACGAAATTGAGTTGTATAATTTGTTTCAGTTCAATAAAAGTTTTGACATTAAAACTCTAATATCTCCTCAATGAAAGAAGATAAAAAAAGTTTATATTATCTCATTTTGCAGCTGAGGTCACATAGAATACCAAAGAAATATCAGTGACATATTAAAATGTAAAAATATTCTTAAATACACCCCTTAGACAGGAAAATGGCAATAAATTATAAAATATCTGAGAAAGATTGTGTTCATGAGTCATAATTTAAGTTGATCATTAAATAGTAATTCACATATATTTATGGTTCGATTTCATTGACATTCACCCTTGCAAAGGGGTGAAAACAATCCCTGGCAGTCAAAAATATAAAAAAATATTTATAAAAATTCGAAAAAATTATTTATGCACCATTTTTGAGGATATATATATCATTTTTTGGTCGTATCCTTTTTTATATGTTCAATATTATGATTTTTCCAAATAAGAACAGGCTAAAACAGGCCCATTTCCGTATTGATTTTAACGTTATAGTTGGCGATTTTGTTCAAAAGGGACTAGATTTTGTATATAAAAAAGCTTTTTAAAATTTTCTTTACTATTTTCCTAAAGTTTGCTTATGATGATTTTAGTCCCTTTTGAACAGAAGTATCCAACAAAATTTATGTTCAATTGTTATAGACTAAGCTGATCATAAAGTAGCAATTGCCATGCGTTTATGGTTCGTATTCTTGGACATTTACCCCTCAAAGTGGGTAAAATCACCTCCAAAAAATAGAAAAACACAAAAAAATATTTTTGAAAATTCGAAAAAAATTATTTCTGCATTATATAAAGAGTTACAAGAATTATGAAAAAGATATTTGCATCAAATCTAATACAAATAGACCCTATTAAGATGGTTAAACTACTCCCAAGCATGAGATATGGCATTAAATTATAAAGTATCAAAAAAAAAAAAAAAAATTGTGTTTTGTTGTTACAGACTAAACTGATCATCAATTGACGATTGTGATATATATGGTTCAGGTTCAGGTTCATTGCCATTTATCCCTTTTAAGGCGAAACCTATTAGAGATTGCAGCTACTCAGGGCTAATTGATGATCAGCTTAGTCTATAAAAACTTTTTCGGGTACTTTATAATTTAACGCCATTTTTCGTGCTTGGGGGGTAGTTTTGCCCTGTCTAAGAGGTGTATTTAATATTATTTGTACACTCTTTTATGTCACTGATATTTTTTTGGTATTCTACGTGACATAAGCTTTAAAATGAGATAAGATAAATTTTTTTTATCTTCTTTTACTGTCAAAATATTAGATTTTTAATGTCAAAACTTTTATTCGACAGAAACACATTATACAACTCAATTTCGTCAACTTTGATAATTCGCTTCTCAAAATTAAAACAGATGTTCATCTTGAAACTTTTTTGAGAGTATTGTTTTATCATAAACTTTCAAGTTTAGTTTGAAATAAGATGCAGAGCAGAATCATTTTACCGAATGTACATTTTCTAAAATATTTTGCAATTGTTAAACGACATTCGTAAATTCATTCATATACACTTGTATGTTACACATGTGCACATAATTGAAAAGTCCCCATATGCTTGTTCCCGTATAATGCACACCCTGTTATACCTGACTATTAAGACTCCTAATCCGCAACAAGTGGCTGTATACTTACGCTCATCTCGACGCTGGGATGATCGATGAACACCAGCTCAGATTCCTCGTCGTCAAGAAGGACGCTGACGGTCTTCTCGCCGAATTCGTCATCTACAACTCAAGTGGGAAAGTTAAGTAAAAAACAGCAAATCGCACCTGGCAGCAAGCTTAATTAGAAAGTAAACTCGGGTGCAAAAAGAGAGAGAGCCCGCTTTCTCACGGTTGGGGGTGGATGGGGGTGGATTAGGGTCAGTAACATACCTAGGCTGGCATCGTACGTGTGCATATATTCGGATGTCATAAACTGAGATACCAAGGCCGTTTTTCCTACTCCAGCATCGCCCAGCATCACTACCCGATATCTATAGAATAGGGGGGAGTGGAGAAGAGATTAGCTCGATTAGTTTATTTTATATGCTATTAAGGTAATTGATTAGGGAATTAAATACCTTGGTGGAGGAGGTGGTTCGCTGTCTGTTGGCGATGGCGGCATAGAGTCTACATTCGCGTATCCACCTCCACAACAAGATCCATCGAATGGAGACCTTTCGCTAGCCCTGCAACGGATTAAAGGTGAATTATATACTATACAGCCAAATATACATATAGAGGCTTAAGGGCTAGAAAATCACGTAAATTGAGTTTAAGATTCGTTACACGTTCCTCTTAGCGAGCCTTCTTCAGGATGTGACATCTGTCCATATTGGGTGCTTATATAATTTATTGTGTTTTATTTCATTTGATAGTATGTATAAAATCAGTGATAAAATTCGTAGGGCACTTGTAAAAATTGCGAATTAATCCCTATATCTATATAATATTATATAAAAATGAAAGTTTGTTTGTTTGTTTGTTGCTCAATCACGCCTAAATGCTTGCATCGATATTTTTCATGTTTTATCCGAAGGTAGTACATATTCCAACTTAACATATAGGCCAATTTTTTTTCGGATAATGCATAGGGTTTCAAAATGGCGGATCCAAGATGGCGGCTGAAAATTTTAAATTTGAAGCGATTTTCATGAAAATTGGTACATAGGGTTTTGGTGAATTCAAATCCGCTGTCCAAATTTAGAAATTCAAAATGGCGGATCCAATATGGCGACCAATATTTCTCGATTTCAGCTGATTTTAATGAAAATTAGTACAAAGATTATCTTGAGGTCACTGATTTTGAATGTTATCAACATTTACAAATCCAAGATGGCGGATCCAATATGACGACCAATATTTCTCGATTTTAATGAAAATTGGTACAATGATTATTCTGAGCCAATAATTTCGAATATTATCATAATTTCCATATCCAAGATGGCGACTAAAATTTCTCGATTTCAACGGATTTTAATGGACATTAGTACAGTGATTATTCTGAGACCACTAATTTTGAATATTATCAAAATTTCCAAATCCAAGATGGCGGATCCAACATGGCTGAATATTTCGATTTCGACGGATTTTAATGAAAATGGGTAAAATGATTATTCTGAGGTTATAAATTTCGAGTATTATCAAAATTTGTAAATCAAAGATGGCGGATACAAGATTTGGAAATTCAAGATGGCAGATCCATAAAGGGATTTTCGGGTTGAAACAATTTCTAAAATATAATTCAGTTTTTTAATCTTTCCTTAATTTTTCGATCCTTTTCTGAAGTTTAATATTCTGTATTTGTGTTATTGTTATTTTTTATTAACAGATGAGTATTTAAACCGTGATTCAAAATTTAAATACTATTATAATATTATCTTTCTCTGTACTGGTAGCAAATATTTCAAATCTCTATATGAAAGACGAAAATAGTTCATAAAAGAAAGAAGAAAATAGTTCATAAAAAGATAGATCAACAAAGCTTTGGATGAAAAATTCTATTGTTGTTGTAGGGAAACATATGAGGCAAGATATTATGTAAGTAAGTTTTATATGAAATTCTTGGAGAACCTGTGAACTTGAATACTAAGCAAAATAATTTTCTAATATTAAGAATAGTATTATCTTTCTTGTATGAAAATTCGATATCCCTTTAAATAAGAATTTTTTCATTAAAAGAAGGAAAAGTGTCTTAATTTTAAATTAACTTCTCTTATTTAAAGATCCATAATAGCGATAAAATCATGAAAATTGATCTTAAAGCAAAATTTAAACAGAAATAGTATAGTAAATAATTTTTCTTCAATGAAGAAACTAGTTCTTTATATTAGAATATTTTTGCTTAATTTGAAAGATTGAGAATGAGGTCAACTTTTCTCGAATTTTAAGAACTTAGGTGCGCCTAATTTATTTAATTCTATTTTTCTATTTGGTAAAAAATTGTCGTTTCTAGAATCAACAAAAATTGGGTAAAATAAAACAGTGACGATGCATACAGGATTTGATGGAATATCTTTCTTTAAACATTTTTTGAAAATTTGTGAAATGTTAAATGCGTACGTCTGTTTAAATAACGAAACCAATTAAAATAATTGGTTCAACTCACTGTTGAGAGTTTAAAATAATTGAGTACTACTCCATTCAAAATCAAATACTGTTTAAAATTGAATGTATAATCCTCCGTAAAGAAAACATTTATTTAATTGAAAAAGTTCTCGATTCAAGAATATACTACAAAGAAAAATAAGGTTAAAGCTCTCGTTCCGCGAAATTTTCATATTTTGAAAAGAATATATCACTTATTTATAGAAGTCTCATTTAAAAAAAAACTTTCGGTCTTTCAGAAAGTTTTCAACTCAACTTAAAGAATTTTCTCGTGAATTTCAGACAGATTTAGGAAAATTTCGATTATTTCTTAAATCGTTTCCTTATTTCCTTACTGAAAGCAACCATTGTAAGCTTTTTAAGAGAATATTTCACTTATTTGAAGAAGTTTCTATACAGTTCAAGAAAATTTCTTTTAAAATCAAGAAATTTCAGTTTTCCTAGAATTATTTCCTTTTTTTTAATAATCCAATAACTCTTAGATAAAGAAAATATTTCTTGAAACAAGAGTTTGCAAGTGCAGTTGGATGAAAATCATTGCCTAAAATGCATTGGTTCAAGAGAGTTTTTCTTTATTTTAGTAACTAAGTATTTCTTTCACTGAAATTAAATGTACTTTTATAATAAAATAACACTAGAAACACAATTTTTTTAAGACTGTGAAATGACGATATCGACCTTAATACCATAAAAATTCTGTAGAGCTTAATCGCCTAAAGAATACGTAAAAGACTAAATAATTAATAAAAACCCCTTTTATGTGAGCTTGACGGAATCCAGCAAATTGTTTATCTGAGTATTTAAAAAAACTTCATGGATTTTCTAAGTTTCATTTTAATAAAGGCTGGGCCATTTACTGGTTTCTTTTTAAATAACATCCTAGTTAAACATACACATCTCTTTCATACTCAAAAAATTTACAGAAACACAGTATCATATATCCGCAGTACGAAATAATTCGATATATGCCTGAGTAATGTTGAGAAATATTGAAAACTTATTTTCAAAGTGAGTGCTGTATTGCTGAAATTTTGAAAAAAAAATTCGGTTGAAATAATGCCACCAACCACGTCAGCTATACGCATTGCGATTTGTCACAGTTGGATATTTTCTTGTGGGGTGCCTTTAAAGATCGATTTTATCCTGACAATACAGAAACAAAAGTTAAGCAAAATATTGATCAAACTATGGCCCCGAACCAACAAAAACGTGCTGGAAAATTTTATTCACAGAATGGGCTACTCCCAAGCCTGCCGAGGTAGCCATTTAAATATATTAGATATTCTATAACTAATCGGAAATTTTACTCTATTCACTGGATAAGCAAACTTTAAAAAATGTTGAACACTATTTATTTCATAGCATTTGCAAAAAGTAACCAGACAATAGCCCACCCTTAAAAAAAAGTTAAGATATAAAATTACTATTAATCCTACAAAGCAATATTTAATTTTGTTGATTCGCATCTTTTACAAATGTCCTTTCAGTTATGTCACCTTGAAATCCTAATAATACAATATAATTTTACTCCTTTCCTGAAGGTATAGTATATATATATATCTATAAGTAAAATCTGGGTTAAATTGGCATTCACAGGTAATTCGATCACCTCAGCAATGATTTCCGCAGTTCTGGTTAATTCCAGCTTCATTAGACCGGTGTTCCCCAGTTGTTCGAGTGTTCTCCCACGTTTTCCTGCCCAATTGAGTGCTATGTTGGGATCTGAATAGCTTCATTATGCCATAATTACCCGCAGTAACTGCCGAGGGAATTCTGATTTTGGTAATGCCTCATCGGGGGCGGCAGCTAACTTGAGAATTTAATTACGCGCCAGGCTTGCCCAATTCAAGGGAATCAAGTAGTCAAAGCCACTTTCCCTTATTATTTAATTTTTTTTTCGTTTTTTTTTTTTTTTGAATTTTGTGTCTTTTCTCTCCAATATCAAGCTGATTAATGTCGGATTTACGGGGTGGAATACTTTTTAGTCCTCTCCTTGGGCTCTGTTTAAGGGATATTTTTGCTTTTAATTTAGTGTTTACTCTACCGTTTTGTTTTGCTAATAATTTTCTACCCATTCCCCCCTGCCTGGAGTGAGGAGTGTACAACAACTGACGAAAATTAAACTGCGGCTTCTTCTCTCTCAGCCACGATGGCGGTTGGCGCGGCGCGTCCACCAAGGAAATTTAATTTCCAACCAAGGAGAAGGGCAAATTAATATTGATGACGGAAATGATTTTTAATTGATGTCGTATTTTTGAGGCTTCTTACACTTAGAACTTGTTGCGACGGTAAAATTCTATAGTTTGAGATTCTTGTCGCCAAGGTCAATTCTTGAAATGAATTAATGGAGTGGGCTAATGGATTCATTAAATGACAGAGAAATAATTCAAATCGTTCGCATTTAATAATTTTAAGTAATTTTCTGTGATATAAAGTTAACAGGTGAAGCTTATGTGCCACAAAAGCCCATAAGCCCCCCAATTTCGCTTCAAATTACGACAAAAAGGGAAAAATATACAGATATAATAAATTGTTTATGGAATAATGAATGTAAGCCAATTTGTCACACTTAATCTTTCAGACGTCATTCAATTAGTATTTAATTAAATTGTATTTACACTAAAGAAGCAGGGCCATTCATCAACTTAAACTATTTATAATTTTAGGTCTTGATAATAGTAATAATAAGACCAGGTTATTCATTTTTATTCATTCAATTATTGGCCTAACAAAAGTGAAGTAGAGGTGAATAAACGTCGGTATTTTTTTTTCTTTAACCGTCTTATTTAAGTTCCATAATTATAGACGAAATATGTCCTTCAATATTTATTATAAATGAATTTCATCGGTATATGTATATCTCCTTAATTCCCATATGTAAACGAACGTAGAAAAAAGAATTTGTATTCAGATTATATTTATAGGAATAAATCATATAATATTACAAAAATATCATACGTGTTTTTTAAGGGGGTGACATTGGGCATTATTCATCTTATCCAAGGTCAACGTAGTAAGGAACATTGACCATGGAACATATGAAACAAAAATCATAATTCAGCAATAGTAAAAAAAGCCACTGACAAATGATAAAGTTTGACATGTGACACTATAATAGCGTTGCCACAAAAAATAACAAAAGGGCTGCAAAGTATATACTATTGTATATATTTATTGTTTTGGAAATAATTGTTTTTAAGGGGACTTTTACTTTCTAAATTGAAAAAAAAAGATAGTTTTTAAATATTTTTAAAAAAAACTATTATATTTATGGTTATAATTTTTTTTATTTATTGTTATTGTTAAGAAGGTTTTTAGGTATACAAAAGAAATTTTTTTGAACTTAGTTGTTTTTTACCACTGCAGAGGGCGTCTGCCAAAAGATGCATTTTAATTTGGGAAATATTTTCCTGCCTTCCTGAAACAAATTTTTTTTAAATTCCAATGGGGTTCAATTCGTGAGACTAATAAATAAGCCTTTAAAAAGTTAATTTTTTTTATATTTTTATATCCTTTATACCCGATTTTATTAAAAGTTTGAAAAAACGCCTGTGTTGGGGGTGAATTTACCCCTGTACTAAAAAGGTGGGGTGGTTTTTTTTTAACTTTTTAGGGGTTTATTTAGTAGTCGTATATATAAAGTATCAAAAAAAATTTGGTTTACTGAGATTGGTTTAGTAGATTTTGACAAAAACGTCTCCCAGTTTTCAAAAATGTAATTTCGAGAAAAACGCGTTTAAAGCATTTTTACTGTAATTTTATCGAATAAAATGGTCATATTATGGTTATAAATATAGCTATAACTTCGTTTCTATTTCGAATTTCTTAATAAAATTTTAGGACAGTATTTCTATGATACTAAGGAATGTTTCACATAAAAATAAATCGCTTTTTTGAAAATTTAGAAAGTAAAAGTCCCCTTAAGATTAATTTAATTACATATTTATAAAAAATCGTCAAGTTAGGTCACCTACAGTTGACACTAAGAATTCACGAGATATACGAATAAGTTAGTCATTTTTAAAACTGCACAGGCCAGCGATGGTTTTCCTTTTACAAAATAAAGTAGTAATTTCGATAGGATTTTTTCGTTGATAATGAATTCGCAAACAAAAAAATTCTATCACGCCACGTTTTTGAAAAAAAAAATAGGTTTCAAAAATAGAAAAGACTGTATTTGGGCCATTTTCACAAATTAATTAAAAAATAACGAACTATCGCAGGAACTTGTAAATTAGCTTAAATAAAAGTAAGAACCTTTAGTTGTTATATTAACCCGTCAGTTCCCATTGTCACCTGTAGGTGACAGCAATTTATAATTTATTTTTTTCCCCTATTCAATGATAACATAACTCAAGAAACTTTTTACTATTAGGATATTAGTGAATAGTAATATTTGGGTTTTTTTGTTGTTTCCACACTGATGTCATGTCATCTGTCAAATAAATTAAATTATTTCTAATTATTATTATATTTCTAATTTTTTGGCGTGACAGTGTGAGTATTATATTTTTTCTTATTTCATGTCATTTTTTAATAAATATACTAATATAATCAGTGCATTGTGTGTGAAAAACGAATTCCAAAAGATGTGTCCAATTTTCAAATGTCATCCGTAGGTGACACGTTTTTTATAAAAACCCTAAAAGATTTTTTTATAAAAAGTTTACTATTCTTCTTGGGGATGTTTAAAGGAATACATAACAGAAAAATAATATTATTTTTTCTATTAATCTCGTCATGAGAATTGAAGGGTTAAAATACAAGAGCCTTTAAGTAATATTTTCCGAAATATTACGTAGAATTCACTTCTTTCAATAAGCCGATTATTTCATACAATAGATAGTGAATTTAGATATCTTGCGCAAGGTCATGAAAATCTTATTCCCAAAGATGCTTCGGAACTGCTGTAGATTAGTGGCATTTTATATGTAATATATATAGATAAGGATTCAGGGTCTATTTTGAGCAGTGTTAAGAGCTTTTTCCACATTTCGGTATTTTTTAATGAATTTTTAAAAATGGCCAAATACGCTATTTTGTGCATTTCAACCCTATTTTGCTAAAAAACGTGATGTGATAGCAGAAAAAACTGAGTTCAGATTCGTAAATAGGAAGTCCCAAACCCCCATAATCGGCTACAAAAACCGAGAAAGCGAAATTGTATGTATGTGGAAGAGTGATAAGTTTTAAGTCGTATACAAATCACTTTATGACATTTCATTCTATTAAACACTTTAAAAAAATTACTTATGATATATTGTATTATATATATTATATATATCAGTATATCACATATTATACATCTTCTTAAAACTTGTTAATTTTTTGCACACACCTAGAAATCATATCTTTTTTAAAGTAACTTTTAGCACTTAGAATGGTGGTGCATATATACTTCCCATATCCAAAAATATTGTATAAATATTTAATTTTCACGCTAATATAAGATCTAAGCGCTGAAAGTTATTTAAAAAAATATGTTATTGTTTAAAACATACGAATTTTGAAGCATTTTAGGTGTATGTAGCCTCTGAAGGGGAAACATCATTCTATCGATTTCGGAAAAATTAATTAATTTTGGCCTCTAATATGTATAGAAAAATCTGAAATTTTGACGGAATTATAGTACCATTACTAGTACAGACAAAGGTTTAAAACCTCCTTTTGGTTTGGTTTTGAACTGGCTCACAAGAGATCGGATCTCGGAATTTTCTAATAGAAACTCTACATCAATTAGTAAGCTGTTTTCTACAAAAAATTAATTATTTTCTTAAAAATCACAAATGAATGGTAGGTATCATTTTTTTAATGGCATGCCATATCTTTATATAATATATATAAAAATCTCATGTCACGATGTTTGTCCGGGATAAAATCCGAAACTACTCAACCGATCTTGATAAAATTTAGCTCATTGTGTGTAGTTTGGTCCAACTTAAAAGATAGCATAGTTTTAATCTCAATTATTGACCTCAATATTTTTTTATTGCACATTAAATGTAATATCTGTAAGTTCCATAAGTTCCTTACAGATGGCGCATGCTTTTTCAATACTTTGTGTACCATTTTTATAATTTTACTGTGTATTGTGTTATAATTGTGCTGTGTATTGTTTGTATATTATTATTTTCAACAATTAAATAATAACACAAATCTTTGTATATAATTTTTTTTCGTTGATTTTCATAACATTCAAGAAAACGTTACGATTCCACTTTTTATTTGTATTTTATTCCAATTATTTAATCTGTTAATTGTTAATCAGTTAATTAATTAATTAATTGTTAGTTATTTTATTATGTGTTATTTAATTTATTTATTAATTGTTTTTATTCTAATTTTAGTAAAATACCGCGAAAAAAATCTGACCTCAAAACAAAATGTAAATTATTATTAAAAATTGTTATAAATTAACGTTATCTACCTCATTCATAAAATTCAATTTTTATATGTTATTTTATGTGTAGTACTTAATGACTGAATCCTTAATACATACTATAGTCAAATATAAGATGTATAAAATAAAATTTTTAACTCTCCTAAATTCTTTACCGAACACTTTTAAATTTGGCGTAACGTTCCATTATCAATCCCATAGTGAATATTGATTTGACTGTATTAAAAATATTAGGACAAAATTAATTCAACGTATTATAGCTACTTAGCCACAGCAACGCGTGGCCAGATCTGCTAGTACTAAATAATTTCCTATATTTTTGGGACAGAAAGATATTTCGAAAGATATTAATTGCATCTAATCATACTTCAAATTCATTCTCAATACCTACCATTTTTTGGGAAACCTACTTAATTGTTTTTGATGAAATAAAAGATGTTTTTTAAGCGCGAGCGAGATTTTTGAATTTAAAAAAAAAAAAAAAACCATAAAAATTGTGAAAGTAACCATAAATGTCATTTCATTCGAAAGATAATGTTTTTACATTTAATATTTAAATTCAATTTCAATCATATCAGCATCGTAGTTGTCTGTTACATAGCATATCATATCAGTCGAATTTTTGACCAACCTTTCGAGCATTTGAGATCGTATCTCCGCAGTGACACGTCTTATGTTGACTTCCAATGCGTCAATCAAAGCTGGTTTATCAGTATAGACCATAAACTTCATATATCCTTCCAAAAAATTATCCAGCGGTGTCAAATCAATCCGATTTTCGGCAAATTATCCTTTCAATAAATCAATTGTTTTGGTTACTGTATGGCACGTAGCGCCGTCCCGTTGAAACCACTAGTCATAAAAATCAAAGTCCCGGAGTTTTGCAAACAAAACGTTTAATAATACAACGAATAACACGTTCTAATGGGCGATTATTCTGTCCATAAAATTCACAATGTTTAGTACTCTATAAGTTTTTATAACTGAGCCCTAATTTAGGAAATAAATTTTCACGATTTGGAATCGGTGTTGTGGTGTATATTTTTCTATGGTGATTTATTTATTAGATCTTACCGAAAAAAAATGATATTGACATTTAAAACAAATAGCTCATTTGATAGTTGGACTTAATTATAAAATTATTATGGACTCTACAAGAGCAAAATCAACTTCTAAAAATAATATTATATAATAGGGCTCAATGAATTTAATCTATTAAAATATTCAAAATTCAGTAATTCAAATATTTAATTATTTAGATTCTATTGAGTGTAAAATTTGAAAAACACCAATTTATTGTCAGTCACAAATAAAAAAGAGATCAGAGGAAAAAGTAATTTTAAAGAGTTGCAAGGATTGCAAATGTGCCATAAATAGCTCGTTACAACCGAAAGACGACACTTTCATTTCATATCGAATCGTTCAGGTTGCGGGACGACAGATCATACATTTGTCGGGGTCCATTTCAAGATTCATTTTCCTTCAATCGGAGGTATTATGTTGCCGCCTCGAGCAAATCCGAGGTATACTCGACACATAAAAAGGATTTTCATAACGACTCCTTCAGCGTCTGTGCCCCCATACATTTTTCACTCAATGGGCGCACGAACGGGTACAAGTGCTCTTCACTTCATCCTGGAAAATCCTGGATGCCTGGTAGCGACGTGCAATACATATAGGTACCACTCGTATCATATATGTATATACACATAAAATATATAATGTATATATGGGATAATCCATGTCAAGTGGATCAGAGCTGTGGCCAAAATTGTAGGTGCCCAAAAAAATCAACCGAGGGCTCATTTTAAAGCTTATGACGTCTACTTTCGAATGCCGTGTGCGCCTTTGAAAAATCAAATATGGCGGTTTCAATATGGCGACCGGAAGTGGAATGAAAATTAAAAATTTTTGGAAAAAAGCTTATAGAATAAAAAATTTGCAAGTGACAAGACCATATTTCGACTCAAATTGTAGCAAATGAACAGCTCTTTAAGGCTGGTGCAGTTGGATAAGAAAATTCAAGATGGCGGATCCAATATGGCTGTGCAAAATCCCACTTTATGGCCAAATTTTTCAAATCCAACCATTTCGCACCAAATCTTGTATACGGGGGTTTTTGGGGTCGCTGACCACGAATATAAGATTATATTTGAAAAATTCAAAATGGCGGATCCAAAATGGCGGACGGTTGTTTTCGAAAATCAACCGATTTGCACCAAATTATGTAAACAAGGGTTTTTGGGCTCGCTGACCACAAATATGAGATTATATTTGAAAAATTCAAAATGGCGGATCCGCCATCTTAGTTTTTTTCGAAAATCAACCGATTCGCAACAAATCAGGTATACGGGGGTTTTTGGGGTCGCTGAACACGAATATAAAATCAGATTTGCGAAATTCAAAATAGCAGATCCAATATGGCGGACGGTTATTTCAAATCGAACAGCTTTCAGAAAACCTTTTAGCCATATTATATTCTCATAATGTATTTTGCAAATCTGACTTTTTATTCGTGATCAGCGACCCCAAAAACCCCCGTATACCTGATTTGGTGCGAATCGTTTGATTTTCGAAAAAAATTAAGATGGCGGATCCGCCATTTTGGATTTTTCAAATATAATCTCATATTTGTGGTCAGCGACCCCAAAAACCCTTGTTTACATAATTTGGTGCAAATCGGTTGATTTTCGAAAACAACCGTCCGCCATTTTGGATCCGCCATTTTGAATTTTTCAAATATAATCTTATATTCGTGGTCAGCGACCCCAAAAACCCCCGTATACAAGATTTGGTGCGAAATGGTTGGATTTGAAAAATTTGGCCATAAGGTGGGATTTTGCACAGCCATATTGGATCCGCCATCTTGAATTTTCTTATCCAACTGCACCAGCCTTAAGGAGCTGTTCATTTGCTACAATTTGAGTCGAAATACTGTCTTGTCGCTTGCAAATTTTTTTTTCTATAAGCTTTTTTCCAAAAATTTTTAATTTTCATTCCACTTCCGGTCGCCATATTGAAACCGCCATATTTGATTTTTCAAAGGCGCACACGGCATTCGAAAGTAGACGTCATAAGCCTTAAAATGAGCCCTCGGTTGATTTTTTTCGGCACCTACAATTTTGGCCAGAGCTCTGATCCACTTGACATGGATTATCCCATATATATATTCAGTTTTTATTGAAAAAAGAGCAAAAATCGCCATCCTTGTCGTCGTTGGCGGCGGCGGCTCAGCCATTCATAAAAGAAGCATTAGAAATCGTGATTTCGTGCAGAAAGGTTGCAAGTGGGTAAAATTGCTCCTTTTGTCGCATAGGACTCGACAGCATGATAAGGCAAGAATGATAAATCTGAAGAGAGTATTTGCCCTAATTTATTGCACTAGACACATTTTCAGGAGGAACTACTTCAATGGTATATACTTTACTACCCCAAAAAACTGATGACGTCAAGAAATAATGCATAGTCTTTTATAAATAGGTAGATTATTGCCTTGTTGCTATGAATATTTTGGCAAAGTCTTCCAAATTCGAAATAATTGTGAATTTCTACTGGGTGCTATAATCCTCTTTTTCGCCTCCGTAGAAAACGTTTTTAGGTAGAATCTGATCATTGGCTTGGAAATTTTAGGTACTTGTTGGGGGTCGTTTTCCAGGTAATGCTCTTATGGAGCATATTCCTGTTTTAGGCAGTTTTAGGTATATACCCTCCAAACAAAAGATTTCTAGCCTTCACAACATAAATTTTTTGTAATGCTTACAAAGAAAATGTTTCAAGATATAATGTAGGGTTCTTAAAGGAGTAATTTGTAGAGTAACAAAAAAATAAATTAGACAGTCATAGTGTATACGAATACAATGATTTTCATGTTTCTGAAAAAGAAATATTATCTTAATAAAATGGACCGGACCCATCTTACCCGACAAGGAGCAATAATTTTTACTGAGCCATTATCAAATTTTATAGTATATAATTACCTATTTTATTTATTCCTTCCGAGACATAATTCTCTGGGTTCTTTTATGTGTTTTATTATCTTCAAGAAAAAGACGTAATCAAAAGGTCCTTAAATTATTTTCGAATAGATGGATCCCAGCAAATCCTAGTCTGCTGTCCTTATAATTTTAAATTTGCATATCATGTAATGCGCTTATTGTTAGATTTAATTTACCTTCCCTAAACTTCATCTATAGTTTACCCTCTGTCCTATAGCTTTTTATAATGTGTACCTCGTTCTATCGGATGTCCTGCATTTTCTGCTGAAAGGACTGAATTAAATCCTTGGAGTCTGGGGCATTTTATTGAAGGGATTAGGACGAATAGGAAAATGTAAATATATTTAAATGTAGTTTTGTTATAGTTGTTCTAATTGAAACAATGGCATGCAATAGCAAACTTTTAAATGAACCAAACTATATTAAATTCATGGGAAAATATTCCTTAATACCCACAATAGCTCTATTCGAAGTCCTTCAAAGTAAGTTGCATTAGAAATAGATCCCCAGACGACATGAATGGTATAGCTGGGAAAACTTTGTCTTAAGCTTCTTAAATACCATTTAATGGAAAGTTGTTTAAATTGTTTAATCTTCCTTGAATATTTCATTGTAGTTAGTTATTTTACGTTAGTCTGTTGGAAAACAATTGCAAGTGCAAATCCTATGATAGGTTTTTAGTTACGCATGAAGAATAGTTTTAGGGAGCTTAACTATGAGTGTGTTATTTCTGATTAACAAATATAACAGGTAAGATTATATAGAAGGAAGAATTTAAAAATCCATTATGCTTAGATACAGTGGTTTAAACTAATAAAACAGACAAATGTAGTAATAAAGTAAAATACATGCAGATATAGTGGAATAATCGCACAATATTAATGATATGTAGCTTATAGTTTTTTTCGTAATTTTATACGTTTTTAAGATACATTTGAAAAATTACATATTTCAAATACATACAAGAAACAACCATACAAAACAACAATTAACTCTATGATTCAAATCAAATAAATAATCGGACAAATATGAAAGACATAAGAAATGATGAACCCATTTCATCATGAAAAAATTTGGTGATATTTTTACTCAAAAAGGATCAATTATACGAATACATTTTGCATGACAAAAAGTGCTTATAATTATCCAAAGAATACGTGTGAATTTTTTCTGAATTTTTCGGGATATTTTTGGATTTTTCAAAAATTGGACAAATCCAAAAAACCAAAAATAGTCCAAAAAATTCTGAAAAAATTTACATGTTTTCCTTGGCTAATTATAAGCAGTTTTTGTCATATAATTTTTTTTTTGTAAAGTTGACCATTTTCGTGTAAAAAAATCGCGAAATTTTTTATTACATTGCTGTACAAAATGGCCATTTTGCAAAAACCAAAGCGAAAACAAAAATTCAAAACCATGGTTTGAGAAAATGTAGACATTCGGACCGCATTCAATAGCAGCAACGACAAGATAATCGACTTTGAGACGAAAAATGACCAAAAAATATCGGCACATTTTTGAAAAAACACAAAAAATGATAGGATTTTTGGAGCTTTTATGCAAAACAAATGCCAGATTCTGAAAGAGCACCCCCAAAAACCCCTTATATACGAATTTGGAGGGAATTCACCCCAATTTTCTATTCAAATCGTACAATTGAACTTGCGTGCACAAAATCCTCGTTTTGCACATTAATGGGTTAAGGTTGTGTAAGTGTTATGATAAAATATCTAAATTTAATGTGTTTCAAAAATTAAATTTGAAAAAAAATTAAAAAAATTACCACTTTTTTGATTTTCAATAAAAGTTGATACAAATTTAGGTGTGTTTATTTGAAGTGTTGTACTAGAGGGAAAAAATACTTGTTTGAAAAATTGTTCAAAAAAGTTATTTATTTTGAGAAATTAATAGAGGAATTTTCTGAAAAAAATCACTTTTTCTTAAGAGTGAAAATATGTTGCAATTTTTATTATTTAAACAAAATAAACAAAAGATTTACATTTGAACAATGAGTAAAGAATATTCGGAATGTATTCCGGCACAATCTTCGCAGAGAAGGTAGCTATGTTCTTTTCAGACCGGGCGGAATCTTAATTAAGGAAGTTTAGTCTTGGGGTCATTTGTACCCCAGTGTGGCAAACATGGGTTAATATTTTAAATACTAATAATACTTTCAAATTTTAGTCCTTAATTGATAAGGTATCGATTTAAATAAATTTTGACCATCTACAGGTATTATATAAGTTTATTCATTTTTAAAGTCTTCTTTCAATTGGTTGATGTTAAGAAATATTATAAATTTTAAGTCATTAAAAGCTTAAAACAACTACGCAAAAAGAGGTTCAACCGTTTTCTTTCGAAAATTTTGCAAGTCAAATTTCTTTATTCTTTGGGGGGTTATAAATGGTAATTCTTTCAAATTAGTTTTTGTTTTTAACAAATTTCAAACAGTTTCTGCA
Organism: Dysmachus trigonus; assembly: GCA_949715965.1. Taxonomy (NCBI): domain Eukaryota; kingdom Metazoa; phylum Arthropoda; class Insecta; order Diptera; family Asilidae; genus Dysmachus; species Dysmachus trigonus. The sequence goes on along the minus strand of OX454319.1, from coordinate 97,584,526 downwards.
CAAAGATACTTTCTTAAATATTTTTATATGACGTTGTTTTAGTTATCTGGCTGTTTTAAAAGGACTTTGCTTCATCACGATCTTGTAATATTTTTTCGTTATTTGAAGAAGCGCTACCTTTTGTTTCCAGTTTGTTCGATTAATTGTTTGACTTGAAATATTGAGTTATTTGGTTTTTTGTATTTTGGTTTTCTTTTATGTATTGCAACTACTATATGTTGTTTTTCGAATATATCTTAAAAAATCGTCAAAAATGGCTAAACAATGCTGCATGTTTTTTATTTTTATAAAATTGGCCTTGTCCGATTATTCTCTTGAGCCACTGTGTATATAAAAAAACCATTTTTAAATCAGGCTGTCGAATATAAATTTGAAAAAATCGCTTTAAATATCAAGAAGTCTATCAAATCTTTTTGTTTTTAGTTTGGCAGCACTGTCACTCATATCTGTGTAAAATTTCACGCATGTACGTTATTTGTTTGGTTAGTTTCGTTGTGTTTTCTGAGCAACTAAAAATGAATTTTTCGATTTTTACAATATGTGATTTTATTGAGCAAAGAAGATGAATTAAATTTTGTTTGTGGAATGAAATTTCTGCTGCAGAAACGTTTCGAATGTTGCAGAAGGCTTTCGACGATCAGGTTTTGTCTGAAAGAAGTATTTACAAGTGGAATAAACAGTTCAAAGAAGGTAGAGAAAGAAAAATGCGGGGACTACTTTGAAGAGGATGATATAGATTTGGAAGAATAAATAAAAATTATCAAAGTTATAAACAAATTGGCTTTACTTTTTGATCACAGTAGTAATAATGCTAGAATTAGAAAGACCGGCAAATTCGTAAAATACTTGCCAATTGAAAACCTATTTTCCAAAATTAAAATAAGGTAGGTGCGGGTAATAAGGCCTAGCTAAGGGAGATTTGAAATAAAATAAAAAGTATGTATCCGAATCAACAAAAGCGTCGCAAAAAGTTTCAGGTGCCATCGATGAGTGTTAGCTACCTGCGATTATGACCTTGAGCGACATCGATCATTTTAAATTATATTTTTTGTTACTTAGGCTTTATTAGCCGACAGGCCTTATTACCCGCACCTACCTTACATGTTAGAAATGATCTTGTAACTCTTGGAAGTGGTTACTTATTGGAAATGGTTTACAAACAATAAGACTCCAAGATTATGAAAATCATATTTCAAATATGATATTAAAGTGAGAAAAGAATTACATATGTATTGGATTAATTTTTTGACACAAAGTGGACATAAGAAAATGCAATTTGATGTTCTTTTCACAAAATTAAAAATATTTACCATAAGGACTATATTCATAAATTCTAATATAATACAAAATTTGAAATTTTTGAATAGTAACACATAGAAAAAATTTTTGTTTTTGCTAAAATAATAGTAAATTGCATTGTCTTATGGCCTTAATTTAAAGTTTAGACTAGTTTGATTTGAAAAATTTGATTTTTTAGTGTTGAAAATCCGAACTAGTTTGAAATGAAAATAAAAAGTGTATAAAATATGAAAAACTTTGTAAAATTATACTTTATATTTATAATAATACCTAAAATGACAGTAATCTACGATATAGTAATTTGTGACTGAAACCATTATATAAATTTATATCTTTTATATTCTTCAAACTTATTTTACGTCATCCGTTCAATTCGTAAGACACGAAAATAAAATTAACAACATTATCTGCCCCCATCATAAGACACATTTACTATACATCTAATTTTAGTTAGTGTCATAGATTCGTATCTCCTACCGTAAACAGTGAATTAACATTCTACAGAGCGTGTCCTCTTACTATAGTATATAGATCGTGTCCCTTGGCTATAGGGTCAAAGGACAAAACAAACTATAGCATGTTATGTCCAATAATGGGATAATTCAATTTTTGTGTAGTCCTCACCATTTACCTAATATTACAATAAATAAATCACTCGACCGCCATGCGGGCGCCATCAGTTCATTCCAGTTTGATATTCGAATCCTTTCTTTTTTTCATCCCCCAAGGGACAAAGTCCTAAAATTTATTTTCAACTTACCCCCCAAATTGCGACTACAGCTGTCGAAATAAAGAGAATGGGGGTAATTCTAGACTATGGTTTATGGTGGCAGCAAGCTGTGAAGGTATTTTGTTGTTACGTTTGATAAAGTTATAAATCACCGAAGTCCGGAAAAGTTGTCAAACCACTACCGATTTTTATTTTTATTTTTATTGTTTTTCGCGAAAAAGGGTGGATATGATAAACTTTATCTTAATTACAACTTAATCCTGTTTTCGCGGAAGGTTTTCATCCATTTCAGTGTTTGTAAGGAATTTTAATTGAACCCTTTGGTTTTAGGAAACAAAAAAAAAAAAAAAATTATATAAAGTCATTAAATTGAACCAACCTTTAAAAGGATATGTATGAAGATATTACCTTTTTTTTGGGGGTAAGGGATAGCCTTTAGATTGATTGATGAATAAAGGTTCATACAAAATGTTATTTATAAGGGATAAGGTCACGAAAGAAATTTATATAACCTTTTATACTGATACAGATATTGTTTTTGAGGAAGAACAAAAAGTTTTTGATGCTGTCCCACAATCAAATTTGGATAGTGTATTACTGAAAATGCCAACTTTAACTAAAAACTTCCTGTTCCAAAAACTTTTCTGACAGAGGTCAAATTGTTTTTTTAGCTCGAACCTATGAAGGTCATGATGAATGGAAAACAACACAAAATAAAATTTATATTGTATCTAGGACATGAAGTCAGTTTAAGAAGAAAATAATCTTAAATAAACCTAGAGAAATTGATTTTTTTCTTATTGTATTGTGTTGTGGTTCAGACGTCCTACAAAATTAATCATTTACAATTAAAAGAAATTAAGAGAGCCTACTCCAAAATATCTTCTTCAGCCCATCTATCTTCTATCATTTCATAGTACTCTCCTACATCTTTTAGGAACTTCTTAGAAGACAACACGTCAAGCATCCATTTGTCTTACTATCAAAGTATCCGCAAAAGACAGTCCTTTAAGAAATCGAAGGAAAACCTTCATTATGTCCACCTTTTCCTCTTCTGTATTTTTCTCTTTTTTTCGTTTATCCTGAAAGTCCGTAGCATTTCCTGTGGGAATCGAGACAAACACTTACCTGCTTGTTGTTGAATTGACACTAGTGTTGCTCCTGGACCGTCTCGAAATGATGGAATCTCCGCAATTTACGACAGTCCCTTTGCTAATAGAGAAGTGTCGCAGTCGGTATAAATCATCGCTGACACGGGGGTTGTAGGGTCGGTCCGGCAGCGAACACACGCGTGGCCTAATGTGATCTGGAACTGGACGGGGGGAGGAAAGAAAAACATGTTAAGAAAGTCCAGATATAAATGGAAATCTCTTTACAGAGATGAATGTGCGGAAAATTTTCTACAAGATTTTATTGTATCTTTAATGCTGTAGTCATGTTGTCGTTGGTTTATCCTGCTGTGAAAGTGGGTAAATTATTGGTGGACACGTCACAAACACATGTTAAATGTTCTAATAAAATAAATAGCGAATTATGTCGAATTATGGCCTTTTAAGAGGTCATTACTACTTGTAATATTGAAAGAGTTATACCTCTTCCGTTGGATAATAATTTTTAGAAAATTGAAAAATTGAATTTTCTCAATATATACAGGGTACCAAAGAAATGTTGAGAAAAAAGTTGAAAATTAATTTCGTTAATTAGAATTACCCCCTTTAAAATATTTAAATTTTCAAAAAAGTTTTTTTTAATGACTCCTTTTTTGTACCATCGCCAATTTTTTCCTATAGTGTACTTAGACCTAAAGCTAAAACATATATTATTTTGGAAATTATCGAAAGGGTAGTCCATAGTTCAAAAACAAGAAAACCTTTTTTTACTTCTAAATAAGTTATTGGTTATTATTTTTTAAGTATACTATAGCAAAAAATTGGGGTGGTACAAAAAGAGTTTTTCTTATCCCATTCTAATTAAGGAAATTAATTGTCGACTTTTTTGCAAGACTAAATAAATTTGGCCAAACTACGGCCGCACTAAGCCGCAGGACTAAGACCGCTTATAAAAAATATGTAAAATATAGTATATAAAAAATGGAACTATTACATGGAACGCCGTAGCTCCGTACCATCGGTTAAACTAATTTATAAAAATATATCTATATAAACTGGTGCGGCCGTGGTTCAGCCGAGCTAGAGCCGTTGAAGTTGTACGGCGTATGGCCGTTAAAATTTGTCAAAAATTACTTCTACTCCTTGCGGCTTTTAAAAATTTCCACAAATTATTTCTACTCGGTGCGGACGTTGTGCGGCCATTGTGCAGCCACCGTTCACTTTTACACGGGTAAAAAGAGTTTAACTTTCTACTTAATTCTTAATTCTTTAATTATATAAGAAAAGATAAATTTTGTTGTTATAAACCCCATGTTTTCGATTACCTTCTGGATATTTCGTAACTATATATTAAGTAGAGTTTATTATTAATCCCACTTCCGCTACTAATATTTAGTATTAAAATTAGTTAATTTTGACAAAAATGTCTAGTTGTTAGAAATTTGTCTACCAATTAAATTCGTAAAAAATTAAATGTTTGTTTGTATAACACATCAAAACACATTTTGAGGCTACTACAGCACAATCTTTCTTTAGAGAAAAATGGAAAAGTAAAAGCTAGAGCCATAACTTGTTTACAAACATTGTTTATGTTTATAGAAATTACATTTTTAAATTAATTTTTAATGAAAAATGATTTGAAAAGAGTTTATCATGAAAGAAAGTGTTTTTGCATTAAACTCCTCTGTTTTAATAGAATCTTCTTGTTTTTAGAACTCAAATGTCCCAATTGTTGGAAATCATGTTTGATTGCAGGTCAAATATTAAAACAAAAAATTATATATAGTAGGTACAGGGAAAAAAGTGTTGTATATTTTATTTTTAATTATTTATTTTCATAAAAGAATTGCTAAAGTTTGGTCCCATTTTCCAGCGTTTTTTTCTTTTATATACACTAAAAAAATATGGCATTTTAAGATCAAATATGCGAGTTTTTGATTATTACGTTTATTCGAAATTGGGTTCGGTTCGTCGTACATTAAATTAATTTTATTTGAAACAACTATTGAACTTATTAAGTAAGACAACAACCAAATTAAATTTTAATACTACAACAAATATAAAACACTGTGTTTTGAATACTTTACAATGCTTTTTCAAAATTGTTTATTATTGGCGCCAAATCATTTTTTGAAAATTATTATTTGAATAAGTAGTTAGTTAATTTTAAAGATAATTACTATAACTCCTTTAACAGATCTTGGTTAAGAAATTTTCCACCAGTAAAATTATTTTGAAATGTAAAGTACACATTTTAACCTTAATATAAGAAGAAAAACTTTTATTCTTAAATTTTAAGTTCAAGTTAAACGAATCCTAAAACCCTGAATTTCAGTTCAAGTAGATTAAGTTGAATGGGAATTGCAACCTCTATTTTCTAACATGATCTCGCTTCAGTTCTCAGAAATCCATAAAGTTGTGCAATGTACGAAGAAAAACTCTGATAGTTTTTGAACTTTTCTTGAAAACAACATTCAACATTAAGAACGAGCTCTTTTCAAAGGGCTGCTTTAATTCCTTTCTGAGGATATTTCTTAGCAACCTTCTCAAGCTGGGGTTGGAAAAGTAATGTTGGATAAATATAACAAGTCGCGAAATGTTCACTTTCATCACCAACTTGAAAGGAGAACTTATTTCTTTTCACAGAATTTACTGCAGAGTCAGATTGGAATTTGATACTGATTTAATTAAAATCTGAAATGTTTGTATATGTATTATATGAAATTTATGTATATTTTCCAGATAAAATTTGGAAATAACTTTCGTTATTTAGAATTGCTACTCAGAAAAGGTTATGTGCATTATATTCGTTAATGAAGTTAAAATAAGTCGTTTAATTTCATAATGTTTAAAATAAAATACTAAAAATTTGTCTAGTTTAGCCAAAAATCCAGATCCGGGCAGCACTATTTTAGAAAATAATTTTTTTTCCTGTATAGGGCTTAAGAAATACAAGAGAAAATGTAAAAATTTAAATTCTGCGAATTTTTCCACCTGACTTTTCTGTTTTTTATCTAGAATCGTCTAGTTATTTTACTTAGAGTTGATTTAGCCAAAAATCCAGATCCGGGCAGCACTATTTTAGAAAATATTTTTTTTTCCTCTATAGGGCTTAAGAAATACAAGGGAAAAGGTAAAAATTGAAATCCAACGATTTTTTCCTCTCGACTTTTTTGTTTTGTGTCTAGAATCATCTAGTTATTTTACCTACAGCCGATTTAGTTAAAAATCCCGATCCGAGCAGACCTATTTCAGAAAATAGTATTTTTGCCTCTATAGAGCTTAAGAAATACAAGGGAAAAGGTAAAAATTGAAATCCAACGATTTTTTCCTCTGGACTTTTCTGTTTTTTGCCTAGAATCATCTAGTTATTTTACCTAGAGTCGATTTAGTTAAAAATCCCGATCCGGGCAGCCCTATTTCAGAAAATAGTATTTTTGCCTCTATAGAGCTTAAGAAATACAAGGGAAAAGGTAAAAATTGAAATGCAACGATTTTTTCCTCTCGACTTTTTTGTTTTGTGTCTAGAATCATCTAGTTATTTTACCTACAGTCGATTTAGTTAAAAATCCCGATCCGAGCAGACCTATTTCAGAAAATAGTATTTTTGCCTCTATAGAGCTTAAGAAATACAAGGGAAAAGGTAAAAATTGAAATCCAACGATTTTTTCCTCTGGACTTTTCTGTTTTTTGCCTAGAATCATCTAGTTATTTTACCTAGAGTCGATTTAGCCAAAAAACCCGATCCGGGCAGCCCTATTTCAGAAAATAATATTTTTGCCTCTATAGAGCTTAAGAAATACAAGGGAAAAGGTAAAAATTGAAATCCAACGATTTTTTCCTCTCGACTTTTCTGTTTTGTGTCTAGAATCATCTAGTTATTTTACCTACAGTCGATTTAGTTAAAAATCCCGATCCGGGCAGCCCTATTTCAGAAAATAATATTTTTGCCTCTATAGGGCTTAAGAAATACAAGGGAAAACGTAAAAATTGAAATTCAGCGATTTTTTCCTCCGGACTTTTCTGTTTTATGTCTAGAATCATCTAGTTATTTTACCTAGAGTCGATTTAGCCAAAAAACCCGATCCGGGCAGCCCTATTTCAGAAAATAATATTTTTGCCTCTATAGGGCTTAAGAAATACAAGGGAAAAGGTAAAAATTGAAATGCAACGATTTTTTCCTCTCGACTTTTCTGTTTTGTGTCTAGAATCATCTAGTTATTTTACCTACAGTCGATTTAGTTAAAAATCCCGATCCGAGCAGACCTATTTCAGAAAATAGTATTTTTGCCTCTATAGAGCTTAAGAAATACAAGGGAAAAGGTAAAAATTGAAATGCAACGATTTTTTCCTCTCGACTTTTCTGTTTTGTGTCTAGAATCATCTAGTTATTTTACCTAGAGTCGATTTAGTTAAAAATCCCGATCCGAGCAGACCTATTTCAGAAAATAATATTTTTGCCTCTATAGGGCTTAAGAAATACAAGGGAAAAGGTAAAAATTGAAATGCAACGATTTTTTCCTCTCGACTTTTTTGTTTTGTGTCTAGAATCATCTAGTTATTTTACCTACAGTCGATTTAGTTAAAAATCCCGATCCGGGCAGCCCTATTTCAGAAAATAATATTTTTGCCTCTATAGGGCTTAAGAAATACAAGGGAAAACGTAAAAATTGAAATTCAGCGATTTTTTCCTCCGGACTTTTCTGTTTTATGTCTAGAATCATCTAGTTATTTTACCTAGAGTCGATTTAGCCAAAAAACCCGATCCGGGCAGCCCTATTTCAGAAAATAATATTTTTGCCTCTATAGGGCTTAAGAAATACAAGGGAAAAGGTAAAAATTGAAATGCAACGATTTTTTCCTCTCGACTTTTCTGTTTTGTGTCTAGAATCATCTAGTTATTTTAGCTACAGTCGATTTAGTTAAAAATCCCGATCCGGGCAGCCCTATTTCAGAAAATAATATTTTTGCCTCTATAGGGCTTAAGAAATACAAGGGAAAACGTAAAAATTGAAATTCAGCGATTTTTTCCTCCGGACTTTTCTGTTTTATGTCTAGAATCATCTAGTTATTTTACCTAGAGTCGATTTAGCCAAAAAACCCGATCCGGGCAGCCCTATTTCAGAAAATAATATTTTTGCCTCTATAGGGCTTAAGAAATACAAGGGAAAAGGTAAAAATTGAAATGCAACGATTTTTTCCTCTCGACTTTTCTGTTTTGTGTCTAGAATCATATAGTTATTTTACCTACAGTCGATTTAGTTAAAAATCCCGATCCGGGCAGCCCTATTTCAGAAAATAATATTTTTGCCTCTATAGGGCTTAAGAAATACAAGGGAAAACGTAAAAATTGAAATTCAGCGATTTTTTCCTCCGGACTTTTCTGTTTTATGTCTAGAATCATCTAGTTATTTTACCTAGAGTCGATTTAGCCAAAAAACCCGATCCGGGCAGCCCTATTTCAGAAAATAATATTTTTGCCTCTATAGGGCTTAAGAAATACAAGGGAAAACGTAAAAATTGAAATTCAGCGATTTTTTCCTCCGGACTTTTCTGTTTTATGTCTAGAATCATCTAGTTATTTTACCTAGAGTCGATTTAGCCAAAAAACCCGATCCGGGCAGCCCTATTTCAGAAAATAATATTTTTGCCTCTATAGGGCTTAAGAAATACAAGGGAAAAGGTAAAAATTGAAATGCAACGATTTTTTCCTCTCGACTTTTCTGTTTTGTGTCTAGAATCATCTAGTTATTTTACCTACAGTCGATTTAGTTAAAAATCCCGATCCGGGCAGCCCTATTTCAGAAAATAATATTTTTGCCTCTATAGGGCTTAAGAAATACAAGGGAAAACGTAAAAATTGAAATTCAGCGATTTTTTCCTCCGGACTTTTCTGTTTTATGTCTAGAATCATCTAGTTATTTTACCTAGAGTCGATTTAGCCAAAAAACCCGATCCGGGCAGCCCTATTTCAGAAAATAATATTTTTGCCTCTATAGGGCTTAAGAAATACAAGGGAAAAGGTAAAAATTGAAATCCAACGATTTTTTCCTCTCGACTTTTTTGTTTTGTGTCTAGAATCATCTAGTTATTTTACCTACAGTCGATTTAGTTAAAAATCCCGATCCGGGCAGCCCTATTTCAGAAAATAATATTTTTGCCTCTATAGGGCTTAAGAAATACAAGGGAAAACGTAAAAATTGAAATTCAGCGATTTTTTCCTCCGGACTTTTCTGTTTTATGTCTAGAATCATCTAGTTATTTTACCTAGAGTCGATTTAGCCAAAAAACCCGATCCGGGCAGCCCTATTTCAGAAAATAATATTTTTGCCTCTATAGGGCTTAAGAAATACAAGGGAAAAGGTAAAAATTGAAATGCAACGATTTTTTCCTCTCGACTTTTTTGTTTTGTGTCTAGAATCATCTAGTTATTTTACCTACAGTCGATTTAGTTAAAAATCCCGATCCGAGCAGACCTATTTCAGAAAATAGTATTTTTGCCTCTATAGAGCTTAAGAAATACAAGGGAAAAGGTAAAAATTGAAATGCAACGATTTTTTCCTCTCGACTTTTTTGTTTTGTGTCTAGAATCATCTAGTTATTTTACCTACAGTCGATTTAGTTAAAAATCCCGATCCGGGCAGCCCTATTTCAGAAAATAATATTTTTGCCTCTATAGGGCTTAAGAAATACAAGGGAAAACGTAAAAATTGAAATTCAGCGATTTTTTCCTCCGGACTTTTCTGTTTTATGTCTAGAATCATCTAGTTATTTTACCTAGAGTCGATTTAGCCAAAAAACCCGATCCGGGCAGCCCTATTTCAGAAAATAATATTTTTGCCTCTATAGGGCTTAAGAAATACAAGGGAAAAGGTAAAAATTGAAATGCAACGATTTTTTCCTCTCGACTTTTCTGTTTTGTGTCTAGAATCACCTAGTTATTTTACCTAGAGTCGATTTAGTTAAAAATCCCGATCCGAGCAGACCTATTTCAGAAAATAGTATTTTTGCCTCTATAGAGCTTAAGAAATACAAGGGAAAAGGTAAAAATTGAAATCCAACGATTTTTTCCTCTCGACTTTTCTGTTTTTTGCCTAGAATCATCTAGTTATTTTACCTAGAGTCGATTTAGCCAAAAAACCCGATCCGGGCAGCCCTATTTCAGAAAATAATATTTTTGCCTCTATAGGGCTTAAGAAATACAAGGGAAAAGGTAAAAATTGAAATCCAACGATTTTTTCCTCTCGACTTTTTTGTTTTGTGTCTAGAATCATCTAGTTATTTTACCTACAGTCGATTTAGTTAAAAATCGCGATCCGAGCAGACCTATTTCAGAAAATAGTATTTTTGCCTCTATAGAGCTTAAGAAATACAAGGGAAAAGGTAAAAATTGAAATCCAACGATTTTTTCCTCTCGACTTTTCTGTTTTTTGCCTAGAATCATCTAGTTATTTTACCTAGAGTCGATTTAGCCAAAAAACCCGATCCGGGCAGCCCTATTTCAGAAAATAATATTTTTGCCTCTATAGGGCTTAAGAAATACAAGGGAAAAGGTAAAAATTGAAATCCAACGATTTTTTCCTCTCGACTTTTTTGTTTTGTGTCTAGAATCATCTAGTTATTTTACCTACAGTCGATTTAGTTAAAAATCCCGATCCGAGCAGACCTATTTCAGAAAATAGTATTTTTGCCTCTATAGAGCTTAAGAAATACAAGGGAAAAGGTAAAAATTGAAATCCAACGATTTTTTCCTCTGGACTTTTCTGTTTTTTGCCTAGAATCATCTAGTTATTTTACCTAGAGTCGATTTAGCCAAAAAACCCGATCCGGGCAGCCCTATTTCAGAAAATAATATTTTTGGCTCTATAGGGCTTAAGAAATACAAGGGAAAAGGTAAAAATTGAAATCCAACGATTTTTTCCTCTCGACTTTTCTGTTTTGTGTCTAGAATCATCTAGTTATTTTACCTAGAGTCGATTTAGTTAAAAATCCCGATCCGAGCAGACCTATTTCAGAAAATAGTATTTTTGCCTCTATAGAGCTTAAGAAATACAAGGGAAAAGGTAAAAATTGAAATCCAACGATTTTTTCCTCTGGTCTTTTCTGTTTTTTGCCTAGAATCATCTAGTTATTTTACCTAGAGTCGATTTAGTTAAAAATCCCGATCCGGGCAGCCCTATTTCAGAAAATAGTATTTTTGCCTCTATAGAGCTTAAGAAATACAAGGGAAAAGGTAAAAATTGAAATCCAACGATTTTTTCCTCTGGTCTTTTCTGTTTTTTGCCTAGAATCATCTAGTTATTTTACCTAGAGTCGATTTAGTTAAAAATCCCGATCCGGGCAGCCCTATTTCAGAAAATAGTATTTTTGCCTCTATAGAGCTTAAGAAATACAAGGGAAAAGGTAAAAATTGAAATCCAACGATTTTTTCCTCTGGTCTTTTCTGTTTTTTGCCTAGAATCATCTAGTTATTTTACCTAGAGTCGATTTAGCCAAAAAACCCGATCCGGGCAGCCCTATTTCAGAAAATAGTATTTTTGCCTCTATAGAGCTTAAGAAATACAAGGGAAAAGGTAAAAATTGAAATCCAACGATTTTTTCCTCTGGTCTTTTCTGTTTTTTGCCTAGAATCATCTAGTTATTTTACCTAGAGTCGATTTAGCCAAAAAACCCGATCCGGGCAGCCCTATTTCAGAAAATAATATTTTTGCCTCTATAGGGCTTAAGAAATACATACAAGGGAAAAGGTAAAAATTGAAATCCAACGATTTTTTCCTCTGGACTTTTCTGTTTTTTGCCTAGAATCATCTAGTTATTTTACCTAGAGTCGATTTAGCCAAAAAACCCGATCCGGGCAGCCCTATTTCAGAAAATAATATTTTTGACTCTATAGGGCTTAAGAAATACAAGGGAAAAGGTAAAAATTGAAATGCAACGATTTTTTCCTCTCGACTTTTCTGTTTTGTGTCCTAGAATCATCTAGTTATTTTACCTACAGTCGATTTAGTTAAAAATCCCGATCCGAGCAGACCTATTTCAGAAAATAGTATTTTTGCCTCTATAGAGCTTAAGAAATACAAGGGAAAAGGTAAAAATTGAAATCCAACGATTTTTTCCTCTGGACTTTTCTGTTTTTTGCCTAGAATCATCTAGTTATTTTACCTAGAGTCGATTTAGCCAAAAAACCCGATCCGGGCAGCCCTATTTCAGAAAATAATATTTTTGCCTCTATAGGGCTTAAGAAATACAAGGGAAAAGGTAAAAATTGAAATCCAACGATTTTTTCCTCTCGACTTTTTTGTTTTGTGTCTAGAATCATCTAGTTATTTTACCTACAGTCGATTTAGTTAAAAATCCCGATCCGAGCAGACCTATTTCAGAAAATAGTATTTTTGCCTCTATAGAGCTTAAGAAATACAAGGGAAAAGGTAAAAATTGAAATGCAACGATTTTTTCCTCTCGACTTTTCTGTTTTGTGTCTAGAATCATCTAGTTATTTTACCTACAGTCGATTTAGTTAAAAATCCCGATCCGAGCAGACCTATTTCAGAAAATAGTATTTTTGCCTCTATAGAGCTTAAGAAATACAAGGGAAAAGGTAAAAATTGAAATCCAACGATTTTTTCCTCTCGACTTTTCTGTTTTGTGTCTAGAATCATCTAGTTATTTTACCTACAGTCGATTTAGTTAAAAATCCCGATCCGAGCAGACCTATTTCAGAAAATAGTATTTTTGGCTCTATAGAGCTTAAGAAATACAAGGGAAAAGGTAAAAATTGAAATCCAACGATTTTTTCCTCTGGACTTTTCTGTTTTTTGCCTAGAATCATCTAGTTATTTTACCTAGAGTCGATTTAGCCAAAAAACCCGATCCGGGCAGCCCTATTTCAGAAAATAATATTTTTGCCTCTATAGGGCTTAAGAAATACAAGGGAAAAGGTAAAAATTGAAATCCAACGATTTTTTCCTCTCGACTTTTTGTTTTGTGTCTAGAATCATCTAGTTATTTTACCTACAGTCGATTTAGTTAAAAATCCCGATCCGGGCAGCCCTATTTCAGAAAATAATATTTTTGCCTCTATAGGGCTTAAGAAATACAAGGGAAAAGGTAAAAATTGAAATGCAACGATTTTTTCCTCTCGACTTTTTTGTTTTGTGTCTAGAATCATCTAGTTATTTTACCTACAGTCGATTTAGTTAAAAATCCCGATCCGAGCAGACCTATTTCAGAAAATAGTATTTTTGCCTCTATAGAGCTTAAGAAATACAAGGGAAAAGGTAAAAATTGAAATCCAACGATTTTTTCCTCTGGACTTTTCTGTTTTTTGCCTAGAATCATCTAGTTATTTTACCTAGAGTCGATTTAGCCAAAAAACCCGATCCGGGCAGCCCTATTTCAGAAAATAATATTTTTGCCTCTATAGGGCTTAAGAAATACAAGGGAAAAGGTAAAAATTGAAATCCAACGATTTTTTCCTCTCGACTTTTCTGTTTTGTGTCTAGAATCATCTAGTTATTTTACCTACAGTCGATTTAGTTAAAAATCCCGATCCGGGCAGCCCTATTTCAGAAAATAATATTTTTGCCTCTATAGGGCTTAAGAAATACAAGGGAAAACGTAAAAATTGAAATTCAGCGATTTTTTCCTCCGGACTTTTCTGTTTTATGTCTAGAATCATCTAGTTATTTTACCTAGAGTCGATTTAGCCAAAAAACCCGATCCGGGCAGCCCTATTTCAGAAAATAATATTTTTGGTTCTATAGGGCTTAAGAAATACAAGGGAAAAGGTAAAAATTGAAATCCAACGATTTTTTCCTCTCGACTTTTCTGTTTTGTGTCTAGAATCATCTAGTTATTTTACCTAGAGTCGATTTAGTTAAAAATCCCGATCCGGGCAGCCCTATTTCAGAAAATAATATTTTTGCCTCTATAGGGCTTAAGAAATACAAGGGAAAAGGTAAAAATTGAAATCCAACGATTTTTTCCTCTCGACTTTTCTGTTTTGTGTCTAGAATCATCTAGTTATTTTACCTACAGTCGATTTAGTTAAAAATCCCGATCCGAGCAGACCTATTTCAGAAAATAGTATTTTTGCCTCTATAGAGCTTAAGAAATACAAGGGAAAAGGTAAAAATTGAAATGCAACGATTTTTTCCTCTCGACTTTTCTGTTTTGTGTCTAGAATCATCTAGTTATTTTACCTACAGTCGATTTAGTTAAAAATCCCGATCCGAGCAGACCTATTTCAGAAAATAGTATTTTTGCCTCTATAGAGCTTAAGAAATACAAGGGAAAAGGTAAAAATTGAAATCCAACGATTTTTTCCTCTCGACTTTTCTGTTTTGTGTCTAGAATCATCTAGTTATTTTACCTACAGTCGATTTAGTTAAAAATCCCGATCCGAGCAGACCTATTTCAGAAAATAGTATTTTTGGCTCTATAGAGCTTAAGAAATACAAGGGAAAAGGTAAAAATTGAAATCCAACGATTTTTTCCTCTGGACTTTTCTGTTTTTTGCCTAGAATCATCTAGTTATTTTACCTAGAGTCGATTTAGCCAAAAAACCCGATCCGGGCAGCCCTATTTCAGAAAATAATATTTTTGCCTCTATAGGGCTTAAGAAATACAAGGGAAAAGGTAAAAATTGAAATCCAACGATTTTTTCCTCTCGACTTTTCTGTTTTGTGTCTAGAGTCATCTAGTTATTTTACCTAGAGTCGATTTAGCCAAAAAACCCGATCCGGGCAGCCCTATTTCAGAAAATAATATTTTTGCCTCTATAGGGCTTAAGAAATACAAGGGAAAAGGTAAAAATTGAAATCCAACGATTTTTTCCTCTCGACTTTTTTGTTTTGTGTCTAGAATCATCTAGTTATTTTACCTACAGTCGATTTAGTTAAAAATCCCGATCCGAGCAGACCTATTTCAGAAAATAGTATTTTTGCCTCTATAGAGCTTAAGAAATACAAGGGAAAAGGTAAAAATTGAAATCCAACGATTTTTTCCTCTGGACTTTTCTGTTTTTTGCCTAGAATCATCTAGTTATTTTACCTAGAGTCGATTTAGCCAAAAAACCCGATCCGGGCAGCCCTATTTCAGAAAATAATATTTTTGCCTCTATAGGGCTTAAGAAATACAAGGGAAAAGGTAAAAATTGAAATCCAACGATTATTTCCTCTCGACTTTTCTGTTTTGTGTCTAGAATCATCTAGTTATTTTACCTACAGTCGATTTAGTTAAAAATCCCGATCCGGGCAGCCCTATTTCAGAAAATAATATTTTTGCCTCTATAGGGCTGTGGCAACGTATCATCGTTTGAAAGTAACAGGTTAACATAAATTAACATGTGTGAGAATTTTGCGATTTGTATACTTTGGAATTGGCACAGTCGCAAATGTGTGCAACTCAGTATACCTATACTGAGAGATCTACTTGCTATTAAATATGGATATCGATTTACCGGATATTGTTGTTTTGAAAAATATTGAGTAGTCTGGATTGGATATTCATGTACCCCGGGTCGGTTACGAGAGCTATTAAGTTTTAATAAAAAAAAGGAAACTTTGTACAATATATTAAAAATAAAATAATTACATTATAATACCAACGTTTACGAATTATTTCGTGATAATAAATAAATAATTAAAAAGAAAACGTTTACGAATTATTTCGTGATAATAAATAAATAATTAAAAAGAAAATAATTTAACAAAATATTAAGGACTGACCCCACAGGGCTTAAGAAATACAAGGGAAAACGTAAAAATTGAAATTCTGCGATATTTTCCTCTGGACTTTTCTGTTTTTTGTCTAGAATCGTCTAGTTATTTTACTTAGAGTTGATTTAGCCAAAAATCCAGATCCGGGCAGCAATATTTTAGAAAATAATTTTTTTCCTCTATAGGGCTTAAGAAATACAAGAGAAAATGTAAAAATTTAAATTCTGCGAATTTTTCCTCTTGACTTTTCCGTTTTTTGCCTACAATCATCTAGTTATTTTACCTAGAGTCGATTTAGTTAAAAAACCCGATCCGGGCAGCCCTATTTCAGAAAATAATTTTTTTGCCTCTATAGGGCTTAAGAAATAATAATACTAAAATACTTAAAAAGATTTTTAAAACTTTCTACGTACCCAACCAAATGATTTATTCATACTAAACACTTTCTGTAGTAATTCCATTTAGGTAAAAAGAAAATCACATAAGATACATAGTTGAGATTAAACAGAATTGCATAACGATGATCCTATTCATCAATTTTTATAAAATATTCAAAACCAAATTTTTATGATTTAAGAATCCTTGAAAAGCAGTTTTCATTTGAATGGTGAAATGAAACCGCATGGTATACGTAAAACCAAACCAAACTACGAGCACATTTGGTAAAACGTGAAGCAAATATATGCCTTACACTAAATAGCTCTAGGGCTATCCTGCAGATATTCCCTGCGTATTATCGGGTTCATTCAAAATGTCCAATAAAGCAGAAATATTCGAAATGGGTTTACCAATTGCTCGTTACCTGCTTATTGAAGGTATTCTATATGCAATGAGTGTTGCACTTTGCACAACCTGGAATTGGAAATTTTGCCAATTTGTAACTCGTTCCCAGAGAACACCGAACAAAAAATGATCGTTTTAAAACACGTACGTGATTCAAATATTAACAGAAAGAATGAGTTTGATTATGACAGTTGATTCAATTTTAAAAACTGAAGTTTTCTACCTGATAAAGAGGTTGTAAGTTTTTAAAGTAATTTTTAGTTTAAGTTTTTCATAGTTAGTAAGTTGTTAGACTATATTTTATAATAATAAAGTAAAAGGCATAAGGTTTTTTAAGAAGTTTTTAAATAAATAAGTTCAAAAAGTTTAGGGATACGATAAATCTTTGCAATTTGTCGATAGATATCACACTTCCTGGCTTTCATAATAATAAACGACTCCATTAACCAAATTATGAAATTGGTCATTATTTTTTTAATATTTCTAACTTTCACATTTTATGAGGCCACGAAGGTCATTATTAAAGGACTTAGGAATAAATGCAACACTGAACCACTGAAAAGGAAATTGTCAACCTTCGAAATTAAGAAAAACAAGTTAATCGGCAGACCACTTAACCATTAATCAAAATTCCAAAAGACCCATAATCCCCGAACCTTTAGCCGAGTAATATGTCAGGCCAAAATTTATCCTTTCCTTAATTTTGCGTCGCGGCGAAATTATCAGGACAAACGGCCATAGACCGAAACAAAAACGAGCGACGAACGATTCCTTTTCAAATTCACGACGCTTTCTTGTGGTTTTAATTAAAGTTTTGTGCTTAATCACTTTCCGCTGATGTTGCTTTAAGTGGGATGAACAAACTTTTAGGACAAGTTTATTCCTAGGGCTAGGGTAAGTGCAAGAGATTTTATATATGTATGTATATAAATCATCTCACATTTTCCAGAGGATTGTAGGGTTATTAAATAAATTGTTACATTAAGTAGATACACTTAAAGAAATATAAAATTTATTTGTGCATTCTGCCTTAAGGTGTTAAATACGTACAGAATTTTCAGAAAATCGATTTTTCTTTTTTTTACAGATTATTATTCTCTATAGTTTTAGGCGTATTTCTGTGAAAGTCGATTGTAAAAATTCCCCATAGATCGAAAGTTATTATAGAAAACGTGACAGCCCGACAAGAGTCTGAGTCTGAAATTGTTTTTCTATAGTCTGTCGAGCCGGATTTTTGATATTGTGATTAAAAAATTGTATAAACATAATTAAAGTGTGAGATTTATGACACAAAATGCATATTTTTTTTAAACTGACGTAAATTGCTAAATTTTTAGAATTTCAAAAATCCGGCTCGACAAACTATAATTACAAGTTTATTTTACAAAAATTTTTTTGCGTTTTGAAGATCCATCAACATTTCAAGGAAAAATGATGCATACCGTGGAGCAACTTTTTTTTTATAGTGCTTCGGGAAACATGATTTTTTATTTTGTGATTTTTGAAAGAAAAAAAAGAAATAATATAATTTTTTTCATAAAGTTTAAATACTAGTAAACAATTTGTAAAAGTTATTTTTATTTAATTTCCCTTCTAAAAACAGTTTTTCTTTTAGCACATTTTTTGTCTTTGCTGTACGTATATAACTCCTTAGCTTAACTATAGCCAAACAATTTTTTCTATCAGCCCAGTAGTGTTCTAGATTTTGTATACACAAGATCGTAAAAAATTGTGTAGGATAAAATAGTAATAGAAGTCATATTTTTTTATACAGAAGAATATTAAATATAGCTAATAGTCCTACAAATTTAGTAAAATTACAGCATAAATAGCATATATAGACATATGGACATATGGACAGAGCTACACATACAGCACAATTAATAAAAATCCAAACAATTTAACTCTGCTGCAACTATACGTTTGGAGAATAGTAAGAAAATCTAATAAACAGATATTATCAAGTAATGATATTGTTACTTCACCATTACCGTATTTCGGAAGCATTACTTTGCATTACCTGGCATTACTTAGAAATACTCAGCATTACCTAACGCTTCGTAATATCGAGTAATGCTAGGTACTGCGAGGCAATTATTAGGCAATACTAAGTAATGTTGAGTATTTCTAAGTAAAGCCAGGTAATGCTGGTGAAAAACAAATACTATTACTTGATAATGGTAATTATTTTATTTGTTGCTTGCATTACTTATAGTAATACATTCCAAAAATAATGCATTATTTTACAACTCTGTTACAAAAGTTGTGCATTCTGCTGCACAAATAGTAAAATTCCTGGAAAAAATGTTAGTCTGTGTTAGTAGCCTTGTCAGATAACTCTTCAAGTTTGCATATCATTTCACATTTGATATTTATGCAGTGCGGTTTTTCTGGGCAATTCTGCAAATATCGTTTTTGAGTTCAAATATCAACAAGCTATGACACGTCGGCCGTTTTTCTATTTAATAACGAGCATTCTGTTGTGGAAAAATTAAAATAAATAATTTATTTAAAATAAAAAAGAATTCACTCGTAACATTTTTATTTTGTCTTAACTAATAAAAATTAATTAAAATTATGACTATGATAAAATTAATTCCAAGTACATAGGAGAAGATAGGAGAAACCCTGAATTATTATTGTATATACATATTATTTTTTAATTTCATTAATTCGTAATTTAAACTACTACCCAAACCCAAAATAGTTGGTCTATCCGAAAATTTCAACACGACTTTTACGTTCAGCTAACATATCTCTCGGAAATGCTATATTTTTGTTTGTAATTAAAAAGAAGAATTGTTGAATTTTTTGTTGTCAAGAATTTGTTTGTATTATTTTGAATATTTTCGAGAATTACATAGAGTAAAGTAAAAAATGTGTTTAAATTTTCGAGTAGACCAACTATTTTGTGTTGGGGTAGTATATTCGACAATTAAATCAAATCGGTTAATTACGATTATAACACGGCGTAAATTTCACTTACCAAAATCAATTATCATTGTATTAAAGAAAAATTTCAAATACGATTATTCATTATATCTTGCTACAAGAAAAATGTAACAAATTTTTATTATATAAACAATTTAAATTCATGAACTATTATCATGTACATAATGTTAATTCGTGAACTTTTATTCTTGAATTATTATTATCTATATAAATTTAAGTCAAGAATAAAAATTCACGAATTAAAAATTTTGAATTAAAATTATGTACTTAATCTTAGTTCAAAAATAAAAATTCACGATTTAAAATTCTTGAATTAAACTTATGTTTATTATGCCTTATAATTCACGAATTAAAATTCTAAAATTATGTACATAAAACAAACATTTTTTAATTTAAGAATAAAAATGCACGAATTAAAATGATGTATATATTTTTAATTCAAGAATAAAAGTTCACGAATTAACACTATGTACATAATTTTAATTCAAAAACAAAAATTCACGAATTAGAATTATCTACATAATTTTACATCAAGAAAAAAATTCACGAATTAAAATTCTTGAATTTAAATTATGTATATAATTTTAATTCAAGAATAATAATTCACGAATTAAAATTCATGGGGATAAAAATTTACGAATTAAAATGATCGAATTAAGATTATGTACTTAATTCTAATTTAAGAATAAAAATTCACGAATCAAAATCATGTATATTATTTTAATTCAAAAATATAAAAATAGGAACATAACTTTAATTTTCAGTTATTTTATAGCGTAGTCTAACTAGAATAGTATGAATTTTAATAGAAAATTAAAATAATTTAAGTATCGAATGATTACGATTTTACAAATAATAATTGACTGAATTTCAATTTTACTGTCAAGCAGCATAAATTTTTAATTTAAAATTTGTATATGCATGAGTTTAAATTATTCAATTGAAATTATGCATTAACATTATTTGAATTCATTTTTATGATCACTAATTTCCCTGTGGATAATTATTTTAAAATAATGTTTTCAATTGATAGTTTAGTAGTATGTTATTAAATAGCAAAACGGCGTGCCATAACAAACCGCGAATAGTGCAGTACTTTGTGAATTAGTGGAAATATAGTTAAATGGGAGTTAATGAATAAATTTATTGAGCAAAATTGTAAAATAAATTTGACCGTTTTCTACATAAAAATCTATATTAATTGGTAATACGCCATTATCCTTAAAATATTTCTAGCTTCATTCTAATTGCCCTTTGTAGTCCAGTCAAATAAGCAAAAAAAATGGGTCAACCTCGGAATGAGAGATAATAAGGTGGAAACTTGTATACACCTTCATTTTGACGTTCTAAATGTTGTGTCAAAAGTCTCATAAAATCTCGTGTCTGCATCGTAAGTTATTGAAGGTCAAAGGTCACAAAAATCGGTTTTCTGGGATTATCTCTGTTTCTACAGCTCCAATGATGTTAACACCTCTTATAAAAATTTTAGAGCGTAAAATTTGCAACAATTTTTGTTCCAATCATTTTTTCATGCGCTCAACCCTTTTTTGAGATAGAGGGCGGAGAGCGCGCAGTGTTCAGCCATACAAGCTATAATACAAGGTCTTACACGAGATTTTATGAGACTTTTGACACAACATTTAGAATGCCAAAATCAAGGTGTACACAAGTTTTTAGCTTATTATCTCTCATTCCGAGGTGAAACCCCTAATTTGACTGGACTATTGCATGGATAAACAAAATACCAAAACACAAAATTTAGAGAATTGGAGTATTATAATAATGAAACCATAAAAATATAGCGTTTAATAGACTTTTAAATAGCTTTATGTTCTATAAAATTTTGCACAAAGCATCATATTTTATAGTTGCTTTATTTTTAGTGAAAACTCATATAGTATAGTAAATTCAACTAAATATTTTAGACGAGGGAGCCAAATGAACATTTCTGTGAGCATATTTAGAATATTTATTATTCATAGACGTCATCATCACAAATTTTCTATACTACAGTCCTTATTTCAAATAGTAAACATTATGATGCATTATAGCGCAAAGCTATACTAATACAATTTCTAATATGGCACTCTATGCTACACATGTGGGTTTGTTTTAGAAGCTATAATTATTAAATAAACTGCCATACTTTATAGTATATCGTAAAACATTATTTTAGCCATAATTTTGCAATAACGACTTTACCTGCACTTATAGGAGGAGAACTATATAAACTTATGTCTTGCTGGGGAGCCTTAATAGCTCGGTTGGTAGCACAACGCGTTGGCTGCGAGCCAGCAGGACGCTAGATGTTGTGGGTTCAATTTCCACCAGAAAACCTGGTCTATAATGACCTAATTGTGTCTTCGGACAGCCACATCAATCTACATCTATATCTTACTCGCCATAATTTTTCTTTCGTTTACAATACTTTAAGAAAATGCAAGAAAAACGATCGATTTTCTTCGGAAAACTTTAAAAACTTTAAGATATAGTCACCATAGAGCCAAAAAACGCTATTCATCATTTTCTGCACCTGGAAAATTCATAAATTCTCCTTAAAGCGACTCACCTGTCCTGTCCTGACCCTGTCAGCATACATATACATAATTTCCTTCGAAACACAAACCGAATGGGTGACGATTTTGAAAGCAATCAAACCCCCCAAAATAAAAGTGTTTTTCTCTCCCCGACCTCAACCCTGGAGGTATTTTCCATTTCCATTTCCATGCGAAAGGTTTTTCCGTGATAACGCCCTCGTCCTTTGCAATAGCCACGCGAGTCCTGGCGACCGGAGCGATAGGTTATGGAAATTGATTCGGTCATAGGCGCGAGGTGGGACCACCTTTCGCGATTTTCTCGATTTTTTTTGGGGATTTTTTGGAATTTCTTTAATAGACTCACCTGGAAGTTCTAGAAAATTGGATGTCCTTCTTTGGCGGCCACGTGACGACGCCTGAAACGCAAGCGGGCCGATGTCCTCATTGGAGAAAATTGATGTATTTGAGCAAGCACTTTTGATTGATTCCCGGGAACTTCTTCTGCTGGCCAAGTAGGCGAGACCGCCTTTGGAGCTGCCGCGACGTCTTGGCTTTGAGACCACAGGTGCTGCGCCATCTCCCATGTCAGTCAAATCGCTCGTAGATTTGCGGCATCGCAAGGACACGACGCTGTCTGAGCAAGTGCGGTCAAGCGTAGAGTGCGAACTATGAAGGACTTGCTGGAAAGTGAAATTTCATGTTTAAATTTCAAATGATTCAAAATATTCATTTTTATGCAAAACTGAAAGTTCCTCCATTGATAAGTAATACAGTAATTGGAATTAAAATTGGTTTAAGTGCATCTTTGGCAAAATATCTGCAGTTTAGCTTTAATTAGAACTTCTTAAAATGATAATGTAGAAAAGTAGACCTACCTTGAACAAACAGAAAGGTTTATTCAATTAAAAGCATTATCTTATAATATAAAAAGTAATCAGGATTTCGTATACGTAAAACCGTGTAATTCGAAAACAGAGTACAATGTGCTTAATACATTAAATTTTATAGTAAATATATAGTATTTGAAAAACGACGTAAAAATAGCAATCTATTTATAAAATCTCAATTATATAAGGTATAAATATCTAATTCATTTTACATATAGAAAGAAGAAATCAATATCCTTAAAAAATCAACCAACCATTGAATTTCTGTCATCACTTTCACAGCATATAAATTCTTTTTTTCTGAATGGATATTGTGTAACTTTTATTATTCAATAGTACTTAAGGGGGGGGTAAGGTATTAAATTTTTTTTTTCGATTTTTTTTTTATTTTTCTAATCGAATGCATAATATCTCAAGAAGATTGTGTTAAAATTTCAAGTCGATCGGGGCAAAATTGACGAAGTTATGAGTATTTCAGCGTCCGAATTTTATCTTGAATACTTCAGTACGCAAAACTTTAAAGCGTTTTTCTGAGACTTGTCATTTTTGAAGTCCGTGCCCACCATAACTAAAAATCTACTGGACCAATCGTTTTGAAATTTTGCACAGTGTTTCTTCACATAATTCCCCAGGTATTGTCGAGAGCTTTTTTTTTTTCATTAATTATTAATTTTACAACAGCAAATTAGCCGTTTTTTTTAGCGAAAATCTGGTTTTTGGCTTCCAAGTGCTACGAAAAATCGAAAAATCGAAAAAAAAAATTCCTCTCGTGAATACCTCGACAAACATCTCCTTTAACGAATGCATTTTGATTTTTTTGTTTCAGATGATTTGGTTGCGAGTTATGATGGGCACCGCAAAACAACTTTTTCTCGAGGCGCCTCCGGAGATTCACTGTCACTCGCTCAATTTTTGATATTTTGCAATTAAAATTTAGGAGAATATTGTTCTAATGTTACATTATCATGTATGGATCGACTGAATAAACTAACACCATCTGTATTGCCAGAAAAAAATCTTGAAAACATGCCTTTTTTTTACCGAATTAACCTTACCC
The DNA here is from genome assembly GCA_949715965.1 of Dysmachus trigonus. NCBI lineage: Eukaryota > Metazoa > Arthropoda > Insecta > Diptera > Asilidae > Dysmachus > Dysmachus trigonus. The sequence continues at coordinate 97,560,453 of OX454319.1, read as the reverse complement.
CCCCCCAAGACGATTCTGGTTCTATATAAGAGGAATAAAAGATATTCTCGAATCGGTGAGACTTTTACAAATATTTTTTTTTATATTTCTTATTTTAAAAACCGTGTAATAGCGAAATCGTGTAAAAAAAGTGCTGTACAAATCGGGGGATAGGTGTATTTTCTCTTTTCACTTTTTTATACATATAAAGAATTACTGATAATGATGAGAACTTTTTTATCTTTCAATATTATAAAATACAAAATCACGTAACAAATTGTTTATCTAAAAATGCTAACTAATGTTTCTATAAATTTTTTTTTTTATTTCATATAAAAAATCAATTCAGTTGAATGAAAAATTTGAAATCTCTGATAGATTATATTAATAGTAAACTCAAATTGTATTATGAACTATTGAACGTGTGCAAGAATTTGCTAACATAAACCTTATTCGAATAAAAAGTAAGCTCAACACTCACTCATTGGCTCGTATTCTAAAAAAAAAACTGAGCAAAGGCCCAGTTTAAAATTTACATATATTAGGAAAACCGAGTTCGATCTCTATTAGAAATTTTTTTTTTCTATATAAAAATCTAGACTGAATTGCTCAGTTTACTACATCATTAAAAGAGTCTTAAGCCAAAATCCTACTCTTGATGTTGTTTCCCATGTTTAAGGATCTTGGTTTACACTTTGTGCTACTCTAAAAAATTTAAAAAGTGCTTAATTGCGTTGTACACTATCTTCTTTGACCACTTGAAAATCTGGGAAATTTCTACAAAGGTCCATCCATTTGCTTTCAACTGCAAAATGTGTGCTCTTTCTTTCGCAGAACACCTGCGTCCACCATCATTTAGCCATTCCTAATTACACGTTTTATTGGTTGATGGTAATCTAAACATTTACAACAGTTTAGTTACCTCAATGTATCTTAATTTTTATGAAGAACTACAAAGATATCTTACAAACTAGAAATGTGCTAATTTCAACCATATTAATTAGAATATTTTTTCAACAAAATTGTAACTTCATGATTTGTGCACTAATTATGAATGCTATCACTAAGCTAATAGATGCTCTGGTGTCTTCCAAAGCGGCTGAATTGGTTAAGCATTTTATTGTGAATGAGCAGAATGGAGTTTTCGCTCGTAGATCCACTATTCGAATCTAGCGATATTTAAAAATGTCTGTGCTCTTAGTATAGAAAATGGTATTCAAGTGGATGTACTGTATAACGACTTTTCTAAAGCGTTTGATAAAGTATCAATTCCGATTTTATTGGACAAAATAAAATATTTTGGATTCAACGGATCAATTCTGAAGTGGTTTCAGTCGTATCTTATCAATCGTATACAACGGGTAAGGAAAGGAGGCCTATATTCTAAGGATATTATTACCTCATCCGGAGTACCACAAGGCAGTCACCTTGGGCCTCTATTATTCATATTATTTATCAATGATATTGTTGAGATATTCTCTTTTGCTAAGTGCTTAATTTACTCTGATGATTTAAAATTGTTCGCCTAAGTTAGATCCTCAGAAGATTGTGCTCAGCTTCAAAATGATTTGGATATGTTAGCTAATTGGTGTAGTATTAATGATCTTTCTCTGAACGTTACTAAAGGCAAAATCATGAACTTCCACAAATGTATCAACCCTCTAAGATAGGATTATAAAATTAAAAATTTTTCAATTGAAAGGGTAGACAAATATAATGACCATCAATAAAACACTTAAGGGGGTAGTCCAGTGAAAAAAAATTTTTTTTTCGATTTTGTTTTTTTTGCTTAAATCTACTCTACTACACCTCGAAAATACTCCCTTAAAATATCTGAGCAAAATATGGAATAGTTTTAAAGATACAGAGAGTTTTCGAGAGACGTGTAACCCGAGCGCTCGAAGGTCCCCTGGCGTGTTTCGGAGCAAGGAGGACTCTTGTATTTCTGTTTGCTCCGCCCATTTTTTTTCGGTTTATAACGGTCTAGGTCCTTCTGCTTTGTATTTAAGGTTAGTTATGTATGGAGCAGACATCGCGTTATGTGTGGAGCAGGCATCGCTGCCTAAGGTAAAATTAATTTGTTTAGCTTTTTTCCGCAAAAAAAACTTTAAACGAGTTTTTCTCAAAACAGCATGTTTTGACACGGCGGACGTCAGATCTCAGAGTCTTTTGCTCCGATTGATCTAAAAATTTAGCTGTATATTTCTTGATTGTGTATCTATCGTCGGAACTAGAATTATTAAAATCCATTGTTTATTTACAAAGTTATAAACAAATTAAGCACCCGAAAAACACCCGAAAAATTCGAAATGCCGCCATTTTGTTATTTTTTATTGAAAATTAATAATTCTAGTTCCGACGATAGCCAATGTTCTACAGATTAAAACCTCGTTTGAACTTTTTGTTTCAAATGAACCGTTGCAGAGATTCGACGTCCGCCAACAAAAAAAATTTTTTTTTGGAGCGGCCATTTTGACGGGATAACTCATCGAAAAAAAAAAAATTTTTTTTTTGTGTAGTTTAATAGTTGTACTATCATATGTCAAAAAGTTGTTTAATAAAAATTAATTTCTAATATGAAAAAAAAATCGTTGAAAAAACAGTCGTTTTCACTGGACTATCCCCTTAAGGGGTTACATGGGTCTTAAAGGTATAAAAAAAACGACTTGTTTAAAAAAATTTATTTCAAAAACGAAAAATCTTTTTTATTTAAAATTTAAACATATGAAAGTAAAGTACTTAAAGTACTTGTAAAAAAATTTTCAGCCAAAAATATTGAAAATTTTCCATTTTCCAGCCGTTTTTCGCCGTCAACCTTTTTTTTGCGGCGGACATGATATTTCGGTGTGGATTCATCTGAAATCAAAAATTCAAAAATTTTCTTGCAGTTTATGCCCTTGGCTCGTGATTGAACGAAGGAAGTTTCATTCGGTCAAGTCGTTCTTGTTTTATACGAAAAAGACCTTTTAAAAATGATGAGAATCGGAAAAACGCATAAAAATTTGAGACGAAAATTGATTCAAACTCATGTCAAAATGTCAAATTTAATTTTTTTTTTCAATTCCTTCGTTCAATCACGAGCCAAGGGCATAAACTACAAGAAAATTTTTGAATTTTTGATTTCAGATGAATCCACACCGAAATATCATGTCCACCGCAAAAAAAAAAGGTTGACGGCGAAAAACGGCTGGGAAATGGAAAATTTTCAATATTTTTGGCTGAAAATTTTTTTACAAGTACTTTAAGTACTTTACTTTCATATGTTTAAATTTTAAATAAAAAAGATTTTTCGTTTTTGAAATAAATTTTTTTAAACAAGTCGTTTTTTTTATACCTTTAAGACCCATGTAACCCCTTAAGCTTTTAGGTTTTGTTAACCTCCTGCGGCCCACGGTCCTACCAGTAGTACTAATTCTTTATAGTAATTCATACCCGGACCTCATAAGTGCGATGCACTCATTACAACCCAAGGGCCTACTTGTAGGCCTTAATATAAAACGTCAGATTTCCGATTCAAATTAAAGTGTTGGGTCTGAATGACTATAAAATATTAGTACTACCTACTGGTAGGTCCTTGGGCTGTAATGACTAGTTCGCTAGTTAGTGGTCTGGGCCGCAGGAGGTTAAAAGGAATGTTGCATAGTAGACGAACTTATTTGCGTGTCTTATTCATAAGAGATATTTTGACTAGCCATATTGACTGTCCTGAACTCTTAGCCTTAAACAAAATATTTATGCCCCTGAACGAACGTAGAGTGTGAGATGGTTTTCATTTTTTGTTGTTATTTAAAACAAATTGTGCAGTATAATAGTCATTCAATTTATATTAACTCTTAAATTTATATATAATTTACTGGTAGGATGAGGGCGCTTGCGAAACCACGGATTAATAATAAAGGTATATAAATATGAATTTTTTTTTAATTTCTGTAAGATATAAAAAAAATAAATTTTGGCCCCAAATTTGCCGCCCCTGAAATCTGCCGCCCTAGGCTCCAGCCTACTCAGCCTGCTGGTAAATCCACCACTGTTAAGCACACAAAATGGCGGTCGGGACACGAAAAGATGAGAAAAAGCTTTCGGAATTTTTTACTCGAAAACAAAGGATTTTAGAGAAAAATATTATAGAACAAAAAGTGCTTAGAATTGATTGTGGAACACGTGTGAATTTTTTCAGAATTTTTGATGAGATTTTTGGATTTTTCAAAAAATGATCAAATCCAAAAATCCAAAAATTGCTTGAAAAATTCTGAAAAAATTCACACGGGTTTCTCAATCAATTCTAAGCACTTTTTGTTCAATAAAATTTTTCTCTAAAACCCTTTGTTTTCGAGTAAAAAATTCCGAAAGCTTTTTCTCATCTTTTCGTGTCCCGGCCGCCATTTTGTGTGCTTAAACATTAAAATCCTTCATTTAAACAACGGGAGCTTATACTTTGGGAGTCGAGACCACGATATTTGCACGAAAACAATGAAATTTCAAATGATTTCCTTGTGGAAAATTGGAAAAACCAGAAATTTTTTTTTTCAAAATCACGTTTTTTTGCATAAATTAGTTTACAACTTTTGAACCACACATTTGTTGCAAATTTTGAGGTCAGATTCTGAAAGATCATTAAATTTTGCGTCGGAATTAGTGTGTCACATATTTTTCAGACACTATTTTCACTAAAAATATAGCGGCCGAACGCAGCTGCGAAAAAGCTGACATTTGGGACTTAATGGGTTAAAGTATATACCTCAAATAAAACACGACTTTAATACAGGGCACTACAAAAAACACGTGAAGATCAAAATATAGATTTATATGATCAGAAGAAGAAGATGTTTGTTATAATGAATAAACATAAAACTTATGACAACAAATGTTATTGTACTATTGTATGTTTACATAAAGGCCATAGGGTGATATGAATGGGTAAAGTGCCCCGCGTCATTTATGGCCTAAATCTAAAAAATTGTTTTTTCCTTTTTTCGAAAAACTTGTTCATCCATTTTGAATTTTAATACAATCACCAGCATTTTATATATATGGTTTTACAGCTTTGTAATATAGTTTTCTATAACATATATTTTTTCAAGATTTTTCCTCCACCAGCAAAATAAAATGTCGATTTCTACTTGTTTTTTGTAAGTTACGTTTGCCATACTTTCACCAATTTTTTTAAGTCTAAGTAGAGAGACCCAGGAAAATATATATGTATATTGTAAAAAACTACGCCAGAAAGTCACATAAAAATTGTTGAACGTCTAACATAACCAAAAAAAAAAAAACAATAAAAATTGACATTTTATTTCTTTTGAGGTTATATTCAGTTTTGAGATATACCGATTTTTCTTTGATGCACCTCAGTGACATCCATAACATGTCAAAATCCCATCCAAATCGGACAACCTGTTCAAAAGTTATTAATTTTTTTTTTTTTCGAGATTTTTAAAATTAACTCTCACCCTTTAAGGGATGAAACTTGGCAAAATTGTTACTAGTGTTAGTTTTGAGAACAAAAAATACAACTGCCATAATCGGTGCAGGGCCTCTTTATCCTTTCTTATCCCCTTATGGTCTTTCTTATCTTTTTTAGCTGTCAAAAAGATGTCAGTTCTAAAATTTTTAAGATTCTGCCATTGTTCAAATAAATTACGTTTCTATTTGTATATCCTACATATATATATTACATATATTTGTTTTTTACAGAACTTACCCTTAGAAAAAAGACTGATCTTATTAATAAACCACAAATTTAAAGCAATGTATTAAAAGCGATGAATTTCCTAAATTCTTGTTTTCTGGACTCAATCGCATTGACTTCTGATCGACTTAAGGGGAGGTTCTCATCTAGAACGTCAAAAAAAGGTAAAGTTCGTGATTTTTTTGAAGGCAAATGACAAGACATAGGGAAATGATATTTGGCATTATCTTTTATTGTACATTTATCTGTACGTAAAAGTTTTTTTATTAAAAAAAAAAACAAAATGGCGCCCGTTATTCAACTTCTCCGGAGGCATGTTTGTGTACAATTTGCGTACAAGATAACTCAAAAACGGTTCAACCGATCAACTTCTAGTTTGGTGCATATTAAAGTAAACAATTTTCTTCATAGAAAGCGTGGAGCACATTTTGAAAATTGTAACATTATCTCCTTTTTGTAAGTGATAAACTATGAAAAAAAACGGCCGAAAACGGCCTTAAAATTTCAAAATCGCGCCATTCCGTCAATTTTAAATTTTTTTTGAAAGTCGTCCACTCTTTCTGAGACAAATTTATTCTAGTTTATAATAATGTCATCATTATTTGATTTCAGACCAATCTGCGACCCCTAAATTGTACGCAGCTGTGCAATTTTCGAAAAACATGCCTCCGGAGAAGTTGAATAACGGGCGCCATTTTTTTTTTTTTTTTGAATAAAAAATTTTTTCGTACAGATAAATGTACAATAAAAGATAATGCCAAATATCATTTCCCTATGTCTTGTCATTTGCCTTCAAAAAAATCACGAACTTTACCTACTTTTTGACGTTCTAGATGAGAACCTCCCTTAACTAATTACTAATCATGCTGAAATGTCCTAAATTCGTGTATCGGCTCTACTACAGATAAGGAATTAAAACAGACATATTAATCTATTTCCTGTATACATCTGCTCTATAAATTTAATCCGGATGTTTCACGAATTAAGTCAATTAAAATATACCCCATAAGGTGCTATGTAATTATCTTAATTACAGATATTGTGCCTCACACTAACCTAGGCTAGAACCCAGACGAGAACTTTCAATATTACGTAAAATTATTGGGGGGAATTATTAATAGTAGGATTAAAATATCGATAGAGCTATCTCACCTGATACCCTGGATTCGAGGTTATGTTGATGGCATGTCGCCGCCCGCGCTCGTCACGCCTCCCCATGGAGCTTTTCGCCCCCGCGACGGGTCCTTTCCCGTGGATGCAATTCGGCACTGCGCTGGCCCCACTTTCCCTATCACAGTCGATGCTCGCGGACGCCGCCGTCGCACCCAGAATCCCCGCCGAGTTGGGTGCCGACCCGGATCCAGACTCGTGCTCCTCCACGCTCGAGCCGGTGAGGGTGGTGGTCGCTGTCAGGACGGTGGTCGTCGTCTCGCAGGAGTCCCCCGACAGCTGGGTGGAGGCCGTCATGCACGAGTCCCGCTTCAGAAAGAGGTTGCTCCGGGAGCCGCCCGGGAACTCGTCCAGGAGGTGTCGCTCCTGCTTGTAGTGCAGGGTCGCTGTGGTCGTGACCACCTTCTCCTGGATCTCGAGCACACTGAATTCATGGCCGTTCCTGCTGGAGGAGCCCACATCGGGCGGGGAATGCCGTGACTTGTAATTCTTGGAGCCACGCCGTTTCTGGATCTGCTGGCTGACGACGGGGGATTGATGGGGGACTGATGCCCCTTGCTGCGAGTGGTGGTGATGGCTCTCAACGTAAGCTGCCGTCCTGCGGGCAGCAGCGCCACCACCCTCAGGACTTTCATCTTCTGGTGTTAGAGGATCGTAATATTCAAACTTTTTACCTGTTGGTTGATTCAAGAAATTTAGTAACTTTGCAATCCATAAAGCCGAAAAGGGTACACCAAAGCTGGAGCCAAGGAGGAAGGTTTGGGGGGGTGTTTAACAAAGAACGAAAATTACGTTACATAAAAGGGTTGTTCCTATAAGGAAAAAACGAGTTTTCTGTTTTTTTATCCAAAATCCTTTCTCAATAAGCCTGGTCACGAAATTTCAAAAATTTTGAAAATCCATCGGGGTTTACAACTAAGCCCTCAGCATTCACTGAATTAAAACCAAGGCTTAGTTCTTCGTAATTTGTTTCTAGCTTCATCTATTTATAAATTTTTATTTTAAAAATCCTAAAGTTATGATAATATTAAATACTCACCTCCGTTCTACTATATTTTGTGTAGTGTAAAAAATTTAAACGCGTTTTTCTCAAAACGTACCTTTTCGGTGCGCGTTGTAAAAATGTTAAAAAACTAATCAATAGATTCACTTCAAATTTTTCACACATACCTACTTATTAATTATCTAGCTGCCGAGTGAACCTAACTTTAACCTTTACTTTCAAAATCGACAAAAAACACACTTTTTAAAAGTTTTTTTTTGAAAAGACTATTATATTTATTATTCTGAAACCTTTTGTACATTATTGGTAAGATTATGAAAAAAATTAAAAAGAATTTCTAAATGCAACTTTAGTTTATTTTAATGCCTGCAGAGGGCGTCATCCAAAATGCACTTTTAAAACGGCCCCATTTCTCTAGGACTTCCTGTAACAGATAGAGTAAAAATCTTTAGTGGATTGTTTTCATAAAACACAAAACTAGTACCTAAACCTAAAAAACCTTTTATTTTTAATAAATATATCATTTTATACACATTTTTCTAAAAAAGTTAAAAAACGACTATAAGTTAGGGGTAAACTAACCTCCGCATAAAAAAGTGGGGGGTAAAATAATATTTTTAAAGGTTGAGTTACTAGTATATTTGATAACGAATCGAATTGCGTTTGGTTTGTTAAAATCGGTTGAATAGTTTTTGAGTTACAGATGCGGGCATTTTCAAAAATGTGATTTCGAGAAAAACGCGTTCAAAGTTTTTGTTATATAATTTTTACATATAAAACGCGTAGAGCTGCCGTTCCAAATATAGGTATAACTTTTTTTCTTTTATGGATTTCTTAAAACGGTTTTAGGAGAGTGTTTGTGTGATGTTAAGAAGCATTTTTATGAAAAAAAAAGTAAAGGTCCCCTTAGCAAAAGAATGATTTTTAGTGATTTGGGAACACTTTAAAATATGGGCAATTCTCTAACACCTATCAAACGTGTGTCAAATGCCAAAAAATCATATTTTTGCTCCAAATTTAGGGTCACCCTGTTTCTTGTTGGCTGTGGTCAAAACTAAAAAAAAAATTTTATATTATGGTTACAAATGGATATTTTTGACAGATTTTTACGAGGCGCAATTTTTTTTTATTTTTATCGAGGCTGGGACGGCCCCCATTTTGTTTTTCAATTTTTTTTAAATAATGAAAATATTAACTTCAAACCCCAATAAATAAGCTTGTAAAATTTCAAATCGATATCTTTTATAGTTGTTTTTATACAGCAGTTTTAAAAAACAAAAAGTCAATTTTTTGCATTTTAATAGTGGGTTACAGCCTTAAATCAGGGCTTAGTTCAGCTTAAATCAGGTTTTAGTTAAACTTAAGGTCCAGACCAGATTTTGTAGATTTTATTTCTTATATAAAAACAAAAACAAATACTAGCACAGATTGTAGAGAATTTTTAAAATAAAATCAGTCATATTTTTTGATCTTGAGAGATTTTTGAATGTTTAGAATATATGTTTTAAAAATTAATTCAGTATTGTCACTGAGGGGTTTCAAAATTCTTCAGTTCAGTTTTTAGGGATTGTACTATGCATTGGCGCTGTCGAATGATAAATCTAAAGATTTTAAGTGTAAAATATTATAATAGTCAAAGCCAAGATTGAGGATTTAATTCACTGATTTAATGCCATCAAATAAAACGCTAATATATTTTAGAATGACAATTTAATTTAGATTTCTTGAAGTCAACTCTCTTAGTTTAAAAATTATTTAAATTCAAAATCTTTGCAGTCATTAATGAAGCAATGTACGTTTAGTTATAATTGTTTGAAAAACAATTTTCTTTCCACCCTAAAAAAATGTTTTCATGTGTAATCGTGTCTATTTAACTTTTGATCAATGTTTGTTTTAGCAATTTATTTACATATAGTCGTTTCGTTGCTACTCACTGAGAAAAACATATATTCGAAATAATATAAAATCTTCTTCTAATTAAAATTTTCAAAAATGAGTTTGAGGTGACCCCTGAAGTATTTTTGAGACTCTTTAAAAAAAAATATTGAATCAAACCTTCATTAACTCACGAAAACACTGATTATTCATTAATTTTTTTTTTTTTGCTTTTATTAATGTTTTTTTCTAGTTTCCAGTAGTTACGATTTTTGTTCACCAGTATTTTTTTTATAAGAGTAATTTAAAAATTCAACTCACTGAAAATGTTCAACCTCAATTTAATCTTAATCACTCTTTATTTTAGAAATTAATTTTGTTTTAGTGAGAATTGGTTACCTTAAAGCTATTTAATACCAAAATTTCTGATCGCCAAGCTTTCTTATTAGTTGTACAGTGGGTCTCGTTGACTGAAATAATTCCGTCATATATAATAATATACCATGATCAAAATGAAATAGGATTTTGACCATATAGTGTCATCAACATATCATTTGAATAAACTTCTCTAGTCATGCTTATCAGCAATCTTGTTAGGTGTAAATCAAAAGCAAAAATAGTTAAATTAGCTATGAAATTAGTCGTTTGTAGTCAGAGCAGTAGTAATCATTGTCACCGATTTGAAAAATTCTGTTCTGAGAAAAACACCTTAAAAAATTTCGCATGGTATTTGTGATGCTGCTACCTATAAACACTTGTATCTTTATTAATTTTTCTCAGATCAAAATAAAACTGTAAACACATATTTTCGAGACATTCTATAATAAAAAAAAATACTACTTTATTAATTTTATGACAGAAACTCCTCTTTTATATTATAACAAAAAATAAAAAGATGCAGAAATTAATATAAATCACATTATAATAATAGTACACTAAACTCACGTTTGAAAAAAGTTCCAATTTTCCATTATAACTAATATTTATTTTGATAAAAAAAAAAAAAATAAAGCGTATGATATAAATTTTAATTTATGATCCAATGAACATTCTCCTTTAAAACCCCAAACAAAAAACGCACAGGTAGAAAATGTTAAAAGAGACAAATTATGGATTTTATATCAAGGTCTCTATGTACCATAAAAATGGTTACCATGAACAAAATGATTGCCCCATTGTACGGCCTTATATTAAAACTAATTTCACATGGGATGAAATTTAACCCATGATAGCCTTTAAAGGTTCAACCTTTATATCGTGAATAACTCTCGTGTACCCTTTCCTTTCCCCAACTCGGAACCTATGTTTGTTCTGGTTGAACTTCACAGTCATTAGTCGTATTAATTTTCATAGAGTGCGGGAGGTTCATTTAAGAAATAATGAACCGTATCCCGCCCAACTAAACTCATTGTATCGATTACATCATTAGGATGTACAAACATTCCTGGATTCTCATCCTCCGTCACAGGTAGCAAGCACTCTCTACCAGTTTAGACCGCCAATGCAAACAACTCGTAAGGAAATGGAGGCTTCTTTAGATCTGTTTCAAGGAATTTATTTTAATCACTTTGAGTTCATTTCCCATTTTTCCCAATAATTGGCTAAGATCTCCGGTAAGCATTAAATCTCCTACTCAAAGAAGTTCAACGTACCTCAGAGAGACGATACGAGAAGAATTTTGTTTTGGGTGGGGTTGTGGAAAAATTAATTATTGGAGAAAGCTGAGTTGAAATATTTTAAATTCATTACTTTAATGTTATATCAGAGATATCAAAGAAGGATATATACATTTATATTATGTAAAAGCCTTATAATATTCGAATTTGCAAGAGGAATTTTATTATATGTTTTGTTAAAGTGTTATAGATATTTAAAAGTAATAAATCTATAATCCTTGAATAAGTTAAAATTTTAAACGTTTTAGAAAAATTAGATTAGAACATATTAAAAGAGTATTTACATTAAAAGCAAAATATAATGTATATTCCCTGAAGGAAAAGTTATTTATAAAAGTATTATACCACAAACAAAATAAGAATAAATGTCTTAATCCGATTATTGGATTACAAAAAATTGAGATAAAGATGAAAAACTCTTACAATTTCATATTGATTTGTATAAAAGTTATAAATAGTCTGAATTTCTGAAAATCACAATTTCCGATTTTTATGTGATTTTCTATAAATGGAAAAGTATTTTAACGAGAAAACAGGGTGCTACAAAAATTAAGGATCAAACAAAAAACAAAACGTTTTATGAAAACGTAAACCATGATTTGATAGACTGATAATTTATTTTATTTTAATAGGTAGGTACTCATTTACTGATAAATTAAATAAAATAAATTAAAAATGAAATGATTATGAATTTGTCTTACATTCATTACGACACGAATCTCCCAATTCTACAGGATGACTTATGGAAAGTTGCCTAAACTAATCATTTATAATTTTAAAATTAGTGCAGGAAAAAAAAAAATACATATAAATTCAGTAAAGGTATCATTTTTATTTTAAACTAGATGGGTTACCCGGTTTACTAATTAAACACTTCTCAAATATTCTAGTTTATTATTTCCTAGAAATTGTTTCAACCCGAAAACCACTTTATGGATCCGCCATCTTGAATTTTCAAATCTTAATATAATTCAAAATTAGTGGCCTCAAAATAATCATTATACCAATTTTCATTAAAATCTGTAGAAATCGAGACATTCTGGTCGCCATGTTGGGTCCGCCATCTTGGATTTGGAAATTTTGATAATATTCAAAATTAGTGGCCTCAGTATAATCAATGTATTAATTTCCATTACAATCTGTTGAAATCAAGAAATTTTGGTCGCCATCTTGGATTTGGTAATTTTGATATTATTCGAAATTAGTGACCTTAAAATAGTCATTGTACTAATTTTCATTAAAATCCGTTGAAGTCGAGAAATATTGTTCGCCATATTGGGTCCGCCATCTTGGATTTGTAAGTTTTGATAATATTCAAAATCAGTGATATGAACAAAAATCATTGTACTAATTTTCATTAAAATCCGTTGAAACAGAGAAATATTGGTCGCCATATTGGATCCGCCATTTTTAAGTTTTCTAACTTTGGACAGCGGATTTGAAATCAGCATTCCGCAAAACCCCTATGTACCAATTTGCATGAAAATCGTTTAAAATTTTAAATTTCTAGCTGCCATCTTGGATCTGCTATTTTGAAATCCTATGTATTATCCGAAAAAAAAATTAGCCTATATGTTAAGTTGGAATATGTACTACCTTCGGACAACAAATGAAAAATATCGATGCTAGTTTTAGGCGTTTTTTACTATATTTTTAAATTAATGGTTTGTATTAAATAGATTTAATTTTTTTATAATAAAATGGACATGAAATAAAAATGAAGACTTTCCTTGATTAAAAAGTATTTACATTTTACCGATCTCTCCATTTGTTACAAAATTGTGACCCATTAGATTTCGCAATTTTCTATTGGACACCCTGTACATCTACTAGTAAACTTAGTAATCATATTATAATATATATATGAAGGAATTTATACTTAAATAAATAAATAAATAAAATTAATTTGCATCTTTTATCAAGAATTTTTAAAAGCACTTTGAATACAGAAAATCATCTGCTTTTTCATCTCTAACCGCACCTGAATGAAGAAGAAACTTTGGAAAAAGTAGAAATTATTTGGATTTACCTTAATATTCACAGATATTATGAATTTCGTAAAAGTGCAGTGCTTCAAAATAAATAAATTTACCCACTAACTTTTCTAACTTTTCCTATTTGGAACTTTAAGTCCACACTATGCCCTTCCACTTTTATTTACTCTAGTAGTTTTTAACTAACCAAAAATATACCTGGAAAAGCCATTTTACTTACGTAATTAATTAAATCCGACGGCGCTTGTGAGTATTTCAAAATAAGTTCCATTATGGTTAATTACTACGCAGTTTAAAGTGACTGCAGTTTTGATTGGCTCTCGACGTTGGTGAATTTTCATTTCTATAACCAGCACCGTAACCATCAGTTTTATGCGATTAATGAGAGTACTTTCCCCACTTATGCAAATTAAAGCTAATAGAGAATTTTCGCAAACAAACATACACAGGCTTTGATGTGGACCTCGAGTGCATGACCAACTCTGGCACATGGACTGCTTTCTCCCGCTCAACATCCAGACTCCTGGAAAACCCCGATTTAAGGTTGTACCTTGGTGTCCCGTGAGCCAAACGAGGACTACTTTACTTGGGGTTTCAACGAGGTCAATTATAATTCCCGGGATTTCTGGGATTTCCGGGATTGTATATTTAAAAATTCCCCCATATTTCAAAAGAGTCCGAATGAAATACAGAGTTGCAACTTTTCTTGAAAATTAAATACTAGAGGGAAAATTATGGAATTATGGTTATTAAAGGGTTGTGTCTATTAGAAATTGCTGGGCGAGGAGAAAACCGGGTGGCACCTTTTTAATTACTTAAATGGAGTTTTACCTTTCTGCTCATAAGTTGGACTAATAGCATCAAAAACAAATTTCCTCGGTGATTTCGGACTACGTCTGGGCGACTGATGGTTCTCGTAGTAGTACGGGGTCGTGGATGACGGCTTCGGGCTGCGGCTGCCAGGTGGACTTTGATAGAACGACGTAGAGGAGCACTGGATGCCATCGTCGTCGTCGTCGTCATCATCATCATTGGCGTAAGTTGTTGTAATCTTCGGGCTCCGAGGTGGATTTTCATATTTGGGGCTTCGGGGATTACTGCCGTAGGAGAAGGAACGCGATGACACAGATGGGCTCCGGGATTCATAGTAGTTCACGTTGATGGGCTTGTTGAATTTTCTGTAAGGATATCATTTTCGTGAGTGGAATATAGTCTGGATGTGGTTCTTTATTAAATAATGCAAGCTGCCTACTTTATAATAATGTCCAATTGATTTCTCATCAAAATGAGTAAAAACACGAAAGAGGATCTTCGAACTTTTAAGTTAATAAGTTTCTATCAATCACCCTGTAACTACTTAATTAGTAATGCACTCTATAATCTTAGTTTAACCAGTATTCAATCAATAGTATACCTTATAGAACTTGAGTTTAACGAGTTTCTGATTTATGATGAGCATTTCTTTTATCTGGCGGCATGGACCACCGGTGGTCCACACCTAGTTTTCTCTACAAATACAGTTGTATGTGCATCAATGAAAAATTTCATTGGGCATTCACGTCTTGTGATAAATTAAGCACAAATTACAGTGAATCAAACAAGTGTCGCCAGAAGAATAAACCACTTATAATCTCGTATTTTCGCCCATTATGCAGATTTCTAAAAAGCGCGCCGGATTTAATGTGTTAATAAGATTAATGAAAATCCGATAATAGCTGGGGCTTTTTTCTGAAAACCTGATCTGAATTTTTATCCGCTCAAACTTAAATCATTACTTTTAATCTTAACTTAAAGCTAATCTAATCCGTAAGGTTATGGAGTCATCAACTTATTGTGGAAGCTTAATTGAAAACTTGAGGAGTTTATAAAGCTTAAACTACAGATTGTATACCTAGTTAGTTGCAAAAAATTAATATATATTTCCAAAACTCAAAAGGAAAAACGATGATATTTTGGACTTTTATTAAAAAATTTTGATTTATTGCTATTAGCAGATGATCAAGATTAAATGGGACATTTTGGAACATTTTGAAGAAGGAAAAGAAAATTACTTTAATTTATGTATACCAAAGGATATCGCAAAACATACTTAATTAAAAAAATTACTAGCTCTTGGAACAGAACACTCCAAAGAATCGATTCAACAATTCGATAATTTTATACAGCAACCCGTATATGTGGCATTATTTAGGTTTATTGATATTTATACTGTTTCAAGAAAATATGAATAAAATATCTATCTAAAACATCTATATAAAAAAGATATATGTGTTTAATTCGTTAGTACATATAGACGCAACAAATAGCAGAAAACATGGTGTTGAGTGTACCACAGGGTTCGATATTGGGTGCACTTTTATTTATTTAATTATATTAATGAAATTCATAAGATGCTAAAGTACTGAAAAATTGTACTGTTTGCAGGTGGGGGCTTAGTTTTGATAGCTTGTGATAAGTTGAATGAAAGTGCGAATAAGACTCAGGAAGATTTAAGTAATCTTGATAATTGGCTCGAGTGATAGCGGATAATAAATTAAATTTTTAAAATCATATAGATTATATCCAAAAAAAAATTGGTTATCTTAAGAAGGCTGAACATAAAAATGCAAGGATCGAAAATAACAATTATTTTCTATTTTTCAAACCAAAAAATCATGTAGAAAAATTTGTGAGAAAATTGGTCCAAATGTAGCATTATGATTCTTATAGTCTGAGCTTTAAAAATTTGATATGCTTTTTAAATTTGTGATTTTTTCCATTAAGATCAAAAAAAAAATTTTT